>CM048648.1:75560549-78060549 GCA_026413185.1 Pueraria montana var. lobata
CGGAGGGTTCTGAGTGAGAAAGAGGTCCTGTGAGAGACTCTGAGCTGTGGGAGGACGTAGAGAGCACCATTTGGGATCACCACTGTAAAGTTTCTTCCCTTTTGTAATCTTTATGTCTTCTTTTGAGTTTTCTTGCTTAATCATGAACATAAGTGGCTAGTTTCTCTTAGCTCCGGATTGTGATATAACTGTAAACTTTGTACCCCGGTTCTGATTTTAATAAAACCTCGATGTTATTCAGTTAATTGTATCTCTTCACTGCTTTTATTGCTTTTTAGGACCAATCAGTCTAAACATAAGTTAATCTCTTGTCTATGATCAATTTCTTGCGATTAACTAAACTGTGAAGTGATTGAATTCATACAATTTGCATGATCAAACTTATTGTATGAATTTCCAGTAGATTTCTGTATTGACAGTTTATGCTAACCAGGTCCAAGAGGCCAGAGCTTGTGAACGAACCTGAAATCGAAAAACTTGCTCGGAAGAGCAGAGCGGAACAGAGAAGAAGAGTAATGGCTAAAGAAAATGACCCACCTGTGGAGCAGTCTCTGTTAGACTATCTCACTCCTCAAGTTGGGGTAGCTAACATCATCCTATTTCCAGCACTGGGGGATGTCAATTTTGAATTGAAACATGGCTTCCTCCAGATGATAGAGAGTAACCAGTTCAATGGGCTAGCTACTGAGGACCCGGTGGAGCATCTGAGAAGATTCCTGAGGATGGCAAGCATTGTAAAATATCCTCGGGTGTCTACTGAATATATCAGACTGGCTGCTTTCCCATTCTCACTCAACGGGAAACCTCTCAGTTGGTTGTGCTCACTTCCGACCAACAGCATCACCACCTGGGAGATGTGCACCAACAAATTCCTCCGGAAGTACTATTCTATAGTGAAGACAGTCCAAATGCAGAGAGAGATAGGCAATTTTGCTCAAAGGGAGCAGGAGAGCCTGTCAAAAGCCTCGGACAGATTTCAGGAGCTGCTTCAGAGTTACCCATGTCATGGGTTTAGCTAACAAAGAATCATCCAGATCTTCTATGGAGGTGTGTCCAGCCATAATAGGACTAGCCTCGACACTGCTTGTGGAGGTTCCTTGATGGCTAAATCACCAACAGAGGCAAATAGAATCATTGAAGCCATGGCCTCCAATGCCTACAACCACACTACAGATAGGCATATTTTGATGAAACCTGTGAACCAAGTGGAAGTTGGAACATCTAGTTCAAGCATTGATCAGAAGCTGGACAAGTTATCTAAGTAGATGGAGACCGAGATGAAAGCACAGGTACAGCTTCTGACTGCAGCTCTTCCACCACCCACTTGTGATAAGTGTGGGGAAGCCCATAGAGGAGAATGCTCTGTGAGTAATGCACTTGCTCAAGCTATGGAGGAGGTAAATTATGCCGGTGGGAAGAGTGCAGAATATGATCCCTACTCCAGCATATTCAACCAAGGATGGAAGGATCATCCTCACCTTTCTTGGAGAGACTAGAGGGACCAAGGTCCCAAGCAGGAGCATAATCAAAATGTGTATAGGCCTCCACATATGCAAAATCAGAGGTCAAGACAAGAAGAGAGAATGCCATCATTGGAGGATGTCATGATGCAGTATATAGCCAAGAGTGATGAGCGCATAAAGACTATGAAGTCTCAGCTTTCTGGCATGAAAGCTTTGCTATCCCAGAGAGCTTCTGGTACCCTTCCTTCCCAAACTGAAACTAATCCTAAGAAGGAGGAGGCGAATGTTGTGATGACTAGGAGCAAAAAGGCTAAAGAAGAGCAGAAGAAGAAGGAAGAGTCAGCTCCAACTCCAGAAGAGGAGGTTCTTACTGAAGAGAACCCAACTATTGAGAAAGAGAGGGAAAATAAGGTACTGACACCTCTTCAGGTAAGTGTTCCTTTCCCCCAAAGGTTGAAAGACAAGAGTGAGGATAGGTATTTTGCTAGATTTGTAGAGATGCTGAAAAGTTTGCATAGTAATATCCCCTTCGTTGAGGCAATTGCTCAAATGACAAAGTACGCCAAGTATTTAAAAGAAATTCTTTCAAATAAAGGAAAGTTGGTGGACTTTGCTACAATTGGCCTTAACGAAGAATGCTCCTTGTACTATTGGCAATTTGCAATTTGATAGAGCATTGTGTGATTTGGGTGCTAGCATTAATCTAATGCCTTATTCTGTTTATAAGAAGTTGGGGTTACAAGAACCCAAACCCACTGACATCTCTATTTTGCTTACAGATAGGACTCTCACCTATCCGCAAGGAATAGTGGAGAACTTGTTGGTTAAGATTGGGAAATTTATTTTTCCTGCTGACTTTGTGATTCTGGACATTGAGGAGGATGTGAAAATCCCAATTATTTTGGGACGACCATTCCTCAACACAGGAGATGCCGTGATTGAGGTTCGAAAAGGGAGATTAACTTGGAGGCTAAGTGATGAGGAGGAAGTGATTAAAGTGTATGATACTGCAAAAAGCTCCTCCTCTTCCCCTTCCTATAATTTTGTGCAAGCCATTGACACGGTGGAGATGATTGATGCTGAACTTCACCCAAGTGTGGGGAAGGAAGCTCCTAGCTATAGAGTCGATGGGCATGTTAAGGGTTTACTGCAATAAGGGAATACCACCCTGTTTAAGGGAGGTTGATTTCCCTTTCATCCGTCAGGCTCGGGACGTTAAACAAGCACTACTCGGGAGGCAACCTGTGAAGAGTGGGTTCATGAACCCATTGTATCCTTTTAATTATTTTATTTTGCATTCTAGAGCTTAGGAATTGTTTTTCTTTTTTGTTATTCTCACATGTAGGGACCACGGCCGTGCTAAATTGAGCACAGCCGTGGTGATAGAAGCAAAGTTGTGGTTATATTTGACCACAACTATGCTCCCAGCTTCCCCAAACAACGTCATTTACGACCACGGCCGTGCTAAATTGACCAAGGCCGTGGTCAATGACCACGGGTGTGGTAAATGGACCTTGGAAGTGGAAATTTCGCAATTTTTTTTTTGAAAATCAGCATCAAAATTTTCCGACCACGGCTGTGGTAAATTTTACCACGGCCATGGTAAAAAAAAACTAAAAAAAAAAAATTCTTTTTCAGGTTCATGGTCCCTCCTCACCAGAAGCATTACCAGATACCATAGAGGCCCGCTTTTGAGGAGGTTTTTCTATTTTCTTTTTCTAATTTTTAGTTTTCTTGTTTCAGTACTTTATTTTTCCCTTTCAGTACATTTTATTTTCATGTCTTGTTGATTTATGTTTTTGGATGCATTGAGGACATTGCATAACTTAAGTATGGGGAGGGGGTCACGGTTTTTCTCCCCAGCTTTGAGATGCTATGATTTGTGATTATGCCAATGCATTGTTCTATGTTATTTTTGAATTCCTGATAGTTATGAAATTTTGTTTTCAGAAACCCTTTTAAAAAAATTTGCAGCATAGCAGTGGGATTTTCTTCAAGGAAATGAACATTAGGACTAAACATAATTGAATAAATTGTTTTCCCTTGAGCTTAGCCATAGAAATGTGAGTTTTGAGCTTTTGATTCTTTCAGTGTGTGATTCTGATCCACCTTAGGTGGCATGTTCTACTTTCTATCCTGAAATACATATCCTTGATTGGCTTTTTATTTTCTGAAACTGTTGAGGCATTGGTTAGGCATTTTTCTGGATTCATATTTTGTTTTACATCCCCATCTAGTTGCCTATTTTGAGCCTGATTAAATATTCATTTGTCACCTTGCTCTATGAAATTGTGTATATTTGTTTATGCTTGGTGATCTGAAGGATGGGGGAAAAGTCAATGTAATGCAGAGCATCAAGTTTTTTTTTTTTTAAAAAAAAGAATTCAATGTCTCTCAACTTCCTCTTCTATGAACTGAATAAAATAAGGTCAAAAACCTTCAAAAAAAAGAGAGAAAAAAGAAGAAGAAAAAGAAGGAAAATAGAATAATGGGAGAAGAAGTGAGAGCTGAAATATGGGTTGTGAAAAAGTGGATGAAAGAAGACATTGGCTCCCTTTGAATTTAGATCACTGAGTGTGAACTGCCACTAGAACCCTTTGTTTTCTTTTCCTTTCAGCATCTACCTATCACTATAAACTTGGCCCCATTACACCCTGTCATGCCTCATTTGTTCTATTTGTGAAAAGTTGATTGAATTGAGTTGATTGATGAATAGATTTGTGAACATGCTCAATTAAGTGTGATTTGAGAGAATTTCTGTTGACCTTGAAACACCGAGAGAATGAGAGATGAGTGAACCGGGCTCATGGGAAATTGGTCATTTATGCGGGTGTTTTAAGCCTAATGGATTCTTTGGAAAAATTCTGCTGCATTTTGTTGCTTTGATTGTTGCTTATGTTTCATTTTCCATTCTAAATAAATTGGGATTCTGTTACAAGTTCTTAACTAAAGGGAATTGGTTTTGATATTTGACTCAGAATAATTGCTTGAGGACAAGCAATGCTCAAGTGTGGGGAGGTTGATAAACCGGATTTTCATTGTATTTTGATGTGAGTTTAGATGTCATTTCCATACATTTTGAATATATTTTATTGGCAAAACTCATTGTTTGGTGTTAGTTAATGCAAGACAGGTACTCAAGAGGCTTCATGAGGAAAAGAGTTGAAAATTGCACTTTTTGGAGCAAAAATGCCACTGTCTGGAGGACCAAGAAAAAAGGGCCAGAATTGAAGTAATGCAAGGACCATGGCCATGGTAAATTTACCACGGCCATGCTGGTTGCGTAACAGAATTGGACCTTGAGTACCATGCAAGGACCTCGGCCGTGGTCATTTTACCAGGGCCATGGTAAGTTGCGCTGTCAGCCTATTTGAATTTTGAATTATTATAAATAGGAGTTGAGAAACCCTTTTATTTTTATCTTTTGTTCTATTTTGAAAATGGAGGGTTCTGGGTGAGAAAGAGGTCCTGTGAGAGACTCTGAACTGCGGGAGGATGTAGAGAGCACCATTGGGGATCACCACTGTAAAGTTTCTTCCCTTTTGTAATCTTTATGTCTTCTTTTAAGTTTTCTGGCTTAATCATGAACATAAGTGGCTAGTTTCTCTTAGCCCCGGATTGTGATGTAACTGTACCTTTGTACCTCGGTTCTGATTTTAATAAAACCTCGATGTTATTCAATTAATTGTATCTCTTCGCTACTTTTATTGCTTTTTAGGACCGATCAGTCTAAACATAAGTTAATATCTTGTCTATGATCAATTACTTGCGATTAACTGAACTGTGAAGTGATTGAATTCGTACAATTTGCATGATCAAACCTATTGTATGAATTTCCAGTAGATTAACCTGTTAATCAACCTCTCTGAGATTCATCATTTGCTCTAAATTAATTCACCTATGATCAATTGGGAATTAAATTAGGGGGAATAGCGTTATTAACTATGATCAATTGTTAATTAATGAATTTAAGAGGTCACCGGCAAGTAACGCATTTAGGGATTTTATTGAGATTAGTATTGGGGGGGAAAGGGGTACATGTGAAATCACAATCCTAGGCTTCTTTATTATAATTGTTCTCACATTAATCTTTTTGCTCTGATTCTCTTTCTTTTGAAAAGAATAATTGAACACCATTCCCCACAATTTGGTTTTAAATTCTGGATTATTTGATTATTTGCAAAATTAATTATTTGGGAACGCGACTGGTCCTTTGGGTTCAATATCCGGACTCCTAGAGTCCACTGTTACTACCGCGCAGGGTACGCTTGCCCTTTGCGAACGCATTTTACGCATCAATATTTATATTTTTAAAATATTTTATAAAAATGTTCATTAACAATATTTACCTGTGCATGGCACAGGTCACCCACTCTAGTAAATAATTATATATAATTTATATAGTATATATATTATAGGCTTAGATATCTTTTAAGTCCCTAATAAATTACTAAATTTTGGTCTGGGTCCCAATTAAATTTTTTCGTTGTTTTGAGTCCCCGATATATTAAAAGTTTTCTTTTGGATCCCTGCCGTCAGTTAAGTGATGACGTGTTCGTTAAAAATTTTAAAATACGATTTAAATACCACCACTATTTATTTTGAATTCTAAAATACAATTTCTGGAGGCTAAAAACGGCCAGAATCAATTAAATAAGAAAAAACAAATATACCAAAATCAATTACCAAACCCAAATTTTTGTACTAAGAAAGAACAGATCAAAGAAAAAAAAACAACCCAGATGAACAACTCAAAAACAACCCAGAAACAAAATAATACAAAAAAGTAAATTAACTAACACCTTTAATGTAAAGGATCAGTTTTTGTTTTTATAAGTAAAATAATTTCATTAAAACTTCAAAGACAGCACAAGATGTGCCTCAATGAATAAACAGGAATAAAATACCATCCTGATTTACATCACCTCCCACACCAAAAACCCATCCAATAAAAATTGTAGACAAACCAAATCTCAAAATCATAAAACTACCCACCACAAAATTCCCCTAACAAAACTAACTAAAAACCAATGACAGAAAGTTAAAGTAGTACCCCCCTTACTGTATCAAAACCATCATACTTGTTCCAGCATCGAGTCCGCAAGCATTGTTAGGGTCACCATCCGAGGTATTGTCCGTTTAGGTGTTGGACCGTCACAGTTTTGTCCTTGTAGAAGGCGCCTCGGTAGGTTTGAGAGGGAGAAGGGTGTTTATAAGCTACCTTTGGCCTCGACTACTAAGCAATGTGGGACTTTGTGGTCACCGGAACAAGCCCCCCAGTCAAGGCTAAGGGGTGAAAGTGTGGCCTAGGTCCTCCTTCTAGTGCCAATGTTTCGGCATCGAGTCTGCAGGCATCGTTAGGGTCACCAACTGAGGTATTGTCCGTTTAGGTGTTGGACCGTCACGGTTTTGCCCTTGTAAAAGGCGCCTCGGTAGGTTTGAGAGGGAGGAGGGTGTTTACAAGCTACCCTTGGCCTCGACTCCTAAGCGATGTGGGACTTTGTGGTTACCGGAACAATACACTTTCTCATCTTTTCTACTACGTGCTACATGTGAAACTGAACAAAACAAAATCCCAATGACTATAACAACCAATATAGAAAACATATCTTTTGTGATCCTTAAAAATTCAAACTCTGCTCTAAATAATGTAAAGGATCTGTTGCATTCGCCAAACCACACTCACTCACTTTTCCCTCTCTCTCTCTTGATTCGCCATGTCATGGTCGATAGCCTCGCCGAGGCTCTGTTGCTGCCGTCCTCGGTTCCTACTGATAAATATTACATTTGTTAATAATATATCACTAAATATCCTTCAGTGCAGTGGTAAATTGTGCTTCACACTTGTTCCTATTGTTGGTCTTGGGTTCGAACCATAGTGAGGGTGTTTTTTTTCCAGTATTATTCGATTAAATACATATATATATATATATATATATATATATATATATATATATATATATTATAAATATTTAATTTGTTAATAACGTAACACCGAATATCCTCCAATGCAGTGGTAAAAGTGTGTTGCACTAAATAGCCTTTAGTGTAGTGGTAAATTGCACTTCACACTTGTTCCTATCGTTGGTCTTGGGTTCAAACCATAGCGAGGGTGTTTTTTTCCCAGTATTATTCAATTAAATACATACATATATTATAAATATTTAATTTGTTAAGAACATAACACCGAATATCCTCCAATGCAGTGGTAAAAGTGTTTTGCATGCTGATCTTTGTTGTAGGTTGTGGGTTCGAATCATGGAGAGGGCTATTTTTACTGAAAATGATTGCAGTAGGTAATTGACCCGGAACCCGCGATTCAATGGTTTTTTAAAAAACCCGGCCAGGTTGCACCGCATCTCAACTGTCTGATTGCACGTCCGATCCAATAACTGGACCAAACCGGTTAAACCTCTGGTTCCTGTTTAGACCGGTTTGACCGACCGATTCGGTCCGATTTTTAAAACTATGCTCCCAACAAATGTTTTTCCATACACACCAGCTAGAGATCGAAGAACCTCTGATCACATACTTAAGGGACAATGTTATCTACCACACCATGTTGGTCCCTATTTAAAGATATGATAAGACAAGGAATAGAAAAAAAAAAAAAAAATATATATATATATATATATATATATATATATATATATAATAGATAAAAAAAATTATATTGTATGAGTATTTTTATATTGGATTGTAAACTAAATATTTTGGATAAATTTCAAATTGATTTAAGATAGATGGATCCAAACTAAATTATTAGCCTATTTATGATCCATTAAAAAAATATTAAAAATTCATTCATCTATGAGTCATTTTAAAAAATGTTAGATCCATTCATTATTAATTTTGGCTTAAATATGTTTTTAGTCCCTCAAATTTAGGGGATTTGTATCTTTTATTTCCGCAAATTAAAATTTGCATTTTTTAGTTCTTTAAATTTAGGAAATACTTTTTTTGGTCCCTCCCGCGGTCAAAAACCGCCACAAATTGTGCATATAAACCACCAAAAATCAGTCAAGATGGACTAAAAAAACATTTTACAAATTTGAGGGACTAAAAAATAAAAATATTAATTTGGGAGACTAAAAAAGACAAATCCCAAATTTCATTTTCTACTATTTTTGCAATAAAATAATTCAATCTCTATTAAAAATTCAAAAATTTAATAAAACTTTATCTAAATATTTACACATATTGTTTTTCATTAAATATTTTATCTTATAAATTATAATATAAGTATAAATGAAATTAAAATTTATTATCAATTAAATATATAAAAATGAAATTAAACAAAAGATAATAGAATTTATGAATAAGTTGAAATAATATTTATTTATGTATTAATTAATCTATATTTTTTATTTATTTTTGTTCAATATATGTAATAATATATTTTTCTTCTTTCTAATTTAACAGGAATTAATGTATTTTTAATTACTATAATGTCTTTAAAATTTGGAAAATATTAAAAATATAAAAATTAAATTTTGAAAGGTTAAAATATATAATTAAAAAATAGGCTTAATTGCACTTTTTACCTCCAAATTTTAATTTTTTGGCAAATTTTACCCCTGACAAAATAATTTGGCACATTTTACCCCCAACTTTTTAAAAAACTTGCAAATTTTACATTTCGTAGTTAAGCTGGTGTGGCAGCGTAAAGGTTGGGGGTAAAATTTGCCAAAAAGTTAAAAAGTTAGGGGCAAAATTCGCCAACAAGTGAAAAAGTTAGATGTAAAAAGTGCAATTAAGCCTAAAAAAATTAACATTTGAAAATATGTGAGAGAATAAGAAAAATAATTCATTACCATAAGATCAAATCTTAAAAAAAGGGGTAAGATTAAAAGATAAAGTCATTTGACATTTTTGAGTAGTCATATGATCATTAAATAATTTTTAATTTTAATTATCTATGTATTATAATATGGTATAAATTTATTCATCTCACTCTTTCGTATAAACACTTCTCTAACTTGATACAACTCTTTTTATATATAATATTTATTATATTAAATTTATCTTTTTTATAAATAATTACCCTTGAAACAAACTCATCCTAAACATAATAAGAAGTTGAAAGTTGTTTAAAAAATAATAATTAGAGAATGTACTTTTTTTATGAGATCACAGTTAACTCATTTCATTCATAATAATGTCAGCAATACATAAGGGCATTACTGAAAAAACCTAGGGTCTATCGTATGAATTAGATGCTCTAGCAAGATCATGAGTAATTAGATTCGCTTCTTACAAAACAAACCGTAAAATTTGGTAACTCAAGCAAAAGTTTGCGACACTAGTCTATGGTAATACCAAATTCAAAGTTATCAGGTCTATGATAGTAGAATGTATCCTTGAATCTATGAAAGATAAAAAAAAAAAAAAATCCCTCTCTCTATATATAAATAACTTTGTTGAACGACTGTCATTCTTTGACTAGAGCATTTTTAGGAACTTTCCTTCATTGAGAGAGTTTTTAAAGATTTTTTAACCTCTTATCTCTTTCAATTTATTATTTTCAATATCCTTAATTAGTTCTAACTTAAATTTTAATATTTTAAAAAGACATTATTAATAACTAAAAATAACATTGTATCACAATATAAATTATTTATCATAAATATAAAATACAATTTAGAGCAAATTACACTCACACCTCTTGAGTTCTTTCCAAATTACACATAACACCACTCTTTTTTTCTATTCCTACACTAACCCCCTTTATGTTTGAAAAAATTATACTAACAGCCTCTTATATGTTACACTAACACCCTCTTAATGTTTGAAAACATTACACTGACACTCCATTATATATTACAATAACACCCCCTATAAGGGAGGTTACTGCAATGATTAAAAAAGTAGGGGTGTTTGAGTAATTTCACGAAACCTCAGGAGTGAATGGTTAGTGTAATTTACTCTATAATTTATATATAAAAAATATTTATTTATTATAAATTTTAATTATAATGTAATTTTTTTAGGTCATCATGCTATTAGTGCGAAGTATCCACCAGTTTTGTTGATAACTAACTTTGTCAAGGAACCTGATTGACCAACTTTAGTGGGTCTTCTTTCCCAACCATGTTAAATATTTAGAAGTATTTATTTATTATAAATTTTAATTATATAAAATAAATATTTATTTTGTGCAATACAAATACTAAAATACTAGTAATAGAATATGAGGTTAATTATGTTTTTGGTCCCTAAAATTTTTGCAAATTTCACTTTTAGTTCCTAAACAAAATATTTAGTGTTTTAGGTCCCCTATACTTTTCCCTTGTTAATATTTTTAGCCCTTGCTGTCAAATAACAACATTACTTGATGACATAACAGCCATGTTGTCTTCATGTTTGAGAGTGCTTCAAGTGTTGGATTTGTCATTATAAAAACTTCCCAAGCTTGAGTGGTCATGGTTTACATTTGCATTTACATAGCTTACCCATCAAATGGCGTAAATATTGAGAAATGATCTTAGTAATCACCTTATATGTCACATTACACAAACTTATCATGCAAAAATCCTTAATAAATGTCACCCCATTTGTTTGGCACCAAAGTGATGAAAGTTCCATTAATCTCCTCCACCCATCTAGCCTTTTCAAAGATCCCTTGGACCAACGCACAAAAGTCTTAACCCACTACATCCCATTGATTTTGGAAAAACAATGCTTGATAGCCATTTAGACTAGGAGCTTTAAAACTCCCTATGTGAGACACTGCATGAAATATCTCCTCACATGTGACATTCCTATTCATATCAATTCTATCCTCTAGATCAATTTCTAGAAGGGCATTAGAAATTCCAAACCCATGGACAGGGGTGGACCCAAACTTTGATGTAGGGGGGCAATTTCAAGTAAGAAGTATATATACATAAATTTTTTTTATGAAACATTTGAAATGTTAATTACATTAATAATTTTTCAAAAACATTAATTGAAAGTAAATTTAAATAGAAGAAAATTCAAGATTACAAATGTTGATAATCAGTTTCAATATCATGAAAAACCTTCATTAATTTATAATAAATATTAGTATCTATGCATGTTAATCATAATTTTTAAGAACATGTTTCATTATTTATGAAAGAATATGTTTTCACATTGTGTTGTGACACTAGTCACACACTAAAAGCAAATCTTAACAAGTCTATGGTGCAAATCAATATCCAATCACCACAAAAAGGAATATAGGAAACTAAGAAAAAATAGTTGTTAGTCTATCTCAATTCTCAAATATCAAACAGTCAAACCCTTATATAATGTTTATAATTTAGCTTACCATATTTACAAAGGTTAATAAATTATATTTAATTATCAAATAATTTATAACAAATCAATATAAAAGGAAGGTTAATAAAATTTTGTAAATGTAATTATTTATAATCTTTAAAATAACAATATTGATGATAAACAAATACTATTAAAAAGAAAAATAAATTATATTCGAATGTTTTATCTAAAAAAGAAAGAATATAATTATTTCCTTAATATAAAGACTATAAAAAGAGAAATAAAATATCTATCTAAAAAATAAAGAATGTCATTATCTTTACAATAAAAATTATAAAAAGAAAATAAAATATTTTATCAGAAAATAAAAAAGAGATAAATAATACTTAAATATTATTATCTAATTCAAAAATAGACATAATTATTCTAATTAATAATTTTTCTTTTAATAGGTTATCCTAATACTAATTAATATATATATATATAAAGGTAGTCTCCATGGGTAGGGACGGACATACAGCCCCCCCCCCCCCCCCCCCCCCCCCCGATTTTTCCTTTGTTTCAAAGTTTATATAAATATATATATATATATATATATATATATATATATATATATATATATATATATATATTTATATAAACTTTGAAACAAAGGAAAAATCGGGGGGGGGGGGGGGGGGGGGGGGGCTGTATGTCCGTCCCTACCCATGGAGACTACCTTTATCCCGATAAAGGCATTTGTAGAAATTTGAGGCCATCATCTCACTAATCCAAATACCATTGTCATCTTGGAATATCTATTCTCTATTTTTCATTCTTCTTTTAGCTGCAATACCATGAAAGTACCTAGTATTACAATAACCAAAATTAATCCATTTTCCCACATGACTTTTGGAACTAAAACAACTCCTACTCAACAAGGACCTGCTCATACTCTTTCCACACATTCTTATATTCCACTTTTAGTTAGGGATCATACACCAAACCACTTTGTTTATCCAACCTAATATTAAGTTTACTTTCTTAGAGAATTTTTCCTCTTTCGGGATACATCCAAACACCTCTTTATTCCAATGCTTCATAATAATCTTTAAACTATCACCCTTCTCAGACCAAGATGTAGACCCATCAGCCTCTCCCCATTGTGAATTGTTAAAGGGAGAAAAGTCTCTGTGAGCCACCTAGGCTACCTCAAATCTAAAAGGTCTTCTTCAATTCTGTTATTCTTAGGAATAACCTTCTCATGCCAAAGAAGTAAAGGCCTGTGATCAAAATTCATGCATCCTAGATGAACAATAACCGCCTCTTGAAAACAACACATCCAATCAAGATTAATAAGGCATCTATCCAACCTGACTCCCATTTTTCCATTCATTCAAGTCACATTTTCCCTCTAGAAGCCCATATCAATCAACCTACCATCATCCACAACCCTTTTAAAAGCATCCATATCTCTATGCGCTTGAGACTGAAAATAACCAACCTTCTCATTTCAACTCAAAGTGCAATTGAAGTCACCTATCAAAGCCTAAGCCTCATAATTAAATTGATTTTGCAAAATTTGTAATATCAAACCAAAGCTCCTATCTCTTAGCCATCTAAGGAGCCCCATAAACTAAAGTTAGTAGCCAAGAAGTCTTATTTTGCCATTGAACTCTCATGTGCATAAATTGTTGGTAAGACTTAATAAATGAAACCTTCCACTCATCCGGGTTCCATAAGCACCAAATCCCACCTAAATGTCCCCAAGCATCTTGCACAAAAGAGCATCACAAACCAATCTTTTGAATGATGCCTCTCACCCTCTCATCACTAGTGTGAGTCTCCATCAAAATAATAAATGAAGCCTGTGAATTCTTCAACATCTCTCTTCTCAAGGTACTGATACCTTTAATTTATTGTACCATGACAATTCCAACTTAACACATTCATTAAGGACTATTTTTAATAGTTGGCACCTTACTGCCAGAATCGTCCTCCAACATAGTGTAATTATTTTGGTTACTAGAAACCTCTTTCCCCACAACATCAGTGACCAAAGGTCCTGATTGAATATCATTAAGTAATTGTGTTTTGTGTAAGAACTTCACTTCCCATGATCCACATTAATTTGCACCAAAGGTAACTCAACCATCTTATTTACCTTGTGCACTTCTAAAGGTTGACAGCGTTTCAAATTCTCCAATATGAAATCATCATTACTCGTCCCCACCTTCAAATTGGACCCCACTATTTGGCTTACTAATAGCTCCCCAATCTAGTCTTTCAACTTAGCATATGACTTGTTACCTTATTTAAACCTCTTTTTACTCACCATACCCAAATCAACTTTCCTTCCACCTTGAGGATTTTTTCCTCCAATTAAATTCCACACTCAAACCTATGAAGGTGCTTTGTGCACCTCCTCAATTCTCGAAAATGAAGGCATAAATTGAGAATCAGGGATTTGGGTTAAGATATTTTCTTGGTGTCTCTACAATATCCTCCCCCGTAACAACTTCCATACCTTATAGACCAAATTCTATATAATTCAAATTTGAATTTTCTCCAATAACTGCACCTTTCTCATTAACATGCCTTTCCTAAATAGTAGGAGATAATAAAGCAAAGCATGCGCCTTCATCCGTATTGATTGTCATGGTTCTAATTATCTTATTTTCCAAATCATTGATATGATCTCATTTCAAATTATGATTTTTCTTCCTATAATTCATTTGGCAATCATCCATGGGTTGTAATTGTTCCCCTCATCATGATTAGGTTGCCTTTTATGACTATTAATCTCGTAATTAATGTCCTTAGGGCTAATGTCAGCCCTAGTCTTCATTTTTCTTGGACATTAACTCCTACACGACGTGTGAATCGATCCTGTTCTGCATATTTTTTGACATCGTATTAGCGTCGTACATAGCCTCTACACAGTGTTCCTTTTTAAGACCAAACTTCCCACATCTAAAGTGAATGGCATAAAGGCCTTCATACTTAAGATGTAAAGGGAATCCTTGAACAACAACATAAGTCTCTAATGGTTTTTCTAGATCTAGCTCAACACAAATATGAGCAAACATACCCCTTGATTGAAGAGAAGACAATCCATATTAATAAATTTCCCTAGAGACGTCCTAATCCTTTTGAGAAAAACCTCATTGTATAATTCAATAGGCAGGAATTGAATCCTAACCTAAATCACCACCTTACGAGACTCCTTAGCTTGCATAAAAAAAGAAAGGCTTCCAACACCTAACAATTGGATAATGATCATCCAAGGTCCTTCAAACAAGGCCACCTTATAATCCTTTCACTGTTAAAGACCACTTGATAAAACCATAATGTAAATTAATAATCTAAATCTTCCCATGCTTCGTCCAACTTCTTTGTAATTTTGCCTTTAATGTACGAAACCACCAAAGTATTCTTCCAAGGAGTTAGCCAACTAATCAATTTCTCATCAGATAGAGGAATCATTGGTACATTTGCATTACTCTCACACTTTTCCTCCCTTTTTCTTTGGACAATCCTCCAACAAACAAATATCTAGGCTTGTCTCCTGAATCCCTATACCAAAATCACCACCTCCAATAGTTTTCAACAAAGAATCTTTGTAATTGTAAGTAGACTCCCCTATAGCCACTATAACACGTCCACCTTAACTTTTTTTTCTTACTCTTGTGCAAGAGATTCTCTTCTTGGCTAGATGTTACCCTACTAGCTTTGCCTTTTTCCAAAACCCTAGTAGAGCTCACCATGTCTTAATTCAAATCCAGGAAAACTGATGAAAAAAAAAAACACTCAAGTCGGTGACAACCTAGAACAACTTCCAGCTTATTATGTGTACTTATCACAAAATCAAACACGGTGATAATAAATCTGGTAGATGTATTAAAATGAGTTAAGAAGAACTAATGTACTATCAATTTCTATTTGTCCTTATGATCAACATTTTTTTTAACTTGTATGTATTTATAAAAGCTTTGATAACTTTGACACAGCTATACTTATATAATATAGTATAAATAAAACTAAAATATATTAATGATTATATATAAAAATTAAATTAAGTAATACAAAACAGAATTAATAAATAAGTTCAAATAGTATATATTTTATATATTGATTTATTTATGATCAATATATGTAATAGTATACATATTTTTTTATTTAACAAAAACTAATGTACTATCAATTGCTATTTTTCTTTAAAATTTAGCAATTTTTTTAATATAAAAAATGGTTGTGTGTGTGTGTGAATACTTTGCATAATGAAAGAAAAAGTTGAAAGCTGTTTGAAAATAATTAATTAGAGAATAAGAATTTTATCATTTTTTTATATTTACATTAAATATTTTCTGAAAAAGTATAATTATATCTCTGAAAAATTAATAAAATATGTTAATACATTCATCCTTTTCATCTCTAAGAAGGTAATGAGATTTTTTTTTTCATTTTCTTTATATATTTTATTTCTCATACTTAATTGTTTTAATAAAATAACAAAAACATAATAATAAAACATGGAAACTCTTTTTATCTTTCCCCTTAATCCCTATCATTTCCTTGTTTTACACAATGCCTCTTTCCCTTAAACCTCTTCAAAAAAAATGACGGCGTGAAATCAAGGGCGTAAGCGACTTTTCCTTTCATTCTCACTTCCCAATTTTCGCGCCTTCAGACCCAATTCTACATGCATTCATTCTTTCCTTCTTACAGTATTTATACTCGCTCTTCTTCCCTCTGATTCCGCACCTTCTCCAATTTTCTCTTGCAAAACTCATACCCCAATTTTCTCTTTCTCGGCGTTCTCATTCTTGCAAAACTGACACCATGGTTAGTTTTCTTTTTCTTAATTTCTTTTCGTACTTTTTATTTTCCACTGGGTTTATTTTTATTTAGTGCTGTCATTATATTTTGAAAATTTGTCTTTGTGAATGTGTAGTTTGGAATTCCCATGCAGTTATAATTTGTTGGGTGTTTGTTTGCTGTGTGATACGATAGTTCTTTCGAATCTTTCTTCTTCTTTTTATTGTTCTTTTAATTTGTTTTAGGAAAATGGTTAATTTTTGGGGTGTTGATGGAAGTGAGATGTTGAATGGAAGAGCAGAGGAAGAGAGTGAAAGTGATAGATGTGACAAATGATTGATGAAAAATTATGAGAAAATGTGACGAAAGAAAAATGAATATATGATAAGGATAATAACTCTTTGTTTTAAGGGATTCTTGTGGTTGTTTTTGTTTTTTTAATCAGGAAGAGCATGGATGAATGATCATGGAGTAGGAAAAGTGGCAGTAGAACTTTTTTTTTTTTTAAATTCTGTTGTTATTTCGCAACTATGGACATCAATTTGATATATTTGTAGAATTAGCAGTGTGCTTTCTGATATGTGATGTGTAATTTGTGAGTGTCAGTGGATATTGACAAAATTGTAGATTTTTATATGAGGCTAATGTTGCTAAGATGCACTGTTGTTAAATAGCCATTATAGCGGCACTATAGTGCTATTGCATTGGGGAAATCCTTGGATCCATTATTGTGGCCGCTATGGGTGTTACGGTTGTGACATGTGTGAGTCTCCAACCAATTGAACTTTTGAATTAAAATGATGCCAATTTTTATGCATTTTACTTTTATTTGCATACAACATAAACTTTTTATACATATATAATTGATAATTGATATATCTTATATTTCAACTGTTAAGCGATTTCTGCTATTTGCCCACAACGCTATCCACTATATGATATATAGTGGATTATTGGCTTTCTGCCATTGTTTGCAATCCGCAATTCATAGCACTGCTAAGATGCAAGGCGGGTTTGAAGATTTGTCTCATCATGGCCTGGGTAGGCATAGCAGTAGCACTGTAGCACTTGTTTTTGGAGAGTATGAGATCAATATTGGTGGTTGAATACTTGAATTATTTTAAAAGAACTTGACTAAGTAGGTCTGCACATGTGGTGATTGTTCTTGTCCTTGGAAAAGTGGCCCTTCATAACCCTTACTCTATTTTGTTTAAAGGAAGAGGATTACATGGGTGGGTGTAGTGGAACTCACTAAGAGTTTCAGGTTGGTAGCAGCTGTTCTATTTGCAACATTTTGAATTTGTGTGTGTGTTGTGAAGTTCATTTGAAATTTTGCAAAATCTGAATGGTGTGTCAGCCGTGTTTAGAGTTTTAGATGCATGGCAGTTTAATCAGGGAGATCATTTTGTTTGGTCAGTTGGAGGGTGTGATGTCTAGTTAGCAGTTATATTTGGTTTGGCTTATGATGAGTATATTTCCTTAATGGTGGTATGCACTATAGGACTGAATTTTAGAATAAGTTGTCACAGTCCATGATGTATGAAAGAGAGGCTAAGAACATGTATAATGTTGGATAATAAACCTTGATAAGCCTTGACAAAATGTTTTCTATCTTGATGGTAACAGTGAAAGGGATTGCATGTGAAACTTCTTCTGTGAGACGTAGAGGTTGTTTATAAATTTATGAAGCACCAAATTTACTAAAATGAACAGAATGTTGGGTATTCTATAAAAGGTGGCTGTTATCACATTTATCTTGATACATAAATGAGCATGCTGGTAAGTAGTTTTGGAAGTGTCATTATTTGTGTTGGGACTCTAATTATGGCGATAGTGATAATATTTCAACCTTTTTCCGTATTAAACCTGAATGTTTTTCAAAATCGGGATTGAGTCTGGTTTGACTGATTTAGTCTGGTTTTGAGTCATTGGATTACTCAAATGGTTCAATGGGTTGATGCTGATTGCAAGCAACTCCAGGTGGTCGTGTAACTAGGGAGACTAGAGTGTTCAGTTTGGTTTCTAAACCAATGGAGGCCTAAGAATGTTTTTGTATCTCTTTTCTAACCCCTCCCTTAATCTCATACATGAATGCTGTAGCCATATCAATTTATGCACTGCTTCATGTTTGAAGGTTTATTTGCGGATTGGGAGGTTTCAAAATAGAAATGACTGGAATGATATATCGTTTAGAGGTTGCAGTCAGAGCCAGTTTAACTACCATGACCAATTTCCTCATCTGGTTGGGATTTCTGCTATGCTGGATGTATGTATGTACCTGATCAAACCTTTGGACCAACTATTCCTGCTGTAGGACCATTACACCAGCCACAACCAGTGGCATATTGTAAAATTTGTGAGGTTAAGTTGGGTAGTTACAAAAATGTGGAAGCACATAATAGTGGAAAGAAGCATTGAAGAATGTTGAATCTACATGAGGAATTAGAGAGACTAAGAATTTCAAATGGACAGATTCCAAATTCTCAAGTAAATTTAGTAGTTCAACCTAAGAAAGTTCTGAAATCTGGGAAAAATGGATGCCCAGAAAAAAAAATGTGAGTTCTGAAGCTACTGTTGCCATACCACCAACAGCTGTGGAATCAAGTTTTGAATCACAACATGTTATAACAGAACCCCAATTATCAAAAGACACAGCAGATTGTGAGAGCCAAAATTGTACTGATGAGAAAAACAATCAGCTGTTGCCATCAGTTGTAGTGGAGTTCAAGTCCCCTTCAGGTTCCAGTACTAACACCCTAACTGCAGATGGATGTTCTAAAGCTGAACAAAAGATGGATATTCTCACCCATCAGTCAGGGACAACTCAGCTGTCTAAGGTGTTTCTCTTATGCTAATTTTCTGTGAATCTAACAAACAATATAGTGGTTGCTTAAGAGATTTTGTGTACAAATTTGGCTATAATTTTATTGTTTGGTGTTAGTGAACTAAATTATCAGTATTACTATTACCATAACAGAAATGATTCTGCTTAACCTACCCATTATGATTAATTTAGACTTGTCAATTAAACAAATCTACAATTCTACTAGTTAATAATTGCTGCTTGAATAACCATTTTAGATATTTTCTTTTTTCGGGTAGTGTCTCATCTCCATAAAATGACATAAACTTGATCAAAACTTGAATTGATCAGAGGAAATAATTGTTAATGATTTGCAACATCTAACACAAATCCTTTTGTCATGACCTTTAGCAAGAATATTGATTGCAAATGTAACAAGTTTTATGACTTTTATCCACATTTTGAAAAAAAAAATTGTTAACTCAAAAACCTACTAGGTTTTGCTCGCATATGTCTGTTACAGTATTTTGTGGAAGAGTATGTGTTTCTTTTGAGTTATGAATCTGCTTTTATGAATCACTGATGTAAAACTCTGTACAATTGTTGTTGTAGGTAGCTATTTGTCTTAATTGTGGTGATGTAGGGTTTCCAGAGGCACTTGTCTTTTGCAACATGTGTCAAGTTTATGCACTTCATAGGTACTTCTATTTACTCTCTGTCTACTTGCTTTAATGTACTTGTAGAAATATTTCATCATCGTGCTTGACTCAGATGCTGCCACTTCTATGCCATAGGGACATTCTTTAAATTTCCATTAATACTAATAGTAAGGTGGGAGTATTCCCAATTTTATTTGCTGAATCCAAAGAACATTGAAATGATACACATGCTTGGTATTTGTACCCTGAACCTGTGCATATGCACTTGGATTTCTATCTTTTAATTTTTTTCCTACCATATAAAAAGCAGGAATGATTTGACTTCAGTAAAATTGCTTGCCGAAATTATGATTTTAGCAGGTTTTCATCACCACACTTAGCTGCATATGCATGTATTTTTATTACCATATGGACATTATTTAAGTTAATCTTAGTATTGAAGGCGGGCGGAATATTTGTTTGTATTCTAAAATAAACGTAATATGTATCTTAAATACGATTTAGATCTGGGGATTGTAGTTTTTATTAGAAAATTTTATTTAATATACATTCTGTAAATTATAGAAAACCATCTTGTAAATACCACCGAGTTGATGCGCACAATACAATTGTATTAATACCATGAACTTCCTTTTCAGCCTCAGAAGCATAGTGATTTTAGTATGCTATTGAATTTTCCTCCCAGCATTTTCTAAACCAGAAGCTTTTGCATCGTATGAAGTATGAAGTTATAGTTTCACATTCTTAAATGCATATTGACCTTGTACTCCTCAACTCTCCCTTTTCAGGTATTGTTTAGACGGGCCTGTGATTTTTACTGATGAAGTTACTTGGTTTTGCGATGATTGTGAACCAAAGGTAGCAGAGACATGTTCTCATGATAATTGTACTCTTTTCCTATCTGGAAAAAATGTCTCTCTAAATTCGGGAAATGATGCATCTCAAGCCAGAATAGAGCCAAAAAATGGTGCAGCTAAAACAATGGTGCTGTTATCTGATAATCACAGTTTGTCTCATCATGTGTTGTCTCAATGCAGTAACAACACTAAAAAGGAAAATAAGTTTGAGAAAGAGTGTCAACCAGTTCCAAAAGATGAAGCTAATACTGGTGAGGGGTCATTGCATGCTACTGTTCCACATCCTATTGCTGATCCAGTCTGGAGGTAAGAAATTTGTTTTTCTACCCTTTTAGAAGCTGATGAATTTTCTAGCTGCTATGATGAATCTAAAGTTGAATTTTCTGGTCAATAGGGGAAGTTTGCGCGTCTTCGACCCAAGTTTTGGTACTGTCATTGGGCTTCTGGCCCATATGTCCACTTTAGCATGCCCCCAAGTTCTGGAGGAGACAAGACTTTTCCCTGATGTGCTTTGCCCGGAATTGCTCCCAAGATCTAAGGTGTGGCCGAAGTCTTTCATGCAATCTGGACCAAATGTGAATAGCATTGCTCTTTATTTCTTTCCTGATAGTGAAAGGTGATTTTTCAGACAAACTAACATGATCTGATTCTTCTCTCTTTAATTCAGTACTAAATATGTCTTGCTTTTACAGTGTTGAGAGGGCCTATGGCAAGCTGGTTGATGACATGATTTACTTTGACCTTTCCATAAGAGCTGTGGTTGAAAATGCAGAGCTTCTAATTTTTCCTTCTATATTACTCCCTATCCAATGCCAAAGTGAGTCGCATTTATATTTTATACTACTTTTTTTTCAATGGCACATTTCAAATTTGTTGTTTGTAAAACAAAATTGTGTTTTGAATTACTTGTGCAGGATTTCAAGAAAAGTACTACTTGTGGGGGGTCTTCAGAGAAAAGAGAACTTCAGAGTTAAAATGATTTGGTATGTGGTGGAGAGGTTACTAGTATTGAGAAGCCCTTAACCCTTTATAAACAGAGTCCCGTCAAGACAGAGGACTTGTGGTAGTTCTATTACAGTTATACACAGTAATTCAGTGTCTATACTCTATACCCATTATAATGTGAATTAGTACACTGATAGTTGGCACCCATTTGTTTAATCTGTTTGATTAAACTTTTGTTTAGATTGTAACATCCTCATTTTTATTATTTTACCATTTGTAAATATTTTTATATAAATAATTATGAGAAATTATATACTGTATTTTATAGAAACTTTCTGTACATATTTTCATATTAAAAATTATACAGCTCTACTCAGCAAAATTTTCTAAGTCTTTTAATACTTTTGTTTATACCTAAATTTCTTGTTGACCGGACAGTTGTGTCAGACAGCTGTCCAAGATAAGATTTTCCAGTATAACATTTTGGATTAAAAGGTACTCTAATAAATCAAGAATTTAATGTAGATTTAAAATATATACAGTTGAGAAATGAAATTACTTGTTGACTGGACAGTGTGTCAGACAACTGTCCAGGATAAATTTTCCAGTGTAAAATTTTGGAATAAACTGTAACCTAATAAAAAGATAATTGAATATAGATTAAGAATATATACAGATAAGAAATTAAAATGTTAATTTCGAATTCTTAGAATTTTCTGAAAGTTAGAACTTAGAGGAATTATTACGGTAAAATTTTAAGGTAGAAAATTAAGATAAAATTTATATGACATCTAAGAAATTATCTATTAATTATAATATACTTAGAACAATTATTAAAATTGTTTAACTAAGAAAAATAAAATAAAATTTTTAACAAATCAAAATTTGACAAATTGACATTTCTAATGTAATTAAATTAAGCTAATTAGACTTGGATTAAGAGATAAGTAAGACACTACCCCAAGGTTTTTGATAGTGAGGAATCCAATGGTGGTGTTAGTTTCTTCAAATTCTAATTAGTTTGTAAGATAATTAAAAACCCTAAATTATTCTAGAAAATTCTATTAATTGCCTACAATCTTTGACTTTTGGCCAAGCAAATGGCAAGTCACGTAGGGAACATATTTGGTACGTCCAAGTGGCTGGTTTCCTGAAGCAAATGGACTGCTCTGGACAGAGGGCTGGACGTGAGGTTTTAATTGAATTGGGTGAAGGAAAATTTAATTAAAAAGCATAAGAAATTCAATGCAAAGGAAAAAGCACAAAAGCTAGCTTTCCCCAAAACTAAGAACCGTGAGAGTGGACAGCAGCAGCCCCTCCATTTCTTCTTCATTCTTTCTTCCAAAATCAAGAATTAAACCAACCAAATCCTCCCAAATTTCAATATGTCTTAGGCCAAAGAGAAAGATTTAGGAGGAAAACCCCAAAAATTTCAAGAAGACAAGGAGAAAGGGAGAAAAGGGATTCAAGGGTTCTTCATCAAATTAAGGATCCAAGGTAAGGATCTTGGCATTTAATTTCAATTTAAACCAATTGGAGTTAATAGAAACATGTTCTTAGGTCTAATTTCAAGATTTGATCAAGATTCACTAAAAGATTAAATTGATTTAGGGCTTTTAGATGATTGATGTTAGAAGCTTGAAATTGTTGTTTGAATCCATGTTTGATTGAATTCATGATGTGTTGTGATGGATTGGAATTGATTGATTGGCTTGTTCTTGATTGGAAATTGAAATTTGTTCTTGATTGAGATTTCTTGAATTGATTTGATTTTGATTGGAATTTGGATTGATTGTTTTGAGAAAATTGTTGGAAATGGAAGGTAGATCATTCTGCCATGCTTAAATTACAAGGGATACTATGTGGAAATTTTTGTAAAACTAAGGGCAAAATGGTCATTTTACATGTAGGGACACATTGGGTATTTTAGAAAAAGATTGAGGGTAATTAGGTAATTTCACATTTAGAGGACACAATTGAAATTTTATAAAAAGATTGAGGGTAATTAGGTAATTTCATAGATTCTAGAACAATTAGGGACATATTCGGAATTTCATAAAAAGATCAAGGGCAAAATGGGAAATTTTAGAAAATAGTAAGGGTAATTTGGTAATTTCACCCTTTGAGGGCAAAATTAGAATTTTAGAAAAAGATAGGGGTATTTTAGTGAATTTTTATAATTTTTATGTGATTGATTAATATTAATTATTTATTTATTAGCATCATTATCATATTGCATAAGCCTGAGTTCTTGGAAAATATAAAGATTTCAAATGAGAAATGAGTTTTTAAATGAGAAATGATTGTGTTGACTAACCGGGACTGCGGTAGTCATGGAAAATGAATATTTTTGGGGGAATTGATTTCCAGGACTGTGATGACTAACCGGGACTGCGGTAGTCATGATAATAAAGAAAGGATTGATGTTAACCAACCGGGACTGCGGTGGTCATGTATTTAAAAAGATGATTGAGATTTTGAACTGAGAATGTGATAGTCCTGAGAAATGATGGGTGAGCAGAGTAAGTTAGACAGGACCGTATAGTCTGTGATTATATAGTCTGTGGGGTGAAGGATATTAGCAATTCCACATGTGGCTGGAAACTGGACTGAGTTGCGGTCGTGGTGGCCTTCCGGGTATCCTGATCTCCTAATTCTGTCTAGTTTATTCGCGTTTAGTAGGGGCTGATAGCTGAATTGCAGTGAGTAATGGTAGGCCAGTTTCTTACTAAACACTCAAAGGGGAAGTCTCCATGGAGCAGGGTCAAAATGATTTTATGGTCAAAAGGATTTTTGAGTCAAAACTGCATCTGGTTTATAAACTTGCATTTTCATAAAAGCATACGGCATTTGCATTATTTATGTGAATTCTTAATTATGAAATAAAATGTCATTGATTGTGATTGTTTTCTATGTATTAGAAATTAAATGCCTGATCCGGTAATGCTGTCCCCAGATTCTAGGGAGTGTGAATTACAGGTATTTTGAAGATTAATTAGAAGTTAAAGATGCAGATATTTTCCAGAGCTATAGGAATGAGTGTTTTTGGCTTTAGATACTTTTGTATTAATTAGAAATAAATTGGTAGTAGTATTTTTTGTAAATTTTAATAATGTAAATTATAATGACAAACTTTAAATTTTAATGGAATGTATTTATTTTAATGGTAAATTCTTTTTATGGATTTTAGATGGAAATTAATTAATTAGAAGGGGGGTTACATAGATGCAAGTACTTTTTTAATTAAAAATTAATTTGAAAAAAGTAAAAAAAAATTATAGTGATAATTGATTTTTTTTAATCTTTTTCAAATTAATTTTTAAGTAGTTTCTTAAAAATACGGGAGCTTACGGGAAAATAATTAAAAAATTATTCTGAATGTTTTTCTAGCAAGCTTATTAAAGAAAATAAAATAAAATTGACAACATATTGGGATAGATGACCGCTGGTTTACCTTCTTGCGTATGCATATTTCGATGACAAGTTATGGAAAAGGTAGCCTGACGAAAGAGTCTGACGTGGATTTTGGAGAGTTTTCAGCAATCTAACTATCACATGAATGACAAGTTATTTTTTGTTTTAATATCAAGGATGTGCTTTTTTCATTCTGAAATAAGTGTATATATATTTTTATAGAGTAAATTACACATTTCTTTTCTGAAAATTTATTTTTATTATACTCGATATTTCTTCGTTTTTTTACCTACAATAAATCTTCTAATTGTTGCATTTTTGTAATACTAACCCCCACCCCCCTCCCCGGTTAGGCATAAACAGTGTTTGGATCGGTAGTTGAAATGTGTCACATGACTTGCACATGATTTTTAATAAAAAAATTTACCCAAAATATCCTCATCTTCCTCAACTAAACCCCTTTTCTCAAAAGACCACACGTCCTTCTCTTTCTCTGATTCTCCCAAAAAGCATGCCACCTTCACGGCCACTATAAATCATAACATCGAGCCATAGAAAATAGAAAAAAAAATATATTTCTTTTCCAGTGTACCAAGCCAAAGTTAAATAAATAAATAAAAAAAACATATTCTATATTCAATCTCAATCCAAAAAGCAAACCAGAAAGCGAAATGCCAAAATCCTATATTTAATCTCAAACCATAAATTAAATCAGAAAAAGGAACCACCCGCTTCTTCAATCGGAACCACACAAATTCGGCACCCTCAATACCCATGCCATTGGGAGCAAAGACGGTGCTTCCGCATCATTCTCCATCCTCTTCCTCGTCACTTTCCCTAACCCATTTTCGTTCGCCAACACTCCCTCCCTCTTCCTCATTAGCAAAATCAGGAAAGATTGAATGGTTGGAGGTGTGAGGTGGCGGTGGTTGGTTGTTGGAGTTGGAATATAAGCTTGAATTTGAAGTGGGGAATTTGGTGCGGTGGGAATATGTTAGTGCGGTGATTTTGAATGATGGGGTAAGGTGTTATATTTAGGCTTGAATTTGGTGGCGTTGGTGAATTGGTTTCGTGCGGTGATGAACGGTCGGTGACAGAGGAGGCAGAGGAGAGGGTTTGAAAACCTAATTTGTACATTTGTCAGCTAGTCTCGACAATTGTACGTGTCTGATTCTCTTAGAATATAGATTGAGTGGGATGATGTGTTCATTTGTCGCGATTGTTGAACTTTGAGAATTGATAATTGAAATTGATCTTGAGAATGATATTGATATAAAAGTAGAAGTAATGAATATTTATGTAATTTTTTTTCCACCTAAAATAAGAACTTTTATGTAATTTTATTTGTTTTCTCAATTTTAATTACTTTCTCCATTTTTAAACTTTTGATGTTTTAGTTTCTTATTTTTTTCCTAAACTCTTGATGTTTTACATATTTTAAGGCTCATTAATTATTTTTTTTCATATATACCCCCATTTAATATGACCTAGATTTTCACATCTTCTTCCATCATATATATTAAATGAGGGTATTTTAGACTAAATGTATTGTTTGTGACTAATATTAAATGTTTCTTAAGTTACGTGCATTAACCTTAAACATCAAGAGTTTAGGAACGGAGGAAGTAGTATTGTGTACCTTTTATAAATAAGCTAAGTTAGTGGATTATATTAAATTACATTAATGCTATAATTATATAATTGATTTTAATATTTTTAATAGTAATCAATTCATAGATCAAATTATATAAAAATAAAAAATTATCTAAATTTTAAACTTAACAAATAATTAATTTACAGTACAATAATTATTGAATAGTTATTGTTCATAAAAATACAAAATTATTTAAATCATAAACTTAACAATAATTAATTTATAATACAAAGTGTTTTATTAAATATAGAGATATATTCATATATTCTTTTGGATTAAATTATGTTATCGAGTTTTAATGTAATTTGTG
This sequence comes from Pueraria montana var. lobata, assembly GCA_026413185.1. Lineage (NCBI taxonomy): Eukaryota > Viridiplantae > Streptophyta > Magnoliopsida > Fabales > Fabaceae > Pueraria > Pueraria montana. The sequence goes on from CM048648.1 coordinate 75,587,697, forward strand.
AATTTTTATTTGTAATTTATCAAGTTTTTTTTTTGCTACCTATTAAGTATATGATAACCAATCACCGTGAGCTTGATTTTAAATCTGATAACAGAAATTCTCATTCAAATATTAATCTCTTAACTAATCACCTAACTAATAATATAAAATAATTAAACATATATCCTTCCTTATATCTTCAAACTAATAATAGTTGTTAGTGTTTTCTTGAAATATTATTTGTAATTATAAACTTTAATGTTCTTAGTAAATAAAATTCTTCTTTAATTAATTAGATATATTAAAACTGAGGAATCCAACTATAGTAAATAAAACTAGGTTGTACTTTTAGTGAATCAAATTCTTTTTTATTTCAAATTAGGACAAATCAATAATTTTAGAAATTTTCATAACTAAAATAATAAAAAGATCAGTTGCACAATTTTAAAATATCTATCTTAATAAATAAAAAGATCAATGTTACAACAATCATTTTAAAAAAATTAAAAATAAAAATTATAATAATCATTTTAAAATATATTTATTGTTAATTATTTGATTTTAAAAATTGAAAATAGTTATTACTTTCCTTTATTTGGTTAAACAGGAACCTAAAAGTAAAACGATTAGATAGTTTTTTGTTTTGAACCAAACATAATGGAGCTTAGAGATATGAAAAAAATTTGTTTATATTAAACTCATTTTGAGAAGTAAAAAAAATAACTATAAAAAATTTGTTTGAAAAGTTGTAAAATATTCAGCAAATGAAAAGAATAATAAAAGTATATATTCTTTTGTTATTGTATAGGCTTCGGTAACAAATATATATGTTCCCAAAATGCATTTATATTTTTTTTTTGCTTTAATTAGTATTTTTTGTATATTAACCATGTAACTTTTCTATTTTGTTAAATTTTCATATTTTTTAATTCCAATTTTGCTTCTACATCTTAATCTCTTTATATACCTCATGTTGAATTCCGGCCATGTGGAACAACTTTTAAAGTTTCAAACAATCCAGTTTTACTTAATTTTAACTTAAAGAAACTTTTAAATAAAAATTTAAAACAACTTTTATTTTATTTTCAATTTTTTTAAATTAGTTTTAACTTTTAAGTTTTAAGTCATAATAAATTTGGGCCCAACATAAATAGTTCCCTAAATATAATATAACAAATGGAGATTAATATTTTTCATAAAAGTATGAAGAGAAGTTTTTATTTAACTTCCATATAAAATATAACACACAGGGATGAATAGTTTCTTATGAAAATAAGTAGGAAAATTTACAGCGAAGTCACAGATAAACATTTTTACTAAATATTTTTGTTCAATAAAAGTTAACTTTTCTTTAACATAAGTAATATATATTTTAATTACATAAAAAAAATAAATTAAATCAACATAATCACTATTATTTTCTCTAGGCAAAATTAGAGTCTAAAATTAAATTTTAAGCTAATAATTATTTATTTATTATCTTCTTACATAAATAAATTATTTATGATTTTTTTCTACATAGACAAATTTTAATTTTATTTTAGACATTGATATTGGATGCCAATATATTAAACTATAAATTATATATAAAATATAACACACCAAGATGCATTTTTTTTCTCAGATAAACATAAGGAAAAATTTTCACTTAATTCACGAGGATGAACAATTTACCTGAAGTCACATTATTATCTAAATTATTATGGTGAAATTATATATTTTTATTATTATAATTTTAATTTGAATGTATTCTTTTATAGATGTCTCTTTCCTAATTTAAATAATTTATTGAATGTTTTATTTTACGATCATAAAAAGTATGAAAAAATATAACAAATAGGGATAAATATTTTCCATGAAAGTATGAAGTAAAATTTAGACTTAATTTACCATATAAAATATATAAAAAATATAAAATATAACACATGTGGATGAATTTTTTTAATAAAAAATAAGAAGGAAAATTTACGGTGAATTCACAGATATTAACATTTTTACTAAAGAATTTTGTCCAATCAATGTTAAATTTTTTTACATAATTAATATATATTTAATTACATAAAAATAAAATTAAATCAACATAATCACTATTATTTTCTCCATGCAAAAATTAGTGTCTAAAATTTATTTTTAAGCCAATAATTATATGTTTTTATTTCTCATCTTCTCACTTAAATAAATTATTAATGATTTTTTTATACTTGGACAAATTTTAATTTTCTTTTATGTATTGATATGTATATGTCAATATATTAAAATTAAAATTATAACGAATAAGGATGAATATTTTTTTATCTTATAATAACAAGTAGAAATTTTCACTTAATTGACAGGGAAGAACAATCTATCTGAAATCACATTAATATCTAAATTATTATGATGAAATTAAATTTTCAATTATATTAATTTTAATTTTTTATGGTTGTCTCTTTCTTGATTTAAATAATTTACTAAATGTTTTATTTTACAAACATAGAAAGTATAAAAAAAATATAACAAATGTAGATGAATATTTTTCATGAAAGCATGAAGAGAAATTTAGACTTCACTTACCATATAAAATATAACAACGGGGATGAACAATGTTTATGAAAAATAGTAGAAATTTACAATAAATTCACAAGGATGAATATTTTTACTAAAGATTTTTGTTCAATCAAATTTAAAATTTCTTTTGCATAATTAATATATATTTAATTACATTTCAAAAATCAAATTAAATTAACAAAATAACTATTTTTTCTTCATGCAAAATTAGTGTCTAAAATTAATTTTTAATCAAATAATTATTCATTTATATATTATCTTCTCACTTAAATAAATTATTCATGATTTTCTTCTACATGGATAAATTTTAATTTTTCTTTAGGCAATGATTTGTACATGCCAATATATTAAAATATAAAAAATATATATATATAATATAACATATAGGGATGATTTTTTATTTATTTATAAAATCAAGTAAAAAATTTACTTAATTCACGGGAATAAACAATTTAGCTGAAATCACATTAATATCTAAATTATTACAGTGAGATTATATTTTTATTATTATAATTTTAATTTGAATTTTTTTATGGCTTTCTTTTTTCTGTTTTAAATAATTTATTGAATGTTTTATTTTACGAACATAAAAGTATGAAGAGAATATAACAAATGAGGATGAATATTTTTCCTGAAAGTATGAAGAAATTTTTTGACTTAACTTACCTTATAAAATATATAAAATATAACACATATGGATGAACAATTTGTTAGATGAAAATAAGTAGGAAAATTTACACTAAACACACAAGAATAAACATTTTTACTAAATATTTTTATCCAATCAAAGTTAAAATTTCTTTTGCACAATTAATATATATTTAATTGCATAAAAATGAAATTAAATCAACATAATAACTATTATTTTCTCCATACAAAATTTGTATCTAAAATTAGTTTTTAAACAAATAAATATTTATTTTTTATTTATTATCTTCTAACTTAAATAAATTATTTATGATTTTATTCTATCCGGACAAATTTTATTTTTCTTTTATTCATTGATATGTATATGACAATATATTAAAATACAAATTATATATAAATTATAACACATAGGGATGATTTTTTCCTTATCAAAGCAAGTAGAAATTTCCATTTAATTTACGGGAAAGAACAATTTTACTGAAGTCACATTAATATCTAAATTATTATGGTGAAATTATATTTTTTATTATAATAATTTTTATTTGAATGTATTTTTTTTATTTCCTCATTCCTTATTTAAATAATTTATTAAGTGTTTTATTTTATCATATTAGAAAGTATGAAAAATATAACAAATGCAGATGAGTATTTTTCATAAAAGTATGAAGAGAAATTTAGACTTAACTTGCCATATAAAATATAACACACAGAGATGAACATTTTTATAAAAACATGTAGAAAAATTTACACTGAATTCACAGTGATAAACTTTTTAACTAAAGATTTTTGTCCAATCAAAGTTAAAATTTCATTTACATAATTAATATATATTTAATTACATAAAATAATCAAATTAAATCAACATAATCACTGCTATTTTCTTCACAAAACAATAGTGTCAAAATTTAATTTTTAGACAAATAATTTTTTTTTATCTTCTAACTTAAATAAATTATTCATGATTAAATTTCTTCTACCTAGGAAAATTTTAATTTTCTTTTATAAATTCATATGTATATGCCAATAAATTAAAATAAATATTATATATAAAATAGAAAAATATAGAGATGAATATTTTTTTCTTATAAACACAAGTAGAAATTTTCACTTAATTCACCGGGATGAACAATTTAGCTGAAGTCACATTAATATCTACATTATTGTGGTGAAATTATATATATTTTTTATTATTGTAATTTTAATTTGAATATATTTTTTTATGGTTGTCTCTTCCTGATTTATATATTTTATTGATTGTTTTATTTTACAAACATAGAAAGTATGAAAAAATTATAACAAATGAGGATGAATATTTTAAATGAAAGTATCAAGAGAAATTTAGACTTAACTTACCACATAAAGTATATAAAATATAACACACAACATATTTTTTTTCAGCTTAAACATGTTTTTAGTCCCTCAAATGTCAGTCATTTTATTTTAGTCCTCCAAATTTGAAGTTGTCTTTTTTAGTCCTTGGAATTCGCAAAAATGCTCTTTTTAGTCCCTCTCCACAGTGTGAGTCAAACAGAGAATAAGAGATTTACAATTTCTAACAACTTTTGATCATAGTAATTAAAATATGAAGATAATTTGTTAGTCAAACAATTAAATTAAGATAATTTATCATAATAATTAAAATTTGAATGTATTTTTTATGACTATCTCTTTCTTGATTTAAATAATTTACTGAATGTTTTATTTTATGATCATAGAAAGTATAAGAAAATATAATAAATGAGGGTGAATATTTTTCATGAAAATATGAAGAGAAATTTAGATTTGACTTACCATATAAAATATAGCACACGGGGATGAACATTTTTTTTATAAAAACAAGTAGAAAAATTACATTGAATTCACAGGATACACTTTTTTACTAAATATTTTTGTCCAATCAAAGTTAATATTTCTTTTACATAAATAATATATATTTAATTACATAAAAAATAAAATATCAAAATAATAACTATTATTTTCTCCACATAAAATTAGTGTCTAAAATTTATTTTTAAGCAGATAATTTGTATTTATTTATTATGTTCTCACTTAAATAGATTATTTATGATTTTTTTAATTTTTGAAGAAATTTTAGTTTTCTTTTATACATTGATATGTATATGCCAATATATTAAAATAAAAATTATACATAAAATATAGCATATAGGGATGAAATTATTTTATTTATAAAATCAATTAGAAAATTTTTACTTAATTCACAAAGATGAACATTTTACCTGATGTCACATTAATATCTAAATTATTATGATGAAATTATATTTTTTTTTACTAAAGTATAAAGATAAAAATGTAACATGTTACATTACATAAAATACAAAATCTCAATAAAAAATCTTAAACTGTTAACCCCGTGCAATGCACGGGTTAAAATCTAGTATATTGTAAATGGAACTGTCTAACAAGTGGTGTTTGTTGTAATTGGTCATACCTTTGTTTTGGTATGTAGGATAGTGCCAAAAATAGAGGAGACAATCGAATTTTTGTCAAAAATCCATAACCTTTATTTAAATAATTGGTTAAATGTTACTTTTGGTCCTTTATGTTTTAGTATTTTTTTCATTTTGGTACATTAAGTTTTAAAAGTCTCATTTTGGTCCTTTAAGTTTTTGAAAGTTTCATTTTAGTCTTTTCTTCCATTTTCCATTAACAACGTTAGTGTTCCGTTAACTTTTAAATTTTGAAATAATTAATTTAACATAGTGACAGCTAAAAACCGCCACTATGTGTTTTTTCCAGAAAGAAAAAAATAATTGTCAACCTTACCCCAAATGCGTGAGCCCTCTCCACACTCTTCACTCTCAACCCTACCCAAACACAAACCATTTTTCCACCACCGCCTCTCTCTTCCCACCATTACCACCAAATGAAAACCCAAACACCTCCGCATCACCGTTTTCATTAACCAAAACCTCTTTGAAATACAATTGTTGTTGGAGTGGAACATTCGAATGAGGCTAACAACGGATTTGGTAGGGTGGTTACAAAGGGCGTGGATGAGGGAGATGAGGAGCAAGGAGAGGGGGAAGTTGAGGAGGAGGAGGAGCTTCTCCATGAGGGAGAGGGACGAACTTCAAAATCCCGTGGGCCTGGTAGAGTGAAATCTGGTCTGTCTCAGGGCTCAAAAAAATGGAAATTGATCTTGGCTTTAGGCTTGCAGAAGGATTGGGCCGTGACGTCGTAGGCCCGCATGGCATCCTCGGCAGAATTGAACGTGCCCAGCCACACACGCTACTTTTTCCACGGATCTCAAATCTCTGCTATGAATTGCCTCCATGGCCACTTCCTTACGCCGCAAAACTGTGTCTCCTTGAGTCCTTGCTTGTTCTCGATTGGTCTTAATTATTGTAAACTATTCTATCATGTTGAAGATGCGTCGAGGGAGAGCCACTGTCACAACCGCCGTTGTGGATCTAACGACGGTGAGGGCCCTCCAACGAAGGTGGCGATGAGGCGGCGCTAGAGTTCGGATTGCGAGAGTAGGGAAGAGGTGAATGCGGCGGTGTGGCAAAGGATATGAGCTCGCATGATTGTATTTTGAAATTGGTGATTGGTTTCTAAAATTGGATTTGAATATTAGGAATTTGGGAATGAGTTGGGTATTTTTTATAAATTAAATTTATTATAGTGACGGCTAAAAGCTGCCACAATGTTTAAACTAATTTTTTATGGCAGGACTGTTATTTGTGAAAATATTATTACACATAGTAGCGGTTTTTAGCCACTACTATTTTAAATTAATTATTTTTAAAATTTAAAAGTTAACGAAACACTAACATTATTAACGGAAAATGAAAGAAATGACCAAAATGAAACTTTCGAAAACATAAAGGACCAAAATGAGACTTTTAAAACATAATGTACCAAAATGAAAAAAACGCTAAAACATAAAGGACGAAAAGTGACATTTAACCTAAATAATTACAATAAGTAAACCCATTAACAAGAGTGCATAGAAACATCAATGTGTTGCTTTGTTGTTTCTCCACCATAATCAAGCTTCCATTTTTTTTCCTCTAATTGATTACTCAACTTTTCTTGTTCACCCAAGATCCTCCGTACCTCATAACGAGCTTTACGCTGCATAAGCCCTATACAATTATAATCATCTTCTTGAGCAACCCATCCATAAATGTTTAAGCAAGCCTTTAATTAACTTCCTTGAATTCCAGTTCTTAATTTTTACCATCACGTGTAGCTTCAAATGACTTCTTAAATCTAGTTGCATTCATGAAACCTTTCCAGTCATGAATTTGAAGTCTATTATAGCCTAAGCAATTAGGTGACCATTTTTCAAGAATACATGAAAATATATTGGCCTAAATTTAACAAATTCCTTGAATCAATATCCAGAATCGATCAATTTACCCTTTATGTTAATAATTATGCCTGTTCAGGGCCGAACATAATATTTAAGGATGACACTGAAACCAACTTATAGTATATATATGACAAGTTGAAATTGACATTGCTTGTTGCTTGCTTTATTTCCAATTTTGTTGGTGTATAACAATCCTTTATTTGGTTGATGTCGATAATTTATTTCTTTTTTGTGTGATAAAATTACTATGCTTAATTTATATTCAAGTTATGCATTATAAGAGAACCTTAGTTTTCCGTTTGAGATTCAATACAATGATTAATAACATATTAATTGTTGTATTGAATCTTGAATTGTCCGATTGGACAGTTTGGAAAGATTCACTTTTTTATTCTTGATTAATACGTAGAGGTTAAGTCTCGTCTAGGATGTTATTTTGAACTTAGAACATACATCCTTCCTTTTTATATATCTTAGTTATTGTTTTATCCTATGTGTGATCAAGGATGATATTTCAAACTTAGTACAAATATGTTTCCTTTATATAACTTAGTGTATAAAAGGTAGGATGTTTAAACTAACAAATTTCCAGTCCATTTTAAGGGTATTATGGAGATAAAATTGCGCTATGTGAAATATTTAGAGATTAAAATCACTAATTAAATATGACTAATGAAATTTATCGAAAAGGGAGTCTAACACGCTTACTATGGTAATGGCATAAAATATTATGATAATTAATGATACCAAATAATTATATTAGACCAATGGGAAAGAGGAAAGTAGAATACAAATGGGCAATTGCTTTTATTAGCCCAAAGCATAAAAACTAAAAGTCTCGATTTTGAAAACTAATTAAGATTGATGGTAATAGAAATATCAAGAGGTACTTCTTTACAATCTTCCTCTTTAAATTTTCATTTCTCTTTTATTGCAAACATGTATTATTATGTTTTTTTGTATTATTCTTTCAAACCCATTTTGAGGGTACTTTGACGATTAAATTTAATTAATTAAGGTTTAAAACTCATTAATTAAATTAGTTAAAAATAACTAACATATTTTAAAGGAAAGGGGACTCAAACATGCTTACTATGATAACGGCATAGAATATTACGATAATTAATGTACCACTTAATTATCTTAGATTAATGGGTAAGAGGTGAGTAGCATATAAATGGGGCAATTGCTTTTATAAGACCAAAGCATCCAAGGGAAAGGTAAAAGTCTTCATTTTGAAAACTAATTAGTATTGATGATAATGGAAATATCAAGAGGTACTTCTTCACAATCTTCCTATTTAAATTCTGATTTCTGCTCTATTGCAAACGTGCATTATTTTTTGTATTATTCTTTCAAACCCATTTTGAGGGTATTTTGAAGATTAAATTGAACTACTATGTTAATTAATTAAGGTTTAAATTCATTAATTATATTAATTAAAAATAACTTATTTAGTTTGAAGGAAAGAGAGCTCAAACACGCTTACTATGATAATGGCATAGAATATTACGATAATTAATGATACCAGCTAATTATCTTAGACCAATGGGAAAGAGGTGAGTAGAGCTGGGCAAACTGGTAAGCCCGCCCGTTTATTCCGTTAACCGTTTAGCCCGCATTTTAAACAGGCTTTGATTTTTCGAGCCCGCGACCGTCCTGTTTAGCCCGCGGGCTAAATGGGCCGGCCTGCAAACAGAAAAAAAATTAAAAAATTGAAAATTAAAATTTTTAAACTAAAATTTAACCATTTTTTAAATCTTTTTTTTTTAAAAAAAAAGCCAAAAAATTTTATATACATATGCAGCGGCACCTATCAGTTCAGGTATTTATATACATATGCAGTGGCACCTATCCCGCAACCGTCCTATTTTTTTATTTTAATTTAAATTTTATTAAGGTATTTAAATTATATATCTTTTAAAGTAAAATACACAAAGCCCGTGGACTACCCGTTAAGCCCGCGGGTTAAACGGGCCGGGATAAAAAGGCCGCATTTTAAATGGGCTGGAAAATACTTAGCCCGTATACTGTACGGGCTACGGGTAAACGAGTTAGTCTGCGGGCCCAAGCCCAAATGCCCAGCTCTAGAGGTGAGTAGTATAGAAATGGGGCAATTGCTTTTATTAGACCAAAGCATCCTAGGGAAAGGTAAAATTCTTCATTTTAAAAACTAATTAGGATTGATGCATGGTAATGGAAATATCAAAAAGTACTTCTTTACAATCTTCCTATTTAAATTCTAATTTCTCCTTTATTGCAAACGTGCATTATTTTTTGTATTATTATTTCAAACCCATTTTGAGGGTATTTTGAAGATTAAATTGAACTACTCTATTAATTAATTAAGGTTTAAAATTTGTTAATTATATTAATTAAAAAAAACTAATTTAGTTTGAAGGAAAGAGAGCTCAAACATGCTTACTTTGATAATGGCATGGAATATTATGATAATTAATGATACCAGTTAATTATCTTAAACCAGTGGGTAAGAGGTGAGTAGCATAGAAATGGGGCAATTGCTTTTATTAGACCAAAGCATCCTAGGGAAAGGTAAGGGGACGTTTGGTTTGAGAAAATATTTTCTATTTTCATTTCCTGTTTTCATTTTCAAATATTTAAGAAATAGAAAATATGTTTGTTTTGACTTCTTATTTTCTATTTTCTAAGAACAAAAAACATTGAAAATAAGTTTGATTTATTCAACTTTGATAAAAACAATCATAAAACATTTTGTGTATATAATTTAAAATAATAGTATATTTATAAATTTGTATTAATGAAAATTTTTTAAATAAAAAATTATACATATCATAATGAACAAACATTTGTAATATATTTATTTTATAATATATTTTAAAATAATGAAGATATTTAAAATTCATTAATGAAAAATATATCTAAATTATATACATCAATAATATTAAATCCACACCATTGTTAGTTAATATCCCCGCTATAACACCACCATCCTTCGCCTGCAGCTATAGGATGTTTCTCGTCAAACACACATTCACACGGAAAAGGAAAAATCAAAGCTTGAAATTTACACCGTCCTCTGCCTAAAGCTATAGGAAATTTACACGGGGAAAGGGGAGATTGTAAGAGTGAGGGGGAGAGGTTGTAGGTGGTGGCAAGCTAGTAGAGGATGTTGCCGACAATAGTGATGGATTGAATGGTGAGATTGTGGGAGACGAAGGAGATGACCTGCTGCGTGCTGTGCTGGAGACGATTAGAACGGTGTAAGAGATGAACCAAGGGACAACCTTTGCGAGACAGATGAAAAGCCTTGAAGAGAAGACATTTTGCTTATAATTACATTAGATGCTACCGCGTTTTCAAATGAAAATGACTTTTTATTATTTTCAATTTTGAGCACTTTTTTGAAAATATTTTCGAAGAAAATGTTTTCTAAAACTTTAACAAACATATTTTTACTCTTGTTTTCTATTTTTCATGAAAATGAAAATGGAAAACGAGCTAAGTAAACGTCACCTAAAAGTCTTCATTTTAAAAACCAATTAGGATTGATGGTAATGGAAATTAATATCAAAAAGTACTTCTTTACAATCTTCCTATTTAAATTCTGATTTCTCCTCTATTGCAAACATGCATTATTTTTTGTATTATTCTTTCAAACCCATTTTGAGGGTATTTTGAATATTAAATTGAACTACTATGTTAATTAATTAAGGTTTAAAATTCATTAATTATATTAATTAAAAATAACTAATTTAGTTTGAAGGAAAGAGAGCTCAAACATGCTTACTATGTTAATGGCATAGAATATTATGATAATTAATGATACCAGTTAATTATCTTAAACCAATGGGTAAGAGGTGAGTAGCATACAAATGGGGCAATTGCTTTTATTATACCAAAGCATCCTAGGGAAAGGTAAAAGTCTTCATTTTAAAAACTAATTAGGATTCATGGTAATGGAAATATCAAAAGGTACTTCTTTACCATCTTCCTATTTAAATTCCGATTTCTCCTCTGTTGCAAACATGTATCATTTTTTGTATTACTCTTTCAAACCATTTTTTAGGGTATTTTGTAGATTAAATTACACTGTAGTTTATGGGAAGGGAGCTTAGATACACTTACTATGATAATGGCATAGAATACTATGTACGATAGTTAATGATACTAATTAACTATGTTTAGACCAATGGGCAAGAGGTGAGTAGAATATAAATGGGGCAATTAGTTTTATTAGACCAAAGCATCCTAGGGAAAGCTAAAAGTCTTCATTTAAAAAACTAATTAGTATTTATGGTTATGGAAATATCAAGAGGTACTTCTTTGCAATCTTCCTATTTAAATTATGATTTCTTCTCTATTGCAAACATATAATTAGAGGTGCAGACAGTGGATTGATGCTTCTGGAGTGTGTTGTAAGCACAACCTAGTCAATTGTGAGAGATTTCTATAGAGATTCAAACTCTATAGGTCAATTCAGCCTAGGTATTCTTTCACAAGCCTTTTACAATTGTTTGGCTTTGTTGAAGGTTGAAACTTTGTAGAAAACTCTCATAATAGACTCAGTTGTACTTACAACACACTCCAAAAATATTAGTTCACTGTTTGCACCTCTAATTATATGACTTCGGTTAATTTTTCATAATAACAGTTAGACGAGAGGACCTAATATAAAAAAAAAGTTTTGGGACCTAATTAAAAGAAAAAAAAGTTCAAGGATATTGAAAGTTTGGTAAAAGTACAGGGACCCATGAATCAATTTAACCTATTATCTTTTGTATTGCTTTTTAAAACCCATTTTGAGGGTATTTTGGGGATTAATTTGCACTGCTATGTCAATTAATTAGTGATTAAAATTTATTAATTTAATATAACTAATGTAGTTTTTGGTAAAGGAAGTTAGACACAGTTATGATGGTAATGACTTAGAATACTTTGATAATTAACGATACCAATTAATTTTGTTAGACTAATGGGCAAGAGATAAGTAGAATACAAATGAGGCAATTGCTTTTAACAATGCATCCTAGGGAAAGATAAAAGGCTTCACTTAAAAAACTAATTACCTTTAATGGTGATGGACACATCAATACGGACGTACTTCTTTATCGTCTTCCTATTTAAATTTTGATTTCTCCTCTATTGTAAACATGTATTATTTTTGTATTGTTCTTTTAAATGTGTATTGTTTCTGTATTTGCTTTTTTTTCCCTCTAATTATATTATTGTTTTATCCTTTATGTGGTCTAGGATGTTATTTTGAACTTAGTACATATATCCTTCCTTTTAAATATCTTAATTATTGTTTTATCTTATATGTGGTCAAGGATGATATTTTGAGCTTCGTGCAAATGTTTCTTTTATATATCTTAGTATATAAAAGGTAGGATGTTCGTACTGACAAATTTTCCATCCATTTTAAGGGTATTTTGGAGATTAAATGATGTTGCTATGTCAAATAGTTTAGGGATTACAATTCATTAATTAAATTGATTAATGACTAATGCAGTTTATTAGAAAGGGAGTCTAACATGCTTACTATGGTAATGGCATAAAATACTATGATAATTAATGATACCAAATAGTTATATTAGACCAATGGGCAAGAGGTGAGTAGAACACAAATGGGCAATTGTTTTTATTAGACAAAAGCATCATAAGGATAACAAAAACTCTTCATTTTGAAAACTAATTAGGATTGATGGTAATTGGAAATATCAAGAGGTACTTCTTTACAATCTTCCTACTTAAGTTCTGATTTTTCCTCTATTACAAATCTGTATTATTTTTGTGTATTGTTTTTAGAAACCCATTTTGAGATTATTTTGGGAATATTTTGGGGATTAATTTGCACTACTATGTTAATTAATTAGTGATTAAAATTCATTAATTAAATATAACTAATGTAGTTTTTTGGAATAAGGTATCATGCACACTTACTATGGTAAACTATGATAATTAAAGATACCAATTAGTTATGTTAGACTAGTGGGCAAGAGATGAATAGAATACAAATGGGACAATTACTTTTATTAGACCAAAGCATCCTATGAAAAATTAAAAGTGTTCAGTTTGAAAACTAATTAGCATTGATGGTAATGGAAATATTAAGAGGTACTTCTTTATCATCTTCCTATTTAAATTATGATTTCTCCTTTATTGCAAACATGTATTATTTTTTGTATTGTTCTTTTCAAACTCAATATAACTATAACGGGTACAAGAATAATACTATTTGAGAAAATAAATAAATTAGATGGATCAAATAGTTTTGGATAATTATATGTAGACACTTCAACATCACAAATATTCCATTAACACCTATAGTTAGATCATGTTACCTATCTTGCTTATACTTTTCTCTTTATCTCTCCTTGAGTGCCAACTAATATAATAGTTTTCATATATCATTTTTCAATATGTTTTTTTTTATAAATTTTAAAGAGACCGTAAAATTATTTTTATAATAATATAATAAACTTAAAAAAATTTGGGGGGATGACCCTCCAGTCCCCCTTCCCTCTACCGCTTAATCTATATAGTGGAAAGTTATAACTTATAAGTAGTTAATGCAAAAGCAATCCTTTTTAATAATATTGAGGTTTGGTACAAATGATTGTTAATCCCTCTGGTGCCAACTTCGTTGGAATCTTTGGGCTTACTGTGATGCTTGTGCAATCCTCTCATTTTTATATTAATTAATATTTCATTTTATAAAAGTATTTAATATTTTATAAAATTCTCTTTTTGATAAATTACAAAAAAATAAAAATAAAGCATAAGCAACTTCAACCAATGTAACAGAACGCTCAGTTTATCATTTATGAGACAAGAACTAAGAGAGGGGAGGGGATCTGCTAGAACTAAACATAGTAATTTAATTAAAATCATAAATAACATCATATTTTATTTATCACTGTTGTTCTTATAAAATTAAGGTTAAATTAATCTACAGGTCCCTATACTTTTATCAAATTTTTAATTAGGTCCTGAACTTTTTTTTTTCTTTTAATTGAGTCCGTAAAATTTTACTTTTTTTTTCAATTGGGTCCCTCATCTAATTGTTGATATAAAAAACTAACGGTGGACACTTAATTAGAGGTGCAGACTGTGAGTTGATGCTTCTAGAATGTGTTGTAAGCACAAATGTATCAATTCTGAAAGATTTCTGCAAAGTTTCAACTTCTATAAGTCAATTTAACTCAAGCATTCTTTCACAATTATTTGGCTCTGCAGAAGGTTAAAACTTTGCATAAAACTCTCAGAATTGACTCAGTTGAGCTTACAACACATTCTAGAAACATTAGTTTACTATATGCATCTCTAATTAAGTGTTTGCGGTTAATTTTTTATAACGACAATTAGACGGAATGATCCAATTGAAAAACAAATAAAAGTTCATGGACCCAATTGAAAAATAAATAAAAGTCCAGGGACCCAATTAAAAGAAAAAAAGTTTCAGGGACCTAAATGGAAATTTGGTAAAATTATAGGGACCTACAGAGTAATTAAACCTAAAATTAAATACTAAAAGAATTAGAAAATAAAGTTTGAACAATTTTAAAAAAATCATGAAGAATTATTGTTGAAAGAGATTGCACCCATCTAGTGTTCATGATGTTGGCTTCAATAGCTTTTCTATTCAGTTACTATGGGTTCAAAGAAAAATGATATATTGTGGAAAATTAAAACTCTTCAGCCTCTGCTGTATTATTTTTCCACAGTTTAGCCAGTTGGCTGATGCATCAGATAATCTCTATCCAAGTTTCAAATATATCAACCAATACAGAGAGATTAAATGTCTATATATATATATATATATATATATATATATATATATATATATATATATATATATATATATATATTGTTCCTACATGAGGGTAACCAAGTGATTCTCCTTATGCCAATATCTTTAGTTCGAGATCTCCTTCAAGCGTTCGAACCCTCCTACGTGATAAGAAAGGGAGGTACCTGTAAAAGGCACTCCAATGCTTAAGTCAGCTTTCGGCTCAGAGCATTTAATAAGTGTAATAAATGAGGATAAAAGCTACCGTACTTCGAGGATCGTACTTCTTTTTATACTTACTTTACTGGGCCTTGGACTTTTATGGGCCCATATTATCTTTTGATGGTTTATCATTATTAATTAAGATTGCTAATTACCTTCTAATTCTTTGATTGTCTTGGTAATACCTTTTTTAGCAGGATTTATCTTGTCTGAGTACTCTTCGTGGTACTCGTTATCATAATGCCGAATACCTGGTTGTACCTATTTGGCGACTTAGTCAATTACCTGTCTTCTATGATCATTCTCACTATCGAATACCTCTCTAGTGTGAAGGGTATTCGGCTATTCCATAAGCCTAATACTTATCCGGTGTGGAGGGTATTAAACTAATGATATTGCCAAATACTTATTCGGTGTGGGGGTATTTGGCTAATCATATTGCCGGATACCCCTCCGGTATACATGTTCCCCAGGCTCGAGTGAATAGTCATGACGAAGAGGCTTATAGTTTCGGCTCATTTTGGTTTGTTCGAGGCGAGTGGCCATTCGTGATGTCTTTTCGAATCCTTGCCATTATGACAGAAAAAAGTTGTTGGGAATGAGGAAAACGAAGCATTGCTTTCTTGTGAACCGTTAGATCTTAGTTGATCTAACGGTTGTGGTTTTTGCACCTTGTGAGCTTGGGCCCTATAAATAGGCTATAGGGGAGATGTCGTCTTTACTTCTTTTATTTACATCTTTCCTAATCGAAGTTTTTGCTCTTGGCCAAATACTCCATTTGTGATCCCTTTCACCACGTGAATCAGGTATGAGTTGTCGGTAATTCTCTTCTTAATCATGGATTTGTCTAACGTTAGGTTTTTTGGGGAAAAGGAAGTTGTTAATGTTTGGTCATCATCTTCGTCTACTGAGGGGTCTGATAGTTCTAGCGAAGAGTCTTCATCCTTGTCTTCGTTTTTGTCTTCATCTTCATCTTCGGCCCCTTTCCGAGAGGAGGTGGTAAAAAATGTAATCTCCACTCCGGTGAATGAGGTTATCCCTAGTCGGACTCCAAAGCATAAGCCGAGGGTTACCCAGGGAAAGAAGAGAGATTTTCCATCGATAACCCTCGCTGGGTATACCTAGGTAGACAGGGAGGTTGGGTCCTGCTATACTTGTTATGATGATAAACTTAGTGTTTCCAATTTTTTAAACTATGTAACCATTTGTACCATAACTGAGGATGAATATTGTCCGATAACTCTTCAATGTTGTCGGTGAGAAATCAACCCAGAATTTGTCTTCTTAGGGAAGAGGGACTTTTGTAGAGATTTCTTTTATGTGTATGATTGTGTCTTATGGGACATTCACGTGATGGTCCCTTTCGATGATTTTACCATGGGGGTGCTTCGGGTTTTAAATGTCGCACCACCTTAGTTGCATCCGAATGAGTGGGCAGCCATTTAGGCCTTCCAGGCCCTTTGTATTTTTAATTTTATTAAGCCTTCTATAAGTGTTTTTCTGTACTATTTTTGTACTTGGCCGAGGGATAGTTTATGGGTTTACTTAATAAGAAAACCAAAAAGACCCCTGTTCCAGTCTTTTACTTCTTTGTACAAAAATTTTGAAACCGGCTTCTTCAAGGTTGTCATTAAGCCGAATATAGGGGCCAACCATTTTTATGATAGTAGTGGGAAGGCTCTATTTCCATTGTACTGGGAGAGGACCCATCGGTGTTATGACAAGTTTTTGAAGTCTTTGATGATCGAACAAGAATGCAAGGACCTTATGTTCCTTGAGTCACTTCCCAAAAAGCTTTCGGCCATACGGCTTGTTGCTTTGTTTAATTCTTCAAATGTTTTAGTAGACACGTGTGGTAAGGTTTCGGTTCTCCTTTTTCTAGTTATTGTTTATAGTGCTTAAAAATGACTAAGTATATGTTGCCAAATGCAGGTATCATAGCCGACGCAGGTGGTGATGTTTTGTCTTACCGTAATGCTAGGAAACCCTTCGAGTACTACATCCCTTCCTCCTATCGCAAGACAGCCACCCCGAGGCCGCCTCCTCAAGAGACTGTACCCCCTCCGACCACAGATAAAAAAGCCTAAGAGAGGGATCATAAGAAACACCATCAGAGTCATGAGACCTCTGAAGAGGATAAGGCGAAGAAGTTGGAGCAGAAGACTCTTGATTTTTTGGGGTCGGGATCTTTGGCATCTGTTCCAGCCATGACTGCTGAAGGGTTTTTGCCAAAGACTTTTGGCCAAAGAAAATGATCAGTGCCAGCAACATTTCTAAGTCCGGGAGAAACCTTCAGAATAACACTGACACGACTTCCAACTGGTTAACTTACTGCGAATTTCAGGCCAGGGCGTCAGCCATTGCTCATCACATGTTCATGACTCCTTTAAAGGAGGCCGATAAGTTGAAGAGGAGCCTGAAGGAAGTACAATTGTCTAATTTGTAAGCATTGGAGGCAAACATTACCCTTACCAACGATAATGCTCGGTTGAAGGAGAAAGTGTCACACCTTTCGGTCAAGTTGAAGGAATTGTTCATGCCGAGAAGGATGCAAAGTTGCAGGCTGATGAAATTGAACGTTTGAAGCTGTTGCTATCTATGGTGGAGAAAGTGACAGCCTCGGCTCAAGATAAAATTTTTACCGAGCATGAAGCTGGATTACAAGATGTTGTTCGACAAACTTTATATTACTTCGACATTCCCAACTGTTCAGTTTTTGATATGGAGAAGGACATTTATGAGGGCCGACTATTACCCCTTGATGATATACCTGAAGATGCTGTCCTTGAGAATCCTTTTGAACAACCTATTCTGGATGGTGGAACTGAATACACCCAAGGTGATGTGGGGGAAGTTGGGGAAGACAATGAGGAGAATGTTGATGTTGTGAATCAAGAGGCTTATGCAAAATAGATTTTTAATGTTTTGTTCGACTGTTAAAGCCTTTCTTAAACACTTTGTAATCCTTTTTGTTGATTAATGAATGTTGGATTTCCATCCTTTAACACTTTTTAATTTTGTACTTAGTAATAATTATTGAATCGTTGTAACAGAATCAATGCACCCGAACACCGATTAATCTATAAGGAATAATTTGAATAATGATGTCGGGATTGTATTTGAGTAATGCTTCGTAACTTCGAAGAATTAATTTTTAACCAAGTTTAAGTATTCGACATAAGTGTGTTTTAGCCGAATAGTACTTCCTTTGACTAAGTATGGTTAGTTCAAAAGAGAACCAATTTTTTGTTAAGCTGGATGGTGTATCTTTAGTTAAGTAAGAGTAGTCGGGAGGGAAACCGTTTGAAGTAAGTTCCGAATGGTGCATCCTTAACCGAGTAGGAGTACTCAGGAGGGAAACCATTTGTGATGAAGTTCTGAATGATGCATCCTTAGCCGAGTAGGAGTACTCGGGAGGGAAACCATTTGAAGTAAGGTCCAAATGGTGCATCCTTAGCCGAGTAGGAGTACTCATAAGGGAAACCATTTGTGATGAAGTAAGTATTGACTGTTGTAAAGTAAATAATCACAGATATGTTAAAAGATGTGTTTTATTAATTTGTTTGAAAGGTATGCCTCGTTAAAACCTTCTCGGAAAAAATCCTTTCACGTTCTTATAGGGACAAAAAACCGAGTAAGGAAAAAAGAGTGCATCACCCAATTACATTCTTAACTAAAATAATATTTAAGGTGGGTCGGATTCCATGTTCTCGGCACCACCTTTCCTGATAGCTCTTCTAACTTATATGCTCCATTGCTGAGGCTTTGCCAAACTCTAAATGGACCATCCCAATTAGCTGTCAACTTTCCTTCACTGGCATTTCTTCTTGCATCGCCCTGAACTCTTAGGACTAGGTCTCCTTCTTTGAATTCTCTTGGTCTCAGTTTTGAGTTAAACCTCTTAGTCGTCCTTTATCTACATGCTTTGGCTGTTAAGCATGCTCGGTCTCACACTTCTTCGATGAGATCGAGCTTGACCCTCATGGAATTTTCATTTTCCGATGGTTTAAAGTTTTGTCTTCAGAAGGTAGGCTCCCCTACTTCTACTGTGATCATTACTTTAGTTTCGTATACCATTCTGAAGGGTGTTTCTTTGATTGTTGACTATGGAGTGCACCTGTATGCCCATAGAACTTCAGGTAACTCTTCGGCTCATGTACCTTTTGCTGCACCCAGCCTTTTCTTCAGCTCTCCCAAAATGACTTTGTTGGCAGATTTCGCCTATCCATTCGTTTGAGGATGTTCAACCGAGGTCACCCTATGTTTGATTCCTAGGTCCTCTAGAAAGGTATTCAACTTTTTATCCATGAACTGGAGACTGTTATTGGTGATAATCACGCATGGGATGCCAAAACGCGTGATTATGTTTTTCCATAAAAACTTTTGGACATTTTGAGCTGAAATGGTTGCCAGGGGTTCGACCTCTATCCATTTCATAAATTCAATAGTCACTATAAAAAATTTGCATTGCCCCTTTGCTATAGGAAAAGGTCCTAGGATATTGACCCCCCACACGGCGAAAGGCCATGGCGACGAAATAACGTGTAACTCGTCGACTGGTTGATGAATAAGGTTACCATGCTTCTGGCACTGGATGCATTTTTTGACATATTCGGCACAATCAGATTTGAGAGTTGGCTAGTAATACCCTGTTCTTACTAAGTAGCCATCGTGCGTCCACCGGAGTGCATACCACAGATTCCTTCATGTAGCTCTCTTATGACATACTCGGCTTGATCCTTGTATAGGCATTTAAGCAGCAGGGTAGATGACCCCCTACTGTATAACTCTCTGGCCACCAGAACGTACCTTGCCATGCTGATCCATAACCTTTTTGCCTTTTCCTTATCTTCTGGAAGGGTGCCTTGTAACAAGTATTGTTGGATCTCGGTCATCCAAGTGTCTTTGGGTGTCGATATCTTCATGCATTCTTTGGTGGTCATGCTTGGATTAGGCAATACTTCTTGAATAAAAATTATGTGTTGTCCAGGTTTTTGAGTGCTGGCCAGTTTGGCTAACTGATCGGCCCTATCATTGTGTTCTCGAATCAGGTGCTTTACTTGGACCTCGTCGAACTCTTCTTTCAACCGCATGAAGGCGTGATAGTATTTCAACAATTGTGGATCTTTGACTTGAATAACACCATTAATCTATTTGGCTGCAATCTAGGAATCGCTCCAACGTATTACCTTTCGGGCTTCTATCTCATTGGCTAACCTGAGTCCAGCTAACAATGTTTCGTATTCGGCTTGATTATTGGACGCTTTAAACCGAAGCGTAAAGACTGCTCGAGTCGGATTTGGTTTAGCCCTTCTATGATGACACCTGCACCACTTCCTCGTTGATTGGAAGAGCCGTCAACATGTACAATCCACCATTCGTCCTCAAAATGCTTGGCAGAGTAGAGTTCATTAACGAAGTCTGCCAGGCATTGTGCCTTTATAGGACCCCTCGACTCATACCTTATGTCAAATTTGGAAAGTTCTCTGAACCAAGCCATCATTCGTATGGCCAGTTCTGGCTTCTTCAATATCTTGGCCATGGGGCAATCGGTCTTGACGACTACCTGGTGACTTTGAAAATATTGCCTTAAGTGCCTTGCGGCATTTACTAATGCCAATACTGCATTTTCTATCATTTGATACCTTGTCTCAGCTTCTTGTAGTACTCGGCTGATGAAGTATATGGGTGCTTGGCCATCTACATGTTCTTGCGCTAGTACAACACTTATGGCCTCTTAAGAAATTGAGATGAATAGTACCAACTCCTTTTGAGGATCCGGTTTGTTGAGTATTGGTGGGGCGGAGAGGGTTCTTTTCAACTCTTGGAAGGCTTCTTCGTACTTTTGATCCCACAAGAAATTCTTGGATGCTTTAAACAATTTCATGATAGGTTTTGCCTTTTTGGCTATCCTAGGTAGAAATCGTGATAGGGAAGCAATCCTTCTAGTTAGTCTTTGAACTTTTTTTGGAGTCTTCCGACTTCTCATACCAATGACAACTTGGCATATATCCGAGTTTGCCTTTATACCTTGGCATGTTAACATAAAGCCCAAAAACTTTCCTCCTTGAACACCGAAGACACACTTTTTTGAATTTAGGCATATATTGCGCTTTTTAAGCTCGGCAAAGCTCTTTTCAAGGTCTTTCTTATGCATGCTAGTGTTGAAAGACTTAACTACCATGTCGTCAACATATACTCCTAGGTTTCTCCCTATCTGGTTTCGAAAAACCTTGTCCATTAGTCTTTGATAAGTTGCCCCGACATTTTTAGGCCGAAGGGCATGACCCTATAGCAATAGTTGGCTGATTCGGTGATGAAAGTAGTCTTGTCCTCATCTTGAGGGTACATTCAGATTTGATTGTTACCCAAATATGCATCCAAAAAACCAAGAAAAGTATGCCCGGCAGCCCCATTGACTAACCGATTGATGTATGGTAAAGGATATGCATCCTTCGGGCACACTTTGTTCATGTCCATGTAATCTATACACATTCGCCATTTTTCATTTGACTTTTTCACCATGACTACATTGGCTAACCAAGTGGAATATTTAACTTCTCGGATGAAGTTAGCTGATATCAACTTTGTTACTTCTTCTGCTACTGCCTTCCGTCTTTCATCCCCATCTTTCTTTTCTTCTGAGCTATCGGCCTAGCCTCTCGGCATATTGCTAACTTGTGACAGTGTTTGGATCGATGCCTGGCAAGTCCGAGGCTTTCCAAGCAAAGAAGTCGGCATTCTGCCCAATTACACTTTGGAGTTGAAGCCGATCACTTTCCGACAAGTTACTACTAAGTTATGTAACTTGGCATTTTCTTTCACCGACCTGGTATGCATAGTTTTCCTCTTCTGGTTTGACCCGTTTGTCTTCGTCGATGCTGGGATCAGGATCCAGGTGGTGGGCTGAGGGTTCGACTGCTGAGACAATATTCACTGACTTTTACTCTTCTTCTTTCAGTTGAGTGACTTTTAGGCTTGCTAAGTAACAGTCTCTAGCCACCTTTTGGTTGGCATGAACTATGATCATTGTGCCACGACTGGAAGGGAACTTCATGGCTAAATGTGGGGTGGATACTATGGCCCCTAGAGCATTCAAGGATGGTCATCCGAGTAGTATGTTATATGACGTGTTGGCATGCACTACGATGTACCAAAAATTGATAGTCTTCCACTATTTTTCTCCATATCCGAACGTTGTGTTCAAATCTATACACCCCCCGGTGTTGACCCTTTCACTTGAAAATATGACAAGGGGTTGGTCATAAGGCATCATAAGCTTCCCTTTTGGTATGTCCAGTTGCTTAAAAGTACTCCAATACAGAATATCGACCGAGCTTCCTTGATCCATAAGAGTTTCCTAGACTATACAGTCTGCTATTTCAACACTAATCACCATCGGATCATCCTGTATGGGATCAGAACCATGGAAGTCTACATCTGTGAATGTGATAGGTGGCATTTTCAACTTGGTAACTGTTGATATCATGTTGACTGACTGAACGAGATGGAGATGTCTCTTCCTTGTTGATTAGGTACTTCCTCCTCCAGCAAATCCTCCCGTAATAGTGTTGATCACTCTTCAGGGATGCTCATGGGGTTTTTCTTCATGTCGCTCCCGAGACCTACTTCTTTGCCTTTCTACCCTTCGCTCACGATCTCAGTCATGGTCTTTATCCCTCTTGTATGTTCTATCATCATCTTTGTATTTTGAGTATTGAGACCTTTCAGTCCTGGGGTTGTAGACGAAGTCTTTGAGGTGTCCCATCTTGATGAGATCCTCAATCTTGTCTTTAAGTGCTGCACATTCTTCAATAGAATGGCCTCTGTTACGATGGTATTGGCATTGTTTGTTGTAGTCGGCCTTAGGAGGAGTGTTGGCTCTTTTTGGAACAGCCAGTATTTCGATTGCAACGG
Source organism: Pueraria montana var. lobata (assembly GCA_026413185.1). Classification (NCBI taxonomy): domain Eukaryota; kingdom Viridiplantae; phylum Streptophyta; class Magnoliopsida; order Fabales; family Fabaceae; genus Pueraria; species Pueraria montana. Next base: position 75,611,120 of record CM048648.1, read on the forward strand.
CTTGCTCGAGCACCCAGGAGCGGCTAGTATTGAGCGGAGTATAGCTCGTGTATCGGGGGCCATGATACTCTCGATCTTTGGGAAATTTATCTTTTCCCTTCCCATGATTATCTTTTTCATGTTCTCTTTTTCCTGTATTGGCTTTCGTTCAGACTTGGTTTTGGTATTCAGCCAACTCCTCCATCTGCATGTATTTCACTGCCCTTCGTCAGAGGTCGTCGATGTCTAGTGCAGGTTTCTTACAGAGACTATTAACGAAAGCCCTTGCCCGAAGGGTTGTCACTAGGTGATGTAGAACTACTGCTGGTCCAAGTTACCAATGTTTAAGGCGACTTTGCCAAACCTTTCGATGAAAGTCCGAAGAGGTTCCTTCTTTTCTTGTCGTATGTTTACCAGCGCGACCGACGTCAAGTGATGGGGTCTACTTGTTGCAAACTGGATGCCAAATCTAGCGGTAAGTGTTTCAAAGCTGTCAATGGAATTAGGCAGAAGCTGAGTAAACCAGTTAAGGGCTTGTCCTTTCAGAGATGGGGAATACCCTAAACAAGATAGCATCGTCGGTGGTATAGAGGCTGACTTGGATCACATAAACATCTATGTGATTGTCCGGATCAGTGGTGCCATCATATTAGTCCAAGCTAAGGCTTTTCTAACTTGGGGGCAAAGATGTTTCCATTATTCCGGAAACGAAGGGATGCCTACAAGGGTGTGTTTGAGTGTTGGCGATGAAGGTTGAGAGCCGATGTGTTACCCTTGGATGCTGAGATTGGCCATTGACTAGCCCTCATGCTGGCAGCTAGGTGTTTTATCTTTGGGCTTCCAAGATCGATTCAAACTTTTCAACTCAGTATTTTCCTGACCAAGGGCCGAGATCTCCTGAGCATGCTATTTTCGTATTGCTGATAGGTCAGCTATCAACTATCTTAACTCCGAAGACAAACTTGTTTGATCTTCCACCTGAGCCGCATTTCCGTCAATTTGATGTTGTCCCTCTACGCCGTGTTGCATGCCTTGTGTTGATGATCTGGGTATCTCCATGTGTGCATGGCTCCGAGTAGTAACCATTCCTTGGCGGGCTGTGGGATAAGTTTTACCAGGGCCCCACGGTGGACGCCAAAATGTTCCTGCCTGAGGGTAACCAAGTAATTCTCCTTATGCCAATATATTCAGTCCGAGATCTTCTTCAAGCATCCGAACCCTCCTAGGTGATAAGAAGGGGAGGTACATCTAAAAAGCACTCCAACGCTCAAGTTAGCTTTCGGCTCAGAGCATTTAATAAGTGTAATAAATGAGGATAAAAGTTACTGTACTTCGAGGATCGTACTCCTTTTTATACTTACTTTACTGGGCCTTGGACTTTTATGGGCCCTGATTATCTTTTGATGGTTTATCATTATTAATTAAGATTGCTAATTACCTTCTAATTCTTTGATTGTCTTGGTAATACCTTTTTTAGTAGGATTTATCTTGTCCGAGTACTCTTCGTGGTACTCGATTTTTATGATGCCGAATACCTGGTTGTACCTATTCGGCGACTTAGTCAATTACCTGTCTTCTATGATCATTCTCACTATCGAATATCTCTCTAATGTGAAGGGTATTCGGCTATTCCAAAAGCCTAATACTTATTCGGTGTGAAGGGTATCCGACTAATCATATTACCAAAAACTTATTCGGTGTGGGGGGTATTTGGCTAATCATATTGCCGAATACGCCTCCGACACCCTTATATAAGATGTCTTCCTCTCATAAGATATGTCCTATATATATATATATATATATAATATATATATATATATATATAGGACATATCTTATGAGAGGAAGACATCTTATATAAGGGTGAGAGGGTTGAATCTGGACCGTTTAACCATACATGGAAGATTAAGATTTAATGTCATGTGATTAATTAAAAAAGTCATGTGACTTTTTAAAAAACTCACATGACTTAATATGTTTTAATCTTGACTATTCAAATAAGATTTAGTGGGCAATATTTTTTTTCCTCTCACTCTCATATAAGATATGTCCTCTCACTGGATATATATATATATATATATATATATATATATATATACTAATGCATGGCAATGAGAGAAGTGATCCCAACTAGGTTGGCACCCCAACCCTCACCCATGATAATCAGCACACCAAATATATTAAAAGATAGAAACAAAAAGACAACACGGGGGGACATAAACCAAACTCGTGAACCATTATGTAAACCTAAAGTTGGGTAAAGAAAACCTATTCCAGAAGAAGTCTTCCTGGATAAAACTTGGAATGGTATCCCACAAAACAAAACCCTGTATGCTAAGCCCGTGAGAAGCAAGCTTATCTGCACATTTGTCGCCTTCACGAAAAATGTGGGAAAATTTAAAGTTCATGTGTTTAGTCAATTCTATTCAGTTTTTCCATCTACTCCTAAGCTTCCAAGGAACCAAATCATGAGAGATGAAAGCTTTGATGACAAGACTTGAATCACTTTCCAACATAATATTTCTCCATCCCTTATCATGAGTTATTTCAATAGATAACATAACTGGCAAGAGCTCAGCATTAAAAGCGTTATTAGTTCCCAAATTAGCTGAAAAACAGCCTATGATGGCAGTACTTTTGTCTCTGAAAATTGCCCCACGAGCAGTAGGACCTGGTGTTCCTCTTGTAGCCCCATCAGAATTACACTTGATCCAAAAAGTGTTTGGAGGCCTCCAATCCACTTGCAAAATGGCTGGTGCTTTACCCGAGCGATAATCAATGAAGAATGCTTTCAGAATTTGGAATTCAGAAATATTAGAATGCATGCATCCTGTGCTCAATTTTGCTGCTAGACAAACATTAACATTGATTAAATTTTTGGCAGACATGATAGGAATGATTTTATCGTCAAACCTGGCCTTGTTACTGCAGTACCATATAGCATAGATAACAAATATTATACCAGCAAGGATAAGATCCTTCACTTGAGTGCTCTATGACTTGTTGAGCAAAGAAAGGATGTCAATGATGGAGGAAAGATTAACAGGTTGCTATATAATCGAGGCAAACCAATCCCAAAGCTTTCTGGCAAAAGTACATTCCAAGAAGAGGTGGCTGGTGGTCTCTGCATTAACTTGACAGAGGTTACACATTGAAACTATTGTGCAACCTCTCTTCCTTAGACAGTCATCTGTAGGCATGCGATTATGAATCATGCGCCAAACAAGGAAAGATTTAGATGGAGGAATAAACTTGCACCAAATAGTTTTAGCCCAAACCAGATGCGATTTAGAAAGAGAATGAAAAGAGAAGGCCTCTTTTAAAGAGAGACACCCAGAAGGAGTGTTTGCCCACCTGATTTGGTCCTTTGCTTCAAATATAGGAATGTTGACAGCATTTAGTTAAGAGCTTAAGAAGGAGTATTGTTGTAAAAGAACCATAGGGATGTCCTATTTGTTATCCTTAATACAATCATTCGCTTTAGCCTTCAAGGAGCTATGGACCTAAAGAGGAATGTTTAATAGTTCCACCAAAGGCTTAGAGAGCCAATTGTCAGTCCAAAAATTTATATCTTCTCCACTTCCAAGCTGCCAAATAACATTGTCCATGATGGCGTAAATGTGCTCTTTTATACCTGGCCATATGGAAGACATTATATGCCGAGTTGCTGGTTTTTTGGATCTCAAAAATCTAGCTCTCATCAGCATAGCCCATTCATCATTAGAGGATACCAATTCCTAAGACAGTTTGAGAAGATAGGCATTATTCATATCTTTGATAGATATCAAGCCAAGACCACCTTCAGGGAGAGGAGTGCAAACTTTGTCCCAAGCCACTGTCATAATTTTCCTAGAGTTAGCGTCTCCTGACCAAATAGTTTATAAACCACCCTTCAATAGTTTTCAGAAGAGCAACAGGCCACTTATACACATGGAAGCTATAAAGGAGCATGCTCTGAAGGATAGATTGAACAAGAAGAAGACAACCCATGATAGAAAGTAAAGATCCTTTCCATTTTGCAAGTTTAGATCTCAGCTTGTTAGCTATGGGTTGCAACTGATGTTTTCTTGGTTTTCCCTTGAACAGCAGAATACCAAGATAGACAAAAGGCAAAGCACCCGAAGAGAAACCAAGGATGTTGGAGATTCTAAAGATTATGTTATGAGAAATTGCACCAGCAAACAATTTTGATTTAGCTAGGTTTATAACTTGTCCAAAGGCCTCCCCATAAGCTTTGAAGAGACCCACAAAGTTATGCATTTTGCTCAGTGATCCTCTACAAAAAATTAAAATATCATCAGAATATAAAACATGTGAAGGGAAATTATAACCTTTTGGACCTGACATGAGTTGAAGCTTTCCTTCCTGGACTAAATTAGATATGCCTCTGCTAAGAACCTCTTCAGCCAAGCAAAAAAGAAGTGGAGATAAAGGGTCTCCTTGCCTCACACCCCTCTTGCAGTTAAAAAATCCAACCATTTTTCCATTCACAATAATAGATAATTTAGTAGACAAGACAACCAAATTGATCCAGTTGCAAAAATTGTCATGAAAGCCAAATTCCTTTAGAACCTCCAAAAGGAATTTCCAATCCAAGGTGTCAAATGCCTTCTTGATATCAATTTTTGTAGCAACATTTCCAGCAAAAGATTTTTTGTCAAGGAGGTTGACTACCTCTGAAGCCACACATATACAATTAGAGATGTTCCCGCCTTGGATGAAACCTTTTTGGTTATAAGAAACCAATTTTGGAACCACCTTAGCCAATCTATCTGCCAAGATTTTTGTAATAATTTTGAACTGGAAATTTGCTAGAGCAATAAGTCTGAACTGCTCAGTCCTATCCGCCCTTGCTCCTTGGGAATAAGAACAACCACATTAGAATTCAGATTTGGCAACATCCAACCAGAAGAAAAAAAATTGAAGAACAACTTTATAAACATCATTGCCTATGACTTCCCAAAATTTTTGAAAAAAAGTAGCCTCCAAATCCATCATAACCAGGAGCACTGGTTTCCTTAAGAGAGAAGACAACATCTCAAACCTCACTAAAAAAAGGAAGAGAGATTAAAATATCATTATCCTATTGAGAGACAAGCTTAGGGATCACCTTTTGAATGAGACCATTATCCAAGCAGGTGTTGTCAGTGGCGAATATGTTTCATAGTATTGAAGGATGTGTTGCTTAATCTCTTCAAGAGTTGTCAAAAGATTTCCATCTTGATGAAGAAAGGAGATTTGTTTAGTGACATGACGAATTTTAGTGATTTTGTGAAAGAAATATGTGTTTCGGTCTCCATGAGTGTACCAATCAATTATGACCTTTTCTTTCCAAAAGTCTTCCTGATAACGTAACGCTTATTGAAGCTCAACCTGAGCATTTTTTTCTTGTAAAAATAGATCGTCAGAATAACCACAAGAATCTATATTCGCTTGTATTGAGTCCACTTTTGTAACAACATCTTTAACCCTTTGATGAACATCCCCAAATTCATGTTTGTTCCAAGATTTAAGCCTTAGCTTAACCTCTCAGAGCTTTTGGACTAGAACTGCCATCGGGCAACTAGGGAAAGTCATGTTCCAGACCGAAGAGATGATAGTATGGCACTGAGGGTGTCTTGCCCACATTTTAAGAAACTTAAAGTGGGTGCTGTGTTTTCTTGTATTTTGATGCATACTTAGAAGCAAGGGGAAATGATCAGATTTGCTTCTTGTAAGTGTGACACATGAGCAAGAAGACCAAAAATCTAGCCATTTATCATTACAAATGGCTCTATCTAGTCTCTTTTGAGAGAGAGCTTGACCTTTTCTACCATTGGACCAAGTAAACCGAGAGCCTGTTGTTTGAATGTGTGTCAAGTGATTTGTTTCTGACCAGCCCCGAAAATCATCTATAGCAATTTGAGAAGGGGAACAAAAACCCCTATATTCATGAGTACCTAGGATTGCATTGTAATCGCCAATAAAGCACCAAGGCCCTTGGTGAGTGACCAAAATAGATGAAATTTCAAACCAAAGCTTCCTTCTGGTTAGATAAGATGTGGATGCATACACACCTATAATGAAAACCTTAACATTGTCTTTAAAAAAAGAAATGGAAATATGTTGACAAGAGACATTGATGATGTTGGGATTCAGATAGTCAGCACAAAGGCACCATAAGTTAGAGGGAAGAGAGCCTCTGTCATTTGTAGTCATTAATTTCAAATTCAACTTATTCCAAAAAGTTTGAGGAAGCTTATCAAAGGATAACCAAGGTTCTGATAGAAATATCAGATCAGGGTTATGTTCTCTACACATTTTCTTTAGGACTCTTCTGGTATCTTGGTTTGTTAGTCCTCTAGCATTCCAATATAGAATTCTCATTATGCTATAGTTGCTGGACCGCCCCTTGAATGGGCTTTGGTTTCTTCACCACGCTGCTAAAGTACTGACTTCTTTTTCACTTTTTTCTTGCTGGCCTTAGAAATAACTTTAGTGAAAGCTGTTTCTGAAGTGGAACCCATATTCACATTATTTTTATATATAGAAGGATCGGGAGGGGGCTCCATCTCAATCTCCTCATCGTCTTCCTCCTCAGCAGCATCACTCCACAAACGACCAAGAATGTGCATGTCATGGTTAACCACTGCATTATGAGAAGTGTTGTTGGAAATTGAGTCATTTTCGTTGACCTCTAATGTGCGAGAAACATGTTCCTCTACAACAGACTCTGAGATAATTCCATTATGTTCAGGGGAATTCTGCATTGAGCCTAACACCACAGTGATATTCAAGCCATCTTCTATATTATGAACATTTTCATGAGTATCATCAGTGCATTGGTTGTTACCTCCTCCTGAGTGGAGATTTTGGATTTCCCGTTTAGAACCTTCGCCAGCTTGTGGTTCAGGTGAAGCATCCCTGATTTCTTTATTCTGGTTTGAAGTACCCTCCAAGTGATGTAACACCACCTCATTATCTGGAACTATTGGCTCATCCATAATTTCCTTGCCTTTAGTTCTAGGAACATATTCCTTATGAGAAAGATCACCAACATTCGTTTGTCTGCCAACTGTTTGTTTCTTGTTCTCAGAGGATTGTTTCAAATTTCTGCAATTGCCTAAGGAGTGACCGATGACTTGACAATTTGAGCAAAACATAGGCATATTTTCATATTCAATCCCCACAAGAAAAGCATACCCATCCCTCTCTACTAAGATTTTTTCAAGCAAATTACCTAGTAAATCTAGATCTATCAGAACACTAGCAAAGTGACCATATGATCTCTTGAAAGTAGCTTCATCCAGGACAATGGGAACTCCCACCCCTTCTGCTATATCAAAAATGATCTTGGGACGCCAATACTCCTATGGAAGGCCAAGTATCCTTACCCAACATTGAGCATGTGTTTGACGTTGAAGACTTGGAATGAAGTCAGGGGTCCAAAGGAAAAGACGCAGCAATCCTGGCTTTAGGTTCCAAGAATCTACTGCAAGAATGCTTCTGAGATCCAGTGTGCAAGAAAAAGAAAATTCGTAGAAACCCCGACCTAGCGCAACCATGTTCCAATTCCCAATAGGCTTCCATAAGCTTTGAAGCTTGGAGCGCAACTCTGGAAACTTGATAGGAGAGTCCCCTTTTGACAAAATTAGGCATCCATGAAGGTTGTTTTTACATCTTGCTAGTCCAGCTTGATATTCCTCCTTAGGAATTTTGATGGCAATCGCATCCCCTTTGAGGCAGGGTTTTGGCAATTGGTTGACGGGGATTCCGCAAGAGTTGTTGAGAGCTTGTGCGAAGCTTTTTTTCTGGGTCAAAGGGGAATTCGTTGGCATGATGGAGGGAGACGTATCTGGAGCAAGGAAACTCCATTGGCAGATAGGGTCGTTCATAGCCATAGCAACGTTAGAGCAAGTACTCAAACCCTAGCAGAACCATCATTCTTGATGCTGATCTTAAAAGTAACTAACATGATATATATATATATATATATATATATATATATATATATATATATATATACCAAGCTTTGATAGCAACTAAAATATCCACTGAAATTTAAAGCCTTTAAAAGAAAGTTACTTTAAGCTTTATTGTTTATACTATTCACTTTTATAACTTAATCTTTATAATTGTTTTCCAGTCAGTATTTACACATTTACATTAACCAAATGAACCTTAATTAATAATAATAAAAAAAAGTATTTACACATTTACTAATAGTTTTTAGAATATTTTATTGAGACACTATTGATTAGCATGGGTGGATCCAAAAATGGGAAAATAATGGTTTCCCGTCATTTTTCTTCAAAACATTATCTAGAGAGTTTAATTTTTGCTTAATTATATTTCTAGTCTCTAAAATTTGAGGTGAATCTAGTTTTCGTCCCTCAAATTTAAAAGATCATTTTAGTCTCTCAAATTTGAAAAATATGATTTTAGTCCCTCAAATTTACTGTTCGGGGACTTTAAATAGCTTTGAAAAAAAATCATTTTAGTCTCTCAAATTTAGTGTTCAGGAACTGAAAACGTATTTTTTTCAAGTTTGAGGGACTAAAATAATATTTTTTTAAATTTGGGGCACCAAAACAATATTTAGGGACTAAAAACTTATCTTAATTTTGTGAGTTCTACAACGTCACATAGATTTAAGCACTATACACAAAATTCACTTCAATGTTAAGGTTGGTAAAATGAGTGCTTAACTTAAAGTATAAAAAACTTTTTATTATTATTTTTTCTTAACAAATTTTCAACCAACGTATAAGTAACAAAGCTTGTATTAGTAATGCCAGGTCATGCACTCTTATTATAAAATTTGTTGAGCAACGTTGCTTAACTTGAAGCAACCCTTGCAAGTAAGGACGTTCAAGATGACCTTTAGAGTTAATTTAGTGATACGAAATTTGGATAGTTTACATAAGATCTTAAGTTTAAACTCTATTATTATCATTGTGTATAAAAGAAATCTCTATTAATTATTAAATATTTTATACCAAAAAAATAAAAAAGAACACAAAGACCTTATTCGTTCACCACAGGAGCAAATTGGGGTTGTGTTGCACCCAAACAGAAATGGTGATTATGTTCTCAATGTTGATGGAAGCAAATTACAAGGGAATCAGGGAAGAACTGGAATTGGAGGTCTTATAAGGAGCACAGATGGGCAATGGATTGTTGGTTTTAGTAGTTACATGGGTAACTCAGATATTCTCCATGCAGAATTAATGGCCATATATCAAGGACTTCAACAGGTGAGGAATATGGGACTCCAGCAACTCACTTTTTACACAGATTCTCTTCAGACACTATCCTTAATTCGTGGTCACATGAAGTTTTGCTACCCAGTATGCATCCCTTGATCAAGAACATTAGAGATCAACTGCAACTCCCTTGGAATGTCAGCATTCATCACACTCATCGTGAATGAAATCAATGCGCAGATTTTTTGGCGAAGAAAGGAGCTAATGAGGACAGTAATTTGTTCATTTATTCAGTGTATTTTTTGTGTTTCCCAGAGGATGTTATTAATTTTACTCTTTGTCTTCCTTTTTACACCAAAAAAAAACCTTATTCAGTGTATTTTTTCTTTTTTAAATGAGCAAATAAAAGGATATCAAATGGGCAAAGAAACACATTGGATTAGCCAACTAATGGTGTTTATAACGATTGTTGAGGTGAAAATTATTTTAAAAGCAGTTGCAACTGTGGAGATTATTTTTTTCTAAAAAGGTAGAAACCAAATTAAAAATAAGTGATAAATCTATAACAATATATAAAGATAATAGTATATGTACAAAAAAAAAAAGATAATAGTACCTCTATTTGGTCTGTACATTTTATCAAAACTACTTTAACCTACCAACAAGTCGTTGGTCCGAGTGGTATTGGATTTGATTCTCCTAATTAGCAAGGTCTCAGGTTCGAGATTAATTCAAGATTAATTCAAGGGAAACTAGACTATATAAATCTATACGAGGGGATTCCCCTGCCTGTACCAAAACCCAAGGGAAACAATTTAGTTTTTTTATTAATAAAAAAAATTAATTCAATCTTTTAATTTTCAAAATCACATTATTGTTGATATTTTCGTTCAGTTAACCGTAATGGCGTTACCTAAAGAAGTTGAGAAGTGCTTGTCTGATGTCTATGCTTCCAAGTATCCCATTTAGGAACAAGCTTCAGGCACCAAAGAGAAAAGTGGGGATGTCAAAGATTGTAGTGACTGTGAACATTGATCAGGATGCAATAACAAGTAAGTACACTATATAGAGGACGAAGTTTCCTAATTATGTAACAAGTTAAGAAGAAGAAATGCTCTAAAACTCATAAGCTCTTCTGGCATTGGGCCTTAATAATAGTCTAACTTGCACTCAACACTTTGATGATAAAAAAAAACTTTTTTAATTATTCAATTACGAACAAATCAGTGTAAAGAGAAATGTTTATGTAATTATGTTCATTATTTTGTAATTTGTAGGTTGAAAAGCGAGTATTTAAATTTTCCAGGCTTAAATAAGTAGTCAGTACCTACTTTATGTCAACTTCTCGTTTTTTTTTTCTGCCAATTGATTGGTTAGCCAAAAAGACCTAGTGTAGTTTTACCAATTATTGGACATTTAATAGTTGAATCACTTATAGAAGCCTAGGTTTTGATTGTTAGGAAAGTAAATCTGAAGTAATAACACTAATAATAAATGGATTAATAGGATATTGAATATTAGAAGTGCTAATTATTTTATATAATATTTTATATATATTAATAATTTGTATTATAATTTTATAAACTAAATAAAGATATTATTATTATAAAATAATATTAATATGAAAATTTTTTAGAGTCATGTATCATTAATAAAAAAAAATCATGTGAATATTAAATTTTATTAAGCAATATATTTATTTTTAATAAATAAATTTTATTAATAAAAAAACTGTGGAAAATTCTCTTTCATGCCATTGAAGCAACAGTTTAATATAATTAAACTCTCTCATAAGACAATTTAATTTTTTTTCCATAGAAAAAAAATGTACAGATCTACGATATCATATATATGAAGCTGAAGGCAGAAGTCAATTAATTTTATGTGTTGGTATTTTGTCAAAGCATATGCAATATGCAAAATAGTGATTAAGTTGACATTCAATGGGCGCTGACATACTAGCTCGATCAAACCCACATTATTTTGATATCTCGTATTCATGCTGACATGTATATATAATATAAGTTTGCAATAAAAGAAAAATTACAAATAGATTATACGATAAAAGACAATCAAATCAACAGGTTTCTTCAAACACTGATTTTGCATTACATAGTAAACATCAATATTACATATCGTACACATTCAGCAGTCCATGAAGCTTTCATCCCAGATTGAAATTTTGAAGCTATTACACCATAAACTGTAAATTCCCTGCTACCTATCAGATTACATATGTTAATGGTGATGGAGAAGAATTAGAGAATGAATATTCGTAATAGATTAAATGAACTGGAAACCTAGCTAGCCATTCGAGTACACAAATGTTCATAGCTGTAAGCATTTTTTTTTTTAAGAGGTTTAGGATTCAACCTCTTTTGGTATTTCACCTGTTAAATCATTACTTGAAAAATCAATGCTCTTTAGAAGATATTTAGGATTCCAATACACATGTTCCCGACCTTTCCACATCAATAATACGTTAGAGTCATACATATCTACGTAAGTCATTCTAGATGTCATTTTTTGTGTCCATGCAATTTCACTTGTGATTACTTTGCTTTCCATCATTGCAGTAAAATTGCTCAGACACGTTGGAATTCCTTCTGATAAGTTATTCCTCGAAAGATCCAAGAGATGAATTTGTCTCAAATAACAGAGATGCACAGGAATACTTCCAAAGAAGTAGTTTACTCGCAAGCTCAGAATTTTCAACTGTTGCAGACTTCCTCCAATCCATTGGGGTATTGGACCAGACAACAAATTTGCACTCACGTCTATTATAACCAAACTAGTACAGTTCTTCAATGTGAATGGTAGTTCTCCAATTAAACTGTTGTTTCATAAGACCAAAGCTTGCAACTTAACAAGAGTACCCATGGACTGTGGAATCTTCCCTGACAATTTGTTATTGCTTAGATCAAGAAATTCTAATGAATTTAGATGTTCCCAACAGTCGGGCAGCAGTCCCACTATTTGATTATTTGAAAAATCTAAAGTGCGCATGTTTGTAGTTGCTCTTTTTCCACACAAGAATGTATTTAAAACTGAAATCTTATTGTTGGAAAGATCCAATGTGTAAGCTTGTGATAAAAAAGCAGGAATTCCACCTTCAAGTTGATTTGAATTTAGAACTATAAATGTTTTAACAACATCAGTAAGCTTGATTGGTAAATTCGGAATTGTACCTTTGAGACTGTTGCAAGACATGTTCATCCTATTTATAGATTGTAACTTGTTCTAAAACCAATCTGGTACAAAGTCATCAATCCCAGCATCAGAAATATCTAGAAACTCTAACTGATTTTGAGTCTGGAGCCAACTTGGGAAACTAGGGCCCATCTTGCAAGCAGCAAAGTTTAGAGACAATGAGTTGTCTGATAAGTCTATGAGCTCCAATTTAGCAAAATTTGTGAGATGAGATTCAACAATATCACCAGTTAACTGATTATTGGAAAGATATAATTCCCTCAAAGATGTTAACATTGAAAGATTAGGTAGCATGCCAGTAATCTGGTTATAAGATAAATCTAGATTCTGAAATACATATCTGTTGCACCATGAAGAATTTTGAACAAAGCTAGAAATTTCCCCACTCAAGTTGTTTTCATTAAGGTGTAATTCCTGTAACGTGCATATATTCCCAAAGGAAGCCGGAATCTTCCCTTGCAGTTTTTTATGGTAAAGGTCAAGAATTTGAAGAGAGTTCATTATTTTCCCAAATCCATCTGGAATGGGACCTTCTAACAAGTTTCCCAAAAGGTAAAGGGTGTGAAGATTGATTGTGAAGTTGAAAAGGCATTGAAATATAGCCGTTGATTTCAATAGATTAAGGGAGAGATCAAGGGTGACAAGAGAATTTGAAGAATTTTTAATGGAAGCTGATGGCATAAGAAAACTTTTATCAGTAAGACTACAATCAACTAGGCTCAACTCTCTTAAGTTTGGAATAAGCTCACTGATTATTTGTTGCCAGTAAAGAGAGGAGCTAAGATTATGCAATGACCTCAGGCCAAGAGTTGTTAATGAAGAGAGAGAAGATAGCCACTTTGCATCGTTAATTTTAAGATGAAAATTGCCTTCAAGTTTCAGAGTATGCAAGATAGCAAGATTCTCAATTTGGAAAGGTATTGGTCCAGAAAGATTAAGACCTCCAAGATCAAGATATTGCAGTTGTGAGAGATTTTGAAAGTGAAAAGGGATTTCTCCACGAAGTGAATTATAACTTAGATCTAGATATTGTAAACTTGTAAGCTTCCCTACTTCAGAAGGGATTTCTCCATGAAGAGAACTGAAGCTTAGATCTAGATATCGTAAGCTTCCCTACTTCAGAAGGGATTTCTCCATGAAGAGAACTAGAGCTTAGATCTAGATATCGTAAGCTCGTAAGCTTCCCTACTTCAGAAGGGATTCCTCCACGCAGAGAATTGACACTTAGATCTAGATATCGTAAACTTGTAAGCTTCCCTAGTTGAGAAGGGATTGCTCCCGCAAGAAAATTTAATTTAAGATCAAGATACTCCAACTTTGAGAGATTTCCTAGTTCATATGGAATTCTCCCATCAAACCACGACCTTGATAGATCAAGATATCTTAAGTTGGTGAATGAGTCCATGAGTTTTGGGATGTGACTCCCTTGAAAATTATTATGGCTAAGATTCAAATGTTCAATATTTTGCAAGTCAATCAATGAAGAGATATTGATTACACCTGACAAACGTCGTGGATACTGACCATGAAGATCAAGCATGTACACGTGACCTGTTTCATTATTGCATAGAACGCCTTTCCAATTGCAACAATATCTGTTGTTGTCATCATCCCTCCATGTAGACAGCATGCCAGAGTCATTTACGACGCCATGTTTGAAGTTGAGGATTGCTTGTCTCTCCTTTTCTATGCATTTCACATGTGAGCTCTGTGATGGAGAGTTCAATCCAAGAATGGATATTTCAGTATGCAAAAAGCACACTAACAATATTGAAAACATGATTTTGAGAAAGTAACTATCCATTAGGAATTTCCAGATATGAATTTTGATTTGCGAGTTGCAATATGTTGAAACAAGAGCAGCAAGATTTAAGTAGTAACTGTACTATACTTGTACGGCATAGTTTCTACGCCCTTTGTCTTCATTGGCTATTCCAAGTCAAGCAATCAAGAAAGTTTCAAAGGTAAAAGTTCTTTGAATGAAAAGAAAATTAAAAGAAACTCCTCACGTCTAAATGAGATAATGGGAATAGAGTTGAAAATGAGAGACACAATTACTTCTTTATTATATATTTCTTGGCTTTAAATTAACATAATTAAGAAGCAACAAGTACGTTTTAGATGTAAAAAATCTTGAAATATAATGGAACATTAAAGGATAATATATTCATACTAGTATATTAATTAAATACGTTTTAATACTTAATGTTATAAAAATATTTAAAATCTTGTAAAATTATTATTTTTAATTCATTTGAAAAGTAAAGCATAAACAACTAAAGTAGAAGGAAGAGAATATGCTCAGCTTAATTCACTAAAAAAAAAAGAATATGCTCAACCATTTTTGAGACAATAACTAAAAGGAGGGGGAGGAGGATTCGCTTGAACTATGGATATTAAAATAATTAAAAACAAAAATATTGAACAGCATAATATTTCTTGAGTTTAAACTGTTAGAAAATTAAATTCTAACATAACGTACATTGATAACCGGACAAACCGGTTACAGTAAGACCTACTGAAACACGTATGGATTTGGGAAAAGGATCTCCGGAATATAGGGTAGCTGTCGTTAAACCAGGGAAAATACTTAATGAAATGGGTGGGGTACCAGAAAATATAGCAAGAAAGGCGCTATTTCAATAGCATCATCCAAAATGCCTATACGAACTCAATTCATTATTTCAGGGTAATAAATTATAACCAAAGGAAAGAGGTCTTTAGGATGAAAACAAAAAATGCAATTGTAGGTTCCTTTTTTTTTTAACACAAAATATTTTTACTTCAATTTTTGGACTGAAAGAATAAAAAATTATATGATTCAACCCCAACAGTTGCTTAAAATCATCTTTAAAGAATAACATTAATTAAAATGTCATCCTATCTGTTAATTTAATATTTTAAAGACATAAATATAATATTTAAAATGTCATCCTTGACTGGTAATTAAGTTAATTTTTTTTTATCAGCCAATGTTAGTGGTTAGTATTTTGTTAGAATATTAGTGGGGGATTCGAACCCACAACTGCTCCCCCTCCTCCCACAACCCTTAACTCCCTTCCCAACCATCAATCCAATCTTATAACTCCTGAGTTAATTGACTATATATTTTATTCAAATCCTGAGTTCAAGCAATTAAATGTGTCATGGATTGAAAATTGAATTGCTTGAACAAATACAATTATGACGTGGTCTCAATGTACGTTATGTTAGAATTTAATTTTCTATTAAAGATGATGCGTAAGTACCAGTGTACATTAGTCTTTTTTCCTTAAACTTTGATAATATTCAAATGAGAATAATGGATATCCATTGCAGTGAAATTAACATAAACATTTCCGGCTTGATTGCAGGGAAAAAAAAAAAAAGAAGAAAACTTTAAGAATAAATTTTCTAGGAAGAGTGATGAGTGGGAAAAGCCATTTTATAAAGATATTGATCATCAATGTTATTTAATTTCATATGACCTCATCAAGAGGAACCAAATCAAATTTTGCAATCCAAATAAAGAAAAACATAATTAAAGAGAAAGGTGCCTCACTTTTGTTTTTTCCCAAACATGATGATATGCATGCATTACCTTGACTTGGAGTTTAATTGCAATTTCCCATCCTTCGCAGAAGTTTCCTTTTGGATTTTATTTTATTAAAATAAGTTTGTGCCATAGACGGCTATGGATTACCTTGACTTGGAGTTTAATTGCAATTTTAAGCATGATGATACATAAAAAAAAAAAAATAATAAAGTTTTAACTAATCATAATAAGATAGGTACATGGTCACGAATCACCTTCACTTGATTCTAATTACAATTGTCAAAGAAGTTGATAGAAAATGTTTTTCTCTGAATTTTAATTACATTACAATATGATATAATTAAAAAGTAAATTATGATAAAATACAAATAATTAATTTAAAGAAATGAGCAAATAAATACATGCAACTATCACCTAGCACGTGAATAAACTAAAACGGTGTTGTTCCATTTAACCAATTAATAGAGTCAAATCAAGGGAGTCTAATTCAGTTGGTTAAACAGGGTACGTGAATTGATGTAAACTCCCTATTACTTGTCTTCGATTCCTTTGGATATAAAAGTTAATAAACTCAAATTCGAGCCCAAAATAAGTAGTTGTGCTAAATATTCGGAAGAATTAAAGTTTTGCTGCCCATAATCTGATACTCTCTTTTCCTTAAAGACTACCTGCTCTCATGATCTGAAACCTCTACTGTTAGCTGATGCAGTTGGCAGTTGGGACAGCTTTTGTTAGATGTAATTAGTTTTCTTTTTTCCTGTTATTTATTTCTGCTTGATAAAAAAAAGTATATTACACAACGGTTTTAAGTTTATATGCTTACCAATCATATTAGATAGGACATGGCATCTGCCACGTCAATTTTATACCCTTTAGTATTACTCATTCAGTTCCTATTTACTGTACGTAAGCAATATTTTTGTAAATTAGACTGGATCACTTGAGCTTGAATGATGATTTAGTCATACAAATATTCAAATCCTTCGTTTAAGAAATTATATTTGTCCTTGACTGATAATTGAGTCAATCGACTATATCTTTTTTTCAAATATTCAAATCATAGGTTCAAGAAATTAAATTTGTCCTTAACTGAGAATTGAATTTACTAACTATATATTGTAAAGTAAATTACACTGACGCACTATGATGTTTCTTAAAATTACACATAAGTCCTTACTTTTTTAATGTGTAGAACCTCTTTTATAGTTAGGGGTGCACAGTATAATATTTTTCAAACAATTAATAGGATCAGTATACAAGTATAAAAAAAATGAGGGGTATCTGAAGAAATTTGACGAAATTTCATGAGTATTAGTATAATTTACACTATATTTTATTCAAAATATTCAAATCCTTATAAGGACAAATTTAAGTGCTTGAACAAATACAATTTTGACGGGGTCTCACCAATTTAATATACACTTTAGATTCATAAACCTCATTGACTTCAGATATACATTGATGACCATTGACCTATGCTCCTTGGCATACAAACACTTAGAGCTAGTAACCGAACAGACCAAGCTAAATCACTAAATGCAATCAATCACCCATGAGTTTTGACCGAGAAATTACATGAGAAAGAAAGGTTCTTGAATCAGAGTTAATGCCTTTAAATCTTTATATTTTCTAACTATCCACATATTCAATCGACCTCTACATAAGCCTGGCAAGTATTAATGCAAAACACCAACAAACTAAATCAGTGTTACACCAACAAACTAAACATAGGCTTTTCTTTCTCCATGCAAATCACAAAACAAGCACAAACATTCCCATTGGTGGTCATTGCCAACACATTCTTTCTAATGTGTTTTGATTCACTTTCTACACATCTTCCTCAATGTGTAGAAATCATCATTTGCAAGTCATATTAGAATGGCTTCTGAAAACTTTATGCAAAACAAAAACTCTTGCTAACCTTCCATGTGTTCCACCAAATGATATGCAAGACCAGTTTAGAGACATTGGTGTCAATATTATTTGTTGCCTCTTTGTTTGAAAATTGTTCACCTCATTGTATTCTCTGACTGTAAAGTCCATTTTAAACTTCTTTTCGCTATCAATTGAATTGTTTCTGCCAAGGCAGCCTCTAGAGCACTAAATCATAAATCAATTATCTTCCTTAAAATCATGAAAGGAAAATATAAATAATGTTCATCCACAACATACTATTTTCTAACGATTTACACTAGTCATCGAAGGCTTATTTATACTCTTTTCTTGGCTTCTTAACTAACTAGCTAACAATATAACCAACTAACTATAACACTCTTTACCAATCGCATCAACCACCACAAGCCTTTTTTCAGAGTTGGTTTTTACCATTGACATGGCCAACATCTGTTAATTTTATGTTTTGGGATTCTTGCAGAGTATATGAATTATGCCTATGAAAATAGTGATTAACTTGAAAAGTATCAGAGGCTGACATTATTTGGATATCTCACATTCTTGGACATGCACAAATTTGGTCATCAGTCTGAATATAGCAGGCTACTAGCAAGCATCATTATTCAAGATAGAATGCAAAACCTTCACAATTTAGATATTAATAGTCTTGGCTTAAAAGGAAAATAGAATAAAACTACAAATAGATTATACAATAAAAGACTGTCAAATCAGTGCAGTGATTTTGCAAGTCATTACTTCAAAATATGATTTGTCAGATTTTACATTGTAGACTTCAATGTTACAAATCTTAAACTTCCAGCAATTCATGATGCTTTCATCCAGATTAGAATCTTGAAGCCAATCTGCGATAAACTGCAAATTTTGTGCTACAATTCAGATTAGAGACATAAATGGTGGTGGAAAAAAAAATAGAGACCAAATTTTTAAATTGGTGAAAAACAGTGTGTGCCTGTGGGAGAGACATAATAAGTAAGAGATATAATGAAATAAGCACTACTTATTGGAGTTAGCATTAGCAAGGATTAAAAATTAACTAATTAAGCATATTCTAACGATTAGATTCTAGATAAGATGTACACTATTTTTTAAAACAACATTCTCCCTTTCCATATCAAAAGAAGTTATTGATTTATTTAACTGAAGCTGAGAAATAAACACTATATATGAAATTCAGCAATTGTAGTGGGAGACTTACCAAGCGTAGATGTCAACAATGAAAGAGATGGAGTCTCTTGCCTTGCAAGGGTAGGTGAAAACAATGGAATTGATGAAGTAGCAGGTTTATCATAAGAAGTAGGTATACTCACAGTCTTGAGGGTGCACTGTCGATATTGGTGGTGGCAATTCTATATACTTCAATTATTTTCCGAATAATTATTGGTCAATAACTATTTCAACGTGGAAATTCACATTTAGTCTTAAGGTTTTAGTTAATTTATCTGGAGTAAGAAAAATGCCTAAATTTCACAATAAAATTTCAGAATTAAAGAAAGAAAAAAACAGCTTATAAGAATTAACTTCATAATCTAGTTCTCAAACTTTGAGAGAGAGAATCGCCAGAAGAGGTAGTGGCAATCCTTTGAGACTCAACACAACTGTTTGTCAGAACGAGAGTTCGGTGCATATGAAATTGTTATATATAAACTTGTATCTGTTATCTTGTAACAATTATTATTTATTATGCATATGTTAAAGAAATATAATTGATTACTTATCTCCGTGAAGAACAGAACTACCCTAGCAAAACAGTAAAGAACTTACGAGGAGAAAGAGAGAATCAAACCTTAAATAAAAAAAAAAAGATTGAGTAAATATAGGACCTTTGCACATATGGACTATGGAACCAAAATTTAGCATAAAACTTGAGAGGGTAAAGAATTACATAAGACTTAACAAGACGTGGGATGATTCATGAATTGGGCTCATGAAGTGTGTGAAAGTACATGAGGCACTTGCTGTGTGGATTGTGATGGGTTGGCTAAGTAGTTGTGGTTGGTGCGATTTTGAGAGGGAGAGAAAACGTTCTTCCTTGCTCTTGATGCACGAGGATCATGGTGAACATGTTATGTTTGTGGTGTCGCATGTAGAGATGACACACATTTCGAGGAAATACAAGTGAACTGTGAAAGCGAGCTATAAAGTGAGTTATGTGGGAATTTCCAACTGTAAGGGGACGTTGTGTCTCGAAGGGGACGATGTGTCTTGTAGATGGGGTTAGTATGGAATGACCACCCGGGGTGGTGAAGATGTTGATCTTCAAATGACATGTCGTGGAGCCAAAGGCATGGCCTTGAGCTCATATTGTTGACTAACCACCATCAGAACCATTGGCAGAGGAATCCCACACAGACCTGTAAAGGACGACCTCGATGGGGAGAGTTGTTGAGAAGTCAATCCTTAGAGATTGGATGACCACAGAGTGGTACCTGGGAAATGATAGCAGGCATGATCAACCTTGGGGGTAAGGCACCGAGTTGTGACTATGGGTCACACAACCGACTTGGCAACCTCAACTAAGCGCGAGACATTTTCATGTTGGTGAGAGCCCCGTCATTGTACCATGACGATGGGTGTACTCCCAATAGTCATCCAGCTTAAAATGTGTAAGTCCACTGAATTCTGGGAGTTCCAGTGGTAGCGGGCCCGAAATGTGACGAGTTAAGGAATTAGTATAAGAGATGATTAGGGTTACGAGTGAGACACGTGAGAGAACCACACCGATGTGGTTAGTGTTTCGTGTGTGACCATAAGGTCGTTTGTTTGTGGTTTTAGAGGAAGCGAAGGACTCACTCCATACACCTTATTTTTCAGATGGAGACGAATGATTCTATGCGATCATCGAAAATGGAATGAGATGACTATGACAAGCGCTAAGGATGGGGATGGACTCATTCGAGGAAACTATTTTGAGGATGTCTCATGGGCTAAGTGGGTATATAAGGGTTGAATTTTATTGAGTCACTGCTCTGAGTCTCAATCCTTTTCTTGTAAAACAAGAGGGTAGACCAGGTTTTCATTTTGTGATGTATCAATCTCTTGTATGTGACTCGGATGTTTTATGTACTCAATTTCAAGGATGTGAACCTATATTTATATTTGTAAAGTATAATTGCTTAATGATGGAAATTGAGGATTTTCAAATGGAATTTTATTGTATCTTTAATGGTTTATTGGAAATCAAGTATTTTATAAATTAAGTTGTTTTATTAAGAATGGTATTTCGTTAACGGGCGTATTTATAATGAATGCATCAAAGACGATTTTCGTTTTGAGTTTCAAGTAATGACATTTTAAAGCAAAGACAAAAAGTTAATTATGTTTTTGAAAAGATGTTAGATAATTTGTATTTAATTAATTCCATAATTACAAAAATAAAATCAGAGAAATTATAATAGTAATTTGGGGTGTTGCACACATTCCCTTAGAAAACAATGCTGGACCTTGTGCACAGGCATGCCCAGCCTGGCACGGGTGTGCCAGGCACTGCCTATTAGAAAATGAGGTTTGACGTGAGGCACAGGAAGGCCCAGTCTAGCATGGGCATGCCAGACACTGCCCTATGATGCATGATTTTTCATTTATGTTCTTGAATGTGTTTAACTTGTTATCGAATTATTACATCTTGCAAATGAAAATGTAATTGTACCTTGTAACGCCCTTGATTCTATAAGAGAATTACTGTTTATTCACTCAATTTTATGCGGAATTAAAATAAATTGTCCTTAATTATTAATCAATAAAAGAAGGATTTAATATTGAAATTAATCAAATTCATAATCAATTTAGAACATGATTGCTTCACGTTAGAAAATACACATTTTTTTCTTCACTTTTATGATGGAAAACTGGTATTTTCCAAAATAGTAAAAGATCATGATCATGCACAAATTGATTTCTGAATAACAACGTCAATTATTTATGACGAAAGGTTCAAAGTTCAATGTAACAAGGGATCATCAAACTTAATTACAGCCCAAAACATAAACATAAGTGAAAGTAAATACATAGAAAGAAAATTGTCCTAGACTACGCACCCCATACATTCAGATGAAATGAATACCTAGTCAGAGCAATTATTCTAAACCTAACTGCACTATGTTCCTAACCTAAAACCCAACAGCTACGAAGAATCCTCAGAAGGATCATCCTCCTCCTCACTCTTAGCCTCTGATGGATCCTCCTCCTCACTATTATCTTCTGGAACTATGACTGAAGCAGACCCCTAATCAATAGATCGTTCGGACAAGAAGAAACCTGTCATTGTTGCCAGGTCAAACAACAGATAAATTGCTAGCGAAATCTCAACATCCGGAGATGGCGGTATAGACTCCTGAACAATAGGCTCGATAAGAATATCAGACATAGTAGCACTGGATAAAGAACTAGAGGATGGTTGTGGAAACTCTGGTGCACGCATGTATCCAGGTGCTGGAGCATGGGTCAAGATCATAGTGAGATCAAAGTAAATAGGCCTAACAAACAATCCCTCAATGCTGGAGATAAACCAAATTTGACGTCACCTATGAAAGTATCCTCATCAAACCAGTAATCATGGGTCCAGTGACCCGTCATCGATTGGATCGTAAGCCTGAAAGCTGCTTCCCTCATTCCGTTCATCTTCCTTTGAAAAAATAAAAGATGTATGGGTGAGTCTCCCATCGTTCGTCACGTTCCAAACAGTACGGACCATCGGTCCACAAAGCACATACAAGTAAACACTCGCACACTCGTAGTCCTAGTCTTTTACTACACGTTGGTTCTCTACTTTTGGCCAATTGCTCCTTGATATGTCATCATAGAGGTCTTTATTTGATTTATCGGTGATGTCATGGGAGTACATGCTTCGACCCTGGTACAACAGGCCAAGCACTCTCACCAGATGGCTATGCTCTGTGCTTGTTGGGATTGCCAAGTCGGCTATGTGAGTTCCTCAACCTCATTGAGGTATCACAAATCAGCGCCTACTTATCCCTTTCAGGACTCATGGTCCACACTTCCATACCTCAGGTACCATCTGTAATCACCCTCTCACCTACGGTTAGGAACTCCTCTCTGTCTCTCCTCATAGGATTGCATTTAAGGATGTCTCCTACTTGTGATCATTCTGGCAGGGCTTTCCAATCGGTACTTGCGATGTGGTTACAGAGGCAATGGATACACCATTTAATCAATTCATCATAATAATAGACCACCATCACTTCAACCATTTTCGGCCATTATTCCTCATTCAACAATTTCCATCATTGCCCTTACACAGAAGACCAAAACAAACTCCGTGTGCACTTCACAACTTATCATCAAGATCAATCTCACGTCGAAGGTTTCATTCCTCTTTCATCATTGTGCCCACATGTTGTTACTCCTTCCTACTCATGTCGTACAAGATAGGCTCTTTACCTCATAGGATATACACTTTCAAAGTAAAGAAGAAAGGAATTATCTTTTTCTTCTCGACACCACATGTAATCATGACATGACATTCAATCTTTAATCATCCATACATATAGACGCTAATAATTTAGCATCTTTCACAACAATCGCTATTTTCGTTCAATCACATAAGTTTTATGCTTCACATTTCATGTTCACTCTTCACCAAGCTTCTCGACACACTTATTCATGCTCACCCATTAATATCTATAATAATTATCTTAATCTAAGCAATTTTATGAATAAATATTAAATTCCCGCATGGTCACAAAATGCCTAATTTAAAGTCACTATAACTTTGTCGTTTTACATCCATTTGCCTTCAAACTTTGGGGATAAGTTCCCATAACTTTATAGTACTAAAATCTTTCATGAAACTTTTATTTCTCTCACTATAAACTTAATATTTTAATTAAATTTAGGGGCTGGACTGCAGCCCTCTCTTGCATTAAATAACGCATTACGGTAGGAATTAAACGCTAAATTTACATATATAAATATGCCACGATAAAGAGATATCATCCAATAATCAAAATAATTAAATATTCCTAACAGAGACTTGACTGAGAAAGTGGAGATTAGAGTTCACCCACTAACCCATTCCCGCAAGGGGTCAAAGCATACAATTCACATCTAACAATTGAAATAAATAAAATAATGTGTAATTCTCAACGAATAATCCACATGATCAATTTTCATTATCATAAAACATGAATAATAATATCAATTATAATCAAATATGTCAGCCACTAATACACAACCAATAATCACAAATTCTCACATATTTCAATTCACAAACACAAGGATTAAATGTGCTAGTCTTTAGTAAAATTTTCCAAAACTCATGTAGAAGTTAGATAATTATTATACCTCATAAAAATACAATACTAAGCACTTTTAAACACAACAAATGCCCTGTTTTTCCAGCCATAAAAATCAGTTTAATTTGTTCCTTAAAACACATTTAATTAGCTAGTTTAAGCTCCCTAACATGCACAATTAATTGTCTAAGTTGAGAGATAAAAGCCCCAACCCTTCCCACAAGTAAAACATCATTTAAAACATATTTAAGAGTCGAAAACTCTTTTTCCGCTGCACATATTGCTGTCCAATAATTACTCTAAAAACTTACTTTCAAGACCAAATTTTATATCCAATTTTACTAGTAACATGATCATATGAAACCTACAATTAATCATCACCATTTGAACATAGTTACATGTTATAAAAGCACTAATTTACTGCACATATGCTCTGTTTTTCATTATAAATTCTGCACATACAAGTTCCCTTAAGTTATCTAATTTGCTAAATTAAAAATTCTAATGCACATAGTTTCAACTTTAAATCAATCATAAACTAAAATTAACACTTCCATGAATGGATACATCATTCTCATCAATAATAACTCAACAAAATCCCCTGTTTTGGGCTATTCCGGCAGCCCAAATTAAATAGCATTTTTAAAGCATCAAAACTTCATATTATGCACTCCAAATGGCCTAAAATTAATCCTTTACATATATATAGATAAGAACCATCATTTTTCACATTCAAATATTCATTTAAGGCATTAAAAATCAATATAATCACTGCACATAAATTATTTTCGTTCATCACCAAAAACATAGCAAAAAGAGTACCAAATCATCATTTTTGAGCCACCAAACACTCTAGAAATTATACCCATGACATATATATATATATATATATATATATATATATATATAGAGAGAGAGAGAGAGAGAGAGAGAGAGAGAGTACGACTCCTATGAGAACATAAGAACAACTAATAACAACCATCAGATCAATATTAAAAATGATAAATGGTTGAGATTAAAATATTTAAAATTCAAATTATAATTTAGGAAGTGATAATTAAGATCTTTTATAGATTTATTTTTTATTAGATTATATGTTAGATCATAATTTGAAATTTAAATATTTTAATCTCAACCATTTATTATTTTTAATCTTGATCTGATGGTTGTTATTAGTTTTTCTCATGTTCTCACATAAGAAAGTGTTCTCACAGTAGTCGTACTCTATATATATATTAAAACCACCATTATCAAGCATGGAGAACTCATTTTTAAGGGTTTCAAATTAATTTTAAGCACTATTTTTGTGCAGCTATCAAAACAGAAACATTACACACATATAAATCAATTTTTTCACCATAGAAATCAACAAAAATGGGTTTTAGAAACCCTCCAAGTTAATACGAGTTTCCTTGCATAAATACAACATGAAAAGAAATAAGAAACTCCTCATACCTCTTGTAGAATTTGAAATTATATATATATATATATATATATATATACACACACACATATAGGGAATTGCTAATGCACACCACTCATTTTTTAGTATGAGTGCATTAGCACACTACGCAAAAAATTTAGGACAAAAATATCATCTCTTTTCTCTCTTTTAGTTTAATTTCTTTATGGATATTACTGTAATTTAATATTTAACTTTTTAAAAATCAAAAAACACATTTCTCTCTCTTCTCTCATCCTTCTCACGTAGCCTTTAACCGTCTGTTCCACTTCCCCTTTCAATTAACTGGTTCCACAAAAGATTTCCAATTTCTCCATTTTTTTCATAAGCGTTCATATTCTTTCATCCACAACAAAAACTCAAATACTTTGTATTATGAAATTTTTTGTACACTTGATAATTCTGACTCAAATACTTAGTATTATGCAATTTTTTTGAATTTGGCATTTCAAAATTTCAATTATCCCTGTAAGTAAAGCTGAAAAAGGAACCCATGTAGCACATATGTAGAACTAAAAAAAATTCTGCTGGTAAACTTTTAATTTGATCTCCCTTCAACCTCATAGATGCAAACTCAGTTTCTTAAGCTTAAACTGACCAGTTTCAGATAATTGAAAGGGGAAGAGGAACATATGGTTAAAAACTTAAAATGCTATGTAATCAACTGAACATTAAAAGGTTACATGAGTGGGATGAGAGAGAGGAGAGAGAAATGTGTGTTTTATTTTTATAAAAGAAAGTTAAACATTAAATTACAGTAATATCCCTAAAGGAATTAAACTAAAAGAGAGAAAAGAGATGGTTTTTTTTGTCCTAAATTTTTTGTGTAGTGTGCTAATGCACTCATACTAAAAAATGAATGTGTGTGCAGTAGCAACCCCCATATATATATATATATATATATATATATATATATATATATATATATATATATATCAATTTTCTTTAGCAGAAGCTACTTTTTCTAGCATATGCAATAACACCGAAATTGTTTGGTTATTCTTTTGGAATTTCAGCTTTTAAATTTCAGCATAACAATTATCTAATATTATCTTAATAAGAAAAAGATCCTGCATTGAAAACTCATATGAAACTTTTAAAAGATTTTGTCAAATGGATACATTAATTTGGTTAATTTGAATTCTCAAATAGACAATTACGACAATGAGTCAAGCACTGATCTCTTACAAATTTACACATTTAGAGTGTATAGATAGATTTTCTGTTATTGTGTCTGCATGGATGAACTTTTTACGACAATATAAAGATATGTCAAATGCAACATCATAAACATTTTTTATTCACTTACTAGTTATCAAATCATATAGTAAAAAATGATTGATTTCATTATATGTGTAGGCATCATTTGGAAAACAAAAGCTGTTATGGAGTGCATGCATCACTTTTGTGGAGAGTGTATAGAGAAATCCATACGCCATAGGTTGGTCTTCAAACTGCCACCTAGGTTATTATCTCGTAAATTTATAGTTTGGATAGTCTAGTTTTATTATCACATTTTCTAACAAATTTAGACTAGTTTTACTATAGTAACAATGAATGCCCTATTTACTGTGTACATTGTCCTAGGTGTTGGTCACTAAGAGATGACCCAAATTTAATTTGATACCATAATTTCTCTTCTACATCCAGATATTGAAAAGTATGAGGAGGAGGTAAGATGAACATATTGCATCTTGGATTTCAAAATATATTTTATGTGCATGAAAAACTCATGAACATGGCATTTTGACTCAGGAGGCCATTGACATTGCATGAGGATGAGAGGACTCATAATAAAGAGGTATGACTTTGCTAAAACATTTTTCGAATGTGGATGTTTATTAAAAATAATTCAATTGATTGTTATTGTTGCATTACAATACTAGAGAAAGTAAATGCCTTGATTATCAAACTACTTTTGTTTTTGGCTAACTATCTACTCTTACGTTAAAAATTTGAGTACTCTCTCTTGAATAAGAATTTTTAAAAGTTATTCTCTTATTGAGCTACATGACTTTTCCTACATTAAGTATATCATTTTATTCTTTATATATAATTTTTAATCTCTCTCGAATACCTTTGCTTAAATTTATCTAATTCCAATTTATATATGAATTGAATTTTAAATTTTAACACATCTTATCAAATTGCAGATATTTTTTTTAAAATTAGATTTTTTATATAATAATTTTACTTAAATGTAATCATTCTCAAACTTAATTGATAAATTTGGATTAACAATATCAAATTAATATTTAATTAACACAATTTACTTTCATATTTTATTTCTTCATTTTCAAGGTATTATCTCTTTAGTTTTTTCCTATATAAAAATTTTAAATGTCTCATCTCTTTAATTTATTCTTATATAATAAATTAAGATCTTCATCGTTAACAATGAGGACATCTCCTAATTATACTTTATTCCTTAAAAGACACGTGGTTTCATCATTATAATAATGATAATATATAGTCCATAGGAATTTGCCACTATCAATGCAAATGGAATTGGTGATGAAAATATTCCATATGTGAATAGAGAAATAAGTTCATCTGCAAATTGTCACCATTGTAACACTCTTGTCAGTGCATTAGTGTAGAAAAGGCTATTTATATCAGTTAAAAATGACATTTTACATTGGTTGTACAACCGTTATAGATGTAAGCGATATAAAAAGTGATAACTATAAGTTTAAAGAACACACGATAAATGTTAGCACATGAACTAAAATAAAACATAATTTAGCTAACTTGTCAAAAATTGTATTAATGACCTCCTTCCATGAATCAACAATATTTACGGTGATGACGATGAGCATATGCCTCATGACCTTCTCTCGTATCCGCTATTTAATGACTTGTAAATCTTCCATGCTGATACCTGTAATGGTGGGGCCATGACGTGTAGATGGTCCATAGTATTGCCTAATGCCTATACCTCAACCAAAACCACAAACACGACTAGGGTGCTCTTATCGCCCAATGGCAGTAGTCAAGATATCTTGATGCCCATAAGGAACAAAGGATCCTTGCATGCTCTCTTCAATGAGGGAATCCTACAACATATAATTCACAAGCATGTGTAAGACTATGCAAGAATAATGTTAATTACAAGTAGAATTGAATATTTACTTATAAACTTGTCAGCCAAAATTCATTTTTCTTTATTAATATAGTCTCCCAAATTTTTTTGTGGGGCTTTCTTCCTTTTTTCATTGCTTTTGCGTGGAGATGGAGGATCAACAACTAATGAAGGATCTGATTGGGATGCTTCTTCAAGTTGTTTCACCTTTTCTTGCATCATGTTCTTCAAGTTGTTTCCTAGGGGCTATCGGTTGCTTGAGGAGAAGATGATGCAAGAAAAGGTGAAACAATTTGAAGAAGCATCCCAATCAGATGCTTCGTTAGTTGTTGGTCCTCCATCTCCACCCAAATGCAATGAAAAATGGAAGAGTCTAACAAAAAAAAAATTGGGAGACTATATTAATAAAGAAACACATTATTGATGACAAGATTGTAAGTAAATATTCAATTCTACTTGTAGTTAACCTTATTCTTCCATAGTCTTACACGAGCTTGTGAATTATGTTGTAGGATTCCCTCGTTGAAGAGAGCATGCAAGGATCCTTTGTTCCCCATGGGTGTCAAGATATCTTTGACTATTGTCATTGGGCGATAGGAGCACCCTAGTCGTGTCTGTGGTTTTGGTTGAGGTAAAGCTTAGAGAGGAGTTTTCACAACAGTTCCAACAACAATTGGTGTCTCTAGGTCTTTCCCAGCAAAATATGGATGTAGAGCTAGTAGTACCTCATTCTCCTAATCCTGTGAGCTCAAAGGGGAGTTGTGTCGCTCATGATACATTAGGGGGAAGACAATTACACTCATATCTCAAATCAATGTGAGTTGTATGTTGATGTTGCTAGTGTTCAAGATAGATACTGTGAAAAGTTGTCAAGTGCAAAGCCCAGTTTTTCATTTATGCCTGTGGAAGGGGGTTACAAATGCACAATAATATTACCACCTAATGCAGCTTTCCTAACAATAACAGGTCCTTCAGGAAAAGATATTCATTTGGCCAGGCATCATGCATGTTTCGAAGCTTGTAAGAAGCTGCATCAAATGGGCGCCTTAAATGATCATCTGTTCCATTTATTCAAGATCCTTAACAAGGTGACCATATTATCAAGAACGAAGAATCAAGTTGGTGTAGGTATATTTTATCTGGTAATTAATTTTCTTTTTATCTTTGTTTATACATTGTGGTGAAATATTTCTTTTAGTTCGAAATTTGCATACATACCTCAAACTTCCCAAACAATGATTGTGCATATTCCAAATATCATTTGCAATATTTAAAATACAATTTTTGTCCTTTATGGCTGCTTTCATCATCACTGCACAAGTTGATTTCATATTAAATACTTATAAAACATCACCACCCTATATTTTGTTTGGAAATAACTATGAACTTCTGAATCTGGGTGGCAAAAGATTTGATTTTTCAAAATAATATGACTAAAATTAAACCTTATGATTAAATTAGTTTCATGTTTGGATTTATTTACTGAAAAGTGATTTCAACAAAATATGTTTATTTGGATTGTGTAAGAATTGATTTTGGATGGTAACAGATTATTTTTGTGTCAAAGTTGTGAAATAATCAATAATTAAAAAAGCTTCAATTTCATAAATTTTATGAAAAAAGTTGTTTTTACCCTAAAAACATCAACTTTTTGTCTTTTGGGGCCACCATGACATTGGTGCAAACAAGAACAAACATGATATTAAGCCAGTGATGATAACAAGACAATCACATCACCTCATGATACCAGTTCATCAGAGATGGAATGTGATGGAACAAACAAGATGTTTGCTTTGCTAATTGTATGGTTGATGCTGATAATGTAAAAGACACGGTAGTTTTGGCCATTCAAACTGGGAAAATATATTGTATTATTGAGATCAACAGTAACCTATCTGCTGAAAGTCCTTTCGATGGATGCAATGGAAAATTGAAGGAATACATTACCTTCTCGGATTATTTCAGCAAAAGTTGCATAGTTTGTTTTATTCCGCCTCCTACTGATGGTTTTGCTTGCCTTGTCATTCCTACATAATTTGATCAGGTATGGGATTACGCCGAGACATCCAGGACAACCTCTGTTACGATTGAAGCAAAGTCATAATCCACACAATCTTCTTTTTAACTTCCACGAGGAAGGTTAGTTGTTCATTATTGAAGTTTTCATCGTGTGACTCTGAAATGCTGTTCGAAATTCTTGTATTATGATTTTGATGAAATTTCATTTACAATTAAAATCTACCCTCTCCTCGAAGTTGCCATATGGTATTACATTTTACATTAAAAAAAACTGATAGCGGATATGAGCTTCTCTATTACTTTCTGTCTTGATAGAATTTATGAGAATCCTTGCATGAACCATGTTAAAGTTAGATTATGATATTTTCTTTGAGTTGAGTAGATGCACGAGACAAGTCATCACAAATTGGCCCACAACCTCAAAAATGCCAGCACACGTTCACATTCTACCTGAGCATCTATGCGTTCTTGATGTTAAAAGAGATGAGTTGAATTCACTGTACTTGCTCCCATCTCTGATGTACTGCATTTAATCTTTAATGTTATCCAGTCAGCGTAGAGAAGAGATAAATGGTCAAATTAGCAATTTCTACAAGTGCAACATACATAGCTCACTGGTTTGTCTAATATATGATTTTTGGATAAAATTCTTGATTTCTATTTTCATTGTGATAATTATGCATTTTTTTTCTTTTTATAAATGTTAGATTCTAGAATCACTTATAAATTTGAGTTGTAGTGGAAATTTTTCAATGGAACATCTTTAGTTGCTAGGAGATTCTGTCTTGAATCATGTTGTGAGCTGTCACCTCTCTCTTAAATATCCTAAGAAACATGAAGGACAATTATTTGTCATGCGATCATCGGTTATTTGTAATTCAACCCTACATAAACTGGGGACAGATTGAAAATTACAGGTATTCTTTACTATTATTTCTGTTATTTAAAGGCTCACGAGATTTGGACATCCAGTACTAATAATCAATTGTGAGCAAAAAAAAATGACTCGTGATACAATCAAATTCTTGACCAAATGATGAAAACTCTGATACCATTTAAAGACCTATTGAATGATTCATTAGGTTCAGGCACTGGAATAGCTTTTGTTTCTAGCAAAACCAATTCTACACCATGCATTTATTTACGCCATTAATGTTATTTGTCTATTATTATGGATGTATCATTATGGTTTTTTAGTATTGGAATGAATTAATCGCTGGTTATTTTGTCAAAAGTAACCACTGCTTGCCCACTAGTAAAAATCCCATTATGATACAAAAATAAAGGAAGGAATTACAAAAGCAACATATATGGGCCAGGCATTGAAAGGAGTTTTCTCAAATTTATACTTTTTCTAAGTGCAAACTTTAATCTGTTGAAAATGATCATTTCCCCGATTTACCAAATGTAAATACATATGATTTCAAATATTGGAACTGATACATCCGTAAAAATAGACCAGAAACATTAATGGCATAAATAAGTGCATGGTGTAGAATGGTATTTGCTAGAAACAAAAGCTATTCCAGTGCCTGCACCTGATTAATCATTCAATAGTTTCTTAATGGTATCAAAGATTTCATCATATAGTACTGGATGTCCAAATCACATGAGCCTTTAAAGAATACCTGTAATTTGTGATCTGTCCCCAGTTTATGTAGGGTTGAATTGCGAACAATCGATGATCATATGGTAGACAATTCTCCTTGATGTTTCTTAGGATATTTTAGAAAGAGGTGACATCTAACAACATCTTTCTAAACAGAATCTCCTAGCAACTCAAGACGTTCCATTGAAAATTTTTCACAACATCTTCTAGAATCTAACATTTATAAATAGAAAAAAATGCATAAGATTATCATAATGAAAATAGAAATCAACAGTCAATTAGTATATTTTATCCAAAAATCATATATTGGACAAACCAGTGAGCTACGTATGTTGCACTTGTTGAAGTTGCCAAATTGGCATTTATCTCTTCTTCTCTAAGCTGACTGGATAACAATAAAGATTCAATATGGTACATTAGAGCTGGCAGCAAGTGTAGTGAATTCAACACATCTATTTTAACATCAACAATGTATAGAAGCTCACGTGGAATGTGAATGTGCGCTTGCATTTTTTAGGTTGCGGGGCCAATTTGTTCTGACTTGTCTTGTGCATCTACTCAACTCAAAGAAAATATCATAATCAAAGTTTAACATGGTGCATGCAAGGATGCACAAAAAAGTAATAGGGAAGCTCATGATCAAGGGAGAGGGTAAATTTTAATTTTAAATGAAATTTAATTAAAATCATAACACAGAAATTTCAAAAAGCATTTAAGAGCCACTAGATGAAAACTTCAATTAGGAACAACTAACCTTCCCTCTGGAAGTTAAAAAGAAGTTTGTGTGGATTATGACTTTGCTTCAATCATAACAGAGTCAGTCCTAAATGTCTCAGTGTAATTCCATACCTGATCAAATTTTGGTTTAGTAAAAAATATTCAAAGTATAGGAATGGCAAGGCAAGCAAAACCATCATTAGGAGGCAGGATAAAACAAATTATGAACCTTTTGCTGAAATAATCCAAGAAGGTAATGTACCCTTCCATTTTCCGTTGCATCAATCGAAAGGACTTCCAGCAGATAGGTTATTGTCGATCTTAATAATACAGTATATTTTCCCAGTGTGAATGGCCAAAACTACTGTGTCTTTTATATTATTATCATCAACCACACAATTAGCAAAGTGAATCTTTTTTGTTCCTACACATTCCATCTCTGATGAACTGGTATCATGAGGTGATGTGATTGTGTTGTTATCATCACGACCTCTAGTGACCAAAGAAAATTTCCTCCTTAAAAATTCATTTGCAGAAGCACAAGAATTGATTCCATGTCAATTTAGTTGCAAAGATCCTTCACGGATACCATTCAATGTCTCAAATGGTAGAAGCAAATATAAGTGTTTTGGGCTCCACAATGATTTTGGGTCTTTTCGAACAAAAAATTTCCTTTCCCCTCCTGCTGATTTGGACTGAACAACCAATCTCCCAAACAAACCATTGAAAATAAGCTCATGGAGGCATTTTGTTTTCATCATGTAGTAGAGAACAATCAACAAAGCATTGAGTTAACTTCCAAAGTATAATAAAAATAATGATATATTGCATATATAAAACCTTTTTTTATACCTGTTCAGCATCCAAATCAACTTGCCCACACGAAGAGATGGAAGCTTTCACGATCTTTGAGACTAAATGAAGATCTAATTCTACATTTCCCGCATCATCATCAACCTTAGACTCAATCAACAGAATAAACCCAGAGTATATTTTTTTTTCCAGCAGAAAATAGAAAATATATTAAAGAAAAAGAAAAATAGAGCAACAAAACATGGGGGACCAAGCCAATACCCATGAATAAAAAAGGCAAGATAATCTGTAGCTAGGAAGACCTAAGCTAAATTTATAGAAATCCTCCAAATAAAGAGGAGCATGGTAACATCAAGAAGAGCTATGATGTTGTATACCACTATAAGCTAAAATAAACTGCTTGTGGAAAGGAAAAGATGAGTCCTATACAAGCTAAAAAAGATGCCAACTGTTAGAGGTGCATCACCCTAAAACAGCAAGCTTGAGATGCAGCATCTAAAAGCCGACTCAGCTGCTGAAAAAATGCAGCAGCAGGCTACAAAACTACAAACTCTAAAATAGAAACGAAGATTACAATCCCTGTTAGATAAAAGGACTAAAATAGCACATCCCTATCTATCCAAAGGAGAGACATCACCAAGCAAACCAAGTCGAACTGGCTTGTAAAAAAAACACTGTAGGACTGAACATTAATAGAATGATTATTTTTTCCTGGAAGTCCTCTTGTGCTGAGCGGTTGGAAGAACCACTTGAAAGTTGTTTGTTGTGGCTGCAGATTTGTTCATGTTTGTTGCCAAATCTATTTCATCATTCTCCACTTGTCCCCAAAAATTTGCAAGGATTTGAAGATCCTTTTGTACAACCTCTGGAAAAGGCAATTCAGGGACATCCCTCCTTCCTGTTTTTTCAAGTTGTTGTTTTTGAGATTTGGAGGGAACTAAATGGAAATTTTGAGAGTTGCCACACTCTGCCTCTGTATTATCTGGGTTTGATATATCATCTGATTCGTTGTCAGTTATATCAGCCCAAGACTTGGACAAGGTTCTGATGTCATTCTGAAGTATTGGTTGCAAAGCATATTCATGTAAAGAAACATCAATTGAGATTCCAGCCTCTGAATTTGTAGCAACAACAGTACCTTGCACTTCTTCTAAGTTAATATGAGCAACTTCATTGCACTCATTGATTGCTTCCATAGCCTTAGAAGGTGTATTATCTTGTGTTTCATTGACTTGTTTTGAGATAATGACAATGTGGTCTGGGAACTTTTGTCGAACAACTGAGGGGTTGATTTGAACTTGCTTGGCCCCAACAGTTTCTGGTTGAGCCCCAACAGACTCTGGATGATCCCCAAGAGAGCCATTTTGTTCATGCATTTTGTCAAACAACTTGTCTGCAATAATTTGACAAGCATCCAAATTATGAGAGTTGTTGTGCACAGTATTCCCCTCATTTTCCGGTCTTTGTTTATCTGCATTTTTCGCAACATACTCAGAGATAACAGGATCTTTACCTATCGATTGCTTATCTTTCTTCATCTTATCATCTAATGAACCTTCTTTCTTGTTACAGTTGGCCACTACATGACCAATATTTTTTGCAGAAGTTACAGAACAAAGGTAATTTCTCATAGGCTATTCCAACGAAAAAGGCGTAAGAATCTCTTTCAACTAGAATTTCATTTGGCAGATTACCTGAAAGATCAACGTCAACTAGCACTCTAGCAAAATGGCCAATGGACCTCAACTTTGTGGACTCATCCAGAGCTATCGGAGTGCCTACTGCTCCAGCAATCTCGAAAAGAATTTTTGGTCGCCACTCGCCAGTATTCTTGAGCAAGCCCTTGAATACGAATCCAACATTGAATGTGTGTTTGCTTCATACTATTGGGATTGAAGTCAGAACTCCATTGGGATAGTCTGAGCAAACCGGGATGAAGGCTCACATCCCCACTGTCCAAACACTGCGAAGGTCTTCTAAGGATGTAAAACTGAACTCAAAATAACCTCTGCCTAAGGGTACCATCTTCCACTGGCCAATGGGCTTCCACAACTTTGCAAGCTTTTAGCGTAGCTCTTCAGCTTTGACAGGGTTACATCCTTTGGCTAAGATGAGACGACCGTGTAAGCTGTTTTGACAACTCTGTAATCCTTGTTGATATTCCTCCTCTGAAATTTTGATGGAGATAGTATCTCCTTTTAAACAAGGCTTGGGAAGTTGGCTAATAGGAATAGAACATGAATTTTTCAGAGCTTGCACAAAGGAGCGATTCTGCCATGGATGTGTTTTTTTGGTTAGCAGAGGTGGAGAAGAAGAAGGAATGGCAGGTTCTAGGAAAGCCCATGGGCAAATGGGAGGTTCTGCCGCCATAGGGGAAGGCAAGATTTCTAGGAAATCAGGGGTTTTCAAACCCTAGCAGAGGCACCATCTCAACCCAACCCAGAGTATATTTCACTAATGATATTACATGTGAATTCAAAATTATAGGCATGAAATCTGGCTCCATCGAGTTTGTTTCCCCATGCACCGCTTAATGCACGGATGTTAGTTGTTCCATGTATTTCGACACAAACAAACATTCGATACATTCCCATATAAAAGGAACAATGCAGAATCCGACACATTTTGATATATGCAGACACCATGGATATTAAACATTTCAAACCTGCAAGCATACTCATACATACAGTCCATGGTGGACAAACTTGAGAGTTTATGTAAAGTCACAGAGGGTCAATAAAGTTGTAAGAGTTTACCTTATATCAAAACCATTTTAAAAATACATAATCATAGTATCCAAACCAAATATAATTCCATAAAATAATAAAACCCAACATTCCAACTTCGAAATAAAACACCCATAGTAACAATATATCTGTGATTCACTGTGTTTTATTATGATTCAGTCCAGCGAATGAATGGAAATAATTCTTCACATGACTTGCATTTGTTCAATAGTATCTTTTAAATTTATTTTATTTCTAAAATTAAAAAAATGTTTACTAATTAGAAGAAAAATTATTTTTAAATTAACTACAAAAAAAATAGATGGACAAATAAAAGATTACCATATAATAATAGCCTTTTTTTTCATCATGCATGCTGTTTTCACTTTCTGGCAAAATGTTATGGTAAAAAGACAAAAAGTTGATGTTTTTAGGGTAAAAACAGCTTTTTCATAAAATTTATGAAATTGAAGGTATTTTTAATATTCATTATTTCACAACTTTGACACAAAAATAATCTTTTACCATCCAAAAATCAATTCTTACACAATCCAAATAAACATATTGTCTTGAAATCATTTTTCAGTAAATAAATCCAAACATGAAACTGATTTTATCATAAAATTTTAGTCATATTTTTTACAAAATCAAATATACATCTTTTTTCCACCTAGGAGTTCCTAGTGGTTATTTTCCAAACAAAATACACGGTGTTGATGCTTTGTAAGTATTTAATATGAAATCAATTTGTGTTGTGATGCATGCAGCCAAAAAGGATAAAAATTGTATTAAAAAATTGCAAATGATATTTGGAATATGCACAACCATTAATTGTTTGGGAAGACGGAGGTGTGTATGCAAATCTCGAACTGAAAGAAATATTTCACCCCAATTTATGAACAAAGATAAAAAGAAAATTAATTAGCAGATAAAATATACATGCAACAAAACTTGATTCTTTGTTTTTCATAATATGGTCATCTTGTGAAGGATCTTTAATGAATGGAAGCAGATGATCATTTAAGGTTCCCATTTGATGCAGCTTCTTATAAGCTTCGAAACTTGCAAGATGCCTAACCAAATGAATATCTTTTCCTGAAGGACTAGTTATTGTTTGGAAAGCTGAAAATCTGGGCTTTGCACATGACAACTTTTCACAGTATCTGTCTACAACACTAGCAACAAAGTCTAAAGTGAAAACTCCAGTAAAATCAATGTTGGAATTCATGGTCATGGTTAGTTATTACAATTTACGTCGTAGGTTGTAACAGAACAAAATAGAACAAAAAATGAGAAGTGTTGAGAGTAGTGAAGAAAAGTGAAATAGTGAAGTGAGTTTGAAGGTGAGGAGGGACAATTATACATAGGAGATAGGCAAGAGGATAAATTATGCAGAAGGTTTTGACTTTTGACAATTTGTGTTATTTGTCAGTGACGTGTGATACTCGAACACGGAGTTAAAAATTTACTGCCTCCAATTCTAAATATAGGATTATTTTTTAAAATTTGTTTATTTTTATTATAAAAAGATATCAAGTTATTTTTGCATTAATTATTTTTTAACAAAAATATACTTTACAATAAATAATATAAATTAGTAATAAGATAAATTTATTCTCTTCCTCAAAATAACTACTACATTAGGTAGAAAGTAGGGCATTGGTTAAAGAAGTAAAAGAGAATTTTTTATTATTATTTGGAATGCATAAAAATGCAAACTACTACGATTTTTAAATGCGCTCCCATATAATTTCAAACAAAAACTTTCTCCTTTTAATTCCTTAAACAACCCAAAGTAATTAACCAAAAATGGGTGAGATGAAGAGTCCCAATAATTTTAAGGGTAATTTTTGGAAAAATAATATAAATTATTAACAAATTTAATACTACTAACTAAATTAACCAACTTTCTTAAATGATGTGAATGTAGTAGTTAAAATAATCTTATATTTAGGGACAATGGTAGTAATTGATCGCTATATCTAATAAGTTGAAACCATTTAAATATTCCTTTTTGAATGATACTAATTCTACTTAATATTTTTTATTTTGTTCATATTTATATTATTTACCTTGAATTTTTTTTGTTTTGTAAAAGACATAAAGAGTGTTATAAAAACACTTAATGACTAAATAATAATTAATATATTATAAGATAAATTTATGTGCTTTACATGTGTTTCCTTGTTAATAAATTAACAAATATTACATATATTGTATGGATGTTTACTAACAATAACCAAAAATATAAATAGAAATTAAAATATTTAATTTTAAAATAATAAAGTAATATAATATTATATATTTAATTTTATTAGGAATTTTAAATATTAATTTTAAAATGAAAAATCCTTAATTAAATAAACATTTCAATAAACCAAATATTAGAGTGATTTAATATATAACATTTGATGTTATTAATGCAATATTATATAAATAAACAGATTTTTTTATACAGTATGACACAATTTTGTTAATTAACTAACTTTTTGAAAAAAATAATTATAAAATATATTTTAAAATCTATATATTAGTAAATTTGAAGTCAAAAGAAATATAAATGTAAAATTTAATGTTATTAAAGTAATATTATATAAAGAAATAGTTTTTTTCTTATATAGTATGACACAATTTTGTAAATTAATTAAGATTTTAAAATAATATTTTATATGATATATTTTAAAAATCTATCTATATGTAAATTAGAATTCAAAAGAAATATTAATGTAATATTCATACAAATATATAAATAAATAGACTTTTTCTTATATAGTATGACACAATTTTGTTAATTAATTAAATTTTTTTAAAAAGTTATAAATCTATATATCATTAAATTAGAATTCAGAAGAAATATTAATGTAACATTTAATGTTATTCATGTAATATTTATACATATTTATAAATAAATAGATTTTCTTTCTTATGTAGTTTGACACAAATTT
This sequence comes from Pueraria montana var. lobata, assembly GCA_026413185.1. NCBI lineage: Eukaryota > Viridiplantae > Streptophyta > Magnoliopsida > Fabales > Fabaceae > Pueraria > Pueraria montana. The sequence continues at coordinate 75,650,566 of CM048648.1, forward strand.
GTTAATTAATTAAGATATAAAAAACACTTTATAAAATATTTTTTAAGAATCTATATATAAATATATTAGAAGAATAGAAGTCAAAAGAAATATTAAAGTAAAATTTAATATTATTAATATAATACTACCTCCATCCCTAAATATGAGACACCTTTAACTAATTCACACCTGTTAAGAAAGTTGGTTAATTTAGTTAGTAGCATTAAATTTGTTAACAATTTGTATTATTTTTCCAAAATTACCCTTAAAATTATTGGGACTCATTATCTCTCTCTTTCCACTTAATTAGTTTCTACTTAATTAATTAATGTGTGTCAGTCTTCTCAAATCCTTACGAGAGAATGCATTTATCTTTTTAATTCATAGCATTTATTGTAAAGTAATTAAGGGTATTATGGTAAAAAAAATTAATACAAAAGACAACTTGAAAAGATTCTTATATTTAAGGACAAACAAATTTAAAAAATGAGTCTTATATTTAGGGACAAAGGTAGTACTCCCTCTAGATTTAAATATAAGGAAAAAAATTGTTTTCCTAAACTGAAAAATAAGTTGTTTTCCTAAACTACCTTTCATTGGAATCTGATATCAAGAATAAGAAGGAGTCATTGGAATTAAAACCCCTATTAAATGAAGGGTATTTTGGGGATAGTCTCATTAAATAAGGTAAAATTAGTTTGGATTTGCTTATATTTAAATTTATGAAATTCATTGCTATAATATATATTGTTATTGTGTTTTAAAATATTGAAATTATTATTTCAATTTATGTTTATTTCATATTATTTAAGAGTTATAAAACATAAAATATAAAGTAATGATTACAAACAATTCTTTCATTCCTATATTAAAAAGTATTACATAAAATGCCAATTATTTACCACTAATTAATGTACAAAGTATACTTAAAGTATGAAATTTTAAATAAACAATACTCCCTCTGGTTCCTATTATAAGGCATAGTTTTGAAGAAATTGGTGGTCCTTAATATAAGGCATTTTATAATTTCTATAAAACTAATTTATTTTTTTCCTTATGTGACCCTATTAAATATTATGAGTATCTGTGTTGTTATTGAATAATGAGAAGAGAATTCATTAATAACTATTCTCTCTCATACGTTTTGACCCTCCATCTTCCATTATGTCATTAATCAATAAATTCATTAATAACTATTCTCTCTCATACAATTTAATGATGATTAATGAGGGTAAAATTGGGAGATTAGTAAAAAAATCAATAAAATCAAGTGAATTAATTACTTTTATTGGTCTGTGTAATTGTTGTCCAAAGTGCCTTATAATAGGGCCCAGAGTGAGTAAAATGTAAGGCATCATTTTGATATAGTCACAATTTTCTAATTTATAACTTATAGTACTATAATTGGAAAAAAAAAACATTAAATTACTCACTCTAAATTTTTAAGAATCACATCAATATGTTTCCTCATTTTCCCATTCTTCTTTGTTTCTCTCAAATTATCCTTTTCAATCATGTGGCCAATCACATCTAGTTTAATAAAAAAAAGAAGTAAGAATTCAACAAAAATAATGTACTGTAAAAAAAATCAAATAATTTGTTGACATACCTTGTAACAATTTAAGAATTAAAAATGAATATAGTTTATAACTCACCCATCAAATATACTTCATCAAAGGCATACAGTAATTTTGAAAATGGAACAAATTCATAAAAGTTCATTGGAATGCTATCACACTTCGCCTCTATTACTTTGGTAGTTGACATGAAAGTTAACTTCCATTTGTGATGAGTAACTCTCCAATTTTTTCTCTAGATTTCCTACAATAAAGTTCTCCGTTATATACACTTTGCCTTCATGCATAAGCTTCTCAAATTATAATCCTTCCTTATGGTAGCATGGATTTTAGAAGACTGCAAAAAAAAAAAAAAATAGATTAAATGATCTATTTTAAAATTAATTATTAAGAATTTCAAATCAACATATATATACTTATCATAATTATCTTAATCACTATATTTATATAGTTTTACGAATTAAAAATAGATAAATTTTTACTCTAAAAATTTATGTATTGATAATAGTTAATTTAATTATTCAGGATTTCAAATTAGAATATATATATATATATATATATATATATATATATATATACATACCTCTCATAATTACCTTAATTACTATATTTATATAGTTTTATGAATTAAAAATAGATAAAAAATTTCCCTAAAAAGTTATGTGTTGACAATAATTAAGTTAATTAATCAAAATTTCAAATCAGAATATATATATATATATATATATATATATATATATATATACACTTATAATAATTACCTTAGTTACTATATTTATATAAATTTATGAATAAAAAATAGATAAAAATTTTCTCTAAAAATTTACTGCAAAAAAATACAAACAGATCAAACAAATATATTTTAAAATTAATTATTAAGAATTTTAAATCAGAATATATATACTTATCATAATTATCTTAATCACTATATTTATATAATTTTATGAATTAAAATAGATAAAAATTTCTCTAAAAATTTATATGTGTTGATAATAATTAATTTAATTATTCATAATTTCAAATTAGAACATATATATATATATATATATATATATATATATATATATATATATATATATATATACTTCTCATAATTACCTTAATTACTATATTTATATAGTTTTATGAATTAAAAAAAGATAAAAAATTTCTCACTACACCATTTTATACTTTAGGCAATGCTAAACATGCCAACAGTTAAAAAAATGTTGCCTAAACATAGAATAGACAACAGTTTTATAAACGTTGACAATAACATGTATGTTTTTGTCCACTGCTCACATTGAGATATGCAAGCGTGGGCTATTACTATTAGGCAACATTTTAAAACCGTTGACAAGACATAAACCATGCTTTTAAATCTGTTGATGAGTTAGGCCACACTATTAAAAATGTTGCCATTAAAATGAAACCTCTAAATGAAATAAAAATAAAAAAATCCAAGTGGGAAACATTGGCGCAAATTGAGTTAAAATAAAATTAAAATATTTCAATTGTAATTTCACCCCCACTTTCTCTCAAGTTAAGAACAGCGTATTGTGCAAGCCCTAAATTGCAAGTTTCGTATACGAGAGTCATTGCTCTATTCTGTGCAAATCTAAAGGCAAAGCTCCCATTTTGAAGCCCTAAATTCTCTCTTTCTCTCTAAACTTGGTTAAGGTACTTCTCTCTCTCCCTCTCTTTCTATTTTTGAATTTTGAATTAGTGGCCACCGCTTGGACCAAATTTGTGAGATTGGTAATTTCAATCAAAGATTGGTGTTATTTGTCAGTGGAGCGGCACTAGCCGAGCGAGGAGGTGAGGGTGCGATTCGACAGTGGTTGGAGGCAGCGAGAGGGTGCTAAGAACAGGGAGGTGGGAAAATGCCCTTAATCATAAACTCTTTGCTTACCTAATCACGTTCTATACAGCCTCGTTCGAGAGCGGTTCAAATCAATAAATGCTTTCAAGCTACAACCTTGTTCTATACATTAGTCTCTGGATTTCCTTTTCTCCACTGACCAGTTACCCTTTTTAATCCATTTAGGGTCAGGGTGAACCATTTCAGTTTTAGTTTTGTTGATGTTACATGTGCCTATAATAATAAAATCATGTGCTGGTGTTGAGCTTTTGTGGCTATTTGTTTGGCATTTGCAGGACCTTGAGCAATTTTATCATCTTCTAAAGAATGGGTAAATCATAAATTTTGTTGAAGTATTCTTTAACACTGCAAGCTTACAAAGTACTGGTTTTTTCAAAATAATTGGAATTTCGATCCTTTTATATTTGATAGTTAGGATTACTGTGCAGTGACACTTTTAATGATTGTTAAACTTTGACTCATGTGATGTGTCTTGATGATTAGAAACGTGGAAATCATGTCAATACTAGTAACCTCTCAAGTTTTAGTACTATGTAGGTTGCATAATTTTGTTGAAATCACGATGTGGAAAATTGGGATGTCTTGCGGTCATGAAATGATTGGTTATTTTAAAGATAGCTTCTTTGGTTATTTATATAGCCACAAAGCTTTGGAATACTAATGTCCTTCACTTTGCTGGATTACAAAGTTTTGAAAATAGGGCTGCAAATGACGGTAGAAATTATATTAGATATGATTAATTTAAGAAAATATTATTTCATTTTTAATTATAAAATTGTCACTATATTTTTATTTTATTTTTCAAATATTTATAGAATATTTTTTTATATTCAAAACAAAAACAAGATAAATATAAAAGTGAAATTTTATAATTAAAAATTAAAATTAAAATTAAAATCAATTTTTTTTAACTTGTTTGCAAAATCTTGCACGTTCTTTAATTAGAGTAGAGATTTGTCTTGAATTCTTTCTATGTTACATCCTTACGCAAAAACTCTATATTGTTGCTCAAGCATGAATAGAACCCCTGAAATGTGTTGCAACTAAATTAATCTTAGGAAACATGCATCTTTCTATACAGTATTTGAAACTTTAAGAAGAGCACATATTTTCTCCTAGTCCAAAGCACATGGACAAGAAGTGCTTTTCCTTTTGCTCATTTGACTATAAAACTCTAACTAGGCAATTTCCTTAGGAGTTAAGCTTATGTTACTATTTTTTTTAAATAGGTTCTTTAAGCTTGTTATACTTTTTGTCATAATACAGATGTGATAAATATGCACGTATCTCATGTCTTTTTGGGATGTTTGTGTTTTCAAAATTGTCTTGTTGCTAAATGAAACTTATTGGCTTGTTTTAATTATTTGAAGCATGGACATGAAGACCATCCTCAAGATATAGAACAATGCTAATGACATGAAATGAAAAAAAAATGTATATTATTGGATATTTTTTTGTGTTTGTAGTCTTACAATATTTTCATTTACAAAGTAGTTTTACTGTTACTATGATTATGTAAAATAAACATTGAATGTAATTATATACTCGAAGTGTTATAATTTACAAGTTTAATATTGTTTATTTTATTTAACAATGCTATTAAAAAATCCTATTAATGGTTTAATTGCAAAAAAAACTATGATTGTGCTATTTGTCCATGTTTAAACAAGTGTTGCCTAAGGTGCATGACATAATTGAAAATGTGTTGCCTAAAATACATAGCAACACTTATAATTTGTGGCCTAAACATATAGGCAACATTTAAATAATCGTTGTCTAAACCTAACAAGCAAAATTGTTGCCTAAAAGTGGTCAAGAAAAGTGTTGCCTATTGTCACATTTGAGGCAACAGTTATTAAAATTCGGTGGGCGTAGTGAAAAACCTGTTGCCTATTAGAATAGGCAACGCCCACCTAGACCACACCTGAAAAGTCGTTGCCTAAAGTTTAGGCCACGGTTTTTCTGTTTTAGGCCACGGTTTTCTGTCGTTGGCTAAAGTCATTTTTGTTGTAGTGTCTCTAAAAATTTATGTGTTGATAATAATTAATTTAATTATTCAGAATTTCAAATTATAATGTATATACTTATCATAATTACCTTAGTTACTATATTTATATAAATTTATGAATTAAAAAATAGATAAAATTTTTCTCTAAAAATTTCTCACTCAAATGTATAAAAATTCCCTCCAGAAGCATATTTGTTCAAGAAAGTGTAAAATATTCTAAGTTAACATTGTTTTACGTCAATTAAAGTGTCTATTTAAATACAAAGCAGTGCTACTATTTGCAGTATAGGACCCTACAAAATGGTAATTAATCATACCAAAATAGTTATTAAATATATAAAAATATTGATGTGTCTTATTATTACCATAAAAACATCAAAATTTAGATATAATATTATAAATTTAATATATCATTTGTTTTTTATTTATTTTAATTAAACTGGATAGATTATTTAATAATGTTTTGAATATAAAAAAATTAATAACCATGCACTTCATTTCTTTTTCATTGAATTAAAAATAAAAATATGTGAATGTTTGATGTAATAATAAAAAAATATTAAACACAAAATTGAGAAATCAACTAATTATATTATTATTTGAAAGGTTAAAATTTATTGCTTTATTACACTCAATAATTATATATTATATATGGGATAGAAAAATTATATTCATCTTTATATAATATAATGAACATTATTGTGTCCTATTTTCAAGGTGGGTGGTGCATCCAATATAGGGCATCCAAACTCGAGGATGACAACAACGTCCAGACAATGTTTCTATATTTGGTAATTACCCTACCATAACCTTTGTTGAGTATATGTCAAGTTCCAAGATGATGAAGGAGCGTCATCCACTCAAATACAACCATCAACTGCAGAGGACCCCAACAACGAAGATCCAAAAAAAGAAATCATGCAAAAGATAATGAAAGAGAGGGAGAAATATTATCAAAACAATCCTTGGTATAAGACTTTCTTTAGGAGTAGTCCCACTTCCTAGGATTGGCGGAATTACAACCTCTCTCCTAGCTTATAATACAATCATTTCATTTTCTTTAATGCTATTTTTTTCAAATTTAAAAAAATAAGTAGATTTTTTCAGATTGTTTGGTTATGGTATAAATAGATTGATTATGTCTAATATGCTCTATTATTTATTTTTAAAGAAAATAATTATACACATAAATCATTTTCAAACATGCATACAAAACAAACGCGACTCGGGCGAATGCATGGGTTACCAACTAGTTCTAATGAATTTAGGAGACCATGATTTTGGAGATTCTCTTAACATAGGCCATGATTTTGTCAATCCACCCCCAACCCCCATTTTTATTTTTTCAATCCCCTACCCACCACTTTTATTGTTTTGTGAAATTCTTATTCTATCTATCTTTTTACTCTCCCCCTCTCCCATTTCTCTCCCCTCCCCCCTCAAGATATTCAACAAAAATTAAGTTTTGTCAAAGGCATTTTTACAAAAAATGAGAAGTGAGAAGATAAAAAACATAAGTGAGTAAATTATGGGCTTTACAACATTTTGTTCGGGAAAGAGGATCCTCCTGGGCCTACCTACGCTTCTTAGGGCCCTCTCTCCTCTGGGCCCATTCACCAAAACTTTGATAATGCATTTGTGATGGACATACCAGTGAAAAAGTTACTATAATAATAAACAACTTAAATATACCTCCTCTAATTTTTAAATACACCCCATTTTACAATTTTGGTATTTTTTTTCCTCAAAGAGACTCTTTTTTGGAAGGTTTTTTGTGCTTCAAAGACCAAACTGTTGAATCACTTTTCTCCATGCTTTGCCTCAACAACTCCAATTCCTCCTCCCCCTGCCATTGTTCTAGCATGAAATGATAATCAATCAAAATTATCCCGAAATGAATTTTATTTTTCAATTAGAAATATGGGTACTAAGAGATGAAAGCTAGCAGAAAGAAAAACACAAAATAGAAAGAGACTTACCAACTCTCTTCCAAAAAGAAGAGAAGGCATAAGCCCGTTTGAAACCAATAAAAAGTAGGAGCGAAGAGGAAGATAATCACTAAACACTATCTCATTCATGCTTTTTCTCACCACAGATCACGCAAAGCATTCACAACTGAACACAACATTTGTTTCCTCTGGTCATTTAACATAGCACACAGACTCTCTTGAAAACTCTCCCACCCATTTTTCCCATATAGGTACCCCTCTGATATTTTGGATGCTCATAAACACTAATTCCATCATCTTTCACTAAGTCTCGTGTTTTCAACAAACACGTACCTCTCACAATTCCACATAACACATGTCACCAATAAAAGACATATTAGTAGTAGTACTACTGGTAAAATTAAGAAATGCCTAAAGTGATGGTTATTAGTAGAGGTGAGCAGGGAACCGACACCCGACTTGAACCCAAAAAAACTGATTGAAAAAATTGGTCTATGGGTGGGTTTGAGAAGGTAAATGGGTTGGACGGGTCAAAAAAATGGGTTTGAATAGGTTTCACAAGGCAAATTCAATTTTGGATCTTTGCATATGTCGAAAACCAAACCCACCAGACAAATAGAGAATAAAATTAAGCCCAGGCCCATATCGTGTTGCTTACTTAAAACAAGTACTCACATCTAATCCTAAAACTTAACCATTGGATTTTCTTTCTCCCTCTGAAACCCTAGCGCCGCTCTCACCTCTCTTGTCCCTTTCGCCTCCTTTGCCCCTCTTGTCTCTCATCATGTTAAATCTCTTAAGATGACTCACATTTTTTTGGATTTGTAAACCAAAATCCTCGCTCAATGGGATCAAGACGAGCATCAACTTGGGCTTGATCGAGAGGTTTTGAAGATAGATATTCAAGGTTTAATTTTCTTTCCTCATTAGGATTTAATAATCTAATTGCTTCTAATGAGATCAATTTATTTTTCTTTCTCTATCCATTAACACTCTTCGCTTTGGCTCTATGTGGTTGCTTATTATTCCCCCTAACTTTTGATTTGTGCAGACTTGCTTAAAGCTTGTGATTATTAGATAATATTTTGGGAAATACTTGTCTCTATTGAAATTGTCAACTAAGCGACAAATTTTTCACCTGTAAATTTTGTATATTTTTGTGATGGCATTTAACGATTTAGTGCTTAGACATGCATAAAGTGATTTTAGGAGATGGGGCAATGGATTTTTGTATTCATTATTGGTGGAACAACCGGATATGAGGTTTGATTTTCTTTCTTTCTATATATATATGGATTGTATTCTTCCATGGTATTTTTCTTCTTTTGCATAAATTAAAAAATGATATATTTAACTTGAACTTTGCTAATGTGCATGTAATGAAAGGTAATAATGCAAAGGTGTGGAAGCAACAAAGGAAGATGCAGTCAACTTCGTGTTTTGGTGGGTAATTGTTGGTGTCGAAGATTGGAACAAACACTATTCTTTGATTCTTTTAATATTATTGCAAAGTTGTCTTTTTTATTCTTTTGACTTTATTGAGTATTAATGTATTTTTTTATGACTTCTAGATTTATTTACAATTTTTTAATTTATGTAATTTGACACTTAGGCCATTAAAATTTAAATTTTAAATGGTCCAATTCTAAAATTAAATAACCATGATCCATTTTAAAATTAAACAAAAAAAAATGAGTTAAAACTTTAAAAGTTTGATGAGGCCAAAATAATATTATAAAATTGTAGTAAGAGATAATGTAATTTGTTATTAGTGTTTGGGCTATTAAAAGTTGTAATTTTAAGAAGTCCAGTACAAAAATTCCTAGCCCATTGTTTTGCCAAGGTCCAGTTTTGTTCGTTGAAAAACTAACAAGAAAAAAATGCTTAAATTGATGTTGGACAAAAAATGACATGGCCGAAAATGTTGGCCCCATATCTGAAGTAACCCACCCGACTCAATTTCCACCTATTATAACCTGAATCTAGTCCAACTTGAGGACCAAATAGTCAGTTGTGGGCCTTAATTTTTAGAGTTAGATTTGTAGTGGATTGGGCTTTTAAGGTCTGAACCCAACCGAACACAACTATTGCCCACCCCTAGTTGTTAGGCTTAAAATTGTATTAAAGTTAGTGGGGGGTTATTTTATATTTATTAAAATTTATTCCCTAACTTCTCACTCCATAAAAGGATAATTTGACAATTAAAGGTAAAAGGGTGAATTTGAAATAGAGGTAACAAAGAGGTTATCAGACAGTTGTTGGTTTTGACTCCTTGAAAATCCACTACTTTGTTCTCTTTCCCTCCTTAAGAGGGAAGAACATTGCAATAGGGATCCAGTTAAGTTCCTAAATTCCATTATAGATATTATAGCGTATAATAGTTGTGATATATATATATATATATATATATATATATATATATATGTATGTATGTATGTATGTATTGATATTAATAGATGTATGTTTAGAATACTTTATATTAAAATAATGATTCATTATATATTTAGTAAAATATATTTCGTTCATAAAATAATTTTAAAATAAATTACAATAATTTGAACCCAATATAAATAGCTTGTTATAAAAAATAAAACCAAATACAAAAAATAAAATAGTTCTAGTGGGCTTGGTGATACATCAGCCCATTTAATATGGACAACCCTAAATGCATAGGTTACTTTTGAACACAAATTGACATAGCCGTCATAGAGGTTATATTCATCCATCGTGAAAAAGAAAACATGCTTCATCCATATATGTGTTGTGGTGCCTCTCTTTTTTTTCATTTCATATATTCATCATTTCTTTCCATTTCACTTGTTCATCCATACCTTTGTTTCACTATCGATCAATTCTCTTACAAGAACAGTGAGTCAGTGAACTTGCAACGAAGCCACACCATTAAAGCTCCAAAAAGACAATTTTTCAGCAAGCTTGTCCATTTTATGGTCAACCGACAAAAGTCATCGATTCTTTTTTAAAACCAGATGAGTCAAATCGGATTTTACCAAGTCATACCATGTCGATCGCATTTCTGATCTGACCATATGTTTGGTTCTCGATCCAACCGATCTGACCAACCAATCCAAGTCAGTTTTTATAACATTGATTATGATTATATTGGTGTTGTTATTACTTTATTATATTGTTGTTGTTGTTATTATTGTTATTCTTCTTCTTCTTCTTCTTCTTCTTCTTATTATTATTATTATTATTATTATTATTATTATTATTATTATTATTATTAATGATGATTACTTTTATTGTTGTTGAGCATTAATACTAGATCAATAGGGATAAAATAGTATGATAACAAGAGAGCAACTAGAGCTCAATGAGAAACTAAGCCCACCAAGTCATAAACCTGCCTATGTATTATAAGAAGGGGAGTTAGAGAGAGATTAGGTTTTCAACCATTAGAAATAGAAGGGAGAGAAAAGAGAGAGCAAAGAGAAGAGAAAAGGAGAGAAAAAGAAAGCAAGAGAAAATATTAGAGACTTAAGCCCTAAAACTCATCATCATGCTTTCCCCAAAGTGAGTGCTTCCCAACCCTTCCTACACCTTCCTTTCATAGTCTACCTTATTTACCTTTGTTTTCCCATTCTGCCTCTATTGTTAAGGTTAGGGTTTAGAAAGGGTTTGAAATGAATGTTTTGTTGTCAGCAACAGGGTTGACCCCAAATTAGTTGCTTATGTTTATGTTTGATCCCTTTATTTTGATACCTTTATGTTTCAATTCAATTTGATGGGTTGTGAATATCCCGAAGCACTTGAATTCTATTGAATTTTGTTATGGATTGCTGAATTCATTGTTTTTCCTTATTGTTTGGTTATGTTTGGTGCTTCTTGAAATTGAGAATTTAGAACTTTTTTTTTTAGAACTTGTGTATGATTAAATTATGTAAATTGAGATTTGGATGCATTAATTAAATACCTTGTGTTATTTGCATGGTCATAAAGGTTAAAACATATTAGGTTTTGATTGTATAAACTTGGAGTGAGTTTTGGACAAAAGTTTTAATGGTCTGTGTGATTGAAATAGAAAAGCTTGCATGTCTTTTTGTTGGTTGTGCTTTCATGTAAGGTTATTTTGTAATTGAAAGTTCTTTTATAAACCTGAACATGCAATTGGGTTTCGGTGATTTTGTTGAAAATTTGTTTTTACGGTGAAACATGAATTTTGAATTGCACATTAAAGTGGGATTGTTAATCACCAAAGTGATCAAAACTATGAAATTTGTAATTCCAAATTATATGGTTAATTGATATAATTATACTATGAGATTAATATGTTTGGATTGAATGAAATTATTAATTGTTAGTAGGGGTGGAAATGGGTTGGACCCTACCTAAGCTTGGCCTAGCCTACTTTATATTTCTACAGCCCAAGCTTGGGCCTGTTACCTGTCACAGGCCTATTTTTTAGGCCTGGCCTGACCCGTTAGACTATTTAAAGGCCTATTTCAAATTAAGAAGTGTAAAAAATTATGGTATAATAAGAAAATTATTATGCATTCAAGTATTAGAGTGTGAAGCAAAGACTTGCATGTTATTCCTATATTACCCAAAATTGAATGTGTTGTATTCCTATTTACTAACTATCAAAGTTACACTCAATTGTCAACAACACTAATAGATGAATAGATAATTAAATCGATATTTTCTAATTATCAAAGTTACAGTTAATTTATTTTTGTTTTTTTTTAAAAACTAAAAGAATATTGTTAAACCAAAAAGCCAAGTTAATACCACAAGATGTGGCCTCTGGTAGTTTAGCAGAAATGCTATCCTAGCTCACGCATATGGGATGTTCGGGGTGGGATCTTCTAGCTGAGAGTTTATTTTTGGTTTGATTCTGTTATGTTTTTTTTTTGTATCTGTTGTTATGTTCGAACCCATGGTATTGGGCCATTTCTTAAAATAATGGTAATATTATATATCATATTAATATTAATATTTTTATTAAAAATAATATTGTTGCTAAACAAGCCAACCCATCTAGCCTAGCCTATTTAACTAAAAAGGCTCTTTAAAAAGCTGGAGCCTGACCTTTTTGCTAAACAAACCGGGCTAGCCCAGGCTTTAAACAAGCCAAGCCATAGGCCTTCGATGGGTGGCCCGACATACTTCTACTCCTAATTGTAAGGCATTGATTTAATTTTTATTTCAATTTTACTCTTTACATTTAATGATAATTTGGTATTTTTTAAATTTTTTTAGAATAATTTGATATTTTTTTAATTACAATAATTTGGCTGTTACAAAGATAAATAAAAAAAAAACTTGATAAAGAAGTTAAATTAAAACATAAAAGACCAAGAGATATTCTTGTGTGGGCATAAACCTAACACCTCATTCTTACACACAACCAATAAAAAATTGACAAGTGGTATAAAGAAAAATATTCATCATTTATTAGATTGAATTTGATTCCTTCTAATAAGGGTATGATATAATTAGTTTCTTTTAATTAATAAGAATTTGATCTTGATGACAAATTTACTTTAATGAGCCATTAATACATTAACCAAGTCATTAGTACATTGTTTAACAGTTAATGAGATTTTTTCACTAAATCGTGTAATGGATGGGGTACCACACGTTAGTTTTATACAAAAAAAGAGAGATAGGAAGAATAGAAAAAAAAAAGTGTATGATAAAATAAATGATTTGATGAAAAAAAATATAATATTATGAAAATTTTTATAAAAAATATTATATAAAAATATATATCTTATAAGCACGAGTGTGCCTTTTTTCTTTGGTTAATTTATAAATTTAGTTTGTATATCAGACACTGATTTCGTGTTAGTTCATATGTGAAAACTTTACATTTAGTCCCAACATGAAAATTTGTTTACAAATTACTTTTTATCATTTATTGAAGTTATAAATTATAACTTAATTTTTTTGCATGGGAATCAAAATGATAAATTATATGTCAAGTAAATGGACTAAAATGTAAAAAAAAAAAAATCAATATGAAGTGTGTAAAACATTTTTAAGTAAGGACTAAGACAAAAAAAGAAAAGTAATGTCAAGTATAGAGATTAAATTTAATATCTTTATTAACTTTGACAAATGACAAGAATTATTTTGTAAACTTATTTTTTTCCTCATTATTAGGATTAAAATTTATGTTTTATATAAGAACTAAGAGATATTCTTGTGTAGGCACAATTTAGCGAAAGAATCTCATTAATTCTTAAGCAATGTACTAATGACTTGATTAATATATTATTGACACATTAAGGTTAATTGGTCATCAAGATCAAATCTTTATTAAAGAAAACTAATTATATCATATCCTTATTAGAAGAAATCAAGTTAAATATAATAAATGATGAATATTTTTCTTTATATTTTACCATTTGTCAATTTTCTATTGATTGCGTGTAAGAATAAGGTGTTGGGTTTGTGCCCACACAAGAATATTTCAAAAGACCAATGAGCAAATTATGGTATCGAATTGACACAACTACTATTACACTATTTAAAGACGTAATTCACACTAAACACCCTCATTTGTGAACAAGGTTTCAGTGTCCAAGTTCAGTTTCTTGTCAACACTTAATGTCTGAACAAAACTCCAAATCACAAATCCCAAAGAAACAAAATAATAGTTATTATTATTTTGACTGAAGGAACAAAACTTCATTGGAGCACCACCAAACGCGGCAGTGTTTGATCAGATACTGGTGGAAGAACTAGAGAGCTTGCTACACCACTAGAGGGCCTTCTTTGACAACACCTTCCACATTGTCTATAACTTCAACAATCTGTTATATTTCGACTTCAAACCTTTCAATTTTGACATGCTCAACTCTCCACCACCGCCACCAACTGTTGTCATAGTGTTTGTCAATTCAATATCATCAGAGGAAACGAATGTGCGGGCCTCGAGGCCCGGCCTGGTAGGGCCCACTGTGGGACTCGATTGTGGCAAGTTTATGGTCTTCAGTAGCTTTGTTGGAGCTGACAGATGCGCTAACGGTGACAGAGAGAACAAGGTGAAGCAGCATCTCACCAACACAACATTTCCGTTAATGCATCCTTGCTTATTGAGTCTGGTAATTGGAAGGATGCGTCAACGGAAATGTTGTGTTGGTGACGTTGCTTCACCTTGTTCTCTCTGCCACCCTTAGCACATCTGTCAGTTCCAGTGAGGTTACTGGAGACCACAGACTTGCCACGACGAGTCCCACAATGGGCCCTACCAGGCCGGGCCTCAAGGCCTGCATGTTCGATTCCTCCGATGATATTGAATGGACAAACACAATGGCGACAGTTGGTGGCGGCAGTGAAGAGTTGAGCATGTCAAAATGAAAAGGTTTGAAGTTGAAATGTAGCAGATCATCGAAGTTGTAGACGGCGTGGAAGGTGTCGTCGAAGAAGGCCCTCTAGTGGTGGAACAAACTCTCTAGTTCTTCTGTTAGTATCTGATCAACACCGCAAGTCTGGCGGTGCTCCGATGAAGTTATGTTCCATCTGTCAAAATAATAATAACTATTATTCTCCTTCTTTTTGATTTGTGATTTGGAGTTTGTTCAAACATTCAGTGTTGACAAGAAACAGAACTGTGACACATAAACCATGTTCCAAAAGGTGAGTGTTTAGTGTGAACTACGTTTTTAAATAGTGTAATAATAGTTGTGTTAATTCCATGTGTAATAATAATTAACGGGTATTTGTTACAAGAGACAAAAGTATAACAATTTGATTAAATAAGAATCCGACTTCTTTTAATAATTTGAAATGTTTAAAAACAATTCAATTATTTTTAAATTTTTACCATAATTTACACATTTGTCTTATTTTATTTTAATTTAATTTCTTTATCTAGTTTTTATTTATTTTTCTAACAGTCAAAATGATCATAATTAAAAATCAAATTATTATTAAGTGTAAAGAATAAAATGGAAATAAAAATTAAATTAAGATATAGTGTAAAGAGTATTGTGACTGTTAGTTTGTCAAGTCAAGTCAGCTAGATATAGTTACTAGAATTACAATTGGTTATAGTTGGTTAGCCGAACCGAAACCAGTTATTACAATTGTATCAGTATCTCAGACTTGTTATTGTGAACGACAGAATAAAGAAACATATTAAGATCTCTTACTCTTCCAGTTAGATGGAACAGAGCACTTTCTTTTTCGCATTTTGGTTCTCACAATGCTTTTCACTTACCACCTGGCGCTACTGAGGCACAAACACTTGCTTGATGGATCTGCAACAGTTATAGGTGTGTGTGTCACTTAAAATCTTGACTTTGCACAACTTCTATCTGTGATCTAATGATCTCAATGATGTTGTAGTGGCGTTGTACATTCCATGCTTAACTGAAGTTTCTTGAATTGCAGATCTATAATTGCCTGACATGCCGTATATATTATGATTATCTGCTTTGCAGGTTCTATCTTGGCGTCGGACTTCTAAAATGTGAAGGCAGGTTCTATCTGGAGCGAGTTCATTCTCAAATCCCTTTTGGCATCACTCAAATAGGCAGGTTCAATTATGTTCTCAACTAACTCAATTTCTATAAGACCTAGCATTTTCCTAGTTTCTTAAAAAATAAAATGTTGTTTAAAAATAGGCGAAGGCTATAGCGAAGATGTGTGTCAAATGGTTCACCGGTGGTGAATGTGAAATACCCAGAATAGTAGGTAATTTTTTTTTATCCGGTTAATTGGAAAACAATCTTATTAAATAAATGGCATATATACACCCTTAAAAAAAGAAAAAATAAATCATGCAATTTGTTAATTATTCTCTACTTCCTCCCAAACAAAAAGCAAGAATGCTTTGTCTTTCTCTTGCAGTCGTTTTTTATTTACCTGTTGTGAATAAATTGTGTGTTTGGTTCAATTTATTTAAAATAACATAATTGCTTATTATTTTATTAGTTTTTAGGGAAAATTTTGAAGAAAAAAAAGTAATTATATGGTTTAAATATATTTTTAGTCCCTCAAATTAAAATGTACATGTTTTAGGACATCAAATTCGTAAAATGCTTTTTTTAGTCCCTCCGGACTGATTTTTGACGGTTTTGATGCACAATTTGTGATGGTTTTTTATCATGGGAAGGACTAAAAAAAACATTTCATGAATTTGAGGGACTAAAAAAGCAAATTTTAATTTTAGGGACTAAAAATGAGAGACCCTTAAGTTTAAGGGACTAAAAACATATTTAAGACTAATATTTATATTGTATTTATTTCTTCAATATTTTTGACAAAATATTTTGTTTTCTTTTTACTGTTTTCTATGAAAAGATAATGATATTTTTTTATCTAATTTTTAAAAAATATTTTATTTATCTTTTTATAGTCTTTATTATGAAAATAATATTATGAAAATAATTACATTATTTTCTCTTTTTAGTTAAAATATTTAAGTATTATTTATTTTCCTATATAAAAATCTTCCCCTTTGTTAATTCTTTATTTCTATTTTAAAGGCTATAAATTATTATTACAATTGCAATCAAATAATTTTATTAGTCTTCAATTTAAATTGAATTGATTATAATTTATTTAAAAATTGAGCGAGTTTAAGAATACTGTGTAAGAGATTGACAACACACGAATAAATATCCTCTCATCCAATCAAAATCTTTTTATACTATCTTTATTTTTCTCATCTCATCTATGTTTTTCTAGATACTACTATAATAACACGTGCCTGCATAGGTGTTGAGTTTACAATTTACAAATTTTAATGTATTTCTCATTCATTTTTAAATTTTATATAAATATATTAGTACAAAAATATATTAACATAGTTATGAATATTGATATATAATTTTATATTATATATTATATTATTTTAATTTATATAAATGTTTGTTTCAAAAAATATTATCTTTATAAATATATTTGTATTTGTATATAACTTAGATATATACATAATTTTAATAAGAAATATTAATAATAAAAAATATTCTATATTACATTTTATAATTATTAGCTTTTTTAAAAATATGTTTTCATCATAAAGAAAAAATGACAAAAATAAGAAAAAAAAAGTAGATTTCTGTGTTTTTATCTTATAATTTACAATAAAAAAAATTAATAACGAATAAATAAAAGATAATGCTTATATAATAATATTATTGATCTTATTTTATTTTTAGTAATAACTAAGAGACCTATAAATTTTTCTCTTCCGAATTTGAGTTGGTTTACTCTTCCATGTATTATTTTCATATTTATGTATGAAAAATAATTAAGTCTTTTGTGTGTGTGTGTGTGTGTGTGTGTGTAACTATAAGTTATCTAGGACTTCTATTTGACATTCAAATAATCTTCCTCCTAGTGACTCTAGGGATAGCAATGCGCCCAAGTGGATATAGGTAGTAGTCACCTGTTGCCTGCCCTACTGGATAAATATCCACCCCGTGCCCGCTCGTTACCTGCCGAGGTACCCATTAAGCAGTTATCCATGGATTTTTTAAATATCCATAGATATCCGCGAATATTTTTAAAAAATAAGAAATCTTTTAAAAATATTTTAAAAAAACTTTTATTATTATTTTTTTGAAGTCAAAGATTTATTATAATTTTTATTTATTCTAATATTTTCTTTTTAAAAAATAATTTTAATATTTACAACAAAAGTTATTTAAATATTCTACACAATTAAAAATATCCATGGATAATTCTTAAAAAAAATAAAAAATGAATAAATAAAAATTTATTTTGTGAGTTGCAAACAAAATTATCTAAAAATTACTCTCTAGAGTATAAACTAAAATAAAACTGCACTAAAATAAAAGTCCACATAAAATTATACTCCAAAACATAAGTACAAATAAAAAATATATATAAAGAATATTTAAGTATTTTAATATTAACGAGTAACTGGTGCTGCAGGTATGGTTACCATGATACCCATCCCGCCCATTAACAAACGGGTAGTAAAAATACCCATACCTGTTAAAAATACCCATTTATTATTCATTGAGGATTTTATCCACAGATATTCGCCGGGTGTGGATTTTTTTGCCATCTCTAAATCAGTCAACCTATTTTGGGGTAAAGTGGTATCCTTCAGTCATGAGTTAAGTCTTTTTAATTTGTTTAAGTATCTTAATCAATTGTATGAAAAGTGAAACTTAGTAAACACACATTCAATTTTTTTTTATTGCACATAACCAACAATTAAATAACATACCATTAAAAAAAAATTCATATAAAGAAAAAAAATTAATTTATCTAGTACATTAACACTTTCAGTATTCCTAAGATTTCCTTCTATGAAGTAGGAATCCCACCCAAGACATATATTAATAAATACCAAGAGAAATATTGCTGGTCATATTCTTGCTATCACTTTGATCTTCGTCCCTTGTAAAACTGTCCACTGCTGGTGTAAAGACACAGTTTTCGAAACTATAATTATAAACCCAACCTTTTTTCAAAGAATCGTTACTGTAGCCCACCTCACCGAAATTGTTTGTGATAATGTAAATTATATTTATTAAATATATTTGAATTTAAGATACTTAATAGATATCAAGATTTAGTGTGATTTTTTTTACAAATTAACATAAATTAAATAAAATAAATCCACACAAATTAACATTTATTTATTTCTATTTTCTTTGTTATTATTAATATTCCAATTCATTTATATGCATTTCAAATTCATGAGTTTCATTCAATTAGAAAGAAGCCCTCTCATTTGCTGCTAGCAATTTGCAAAGTCATTATCGTCTTCAAGAGGGATCCAAGATTTGTTTTAAGAAAAAGAAAGAATGAAATACCCTAACAAAGAAAAATATATATAAATGAAAATTTTAAAATAGAAATAAAAGAAATAAGAAACCTTAATATAGTAGAACTCATCTTATTTTTTTTAAACCTCTCCTTCAAGTCTTTTGTATTAGTTGAAAGTGGAGAAAGTGTAATATATATATATATATATATATATATATATATATATATATATATAATATCAACAAACAAACTTTCAATATTAACTATTATAAAAATCTGTAAAAAAAAAAATCAAATAACACTGAAAAATATAAGAACTCACCTTAGATAAAGAATAAAAGGATAAGCCGTGTTTCTTACTGGTATTTATTCGTCAACTAAAACTGAATAAAATTTTAGAAGAAAAAAATGACGAAAATGAAAAACAAGAATGTATTCGTAGGTATTTATAGATGAGTTGATCATATGACTTTTTATTTCATAAAACTTAAATCATGCAAGATTTTAATTTGAATTTATTATAAATTTGAATAATAATATATATTTGTATTATCAATTAATTTGAATCAAAATACATTGTGTATCAATGTCAATGCTCAAATTCTGAAAATCATATTGATTACAATTACCTTAATTAATATAATTATGTAATTTTTTATGACTTTTTATGAATTAAAAATGAAAAAATATTTATATTTTAGGGAGAAAACTTTTTGAGATACATTTGCCCAAAATAAATCTCATAAAATTTCTTCATTTAAATTTAAATTTACTATAAATTTGAATAAAAAATATATTTTATTAATTAATTTGAATCATAAAATATAATAATGGTATTATCAATTAAAATTTCCAAATCATATTTTATTACTGTAATGAAATACAATTGATAATTCTAACTTTATTCTTATCATGATTATATAAGATATGCACTTTACACATATATTTATAATTAGTATATTTAAAATAATTATTATCCTTTTTGATTGGAGAAAAAACTCAAATATAAATAATTAAGGCTAAAATCTAATTCCTTAACTATTTTAGTTGTGTGTTTGGATTCATGTTAGATTATCTAAAATTACATTGAAATATTAGTTAACATGATTTAAGTAAATGTTCACATACATACATGTTTGGTCTTAATGTCTTTTGTTGAGGAATTAATTTTAGATTTAAAATATATAGATTTTGAGTTGAAGCAACTTTAAATACATTTTTGCGTTAGATCGAAACTTCTATACTGAATTTTACTATTAACTTGCTTTTAGAATAAAAATATTCAAACATAAATCACTTCACTTCAAAATTAATTTAACCATAATCAATTTTATAAACATTTAGGTAAACACATACTAGAGGAACTTGGCACTGTTAAGGTGAATTATAAGGTACATCATGAAATTTCTGTATACAAAAAATGACTTAATAATGTAAGAAGCAAAAACCTTCTAATGTTTACTTTAAGTTCTTCTCCTGCATAATGACTAAAGACTATATTACTATAGTAATATTTATTTAACTCAAACACTCCTTTGTCTTATTAATAGGAGGGAGTGCAACAACTTGTTGTCATTAGCAAGTACTGAGAAATTACAGACAAGTCTTAGAATCTAACTAATATCTATTCATTTCTATATATTCGGATCATCGGCAATCAAATTTTCATGCATTCACACATTTAGAAATTCTGAACTGTTTGATAAAGATCAAATGATTCATATTTTATTTAAGTAATTCAAAGTTGAAACACACATTTAAAATATGATATGCTTGATCTTCATTTGACGGATATAAATATACTGATTGCATGAATAGATGCAAATTTTACTACACTGAATCCAGTTCCCATTTCTACAAACAAACACACCAAGGCCTCCTTATTAGCATCCCTCTCAAGGTGCCCAACTTTCTCGTTGAAAGCAAGTTGTGTCCACGTGAGGTTCTAGTGGAGGTTAGGCACTAAGACCTAATCCAATAGAGGTGCTCTACTTCGTAAATTATAGGCCATAGACCACAGTTTTAAATTAATATTATATCTAACAATGTATATTAACTTGTATTTGATACTCTACTGTTTCCTTTAGTGTACTTGTTAGATTATGTTAACATAATAATGGCTCATGTAATTTATAGAATGACTTTAAATAAAAATGCCTAATGTGATGGTTGTTAGTAGGGGTGGTTAGGGAACCAACACACCCGATCTGGACTCAAAAAAACCAATTAAAAAAATTGGAATTTGATGGGTTTAAGCGGGTAAATGGATTGGTGGGGTGAAAAAAGTGGGTTTGAATGATTTCACTTGGTGGGTTGGGTTTTGGATCTTTGCATCCATTTTAAATCGAACCTATCGATAAACAAAGAATAAAATTAGGCCCAGGCCCATATCATGTTGCTTACTTAAAACAAGTACTCATGTCTAACCATAAACTTAACCACTAGATTTTCTTTCTCCCTCTGAAACCCCAGCGCTACTCTCGCCTCTCTCATCCCTCTCACATTTTTCGCCTCTGTCGTCCTTCTAACCTTTTTTGCCCCTCTCGCCTTTCATTGAGTTAAATCTCTTAACATGACTCACCTTTTTCTGGATCTGTAAACCAAAATCCTCAATGAGATAAAGACAAACACCAATATTTGGGCTTGACTGGGAGGTTTTGAAGATGGATATTCAAGGTTTAACTTTCCTACCTCATTAGTATCTAATAATCTAATTGCTTCTAATGAGATCAATTTATTTTTCTTTCTCTATCCATTAACACTACACTTCCCTTTGGCTCTATGTGGTTGCTTATAATTCTCCCTCACTTCTGATTTGTGCAGACTAGCTTAAAGTTTGTTATTATTAGAAAATATGTAGGGAAATACTTGTCTCTGTTGAAATTGTCAACTAAGCGATGGTAGTCAGTGATTCAGTGCTGAAAGTGATTTTATGATGATGGGGCAGAAAATTTTTGTATTCATTGTTGGTGGAGTAACTTGATCTGAGGTTTGATTTTTTCTTTTTATATATATTTCAATGATTCAATGCTTAAACATGCATAAAGTGATTTTAGGAAGATGGGGCAAAGAATTTTTGTTTTCATTGTTGGTGGAGAAACCAGATCTGAGGTTTGATTTTTTCTTGATATATATATATATATATATATATATATATATCAGGAAAATGTATTATTCAATAACGAGGCGCTGTCATAACCATTCTTCCATGCATCCCGAGGCCTAAACCGGTTGCAGGCCTTAGTTTTCAAAGTTTGATTTGCAGTGGATTGTGTGTTTAAGGCTCAAACCCGCCCATTTCCCACCCCTAGTTGTTAGGCTTAAAATTGTATTGAAGTCAGTCTGGGTTATTTTAGATTTATAAAAATTAATTCCCTCTCTTCTCACTCAATAAAAGGATAATTTGGCAATTAAAGGTAAAAAGGTGAATTTGAAAAGGGAGGTAACAAAGAGGTCATTTGATAGTTGTTGGTTTTCACTCAATGAAAACCCACTATTTTATTCTCACTAAAAGAATTTGTTAATTTCCTACTAATTTTAACTACCAATAAAATGAGTAGTTAAATCCAAGCAAATTAACTATTAATTTGGTACCATTTTATTTTTCCTAGCTACACCTAAAATAATACTACCTCCGATCCTTTATATAAGAAAAAAATGGTAGTATTTTTTTGTCTTAATTATAAGAAACATATGACCACTTTCAAATGTATTATTTGTTAGTTTCCTTTTATACCATTGATTTATAGTGAAGTCTATTAATGAGATATCACTCATTTTCCGTAAAAATGGATGCATTTATTGAGCATTATTCCTTGGATTATGAGTAGTGTCATTATATCTAAGCACCACTTATATCAATTAATTCTATGGGTATTTTTGGAAGAAGATTTAAATTCATGATAATATTAATTAAAATTAACTAATTTAGCTATTTTTGTTGGTCTTGCTGAATTGAATATTTGTTTCTTATATATAAGACTAGAAATAGTATTCTTTTATATATATATATTTCATTTATTTTCTATTCCCGTTGTGGTCATGTTATCTCTCTTGTTCGTTCTCAATGTGACCTACACAGGAGGCAATGGTAGGAGACTACTCCAAAGGAGATCGAATTTTCAGTGTTCACCTCATGAAATAGCTTCGTCCTCCATGTAAACTCATTTAGGTTAGTTCTCAAACCCTAAACAAAGCTTTGATTGATTCTCTCATCTTTCGCTGAAAAAACTCAAATAAAAGGTTAGAGATCTAAATTCTCCATTCCCAATCTCTAAAAAATTATTAATTCTCTCAATCTTTTTTTTATTTAAGGTTTGATTCTCTCTTTCTCCTCGTAAGTTCTTTAGTTTTTTGCTAGGGTAGTTCTGTTCTTCACAGAGATAAATAATCAATTATATTTCTTTAACATATGCATAATAAATAATAATTGTTACAAGATAACAGATACAAATTTATCTATAACAATTTCATATGCACCGAACTTTCGTTCCAACAAATGGTTGTGTTGAGTCTCAAAGGATTGCCACTACCTCTTCTGGCGATTCTCTCTCTCAAAGTTTGAGAACCAGATTATGTAGTTAATTCTTATAAGCTGTTTTTTTTTTCTTTCTTTAATTCTGAAATTTAGGCATTTTTCTTACTCCAGTTAAATTAACTAAAACCTTAAGACTAAATTAGCAGCTTATTAATTTTATTGCATCTTCTCTAGTTTTATTTACTAGTTTAGGTTTTTTTATTTCACATGTTTTTTTCTCTCCTTCTATATATGTGAATTGTGAAGGTTGTTGAAGTGAAGTGAATGGTAAAGTATCAACTTAAAAATAATTACAAATAATTAATGTGAATTTCCACCTTATTGACCCAATAATTATTGGGAAAATAATTGAAGTATATAGAACTGCCACCACCAATATCAACAGTGCACCCTCAAGACTGTGAGTATACCTACTTCTTATGATAAACCTGCTACTTCATCAATTCCATTGTTTTCACTTACCCTTGCAAGGCAAGAGACTCCATCTCTTTCATTGTTGACATCTACGCTCAGTAAGTCTCCCACTACAAATGCTCCTTTGACTAGGCCAATATCTGCTCAAACAAACATGGTAAACCAATAAAAATATTAGAATAAAAAATGTTTCCCATTTCTAACTCTCCATATGGCTCCCCTTTGTCAGTACAATGTACAAGGGGTTATAGTCTTCACCATCAGAATATGTCATTTAAGATTACCTCCTCCACACTGACATATAATGCTGATAACGACAATTAGAACCATCGCGGCAACCAATTGAACTTTTAAAGTATTTACATGGTTTTTGAATTTTAGATTTTGCCTCCCTAGGGTTATTGATGTTGTTATGTGGACGTTTCAAATCTTGGAAATTATTACGACTTTGCATGACTTGCTTATGAGAACCATGTGTTCTAATAGTTTATTATAATAGTTGACATCTTTCACAGCACTTGGTTGGGAAGACACTGAACCAAACGCGAAACGCACCCTTTTGCAGAAAATGTCCTTTGGCTATCCTGTGGTGCTGCTCGCTTTATCCCTTGTTGTGGAGATGTAGGTAACTAGGTATTGATGGAGGTGGAGATGTAGGCCTTGTAACTGATGAAGTAGCAGATTTATCATAAGTGGGTATACTCACAATCCTTGAGGGTGCACTGTTGACAATGGTGGTGGCAGTTCTATATACTTCAATTATTTTCCCAATAATTATTGGGTCATTAACTATTTCAAGGAGGAAATTTGCAATGGTTCTCATAAGGTTGTTCGGCTTCAGCAAAGAAATGTAAAACAAAAGGTATTAAAATATGTGGATAAGTTAGTTGTTTAAAAGCTTAGATTGGTTAGATATGCCTCAAATATGTTTCCAATTAAGCACTCACAAGCTTTTTTTGGCCTCAATTTCCTTCTATAAAAGTTATGTGAGATTTAACTTTTTTCCTCTTCCCTAATGTTCCACATTCTTTCAAATTCTGACATAATATTCTTTTTTTTTAAATATTGGAAATGAACCAAGAAGATAAAGCTGAAGAAGATAGTGCCAACATTGATCTTGACTCCTAAATGAACGGAAAATGTGTTGGGCTAAAGACATATACTTGACAGGTGATAAACCTGAGAATTTTATTCTTTGACAGAAATTTTATGTCTCTATATTTCAATTTCCAGAGTTCATGTTTCATTAAGATTATTTCTTAGTTTTAATAATGCTTTTGCATTTAGATTAAATGTATTATTAGTTCATTCATTTTCTACATTGATAGTGGGCTACTAAGCCTGCTTGTAAAATTTATAAATTTTACTTGCTAGTGTCTAGATAGATGGTCTAATACAATTTACTTAGCATGATAATATAAAATAGACATTTATTTACACTTGGATCTTATTTTAGGCTTCACATTTTGGAGAATGTGTAGTCCATCGCATCCATGAGGAAATCTGCACCCACAAAATAACACACGTGCACACAGAGGCTATAAAATAAATCTATTCTTTAATCTCAAAAACTTTGTTACATGTTTTCCAATCAAATTAAAAATGCCATGTTCATGACCATCTTATAGAGTTCTTTGAAGCTTTAAGAAGTATGATCATATTTTGTTGAAATTATTAATATCAACTTCAACAAGACACTATATTGATACAAAGATTTTTATCCTTATTTTATCTTAAACTCCTTCTAGTTGTTGCGAAGGCTCTTAGGCGAGTTGCCGAAGCGATAGCTTCTGCTCAAGCTGAGGCTGCTGAATGGAAACTTAAATGAGTTTGAGAGGGCAGAGAATCTGAAGTTTTTTTGGTACAGGGAATCTGGAGTTTGAACATGCAGGTTCTAATAATTGAATAATTACAGGATGCATATTCTTTATTTATATTTTTTATTCTATAACAGTTAATATTTTATAAGGAAAGGAAACTTTTCATCTATTTTTGACTTAACTATAATCATGCTCTCTGTATACTTGTAGATTGATGAACAATTTTATTTTTTTAGGTTGCTTCTGTTCTTATATTTCAATTATATACAATGTCTATATTTCCTTTCTTGATGTAAGGGTATAAATAACTTATTGTTAGATTTAATGTAAATTTTACAGATAATCATATTAGTGGGTGCTAAACTACAAATGATCTTTACAAAGTTGGGACTAAGGATTACAGACAGAGAAGAAGTTGTCAAAGGTGCACCTGTGGTTGAACCAGGGAATGATCAATTTAAACCATAACCCTTTCAAATCTTCTGAATTTTAAACTAGTAATAAAGTAGATGAATTATAAACCAGATGTTGTACTTTATTTTCTTGTACCTACAATGGTTGCAGCTTATTGTTACTCAATTACTCTACTAGTAACTCCATTTAATTTGCAATAAGATAATTTCAAACTATTCTTTACACATTTCTTTTCTTCAGGGATATATAAATTCAATTATCTGATGATTTACAAATATCATTCTTATATAGAATGTGATGTCCTGCTGTTCCTGATACAGTTTTTTTTTCTTCTGTATTGTGTGTGTGTGTGTATTTGTTTAGGGAGAATAAGCAATTAGCTACAAATTATCTACGAAATAGTTTCACAATGGAATTTTTAAATTAACATTTAACTATGAATTAGCTAGTTATAGATATATGGTAATTTCAACTACATTTTAGCTACAAATTTACTATGACAATATCCTAGCTATATAACTAGGAAAAAAGAAAATTGAATAATATAATTGCTGCAAATTAGCTATAATTTTTTTTTAAAATAGATACAAATTAACTAGGATTATTTTTCTAGCTAATTTGCTATTTATTCTATGCTACCAACAAATTTGTAGTTATTTTGTAGCTAACTTGTATCAAATTGTTTTTACTAGAGATTAGCTACAACATAACTACTAATATTGTTATAGCTAATCTTGAAATTTCTTGTGGTGTCTTTTTCCCTCCAGAGAAACCTTTTCAGGTATGGTTCTCATTGTTAAAGAAAGGAATATTCAAGAAAAGGGAGTCTGAGAAGAGAAAAGATTTCAAGAGGAAAAACAACATTAAAGAAAATTGCAATATGGATCCGGGTAAATTCCTAAATTTCAATATAGATATTATAGAGTATAATAGTTGTGAGAAATATGCTATCTAAGATTCCTATAATGTAATTTATTGTATGTTAAACCCTAGAAAATTATACATATGACAGTAAAATTATACTTACATATTTGCTGGTATCAGAGTAGGTTAGATATCATATTTTTACTTTAATTTTCTAAAAACCTCAAACACGCAGTTTTTCAATGGTAGATCACAATATATCTAACCACTTTAAGTTACTTCATTAAACCTGTTGGTCCACTTAAGTAGCTAGATACAAAAAGTTACTTTTTAAAAATAAGTTGAACCAAACATGCACATTTTACTTTCAAGTACTAAAGAAGTCTAAACTCTCGGTTATATAAATGGTGTCTCCATCTAGTCCGAGTACCAGGGAGCAAAAAGGAAGCAGTTGATGGAAACAAAAAGAAAAACAATTCCTTAATTTTATGAATTTTGTGTCCAAGAAAATAATTAATATTTTCTGATTTTATAAAATCAGAGAGAGGGTGAAAGATAGAGTACGAGATCTTAATCTGATTCTATATTCTGTTGTTCACAATAACAAGTCTGAGATACTGATACATCAAAGATTATGTACTTGAGTCTAACTTGCAGAGCTATTTACAGCTGTAATAATTGGTTTCAGTTGAGCTAACCAATTGTAACATACCAAATGGTGGAAGCTTATAGTAACTATATCTAGCTGACTTGACATGACAAACTATCAATCACGATACTCTATACACTACTTGTTGGGAAAACACACACCTTTCCACGCACAATAATGAGAGAACATACAACAAAATAAAAAAAAGGCAACATCATAAGAATATAAAAAGATCACACAAATTTATTTAATGTGGTTCGGCCTTTCATACCTACATCCACAACACAAATTTATTTAATGTGGTTTGGTCCCTCATGCTTACATCCAAATCTCATCACAAGTTTTCTGGATAAACTTGATAAACCCATCCCTTCACATGACCCCCTTCTCTCAGGGTGCTGACCCCCTTCTCTCAGGGTGCTGACCCCCTCTTAATGTTGGGTGGTTCTTCTCATCTCAAAAATCCCCATTTATATATGTAGCATCCTAATCTAAAAAGAGAAAATAAATACCTAATTTACATATAATATCTTTAAATATAAACAACATCCTAATTGAATGTTGAACTAATTTGTTTAAATAAATAAATCAACTCTTCCATATTATAATAAAAATTATGACAATCAAACCACATGACGATATCAAATAATTCAACACAGGCAATAAGACTACATTATTATTCGCCCAAAACAATTGCATGGGCAACGACGTGATAATCTGGAGACTAAACTTATTATTTTTAACTTCCACTTAAACTAATGCAACAGACTCGCAAAGGCATTCAACTCATCAAGCGCATCAATCATCACGATCCTTTAGAAATCGTCTCTTGAGTAATCCTCCTCAGACTCCTCCGCCGCACAATCAACTATTTGTTCTGCTGAATAACAACACTACTATTTATTGCAATTGTACTGATCCCACCTACTACAGCACCCAACATCAATTGTTCCTTGTTGAGGCCGACCAGAGGGGCAAGTCAGCTTCAAGGTGCGACTGGTGCACTCACCCACACCCACATCAATTGTTCATCTTTATAGGTGAGGAGGGTGGAGTACCTGTGAGTTATTGTCTTGTTGAGTTTTTAACTTAGTTAAAGCCTTTGAAACCCATTCAAACATATATTTTAATGAAAATATTTGATGTTGTTTATTTAGTGTTTTGATATGGTAGATAAAAAAATATTATTATTATTATCACCATCATCATCATCATCATCATCATCATCATAATTGCTGTTGTTGTTGGTTTGTTTTTAATTTTTTTTACCTTATAACTACTTCCATCTTTTATACTTATTTGTTAATTGAAACATATAAATATATTTTTAAATAATTTTAAAATGTAAAAAGTAAAAAAGTATTATTTTGAATGGTTTGAGATACATGATTTTTTTTTATGTTAAAAACTTGTTTTCAAAGCAATCTTTGATGTTTGAATAATTTATTATCAACTATATAATAATAATGATAATGATGATAATGATGATGATAATAATAATAATAATAATAATAATAATAATAATAATAATAATAATAATAATAATAATAATAATAATAATAATAATAATAATAATAATAATAATAATAATCTATAACAATATATAAAGGGAATTCCCTCATTTAGTGTACACATTTTCTTAGACGTCTTTGCCCCTACTGTCTTTAAATTGCAAGTGAAACACGTGTATAAGTTCAAGGATAAAATAGAGAAAAAAATTGTGTACACAAAAAAATAATACAAAAATAACTACAAACTCTCTTAACTGCCCATTCTTGCATCACGTTTTTCCCTTCTCGTAGACAAAGCAACATCAGTCTTGCATGCTGATCCAAATGTTGCAAGTGTTGTGTTCCACATTAAGCATATTTCTTGGGTGTGGTTTAATTATAAATGTCCTCCCTCTCCTGGTGTTAGCTTAGCAAGCTGGTATATTAGCCCCTTAGATTGTTTTTATACTGTACTCTGGCTTTTATTGGGTTGGTATGCCCCATCTTTGGTCTATTAAGATGTACTGTTTGGACTTTTTTAAAAGTCACAATTTCTGCCCTGTTTGAATAAAACTCATCTTTGCCTTTAAAAAAAAAAAAAAACTTCTTATTAGTCTCTCTTTTTTTCCTGTAACTTCTCATCAGTAACAGCTGCTACACATCTTCATCCCGTGGAGTTATAGAGCCCACCCCCAATCCACATAACCCTTCTCCTAATTCGGATGATTGAACAAATAAAATCTACTTCGTGAAAACAATGGTAATTAAGGATAATTATGGTCAATTTGTTCAGCTTTAAGTGAGACCTTTATATTTTTTTTCTTTCTAATGGTATGTTAAAGTTAATTTTGTAGCTTTGATTTGAATTGAATACAAATGTATGAAACTGTTTTCTATGGCAATTTCTGGGATAACTCCAAGGATGCTCTTAATTAAAAGGTTCTACAAATTGTTTCTATTCCAGGTGTTGTGGAAGCTACATGTAAGCCCCGTAGTATACATTTTGAGATAAATTAATCTTCCACAACACCTGGAATAGAAACAATTTGCAGAACCTTTTAATTAAGAGCATCCTTGGAGTGGATGGTTTTCTTCTGATAATAATTCCTTTATTGGACCATAAACCTTTGATGTTAACTTGGACATAGTAAAATTCCTAAAGAAGCTTACTAGAGAAATCCTAGGGCGTATATGACTCGCCAAGATCCAGTGATTAACACTGATGAACATGTCATTTGTCATAAGCTGCACCGATATAAAGGAAGTTGGTCAATGCACCCATAAAACTTGTGTGTGATCATAGTCCTAAATATTTGAGTTTAGGTCACTTCTATTTTATGTTGCACCGTGTCCTTTTAACAGTCATTTTGAAAGCAACTTAAGAATAACATGTCTTGCATCAAGCATTTGTCTTGACCCTTCAAATTAGAGTTCTAATGGACCATGTTAGAAGGGAATCAGTACTTAAGAAGCAAAATAGATCAACCAGAAGAGTTAGGAAAATGGTTACTAGGAACATGAATAAACAAGGCTTTGACCAGATAAAATTTTAGATGGAAATTTATACTTTCACTAATAATTACCTCATAAACTCCCTTGCAATCCATCGTTTCTACACCATTACTTTTATGAATGGTCTGGATGAGCCTACAATGGAGTTTGTGAGGATTGTGTGCAGACATATGGCCAGTATAGATGTATAAATTGACCACAATATTTTCTATTACATGGCTTTCATTTGTCTTGTGTCTTTTCTGCTAAATTTTGCCTGTCATGGACTGACAACCCTATGTCCATTATAATTTAAGTTGTCTAGTTCTATTTTCAATTATCTTGTCAGAGAAAACAATAATGACTGAGAATATCACAAAACCAAAACAGAACAATGGCAACATGAAACAATAAACAAGTGTACCTTTAATTCTTCTTAAACATGAGAAAAAGCCCATTTGAGAAGGATATGCATGTGTATTTAACCATTGAATCAACATTATTAAAAGCAACACAGTGCATAAAAGGTTGGTTGCTTCTGAACCACTGATGACCAGTGTTTCAAATTGTAGACCACATCAAATGATGCAGATGTTGCCACAACTGCATCAAGTTGTGATTGTGGACCATATCAGAGTGCATCAACAAACTGTGATACAGCCATTGCCACAATGCAACACAACTGCAATTTGAAACCCTAACAATGTACTTAAAAATAAAGTACATATGCATAGTGGCAAACCACATGCCATGATAGTTTACATCTAGAAAATCCCAGTTGCTTTTCACACTCATTTTTATCTCTGGTGCCTGGTCAGCTACATATATAAATCAACGTAGCATACAACACCATAATGTTCTATTGTTAAACAATTCTACAGACAAATGATTGACTTCTTAATCCTTCTTTATGGTTTTGCCTATACATTTTCCCAATCTTCCTCTACCTCTAGCAATTAGTTGCTAAAGAAGCAGTTTGGATGAAGAAAATCATATGTGAACTCGGTGTGGTTTCTTAAATAGAAGAGTCGGTTCCACTATAATGTGACAATAATTGATTTATCACTTAAGCAAAGGAATTAAGATCACACTAAAAGTCCAAACACATTTTGCGAAGGTATCACTTGATTAGAGAAATCATTTAACCTGGTGACGTTAAGAGAATGCAGTAAATCCATTCACCAAGGCACTTGGAATAAAGGAATTTTGACAAGTGCAAATGGAATTAGGAATGAAATACATGAGTGATTGACTCTAGTGCAAGTGGGATATTGTTGGAGATAAATGTGTATGCCCAAGACTCAATCCATCATGTAACCAATTTCAGTTCTAAAGTATTATTAGTATTTCATTATCATATTCTAATATAAAATAGTTGATTTGAAAAGGTCCTTGATTAAAATTATGGACTTGTTATCATAATAGAGATTATGATAATGAAAAACAAGTCCTTTATAGTTTTAATCCAAATTGTTCTTGATCGTAATATTATTGTGAATAGGACATCAATAATCCGGATAGATCAATATATATGTATTGGCCTTTATTGGATAAACATGAATATATATCATTTATTAAATTACATATGTAGATGATGCACATGGTAGATGTGATCATTGAATTGACACAATTGAGAATTCCTAATGGTTAACATTATCTTAATCTGTCAATAGGAAATTCTCAATAAGAAACGTAAAAGTTTTCTTTGACCTGAGATTATCATAGTAATTAACAAGTTATTTATTATATTTTAATTCTGAACACCTAATGTGTCAGGGCACTAATTGAATGGATATGGATATGATTAAATACTTGTAGAATTAATGATTAATCAAGAAGGAATCCATCGACTCTAGGTAATGAGTTCGAGCTCTACTAAGACCTTGGCCAGGGCAATTGAATGAGAAAAAGACTAAGTTTTTTAAGTCATTTGTTAACTTATTAGAGTTCGACAGTAATACCATACTCTAGAATTAACTTGGAGCTATAAGTGATGGAAGGAAAATATTACATTATTCTTCTATTGGTTCTTGAAGCTAGGTAAAGGGTGTTACTTCATGCTATCCGGACGCTAAGGAGTGTTGCTAGACACTTACCTTGATTAGTAAGTTAATTAATTTACTAACGGTTTGGTATTGAACCTACAGGGCCACACACAAATGAATGTTTCAATCTTTGAATAAGAAAATAATTTATTTGATAATGAAATTAGAGAAATTAATTTAATCATATTATTTTAGTGGAATATTATTATATTCTTTGCTAGCACCAAGAATATAATTAATAATAAATATAAAGATTATTTTTTTCTTAAATGTGGAAGTTGTCCACGAAATAAGAATCATATTCTGTTGCTGCATATTAGGATTAAATCATGTGATTAGTCACTGTAATTAATCATGTGATTATTTGGAAAGTATCTTTGGCTTAAATCAAGAAGCTTCTTAAAATAAAGAGACATTGGATTATTTTAAATCAAATCTCTCTTTTAAAAAAGCCCAAATACATATCTCTTTAACACTATAAATAGAAGCATCTGTCTAAGAGCAAAATGCACCAGACGCAAACTAGAAAAGCTCAACAAGAGTTTACTGTCTAAACCTGAAAACAAGTAGTAATAATAATAATAATAATAATAATAACAATAATAATAATAATAATAATTTTCTATACAATAACATTTATTTTTAGGACCATTTCTGTGTCAATTCAGACTGTTTTCTATGTAATCATTCTATCTTGTAATTGAAGTCCAAATTCGATGATTTGAGAAAATATAAAACAACCAAAGTTAGGGGAGGAATTGACAATTCAAACTTTTTCGGGTTAGGGGAGAAAATATAAAAAAACCAAAGTTAGGGGAAGAAGAAGTAATATTAATAATAGTTGTTTTTGTTGTTTACTTTAATTCCTAATTTGAAAATGAAATTTTACAATGTTTATCACAATAGCATTTTAATTATAATTTTTTGTATTCATGTTATTCATTTACTGTTCATAATAAAAGTACCTAACATCCAACTTCGAAACAAATACTGTTGTTTACTTTTTTTTATACAAAAAAATTTAATTTTTGGGACCATTTTTTTGTCAATTTAGACTATTTTCTATGTAATCATTCTATCTTGTGTTTGAAGTCCAAATTCGATGATTTGAGAAAATATAAAACAACCAAAGTTTCTTATCATGATTGTATAAGATGTGCACTTTATACATATACTTATAATTAGTATATTTTAAAAAAATATTATCCTTATGATTTGGGGAAAAAATTCAAATATACATATTCAAGGCTAAAATCTAATTCCTAAACTATAAGTTGCGTGTTTGGATTCATGTTAAACTATCTAAAATCACATTAAAATGTTAGTTCATATGATTTAAGTAAATATTCACATAGTCACATGTTTGGTCTTATGTTGAATAATGAATTTTGGATCTAAAATAGATTTTGAGTTGAAGAAACTTTAAATACCTTTTGCGTTAGATCAAAACTCCTATACTGAATTTTATTGTTAACTTGCTTTGAGAATAAAAATATTCAAACATAAATCACTTCACTTCAAAATTAATTTAACCAAAATCAATTTTATAAATGCTTAGGTAAACACATATTAGAGGAACTTGGCCACTGTTAAGGTGAATTATAAGGTACATAATGAAATTTGTGTACACAAGAAAATGACTTAATAATGTAAGTTGCTAAAACTTCTAATGTTGACAAGAAAATGACTCCTGCATAAAGACTACAGACTATACCATTATAGTAATATTTTAGTTAATTCTAACACTCCTTTGTCTAATTATTAAGAGGGAGTGCAACAACTTGTTTTCATTAGCAAGTACCGAGAAATTACAGATAAATCATAGAATCTAACTAATATCTATTCATTTCTATATACTCGGATCGTCAGTAGTCAAATTTTCATGCATTCACACATTTAGCAATTTTGAATTGTTTGATAAAGATCAGGCAATTCATATTTTTTTATAAATCAAATTTAAAACACACATTCAAATTTTGAACTATCTGGTCTTCATTTTACGGATATAAGTACAATGATTGCTTAAATAGATGCAAATTTGACTACACTTAATTCGGTTCCCATTTCTACAAACAAGCCCACCTTGGCCTCCTTATTAGCATCCCTCTCAAGGATCCCAACTTTCTTGTTGAAAGCATGTTGCTTCCATGTGAGGTTCTAGTGGAGGCTAGGCACTAAAACCTAATCCATTAGAGGTGTTCTACTTTGTAAATTATAGGCCATAGACCACAATTTTTAAAATTAATATTATATCTAATCATGTATGTTAATTTGTGTTTAGTACTCTACTATTTCCTTTGGTGTACTTGTACATATTATTTTAATCTAATAACCGCTCATGTAATTTATAGAATGACTTTAATAAATAAAAAATGCCTAATGTGAAGGGTATTAGTAGGGCAGGGAATCGACAACCAACTCAGACTGGAAAAAATCGATTGGAAAAAATGGTCTATGGGTTGGTTCAGGCAGGTAAATGTGTTTGGCGGGTGAAAAAAAGGGTTTGAATGGGTTTGACTAGGCGAGTTCAATTTTGGATATTTGCATCCGCCGAAAGCTGAACCTACCCGACAAACAGAGAATAAAATTAGTCCCAGGCCCATCTCGTGTTGCTTACTTAAAACAAGTACTCACGTCTAACCCTAAAACTTAACCACTAGATTTTCTTTCTCCCTCTAAAACCCTAGCGTCGATCTTGCCTCTTTCACCCCTTTCACCTCTTATCGTGTTAAATCTCTTAACACGACTCACTTTTTTTGGATCTGTAAACTAAAATCATCACTTAATGAGATCAAGACGAACACCAACTTGGGCTTGATTAGGAGGTTCTGAAGATGGATATTCAAGGTTTAATTTTCTTTCCTCATCAAGATCTAATAATCTAATTGTTTCTTATAAGATCAATTTATTTTTCTTTCTCTATCCATTAACACTTCTCTTCCCCTTTGCTCTATGTGGTTGCTTATTATTCCGCTTCACTTTTCATTTGTGCAGACTTGCTTAAAGCTTGTTATTATTAGATAATATGTAAATAAATACTTCTCTCTATTGAAATTGTCAACTAAGCGGCAACTTTCTCACCTATAAATTTTTATATTTGTGATGGCATTCAACGATTCAGTGCTTAGACATGCATAAAGTGATTTTTGGAAGATGAGGCAACAAATTTTTGTATTCATTGTTGGTGGAGCAACCAGATCTGAGGTTTGATTTTCTTTTAATATATATATATATATATATATATATATATATATATATATATATATAATGAGATTGTATTCTTCCATGCTACTTTTCTTCTTTCGGGGAAATTAAAGATGATATATTTAACTTGAACTTTGCCATTGTGCATGTAATGAAAGGTAATTTTTCAAAGGTGAGGAAGCAACAGAGGAAGATGCAATTAACTTCGCTTAGTGGTGGGTAGTTGTTGGTCTCAAAGAGTTGGGACAAACATTATCCTTTAACTCTTTTAATTTTATTACAAAGTTGGCTTGTTTATTCTTTTGATTTTATTGAGTATTTAATGTATTTTTTATGACTTCTAGATTTATTTTACAATTTTTTAATTTATGTAATTTGACATTTGGGCCCTTACAATTTTAAATTTTAAATGGTTAAATTCTAAATTTAAATAATCATAATCCATTTTAAAATTAAACATAAAAAAATGAGTTAAAACTTTAAAATTTTGATGAGGCTGAAATAATATTCTAATATTGCAATAAAAGTTAATGTAATTTGTTATCAGTCGATTGTAACCCACCCACCCGACCCAATCCCCACCCTTTAGAACCTAAATCTTGCCCAACACGAGGCACAAACAGTCGATTGTGGGCTTTAATTTTTAGAGTTAGATTGTAGTGAATTGAACTTTTAAGGTCCGAACCCGCCCATTGCCCACCCCTAGTTGTGTTGGCTTAAAATTGTATTAAAGTCAGTGGGGATTATTTTAGATTTATTAAAATTAATTCCCTATCGATCTTCTCACTCCATAAAAGGGTAATTTGGAAATTGAAGGTAAAAGGGTGTATTTGAAAATGGATGTAACAAAAAGGTTATGGGACAGTTGTTGGTCTTCTCTCCATGAAAACTCACTACTTCATTCTCTTTCCTCACTACAAGAATTCTCGCTGTTACAGTGGGCTAAAAACCCATTGTAATCTAAAAAAGCCCACTGTAAATCAAAATTACCAACGGCTTACAGTGGGCTACTTATCACTTTATAAAAACCTCGTCGGTAAATTTTATCGACGGCCTCAAAAAGCCCTCGGTAATACAGTGGGCTAAGCCCACTGTAACTCGAGGGTAATATAGTAGGTTCTTTCGTCAGTAATTTGGCCCTCGATAATATTGAAGGAAAAGCCGTTGGTAATTTGAGTAAAAATACATATGTAGAAGAATCGATAAACAATTACAGTGGGCTAAGTCGTCTTTATTATAGTGGATAAAACCCACGGTGAGAAGCCCACTGTAATACAGAGGGTTTAGCCCTCGGTAATTATCTATTTTTTATAAAAAAATTAATTACGAAATTATCAATACCTAAATATATTAATTAATTTCAATCACAAATAATTTAAAGATTACAAGCTTAACAGGAATTGATAAGTAAAGACTACAAAAATAAGTAAAGAATTGATAAGTAAAGATTACAAACTTAACAAGAATTGATATTTACAATCAATCATCACACAGAGAAAGACAAATTAAAGCTATAATTACAAAAGTAATGATGGTCAGCCTATCATTGACTCACATATGCATTGAAAGCTACAAATACATAGAAAACAAGCATTTGAGACCTAAAGAATCCTAATCAAAAGCTCAAACATTTTGCTTTCAGCCTTAGACAAATGTGAGTTGAAAGTAATTGTTATCATCCAACTAAAGCTTGTGATAAGAGGACGAAGCAACAATTTTGCCTGAAACAAAATCAAACATCAGTAAAAAAAATGTCATAAACTCATGCTTAGAAAGAAAAACAGAGTTAAACCTTATAAAGTCCATGCCATTCACATTAGTGTAAAATTGCTCCACGTTACCATTTGCTTTCAAGTTTCAATTTATCAAAAATCTAGTCACACAAGCAATTAATAAGGCAATCTGAACATAACAGAAGACATAATTATAATTATAATTTACAAAAGCAGGATTTGCTTATAGAATAGGTCTTACTAGTGTGGCTTCTTTAACAAATGGATGCAACAGATGTTGAGCAGCGATGGATTCCCTTACAAACAATTAGACAAGAGGAAAATAAGGTTACCAACAAAGTAATAGTAAAGTTGAATAAGCTTTCAAGTTTCATTTTTCTTATTGGTTGTGAATTGAAAATTAGAATATATGAAAATATCTTATTATTTCTACGAGATAACTCTCTCACACAGCCTTAGCTGATATTCAGTCAGTTCAGACAGTTATAACTATCTTAGTTAGATAGACAGCTCTATCATTTAGCTTCCAACTTGCACAGTTAGTTAGGTCTATGAACTGATGTGTATATGTATTGATTGTATCAAAGGCAAATGACAGTAATCATTTTTCTGACATCACTAAAGATTTGTTTTCATTCTTTGAACTCTAATATTTGTAAAAGTATCAGTTGTAAATAGGAACTAATTTAGGATAGAATATCCCTATATATAACTCTATCAATCACTCAATTCAGTTTTTAATCTCATCACAAAAGTCATATCCCTGCATTCTTCAGCAGTTTAAAGACAAACTTGCTCAACTTACCTGTCATAATGCAGCAGCAACAAAGTCATTCACTCGATCTTGGACATTGTAATCGAATAATTCCATGTCATCCTTCAGCAAGTATGCAAAATATAGTAGAGCAGAGAACAAAAATAGTTAACATGTGATAGCAAAATTAACAAGTTCTTATAATATTACTTGAACTATTGGTGAGTCATCATTAACTTCAAAGTAAAATCCTGAAGGTGGCTCATAATTTTCAGGGAATGCTCCAGCAAAGATCTAGAAGAACAGAAAGGCAACAAGGATACACAACATAATTAAAAGAAACCTTTAGTTTAAGAGACACCAACATGAAAGAAAAAAGACAACCATACAAATATTTAAAGAGAAAAAAACATTTCTTATTTTTTGCAGCTGGACAAGAAAGGTTTGGAATAGTAATAAGTTCTTATTACAGAGGCACTCATGGAATGATTCTTAGTATTCTATCTATCAATCAATCTATCTGTCTATCTATCTATCTATCTATCTATATGAAAAATGAATTTATTTAGTTTTGTATATACTAATAATTATGACATTTAAATATGTAATTTTATGGAGGTTATGTTTACAATCTATTGCACACATTTGTGCATTAGATGGCTTTTCTCTTCTTTTTAACATTATATTTAGCAATTTATATGAAACTGAGCTCTTTGTTTACGAGTCAAACTATAAGAATCTTACCCTTCTTCTATGGTTGCCCAAATTCTTTGTCTCCTATCAATAGATTTACATAGATCCTATGTTGGGTCATTCAATTTGATACATTCTTTGTACCCACAGATATTTCCCATTTTTTTATACTAACATTTGAACAAAAATTAAACTAACCACTAACCTGATTAGCAGCGGCGGGATACAGGTTCGTCAGCGGAGGGTGCTTTGTCGGAGGCAGCAATCAGGGGCGGAGCAGCTTCCCGTCGCACAGGGGTGAGTAGCTTCCATCGCACAGGGGTGAGTAGCTTCTCATCGACGCCGGTGCAGTTTGACGCTGGAG
Source organism: Pueraria montana var. lobata (assembly GCA_026413185.1). NCBI lineage: Eukaryota > Viridiplantae > Streptophyta > Magnoliopsida > Fabales > Fabaceae > Pueraria > Pueraria montana. Next base: position 75,690,130 of record CM048648.1, read on the forward strand.
ATTCTTCCCCTTGCGTTGTGTGTGGCGATTCAAGGGTCATTGTGTGCGGCGGTGACTTAGGGTCGTATGTGTGTGCAAGGGTTCTGAAGGGTTAAGTGTGATGGTGGTGACTGAGTGAGGCTGTGAGGGAGTGATATGATTTTAGGTTTTAGGTTTTTTAATTACAGTGGGTTTTACCCACTGTAATCTTCATTACCCATTATAGTGGGCTACACCCACTGCAACCTTTATTTTAATTATAGGGGGCTAAGCCCACTGTAATTAAAAACAAGTGGGTTCCTCAATTTTTATGTATTAAAAATAAATTAGAGTGGGTTTAACCCACTGTAACCTTTATTTTCATTACAGTGGGCTTAACCCACTGTAATTAGCACCGTATTACTGTCTGAAAAGCCATCAGTAATCACTTTCGCCAACAAAAAAAATAATTAATAACTCGTAATTGATAAATAAAGACGGTAAAGCCCACTGTAATTGTTTTATGACTAGACCCACTATACTCCGTCGTTATTATAGGCAGAAAAGTCATCTATAATTTACCGACAGACAAACCCACTATAATTTGTCTGTATTACTTACAAACTCGAAGCCCACTGTAGCAAACCCATTGTAATAGCGAAATTTCTTGTAGTATAATTATCGACGGTCAAGCCGTCTGTAATTACAGTGGGTTTCACCCACTCTACTTACTTTTTTTTTATTTTAGAGACGGAAAAGCCGACTATAAATTATTCACGGAAAAATCCACTGTAATCCCTCGATATTACAGGCTGAAAAGCCGTCTATAATTTACTTGCAGACAAACCCACTGTAATTCGTCTGTATTACCGACGGTTTGGTGGCCCACTATAACAAACCCACTATAATAGCGAAAATTCTTGTAGTGCCTCCTTAAGCCTTTTCACAAACGATTCTCATTCCTAAAGAAGGGAATATTCAAGAAGTGCTCCACCATTATAGACACGAGAAAAGGGAGTCAAAGAAGAGAAAAGATTTCAAGGGGAAGGAGAAGGACATTAAAGAACATTGCAATATGGATCCGGGTAAGTTCCTAAATTCCATTATAGATATTATAGGGTATAATAGTTGTGGAGAAATATGCTATCCAAGATTACTATATTTTAAAATTGATATGTGTGTGTGTGTGTTAAATATTAATAATAATATATGTATGTTTAGAATACTTTATATTAAAATAATGATTCAGTATATGTGTTAAATATATTTCTTTGGTAAAATATAATTTAAAATAAATGACAATAATTTGGACCAAATATAAATAACTTGTTATAATAATAAGCTCAAATAAAAAAGATAATATAGTTATGGTGGGCTTGGTGATACATCAACCTATTTAATATGTAAAATCCTAAATGCATAGGTTACTTTTGAACACAAATTGACACAGTCGTCAAAGAGGTTCTATTCATCCATCGTGAAAAAGAAAACATGCTTCATCCATATATGTGTCGTGGTGGCCCTTCTTTTTTCCCATTTCATCTATCCATCATTTCTTTCTTCTTCTTTCCATTTCACTTGTTCATCCATAACTTTGTTTAATTGTTGTTCAACTCTCTTGCAAGAACGGTGAGCCAATGAACTTGCAATGAAGCCACGCCATTAAAGCTCTGAAAAGACAATTTTTCAGCAAGCTTATCCATTTTATGGTCAACCGATGACTCACCATTTTTTTTAAAAATGGCTGAGTCAAACCAAATTTTACCGAGTCATACCAAGTTAATTGCATTTCCGACCTAACAAACAAGGTTCTCTGACTGGCCATATGTTTGGTTCTTGATGCAACCGATCTAACTGGCCAGTATGAGCCAATTTTTATAACATGGTTATATTGGTGTTGTAGTTATTACTTTATTATATTTGTGATTATCATCATCATCTCCATTATCATCATCATCATCATCATCATCATCATTATTATTATTAATGTCGATTACAATTATTGTTATTGTGACTATTATTAGTATTGTGTTGTGTATTGTTATTATTATCGTTGTTAAGCCTTAATACTAGATCAATAGGGATAGGATAGTAAGATAATAAGATAGTAACTAGAGCCCAATGCAGAACTAAGCCCACCAAGCCACAAACCTGCCTATGTATTATAAGAAATGGAGATAGAGAGAGATTAGGTTTTCAACCGTCAGAAGTTGAAGGGAGAAAATAGAGAGAGCAAAGAGAAAGGTAGAGAGGAAGAAGAAAAAGAAAGGAAGAGAAAAGATTAGAGACTCAAGCCCCAAAACTCATCATCATGCTTTCCCCCAAGTGAGTGCTTCCCAACCCTTCCTACACCTTCCTTTCGTAGTTTACCTTATTTACCTTCATTTTCTCATCCTACCTCTATTGTTAAGGTTAGGGTTTAGAAAGGGTTTGGAATGGGTATTTGATTGTGGGCAGTGAGGTTGACCCTAGACCCCAAATTAGTTGCTTATGTTTATGTTTGATCTCTTTTTGTTTTAATTCAATTTGATGCGTTGTGAATACCCTGAAGCATTTGAATTATGTTCATTTTTTTTATGGATTTCCAAATTAATTAATTTTCCTTTAAATTGAGTGTTTGGTTTGATGCTTCTTGAAATTGGGAATTTAGAACTTGTGTATGATTAAATTTTGTAAATTGAGGTTTGGATGCATTACTTTCTTACCTTGTGTTGTTTGCGTGGAGTGAGTTTTGGATAGAAGTTTCAATGGTCTGCATGTTTGAAATTGAAAGTTTAAGGCATAGTGAAATTGTATTATAAATGCAATAATAAATTACCTGATTGAAAATTCCGTAGCTTTCACGTCTTTTGTTGGTTGTGCTTTCATGTAAGGTTATTTTGTAATTAAAAGTTCTTTTATAAACCTGCACTTGCATTTGAGTTTTGGTGGCTTTGTTGAAATTTTGTTTTTACAAAGAAACATTAATTTGGAATTACACATTAAAGTGAGATTTGTTAATCTCCAAAGTGATCAAATCTATGAAATTTGTATGTCCAAATAATTATATGGTTAACTGATATAATGATACAATGTGATCAATATGTTTGGATTTAATAAAATTGTTAATTATATGGAATTGATTTAATTTTTTATTTCCATTTTATTATTTACATTTAATGATAATTTGATATTTTTAATTAAATAATTTTTTACTGTTACAAAAAAAAAAACACTTGATAAAGAAGTTAAATTAAAACATAAAAGACCAATGAGCAAATTATGGTAAAATAATTAAAAATAATTGAATTTTAAACATTTCAAATTATTAAAGAAATTATAGTATTATTTAATCAAACTTAATACTTTTGTCTCTTTTAAAAAACACCTATTAATTATTATTGCATGGAATTAACACGACAATTATTATACTATTTAAAGACACAATTCACACTAAATACCCTCATTCTAGAACATGGTTTCAGTGTCCAAGTTTAGTTTCCTGTTAGCACTGAACATTTAAACAAAATTCCAAAGAAAAAGAATAATAGTTATTATTATTTTGACTAATAGAATAAAACTTCATTGGAGCACCACCAAACACAGTGGTGTTTGATCACTGGTGGAAGAACTAGAGAGCTTGATCCACCACCAGAGGCTTTCTCCGACGATGTAATGCCCTAGTTCTAACTAGGAAAATATGCTGTATTTAATTCAATTAATTATTTTCTAAAGCTCTTTAATAAATTTGTACTTGTGAAAACAAGTGAAGTTAAAACGTGGTAGGTGGAATTTTTGTGAATTTTTTTAAAACTTTTTAATTGAACTATGCACTTCAAATTTTTTTAAACTTTGAATTCGAAAGTCCTCATTTGTTTTAGCATTTATCAACGCATCATTTTAATGGGAGAAGATCTTAACGTATTTATCATTGCAAAAGACCACTTTGAATTCTCAATTATGCGGAATAAATAAATAAGGTAATAATTAAAGACATAAATGAATAACTCAAAGATACACTGCATAAATATATATATAACGAGTCTAATGAGCATCACAAGGTTCCCAGTAACTGTGTGTAGCAAATACCTAATGTGGTACGCAAGATGACTGAAACATATATAACAAAACATCTGAATGCCTAGATCTACCCATCAAAATACATGGTAAAGATAAAAGAAGATCCTAACATTCAGAGCAGTCATCTACCATCTACCCCAAGAAACTCCGCCCACACCTACGGGAACTGTCGACCAACGGAGTACTAAGTGTGCGACTCACGAGAAGAGACCTCGAAGGAATCCTCAGAAAGATCCTCCTCTGGATCCTCCTCAGGGTCCTCCTCGGGATCCTCCTCGGGGTCCTCCTCGTCCTCTGCTCGTAACCAGCCAGCTCCCTCGGCAGGAGCCTCTGCCACCTCCTCTACAGCAACTGCTACTGGCTCCTCCCCATCAACCTCCATCGCTGCTGGAGCGGCCTTGTCATCCTCCCCTACTGCCTCATACTCCGGCTGTGGTACATAGTCAGGCACCGCAGAGGAACTCCCCTCAGTAGGAGTTTCCTTTGTGTCAGAGTCATCTAACTCCTCTAACTGTACTCCTGAAGAATGAGAAGCAGTCTCTGTGCGCTCGGACAAAAGAAGGGATGAGGAGATCATCACTACGTCGATGGGCTCTGCATGACGGTAATATGGCGGCGTTAGCTGCGTCCACCATGTAAAGTATTCTGCTACTACTGGGTGCGCTCCTATAGGCTCGTCAATGGGCGTCCGTGTAAACCGTATGTAGCCGATAAAGTGGTCTACGCCCGCAACCACGTCGGCTATCCATCTTCCAAAATAGCAATCAACCTCCCAATGGAGGGCTGGTTCCTCGTCCGCCATCTGGACCTAAAGAAAAGAAACACATAGAAAGGGTAAACTCTTTGCTTCATCAAGCCAATCACACAGAAACGACTGTAGAAGTCACACACAATCCTGCCAACCACTATGGGGTGGTTCTCTAACGTTCACTCTCGGAACCTACTTGCTTTCATGACTAAAATCTGTAAACTATAACATACTGGCCAGCTGCCACTTGGAACTCCCAGAACTCAGTGGTCTTACATATATTGAGTGGAATGACTACTGGGAATACACCATCACCCTGGTATAAGGTTGGCTCTCACCAACTGAGATTTTCTCGTGGTTATTGTCAGGGTCGGCAAGTCGGTTTGTGTGAACGAAGTCACAACTCGACGCCTACCCTCCAAGGTCGTAATGCCTCACGATCATCTCCCAGGTACCAATATGTGGTCATTCATACTCCGAGGACTTATTCCTCGCACACTCTCTCACGGAGATTTTCTTTGCCCGTCGCTGTGGGTTTCCGCTACAGGGGGTATTAGACGGATCGAAATTGACGCCAAGCTCAAGACCTTGTCTTGGCTCCACAAAATTATACCATATGAGAATATGCTCTCCATCACCTATTGGTGAACACGTCGTTCGATCTCTGTTAACATCGTAGCAACTTTCGCTCATCCGGAATCATCCCACGCGACTTCCTTCATGAGTCCGCCATACACGCATTTTTCCTCGTTGCACGAGTCTCAAGGCGTATATCGCCCTCACGTATCGAAGTCCTTTATTACATTTTATTTGTGCCTTACCCTCTCAAATTTTTTAAAGTTTTTAATAATTCATACTTACCGACGATTCCTCCACGCAAGGGTCCTAGTATATTTATCTAAGTCCAAAGCACAAATCAAAGAGTTAATTTATTAAGCCTAGAAAAATAAATAAATTCTTCAGTCTAAATTAGTTGTTCTCACTGTTGGAATTTATATTATTATTACCGGTACAATTTTCCCGGATCACTAGGACAATGTCCTAGTCCACATAAGCACTCACGATCGAGTCTTATGCTCACAGATCACAGACATCACAGAGAAATTTCAATCACACTACAGTCCACATGACTGTATCATAGAGCATTTCAAAATGCACAATCACACAAACACAGGTGCCCTAGGTTCACATTCCAAGGGTCTTACAATCACATGAGTCAAGAGTAAATTTTTACCCACTGCCTTGCACATACATATTTAAAATTAATTCACACACTCAAACATATCATAGTTCAAATATCAAGGCAATTTTAAGAACAGAATTCCTCTCTGGCAGCACCCAATATCTGTCCAAAATTAATTTAGTAAACAATTTTTGTTTGGCGAAAATCTTATATCAAATTAAAGATCTTAAAACCTGTCTTTCAGAAAGGTAATCCACACTCTCAGATTAAATCTACAAAAATTTATGAAAATTTCTAAATGTTCGCAGGTCAGCATGCTCCTCACAGTGAGCATACCTTAAAGATGTGAAATTTTCTCAACCTTCACAAAGGATATTTTCTCTCAAATTTTTATGGTAAAAAGCTAACATTTATACCTTTCAGAAAAAGTAAAACTTGATTTCTAATTCCTCCTACATTTTTCCCAGTAATTTATTTTCTAAGACCTATGTCTCAGGTTCGAAATTTGGGATCCATGTATGAGATCTGTCTAAACCAAATTAATTAACTTAGCTATTGTGGGTGAAAATTTTCAAAAATTACATCATTTTAAAGATCTTTTTGTCTAGTTTTATGATCAAAAAATATATTTTAAAAACAGTCAATATTTTAAAAACCGAACCTTGCCCGAACCAGTTTTCACAAGCAGAATAGTCCCATTGAATGACACGGATGAACCTTCATTTGAGGTTATCTCACAATGGTCTCAAAAGAAAAGTTGGTGCATTTTGAGTCTAATTTAACTGAGAACAAGTTTCATCAAAATCCAACGGTTAGATTAAAAGTTATGTTAAAAAGATGTAAACATTATCCAGGGCATCTATGTGAAACAGCCACCGCCCAACCAGTTTCCGAAAGTAGAACGGTCCCATTGCAGGTCATGGATGAACCTTCATTTGAGGTCATCTCACAATGGTCTCAAAAGTAAAGTTAGTAAATTTTGAGTCTACTTCAACTGGGGACAAGTTTCACCAAAATCCAACGGTTAGATAAAAAGTTATGGTCGAAAACATAGCCACTGTCCAGGGCTTCTACCATGAGACAGCCACTGCCAGCATCACTTTTTTTCGAATTTCTTGAAAGTGCATGAGTTTCTAACAAATTTTGGGCATGGTCTCCTTTGTATTGGAGCCATCCCACGATTTTTAGGCAAGAAAAAGATGAGGAGAAAAGTTTTGACATAGACACAGCCACTACCAAAGAGAAATAAAACAAAACAAAACCAGTCACACACATACAACTACACATTTCATGCAACCAGTTCACATGGGAGGCATTTAGGGTGAGAGTGGCTGGATCCTCCACCTCCAGCCACTTGAATCCATCAAAGAGTCCCCTTACAGTGATGAAGATCTTGCTGGACAGAGGAGAAGAAGCTGGTTAGCTTCCTTCAAAGGAGTATTGGCTGCAGGGCACTCCAACTAGAGGATGCAAGAGGAAGAAGAAGCTGAAAAAAAATGGTGTTTGTGAGGGAGAGAGAGGGCTGCGACCAGAGGAGGGAAGAGAGAGGGCTGAGCAGTTTCAGTCTTCTCCTTGGACAGAGGTTTGGCTGAAGTTAAGTGAGTGAGTGGTAGAGTGAGTGTAGCCTTAAGTGTGATTTGAGTGATGCTTAGCTAGGGAGGCTGAAAAGTTTGATAGGGCTGGCTGTTGGCTGCTGGCAGCAGTGAGGCTGTCTCTACATGAGGTGCAAGTGGCCAATGGTCACTTGATTGGATGGTTGAGGGTCATGTCAATTTACACAGTGTAGAAATACACTGTGTAATTTAACCCAGAACGCGGTTTTTACAACGAAAACTAATCGATAACTATCTATTTTAAATTTTAGAAATTCTTTACAATTGAAAAACTTTATTTTTTTTTAATAACATAGAGACACAAACTACAAATAAACACAGACAATTTTTTTTTATACTGGCAGATGAATTCACATCTGTTTCATTAGATACTTCAAACAAAGAAATTAACTATTTTTCACTGATGAATTTAAACACTGAAAATTAAATTTTTCATTACACCACACATCATCAACCTAAATAAAATAACACAGGTTATTTTATTTTCATCGAAAATAAAAATCAAACTAACAGTCAATTATACAGAAAAGCAACTATAGAGAATTTATTCTAGCGAATTAATTTCTATCAGTTACTTGCAGAGATTTATATACAGATAAATATAATTATGCATATTTATATATCTAATCGAGTTGATATTTTCAGGGTGTTACAGACGACACCTTCAGCATCATCTACAGCTTCGACAATCTACTCCCTTTCGACTTCAAACCTTTCGATTTCGACATGCTAAACTCTCCACCACCACTGCAAATCACTGTTGTAGTGTCCATAAATTCAATATCATTTGAGGAATCAAATGCGCAGGCCTTGAGGCCTGGTCTAGTATTGCTATTGTGGGACTCGGCCATGGCAAGTCTGTGGTCTCAAGTAACCTCGCCAGAGCTGACAACAGCACTAAGGGTGGCAGAGAGAACAAGGTGAAGCGGCATCACCAACAGAAGAGACGAGTCACTCAGTGCACACCAAAGGCAGACCTATTGATCCAACCTAAGGTCCAACTATGAGCTTTTTAACTCCAACAACTTAAATATATGATATTGGAGTTGGAATTACTGTGGCTACTTGCAATAGACTTGTCCTCTAATGGAATCTCGTTAAGGGATTTATATTGTACTTCTTCCAGTTACCAAACTCAATGAGTAATGATGCGTCAACGGAAATGTTGTGTAGGTGATACTGCTTCACCCTTTTCTCTTCGCCACCCTTACCACATCTGCCAGCTCCGACGAGGTTACCGGAGACCACAGACTTGCCACGGTCGAGTCCAACAGTGGGCCCTACCAGGCTGGGCCTTGCGGCCCGCGCGTTCGATTCCTTCGGTGATATCGAATTGACGAACACTACGGCAACAGTTAGCGGCAACAATAGAGAGTTCAACATGTCGAAATCATAGGGTTTGAAGTCAAAATGGAGCAGATCGTCGAAGCTGTAGACGACGCGGAAGGTGTCATCAAAGAAGTGCCCTCTAGTGGTGGAGCAAGCTCTTTGGTTCTGTAGTATATGATCAAACACCACCGTGTTTGATAGTGCTCTGAAGAAGTTCTATTCCATCAGTCAAAATAATACTAATAACTATTACTATGTTTCTTTGGGATATGTGATTTGGAGTTTCTTTCAGACGTTCAGTGTTGACAAGAAATTGAACCTAGAGACTGAAACCATGTTCCAAAAGGAGGGTGTTTAGCGTGAACTACGTCCTTAAATAGTGTAATAATAGTCGTGTTAATTTAATGTAATAATAATTAACAGGTATTTGTTACAAGAGACAAAAGTATAAAAAATGATTTTTTTTAGCAGAAAATAGAAAACATATTAAAGAAAAAGAAAAACAGAGCAACAAAACATGGGGGACCAAGCCAATACCCATGAAAAAAAAAGGCAAGATAATCTGTAGCTAGGAAGACCTAAGCTAAATCTATAGAAATCCTCAAAACAAAGAGGAGCATGGTAACATCAAGAAGAGCTATGATGTTGTATACCACTATAAGCTAAAATAAAGTGCTTGTGGAAAGGAAAAGATGAGTCCTATACAAGCTAAAAAAGATGCCAACTGTTAGAGGTGCATCACCCTAAAACAGCAATCTTGAGATGCAGCATCTAAAAGCCGACTCAGCTGCTGAAAAAATGCAGCAGCAGGCTACAAAACTACAAACTCTAAAATAGAAACGAAGATTACAATCCATGTTAGATAAAAGGACTAAAATAGAACATCCCTATCTATCCAAAGGAGAGACATCACCAAGCAAAACAAGTCGAACTAGCTTGCAAAAAAAACACTGTAGGACTGAACATAAATAGAATGATTATTTTTTCCTGGAAGTCCTCTTGCGCTGAGCGGTTGGAAGAACCACTTGAAAGTTGTTTGTTGTGGCTGCAGAGTTGTTCATGTTTGTTGCCATATCTATTTCATCATTCTCCAGTTGTCCCCAAAAATTTGCAAGGATTTGAAGATCCTTTTGTACAACCTCTGGAAAAGGCAATTCAGGGACATCCCTCCTTCCTGTTTTTTCAAGTTGCTATTTTTGAGATTTGGACGGAACTAAATGGAAATTTTGAGAGTTGCCACACTCTGCCTCTATATTATCTGGGTTTGATATATCATCTGATTCGTTGTCAGCTATATCAGCCCAAGACTTGGACAAGGTTCTGATGTCATTCTGAAGTATTGGTTGCAAAGCATATTCATGTAAAGAAACATCAATTGAGATTCCAGCCTCTAAATTTGTAGCAACAACAGTACCTTGCACTTCTTCTAAGTTAATATGAGCAACTTCATTGCACTCATTGATTGCTTCCATATCCTTAGAAGGTGTATTATCTTGTGTTTCATTGACTTGTTCTGAGATAATGACAACATGGTCTGGGAACTTTTGTCGAACAACTGAGGGGTCGGTTTGAACTTTCTTGGCCCCAACAGTTTCTGGTTGAGCCCCAACAGACTCTGGATGATCCCCAAGAGAGCCATTTTGTTCATGCGTTTTGTCAAATAGCTTGTCTGAAAGATCAACGTCAAGACAATTCTTTTAATAATTTGAAATGTTTAAAAACAATTCAATGATTTTTAATTTTTACCATAATTTGGACATTTGTCTTTTTATTTTAATTTAACTTTTTCAAGTTTTTTTTTTTGTAACAGTCAAAATTATCATAATTAAGAAAATCAAATTATCATTAAATGTAAAGAATAAAATTGAAATAAAAAATAAATTAAGATATAGTGTAAAGACTAAAGAGTATTGTGATTATTAGTTTGTCAAATCAAGTCAGCTAGATATAGTTACTAGAATTACAATTTATTACAGTTGGTTAGCCCAACTAAAACCAGTTATTACAATTGTATCAGTATCTCAGACTTGTTATTGTGAACAATAGAATATATATAGAATCATATTAAGATCACTTTCTCTATCTTTCACCATCTCTTTCTCTGATTTTATAAAATCATAAAATATTAATTATTCTTTGGGATACAAAATTCATAAAATTAAGGAATTGTTGATTCTTCTTTTTTCCATTAATTGCTTTCTTTTTACTCCCTGGTGCTCTGACCAGATGGAGACATCAGTTATAAAAACGAGAGTTTAGACTTCTTCATTACTTGAAAGTAAAATCTTTCACTAAATTTTGATAGTTAAATGTGCATGTTTGGTTCAACTTATTTTGAAGATTTGATTTTTTGTATATAGCTTTTTAAGTGAACCAGTAGGTTTAATAAAGTAACTTAAAGTGGCTAGATATCTTATGATCTACCATTGCAAAACTGCTTGTCTGAAGTTTCTTGAAAATTAAAGTAAAAATATGATATGAAATTCTATCACAATTCCAGTGTGATCTATATAGGTGTATGTGCTAGGTACGTAAGAATTTGTCATAAAAAACTCGTTAAAAATTATAGTAAAGAAGTCATTACAATCCGAGTGGCATAAATTCTCTTGACATGACAGGAATTGTTTTTGGAATAGAAGGCCTCAATACTAAAGTGGCATAATTTGTACAAAGGGATAAAGATTGTCATGTCTGGTATGCTTATTGAATTGGATCCTTCAATCATATTGCGAAAGGTTATTTATGGATTACTAACTCCTAGATTTTGTATATACATTAAATTTGCAATGTTGTGCATTTTTATAAATCAATCTACCAGTAGCTCTTACAAATAGGTTCATCCATAAACCACTTTGAGAACCAGAAGGAAACAGAACCAGAACTAACATGGAACTAAAAACCATCCTTTAAGCATATTAGCAAGGAAAAAATTGTTCTTATTTAAGAAAGCAATTAATGTCTATGCCTGCTTTGCTATGTTTTTCCATCTCTAATTTATTTTGTTTCTCATTTCAACTCTTTTGCCTCCTTTGAGATTTTATGTTGTTTTATTGATTCTTAGCTTCTTTTGTGTTGCTAAACTTCACAGATATGCAATGATTGGGAAGTTAAATAAAAAAAATGATGTCTATAGTTTTATTGTTGTTCTTCTTGAGCTTCTTATAGGAAGAAAACTTATTGATCATACCATGCCTCAAGGAGAATAGAGTCTTGTCACATGGATCAGTCTTCCTGCTAAAGTGAAGATATTTTGTTGTCTGAGATATATATTTGTTCACATTGGTATTTTTTTGTAAGAGGCTCCAAGATTATGTGAAGATAAACTGAAACAGTGTGCAGACCCAAAACTGAAGGGTGAATACCCCTCAAAAGGAGTACCTAAGGTATCTATTTCTCTTTCTCTCTACCCTTGCACACCCACACGTGCAAAGACTCTTGACTCACGAATAAAGTTCTGGTGCTTGGATCTTCCTTTTTTAGGCTAACATTAACAATGCTTATTATTGACCATACAGCTTGCAGTTGTTACAGCACTGTGCATGCAATATGAAGTTGAGTTTAGGCAAAAATAATAAATAAATATGAGCATTTTTGTTAATGCACTCCAACCACTTCTGAAGTCTCCTGCTCTTGCACCAAAAAGTTGAAGCAAATAAATTGAAGAAGTTCATAACATCACTTTGGATTCTGATCATGCAGGTTCTAATAGTGGTATAATTACAAGATGCAGATTCTTTATTTATATTTTCTATTTTATAACAATTTATATTGCATAAGGAAAAGATCTTTTTATTTCTAATAACATAAAAGGGAGAGTATTATGAATTGAACAAGTATTATGAAGGGAAACAGAGGCATCAATTTTGTAATTTTAGAAATATGTCTTCTTAAGGAATTGTTTATCTCTCTTTCTCTCAAAGCCATCATTTCCCATTTTGAAATTTCAGACCTCTTTATATTGACATTCTTCATTCGCCTCTCTCTCACTCTTAACAGTGCCAATCTCTATCTCACTCTAAGGTGCTCGTGAGTTTCTGCGTGGCATCCTCCGCTGTGTCGAAGGTTCCAAGGCATTAGCTAATTTACACCGACCACCTCCCCATGGTATGCTCCTCACTCGTGGGATTTTGGGTTTCAATTTTTATTTCAATTGCTGATTATTTTGGACAACCCTTATCACTCCAACCCTTATGCCCCTCCCCCAACCACCAAGCCACCTTATGACTCCCATTGCCAAGCCATATAACATAGTCTAAAAGTTGGTGCAATCAAAGTATGAACAAGTTGGTAAAAGTAAGTTCATACTTAAGGCACCCTCACTCTAAAACATTTTCTCATCGATAGATTTTAGAGGAACCACTAAATCTCAAATAATGGATGACAAAGGCACAAATAACGGAAAACAAAGTCGAATTGTCCAAAATAATCAGCAATTGAAATAAAAATTGAAACCCAAAATCCCATGAGTGAGGAACATACCATGGGGAGGTGGTCGGTGGAAATTAGCTAATGCCTGGGAGCCTTCGACACAGTGGAGGAGGCTACGTAGAAACTCACAACTCACAAGCAGAGAGAGAGAGAGAGAGAGAGATTGGCGTTGTTGAGAGTGAGAGAGAGGTGAATGAAGAATGTCAATATAAAGAGGTCTGAAATTGCAAAATGGGAAATGACGCTTCTGAGAGAAAGAGAGGTCAACAATTCCTTATGAAGGCATAATATGTCTTCAGTTGCAAACTATAGGCTACATTCTTCTAAATTTCAACGTCTATTGTTTCAAGGGATTTTACATTTTCACATGCAAAGTGTGTAACGACCCAATTTTTCCCACTTAGGAATTTAAATTGTTTGATATATTTTAAGAGATGTTATTATTTCTTAAAATAAAAATTTGATTGAAAGGAATTAGATGCGGGGTAAAATGCGGTTGATTCCTTAAGTATTTAAAGAAAAATGGGGGTTTTAAGAATTACTTATTTGTTATGAAATATAGGACATGATGTGTGATTAAATACTTCAAGCTTTGAGTGAATTTTAATTGCTTTGAATTGATTGAAATTGATTTGAATTGCTTAACTTGGTGTATTTTAGTTTGATGTTTGAAATTAATTAAATTAGCATATGGATGTAATTTTATGAAATTTAATTATTTGACTTAGTATGATAATTAAATAGACATGCTTTGAATTATATAAATATGGACCTAGAGAGATAAAATAAGAAAGTGCGTCTAAGATTTAGAAAACCAAAAATCTGCCAGGGGGTGTAGTCAGCGAAATGGGGGGTGCAGCCAGTAAAACTGGTCATTGCACTTTGAGGCCCAGGAAGCAAAATAGAGGTGCAAACAAGGATAGTTGGGTTGTTACATGTTTTTTTGGCCCAGAATGCTTAAAACAGAAAATAAATTGGGCCTTTTTGTTCTAAAACACCTAAACCCACCAAAAATGCAAATAAATTAGAAAAAAAATTATGAGAGAGAGAGAAGTGACGTGGGGAGAGAGAGAGGGAGAGATTCTGAAAATAAAAAACACTATTCACACATGCATGAGTCATTTCAAACTCCTCCAATACTCCAAATTTCATAATTTGGTCAAGCCATCCATTGGTCTCCATTGCCACCCCACATGCAAGAGTGTTCAGCCAAAGCCTTCTAGGACCTTCATCCTTCTCTATAAATAGAGCTCACTTGAAGCTCACTTCACACCACAAACAACTAGCCTTCTAGTGCTAAGTTGAGAGAAAAGTTTGAAGAAAGTGTGGTGAGGTTTTGAGTGTTGGAAGAGAAGCTTGAGTTAGCTTCTCCCCCTTGGTGATTTTGGCAGCCCCTTGGAAGAGGAGAGGGAAAGAATTTCAAGCAACATTGTCTCCCTTGATCATCACAAAATTCAGGTATGGGGGGAGTGGGATTTATTCTTTCAAATGTGATGTTTTTCCATGGTTTGGGTAGTTGTGGTTCTTGAAGAACCTCTTACTTCATGTTCATGTTTATATACTATCTTCAATCTGAAATGCTAAGTTTTCTTGATGACTAAATGGTGTGTTGTGGCTGCCATAGTTTTATATGTATGCAAAATGTTATGTTTGATGCATGAGACATGCAAGTTTATGGTGTAAATGTGTTATTGGGCTGCTGCCATCTAAATTGCAACATGAATTGATGATGTTTGAGGCTGGAAATAAATTATGTAATTGGGCCTTGGTGTGACCATGAGAGAAATACACTACAACATTTTGGCCTTTAGGCCACAACAAAAAACCGTGCTCAAATGTGAAAAAACCGTGGCCTTCAGTTTAGGCAACGGTTTTTCAGATGTGCTCCAAGTGGTCGTGGTCTTAAACTTTAGTCCATGGTTTTTTCACTTTAGACCACAAGGTAATAAAAAGACCACACTTTTTTAAATGTTGTCATTCTTTTAAGACCATGGTTTTTTAAATGTGGACAAATACTAAAAGCTACAATTGTAGTGATTAAACTATGGCTCTATAACCATTGTCTAAACCTTAAGGCCATGGTTTTCTAAGTATTGTCATACATGTTATATTTAAGCCGCAGTTTTAGAAGTGTGAACACATATTTTAGACAACGTATTTTTTAATGTAGACAAATGTTGTCTAAACGTTTAGGCCATAGTTTTCTAAGTGTAGTCTAAGTGTTTTATGTTTAAGCCACAATTATAAAGGTGTAGACATATATGTTAGAGACAATTTTCAATGCAGACAAATAGTATAGGCAATGATTGTATAATTGTTGTTTACACAGTTAAACCACATGATTTTTTAATTGTCGCTATACTATAGGCAACATTTATTTAATTTATTCTTATATATAATAAATTGGTATTTGAGCCATAAATATGCAATTATTTATCTTTTATTAGTGGTAATTAATTATTTATGCATATAAATAATTAAACAATATAGAAAAAACATTTAACTCATAAAATAATTAAACTATTAAATAAAAGATGGAATTACTTTATATATTGAAAACGTACTAGCTACAAAATATGCATAAACACTTGCAACATTTTTTTGTCATTTATAAGACCTTAAAGTATTAAAAATAATTTCTCAAAAGTATGCAACACTTGCAACTCAGTAAATTTGTAAGAAATATAGTAGCCTCTCAAATGTCTCATATCTAAGAAATTAAGCTAGCCTTCACGCATGTGAACTTCAATCTTCTATATCTTGATCATGAGCTTCTTGCTCTCCAACCTACAAATATGAAAACATGAAATACAATTTTACATTTCTCTTTACAAAATTCATATTTCAATCCAAGTATCAAAAGTGTCAAAGTGATATGCACACATATCTAATATTTGATATCTTTTAAGAAAAAAATCCTTTCTTTTGTTGGAAATTAATATCATGTTTAACTAGCATGTAAAACTTGCATGCTCATCTTCCATTCAGTCACATCAAATCAATACTTTATTAAAACATTTCAGTCCAACTCAAATTGTCAGATCAATTCAGCAAATTCATTTTTCAATTCTCAGTTAAGAATACCCACACCTCAAATACTTATGCAACTTAGATTAAAATATGATAATCAAATTATATATAGTCATCTACTATCAAAGCAGTTAATAAGCTCCAATTAAGCTTAGATTCATACATGTGTAGCTAATGCCAATTTCAATAAGTCCATTTAGGTGTCATTAGCTTTTCTCAGCAAGTAATTTCAGAGATGAAAGCATTGACCATTTATAAATTTTTTTCAGCAAGTAGTTTTAGAGATAATCACATGAAGCATGTAGTTTTTGCATTCAATCTCAAGCCACTTTAATGGGAAAAAAAATAACAAACTCATAATCTCTCCATGTTTCAAGTTAGAGAGATAACCAAATTAATCGAAGACAGTAAGGCAAATGGACTAAAGACCATGTTCAAGCATTTAACCAAATACATCATAAAATTAATGAGTGATTATACCTTTTCAAAATCCGGAACATTAGTTGATGTTGACGAACTCATTGCTGCATTGCTTTCATTGGCCACAATATATTCAAAGCTTCATCATCCAAAGTTGGATTGGTTTGCTTCACGAAGCTTTTTAGAAGTGATTCCAATCCTTGAAACCTTTTAGCTCAATTATCCAACTCATTTGCATGTTCCTTCTTAAGAGCAGAAATTTCTTCCTTTCTTTTCAACTGCGATGGTGTGATAGTTTTTCAATAGCAACACACTCTACCTGATCTTTCTTTTCCATAGCCAAACTAAATCAGACAAGAAAGGAACAAGAGAAATTGCCTAGAAAATAATCATGAGTAATAACAAGTATAAGCAATCACAAATTGGATAAACACAAGAACCAATTAAAGAATCAGTCAGAGCCGTGTACACTGCAAGGTGATTTAGGCCTTAGCCTTAGGCCCCGAAAATAAAATATTTAATCAATATATATCAGTTGTGGCGATTGTAGACTGATTCAATTCCATTCATAAAAGTCTGTGTTATGCTTTATTACTAATAGTCAATGAGAAAATATAAAAAATGCTCAAGACTGAAGTCACATAAGGGTCATAGCTTTTAAATCAATATTTTAATATTATGTACGTTAAACTTCAAAATCTATTTTCGATGTTATAAACAAAAAAACTACCCTAATGATATATACCAGCCAAGAACCATTGATACAAATATAAATGCTATATTAATAATAGTAAATTAGTAAGAGTTAAAATGATTTTACTGTTAGAAATGTTATCGGGTGAACTTGACCTATTTTCAATTATAATAACTGGCAATTGAGAAAAACGACCAAGGGTTATTATATATATATATATATATTAAAGTTTAATATTTTTATTTCTTGACTATGTCATTTTTCTCTCTTTAAATTTTCTTCATCTTCAAAATGATTTTTTTAAAGACCTAAAGTTATAAAAATTAATATTTTTATCAATTTTACATTCAATCTTTTTAAAAAGTTTGCTTTAGGCCCTAAAATTCATACACACGGCCCTGGAAGTCTTGCATATAGTAGTCTTTGTTTTTTATCCTGTGCAGGACAAACAATACTGGTTAATCAAAAACTTGTGTGGTGCAGCTAAAAGGATAAACTATTTTGCCATGCATAACGGAATTGAGCCTAAATATGTTGAGGTTGAATTCTCTTTGTTTTGGTCTGGTTGGCTAGGAAGATGGGAAATAAATTAAACTGCACTGGGGTTTTCGCTCTGGTTTCTTTTAACTGACAAATATTGGTTAGGCCTGCTGTGATGTGAGCATGGGTAGCTAACTCTCATTTTTGTTTTGTGCCTGGCAACCAGATTGGTAGGAAGCAATAATATGGTGAGCATATGAATGACTGATACAATGATTGTGCAAGGAAAAGATGCAGAAACTATGAATATCAATAGCAAAGGAAACTGGAGACATAACACTGGAAATTTGGAGCGGAAATGCAAGTGCTGCTCTGGGATGAAACGCTACAAATATGCACATTATAAGTATATGCAGGGGGTTTGAACAATGTACCTGAATTGATGGTTTTTTTTTTTTTTGTGCAAGCAATGAAGATGATACTGTTAGATATTATAGTTACTATTGGACCAGTAATATATGGTGAGGTGGGATTTTAATCATAGTGGAAGGGTATTGTTATTGTTAATTATGCAGGTGAAGGTTGGGCAATAATTGTTTGACACTTATACTAGCAATGCTAATGTGAGCTAGGTTCAGCTTTCAAAGGTTCTTAGTTAGTGTCTTAAGGGGATTTGAGTTTTGAGGGGTAGAGTGAATATGTAACAATGATATGTACATGGTAAATGGTTTGGTTATGAGCTGTTAGTAACAAACTTGGCCCTGTTCTTGTACTCATGTTATCTAATTTTGGCCACTCCTTGTGAGCCAAGTTTGACTATAAATAAAATTGTCATTGCCTATAAAAAAAATAGAGGGTTTCCTATGTAGAGAGGAGCTAGGTGTCCCCATCCTTCAAATCAAATATTAAAGAACTTATTAGAGTATATTACTTGGAGTTACATGATACAAAGGAGAGGAGCCAAGAAATTATTTTTAGAGTTAACAATGAATTTCTAAAGCTACATTGTTTAGCCAAAAGTTAAAAATAAGTTACACCAACTAAAGGCATACAGGATGATTAAAAAAAGGAAATGAAGTTCTAGACAAAATAAAAAGACTTGACAAGGAACAATCATGCATCACTATAATAAAAAATTACTTTAAAAGATTGTGTATATCTTAAGGTAATAAAGTATCTATGCCTATTTTTGACTGAAGAAAAAAGGAATCTTAAATAAGATTTACTCACCTTCAATTATCTATCCCGACACCTTACAAAGAGCCTTCAGCAACTTTTCCCCAAGAATCAAAGATAACCTTCCTTAATACAAACCCGTGGCCAAATAAAAATAGATCAATGATAGAACCAATTATTTGTATTTTTCCCACTGAGTGTGGAATTCATACAATGAAGGAATTCATACAGATAACAAGAAATGCACCCCATGAAGTATGGGAGAAAATAAATTAATTTGACCCTTGTACCAAACAGGGCCTATATTCCTGATCAATCCATGAGGATTCCCACACACACGGCAGGTGCGAGAACCAGGTCCGTTGTTCTTGCGAAGATAAAAACGCAAGAATCCAAAAACCCTAACCTCCAAGTCGCAGAGAAATACGATTCGTACTCTCTGACTTTTCTAGCAAGAAAGAATCTTCTATTTTCACATATACACCATCGCACGACCCAACCACCATGAACAATTTGCCCAATATAAAGAAACATATCAATTTTCAAATCAAAATAAAAAAGGGGAAGAAAAAACATACCAATAAAAGGAATGCCTTCACGAAGTACCGAAACACCGCTCATAGTGTCTGCACCGATGATCCCGTGTTCAGGGCCTTCACGAAGATGACGTCAAACACGTATGTACTGTTACGAGCGCAAGGGAAGATGCGAGGAGAGTAGCAGCGTGAAGATCGCATGGCATCGTGAGGAGAAGAATCAGCAGCGTGAAAATTAGGTTGGAAGCAACAGCATCAAAATTAAGTGCTAAGCAAGGGAAAGAATGAGTTAGATCTGTTACGCGAGCAAATGGGAAGGGGATTAATTATTTTTTATTTTTTAATTTTTTAATCTCCCCCTTAAGTTTCCCAATTTTGTATTTAGTTTTTTTTTTTTTTTTTAAGTTTTTAGCTTATAGATGATATAGTTAATATAATTTTTTAATACCACTATGCACTATGCCCACTGTTTTGTTTTGATATTTTAAGCCACATTTATCTAGTTGTGGTTTTATGTATTCACGGTTCAACACATGTGGCCTATTCTATATTAATTGTTTGCTCCTTACAAATAGATCACAAGTGTTATAAGCTATGTTTATTTAAGTGTGGTCTAATATACCCATGGTGGAAAAAATGTGGTCTATTTTTAAACAACAATTATAAAACCGTGGCATAATATAAATGGCCACGCTTGCTACCTATAGACAAAAGCTGTGGCCTCTTTGATTTTCCAACCACGGTTTTTTGACCGTAGAAACAAAAGTATGGCCTAAAGGCCAAAATGTTGTAGTGATAGAAAAAAAAAATGGACTAAAGGGGGGTGTATGTAACGAAAGGAGGGGGTGTGTTAGCAAATTTTATGATTTAATTGTGTGTGTGTGACGTGAGTGTATGTGAGGAAATGGGAATGTGTTAACAAAATTTAATTTAAGTGGTTAAAAAAGTATTAAGTGATAAAATAATTTTCTAATTATAATTATATAATTTTGTTAAATAATATTCCCTAAAAGGTTATTTATTTGTTGAATAATTGATTTTGAAATGATCATTTATTTTGTTAAATAATAAATATTCTCTAATAAGTTATTATTTTATGTGAGGGAAATAATAGTGTATGTGAAAAAGTTACTACTCTATGTGAAGTAATATGATAAACTTTTGGAGGGATCTTTCTTTTTGAATGAATTCACTCAAATTATTAAAGTTAGATAATAAGTATTATTTCATGAGTAAAATGTAAAGGAATTATCATGAAAAATATTTTATGGACTTTTATAGAGTATCCGTATTTGAAATTAATTCTAAGAGAAAAAAGTTATTATTTTATGTAGAAATATTTAATTTCTTGTGGATAGTCTTATTTTGAAGAAATATACAAGAAAAGAAATTAATCATGATATTGTCACTTCCGCGTATTAAGTTAATAATTACCTCATTAAAAAATTAATATTTCAAATATTAATGATATTCTTTAATATGATGGTATGAGACTTAAATAAAAAATTTAGTGACAAGGCCATAATATATTTGACTAGAAAATGCTTAACTAAGAATTAAGTTAAGTAATGGTTAAAGTGGGAAGCGTATCATTGATGTGTATTAATGCTTCTTGCACTATGTCCTTGTGAATGATTATTTACAATTAAAGTATGTTATAATTGTGGAAGGGTGAGAACGACCCTTGTAATGTTAGTGAGTACCTTAGAGCCTAAATGGCTTGGACTAAGCCAAGCTAGATGGAAGGTATGTTTGGACGTGGTGCGGGAAGCTACAGCGTGGTACACTGTAGATGGTTTAGGGCGTGATCTTTTATGGGTCTAAGGGGTGAATGGCGCGAGTGCGTGGAATCCTAGGGGTAGGCTAGCTACCTACGAGCCGGGATGAGAGATGCCAGCTCGTACACCTTGATAAATGTCGGGCTATCTGTGATGGAGCAGAGGGTATATCTCTTGTGGGGTTTCGCCAGGAGGAATAACGCGTTATAAGATGAAATATGGATATTGATAACTGACGTGCCGGGATTGGTGTCAGTGTACCAACGATTGAAGGATCAGAGATATACTTACTCCCCCTCGCTTCCCAAAGGATGAAATGTGATTGAAGGTTGATCAACCGAGAGTATGGATCCATACGATGACGATGATGAGGACAATGATGTTAGTAATGAGAATTAGACACGAATTAGGTCCCCCATAAACATGTGTGCTTGATTGATTGTTTGTTGGAGTGAGAAAACGTCACGACTCTTTCCATGGAAACGACATCAAAAGAATACAACTTCACTCTATATCTTTCTGTTTCTTTTGTATGTATGTACTCCGAAGATGGACCCAATGTTTTGGCACGTGGAGGTGGAGTTCAGCCCGATGGGGGCACTGGACTTACTACCCTGAAGATCGTAGGTGCCGCTACCAAGGAAACATTATCGTTAGCTTCCAGCCCTTGCAAGGAGTACCACTAGCACCGCCGGTAGATTGGACATTTCGTGTTCGCCTATTCATCCCCGTGGATTGGGAGCAAGTTGGGTGATGAGAGGGAGGATTAGATTAGTATATTAGGTGCTACTCTGCTAGGGTCATGGGTTAGGATGGTTAATGTTCTCGTTGGTAGTTATGTTATTTATGTATTTCCTTCGTTTCCATGTATTTTCATTTCAGTTGTAATCTTTTCAAGTTGATGTACTAAACCTCTATGATGGTTATGTTAATGTTATGTTCCTGTGGTATTGATGTTTAAATTCGAAATGTTTGTCGCGCGAAAAATTTTCACAATTTTTACAACGAAAGTAAATAAAGAGTATTATTAAAATTAATACAATCTTCCAAATATGAATATTAATTAAATGAATATAAGGGGTGTTACAAAGTGATTAGATGGAATTGGAACATTTTCAATCCTTGTTGGTTCTTGGTCTCCTTTTATTTTCTTTGGAGAGAAAGTGTTATGATTTGTCTAGTTATACTTTCTTTCTCTCCTCTTTAATACAACTTCTTATACTAAGACATATTTATTTCTTGGTAGCTTCTTATTAAGCAGGGTTATGTACTTATAGTTTGTATTTGTTGTAGAGGGAAGAGAATGAGGCACATGGGTGGACTCAACTAAAGCTTCCAGGTCAAGCACCTTCTCCCTGATGCGGCCATACAGTTACATATGGAGGACACTTTGTAATCTCATTTGCAAAATCCTTGTCTCTCTAATTTTACTATTTTTGTAGATTGCTTTTAGCATTTTACTGTCAAATATGTATTTTTATATTGTTCCTACCTTATTCTATAATAGAATGACCTGCAATTTGGGTTATGACTTGTGAGGTTAGTTTAGGGTTTGTTGCTACCAAAAACAAAATTAATTCTTATCCCACAAAATGGGGTTTACTAATTAGTATGAGTTTTAAGATAATTATTATAAAAATCAACAAAGGAACCATATGTAATGATTTGTGATTAGATGACAATCTAAAAATCTACATATGCTATTTACTCATATATCAGTACTCTTCTCTTATTTCCTTTAATATCTTCATGACAATGCCAATGTCTAAAAGATTTGTTCAGATACTCATAACTATGACATAAATTAGGGATGCTTTAACCTGTATGAGCCAGTTTGGAAAACAAATATATCAACAAAGTGAGCAAACACTTAAATAAGAAAATAAAAAGAATTAAAAAATAAAATAAATCAAACTCTACCCATAAATTAAAAACAGCTTATAAATTTCAATTTATAGAGAAGATAGATGTGAAAGTCTCAGAAAATCTTTGAGTATATTTTCAACTTACAAAAGAAATTTGATCCCTTTTACTCCCATAACTTTTTTCTCTTGTTAGTACCTACATATCTTTCTACAGAGACTGAGTTGTCATGATTTCTACAAACTACAGAGACTTTGAGTTGTTGTGATTTCACATGTAACGTGAAAAATAAGATGGTAATCTGAGCATATGCAGAGTTCCAACTAAAAGTAAATCATTTTTATGCAGTAAAAATATATGTTGACACCTAGAAGATATATCAAGTTATTGTCATAAATTCATACGCAGATACTAAAAGTTCAGTATAGTATAAATAAGAGTAAATTACACTAACCATCCTTAAAGTTTTGTGAAATTACACAAACTCTTCCTACCTTTTTAACATTTACATAGGATAGTACGGTGTAATGTTTTTCAAACAATTAAGAAGGGTTAGTGTAATATATAAAGGGGTGTAGTGTATATTTTTCAAACAATTAAGGGGTTAATGTAAGAGTAGAAAAAACAAGAAAAGTTTGTGTAATTTTACAAAACCTTAGGGGTAGTTAGTGTAATTTATTCTATAAATAATTAAACCCGTGTTTGTATGGGGAATTTTAACAATTCAAGGAAATTGAATACATGACATTTGAATTCTCTTCATTTTCCAAATGTTTTGTTTGGATATTTCCCTATCAAATTTCTTGTAATTTAATTTCCTTCTTTGGATAGAGCAATTCAATTTCCACTATGTGCAAAATTTTAATTTTAAATATTTATTTAAAAATTAAAATTTTAATTTTAACTTTACCAAAAATAAACATTAGCCAATATTTAAATGTTTAATAATTCAAAAATATTTTTAATATTTAATCATTCAAAAATAATACTAAACATTAATATTTACAAAATATTTTAAGATTGCATTAATATGAGCATTTACAATATGTTTAAAATGCCTTCAAAACGCTATTATTACCACAAGTCCTTCAATACACCAATCCATAATACAGAGCTCATTTTGAACTAAAAAAAAAGAAGGGAATATTTAATTTTGATCACAAACTATTCAAAATAACAATATCACAAACTGTAACCATGGTAGAATCCTTCAATCAACTGCGCACACTTAGAAACACAAATTGGCGTATGCATAAAGGCCAATTATGCGAGAAACAAATTATGTTGCAGTTTATGTACTGGCACCTGCACTTAATATGATAACACATTAGAAATCTAAATAAAAAAAAATGCTGAAATCAAGTATCAGAAAGACCTTATAAAGGACTAAGAAAATCAAGAAAAAAACCAACTTCATCTTTTAACCAATGGATAAAATTTCGGAGGTCTTCTTCCGCTACACTCCATGAATATATAAATGTAGATTTAGTACATATTGAGCATCTATAAACTGTCTTTAAAATGGCAACCACAAGTGATTATCGACTTACCCTCTAAATTCCAAATTAGCTTTGTGTTTTGTTCATTGTATGATTAAACTTTGAGTATATACAACTTTTTTTTTATAATTAATGCTGGACGGAATTTTTCATGCAACTTTAATACCAAAGCAATTTCTTACTACCCATCCGAAGGCATTAACACAGGCAAGAGTAGCAGAAGAAATATGTAAGTGCATATATAACCTCAATATACTTACCAAAAATGTAAAAACCATTTAACAGAAAAACATAAGGTTCAAAACAATACACACTACCACCAAAACAATTTTTTTAAATTGCAAAGATCCTATGTGTCACTTAAAGCACCATTACTTACATACAAAACTAAGTAACTAACTATCTGTTTCTGTGTCAATAGGTTCTGCTTTCCAAATGATATCTTGCAGCCAAGTAGATAGATCATTTTAATTTCAGTACAAATCAAATTCCACACATAGTATAGCAAATGCCATATCCCTACTGTAGAGCAAAAAGCTTTGCTATAAAGGATAGGTTCCAATACATATTCAGTTGAATCAACATATACAAAAGAAGGGCTGCTTAGATTCAGGTTATTAAATTGAATTATTAAAATTAGTATATATAAAGGAAGCCAGTTAAAAGCAAATAATTGGAGAAGAACAAATATTCACACATCAAAATATCCAAAACAACAAAGGTTCAAACCTATCAATAATCTATATCCAATGATCAGGTAGTAGAGGACATGAAGAAGACAGGACAATCAACCAACTCAAGTGAAATTCACAAATGAAATGATAGAAATAAATTTCAGTTAATTAATGGTCTGTTTAATTTTCTAAGTGACAACAAGTACTAGTTTGATTGAGTATGGCCCTCTTACTCTGGTCTCTCCCTCCCAAAACTAATTAACTAACTTCGATTTACATACATTTTCTTCCTCTATATATATCCTAACTCAGCTACTGTAGTTAGGGAGCTAACTAACTAACTATAAAAACTTCTATAACAATTTTAACTAACACGGCCTAACTGAGGATGGCTCACTTGGCCCTTTGGATCATTCTTATTTATTCTAATGTATACTTTCCTAATAAGGGCATGCCGCTAAGAGCTAACATCTTCCAAAATTGCACTCTGTGTGAGTTCTTACAGCAACAGAAAAAGAATTGGTTAAACGGACTAATAGCAAGTTTAATTTGGTTAATTCCTGGCAATTGTAATTGAACCAATTACTTGAAAATAAAGTGACAAACTTATTAATTAATCTAAGAAAGACATTGATTGACAATCTAAGAAAGACAAATCAATTAAATCCATGTCATGCCTCATGCTTTAAATCTTAAAACATATGCCACCAATCACTGGACTACTAGAACAACCGTGTACATACCTGGTACCAAATGTTTGACCAAGCAAGAGGAATTAACAAGAAAGTTGTTGGCCAAGAATTTTGACACGTGATTATGAAGATGCTGATCACTGTAATGCACATGGCCACCACAAAGTTGAGAAACAAGGGGATAAATACATCAACATTGGTCTGATCAGTTGATGCTTGTAGAAGTTCAAGAAAAACATATTCATTATACATGTGGACTGGGAAGATAACAGTAACCTAGAAGTTTATGTCAATATGAATTTAATACTACAACAACAGAATACTAATGAAGGAGGTTTGAACTTGGATTTTCACCAACTCAAATGCATTGAAATCAACAATGGAATCAAACAAACACAAATGCAAATCCAACATAGTTTGGTGGAAATACAACAAACAAACTAGATTATAGAGATGAAATGTAAATCAATGAAATTAAAAATGAAATCAAAATCAAAACACAAATCAACGAAAACAAAAATGAAACACAAATTGAATCAACAAACCCTAGATTATAGAGAAGAGAGAGCGAGAGAGATAGACCTAGAATGAAAAACCGAGAGAGAATGCTTTTGAACAGAGAGTGAGTGCTTCTGAACCGAGTGAGATTGAATGAACGGAGCAAGAGAACAAGGGGGTGAGCGGAGCTAGCGTCGCAAGGGAGCAGCATCACGAGGGTCGTGAGAGAGCGTAGCGTTCACGACAGAGAATTTCAAATTCTATAGTTTTTGATGGAATTTCAAATTCTACTAGTTAGGTTAATTAAAATACCTCATAAAATAATGAATATTTCAATTGATTTTTAATTCTCCATCCAAACAGTCTATTTTACGATGGAGTATTTTAATTGCTTTTAAAAAATGAATTAATCTTCTAAATTTCCCCATCCAAACACAGGGTAAATCTCCTTTAAAATTCCCTAGATACAGAAAACCACAGCCAATGGCTCATGTTATTTATAATGATTAAAGAGTAAAGCCTTCTCCGGGAGAATCAAGAGTGCACCAATCTATTATATATATATATATAGGAGGGATCCACTTACTTCAAGAGTAAGTATAAGAGACTTACTCTTCATCCTCACCATTCATTTTTTTGAAATCTAATGGTTGTAATGAGTTTTGATATATCAGGGATCCAATGCAATGAAAAAATTTATCAGGGATCCAAAACAAAAATTGGTCATTTATCAGGGACCTAAAACATATTTAAGCCAAAAATAATCCTAAATTTCACAAAATCTTAACTATGATTAATAGTTACAAATTATATTAATTTCTATGGGTTATTTGATTGTCTATTCATAAAAAATAGTATAAGCTTTTATTGTTTGTTTCACAATATAGTCTTAGTTTCAATTGAATTAATTATTGAAAACTTACATAAAAATTGACAAAGAATTCATTTAATTAAATTTATGTTTTGTAGTTTGGTTGTCATTCTAAGAATGTTGGCATTTGGACAATTAATGTGTGATCTTGCAAAGTACTACTTGTAATCAAGTTTTGATCATATTTCTTTTGGATTTTAAAAATATATAGAGCAACTCTTTTTTTATGACATAATTGATTGTGATTATTGGTGACAATTTATTTGAGGGAATCTTTGAATTCATGTGCTCTACATTGATGTTAGATGGATTGCAAAGGATTTTCAAAGGTTCAAGACTCTTAGTTTTGTTCTTTTTGAAAGCTTTGGCTACAAAATTGGTTATGGTGGTGTGTTGATGTGAGTGTACAATTTGGAACATAAAAAAAGCTACTACACACTTGTTCTTCAACTGCATCAATGTTGTTGGTTGCTATCTTCCTAATTAATTTATTCTATTAATGGAAGGTTCACTGAGGCTATTGGAACATGTCTATTCTAATTGTCAAATTACTGTTCTTTTGGTGCCAACCTAGTTGGGATTAATGGTTGTAGTCCGATGCTTTTCATGCTTTTCTAAAAAATTGTCAAATTACTAATTGTGCCCTGAGCATTCTGGTTGCGTATCATTACCTAGTAGCTATGGATTTTTGCTTTCTGTTTGAGGTTTGTTGTAATTAAATATTGTTAATAATCTTTATTACAAAGATAGATGAGGCATATAGACTTGTAGGGATTTCACCCGCTTCTTTTGATATAGTTTAAGAGGTTATTGGTATATTTGTGATCAATTGAGGTGTGTTGTTTGTTTAGTGTTGTGCATGTGTTTCGTTAGTTTGTGGTTTTTATATTTAGAGAATAAATTTTATAGGTGGTGGACCTTTGATTGTTTAACTTATTGTTGGTTCATGAGTTTGGTATTTTTTTCTTGAATGGTGAGTAAAGAGATTATCTTACATTGTATCAAACTTAAGTATCTCTTATGCTCAACATCATTAATATATTCCTTTTGCTTTTCTAGAAAACAAATTCACCTATAATACCAGGATTTAAAATGTTTATAAAAGTTCTGTATATCATTTAATTAAAATTTTAATTTGGACAAAATTTTTAATTATGTAAGATTTTCTTCCTTAATTGAAATAAATATTTAGTGGTCAAGTTCACTTATCCTGATCCTAAATACGAGTAGATATTGACAAAGACAAATTTATTATAAGACCCACTACACATGCTTATAACATTTTTTCCACAAGAATTTGTCTTTTACTTATGAATCAAGACAATTTAACATTTGAGATAGTTGTAAAGGTCAAATTATGGGTTTTGATGAATATAAATGTGATTTCTATTATAAGACACTCATTAAGTAACTTTCAACTCAAGTGGGTTTTCTTTTTTTGAATAAAACATAGGTGTAATATTATAAGTATTATTGGTATTGTTCTTTAGGGTCCATTTGATATGCTAAAAATTAAGGAACAAAACAGCACAAAATTATTTGTTTTTTGGTGTGATTTGAAAAATGGTTAGGGGATAGAACAAAAAAGCAATACAACATAGGACAAAAAGATAAAAACTTGTTACTCATTAAACCAAGAGACAACTTTTGTCTCATGCATAACAAAATAAAAACACAAAATTATTCTTGCTACTTTCCCATGTCTCCCACCTCCATACCTTAACACTACAAGAAAATCGCGAATTAGCGAGGGAAATTTGCGACGGAAAAATTCTCTCTCAAATCCCTCGCTAATTAGCGAGGACATGCGAGGGATCAATGTCCTTCACAAATCTCTGGCTAATTAGCGAGGAATATGATAGGTACCAATTTGTCGTCACCATTCTCTCGCTAACATCTTTTGCATGTTGACCACACTTATACCTCAACAAACTAACCTGCATATTATTCGATGGCACTACAAGATTTAGGAATTGTACTGGTCCTGGCGGTGGTTTTGCTGGTCTTGTTGGTTATACTGCAGCTGGTGTTGTTGAACGATAGCTTGTGCATCAGCTGGTAGGAATTGTAAGACAGCACCATCAAATGACTGAAACTGACGTGTCAACCGATCATTATCCTCCCTCGTTCGACGAACCTCTTGTCTCAGTTGGTTAATCTCATCTGAATCATTTGAGCTACTACTCGGTGCTTTCCTTTTAAGCATGAGGTTGTTATCCCCATCTCTATAACCGTGAGCAAGCTCTCCAGCCCCGTAGAGTCGTCCCTTGTGCTTGCCACCAGCAGCTTGGACCCAACACCGAGTCCTAATACTCTCCTCCAAAGCAGGGTCAAGAGGGCTGGTCTCTGATTCACCAACAGATGATGAAGCCTCGGACCTAGCCTGAGAAAGTTTAGTTTGAAAATCTTCCTGTGTTTGACAAAAGAAAAGGCGTTATTTCATTAATATAGTAAACATTAATAAAATAATGAAAAAATAAAGATATTATTCAACGGACTCACATGTGTTTTCCTAGATCTTTCATCTACTATCCTTTCTTATATGTGTCTGTTGAAAGACCTCATCAATGTATACAGACCGACCAAACTCCTTTGCCTGCAAAAATAAAAAAAAAACATTGATAATTAATTATACACATTTAATATACAATTATTAAGTTTTGAACAAAATACCATAGAAATATTTGATGTACACACCATGCGCATGGCGTGATCATGCGTGCTAATGGAGCCACCTGTATGTAGGGTTCCACCCTTTTCGGACTCCCGATTTTTGGAGGCCTGTGCAGACTTTAATCGGAAAGAAGCTGAATTCCAATGTGCTAACAAACGGTTCCACACATCATCTCCAAGCCAATATGGCCTCTCATTAGTGT
The DNA here is from genome assembly GCA_026413185.1 of Pueraria montana var. lobata. NCBI lineage: Eukaryota > Viridiplantae > Streptophyta > Magnoliopsida > Fabales > Fabaceae > Pueraria > Pueraria montana. The sequence continues at coordinate 75,720,535 of CM048648.1, forward strand.
GTGTGTGTGTGTGTGTGTGTGTGTGTGTTTTGGGGCTATCACACATTCCAAAGCATGTTGAATGTGAATCCATCTCTCACGAGGATCACACTCAATGTGCTCCAATAGGAATATAAACATACCTATTGTCATTCAAAAGTCTCCAACTCAACTACTTGAACTTACCAAGTTGTGCTTATTGACTCTATAAAGGGGGGGCTTTCTACACATGCACAAGAGATTAAATTTATGCCACAGTTTGTAACTTTAGGGGGTCAAATTGCTGAGTGTTGAACCATGCAAGATTAACTCATGGTGCTTCACTAATATAATGAAAAGTACGAAAACTCCAATGCATTCATAAAGGATATCGCGAGACAAACATCAATCTGAGTTAAAAATAGAAATTGTTTATATGTAACTAAAATTCAACTAAGTGCCTTCTTTAGGCAGCATCAGAACACAAACCTTTGTATGGTGGATTACTAGTATCATGAATACACAGAAACTGTTTATATATAACTAAATTTCAACTAAGCGGCTTCTTTAATTAGCAACTCATCTTACAAAAATAATTAACTCACCTTAAAATGCTGGAAAAAGGCATCCTTTTCATTCTCTTTCATGGCTCCCCATGTAGCCCATGGATGAAGAAACTGCTGCTTAATGTTCATTGATTGACCAGGGAGGTCAGCTTATAGAGTGTTTTAAGTTTTAACAAATCCAATTCCAAACACATAGCTTCTACTTTCCAAACATGCAAAACCATTGTGGGGCAGCGCAAAAAAGGTTAGAAGATATAAAAACTATCAATTTGGTTCAGTCCTCTAAACAATTCCAACATTAATTTAGACCCTCAACCATATAAAGCAATATCAATTATGTCCTTGAAGAAAATTGACATCAATTTAGTTACTCAACCATATAAGCCTGTAACAGCATACAAATTATAGAACACTGTGTATAATTTTAAATCTCTGTTGGAGATTTAAAATTATTACTATGTATAATTTTAAATTGATAGAGGCGATTGCCAGAACCTTCCAATACTGCTGCAGGATTAGAGGACTTGGTTGCAGTTTCATCTGCTCCTTCCAAAATGTTCTCCAATCCTTTTTGCCATTATACTGCTATTCACCTTGCATTATGGGAATTGAAAAGTTATGTACAGAATGTGCGGTATGTGAAAAAATGTTTCTTTCACCACTTTTTTACTCTCCACATCCTTGCTAAAAGTACTTCTTTATATATATATATATATATATATATATATATATATTTAAAAATTATACATAGTAATAATTTATATGATTCCTTGGAATTCCAAATCCAAGAACCCAACTAATGATACAATAAGTAACAATTCAAATTGGGATTACACACAACATGAGAGTATTAACACCTCCGAAACAAATAAAAAAATAAGACTCTTGAAAGACAATAACAATAGAAAACTGCAGTAGTGAAAATAGTTTGCATACCAAAAGGAAGCAAGAAGCAGTAGGAGCGAGGTTGTTGAGTGCCTAGAATGCTTCAATCTGCAATGGAACCTATGTGGAATGGCAGAGTAAAATGGCTGTAAGAAAAATTTTCATATACAACCGAAATTGACTGCTTATTTGTGAAAGTGGCTCTCCCTTGGCACATCTTGAACACAATAGAATAGTTTACAAAAATTAAGATCGATAGTGAACAAGCAAGAACTCAAGAAGACACGGTTTCGTGGCATGAAGAAGCGGTTGTGGGGGCGAATCTTGACGAAGATTCGAGATCCATTGAAAAAATAGTGCGTGTGGCTAGGCACGTTCAATTTTGCCAAGGATGTCGCGCTGGCCTACGACATCATAGCCCAATCCTTCTGCGGGCCCAAAGCCAAAACCAGTTTCGCTCTACCAAGCCCATGGGCTTTCGAAGTTCGTCCCTCTTCCTTGCGGAGAAGCTCCTACTCCTTCTCCTTGACTTCCCCCTCTCTTGCTCCTCCTCTCCGTCATCCATGCCCTCTGTAACTGCCCTACCGAATCCGCCGTTAGCCTCCTCCGAATCTTCCACTCCAAAAATAACTGTATTTCAAAGAGGTTTTGATTAATGAAAACAGTGATGCAGAGCTATTTGGGTTTACATTTGGTGGTGACGGTGGGAAGAGAGAGGCAGTGGTGATGGTGGTGGAAAAATGGTTTGCGTTTGGGGTTGAGTTGAGAGCAAAGAGTGTGGAGAGGGCTCACGCGTTTGGGATAGGGTCGACAGTTCCTTTTTTTTTTTTTTGGAAAAAACACATAGTGAGAGTTTTTAGCCATCACTATGTTAAATTAATTTTTTTTCAAAATTTAAAAGTTAGCATAACACTAACATTGTTAACGGAAAATGAAATAAAGGACTAAAATGAAACATTCAAAAATATAAGGGACCTAAATGAGACTTTTAAAACTTAATGTACCAAAACGAAAAAACACTAAAACATAAAGGACCAAAAGTAACATTTAGCCAATTATTTAAATAAAGGTTATGGGTTTCTGACAAAAATTTGATCGTCTCCTCTGTTTTTGGCAATATCCCACATGCCACAACAAAAGTATGACCAATTACAACAAACACAAGACATGTCAGACAGTTCCATTTACAATATATATAATCAATCTTAGACTTAAGCTCAACATCAATATCATTGTCAACATCATTTTCAATTCTCAATGTTCCATATTCAAATTATTCAACAATCACGACAAATATTGAACACATCATCCCACTCAATCCATGTACTAAGAGAAATAGACAAGTACAAAGTGTGAGAAGGGAAACGAAAAGAGCATTCAAAAGGAAAAGGTTACTGAGGTTAGTTAACACATCATCTCATAATTACTTGACTTAGCTAAAAAGTGTCCCATGTTCGAGTATGTCACTAACAATTATTTTTCAACTCAATTTATACATTTAAAACAATAAACATCAACAAATAGAAGATTCATACATTTCCCTCTTACTAAGAGTGAGATATAGCTTTAAGGAGAAAAGAGAGAGAGATCGTTGCTTGCTCTTAGCCTTAGCTAAGCCCCAATGTTGTGGAGAAGAACCAAGAGTGAGAATAAAACTACTTAAACAAATATATTAACCAAATTTCACATACTTGGTTCGTGGCCTAAAATTAGCCTTTTGAAGTGTATGCACAACTTAAGTTTGTAAATTAAATGACCAAAATTTAAGTTGCATGAATTCAAGCATAGAACATAGATGTGTGGCTTGACTCAACCTATGTTTGAACAAGGCATTTGAATATGTCCAATCGCACACATGAGAAAAGAACAATACCCCAATTAAATCTATGCCTCAATACCCCAATTATATCTATGCCTTAAATACCTTAGCCAAATAATGGCACGGGATACAAATTGCCAAGCAAATACCTTCAATCATAGTGCAGCGTATAAAGACCTAACAGACAATTTATTACCCCAATTATAAAGCAACAAGCCATACCAATAACCAATATAGGACCATATTTCATTACCAACAATTCATTTATTTGAATAGAACCAATAATTTCATACCAACATAAAGCAAGCTAAACCAGTACCAACATCAATTGTAGTACCAACATGTTCTCCTCCTTTTATTGTTGGACTAACAACACCGAAAACCAATAACCATGAGCTAAAAACATCTTTATATCAGTCTTATTAAACACATTTTTGGATTGCACTAAAAGACCAAAAACTAAAATCTCATCATTTAGCAATTCATGAAATTCATTCAACATTCCAGTTCATTAGAAAACCATTTGATACAAGATAAACACAACATTCTAGTGATTAATTAAGGCATTTTGGCAAACAAGTGGTTGGCAGGTACGAAAAAAACTAATTGAAGAACCTTGTGTCTCATGTAGTAGTAAGCCAACAATATTATCAAAGTTAGCAAAAATCAAGGCTCAAAAATAGATTTGACAAACAAGAATGAAGATTAAGTTCATGCATTACTCTTCGATGCAGAGAAGTAGAGAGCAACAATGGTGACAATGCAAAAGCATGAGCAATGGCGGTCACAAGGTTTTTCAATGGTGAGATCGAGTTTTCAAAACTTGTCATGACAACGTCAAAGAACTTGAGCAATGGTGGTTGACGAGCAATGCAGGTGTCCAAGAACATGTGTGAGAGAAGCAAAAAAAGAAAAAATAAAGCAACTTTGGTGTCAAAGAGCAACTTCAAATAAAGAAGGAGTGAGGAAGAGGGCGACGAGGGTACCTCACATCGCCAACTTTGTTGTCGCGAATAGGGTTCATCATTGCAATCGCAAGGAGGAACACAACGGAGCAAATGTGGTGTCAATGGAGGAACACAAGGAACAAACATGAACAAGGGTGGTTCATCACAAAGAGGTAGGTTTTGCACAAAGATGGAAGGAGTTGCAAAATTGAAGTGCGGGGACGAAACTTAAGTGAATTTAAGCTGACATACTACATAAGTTATTAAATGAATTGATGTGGTATGTTATATCTTACATTGATTATATTTAATTAAACTGATGTAGTCTTTCAACCATTAATTTAAAAAATGCCACTGGTTCATAATCTACATCAGTTCTTTAAGAAACAACGACGTAAATACCTTTTATTTAGTAATGAAAGTAATATATATATATATATATATATACATATATATATATATATATACATATATATATATATATATATGGGTGTACGACCTGAAAGGAAAGAATATGTATATAAAGTGACATAAATTTTCATAATAAAAAAGTATATAAAAGTAGAAGTATTTTAGTCTTTTTAGTCCACTAAAACACCTTTCCTTCGTCCTTCGCTCCCAAATGGAAGGATTACTATAAGAGTGTGTCTCATGTGTTTACATTCATTCTTTCCACTATCACTGGTTCAGAATGACGATATGATTAAAATGGTTGCCTTTTTCTTTCCTTCATGAAATCGTTCCTCCATTTTCATTGGTTTCAAACAGTGCATAACAATAAGTTTTGTTTCATGGATTCTAGAGTGAAGAAAGAACAATGAATTGAAAAATTAAAAAATTATACTTTTGTAATCTTTTGGTTTCCTGAAAAATGGGGATGGCAGAAGACCTCTGCATGGGGCCCACACAAAATAACGATTCATCCATACTTGGATAGAAAAGGAGAAGAGCCAATGATTTTAAGTGTATAAAGACTAAATTGTCCTTTTTTTTTTGCACATATCTTCTTTTATTAGGGATATATATTTATTTCATTCTATATACATTTTTTTTTCCTTTTCACTTCTATCCAACCAAACAAGGGAAAGGAAACTTTTAACTTTTTTTTTTTTATGTTCTTTGCTACAAAACAACTTGAAAAAATATATCACTTTCTATTTTTTTTTCTTTCCTTTCACTTTCTTCCCTAAAACAATCATATACCCTATGACTATGTTGGATCAGTTGTAGAAAATGGAATGAAATGAACCATAATATAATGGAATGGGATGGAATAAAAATGTCATTATGTTGTTTGGATATTTTATAACGGAATAGGACAAAGATTTTATTCCATTGTTTGAAAAAATGATGGAACATAATGAGTTATAACTTTTTAATTCCCACATTATCCTCATTTTAAATATGTTGTCCTTAAGAAACTAATGATTAAGTTAGAATTTGCAAAGATAAAATAGTCATTTTGTAATCTAAAAGCTTTGTTCCATCAAGTGCATCCCAAATTGAGGAAAAAAACACTTAATATGTCTGCTAGGAAAAAATCACACCTAAGATTGTTCACTTTTCTAAATAATTAATTTTAAAATTAAACTCTCTTCAATATAAAACTTTGAAATTATAAACCCGAATTATTGATATAAAATACATATTTTTCAAACCAAATACTCTCTATTTTTAAATAAATGTCATTTTAACCAAAAGAAATTGAAAATGATCTTTAGTTTTACGACAATAAAAAATATATATACATTTATTTCAGAATGAAAAAAGCACATCCTTGATATTTAAAAAAAAAAAACCTGTCATTCATGTGATTGTTAGATTGCTGGAACCTGTCCAAAATCAACGTCAGACTCGTTCGTCAGGCCACCTTTTCCATATTTTGGAATTTTAATTTATCGTGACATTTTGTGGTCATCGAAATATGCATACGCATGAAGGTAAACCAGCGGTCATCAATCCCAATATGCTGTCAATTTTTTTCTTCTTTCAAATACATAATATATTTAAATAAGCTTGCTAGAAAAACATTCAGAATAGTTTTTTAATTATTTTCCCGTAAGCTCCCCTATTTTTTAAGAAACGACTTAACAATTAATTTGAAAAAAATTAAAAAAATCAATTATCACTATATTTTAAGCACATATTTTAATTAAAAAAGTACTTGCATCTAAACAAAAGTTTAATCAAACAGATTAAACAAATGGGTGCCAACTATCAGTGTACTAATTCACATTATATAAACAATGGGTATAGAGTATAGACACTGAATTACTGTGTATAACTTGTAATAGAACTACCACAAGTCCTCTGTCTTGACGGGACTCTGTTTGTAAAGGGTTAAGGGCTTCTCAATACTAGTAACCTCTCCACCACATACCAAATCATTTTTACTCTGAAGTTCTCTTTGCTCTGAAGACCCCCCACAAATAGTACTTTTCTTGAAATCCTGCACAAGTAATTCAAAACACAATTTTGTTTTACAAACAACAAATTTGAAATGTGCCATTGAAAAAAAGTAGTATAAAATATAAATACGACTCACTTCGGCATTGGATAGGGAGTAATATAGAAGGAAAAACTAGAAGCTCAGCATTTTCAACCACAGCTATTATGGAAAGGTCAAAGTAAATGATGTCATCAACCAGCTTGCCATAGGCCCTATCAACACTGTAAAAGCATGACATATTTAGTACTGAATTAAAGAGAGAAGAATCAGATCATGTTAGTTTGTCTAAAAAATCACCTTTCACTATCAGGGAAGAAATAAAGAGCAATGCTATCCACATTTGGTCCACTTTTCATGAAAGACTTCGGCCACACCTTAGATCTTGGGAGCAATTCCGGGCAAAGCACATCAGGGAAAAGTCTTGTCTCCTCCAGAACTTGGGGGCATGCTAAAGTGGACATATGGGCCAGAAACCCAATGACAGTACCAAAACTTGGGTCGAAGAGGCGCAAACTTCCCCTATTGACCAGAAAATTCAACTTTAGATTCATCATAGCCGCTAGAAAATTCATCAGCTTCTAAAAGGGTAGAAAAACAAATTTCTTACCTCCAGACTGGATCAGCAATAGGATGTGGAACAGTAGCATTCAATGACCCCTCACCAGTATTAGCTTCATCTTTTGGAACTGGTTGACACTGTTTCTCAAACTTATTACCCTTTTTAGTGTTGTTACTGCATTGAGACAACACATGATGAGACAAACTGTGATTATCAGATAACAGCACCATTGTTTTAGCTGCACCATTTTTTGGCTCTATTCTGGCTTGAGATGCATCATTTCCCGAATTTAGAGAGACATTTTTTCCAGATAGGAAAAGAGTATAATTATCATGAGAACATGTCTCTGCTACCTTTGGTTCACAATCATCGCAAAACCAAGTAACTTCTTCAGTAAAAATCACAGGCCCGTCTAAACAATACCTGAAAAGGGAGAGTTGAGGAGTACAAGGTCAATATGCATTTAAGAATGTGAAACTATAACTTCATACGATGCAAAAGCTTCTGGTTTAGAAAATGCTGGGAGGAAAATTCAATAGCATAATAAAATCACTATGCTTCTGAGGCTGAAAAGGAAGTTCATGGTATTAATATAATTGTATTGTGCGCATCAACTAGGTGGTATTTACAAGATGGTTTTCTATAATTTACAGAATGTATATTAAATAAAATTTTCTAATAAAAACTACAATCCCCAAATCTAAATCGTATTTAAGATACATATTACCTTTATTTTAGAATACAAACAAATATTCCGCCCGCCTTCAATACTAAGAGTAACTTAAATAATGTCCATATGGTAATAAAAATACATGCATATGCTAGGGTAAGTGTGGTGATGAAAACCTGCTAAAATCATAATTTCGGCAAGCAATTTTACTGAAGTCAAATCATTCCTGCTTTTTATATGGTAGGAATAAAATTAAAAGATAGAAATCCAAGTGCATATGCACAGGTTCAGGGTACAAATACCAAGCATGTGTATCATTTCAATATTCTTTGGATTCAGCAAATAAAATTGGGAATACTCCCACCTTACTATTAGTATTAATGGAAATTTAAAGAATGTCCCTATGGCATAGAAGTGGCAGCATCTGAGTCAAGCACGATGATGAAATATTTCTACAAATACATTAAAGCAAGTAGACAGAGTAAATAGAAGTACCTATGAAGTGCATAAACTTGACACATGTTGCAAAAGACAAGTGCCTCTGGAAACCCTACATCACCACAATTAAGACAAATAGCTACCTGCAACAACAATTGTACAGAGTTTTACATCAGTGATTCATAAAAGCAGATTCATAACTCAAAAGAAACACATACTCTTCCACAAAATACTGTAACAGCCATATGCGAGCAAAACCTAGTAGGTTTTTGAGTTAACAATTTTTTTTTCAAAATGTTGACAAAAGTCATAAAACTTGTTACATTTGCAATCAATATTCTTGCTAAAGGTCATGATAAAAAGATTTGTGTTAGATGTTGCAAATCATTAACAATTATTTCCTCTGATCAATTCAAGTTTTGATCAAGTTTATGTCATTTTATGGAGATGAGACACTACCCGAAAAAAGAAAATATCTAAAATGGTTATTTCAAGCAGCAATTATTAACTAGTAGAATTGTAGATTTGTTTAATTGACAAGTCTAAATTAATCATAAAGGGTAGGTTAAGCAGAATCATTCCTGTTATGGTAATAGTAATACTGATAATTTAGTTCACTAACACCAAACAATAAAATTATAGCCAAATTTGTACACAAAATCTCTTAAGCAACCACTATATTGTTTGTTAGATTCACAGAAAATTAGCATAAGAGAAACACCTTAGACAGCTGAGTTGTCCCTGACTGATGGGTGAGAATATCCATCTTTTGTTCAGCTTTAGAACATCCATCTGCAGTTAGGGTGTTAGTACGGGAACCTGAAGGGGAATTGAACTCCACTACAACTGATGGCAACAGCTGATTGTTTTTCTCATCAGTACAATTTTGGCTCTCACAATCTGCTGTGTCTTTTGATAATTGGGGTTCTGTTATAACATGTTGTGATTCAAAACTTGATTCCACAGCTGTTGGTGGTATGGCAACAGTAGCTTCAGAACTCACATTTTTTTTTTCTGGGCATCCATTTTTCCCAGATTTCAGAACTTTCTTAGGTTGAACTACTAAATTTACTTGAGAATTTGGAATCTGTCCATTTGAAATGCTTAGTCTCTCTAATTCCTCATGTAGATTCAACATTCTTCAATGCTCTTTCCATTATTATGTGCTTCCACATGTTTGTAACTACCCAACTTAACCTCACAAATTTTACAATATGCCACTGGTTGTGGCTGGTGTAATGGTCCTACAGCAGGAATAGTTGGTCCAAAGGTTTGATCAGGTACATACGTACATCCAGCATAGCAGAAATCCCAACCAGATGAGGAAATTGGTCATGGTAGTTAAACTGGCACTGACTGCAACCTCTAAACGATATATCATTCCAGTCATTTCTATTTTGAAACCTCCCAATCCGCGAATAAACCTTCAAACATGAAGCAGTGCATAAATTGATATGGCTACAGCGTTCATGTATGATATTAAGGGAGGGGTTAGAAAAGAGATACAAAAACATTCTTAGGCCTCCATTGGTTTAGAAACCAAACTGAACACTCTAGTCTCCCTAGTTACACTACCACCTGGAGTTGCTTGCAATCAGCATCAACCCATTGAACCATTTGAGTAATCCAATGACTCAAAACCAGACTAAATCAGTCAAACCATATTGACCTCTCAACTTAATCCCGATTTTGAAAAACATTCAGGTTTAATACGGAAAAAGGTTGAAATATTATCACTATAGCCATAATTAGAGTCCCAACACAAATAATGACACTTCCAAAACTACTTACCAGCATGCTCATTTATGTATCAAGATAAATGTGATAACAGCCACCTTTTATAGAATACCCAACATTCTGTTCATTTTAGTAAATTTGGTGCTTCATAAATTTATAAACAACCTCTACGTCTCACAGAAGAAGTTTCACATGCAATCCCCTTCACTGTTACCATCGAGATAGAAAATATTTTGTCAAGGCTTATCAAGGTTTATTATCCAACATTATACATGTTCTTAGCTTCTCTTTTATTATCAAGGTTTAATATCATATAGTGGATGGCGTTGTGGGCAAATAGCAGAAATCGCTTAGCAGTTGAAATATAAGATATATCAATTATCAATTATATATGTATAAAAAGTTTATGTTGTTTGCAAATAAAAGTAAAATGCATAAAAATTGGCCTAATTTTAATTCAAAAGTTCAATTGGTTGGAGACTCACGCATGTCACAACCGTGACACCCATAGCGGCCACAATGGCGGATAGAGTCACAATAATGGATCCAAGGATTTCCCCAATGCAATAGCACCTATGAAGCACCGATACTTCAATTTGCTTCATGTATCCGTATCCATTACGTATCCAATACCGATACTCTCGGATACTGCACCGATACATATCGGTGAAGTATCCAAATCTATGAAGCACCAATAATTCAATTTGCTTCACGTATCCCATACCGATACACTTTGGATACTTCACCGATACACGTATCGGTGATGTATCCAAGCTTTTATAGCATTTTACGAAAATCCAATACAATTACATGAATCATGTAAGTATGTCTAATATAGAAACATTGTCCCTTAATGAACCAAAAATGGAAATTGTTCTCTTTATGTGAATGATTTCAAGAAAGGATGAAATTGATAGTACTGTTCATATATGTAACTAATACAAAGTAATTTATTATGACAATGATTTATAATTTTAGTTTTAGTAATGTCAAAGAAGTATGTTTTTAATTTAGATTTGCAGAATTACAATTATATATTTATCATGTTTTATAAATTTTTATACATTTCTAAATATTTATCTTACACGTATCGTATCCTATATATTTTTAAAATAATCGTATCGCTGTATCGGATACGTATCGTATCCGATACACGTATCGTATCTGTGTATCATAGAATAGCACTATAGTGCCGCTATAATGGCTATTTAACAACAGTGCATCTTAGCAACATTAGCCTCATATAAAATCTACAATTTTGTCAATATCCACTGACACTCACAAATTGCACATAACATATCAGAAAGCACACAGCTAATTCTACAAATATATCAAATTGATGTCCATCGTTGCGAAATAACAACAGAATTTAAAAAAAAAAAAAAAGGCTCTACTACCACTTTTCCTACTCCATGATCATTCATGCGTTATTTAATGACCATCCATGTTCTTTCTGATTAAAAAAACAAAAACAACCACAAGAATCCCTTAAAAGAAAGAGTTATTATCCTTATCATATATTCATTTTTCTTTCCTCACATTTTCACATCATTTTTCTTCCTATTTCTCCATTTTTCATCAATCACTTGTCACATCTATCACTATCACTCTCTTCCTCTGTTCTTCCATTCAACATCTCACTTCCATCAACACCCCAAAAATTAACCATTTTCCTAAAACAAATTAAAAGAACAATAAAAAAAAGAAGAAAGATTAGAAAGAACTATCGTATCACACAACAAACAAACACCCAACAAATTATAACTGCATGGGAATTCCAAACTACACATTCACAAAGACAAATTTTCAAATATAATGACAGCACTAAACAAAAAGGGGGAAAAATAAACCCAGTGGAAAATAAAAAGTATGAAAAGAAATTAAGAAAAAGAAAACTAACCATGGTGTCAGTTTTGCAAGAATGAGAACGCTGAGAAAGAGAAAATTGGGGTATGAGTTTTTGCAAGAATGAGAAAATTGGAGAAGGTGCGGAATCAGAGGGAAGAAGAGCGAGTATAAATACTGTAAGAAGGAAGGAATGAATGCATGTAGAATTGGGTCTGAAGGCGCGAAAATTGGGAAGTGAGAATGAAAGGAAAAGTCGCTTACGCCCTTGATTTCACGCCGTCATTTTTTTTAAGAGGTTCAAGGGAAAGAGGCATTGTGTAAAACAAGGAAATGATAGGGATTAAGGGGGAAAGATAAAAAGAGTTTCCATGTTTTATTATTATGTTTTTGTTATTTTATTAAAACAATTAAGTATGAGAGATAAAAATATATAAAGAAAATGAAAAAAAAAATATCTCATTACCTTCTTAGAGATGAAAAGGATGAATGTATTAACATATTTTATTAATTTTTCAGAGATATAGTTATACTTTTTCAGAAAATATTTAATGTAAATATAAAAAGATGATAAAATTCTTATTCTCTAATTAATTATTTTCAAACAGCTTTCAACTTTTTCTTTCAATATGCAAAGTATTCACACACACACACAACCATTTTTTATAAAAAAAAAATTGCTAAATTTTTTAAAAAAATAGCAATTGATAGTACATTAGTTTTTGTTAAATAAAAAAATATGTATACTATTACATATATTGATTATAAATAAATAAAAATAAAAATATACACTAATATATAAAATATATACTATTTGAACTTATTTATTAATTCTGTTATCTATTACTTAATTTAATTTTTATAAATAATCATTAATATATTTTAGTTTTATTTATACTATATTATATAAGTATAAATGTGTCAAAGTTATCAAAGGTTTTATAAATACATACAAGATAAAAAAAAATGTCGATCATAAAGACAAATAGAAATTGATAGTACATTAGTTCTTCTTAACTCATTTTAATACATCTACCAAAGTTATTATCACTGTGTTTGATTTTGTGATAAGTATACGTAGTAAGCTGGAAGTTGTTCTAGGTTGTCACTGACTTGAGTGTTTTCTTTTGTTTTTCATCAGTTTTCCTGGATTTGAATTAAGACATGGTGAGCTCTGCTAGGGTTTTGGAAAAAGGCAAAGCTAGTAGGGTAACATCTAGCCTGGAAGAGAGTCTCTTGCACAAGAGTAAGAAAAAAAGTTAAGGTGGACGTGTTATAGTGGCTATATTACAAAGATTCTTTGTTGAAAACTATTGGAGGTGGCAGTTTTGGTATAGGGATTCAGGAGACAAGCCTAGATATTTGTTTGTTGGAGGATTGTCCAAAGAAAAAGGGAGGAAAAGTGTGAGAGTAATGCAAATGTACCAATGATTTCTCTATCTGATGAGAAATTGATTAGTTGGCCAACTCCTTGGAAGAATACTTTGGTGGTTTCGTACATTAAAGGCAAAATTACAAAGAAGTTGGACGAAGCATGGGAAGATTTAGATTATTAATTTACATTATGGTTTTATCAAGTGGTCTTTAACAGTGAAAAGGATTATAAGGTGGCCTTGTTTGAAGGACCTTGGATGGCTATTGATCATTAATTATCCAATTATTAGATGTTGGAAGCCTTTCTTTTTTATGCAAGCCAAGGAGTCTCGTAAGGTGGTGATTTAGGTTAGGATTCAATTCCTGCCTATTGAATTATACAATGAGGTTTTCTCAAAAGGATTAGGACAGCTCTAGGGAAATTTATTAATGTGGATTGTCTTCTCTTCAATCAAGGGGTATGTTTGCTCATATTTGTGTTGAGCTATATCTAGAAAAACCATTAGAGACTCATGTTGTTGTTCAAGGATTCCCTTTACATCTTAAGTATGAATGCCTTTATGCCATTCACTTTAGATGTGGGAAGTTTGGTCTTAAAAAGGAACACTGTGTAGAGGCTATGTACGGTGCTAATATGATGTCGAAAAATGTGCAGAACAGGATTGATTCACACGTCATGTAGGAGTTAGTGTCCAAGCAAAATGAAGACTAGGGCTGACATTAGCCCTAAGGACATTAATTACGAGATTAATGGTCATAAAAGGCAACCTAATCATGATGAGGGGAATAATTACAGCCCATGGATGATTGCCAGATGAATTATAGGAAGAAAAATAATAATTTGAAATGAGATCATATCAATTATTTGAAAAATAAGGTAATTAGAACCATGACAATGAATACGGATGATGGCTCATGCTTTGCTTTATTATCTCCTACTATTAAGGAAAGGCATGTTAATGAGAAAGGCGCAGTTATTGGAGAAAATTCAAATTTGAATTATATAGAATTTGGTCTATAAGGTATGGAAGTTGTTACGGGGGAGGATATTGTGGACACACCAGGAAATATCTTGACCCAAATCCCTGATTCTCAATTTATGCCTTCATTTTCGAGACTTGAGGAGATGCACAAAGCACCTTCATAGGTTTGAGTATGGAATTTAATTGGAGGAAAAAATCCTCAAGATGGAAGGAAAGTTGATTTGGGTATGGTGAGTAAAAAGAGGTTTAATAAAGGTAACAAGTCATATGCTAAGTTGAAAGACTAGATTAGGGAGCTATTAGTAGGCCAAACAGTGGGGTCCAATTTGAAGGTGGGGACGAGTAATGATGATTTCATATAGGAGAATTTGATACGCTATCAACCTTTAGAAGTGAACAAGGTAAATAAGATGGTTGAGTTACCTTTGGTGCAAATTAATGTGGATCATGGGAAGTGAAGTTCTTACACAAAACACAATTACTTAATGATATTCAATTAGGACCTTTGGTCACTGATGTTGTGGGGAAAGAGGTTTCTAGTAACAAAAATAATTACACTATGTTGGAGGATGATTCTGGCAGTAAGGTGGCAACTATTAAAAATAGTCCTTAATGAATATGTTACATTGGAATTGTCACGGTACGACAAATAAAGGCATCAGTACCTTGAGAAGAGAGATGTTGAAGAATTCACGGGCTTCATTTATTATTTTGATGGAGACTCACACCAGTGATGAGAGGGTGAGAGGCATCATTCAAAAGATTGGTTTGTGAGGCTCTTTTGTGCAAGATCCTTGAGGACATTCAGGTGGAATTTGGTGCTTATGGAACCTGGATGAGTGGAAGATTTCATTTATTAAGTCTTACCAACAATTTGTGCACATGAGAGTTCAATGGCAAAATAAGACTTCTTGGCTACTAACTGTAGTTTATGGGGCTCCTTAGATGGCTAAGAGATAGGAGCTTTGGTTTGATATTACAAATCTTGCAAAATCAATTTAATTACGAGGCTTAGGCTTTGATAGGTGACTTTAATTGCACTTTGAGCTGACATGAGAAGGTTGATTATTTTCAGTCTCAAGCACATAGAGATATGGATGCTTTTAAAAGGGTTGTGGATGATGGTAGGTTGATTGATACAGGCTTCTAGAGGGAAAATGTGACTTGAATGAATAGCAAAATAGGAGTCAGGTTGGATAGATGCCTTATTATTCTTGATTGGATGTGTTGTTTTCAAGAGGCAGTTATTGTTCATCTAGGATGCATGAATTTTGATCACAGGCCTTTACTTCTTTGGCTCGAGAAGGTTATTCCTAAGAATAACAGAATTGAAGAAGACCTTTTAGATTTGAGGTAGCCTAGGTGACTCATAGAGACTTTTCTCCCTTTATCAATTCACAATGGGGAGAGGCTGATGGGTCTACATCTTGGTCTGAGAAGGGTGATAGATTAAAGATTATTATGAAGCATTGGAATAAAGAGGTGTTTGGATGTATCTGCAAGAGGAAAAATTCTCTAAACAAGTAAACTTAATATTAGGTTGGATAAACAAAGTGGTTTGGTGTATGATCCCCTACTAAAAGTGGAATATAAGAATGTGTGGAAAGAGTATGAGCAGGTCCTTGTTGAGTAGGAGTTGTTTTAGTTCCAAAAGTCGCGTGGGAAAATGGATTAATTTTGGTTATTGTAATACTAGGTACTTTCATGGTATTGCAGCTAAAAGAAGAACGAAAAATAGAGAATAGATGTTCCAAGATGACAATGGTATTTGGATTAGTGAGATGATGGCCTCAAATTTCTACAAATGCCTTTATCGGGATAAAGGTAGTCTCCATGGGCAGGGACAGATGTACGTGAGGGCTTGGGCGGGCTAAGGCCCCCCCTGATTTTTCCTTTGTTTCAAAGATTATATATATATATATATATATATATATATATATATATATATAATTAGTATTAGGATAACCTATTAAAAGAAAAATTAATAATTATAATAATTATGTCTATTTTTTAATTAGATAATAATATTTAAGTATTATTTATCTCTTTCTTATTTTTTGATAAAACATTTTATTTTCTTTTTATAATTTTTATTGTAAAGATAATGACATTCTTTATTTTTTAGATATATATTTTATTTCTCTTTTATAGTCTTTATATTAAGGAAATAATTATATTCTTTCTTTTTTAGATAGAATATTCTAATATAATTTATTTTCTTTTTAATAGTATTTATTTATCATCAATATTGTTATTTTAAAGATTATAAATAATTACATTTACAAAATTTTATTAACCTTCCTTTTATATTGGTTTGTTATAAATTATTTGAGAATTAAATATAGTTTATTAACGGCTTAATTATTCATTTGGTCCCTTAATTATTTAGAAATGTTCAATTAGGTCCCTCAATTTTTAAAATGTTCGATCAGGTCCTTTATTTTGCAAAATTGCTTCAATTATACCCTTTCTGTCAATTTTTCAACGTTCACTAACGGCAATCATCACCCCCTTCCTTTTCTTTCACTAACCCTTCCTCCTCACTCAAAAACCATGGCTACACCACACTCTATCACCCACGACAGCACCAACCTCCGCACCAGTCCAAATCACTGTCACTGCGCCACCACACCATCACCAACGTCCACAAATCCAGATCTGCACCGCCACCCACAACACCACCAACCTCCGCACCCAACCCAAACCAAGTCGTCGCGCCACCATCGGGCCACCACATCACCACCAACATCGACAAATCTAGATCTGCACCGCCACCCACAACACCACCAACCTCCGCACCCAGCCCAAACCACCGCTGCTGCACCACTATCACGCCACCACACCACCACCAATGTCCACAAATCTAGATCTGCACCGCCACCCACAACACCACCAACCTTCGCACCCAGCCTAAACCACCACTGCTGCACCACCATCTTGCCACCACCAACCTCCACGAACCCAGATCTGCACCCACCACCCAAACAACATACCCAACCGCACACCATCACACCCATGACCCCACCAACCTCTGTACCTAGCCCAAACCACCACCGTCACACCACCATCAGCCACCACGAACCCAAATCCATCCTTCTTGCCACGCACACCATTCTAGATCTGTTTTTCTTTTTTTTTTTCAATTTTTATTCTTGGTTTGATTTCACTTGATCTTGGACGAAGACGGTGATTAGGGTTCTGATTGTGTTGATTTGAGGGTGGTTAGGATTCTGATTGTGTTGATTTGGGGGTGATTAAGGTTCTAATCTTGGTTTTATTTTTTAAAATTATAATAAATAAACTGACGGCTATAAACCGTCTCAGAAATCGTAACTTAACACCATCAGCTCCAACTGGATAGAAAGGGTATGATTGTAGTATTTTTAATAATTAGAGGACCTGATTGAACTTTTTAACAATTGAGGGACCCAATTGAACTTTTACAAATAATTAAGGGACCAATTATATAATTAAGCCTTTATTAACCTTTGTAAATGTGGTAAGCTAAATTATAAACATTATATAAGGGTTTGGTAGTTTGATATTTGAGAATTGAGATAGACTAACAACTATTTTTTCTTAGTTTCCTGTATTCCTTTTTGTGGTGATTGGATATTGAGTTGCACCATAGACTTGTTAAGATTTGCTTTTAGTGCGTGACTAGTGTCACGACACACTGTGAAAACATATTCTTTCATAAATAATGAAACATGTTCTTAAAAATTATGATTAACATGCATAGATACTAATATTTATTATAAATTAATGAAAGTTTTTCATTATATTGAAACCGATTATCAACATTTGTAATCTTGAATTTTCTTCTATTTAAATTTATTTTCAATTAATGTTTTTGAAAAATTATTAATGTAATTAACATTTTGAATGTTTCATAAAAAAAATTATGTATATATATTTGTTACTTGAAATTTCCCCCCCCCCCCCCCCCCTTACATCAAAGTCTGGGTCCACCCCTGTCCATGGGTTTGGAATTTCTAATGCCCTTCTAGAAATTGATCTAGAGGATAGAATTGATATGAATAGGAATGTCGAATGCGAGGAGATATTTCATGCAGTGTCTCACATAGGCAGTTTTAAAGCTCTCAGTCTAAATGGCTATCAAGCATAGTGGGTTAATACTTTTGTGCGTTGGTCTAAGGGATCTTTGAAAAGGCTAGATGGGTGGAAGAGATTAATGGAACTTTCATCACTTTGGTGCCAAACAAATGGGTTGACATTTATCAAGGATTTTTGCATGATAAGTTTGTATAATGTGACATATAAGGTGATTACTAAGATCATTTCTCAACATTTATGCCATTTGATGGGTAAGCTATGTAAATGCAAATGTAAACCATGACCACTCAAGCTTGGGAAGTTTTTATAATGACAAATCTAACACTTGAAGCACTTTCAAACATGAAGACAACATGGCTGTTATGTCATCCAGTAATGTTATTATTTGACAGCAAGGACTAAAAAATTAACAAGGGAAAAGTATAGGGACCAAAAACACTAAATATTATGTTTAGGAACTAAAAAAGAAATTTGCAAAAATTTTAGGGACCAAAAACATAATTAACCTCATATTCTATTACTAGTATTTTAGTATTTGTATTGCACAAAATAAATATTTATTTTATATAATTAAAATTTATAATAAATAAATACTTCTAAATATGTAACATGGTTGGGAAGGAAGACCCACTAAAGTTAGTCAATCAGGTTCCTTGACAAAGTTAGTTATCAACAAAACTGGTGGATACTTCGCACTAATCATTACAGTAACCTCCCTTGTAGGGGGTGTTATTGTAATATATAAGGGAGTGTTAGTGTAATGTTTTCAAACATTAAGAGGGTGTTAGTGTAACATATAAGAGGGTGCTAGTGTAATTTTTTCAAACATAAAGGGCGTTAGTGTAGGAATAGAAAAAAAAAAAGTGATGTCATGTGTAATTTGGAAAGAACTCAGGGGGTGTGAGTGTAATTTGCTCTAAATTATATTTTATATTTATGATAAATAATTCATATTGTGATACAATTTTATTTTTAGTTATTAATAATGTCCTTTAAAAATATTAAAATTTAAGTTAGAACTAATTAAGGATATTGAAAATAATAAATTGAAAGGGATAATAGGTTAAAAAATCTTTAAAAACGCTCTCAATGAAGAAAAGTTCCTAAAAATGCTCTAGTTAAAGAATGAGGGTCATTCAACAAAGTTATTCTAATTTATATATAGAGAGAGGGATTTTTTTTTTTGTTATCTTTCATAGATTCAAGGATACATTCTACTATCATAGACCTGATAACTTTGAATTTGGTATTATCATAGACTAGTGTTCCAAACTTTTGCTTAAGTTACCAAACTTTTCGGTTAGTTTTGTAAGGTGGCAAGCGAATCTAATTACTCATGATCTTGCTAGAGCACCTATTCATATGCTAGACCCTAGGTTTTTTCAGTGATGCCCTTATGTATTGCTGACATTATTATGAATGAAATAAGTTAGCTGTGATCTCATAAAAAAAGTACATTCTCTAATTATTATTTTTTAAACAACTTTCAACTTCTTATTATGTTTAGGATGAGTTTGTTTCAAGGGTAATTATTTATAAAAAAAAGTTAAATTTAATATAATATAATATTATATATAAAAAGAGTTGTCAAGTTAGAGAAGTGTTGATATGAAAGAGTGAGATGAATAAATTTATACCATATTATAATACATAGATAATTAAAATTAAAAATTATTTAACGATCATATGACTACCCAAAAATGTCAAATGACTTTATCTTTTAATCTTACCTATTCTTACCGAATTTGGTAAGTATTCCGATGCGGTGGCACTATTGGGTTCTCCTCCGTGGATGATGGGGGGCGTACCTGCAAAGACACTCCGACGCTCAAGTTAGAGGTGTAGAGTTTAGAGACAGGTATCACAATTGGGATAGAGTTTTCGTACCTTGATTCGATGGTGTGTTATCGTATTTATAGGGTATAAAGAGATAGATTTGATAGGGTTATTTTCCTATCAAATCTCCTAAAATCTCGTAATTCATGATAGAGATAGTTTTATCTTCTATCATGATCTTGTGCCATTATCTTTTCATATCTTATCTTTCAATAAGATATATTCTGTGTTATAACTGCCTAGGTCCAAGTAAGCTCATTCTACTCGGCCAGGCCAGCTACTCGGTGTAGTGCTGAGTCCGAGTAGTACATATGCCCCCAAGCTTCTGAAAACGTGGACGAGCTTAAGTAAAGGGACTCGCCGAATTTGGGTTCCCATTTGGCCGAGTCGTCATTGTAACTTACACATTTAGTTCTTTCAGACTCAGCTTTGTCATTTTGTTTTGTAATGGTCGCGACTTCGTCTTCGAGTGGTCACATCATTTCATACCCATTAACTCGTAACGCTTCCTGAGGTCGACGACAATGATTATTTTTGAATTTTGAAAACGTCCTCAGGATGGCCAATGGTCTCAAGCCCCCTAGCCGTTGATTAGTTTGGTGAAGGGTCTTGATCCAATGGCCCGAGTCATTCCGCCTTTACGCATTCGAGGCCCTTGGGCCTCTATATAAAGGTTACTGTGTAACCTTCATTCATTTCTCCTCCTTCCTTGTGTTTTTCTATTATTTCTTCTTCCTCTTCCTTGCCTTCTTCACTTTCTTTCTTAGCCCTGGTACGCCCTCTGTTCCCTTTGTTTTGCTCTTTTCATTTGAAAATGTCTTATTTTTTCGGGGAATCGGGGCATTCCGGCAGTGGCCGTGTGCTATCGCCGGAGGTTCATCTTATCGGAGAAGGCTCCGGTAATGGTTTCTCTTTGCGCAGTTCCAAATCCGGTGGAGTTAGTGATGGCGTGTCGGTGGCAAATGCTGTCGCTGTGGAGGGGGGTAGTCCGCCCCTCTGCTAATTCCGTGCAAGTGCCTTTGGCCATTCCTGCTAAGGGTGTTGTGGTCTTGGATGATTCTGAGGCTACCGAGGTACATCCTCTAGTTACTCGGAGCACTTGGCCTCTTCTCCCTCCTCTCATTCTCCCCCAACCCGTTGAGCCTAAGGGTTCGAAGAAATCTTATCCTCCCGTTACTGCCCCGGGTTATTTTTGGGTAGCTGGTGAGGTGGGTGCTTATTCTTCTCAGTATCAGACCGATGAGTCTTTATCTTCTCTCCTCCAGGAAATCGACCTGTGTCACTAGGAAAGGCCGGGTATGGTTTATGCCGAACCCTGTAGGCCTAACGACCGTGTTTTCTTTTCAACTTTTCCCTGTCAGTCTTATTTTACTTATGTATATGAGGCTTTGTTTTCAGTTCTTGATATTACGGTGCCATTTGATACATTTGAGACTGATGTTCTCTGGGAGTTGAATGTTGCTCCTACTCAGTTGCATCCGAATGCCTGGGCTTCGCTTCAGGCTTTCCGGGTGCTCTGTAGTAAATTATTCATCACTCCGACTGCTCCCAAGTTTCTACATCATTACTCGGTTAAGGAGAGCAAGAAGGATGGTTGGGTCTCCTTGACCGGGATCCCTGGCCGATCAATTCTCTGTCCTTATACCTCCTCTTGGAAGAATTTCAAGAGTGGTTTCTTTCGTGTTCGGTCGAGTTCGGAAAGGGAGATTGACTTTTTTGATGGTCATGGAGACCAAGGTTCCCTCTTTATTGGACCCGAGCTTCGAATAAGCGGTCATCTTGGCAAGTTGTGGACATGTCTCCTGAGGATCAAGATGACATGGTTACCCTATGCAAGTTGCCGCATTCCTTACACTGTAAGACGATAGTGGGAATTCCTGCTTCTCGGACTCTGAGAGAGGATTAGGATTGTGAGTATTCTTTTTGCTTTATTCAATTTTCCATCTTCTTTACTTGTTTGTTTTTGCTAATCTTTGTTTCATTTGCAGTTGTGATGGGGAAATTCGATTACAAGACCACCAAGAAATAACGGCTTGAGAAGTTGAAGAGCAAGGACACTGCCGTTGAGGGGTCCAAATTGCTTCTTCTATTCCTTCCCCTCCTCCTCCTCCACCTCCTCCTTCGTCAAAGAGGAAGCATCAAGAGGCTGCATAGGGGGGAGATGGTCCTTCGAAGAAGACAAAGCCGAGTCCTCCTACTACTCAGGCTGCGGCTTCTCCCATTGAGAGGCACCTGACCTTTCTCTCTATGAAGGATGGCCGTACTTCACTTTGGGGAAAGGACTTCAACCCTCAGGCCCTTATCTATGCCGACAATCTCGGTCAAGCTGATCGGTATATGTTGAGGGATGCAGGGCCTCTACTTTCGATGGAGGCTATTTCACACTTCCAAGCTCATTCGTGGGATATTGCCCAATATTGGGCCGAGGAGTTTGACCGCGCCCACCGGGAGCTTGTCTTGGTCAATGAGGTTGCTTCTAAGGCCGAGCAGGCTTTGGTTAACGCTACCCGGGCTAACGAGACTCTTCTTCAGTCAGCTGAGGAGTCTCGAAGGTCCCTTGAAGTAGCAGAGACCAAGTTGAAGGAAGCTGAAGGTCGGGGGGAGGTCTTGAAGCTTTCTTTAACTATAGCTGAGAACTCGGCGCAGGGGCTGCAGGCTGAGGTCGAGTGCATGCCTTAATGACTGGTCGTTGTTCTCTTGAATAAAGTTTGTTCTTCGTAAAGAGGGTTCTCCGACTTCTACTGGTATCATGGCATCTGATCCATATGAGAGTCGAAAAGGTGTTTCCCCGATTGTGTATTGAGGTGTGCAACGGTATGCCTAAAGGATTGCGGGAAACTCGTCGGCTTTTTTAGTTCCCCTAGTATAACTTTGTTGGTAGCTTCAGTTTGCCCATTGGTCTGGGGATGCTCAACTGAAGTTACCTGTGCCCAATCCCAAGGTTCCTGAAGAACTCTTCTAGGTTCTTTTCAACGAACTGCTTTCCGTTGTCGGATACCAGTGAGTGGGGGATGCCAAATCGACATATGATGTTTTTCCATATGAATTTTTGTACATTGTTGGCCGTGATGGTGGCCAACGGTTTGGCTTCAATCCACTTTGTGAAGTAGTTTATTCTGACTAGGAGGAGTCTCCTGTATGACAGTTCGATGTTGTCCTTTCCTCTTTGTGCTTGCTAATTTTGATAGTAGGTTGGCTCTTTCGTTCTGCTCTCTTAGGATATGGTTGTGTTCAAACTCAGTGAACTCGTTCTTCAACTGGGAAGCCAGGTGGTAGTACCTTGTCCTTTGGAGGTCCTTCGTTTGATATGATTCGTTCATTTGTCTTGTGACCAGCTTGGAGTCACTCCAGCATCTAAGGTGTTTTACCCCGACTTCTTTAGCGAGTTTCAGTCCGGCTAACAAGGCTTCGTACTCGGCTTGGTTGTTGGATGTATCGAACTCAAATCTGAGTGATTGTTCTAAAATGATCCCTTCGGGACTTTCGATTATGACCCCTGCTCCACTACCCTTGACGTTCCAGGAACCATCCAAGTAGAGGGTCCACCATGAATAGGGTGCCTCTTCTACTAGTGTTAGTTCTACAATGAATTCGGCTAGGCATTGGGTTTTGATGGGTCCTCTTAGCTCATATTTGATGTCGAACTCTGATAGTTCAACCGACTAGGCTATCATTCTTCCAGTGAGTTTTGGCTTCCTCAACACTTGTCGTATTGGGTGGTCTGTTTGTACCACCACTTGGTGGCTTTGAAAATATGGTTGTAGCCGTCGTGCTAAAGTGACTAGGGCTAGTGCTAACTTTTTGATCATCTGGTACTTTGTTTCAGCATCTTTCAGCACTCGACTTACATAGTAGACTGGTGTTTGTGTCTGATTTTCTTCTTGAATGATGATCGAGCTGATCGCATCCTCCGAGACTACTAAGTATAGCACTAGGTCCTTGCCAGGTTCAGGTCGTGTAAGGATCGGTGGTGAGGTGAGTAGCGTTTTCGGCTTTAAGAAGTTTGCTTCGCACTCTTCACTCCATTCGAATATTTGTTGCTTCTTGAGAAGTTGGAAAAAGGGTGTGGCTAGCTTTACTGCTTTCGGCAAAAAACGGGATAGGGACGCCAGCCTTCTAGTTAGCCTTTGCACTTCCTTCATGTTACTCAGGCTTCTCATGTTTATGATAGTTGTGCATTTCTTCGGGTTGGCTTCTATGACTCTATGTGTGAGCATGAAGCCTAAGAATTTTCCGCCTTGGACTCCAAATACATATTTCTCTAGGTTTAGCCTCATATTGTGTTTTTTGATCTTACCAAATATTTCAGCTAAATCTCCTGAATGTGAGTTCGGGTCTCTACTTTTGACTACCATGTGATCTATGTAGACTTCTAGATTTCGTCTGAGTTATTCTTTGAAAATCTTGTCCATCAGACGCTGGTATGTTGCTCCCACATTCTTTAATCCAAATGGCATTACCGTGTAATAGTAGTTAGCCGTGTCGGTTATGAACCTCATTTTCACCTCGTCTAGTGGGAACATGGGTATCTGGTTGTAGCCGGAATATGCGTCCAAGAAACTTAGGATGGGATAGCCGGACGCTACGTCCACCAGTTTGTCAATACTCGGCAGTGGGTATGAGTCTTTTGGGCATGCCATGTTAAGGTCTATGTAGTCAATACACATCCTCCACTTGCCATTTGCTTTGTTTACCATCAAGACATTCGTAAGCCATGTGGTGTAGTGTTCTTCTCTTATGAAGCCGGTGCTGAGTAACTTTTCAGTTTCCTCTTTGACCGCTTTTCCTCTCTCGGCTCCAAGCTTTCTTTTCTTCTGAGAGATTGGCTTGGCCTCTGGACAAATGGCAAGCTTGTGACAGTGGAAGCTTGGGTCGATTCCAAGCATGTCGGCAGCTGACCATGCAAATAGGTCAGCATTTTCTAATAAGACTTAGGTAATTGCGTTCTCGATTTTGCTTGGCAGCTAAGTCCCAAGCTTTGTGCATTGCCCAGTTTCTCTTCCTAATAGGAAGGGTTTTATCTCCTCTGTGGGTTCTGCTCTCGACTCACCCTCCCTGGGGTCGAGATCGGCCTCCTCACTTGGTGGTACTATGAGCGACACACATGCTATGTGCTTTACTTTTGGTTCCAGGACTTTTTTGCCGCTGGCTATCCTTTGGATTTCTAAGTAGCACTCACAGGCTGTTTCTTGATCGGCTTTGACTGTCACTATTTCTCCTTCCGAGTTAAGGAATTTCATCACCAGGTGAGGTGTTGAGATCACTGCTCCTAGCTCATTGAGTGCAGGTCTGCCTATAGGAATATTATATGAAGTGAGAGTGTTGCCTATGAGGTACCTGACTGTGATGGTCTTAGATCCTTCTTCTTCATCTCCGAAGGTGGTGAGAAGGTCAATGTAGCCTCTGGTATCCACTTTTTCACCTGAAAAACCTATCAGCTATTCGGTGAACTGTTGTATCTTGCTCTCAGGGAAGTCTAACTGTTGGAAAATGGACCAATATAAGATGTTCATTGAGCTGCCTTGGTCTACCAGGACCTTGCATATTAGGAAGTTGGTGACCTCAACCTTAACCACTATTGGGTCGTCGTGGTTGGGTTCTATATCTTCGAAGTCTGCATCCGTGAAAGTTATGGGAGGCATGCTTCTTGATGCTCTCGGTTTTACGAAGTCGAGTTGATTGATCGAATGCCGCGTAGGTGTTTCTTCTTTGTCGAGCTCGAACTCCCACCTCCGACGAATCCTCCAGCTATCATGTTGATAACGCCTCAGAGTCGAGTCTCGGGAGGTTTAGTTGGTTGCTCTTGGCGGGTCTCTTTCGTTCATCGGGATTTTCTGTCGTGATCTTTTTCCCTGTCTCGGGTTCGTTCTCACTCAGAATTTCGATTGTCGTCTCAGAAGAAATGTCGTAATTTGCATTCTTGGATAAAATTTTCAATCTTGTACTTCAAGGTGGTGCAGTCTTTGATGGCGTGCTCGTTCACTCGATGGTATCTGCAAAACTTGGACCTGTCCACTTTTTTGGGGACTGGTTCCGAGTAGGCAAATTGATCAATTCGGCACTGCAGGCTTCTTCTAAGACCAAAGTTCTCTTTCTATTAAGGGAGTGTAGTAAGTAAATCTTGTGCGAGGTCGCTTTTCGGCTCTGGTTCTGCCGTGAGAAGTCCGATCTCGGCTCGTTCATGCTTTCTTGCATTCCTCATGCTTTTTATGGGATTTGCCTCTGACGCATTCTCGGAACTTCATCATCTCTCCCATTTGAATATACATTGCTGCTCTTACTCTGAGCTCGTCCATGTCATAGGGCGGCTTCTTGCAGAGGCTGTCTGAGAAGGGTCCGAATTTTAGTGCCATCAACATGGCAGTTAGTGCTACTTGAGGGTTTAGGTCTCGGATTCTGACCAAGACTTCAGCAAATCTCTCCATGAAGTCCCTAAGGGACTCGTTGTCCTCCTATCGAATGTTGGCTAATGTCACTGCTGTTAAGTGGTGAGGCGGACTCGTAGTGTATTGAGCGCCAAAATGAGCGACCAGGGTGGCGAAGGAGTCAATCGAGTGGGGAGGGAGGCGTGTGTACCAGTTCAAAGCAGCCCCCTTCAAAGTGGTTAGGAAAACACGACACATGATGGCATCTTCATTTGTGTATAGGTTCACTTGCGTGACGAATGCGTCAATGTGTTCGTCTAGGTCCGTTAGGCCGTCATAATGGTCCATCGACAGAAGTTTCCATCCGGTCGGTATTGCTGTTTCCATTATGCCATCTACAAACGGGTGTCGTCTTGTTGTCTCGAGCATTGCGTTCTGTCTTGGGACCGTGTGGGAAACAGAGATAGGTATGCATTCCATGTGGGTTGTAGTTGGATCTGCCTCACTCCAGGTAGTGTCATCCTATTCTGTTCGGTCAGGTTTTCCATTGGCGGTTGCATAGGCAGCCGAGTGTGTGCTCCGATCCTCTTGCAGTTTTTGGTATTGCTCTCGAAGAATGGCGTTCTCCCTACAGAGATCCTCTATTGTTCACTTCCCTTTGTAGGGCTTGGATTAACGGGGTGATTCTCAAGCGCTTGACACGGGATAGGCGCCACATTGTTGGGGTTACCCTCTTAGTCATCTCCCGTTGTCGGTGTTCCCTTAGTTAGGGTTTTCTGTCCATGTGGTCGCTTTTCCTGGTTCGCTATTTTGCCTTAGGTTGCTGCCATCGTGATCATTTCGCGTTTGATTGGTGTGGCTGGGAAAAGTTTCACCGAGCCCCACGGTGGGAGCCAAATGTTCTTACCGGATTTGGTAAGTATTCCGATGCGGTGGCTCCGTTGGGTTCTCCTCGGTGGTGATGGGGGGTGTACCTGCAAAGACACTCCGACACTCAAGTTAGAGGCGCAGATGTTAGAGACAGGTATCACAATTGGGATAGAGTTTTCGTACCATGATTCGATGGTGTGTTATCGTATTTATAGGGTATAAAGAGATAGATTTGATAGGGTTATTTTCCTATCAAATCTCCTCAAATCTCGTAATTCATGATAGAGATAGTTTTATCTTCTACATTATCTTGTGTCATTATCTTTTCATATCTTATCTTTCAATAAGATATATTCTGTTATAACTGCCTAGGTCCGAGTAAACTCATTCTACTCGGCCAGGTCAGCTACTTGATGTTGTGCCGAGTCCGAGTAGTACATTACCTTTTTTTTTATGATTTGATCTTACGGTCATGAATTATTTTTCTTATTCTCTCACATATTTTCAAATGTTATTTTTTAGGCTTAATTGCACTTTTTACCTCCAACTTTTTCACTTGTTGGCGAATTTTACCCCCAACTTTTTAACTTTTTGGCAAATTTTACCCCCAACTATATGCACAATTTAGTTATATATTTTTACCTCCTATTTTTAATTATATATTTTTAACCTTTCAAAATTTAATTTTTATATGTTTAATATTTTCCAAAATTTAAAGACAATGTAGTAATTGAAAATACATTAATTCCCGTTAAATTAGAGGGGAAAAAAATATTACATATATTGAACAAAAATAAATAAAAAAATATAGATTAATTAATACATAAATGAATATTATTTCAACTTATCTATAAATTCTATTATCTTTTGTTTAATTTCTTTTTTATATATTTAATTGATAATAAATTTTAATTTTATTTATACTTATATTATAATTTATAAGATAAAATATTGAATGAAAAACAATATATGTAAATATTTAGATAAAGTTTTATTAAATTTTTGAATTTTTAATAAAGATTGAATTATTTTATTGCAAAAATAGTAGAAAATGAAATTTGGGATTTGTCTTTTTTAGTCTCCCAAATTAATATTTTAATTTTTTTTAGTCCCTTAAATTTGTAAAATGTTTTTTTAGTCCATCATGACTGATTTTTGGCGGTTTATATGCACAATTTGTGGCGATTTTTGACCGTAGGAGGGACTAAAAAAAGTATTTCCTAAATTTAAAGAACTAAAAAAATGCAAATTTTAATTTGGGAAAATAAAAATACAAATCCCCTAAATTTGAGGGACTAAAAATATATTTAAGCTAAAATTAGTAATGAATGGATCTAACATTTTTTAAAATGACTCATAGATGAATGAATTTTTAATATTTTTTTAATGGATCATAAATAGGCTAATAATTTAGTTTGGATCCATATATTTTAAATCAATTTGAAATTTATCCAAAATATTTAGCTTACAATCCAATTTAAAAATACTCATACAATATAATTTTTTTTATCTATTATATATATATATATATATTTTTTCTATTCCTTGTCTTATCATCTCTTTAAATATGGACCAACATGGTGTGGTAGATAACATTGTCCCTTAAGTATGTGATCAGGGGTTCAATCTCTAGCTGGTGTGTATGGAAAAACTTTTGTTGGGAGCATAGTTTTAAAAACCGGACCTGTCTAAACAGGAACCAGAGCTTTAACCGATTCGGTCCAGTTATTGGATAGGACGTGCAATCAGGTAGTTTTATGATTTTGAGATTTGGTTTGTCTACAATTTTTATTGGATGGGTTTTTGGTGTGGACAGTGATGAAAATCAGGATCGTATTTTATTCCTGTTTATTCATTGAGGCACATCTTGTGCTATCTTTGAAGTTTTAATGAAATTATTTTGCTTATAATAACAAAAACTGATCCTTTAGATTAAAGTTGTTAGTTAATTTAATTTTTTGTATTATTTTGTTTCTGGGTTGTTTTTGAGTTATTCATCTGGGTTGTTTTTTTTTATTTTTATTTGATATGTTCTTTCTTAGTACAGGAATTTGTGTTTGGGAATTGATTTTGGTATATTTTTTTTTTCTTATTTAATTGATTTTGGCGGTTTTAGCCGCCAGAAATTGTATTTTAAAATTCAAAATAAATAGTGGTGGTTTTTAACCCACCAAAAATCATATTTTAAATTTTTTAACGGACATGTCATCACTTAACTAACGGCAGGGATCCAAAAGAAAACTTTTAATATATCGGGGACTCAAAACAACGAAAAAATTTAATTGGGACCCTGATCAAAATTTGGTAATTTATTAGGGACTTGAAAGATATTTAAGCCTATAATATATATACTATATAAATTATATATATATATATATATATATATATATATTATTTACTAGAGTGGGTGACACGTGCCATGCATGGGTAAATATTGTTAATGAACATTTTTATAAAATATTTTTATAATATAAATATTTTCTTAAATTTATATTAAGAATTATTATTTATAATTAAAATATAAATTTTTAATTATTAATTATTGGTGTACATTATATATTTGGTAGACTATGATTTTTAAAATACAATAAATGCCAACAAAGGCTAGTCCAGTTAGTAAGGAACAGATGCATAAAAAAAAAGTTAGGTAGGAACGGACTCATATCCTACAAGGACGTGGGTTCGATTCCCGCTACTGATGTGAAGACCTTGGTGGGTAATTTGTAAATATCTTTGTAAGCACTCATTAAGCCTTGAGGCCTGCCCTGGTCCTAGTGAGTCCTCGGGACCCAACTCACCTAAACTTTATTTCATAAAAAAAAAACAATAAATAGGAGAAATAAAAATTAGATATATGTTAGGTAACATAGTAATTTAAATAATTACTGTGAAATAATATTTCAATCAATCTAAAGTAAGAGTTCCTAGTTATAATAAAAAATGATTTTTTTTTATGAAATGACATTTTTAACTATATATTTTTAAATTAAAACCTAAGGTCTGGATAGGGTACTATAGTACCCATCCCTATGCCTGCACTTTTAAAAACTCTCCATATTCGGACCCATATCTGCTGGATACGTTGTTACCTAAATGCTCATACCTATACATGTTACCTGCACTTCAATTAATATAACAAATTGATAAAAACATAATATTGATTAAAATACTATAATAATTAAATTGAAATCCATTCAAAGGTCTTTTATAAAACATAATCATAACCATAAAACATCACAAAAATTAAAATCGTATTCAAAAAATTAAATTCATATAAAAGTATGTCTAAAAGTTTAATTGCAAGCTATTATTACTTTTGTGACATAATTAACTTCTTGAAAAGGTATATGATTCTAATATTTAGATATTTATCATTAACACATCAACATTTTAAGAAATAAACTATATTTCTAAAAATATATAATGATGGAGAAAATATGAAAATTATTTATAAAAATAAACTAATAGCATTTTGATGGAGAAAATAAAACTTTGAAAAATAAAATCATAATGGAATTAAAATTACATGTTATTTACAACAATAATTCAAATGCATTTTAATGGACCAAAATTTATTTACGAAAATAACTTTTTGTTGTATTTATTTTGGTCTATGAAACTATAATTATAATTAAAATGTTGTTTTTAATAAAATCTATTTTTAACATGAATTATTGTCCTAAATAAATAAATTAATTTTTACTTAATTTGATCATCTTAAATTATTTTATTATTTAAAAATAGTTTATATATTCTTTTATTTAACATTTAACATAATATACTAAATAATAAGTTAGAACTACTCTTATAATATTAAATTATTACTTAAATTTTT
The DNA here is from genome assembly GCA_026413185.1 of Pueraria montana var. lobata. NCBI lineage: Eukaryota > Viridiplantae > Streptophyta > Magnoliopsida > Fabales > Fabaceae > Pueraria > Pueraria montana. The sequence continues at coordinate 75,751,748 of CM048648.1, forward strand.
CATTAACAAATACAAAAGAAACAAACATGCAACTAAAGATCAATTCTTATTATATCAACAAAATTGTAATCTAAACTGCTAAAAAATATAATTGTCTTTAAAATCATTGTTGGTTGTGAATTTTTTCCATCCCTTGCTTATTGTAAGGTCCCTTCTCAGCTTCTTAGTTTTGATTTCTTGTATCTAACAATGTGTGTATTCCCCTTGTCATAAATTGGAGTCTACCTTATACCCAGCTCATTGTAGAACTCGTAATTGAAGTTGGTGTCCACCTCACTAATTAACTGTGAAAGTAGAAATTTCAAAATGAAAATAAAACAAACTTATGAAGAAAAAAAAAAGATGGACACACGAATTTGCACTACCTCGTCTTTGATGATGATGATCAGAAATTTTCCATTAGAATTCCTCCTCAAAATATGTTGGTAGTTTTCCATTGGCACTTAGCTATCTTCAAAGTGAATGTCTAACCGGAAAGAATAACTTTGCAAAAAAGGCCTAAAACCAATATGTAGAAGACACTGCAAAGAGAAAAAAAAAAAAGCGAAATTATCACATTTGGGACAAGGATTTTATAGAGGAAGAACGAGTAAAGTAATAAATGTGGAATTGAAAAGGGGAATTAAGCTAATTAAGAAATTTTCAATTAGAGATTTTTGTTAATAACTACTTTATTAAAAAAATTTCTACAAAAGAAAATTTAAATTGCATGATAAATCAAATCAAATCAAATTATTAAGTATTAAATTCACAACACAGTTAGAAAACGTGAATAGCTATCTTTGTTATTTTATAACATTATTATGATAAATCAAAACAAATTTAAAAAATAAAGGAAATTCATATCATCAATATAAATGCATTCATTAAATATAATTTTTCCTGTTAAATCTGTAATTGAATCTAATTTTAAAAATTATTGAGTAAATATAATAAATTTAATTCACCGCAAATCTGATGAGGTTCGATTTATATGTATTTATTAATTTTTTTTCAGTTAAATCTGATAATGAATATGATTTTAAATAATATTTTAAATTTGTGCCTAGATTATATTTATTGTAATTAGTGGGTTTATTAAAAAAATGAATATTTATTCATAATATTTTTTAAATTTTATTAACAAATTTAAAAATCTGAATACATTTTATTCATAAATTATTATTATTATTATTATTATTATTATTATTATTATTATTATTATTATATATAAGTGGGTCTTAAAATATTATGAATGGATTCGTAAATTTATTATTATAATTATAATTATTATATTATAGATTCGTAAATATATTATAGATTCATAAATTTAATAATAATAATAATAATAATAATAATAATAATAATAATAATAATGATTATTATTATTATTTCTTAAAATATATTTCATATTAAAAAATTTCTGAAAAATGATTGTATTCTTAAATTATTTTTGTACATAATCATCTTTTTTTATTTGGTAGATCACTTTAAATTAATGGTGGCTTAATTGTTGGACTAATTATAATTAATAATTTAATGGTCATCCATATAATACGGAGAAGATGACTTGTAAGCCTTTTAGATTCAAATGCTCTAATATGATTACATATGGCACAAATGCTCTAATATGATGACATGTGGCAGATAGAGACTATAGGAAGGGATTGCTTTGTATATAGTATAGATAGATAACACTGTAATACCGGGTCATGCGGTTCAATTAATGACTCACTGGTTCGACCATGGACCCAGTGACCTAGTGTCTTGACCGGGTCGATCACCGGTTTGGTTTTTAAAACTATGATTGAGAGAGCTCAATCCCTTAAATAGATCTCAGTACTCGAGGGATTAGTCCTTGACCAAAGAAATATCTTCAAATATGGTTGGAGTATCGTTATTCAAGCCTTAACATTACTTATAGTGGAATACATCACCGTGATATCTCATGTAGTATTTTTTTTAATTATGAAATTAAGTTATTAACAAAAACTATTGTTCTTTTGACAAAAAAATTTATACCCAAATGAATATTGTTTAACTAGTTATTACAAAATGATTCAAAATTTCTATTTTTATACAAATAAAAAAAGATTGTCTATTTTAATCGACAAATCTTGTCCTTACAAATATGACAATTACATAAAAGTAAGTAAAAAAAAAAAAGTAAAGACAGACCTAGATATATATCTGTATGCTTCTCATAGATGTTTATATATTAGAAGAGTATCACAATCTAATACATATATGACATGCACATTATATAATCTTATAGGACGTTAGATTAAATTTAAACTATTTTTTAAAAAAATTTAAATTAAATTTCAGCCATTGAAAACTTTATTATTAAAGAATATTAAAATTTCTAATTTTGCTTCTATAGTTATTACGTAAATTTAGGTAAGTGTGAACTTGAGGCTAAGGTTTAAAACTGCTTTTTTCGTTTTTGAACAGAAGATTTTGAACAGAAGATTTAAAACTACTTAAACATTCCTACTTACTTATTTCTATTCATAGCTTTTTCTTGCAAGGGACACTCCCTTGTCCATAGCTTGATAAACAACTTAAACTAACTCCAGTAGCACTCTTACATACATAATCACTTCCTTATACCATAACTTCTTACAAAAAAAATACTAGAAAATTACCATTCACTTTTTCACCTCTCTATTTTCTCTTCAATTTGCATTCATCAAGACAAGAATCCTTCATGATGGACTCTCACATCCCTCAATGCTTGCTTTTTGCTATTATGATTGTTTCCTTTTTCAATTCAAGCCTTAGTTTTACGAAGCAATCCAAGATAAAATGGCTTGAAAATGAATGTTATTGATCGATGTTGGAGACCAAATCCTAAATGGAGGAAACAACGATCTCAATTAGCCACATCTTCCATGGGCTATGCTGGCAAGATGATAAACAACATTGGTAAGGACCTTATCTATTATAAAGTTACTGACCCTAGTGATGATCCTATAAACCCTAAACTCGGTACGTTGAGGTATGGAGCTTTTGTGATTCAAGTTAAAGTGTGGATCACATTCCAAAGAGACATGCACATTAAATTACAGAAACCCCTTCTCATTAGTAGTTTCACCACCATTGATGGTCGAGGTGTTAACGTCAACATTGGTAATAATGCATGCTTAATGATCCTCAAGGTAATCACTAACTTCTACTAATTAAACTTGCATGCATAATAATTAAACATTACAAATTTTTATTTTCATGAGTTATGACTTCATACATAAACTTTGCTTATTTGTTTATAGGCCATCGACATAATCATCCATGGCATTTGGGTTCATGGTTGCAAACCTCAAGCCCCTGGGATCGTGATGGGGCCCGAAGGAAAGTTGATTCCTTTAGGCCACGTAGATGGGGATGAAATTAGATTGGTTACTACTTCAAAGATTTGGATTGATCATAATACACTTTATGATTGCCAAGATGGTCTGCTTGACATAACGCGAGGTTCAACTTATGTGACTATATCCAATAATTGGTTCAAAAACCAAGACAAGGTTATGCTTCTTGGGCATGATGATAGATATGTGAGAGACAAAAATATGAAGGTTACCAATGTGTACAACCATTTTGGACCTAATTGCAATCAACGCATGCCAAGGTAACTAATTGCTTAATCAAAAAGTTAAAATACACAAATTGAAATGTAATAGAGAATATTAGTTTGTCTTATTAACAAACAAATTAACTTTCCACCAGGATTCGCCATGGATATGCACATGTGGCCAACAATCTTTACCAGGGATGGGTGTAATATGGCATTGGTGGAAGCATGGAACCTAGCCTCAAAAGCGAAGCTAACCTCTTTAGAGCACCAACAATAGGGAGTAAAGAGGTTATCAATTTTAGAAATTCCATTTCAATTACTTAATATCCAATTGATAACTATTCATTTAAGTGTATATATATATATATATATATATATATATATATATATATATATATATATAATGTTTTTATTAGTGTTATTCTGATTATTTAATGTGTGTAGGTGACTTGGAGAAAGAGTACTCATAAAAATGGGGATAGATGGGAATTTCATTCAGTGAGAGATGCATTTGAAAATGGAGCCTCCTTTGCGATAAGAAAAGGAGGACGTAGGAACAAAGTTTTAAAGTTGTTGATGCCAAATTTGTGAGATCATTGACATGCTCATCAGGCGTGTTACGATGCAACATAACCTCTATATATTGATCAACTAAAAATTATAAGAGGGATATTGTGTTGAGAAATTCACTGTTACTATAATTAACATATTGGATTGCGATGGAAATCTTAATAGACATCCAACAATCTCAAAGATCCTTTAAAATTGTTTCCGAAATTTGAATTCTTCAAAGTAATCCATTTTATTTCCATGTTTGTATCAATCTAGTTTTATGATGTTAAGATACGTTTTTTGGCTTATTTTAATTTATTTTTTATAGGATTTTAGGGAGAAAAGATAATGTCCATTTAAGATAGGAAAAACCTCCGAACTCAATAAATATTTCCATAGAACTTACATTTTTCTTAAGAAGACAATTGAATGTAAGATGTGAGTAATTGATTTACTTCACTTGAGAAAGCCTCTTGAAATTTTATTTAATAAGTTTGATAGTCAAACATAAATAAATTTTCATATAATAACCTATTATTGAATAAATGTTTAATTTATTTTAATCCTTATCCAAATGCATGAAACTAAGTGATAACCATTCAACAAGTCCTATATGGTTAAATGGTGAACTTGATGAGCTTATCTCACTAACAAGGCAACCTAATCCAACTATTTTGTCCCTCATACTGGCTACAGTAATTCATTTTCTTTTGAGCTGACATTTGAAAATTGTGTCATATAAGGTCCCATTAACTCTGTAGTTGTCAAAAGTCAAAACATGTTTCTTTCTTTTGATGTCAAAAGTCAAAACATGACATTTGAGAATAGGTCGTAGTCAAAATTGCAAGTTATTAGTTGTTTAAAAATCAATTTGTGAAAATGGAAATTGTACATTGAAATTAATTGTGCCACAATCTAGACATGCTAAGAACTTCCGACATGCTACGAAATTCATGTGGTCGTCCAAGATCCATCTGTATATGCATTGAACTGGATATGAGGGAAGAAGGTCAACTAAAAGATGTTTCATGTGCTGAAACTCAGGTCATTCTAAAAATAAATGTCTTCATCGTGGTGAAAATCCAAGCTAAAGCCAACCCCGTTAATTTTTGTTTTTGTATGTTGTATTGTTTGTGTTCTTACCGGATTTGGTAAGTATTCCGAAGCGGTGGCTCCGTCAGGTTCTCCTCCGTGGAAGATGGGGGGTGTATCTGCAAAGACACTCTGACGCTCAAGTTAAAGGCGCAGAGGTTAAAGATAAGTATCACAATTGGTATAGAGTTTTTGTACCTTGATTCGATGGTGTGTTATCGTATTTATAGGGTATAAAGAGATAGATTTGATAGGGTTATTTTCCTATCAAATCTCATAATTCATGATAGAGATAGTTTTATCTTCTATCATGATCTTGTGCCATTATCTTTTCATATCTTATCTTTCAATAAAATATATTCTATAATAACTGCCTAGGTCCGAGTAAGCTCATTCTACTCGACCAAGTCAGCTACTCGGTGTAGAGCCGAGTCCAAGTAGTACACATGCCCCCCAAGCTTCTGAAAACATAGAAGAGCTTAAGTAAAGGGCCTTACCGAATTTGGGTTCCCATTTGGCCAAGTCATCATTGTAACTTACTCATTTAGTTCTGTCAGACTCGGCTTTGTCGTTTTGTTTTGTAATGGTCGCGACTTTGTCTTCGAGTGGTCGCGTCGTTTCAGACCCATTAACTCGTAACGCTTCCCGAGGACGGTGGCAATGATTATTTTTTAATTTCAAAAACGTCCTTGGGATGCCTAATGGTCTCAAGACCCCCTAGCCGTTGATTAGTTTGGCAAAGGGTCTTAATCCAACGGCCCGAGTCGTTCCGCCCTTTCGCATTCCAGGCCCTTGGGCCTCTATATAAGGGTTACTGTGTAACCTTCATTCATTTCTCTTCCTTCCTTGTGTTTTTATGTTATTTCTTCTTCCTCTTCCTTGCCTTCTTCACTTTCTTTCTTAGCCCAGGTACGCCCTCTGTTCCCCTTTTTTTGCTTTTTTCATTTGAAAATGTCTTCTTTTTTCGGGGAATCGGGGCGTTCCGGCAGTGGCTGTATGCTATCGTCAGAGGTTCATCTTATCGGAGAAGGCTCCGGTAATGGTTTCTCTTTGCGCCATTCGAACTCCGGTGGAGTTAGTGATGGTACGTCGACGGCAAATGGCGTCACTGTGGATGGGGGGTAGTCTTCCCCTCTGCTAATTCTGCGCAAGTGCCTTTGGCCATTCCGGCTAAGGGTGTTGTGGTCTTGGATGATTCTGAGGCTACTGAGGTGCATCCTCTAGTTACTTGGCGCACTCAGCCTCTTCTCCCTCCTCCCATTCTCCCCCAACCCATTGAGCTTAACGGTTCGAAGAAATCTTATCCTCCTGTTACTGCCCCGGGTTATTTCTGGGTAGCTGGTGAGGTGGGTGCTTATTCTTCTCGGTATCAGACCGAGGAGTCTTTATCTTCTCTTCTCCAAGAAATCGACATGTGTTACTCGGAAAGGCGGGGTATGGTTTATGCCGAACCCTATGGGCCTGACGAGTGTGTTTTCTTTTCTGCTTTTCCCTGTCAGTATCATTTTACCTATGTATATGAGGCTTTGTTTTCAGTTATCAGGATTATGGTGCCATTTGATAAATTTGAGACTGATTTTCTCCTGGATTTGAATGTTGCTCCTACTAAGTTGCATCCGAATGCCTGGGCTTCGCTTTAAGCTTTCCGGGTGCTCTGTAGTAAATTTTTCATCACTTCGACTGTTCCCAAGTTTCTACATCATTACTCGGTTAGGGAGAGCAAGAAGGGTGGTTGGGTCTCCCTGATCGGGATCCCTGGCCGGTCCATTCTCAGTCCTTATACCTCCTCTTGGACGAATTTCAAGAGTGACTTCTTTCGTGTTTTGCCTGGTTCGGAAGGGATTGACTTTTTTTATGGCCGTGGGAGACCAAGGTTCCCTCTTTATTGGACCCGAGCTCTGAATAAGTGGTCATCTTGGCAGGTTGTTGACATGTCTCCTGAGGATCAGGATGACATGGTTACATTATGCAAGTTGCCGAGTTCCTTACATTGTAAGATGATAGTGGGGATTCCTGCTTCTCGGACTCCAAGAGAGGATTGGGATTGTAAGTATTCTTTTTGATTTATTCGGTTTTCCTTCTTCTTTACTTGTTTGTTTTTGCTAACCTTTGTTTCGTTTGTAATTGTGATGGGGAAATTCGATTACAAGACTACCAGGAAACAAAGGCTCGAGAAGTTGAAGAGCAAGGACACTGCCATTGAGGGGGTCCAGATTGCTTCTCCTATTCCTTCCCCTCCTCCTCCTCCACCTCCTCCTTCGCCGAAGAGGAAGCATCAAAAGGCTGCACAGCGGGGAGATGGTCCTTCAAAGAAGATGAAGTCGAGTCCTCTTGCTGCTCAGGTTGCAGGTTCTCCAATTGAAAGGCACTCGGCCTTTCTCTCCGTGAAGGATGGGCGTACTTCACTTTGGGGGAAGGACTTCAACCCTCAGGCCCTTATCTATGCCGACAATCTCGGTCAAGCTGATCGGGATATGTTGAGGGATGCAGGGCTCTACTTTCAATGGAGGCTATTTCGTGCTTCCAGGCTCGTTCATGGGCTATTGTCCAATACTAGGCCAAGTAGTTTGACTGCAGCCACCAGGAGCTTGTCTTGGTCAAGGAGGCTGCTTCTAAGGCCAAGCAAGCTTTGGTTGATGCTATTGGGGCTAATGAGACTCTTTTTTCAGTCAGCTGAGGAGTCTCGAAGGTCCCTTGAGGTAGCAGAGACCAAGTTGAAGGAAGCCGAAGGCCGGGAAGAGGTCTTGAAGCTTTCTTTAACTACGGCTGAGAACTCGGCATAGGGGCTGCAGGTCAAGTTGGATTGCCTCAATCAAAAGCTCGCGCGGGTGAAGTTAGAGGTTGTTGGTTCCGAGGCTAAGCTGAAAGTCGACTTGGACGAGGCTATGGATGAAGTCGTTTTGACTCATGAAGCCGGGTTCAAGAAGGCAATTCGCCAAGTCTGGTATTTTTTCAAGGATGCTGACACATCTCTTTTTGATGTTGATAAGGATATCAACAAAAAGGGGGAGTTGGTGGACGAGGAGACCATCCAGGGCGAAGAGGCTCCTGGTGGCTCAGCTCAGCATGCTGCTTAGCTTTAGGGACTTTTATGTATTTCTTTTTTGTAAAGGCTTGTACCCGGCCTATCTAATAGGGTGTTTTTATCTTAATGAAGTATGATTTCCTTCTTAAGTATTGCCCCTTCAGTTTTCGTGTGCGTAATATTAGTTGCTTGTAGCTGATTCAAGTCTACGTTTTACTAATTAAAACTCATTTTTCGTATCCTTTTAAAGGTCTATGCGGTTTTTACCTTAACTCATTTTTTGTATCCTGTAAAAGGTCTACATGGTTTTTAGCTTAACTCATTTTCTGTATCCTGTAAAAGGTCTATACGGTTAGCTTGTTTTCATAACTTAGTCCTTAGGGGTCTAGTTATCGAGATTACTCAGTCGCTCCCTTTTCCGAGTGCCGAGTGCCAGGTATCCGATTGGTCTACTCGCTTTTTGTATCAGTATCCAATTGGTCTACTCGGTTTCATGCAAATTAGAAAAATGTAATGAAAAGGAATTTTTGTTAATACTGAAAGTTAGGTGTGCCTCATTAAAACCTCTTTGACAAAAAACCTCTTGGGAAAAAATGTCAAGGTAGGAAAAAGAGTACATCAACACTTACAATTTTCTAGCAGTAATAAAACTTCAGATGAGTGGCGTTCAAAGTACGAGGGATGGCTTTGCCAGATGGATGCTCTAGTCGGTAGGCTCCATTTCCTAGTGACTCAATTACTTTGAAGGGGCCTTCCCAGTTGGCTGCCAACTTGCCCTCTCCAGTTGCTTTTCTCGCTTCTCCGTATTTTCTCCAAACCAGATCTTTGACTTCAAAGTTTCTCGATTTGACCTTGTTGTTGTATCTCTTCTCGGCTCTTCTTTTGCAGGCCTCTGCTCTGATTTGGACCTCGTTAAGGGTCTCTTCAGTCATGTCGAGTGCGTGCCTTAGTGACTGGTCGTTGTTCTCTTGAATAAAGTTTATTCTTCGTAAAGAGGGTTCTCTGACTTCTACTGGTATCATTACATATGATCCATATGATAGTCGAAAAGGTGTTTCCCCGGTTGTGGATTGAGGTGTGCAACGGTATTCCCAAAGGATTGCAAGAAGCTCGTTGGCCCAACTTCCTTTGGTGTCGCCAACTCGCTTTTTTAGTTCCCCCAGTATAATTTTATTGGCGACTTCAGTTTGCCCATTGGTCTGAGGATGCCCTACTAAAGTTACCCGGTGCCGAATCCCAAGGTTCCTGAAGAACTCTTCTAGGCTATTTTCAACTAATTGCTTTCTGTTGTCAGATACCAGTGAGTAGGGGATGGCAAATTAGCATATGATGTTTTTCCATATGAATTTTTGTACGTTGTTGGCCGTGGTGGTGGCCAACGGTTCGGCTTCAATCCACTTTGTGAAGTAGTCTATTCTGACCAGGAAGAATTTGACCTGTCCTTTGGCAAGTGGGAATGGTCCTAAGATGTCTACTCCCCACATGGCGAAAGGCCATGGTGTCGTGACGTTGTGCAGCTCTTCTGCTAGTAGGTGAGATATGTTGCCATATTTTTGGCATTCTTCACATTTCTTTATGTACTCGGCGCAGTCGTGGTGCATTGTCGGTCAGTAGTATCCAGCTCGCAAGACTTAAGCGGCCATGGCTTTTCCCCCTGAGTGCATTCCACATATTCCTCTATGCATCTCATTTACCATGTATTCGGCTTGTGTCTTTGTAATGCATTTCAGCAGCGGTTTGGCGAAGCCTCTTCTATAAAGGTCTTCTCATTCTATTACGTAATAACTTGCCCTTCTTCTAATCTTCCTGGCTTCGTCTCAATTTTCGAGGAGGGTTCCTCCTTTCAGGAAGTTTCATACCTCCGTCATCCACTCTCAGTCTATCGGGTTGATATTGGAAACTTCTTTGTCAATACTTGGAGAGGATATCGTCTCATGTATGACAGTTCGATGTTGTCCTTTCTTCTTTGTGCTTACTAATTTTGATAGCAGGTCGACTCTTTCGTTCTGCTCTCTTAGGATATTGTTGAGTTTGAACTCAGTGAACTCGTTCTTCAACTGGGAAGCCAGGTGGTAGTACCTTGTCATTTGGGGGTCCTTCGTTTGATAAGATCTATTCATTTGTCCTATGACCAACTTGGAGTCACTCCAGCATCTAAGGTGTTTTGCCCCGACTTCTTTAGCGAGTTTCAGTCCAACTAATAAGGCTTCGTACTCGGCTTAGTTGTTGGATGTATCGAAGTCGAATATGAGTGATTATTCTAAAACGATCCCTTCGGGACTTTCGATTATGACCCCTGCTCCGTTGCCCTTGACATTTGAGGAACCATCCACGTAAAGGGTCCACCATGGAGAGGGTGCCTCTTCTACTGGTGTTAGTTCTACAATGAAGTCGGCTAGGCATTGGGCTTTGATGGGTCCTCTTGGCTCATACTTGATACCGAACTCTGATAGTTCAACCGACCAGGCTATCATTCTTCCAGCGAGTTCTAGCTTCCTCAACACTTGTCGTATTGGGTGGTCTGTTCGTACCACCACTTGGTGGCTCTGAAAATATGGTCGTAGTCGTTGTGCTGAAGTGACTAGGGTTAGTGCTAACTTTTTGATCATCTGGTACCTTGTTTCAGCATCTTTCAACACTCGGCTTACATAGTAGATTGGTGTTTGTGTCTGATTTTCTTCTTGAATGATGACCGAGCTGATCGCATCCCCCGAGACTACTAAGTATAACACTGGGTCCTTGCCGGGTTCAGGTAGAGTAAGGATCAGTGGTGAGGTGAGTAGCGTTTTCAACTTTAAGAAGTTTGCTTCGCACTATTCACTCCATTCGAATATTTGTTGCTTCTTGAGAAGTTTGAAAAAGGGTCTGGCTACCTCTACTGCTTTCGGCATAAAACAGGATAGGGACGCCAGCCTTCCAGTTAGCCTTTGCACTTCCTTCATGGTACTCGGGCTTCTCATGTTTATGATAGTTGCACATTTCTCCGGGTTGGCTTCTATGCCTCTATGTGTGAGCATGAAGCCTAAGAATTTTCCGCCTTGGACTCCAAATACACATTTCTCTGGGTTTAGCCCCATATTGTGTTTTCTGATCTCACCAAATATTTAAGCTAAATCTCCTGAATGTGAATTCGGGTCTCGACTTTTGACTACCATGTCGTCTATGTAGACTTTTACCGTGTAGCAGTAGTTAGCCGTGTTGGTTATGAACACCATTTTCTCCTCGTCTGGTAGGAACATGGGTATCTGGTTGTAGCCTGAATATGAGTCCAAGAAACTTAGGATGGGAGAGTCGGACGCTCCGTCCACCAGTTTGTCGATACTCGGCAGTGGGTATGAGTCTTTTGGGCATGTATTGTTAAGGTTTGTGTAGTCATTACACATCCTCCACTTGCCATTTGCTTTCTTTACCATCACGACATTTGCAAGCCATGTGGTGTAGTGTACTTCTCTTATGAAGCCGGCGCTAAGTAACTTTTCAGTTTCCTCTTTGACGGCTTTTCCTCTCTCGGCTCCAAGCTTTCTTTTCTTCTGGGAAATTGGCTTGGCCTTTGGACAGATGGCAAGCTTGTGACAGTGGAAGCTTGGGTCGATTCCAGGCATGTCAGCGGCTGACCATGCAAATAGGTCGGCATTTTCTAATAAGACTTAGGCAATTGCGTTCTCGATTTCGCTTGTCAGCTGAGTCCCAAGCTTTGTGCATTGCCCAGTTTCTCTTCCTAATAGGAAGGGTTTTATCTCCTCTGTGGGTTCTGCTCTCGACTCACCCTCCCTGGGGTCAAGATCGGCCTCCTCACTTGGTGGTACCATGAGCGACACACATGCTATGTGCTTTAGTGAAGTGTTTGCAGATTTCTCCCTTTCAATCTTTTGGTTCACCATAAAAATGTGAAATATGCTTGTGTTGCTGACTTTCAAATCCTCTTCTTCAGTTCTTCTCATGCATAGGTACAAACTTCTTCCATTCTCATTTGGCATCATTACTTTATTTCTTTATTACATTCTGAATTTTCCTAATGTCTTGAATCTCACCTCTTTAATTTATTTTCATTTCAGCATTGCCATGAAGGTTCTTTACTCTCAAAGCAATTAAGAACTGTTTGTTTCTCTTTTTATAACCTTTACTTTTTAAATACTTTAAATATTGTATGCTTCTCTTTTTATAACATTTACTTTTCTCTGTTTTAAGAACCGATTATGAGGTCAACTTACAGGTTTGAAAAATAAATCTGATTTAAAAGTTGAAGTTCTTACTTAATAGGAAATAAAGTGGAATGGATTGATATATGATAATGAAAAATAAGTTGGTGTCGATGAAGTAGAGGACAAGCAAAATGCCCGGGATCTTGGCTGAAATGGCTTCGAAAATCTGATTCAAAAGCCTTGAAATGGTTTTATATATCTACTGTTTAACATTAAGATATGGAACAAAGAGGAATGGACTGATATATGATAATGAAAAAAAAAATGGTGTCGTTGAAGCAGAGACAATATATGTCTTGGAATATAAATTAAAGGTTTTTGTGTTACATTTCTACTGAACTTGATAAGGTTTTCTAGAGATCCAAAATATTGATATTTACCTTATGAAATTCCTTTAACCATAGTTATGAACTTCTATTTCCTTACAGTTTTTAACCTTTGGACTGATTGACTTCTTTGTTATTTGCAGGTAAAGTTTTTCATTAATGTCTTCAAAAAACCAGCTGAAGTGGTAAGATTTTTGAAGCAAGGAATGGTGATATGATACGCTGGCACTGCATGTACCATCATTCGAAATTATTTGCTCATTCATGTTGCTTAAATTTCTTAGTTTTTGTGACTCACTTCATGCAAATAAACTCAAGTAAAACAAGTTATAAGAATCTATTCCAAGTAAAATCCTTTATAGTTACTACCAATTCCCCCAAAAGATTAAGCTATTAGATTAAGGCATATGAATGTTCTTATATTAAATTTTTTAACAAGCCACTCATACAACAGCGCATTGGGTTTGAAGGTTGGACAAAGAACAAGCCCATCTACCTTAAATTTCCATCCTTATTTTAATTAGAAAAAAAAGTTACAGATGAATAGTAATGAATGTGCAGGAAATTAGGAGCTAAAAAGGAGAAATATTATCCCCTTGACAAAGCCAGTCACACTAGACTGCATAAACTTCAGGGATCTTCAAATTGCATACACTAATGGGATATGATTTACATGATAATTGCCCAATCAAATTTAATCATTTAATAATCCTAACTAACAGTCAGCTGTCCATAGACTGCTGGAATCATGTTTCCATAATTATATTCAGCACTGGAGCATCTATTTATGTAGAAATTAATATATTGAAGAGAAATACAAGTGAACGAGTGATTGTTTAGCCATTTGTTTCCAATATTATCATATACATGGGTATATGTGATGTTTACTTTATGTATTGGTTAACATATGCAGCTCATTTATCAAATACTTTGGTGGTTGACAGGTTGCATAATACTTAGTTTGAAACATTAGATAGGTTCCTGCCAATGGATCAATGAAACCAACATACATTCGATTCCTCACTGGTTTGAAAGCCTATGCCCAGATATGTTCAGTTAAGATAAAGCCTAATCTACAGTAGTCAACTAGCATGCAATTTTCTTACAAATATGATTTGAATTGACGACCTTTTTTCATTCCCTTGATTGTTCCTTTCTAGAGAAGAAGAGCTTTGTTTAGTATTCCTTTCTCTCTTAATTTTTTTATTTTTTGAATTTGGAATGACTTTGATCTAACAATGGCATTGTTTGATTTATAATTTCCAGTGTGAATTTAATCTTACAATAGCATATTTTTTCTCTTATTCCTCTCATAGTTGAGTTTCATTTATTTATTTTTGAAGGTGCTCATTTTATTGGAAGCTCATTTTTCTTCTTCTTCTGATTAGCGGTTTACAAATTAGGCAAGTTTTCTGTTAAATATTCCACATGCACTAAAATTGTAGATGAAGCAATTGATCAATAATAATATAAATTTAATAATATTCCTTATGTAAAAAGGGTGGAAAAAAAGTACATCAGATTGAGGTCCACAATATATGCTCTATAAGTGAATGTGTTAACTTGAACTGATATCCTCTGAGACCTTAGTGTTCCCATGTGTTTCTGACAATTTAGTTAGAAAAATCCATTTGATAAATTGAGTTATGATTTTACATGCCTCAGTGACTAATTTTAAAGTGATTGATTCCGTCATTATCTTTTTCGTTGAATATGAGTTGATAATGCTTTATGGACCATCCTTTGCTTAACTAAACCTCTTGCCAACTGCAGCATTAAAAGGAAGCCATGCTTAAAAGTAATATCTGAATGCAATAACAGCTGAGTCAGCTGCCTGATTCTTCAAGATTTTAGTCTTGAAGATAATTTTTTGATTTTAACTCCAAGCAAAACTATAGAGGATGAAGGATGTTTTATACATAATTGTTGCAAGATTGTTCTGTTTCACTTATACGGAGTTACATGAAGGATGTTTGTTGTGTGATTTTGGGGATTGTGAAACATGTCATGAAAGGGGAATGGTGATATACTGCCTGTTTCTGTAATAAGAAAATGTGTCGTGATTTTCAAATGTATTTTTGTCCAAAGTGTAACAGGTATGTGTGGAATGTTGTTCTGAGGTATTTTTTATTCTAATTACTTTTGTTAAGAAAAAGAAATTTTGTTATCTTTGATTGTGATGCGACTTCTATCTACAACTAGACATGTGCAGAAATGATAGATTGCGTGGATAAGGCTCACGAGGTTTTCATTTTTGATTAAAAAGTTTATTAGTTTTATTAATGCTTATTTCATTATTTAAATGGTAAGTTATTTTAGCCGTCACTATGTTAAATTAATTATTTCAAAATTTAAAAGTTAACATAACACTAACATTGTTAACGGAAAAATGAATAAAGGACTAAAAGGAAACATTCAAGGGACCAAAATGAGACTTTTAAAACTTAATGTACCAAAACAAAAAAGTACTAAAACATAAAGGACCAAAAGAAATATTTAGCCAATTATTTAAGTAAAGGTTATGGATTTCTGACAAAAATTCGATAGTCTCCTATGTTTTTGGCAATATTCCACATAGCACAACAAAAGTATGACCAATTACAACAAACACAACACATGTCAGACAGTTCCATTTACAATATATATAATCAATCTTAGACTTAAGCTCAACATCAATATCAATATCATTGTCAACATCAATTTCAATTCTCAAAGTTCAACAATCAAATTATTCAAGAATCACGACAAATATTGAACACATCATCCCACTCAATCTATGTTCTAAGAGAAACAGACACATACAAAGTGTGAGAAGGGAAACGAAAAGAGCATGCAAAAGGAAAAGGTTACTGAAGTTAGTTAACACATCATCTCATAATCACTTGACTTAGCTAAAAAGTGTTCCATGTTCGAGTATGTCACTAACAATTATTTTTCAACTCAATTTATACATTTAAAACAATAAACATCAACAAAATAGAAGATTCACACATTTCCCCATTACCAAGAGTGAGATGTAGCTTTAAGGAG
Organism: Pueraria montana var. lobata; assembly: GCA_026413185.1. Classification (NCBI taxonomy): domain Eukaryota; kingdom Viridiplantae; phylum Streptophyta; class Magnoliopsida; order Fabales; family Fabaceae; genus Pueraria; species Pueraria montana. The sequence goes on from CM048648.1 coordinate 75,767,528, forward strand.
AAAAGAGAGAGAGATCGTTGCTTGCTCTTAGCCTTAGCTAAGCCCCAATGTTGTGGAGAAGAATCAAGAGTGAGAATAAAATCACTTAAACAAATATATTAACCAAATTTCACATACTTGGTTCGTGGCCTAAAATTAGCCCTTTGAAGTGTATGCACAACTTAAGTTTGTAAATTAAATTACCAAAATTTAAGTTGCATGAATTCAAGCATAGAACATAGATGTGTGGCTTGACTCAACCTATGTTTGAACAAGGCATTTGAATATGTCCAATCACACATGTGAGAAAAGAACAATACCCCAATTAAATCTATGCCTCAATACCCCAATTATATCTATGCCTTAAATAACTTAGCCAAATAATGGCACGGACTACAAATTGCCAAGCAAATACCTTCAATCATAGTCAACAAACAATTTATTACCCCAATTATAAAGCAACAAGCCATACCAATAACCAATATAAGACCATATTTCATTACCAACAATTCATTTATTAGAATAGGACCAATAATTTCATACCAACATAAAGCAAGCTAAACCAGTACCAACATCAATTGTAGTACCAACATGTTCTCCTCCTTTTATTGTTGGACTAACAACACCGAAAACCAATAACCATGAGCTAAAAACATCTTTATATCAGTCTTATTAAACACATTTATGGATTGCACTAAAAGACCAAAAACTAAAATCTCATCATTTAGAAATTCATGAAATTCATTCAACATTCCAGTTCATTAGAAAACCATTTGATACAAGATAAACACAACATTCTAGTGATTAATTAAGGCATTTTGGCAAACAAGTGGTTGGCAGGTACGAAAAAAACTAATTGATGAACCTTGTGTCTCATGTAGTAGTATGCCAACAATAATATCAAAGTCAGCAAAAATCAAAGCTCAAAAACAGATTTGACAAACAAGAACGAAGATTAAGTTCATGCATTACTCTTCGATGTAGAGAAGTAGAGAGCAACAATGGCGACAATGCAAAAGCATGAGCAATGGTGGTCACAAGGTTTTCAATGGCGAGATCGAGTTTTCAAAACTTGTCGTGACAACGTCAAAGAACTTGAGCAATGGTGGTTGACGAGCAATGTAGGTGTCCAAGAACATGCGTGAGAGAAGCAAAAAAAAGAAAAAAGAAAGCAACTTTGGTGTTAAAGAGCAACATCAAATGAAGAAGGGGCGAGGAAGCGGGCGACAAGGGTACCTCACGTTGCCAACTTTGTTGTCGCAAATAGGGTCCGTCATTGCAATCGCAAGGAGGAACACAACAAAGCAAATGTGGTGTCAATGGAGGAACACAAGGAACAAACATGAACAAGGGTGGTTCATCACAAAGAGGTAGGTTTTGCACAAAGATGGAAGGAGTTGCAAAAGTGAAGTGCGGGGACGAACCTTAAGTGAATTTAAGCTAACATACTACATAAGTTATTAAATGAATTGATGTGGTATGTTATATCTTACATTGATTATATTTAAACTGATGTAGTGTTTCAACCATTAATTTAAAAAATGCCACCGGTTCATAATCTACATTGGTTCTTTAAGAAAAAATGACGTAAATACCTTTTCTATAGTAATGAAAGTAATATATATATATATATATATATATATATATATAACGACATAAATTTTCATAATAAAAAAGTATATAAAAGTAGAAGTATTTTAGTCTGTTTAGTCCACTAAAACACCTTTCCATCGTCCTTCCCTCCCAAATGGAAGGATTACTATAAGAGTGTGTCTCATGTGTTTACATTCATTCTTTCCACTGTCACTGGTTCAAAATGACGATACAATTAAAATGGTTGCTTTTTTCTTCTCTTCATGAAATCGTTCCTCCATTAATTTTCATTGGTTTCAAATAGTGCATACATTAAGTTTCGTTTCGTTTCAAATTGTCCTTATGTTTTTTGCACATTTCTTCTTTTATTAGGGATATATATTTATTTCATTCTATATACATTTTTTTTTTCTTTTCACTTTCTATCCAACCAAACAATGGAAAGGAAACTTTTAACTTTTTTTTATGTTCTTTCCTACAAAGCAACTTGAAAAAATATATCACTTTCTATTTTTTTTTCTTTCCTTTCACTTTCTTCCCTAAAACAATCATATACCCTATGACTATGTTGGATCAGTTCTAGAAAATGGAATGAAATGAATCAGAATATAATGGAATAGGATGGAATAAAAATGTCATTATGTTGTTTGGATATTTTATAACGGAATAAGACAAAGATTTTATTCCATTGTTTGAAATAATGATGAAACATAATGAGTTATAACTTTTTAATTCCCACATTATCGTCGTTTTAAATATGTTGTCCTTAAGAAACTAATGATTAAGTTAGAATTTGCAAAGATAAAATAGTCATTTTGTAATCTAAAAGCTTTGTTCCATCAAGTGCATCCCAAATTGAGGAAAAAAACACTTAATATGTCTGGTAGGAAAAAATCACACCTAAGATTATCCACTTTTTTAAATAATTAATTTTAAAATTAAACTCTCTTCAATATAAAACTTTGAAATTATAAACCCGAATTATTGATATAAAATACATATTTTTCAAACCAAATACTCTCTATTTTTAAATAAATGTCATTTTAACAAAACCAAATTGAGAATGATCTTTCGTTTTACGACAATAAAAAAATATATACACTTATTTCAGAATGAAAAAGGCACATCCTTGATATTAAAACAAAAAAAAAAAAAAACTTGTCATTCATGTGATTGTTAGATTGCTGGAAACTCTCCAAAATCCACGTCAGACTCGTTCGTCAGGCCACCTTTTCCATATTTGGAATTTTAATTTATCGTGACATTTTGTGGTCATCGAAATATGCATACGCATGAAGGTAAACCAGCGGTCATCTATCCCAATATGTTGTCAATTTTTGTTTATTTTTCTTTCAAATACATAATATATTTAAATAAGCTTGCTAGAAAAACATTGAGAATAGTTTTTAAATTATTTCCCCGTAAGCTCCCCTATTCTTTAAGAAACGACTTAACAATTAATTTGTAAAAAATTTTAAAAAAATCAATTATCACTATATTTTTAAGCACATATTTTAATTAAAAAAGTACTTGCATCTAAACAAAAGTTTAATCAAACAGATTAAACAAATGGGTGCCAACTATCAGTACTAATTCACATTATATAAACAATGGGTATAGAGTATAGACACTGAATTACTGTGTATAACTGTAATAGAACTACCACAAGTCCTGTCTTGACGGGACTCTGTTTGTAAAGGGTTAAGGGCTTCTCAATACTAGTAACCTCTCCACCACATACCAAATCATTTTTACTCTGAAGTTCTCTTTTCTCTGAAGAACCCCCACAAGTAGTACTTTTCTTGAAATCCTGCACAAGTAATTCAAAACAATTTTGTTTTACAAACAACAAATTTGAAATGTGCCATTGAAAAAAAGTAGCATAAAATATAAATGCGACTCACTTTGGCATTGGATAGGGAGTAATATAGAAGGAAAAACTAGAAGCTCTGCATTTTCAACCACAGCTGTTATGGAAAGGTCAAAGTAAATCATGTCATCAACCAGCTTGCCATAGGCCCTATCAACACTGTAAAAGCATCACATATTTAGTACTGAATTAAAGAGAGAAGAATCAGATCATGTTAGTTTGTCTAAAAAATCACCTTTCACTATCAGGGAAGAAATAAAGAGCAATGCTATCCACATTTGGTCCACATTTCATGAAAGACTTCGGCCACACCTTAGATCTTGGGAGCAATTCCGGGCAAAGCACATCAGGGAAAAGTCTTGTCTCCTCCAGAACTTGGGGGCATGCTAAAGTGGACATATGGGCCAGAAGCCCAATGACAGTACCAAAACTTGGGTCGAAGAGGCGCAAACTTCCCCTATTGCCCAGAAAATTCAACTTTAGATTCATCATAGCAGCTAGAAAATTCATCAGCTTCTAAAAGGGTAGAAAAACAAATTTCTTACCTCCAGACTGGATCAGCAATAGGATGTGGAACAGTAGCATTCAATGACCCCTCACCAGTATTAGCTTCATCTTTTGGAACTGGTTGACACTCTTTCTCAAACTTATTTTCCTTTTTAGTGTTGTTACTGCATTGAGACAACACATGATGAGACAAACTGTGATTATCAGATAACAGCACCATTGTTTTAGCTGCACCATTTTTTGGCTCTATTCTGGCTTGAGATGCATCATTTCCCGAATTTAGAGAGACATTTTTTCCAGATAGGAAAAGAGTACAATTATCATGAGAACATGTCTCTGCTACCTTTGATTCACAATCATCGCAAAACCAAGTAACTTCATCAGTAAAAATCACAGGCCCGTCTAAACAATACCTGAAAAGGGAGAGTTGAGGAGTACAAGGTCAATATGCATTTAAGAATGTGAAACTATAACTTCATACGATGCAAAAGCTTCTGGTTTAGAAAACGCTGGGAGGAAAATTCAATAGCATACTAAAATCACTATGCTTCTGAGGCTGAAAAGGAAGTTCATGGTATTAATACAATTGTATTGTGCGCATCAACTCGGTGGTATTTACAAGATGGTTTTCTATAATTTACAGAATGTATATTAAATAAAATTTTCTAATAAAAACTACAATCCCCAAATCTAAATCGTATTTAAGATACATATTACCTTTATTTTAGAATACAAACAAATATTCCGCCCGCCTTCAATACTAAGAGTAACTTAAATAATGTCCATATGGTAATAAAAATACATGCATATGCAGCTAAGTGTGGTGATGAAAACCTGCTAAAATCATAATTTCGGTAAGCAATTTTACTGAAGTCAAATCATTCCTGCTTTTTATATGGTAAGAAAAAAATTAAAAGATAAAAATCCAAGTGCATATGCACAGGTTCAGGGTACAAATACCAAGCATGTGTAACATTTCAATATTCTTTGGATTCAGCAAATAAAATTGGGAATACTCCCACCTTACTATTAGTATTAATGGAAATTTAAAGAATGTCCCTATGGCATAGAACTGGCAGCATCTGAGTCAAGCACGATGATGAAATATTTCTACAAGTACATTAAAGCAAGTAGACAGAGTAAATAGAAGTACCTATGAAGTGCATAAACTTGACACATGTTGCAAAAGACAAGTGCCTCTGGAAACCCTACATCACCACAATTAAGACAAATAGCTACCTGCAACAACAATTGTACAGAGTTTTACATCAGTGATTCATAAAAGCAGATTCATAACTCAAAAGAAACACATACTCTTCCACAAAATACTGTAACAGCCATATATGAGCAAAACCTAATAGGTTTTTGAGTTAACAATTTTTTTTTTTTCAAAATGTGGACAAAAGTCATAAAACTTGTTACATTTGCAATCAATATTCTTGCTAAAGGTCATGATAAAAAGATTTGTGTTAGATGTTGCAAATCATTAACAATTATTTCCTCTGATCAATTCAAGTTTTGATCAAGTTTATGTCATTTTATGGAGATGAGACACTACCCGAAAAAAGAAAATATCTAAAATGGTTATTCAAGCAGCAATTATTAACTAGTAGAATTGTAGATTTGTTTAATTGACAAGTCTAAATTAATCATAAAGGGTAGGTTAAGCAGAATCATTCCTGTTATGGTAATAGTAATACTGATAATTTAGTTCACTAACACCAAACAATAAAATTATAGCCAAATTTGTACACAAAATCTCTTAAGCAACCACTATATTGTTTGTTAGATTCACAGAAAATTAGCATAAGAGAAACACCTTAGACAGCTGAGTTGTCCCTGACTGATGGGTGAGAATATCCATCTTTTGTTCAGCTTTAGAACATCCATCTGCAGTTAGGGTGTTAGTACTGGAACCTGAAGGGGAATTGAACTCCACTACAACTGATGGCAACAGCTGATTGTTTTTCTCATCAGTACAATTTTGGCTCTCACAATCTGCTGTGTCTTTTGATAATTGGGGTTCTGTTATAACATGTTGTGATTCAAAACTTGATTCCACAGCTGTTGGTGGTATGGCAACAGTAGCTTCAGAACTCACATTTTTTTTTCTGGGCATCCATTTTTCCCAGATTTCAGAACTTTCTTAGGTTGAACTACTAAATTTACTTGAGAATTTGGAATCTGTCCATTTGAAATTCTTAGTCTCTCTAATTCCTCATGTAGATTCAACATTCTTCAATGCTTCTTTCCACTATTATGTGCTTCCACATGTTTGTAACTACCCAACTTAACCTCACAAATTTTACAATATGCCACTGGTTGTGGCTGGTGTAATGGTCCTACAGCAGGAATAGTTGGTCCAAAGGTTTGATCAGGTACATACGTACATCCAGCATAGCAGAAATCCCAACCAGATGAGGAAATTGGTCATGCATCTAAAACTCTAAACACGGCTGACACACCATTCAGATTTTGCAAAATTTCAAATGAACTTCACAACACAGAGACAAATTCAAAATGTTGCAAATAGAACAGTTGCTACCAACCTGAAACTCTTAATGAGTTCCACTACACCCACCCATGTAATCCTCTTCATTTAAACAAAATAGAGTAAGGGTTATGAAGGGCCACTTTTACAAGGACAAGAACAATCACCACATGTGCAGACCTACTTAGTCAAGTTCTTTTAAAATAATTCAAGTATTCAACCACCAATATTGATCTCATACTCTCCAAAAACAAGTGCTACAGTGCTACTGCTATGCCTACCCAGGCCATGATGAGACAAATCTTCAAACCCGCCTTGCATCTTAGCAGTGCTATGAATTGCGGATTGCAAACAATGGCAGAAAGCCAATAATCCACTATATATCATATAGTGGATAGCGTTGTGGGCAAATAGCAGAAATTGCTTAGCAGTTGAAATATAAGATATATCATTTATCAATTATATATGTATAAAAAGTTTATGTTGTATGCAAATAAAAGTAAAATGCATAAAAATTGGCCTAATTTTAATTCAAAAGTTCAATTGGTTGGAGACTCACGCATGTCACAACCGTGACACCCATAGCGGCCACGATAGCGGACAGAGTCACAGTAATGGATCCAAGGATTTCCCCAATGCAATAGCACTATAGTGCCGCTATAATGGTTATTTAACAACAGTGCATCTTAGCAACATTAGCCTCATATAAAATCTACAATTTTGTCAATATCCACTGACACTCACAAATTGCACATAACATATCAGAAAGCACACAGCTAATTCTAATTCTACAAATATATCAAATTGATGTCCATAGTTGCGAAATAACAACAGAATTTAAAAAAAAAAAGGTTCTACTACCACTTTTCCTACTCCATGATCATTCATGCGTTATTTAATGACCATCCATGTTATTTCTGATTAAAAAAACAAAAACAACCACAAGAATCCCTTAAAACAAATAGTTATTATCCTTATCATATATTCATTTTTCTTTCCTCACATTTTCACATCATTTTTCTTCCTATTTCTCCATTTTTCATCAATCACTTGTCACATCTATCACTATCACTCTCTTCCTCTGTTCTTCCATTCAACATCTCACTTCCATCAACACCCCAAAAATTAACCATTTTCCTAAAACAAATTAAAAGAACAATAAAGAGAAGAAGAAAGATTAGAAAGAACTATCGTATCACACAACAAACAAACACCCAACAAATTATAACTGCATGGGAATTCCAAACTACACATTCACAAAGACAAAATTTCAAAATATAATGACAGCGCTAAACAAAAAGGGGCAAAAATAAACCCAGTGGAAAATAAAAAGTATGAAAAGAAATTAAGAAAAAGAAAACTAACCATGGTGTCAGTTTTGCAAGAATGAGAACGCTGAGAAAGAGAAAATTGGGGTATGAGTTTTGCAAGAATGAGAAAAATGGAGAAGGTGCGGAATCAGAGGGAAGAAGAGCGAGTATAAATACTGTAAGAAGGAAGAAATGAATGCATGTAGAATTGGGTCTGAAGGCGCGAAACTTCGGAAGTGAAAATGAAAGGAAAAGTCGCTTACGCCCTTGATTTCACGCCGTCATTTTTTTTTAAGAGGTTTAAGGGAAAGAGGCATTGTGTAAAACAAGGAAATGATAGGGATTAAGGGGGAAAGATAAAAAGAGTTTCCATGTTTTATTATTATGTTTTTGTTATTTTATTAAAACAATTAAGTATGAGAGATAAAAATATATAAAGAAAATGAAAAAAAAAAATTATCTCATTACCTTCTTAGAGATGAAAAGGATGAATGTATTAACATATTTTATTAATTTTTCAGAGATATAGTTATACTTTTTCAGAAAATATTTAATGTAAATATAAAAAGATGATAAAATTCTTATTCTCTAATTAATTATTTTCAAACAGCTTTCAACTTTTTCTTTCATTATGCAAAGTATTCACACACACACACCAACCATTTTTTATAAAAAAAAATTGCTAAATTTTAAAGAAAAATAGCAATTGATAGTACATTAGTTTTTGTTAAATAAAAAAATATGTATACTATTACATATATTGATCATAAATAAATAAAAATAAAAATATACACTAATATATAAAATATATACTATTTGAACTTATTTATTAATTCTATTATCTATTACTTAATTTAATTTTTATATATAATCATTAATATATTTTAGTTTTATTTATACTATATTATATAAGTATAGTTGTGTCAAAGTTATCAAAGCTTTTATAAATACATACAAGATAAAAAAAAATGTTGATCATAAAGACAAATAGAAATTGATAGTACATTAGTTCTTCTTAACTCATTTTAATACATCTACCAAATTTATTATCACCGTGTTTGATTTTGTGATAAGTATACGTAGTAAGCTGGAAATTGTTCTAGGTTGTCACTGACTCGAGTGTTTTCTTTTGTTTTTCATCAGTTTTCCTGGATTTCAATTAAGACATGGTGCGCTCTGCTAGGGTTTTGGAAAAAGGCAAAGCTAGCAGGGTAACATCTAGCCAGGAAGAGAATCTCTTGCACAAGAGTAAGAAAAAAAGTTAAGGTGGACATGTTATAGAGGCTATAGGGGAGTCTACTTACAATTACAAAGATTCTTTGTTGAAAACTATTGAAGGTGACGATTTTGGTATAGGGATTCAGGAGACAAGCCTAGATATTTGTTTGTTGGAGGATTGTCCAAAGAAAAAGGGAGGAAAAGTGTGAAAGTAATGCAAATGTACCAATGATTCCTTTATCTGATGAGAAATTGATTAGTTGGCCAACTCCTTGGAAGAATACTTTGGTGGTTTCGTACATTAAAGGAAAAATTACAAAGAAGTTGGACGAAGCATGGGAAGATTTAGATTATTAATTTACATTATGGTTTTATCAAGTGGTCTTTAACAGTGAAAAGGATTATAAGGTGGCCTTGTTTGAAGGACCTTGGATGGCTACTGATCATTATCCAATTGTTAGATGTTGGAAGCCTTTCTTTTTTTATGCAAGCTAAGGAGTCTCGTAAGGTGGTGATTCAGGTTAGGATTCAATTCCTACCTATTGAATTATACAATGAGGTTTTTCTCAAAAGGATTAGGACGGCTCTAGGGAAATTTATTAATGTGGATTGTCTTCTCTTCAATCAAGGGGTATGTTTGCTCATATTTGTGTTGAGCTATATCTAGAAAAACCATTAGAGACTCATATTGTTGTTCAAGGATTCCCTTTATATCTTAAGTATGAAGGCCTTTATGCCATTCACTTTAGATGTGGGAAGTTTGGTCTTAAAAAGGAACACTGTGTAGAGGCTATGTACGATGCTAATACGATGTCGAAAAATATGCAGAACAGGATCGATTCACACGTCGTGTAGGAGTTAGTGTCCAAGCAAAATGAAGACTAGGGCTGACATTAGCCCTAAGGACATTAATTACGAGATTAATGGTCATAAAAGGCAACCTAATCATGATAAGGGGAACAATTACAACCCATGGATGATTGCCAAATGAATTATAGGAAGAAAAATCATAATTTGAAATGAGATCATATCAATGATTTGAAAAATAAGGTAATTAGAACCATGACAATGAATACGGATGATGGCTCATGCTTTGCTTTATTATCTCCTACTATTAAGGAAAGGCATGTTAATGAGAAAGGTGCAGTTATTGGAGAAAATTCAAATTTGAATTATATAGAATTTGGTCTATAAGGTATGGAAGTTGTTACGGGGGAGGATATTGTGGAGACACCAGGAAATATCTTGACCCAAATCCCTGATTCTCAATTTATGCCTTCATTTTCGAGAATTGAGGAGGTGCACAAAGCACCTTCATAGGTTTGAGTGTGTAAAATAATTACACTATGTTGGAGGACGATTCTGGCAGTAAGGTGAAACTATTAAAAAATAGTCCTTAATGAATGTGTTAAGTTGGAATTGTCATGGTACGACAAATAAAGGTATCAGTACCTTGAGAAGAGAGATGTTGAAGAATTCACGGGCTTCATTTATTATTTTGATGGAGACTCACACCAGTGATGAGAGGATGAGAGGCGTCATTCAAAAGATTGGTTTGTGAGGCTCTTTTGTGCAAGATGCTTGAGGACATTCAGGTGGAATTTGGTGCTTATGGAACCCGAATGAGTGGAAGATTTCATTTATTAAGTCTTACCAACAATTTGTGCACATTAGAGTTCAATGGCAAAATAAGACTTCTTGGCTACTAACTGTAGTTTATGGGGCTCCTTAGATGGCTAAGAGATAGGAGCTTTGGTTTGATATTACAAATCTTGCAAAATCAATTTAATTATGAGGCTTAGGCTTTGATAGGTGACTTCAATTGCACTTTGAGCTGACATGAGAAGGTTGATTATTTTCAGTCTCAAGCGCATAGAGATATGGAAGCTTTTAAAAGGGTTGTGGATGATGGTAGGTTGATTGATATGGGCTTCTAGAGGGAAAATGTGACTTGAATGAATGGTAAAATAGGAGTCAGGTTGGATAGACGCCTTATTAATCTTGATTGGATGTGTTGTTTTCAAGATGCGGTTATTGTTCATCTAGGATGTATGAATTTTGATCATAGGCCTTTACTTCTTTGGCACGAGAAGGTTATTCCTAAGAATAACAGAATTGAAGAAGACCTTTTAGATTTAAGGTCTGATGGGTCTACATCTTGGTCTGAGAAGGGTGATAGATTAAAGATTATTATGAAGCATTGGAATAAAGAGGTGTTTGGATGTATCCGCAAGAGGAAAAATTCTCTAAAAAAGTAAACTTAATATTTGGTTGGATAAACAAAGTGGTTTGGTGTATGATCCCCAACTAAAAGTGGAATATAAGAATGTGTGGAAAGAGTATGAGCAGGTCCTTGCTGAGTAGGAGTTGTTTTAGTTCCAAAAGTCGTGTGGGAAAATGGATTAATTTTGGTTATTGTAATACTAGGTACTTTCATGGTATTGCAGCTAAAAGAAGAACAAAAAATAGAGAATAGATGTTCTAAGATGACAATGGTATTTGGATTAGTGAGATGATGGCCTCAAATTTCTACAAATGCTTTTATCGGGATAAAGGTAGTCTCCATAGGCAGGGACAGACGTATGTGAGGGCTTGGGGGGGCTAAGGCCCCCCCTGATTTTTCCTTTGTTTCAAAGTTTATATATATATATATATATATATATATATATATATATATATATATATATATATATATATATATATATATATTAGTATTAGGATAACCTATTAAAAGAAAAATTATTAATTAGAATAATTATGTCTATTTTTGAATTAGATAATAATATTTAAGTATTATTTATCTGTTTTTTATTTTCTGATAAAACATTTTATTTTCTTTTTATAATTTTTATTGTAAAGATAATGACATTCTTTATTTTTTAGATAGATATTTTATTTCTCTTTTATAGTCTTTATATTAAGGAAATAATTATATTCTTTCTTTTTTAGATAAAATATTCGAATATAATTTATTTTTCTTTTTAATAGTATTTGTTTATCATCAATATTGTTATTTTAAAGATTATAAATAATTACATTCACAAAATTTTATTAACCTTCCTTTTATATTGATTTGTTATAAATTATTTGAGAATGAAATATAATTTATTAACCTTTGTAAATGTGGTAAGCTAAATTATAAACATTACATAAGGGTTTGACAGTTTGATATTTGAGAATTGAGATAGACTAACAACTATTTTTCTTAGTTTCCTATATTCCTTTTTGTGGTGATTGGATATTGAGTTGCACCATAGACTTGTTAAGATTTGCTTTTAGTGTGTGACTAGTGTCACGACACACTGTGAAAACATATTCTTTCATAAATAATGGAACATGTTCTTAAAAATTATGATTAACATGCATAGATACTAATATTTATTATAGATTAATGAAAGTTTTTCATGATATTGAAACTGATTATCAACATTTGTAATCTTGAATTTTCTTTTATTTAAATTTACTTTCAATTAATGTTTTTGAAAAATTATTAATGTAATTAACATTTCGAATGTTTCATAAAAAAAGTTTATGTATATATATTTCTTACTTGAAATTGCCCCCCTCCCCTACATTAAAGTTTGGGTCCACCCCTGTCCATGGGTTTATAATTTCTAATGCCCTTCTAGAAATTGATGTAGAGGATAGAATTGATATGAATAGGAATGTCACATGCGAGGAGATATTTCATGCAGTGTCTCACTTAGGGAGTTTTAAAGCTCGTGGTCTAAATGGCTATCAAGCATTGTTTTTCCAAAATCAATGGGATGTAGTGGGTTAAGACTTTTGTGCGTTGGTCCAAGGGATCTTTGAAAAGGCTAGATGGGTGGAGGAGATTAATGGAACTTTCATCACTTTGGTGCCATACAAATGGGGTGACATTTATCAAGGATTTTTGCATGATAAGTTTGTGTAATGTGACATATAAGGTTATTACTAAGATCATTTCTCAACAATTACGTCATTTGATGGGTAAGCTATGTAAATGCAAATGTAAACCATGACCACTCAAGCTTGGGAAGTTTTTATAATGACAAATCCAACACTTGAAGCACTCTCAAACATGAAGACAGCATGGTTGTTATGTCATCAAGTAATGTTGTTATTTGACAGCAAGGACTAAAAATATTAACAAGGAAAAAGTATAGAGGACCTAAAACACTAAATATTATGTTTAGGAACTAAAAGTGAAATTTGCAAAAATTTTAGGGACCAAAAACATAATTAACCTCATATTCTATTACTAGTATTTTAGTATTTGTATTGCACAAAATAAATATTTATTTTATATAATTAAAATTTATAATAAATAAATACTTCTAAATATATAACATGGTTGGGAAGGAAGACCCACTAAAGTTGGTCAATCAGGTTCCTTGACAAAGTTAGTTATCAACAAAACTGGTGGATACTTCGCACTAATAACATGATGACCTAAAAAAATTACATTATAATTAAAATTTATAATAAATAAATATTTTTTATATATAAATTATAGAGTAAATTACACTAACCATTCACTCCTAAGGTTTTGTGAAATTACTTAAACACCCCCTGCTTTTTTAATCATTATAGTAACCTCCCTTGTAGGGGGTGTTATTGTAATATATAATGGAGTGTCACTGTAATATTTTCAAACATTTAGAGGGTGTTAGTGTAACATATAAGAGGGTGCTAGTGTAATTTTTTCAAACATAAAGGGGGTTAGTGTACGAATAGAAAAAAAGAGCGGTGTTATGTGTAATTTGGAAAGAACTCAGGAGGTGTGAGCGTAATTTGCTCTAAATTATATTTTATATTTATGATAAATAATTTTTATAGTGATACAATGTTATTTTTAGTTATTAATAATGTCCTTTAAAAATATTAAAATTTAAGTTAGAACTAATTAAGGATATTGAAAATAATAAATTGAAAGAGATAAGAGGTTAAAAAATCTTTAAAAATGCTCTCAATGAAGAAAAGTTCCTAAAAATGCTCTAGTCAAAGAATGACGGTCGTTCAACAAAGTAATTCTAATTTATATATAGAGAGAGGGATTTTTTTTTGTTATCTTTCATAGATTAAAGGATACATTCTACTGTCATAGACCTGATAACTTTGAATTTGGTATTATCATAGACTAGTGTCGTAAACTTTTGCTTGAGTTACCAAATTTTACGGTTTGTTTTGTAAGGTGGTAAGCAAATCTAATTACTCATAATCTTGCTTGAGCATCTAATTCATACGCTAGACCCTAGGTTATTTCAGTAATGCCCTTATATGTATTGCTGACATTATTATGAATGAAATGAGTTAACTGTGATCTCATAAAAAAAGTACATTCTCTAATTATTATTTTTTAAACAACTTTCAACTTCTTATTATGTTTAGGATGAGTTTGTTTCAAGGGAAATTATTTATAAAAAAAGTTAAAATTAATATAATATAATATTATATATAAAAAGAGTTGTATCAAGTTAGAGAAGTGTTTATACGAAAGAGTGAGATGAATAAATTTATACCATATTATAATACATAGATAATTAAAATTAAAAATTATTTAATGATCATATGACTACTCAAAAATGTCATATGACTTTATCTTTTAATCTTACCTTTTTTTTATTTGATCTTATGGTAATGGATTATTTTTCTTATTCTCTCACATATTTTCAAATGTTATTTTTTAGGCTTAATTCACTTTTTACACCTAACTTTTTCACTTGTTGGCGAATTTTACCCCCAACTTTTTAACTTTTTGGCAAATTTTACCCCCAACATTTACGCTGCCACATCAGCTTAACTACGAAAGGTAAAATTTGCAAGTTTATTAAAAAGTTGGGGGTAAAATGTGTCAAATTATTTTGTCAGGGGTAAAATTTGCCAAAAACTTAAGAGTTGGGGGTAAAAAGTGCAATTAAACCTATTTTTTAATTATATATTTTTAACCTATCAAAATTTAATTTTTATATGTTTAATATTTTCCAAAATTTAAAGACAATATAGTAATTAAAAATACATTAATTCCTGTTAAATTAGAAAGAAAAAAAATATAATTACATATATTGAACAAAAATAAATAAAAAATATAGATTAATTAATACATAAATAAATATTATTTCAACTTATTCATAAATTCTATTATCTTTTGTTTAATTTCATTTTTACATATTTAATTGATAATAAATTTTAATTTTATTTATACTTATATTATAATTTATAAGATAAAATATTGAATGAAAAACAATATATGTAAATATTTAGATAAAGTTTTATTAAATTTTTGAATTTTTAATAGAGATTGAATTATCTTATTGCAAAAATAGTAGAAAATGAAATTTGGGATTTGTCTTTTTTAGTCTCCCAAATTTATATTTTTATTTTTTAGTCCCTCAAATTTGTAAAATGGTTTTTTAGTCCATCTTGACTGATTTTTGGTGGTTTATATGCACAATTTGTGGCGATTTTTGACTGCAGGAGGGACCAAAAAAAGTATTTCCTAAATTTAAAGAACTAAAAAAATGCAAATTTTAATTTCTAGAAACAAAAAAGACAAATCCCCTAAATTTGAGGGACTAAAAACATATTTAAGCCAAAATTAATAATGAATGGATCTAACATTTTTTAAAATGACTCAGATGAATGAATTTTTAATATTTTTTTAATGGATCAGAAATAGGCTAATAATTTAGTTTGGATCCATCTATTTTAAATCAATTTGAAATTTATCAAAATATTTAGTTTACAATCCAATACAAAAATACTCATACAATATAATTTTTTTATCTATTATATATTTTTATTTTCTATTCCTTGTCTTATCATCTCTTTAAATATGGACCAACATGATGTGGTAGATAACATTGTCCCTTAAGTATGTGATCAGAGTTTCTTCGATCTCTAGCTGATGTATATGGAAAAACATTTGTTGGGAGCATAGTTTTAAAAATCAGACCGAATCGGCTGGTCGGACCGGTGTCTAAATAGGAACCAGAGGTTTAACCGATTTGGTCAAGTTATTGGATCGGACGTGCAATCAGATCGGTGAGATGCGGTGCAACCTGGCCGGGTTTTCGAAAAAACCATTGAACCACGGGTTCTAGGTCAATTACCTACTGCAATCATTTTCACTAAAAATACCGAAAAAAAATAGCCCTTTCCATGGTTCGAACCCACAACCTACAACAAAGATCAGCATGCAACACACTTTTACCAATGCATTGGAGGATCTTCAGTGTTATGTTATTAACAAATTAAATATTTATAATATATGTATGTATTTAATCGAATAATACTGGAAAAAAAACACCCTCGCTATGGTTCGAACACAAGACCAATGATAGGAACAAGTGTGAAGAGCAATTTACCACTGCACTGAAAGCTATTTAGTGCAACACACTTTTACCATTTCATTCGAGGATATTCGGTGTTATGTTATTAACATATTAAATATTTATAATATATGTATGTATTTAATAGAATAATACTGAAAAAAAAACACCTTCACTATGGTTCGAACCCAAGACCAACAATAGGAACAAGTATGAAGCGCAATTTACCACTGCACTAAAGGCTATTTAGTGACATATTATTAACCAATGTAATATTTATTAGTAGGAACCGAGGACGGAGGCAACAGTGTAACACCCTAAAAATTACAACTCAATAAATATATATTTGTGTGATTGAGTTATGATTTAATTGGAATTCATTTCTTTTAAATAAGAAAAGATATGTTTGAGTAATTAAAATATAGTTAGTATTATTGTGATATTTTTGGAACTTTTTCCTGAGTTTCGTAAGTTGAAAAAAAAAAAAAAAAAAAAGAAGAAGAAGAAGGGGGGTGTTCTTAGAGGAAGGAAGGTGCGAAAAGTAAAAATCTAATTTAAAACCCCCCAATCTACGTGAAGCTTTCCGGAATCTGATTTTCTTCAATTCGTCTCCGGTTTCTCTCCACTGAGCTCTAACTTCTCTCTAGGTTTTGAGTATCAAATTTTCATCTTTCACCGTTCATTTTTGGATATGTTAAAGAAGAGTTCAATAGCTTCAAAACCCACCAATTAGATTTTGATTTCGTGAGGTATGGAGGGGTTTCTTTTTTTTTCCTAAGCTATTTCCTTGTTTTCTTGTTAAATATGGATTGTGGCTGTTGTTGATGGTCTGTAAATACCATGGTTATTTTGAAAAACCCGAAATAAGCTAGTTTTTCGTGTCCTGTGACTGTGTGAATTTTTCGTCTCTGTTTTCGTGCATGTTTTTGAGGATTTAAATACATTTTCCTATGTTTTGATGCCTCTAAATATCGTGGTATTTTTTTCAGAATTTTTTGAGCACTGTAACTATTTTTACAGGAATTATTTTCGAAAACTGTTGATTCTGAGAATGGGACTGTTTTGATTTTTACAAGAATTTTGGGACGTGATTTTGGAAAACTGGAACCATGAGTTCATTTTATATGTCATGAGAGTCATCTCTGAATTTTTGTAAGGTCAGAAAATCCTGGGAAGTATTTTTAGTGATTTAATGTTGGAAAAAACGAATAGCTGGACAGCAGAGAAATTAAATGTAGAAAATTACTTTTGGTGATAATTTGGTCTTGAAAAAATTTATTAATACTTTTTTTATCATTTGGAATATCCGTGGATTTTCTCAGAATTTTTTAAGTAACTTTTGTAATTATTTACATTTTCTTATTGAAAACTCTGTTCTGGAGCAATAATGATTTGGAAATTCAAAAAGGGTATTTTTGGTAGATTTTTGGTACTGAGGAAATTATACCTGATGGTCCATATGTTGGAGATATTCTCTGTAAAATTTCACATAAAATGAATTTGATATGCTATTTTCTAAAAATATGGAATTGTGTTTTACAGAGTATGTCCAGCCACTGTTTTTAATTCAAAAATAATATTTGGGGGTTGAATTTTCTTGAGATAAATTTATATGATGAAATATGAATGATGTATAGTTTCTCTGTAAAATCTCATGAAATTTAAAATTGATATGATGTATCAAATAATTTTTGGTGTGTGTGTACAGCTCTATGTGTCCACATGAAATTTAATTGTATTAATTGTGTATTTGGTTTTAATGCGTTTAATTGTACTTGTTAAGGAATAATTTCACCTAAAAAGGGAAGTTTCCATAGAAATATGAATGCAATGATTTGTGATGGATTGAGTTTGAGTTATTGGATTATTGGTTATTAATGATTGTTCTATTATTAACTGTGAATTGGAGACCGAGAGGAATGTGATCCTCGGGCAAAGAGTGCTGGAATTTGTTTGTGCATGTGAATTGCTTGTATCAGTGAGATCTCATATTCAGTACTGTCAAAGAGAAATATTTGGGAGAAAAATCCTAAAATTTCAAGAAGACAAAGGAGAAAGGGAGAAAAGGGATTCAAAGGTTTCTCCATCAAACTAAGGATTCTAGGTAAGGATCATGGCATTTAATTTCATTTTAGACCATTTGGAATGTAGAAAAACATGTTGTTAAGTTTAGATTCAAGATTTGATCAAGAACCATGAAAAGATGAAATTGATTTTGGGTTTTTATATAATTGATATTAGAAGCTTGAAATAATTGTTTGGAACCATGTTTGATTGATTGGATGATGTGTTGTGATGGATTGAAATTGATTGGTTGGTTTGTTGTTGGATTGAAATTGCTTGATTTGGCTTGATTGTGTTGTGAATGATGTTGGAAATTGTTGAATGTTTATATTTTTGTAGGTGATTGTTTAAAATTACTTATTTAATTGTGATTATTAACATATTGCATATGCATGAGTCTTTTTGGGGGATTTATAAAGATTCAAGTGAAAAATAATTGATGTTGGCTAACCGGGACTGCGGTAGCCATGAAAATGAAAAAGAAAGAAAAGAAAAGAAAAGAAAAGAAAGAAAAGGAAGAATAAATGTTGACTAACTGGGACTGTGATAGTCATGAGAAACGAGTTGATATATGAGAAATGATTTTGTTGACTAACCGGGACTGCGGTAGTCATGTGAAATGAATATGATTTGAGAATTGAATCTTTGGGGTGAGCAGAATAAGTTAGACAGGGCTGTATAGTCTGTGGGGTGAAGGATATTGGCAATTCCACATGTGGCTGGAAACTGGACTGAGTTGCGGTCGTGGTGGCCTTCCGGGTATCCTGATCTCCTAATTCTGTATAGTTTATTCGCGTTTAGTAGGGACTGATAGCTGAATTGCAGTGCGTAATGGTAGGCCAGTTTCTTACTAAACACTCAAAGGGGAAGTCTCCATGGAGCAGGGTCAAAATGATTTTGAGTCAAAACTTCATTTGCATAAATCATACTGCATTTGTTTATGTATGTGATCGATTAATTGTTATATGAAATGTACATGGTTGATATTGTTTCTAATTGTATGAGAAATTAAATGCCTGATCCGGTAAATTTTGTCCCTAGATTCTAGGGAAGTGTAAATGCAGGTGAATGAAGAATAGTGAAAAGAAAAGATGCAGAGATCACCAGAGCTGTAGGATGGGAAATATTTGGGTAGACAATATTTGTATGACTTAGAATTATTTTGTAGCAGTGTTTATATAAATTTTAATGATGTAAATTATAGAACATATTTTTAATTGTAAGAGAACGTATCAGAACTTTGAAATAAATATATAATATAAATTAAATAGTTAAATTATGTTTTATAAGAAAAAGGGGGTTACAAACAGAGCCTCGGCGAGGCTATTGACCATGACGGAGCGAATCAAGAGAGAGAGAGGGAAAAGTGAGTGAGTGTGGTTTGGCGAATGCAACAGATCCTTTACATTATCAAAGCAGAGTTTGAATTTTTAAGGATCGTGAAAGATATGTTTTCTATATTGGTTGTTATAGTCATTGGGATTTTGTTTTGTTCAGTTTCAAATGTAGCACGTAGTAGAAAAGATGAGAAAGAGTATTGTTCCGGTAACCACAAAGTCCCAAATTGCTTAGGAGTTGAGGCCAAGGGTAGCTTGTAAACACCCTCCTCCCTCTCAAACATACCGAGACGCCTTTTACAAGGGCAAAACCGTGACAGTCTAGCACCTAAATGGACAATACCTCGGATGGTGACCTTAACGATGCCTGCAGACTTGATGCCGAAACATTGGCGCTAAAAGGAGGGCCTAGGCCACACTTTCACCCCTTAGCCTCGACTGGGGGGCTTGTTCCTGTAGCCACAAAGTCCCACATCGCTTAGGAGTTGAGGCCAATGGTAGCTTATAAACACCCTTCTCCCTCTCAAACCTACCGAGACACCTTTTACAAGGACAAAATCGTGACGGTCCAGCACCTAAACGGACAATACCTCGGATGATGACCCTAACGATGCCTGCTGACTCGATGCCGGAACAAGTATGATGGTTTTGATATAGTAAGGGGCTACTGCTTTAAATTTCTGTCATTGATTTTTAGTTAGTTTTGTTAGGGGAATTTTGTGGTGGGTAGTTTTATGATTTTGAGATTTGATTTGTCTACAATTTTTATTGGATGGGTTTTTGGTGTGGGCGGTGATGTAAATCAGGATGGTATTTTATTCTTGTTTATTCATTGAGGCACATCTAGTGCTGTCTTTGAAGTTTTAATGAAATTATTTTACTTATAAAAACAAAAATTGATCCTTTACATTAGAGGTGTTAGTTAATTTACTTTTTTGTATTATTTTGTTTCTGGTTGTTTTTGAGTTGTTTAACTGGGTTCTTTTATATTTTATTTGATATGTTCTTTCTTAGTACAAAAATTTGGGCTTGGTAATTGATTTTGGTATATTTGTTTTTTCTTATTTAATTGATTCTTGTGGTTTTTAGCCTCCAGAAATTGTATTTTAGAATTCAAAATAAATAGTGGCGGTTTTTAAGCTACCAGAAATCGTATTTTAAAATTTTTAATGAACACGTCATCACTTAACTGACGGTAGGGATCCAAAAGAAAACTTTTAATATATCGGGGACTCAAAACAACGAAAAAATTTAATTGGGACCCAGACCAAAATTCGGTAATTTATTAGGGACTTAAAAGATATTTAAGCCTATAATATATATACTATATAAATCATATATAATTATTTACTAGAGTTGGTGGCCCATTCCATGCACGGGTAAATATTGTTAATGAACATTTTTATAAAATATTTTAAAAATATAAATATTTTGTTAAATTTATATTAAGAATTATTTATAATTAAAATATAAAATTTTTAATTATTAATTGTTTGTGTACATTATAGATATATAGTTAATTATATATCTGGTAGACTATGATTTTTAAAATACAATAAATGCCAGCAAAGGTTAGTCTAGTTAGTAAGAAATATATGCATAAAAAAATAGTTAGTAAGGAACTAACTCATATCCCACAAGGACGTGGGTTCGATTCTTGCTGCTGATGTGAAGACCTTGGTGGGTAATTTGTAAATATCTTTGTAAGCGCTCATTAAGCCTTGAGGCCTGCCCTGGTCCTAGTGAGTCCTCGGGACCCAACTCACCTAAACTTTATTTCATAAAAAAACAAAATACAATAAATGGGAGAAATAAAAATTAGTTATACGTTAGGTAACATAATAATTTAAAAAATTATTGTAAAACAATATTTCAATCAATCTAAAGTAAGAGTTCCTAGTTATAATAAAAAATAATTTTTTTTATGAAATAACATTTTTAACTAAATATTTTTAAATTAAAACCTAAGGTCTGGATAGGGTACTATAGTACCCATCCCTATACCTGCAATTTTATAAACTCTCCATATTCGGACCCATATCCACTAGGTAATAACTTTAATACTCTTGTCCTTTCCTGTTGGTACCTAAATGCTCATACCCGTACATGTTACCCGCACTTCAATTAATATAAAAAATTGATAAATAAATAATATTGATTAAAATACTATAATAATTAAATTGAAATCCATTCAAAGATCTTTTATAAAACATAATCATAATCATAAAACATCACAAAAATTAAAAGCATATTCAAAAAATTAAATTCATATAAAAGTATGTATAAAAATTTAATTGCAAAGTAGTATTACTTTTGTGACATAATTAACTTCTTGAAAAGATATATGATTCTAATATTTAGATATTTACCATTAACACATCAACATTTTAAGAAATAAACTATATTTCTAAAAATATATAATGATGGAGAAAATATGAAAATTATTTATAAAAATAAACTAATAGCATTTTGATGGAGAAAATAAAACTTTGAAAAATAAAATCATAATAGAATTAAAATTATATTTTATTTACAACAATAATTCAATTGCATTTTAATGGACCAAAATTTATTTACGAAAATAACTTTTTGTTGTATTTATTTTGATCTATGAAACTGCAATTATAATTAAAATGTTGTTTTGAATAAAATCTGTTTTTAACATGAATTATTGTCCTAAATAAAATAATTAAGTTTTACTAAATTTGATCATCCTAAATTATTTTATTGCTTAAAATTATTTTATATTTTCTTTTATTTAACATTTAACATAATATACGAAACAATAAGTTAGAACTGCTCTTATAACATTAAATTATTACTTAAATTTTTTCATTAACAAATACAAAAGAAACAAACATACAACTAAAGATCAATTCTTATTATATCAACAAAATTGTAACCTAAACTGCTAAAAAATATAATTGTCTTTAAAATCATTGTTGGTTGTGAATTTTTTCCATCCCTTGCTTATTGTAAGGTCCCTTCTTAGCTTTTGACTTGTATCTAACAATGTGTGTATTCCCCTTGTCATAAATCGGAGTCTACCTTATACCCAGCTCATTGTAGAACTTGTAATTGAAGTTGGCGTCCACCTTACCAAGTAACTGTGAAAGTATAAATTTCAAAATGAAAATAAAACAAACTTATGAAGAAAAAAAAGATGGACACACGAATTTGCACTACCTCATCTTTGATGTTGATGATAAGAAATTTTCCATTATCCTCCTCAAAATATGTTGGAAGTTTTCCATTGGCACTTAACTATCTTCAAAGTGAATGTCTAACCGAAAAGAATGACTTCACAAAAAAGGCCTAAAACCAATATGTAGAAGACAATGCAAAGAGAAAAAAAAAAGGTGAAATGATCACATTTGGGACAATGATTTTATAGAGGAAGAAAGAGTAAAGTAATAAATGTGGTATTGCAAAGGGGAATTAAGCTAATTAAGAAATTTTCAATTAGAGATTTTTTGTAAAAATAATTGAATTCAAAGCACATTCAGAAAACGTGAATACCTTTATTAAAAAAATTTCTACAAAAGAAAATTTAAATTGCATGATAAATCAAATCAAATCAAATTATTAAGTATTAAATTCACAACACAGTTAGAAAATGTGAATAGCTATCTTTGTTATTTTAGAACATTATTATGATAAATCAAATCAAATTTAAAAAAATAAAGGAAATTCATATCATCATTATAAATGCATTCATTAAATATAATTTTTTCCTGTTAAATCTGTAATTGAATCTAATTTTAAAAATTATTGAGTAAATATAATAAATTTAATTCACCACAAATCTGATGAGGTTTGATTTATTTGTATTTATTAAATGTTTTTTTATCCGTTAAATCTGATAATGAATATGATTTTAAATAATATTTTAAATTTGTGCCTAAATTATATTTATTATAATATAATTAGTGGGTTTATTAAAAAATATTTATTCATAATATTTTTTAAAATTTATTAACAAATTTAAAAATCTGAACACATTTTATTCATAAATTTATATTATTATTATTATTATTATTATTATTATTATTATTATTATTATTATTATTATATATAAGTGGGTCTTAAAATATTATGAATGGATTCGTAAATTTATTATTATTATAATTATAAATATAATTATTATATTATAGATTCGTAAATTTAATAATAATAATAATAATAATAATAATAATAATAATAATAATAATGATTATTATTTCTTAAAATATATTTCATATTAAAAAATTTCTGAAAATGATTGTATTCTTAAATTATTTTTGTACATAATCATCTTTTTTTATTTGATTGATTATTTTAAATTAATGGTGGCTTAATTGTTGGACTAATTATAGTTAATAATTTAATGTACATCCATATAATATGGAGAAGATGACATGTAAGCCTTTTAGATTCAAATGCTCTAATATGATGACATATGGAGCAAATGCTCTAATATGATGATATGTAGCAAATAGGAACTATACGAAGGGATTGCTTTGTATATAGTATAGATAGATTGCTTTATATATAATATAGATAACACTGTAATACCGGGTCATGCGGTTCAATTAGTGACCCACTGGTTCGACCATGGACCTAGTGTCTTGACCAGGTCGATCATCGGTTTGGGTTTTAAAACTAGGCTAAAATGCACATTTGGTCCCCCTAAAATTTTATTGAGAGATTTGGTCCCTCTAGTTTTGAAAATTGAGGATTTTAGTGAGTTCGTCAAATTTCATGTGTTGATCGTTAATATTAACGTTGACCATGCTGATGTGTAATGCATTTATATTAATTGATGGATTAGTTGCCTAGTAACTGTGTAATTAACATTAATGACCGCAATTTTAAACAAATGATAAATTAAGTTTGGATTACCTAATCTGTGTCTTACCACACCAAGACTTTAACCTAACATTTGAAAAATTTCCCAAACCCAGTTCCTATGTTCATCGAGAAAAACGCGTGAGGCTCAATGCTTGATTTCCTCCTGCAGTTGTAGATGCACATGTGAAGATCCATTGGATCCTGAGCGACCTTGTCCCTAGCCCTCAAGCGCTGCGGCGACGGCATCCTCGATCCCAACCTCAAGTGCGCCGACGTCTTTGTCATCGACGGCGGCCTCAACAATGTTGCGCTCCTCCGCAAGCTCTTCTATGTCTCCCCTTCACGCACATCATGCACCTCGCCGCACAGGCCAGTGTCCGCTACGCGATGCAGAACCCCAGATCATAAATCCAACAACATCATAGGGTTCATGAAACTTCTAGAAGCGTGCAAATCTGTGAATGCTAATGTGATTCTTTTGCTTTGTGGCCACTGTTCCTTGCCCCATTCTTTTGCTTGTAATTGTTGGAGGTTTATTGTTGTATTATGTGTTACAGATGACCTAGCATTGTGTTATATTCTATCTTTTTTATGTCATTTTGGGTTTTTTTCATTTTCAATTGTATGCCTACTTTTTTTTTAGTTGAGACTTCAGAGATCGAATTACTTTGCTATGTTTTTGGTTTAAATTAGCTTGTCATTTGGTGATGAAGTCGGCTGTGCCAGTGAGGACTGACGAGGATGATGAGGCTGGATTTTGGAGGGTAAATTATTTTTATAATTTATAATTAAGTTAATCAATCTATTAATCACAATTATTTGTTAATAGGCGCATGTTAAAGTTGTTAAGTAACCAGTTAGTCAGTCAGCATCTTCACCTTAACGGTCAACATATGAAATTTAACAGACTCACTAAAATCCTCAATTTTTAAAACTAGAGGGACCAAATCTCTCAATAAAATTTTAGGGGGATCAAAATCGTGGATTCATGAAAATAGGGGGACCAAATGTGCATTTTAGCCTTAAAACTATGGTTGAGAAAGGTCAACCCCTTAAATAGATCTCAGTACCTCGAGGACTTAGTCCTTGACCAAAGCAATATCTTCAAATATGGTTGGAATATCATTATTCTAGCCTTAACATTACTTACAGTGGAATACATCGCAGTGATATCTCATGTATTTTTTTTTAATTATGAAATGAAGTTATTAACAAAAACTATTGTTCTTTTGACAAAACAATTTTATACCCAAATTAACATATAGACACCTAATTGATGCTTATGAAAAAATGGATATTGTTTAACTAGTTGTTACAAAATTATTCAAAATTTCTATTTTTATACAAATAAAAATAGATTGTCTATTTTTATATCAATCGACAAATGTCGTCCTTACAAATATGACAATTACATAAAAGTAAGTAAAAAAAAGGTAAAGACAATCCTATATATATATGTATGTATGTATGCTTCTCATAGATGTTTATGTATTACGAGAGTATCACAATCTAATACATATATGACATGCACATTATATAATCTCATAGGACATTAGATTAAATTTAAACTACTGTTTAAAAATTTTTAAATTAAATTTCAGCCATTGAAAACTTTATTATTAAAGAATATTAAAATTTCTAATTTTGCTTATATAGTTATTACGTAAATTTAGGTAAGTGTGAACTTGAGGCTAAGGTTTAAAACTGCTTTTTTTTGTTTTTGAACAGAAGATTTAAAACTACTTAAATATTCCTACTTACTTATTTCTATTCATAGCTTTTTTCTTGCAAGGGACACTCCCTTGTCCATAGGTTGAAAAACAACTTAAACTAACTCCAGTAGCACTCTTACCTATATAATCACTTCTTATACCATAACTTCTTACAGAAAAAATACTAGAAA
Organism: Pueraria montana var. lobata; assembly: GCA_026413185.1. NCBI lineage: Eukaryota > Viridiplantae > Streptophyta > Magnoliopsida > Fabales > Fabaceae > Pueraria > Pueraria montana. Next base: position 75,793,943 of record CM048648.1, read on the forward strand.
ATTACCATTCTCTTTTTCATCTCTCTATTTTCTCTTCAATTTGCATTCATCAAGACAAGCATCGTTCATGATGGCCTCTCACATCCCTCAATGCTTGCTTTTGGCTATTATGATTGTTTCCTTTTTCAATTCAAGCCTTAGTTTTGCGAAGCAATCCAAGATAAATGGCTTGAAAATGAATGTTATTGATCGATGTTGGAGACCAAATCCTGAATGGAGGAAACACCGATCTCAATTAGCCACATGTTCCATGGGCTATGCTGGCAAGATGACAAACAACATTGGTAAGGACCTTATCTATTATAAAGTTACTGACCCTAGTGATGATCCTATAAACCCTAAACTCGGCACGTTGAGGTATGGAGCTTCCATGATTCAAGGTACAGTGTGGATCACATTCCAAAGAGACATGAACATTAAATTACAGAAACCCCTTCTCATTAGTAGTTTCACCACCATTGATGGTCGAGGTGTTAACGTCAACATTGGTAATAATGCATGCTTAATGATCTTCAAGGTAATCACTAACTTCTACTAATTAAACTTGCATGCATAATAATTAAACATTACAAATTTTTAATTTCATGAGTTATGACTTCGTACATAACTTTGCTTATTTGTTTATAGGCCACCAACATAATCATCCATGGCATTCGGGTTCATGATTGCAAACCTCAAGCCCCTGGGATCGTGATGGGGCCCGAAGGAAAGTTGATTCCTTTAGGCCACGTAGATGGGGATGCAATTAGACTGGTTACTGCTTCGAAGATTTGGATTGATCATAATACACTTTATGATTGCCAAGATGGTCTGCTTGACGTAACACGAGGTTCCACTTATGTGACTATATCCAATAATTGGTTCAAAAACCAAGACAAGGTTATGCTTCTTGGGCATGATGATGGATATGTGAGAGACAAAAATATGAAGGTTACCGTTGTGTACAACCATTTTGGACCTAATTGCAATCAACGCATGCCAAGGTAACTAATTGCTTAATTAAAAAGTTAAAATAAACAAATTGAAATGTAATAGAGAATATTAATTTGTCTTATTAACAAACAAATTAACTTTCCACCAGGATTCGCCATGGATATGCACATGTGGCCAACAATCTTTACCAGGGATGGGTGCAATATGCCATTGGTGGAAGCATGGAACCTAGCCTCAAAAGCGAAGCTAACCTCTTCATAGCACCAATAATAGGGAGTAAAGAGGTAATCAATTTTAGAAATTCCATTTCAATTACTTAATATCCAATTGATAACTATTCATTTAAGTATATATATATATATATATATATATATATATATATATATATATATATAATGGTTTTATTATTGCTATTCTAATTATTTAATGTGTGTAGGTGACTTGGAGAAAGAGTAGTCATAAAAATGGGGATAGATGGGAATTTCATTCAGTGAGGGACGCATTTGAAAATGGAGCCTCCTTTGCGGTAACAAAAGGAGGACGTGTGCCAAAGCCAAATTATAGCAAGGAACAAAGTTTTAAAGTTGTTGATGCCAAATTTGTGAGATCATTGACACGCTCATCAGGCGTGTTACGATGCAATAAAACCTCTATATATTGATCAACTAAAAAATATAAGAGGGATATTGTATTGAATTAATTGGAGTCAACTAGGATTTAAACCTTGTAAATAACAAGGATTTTAATTTTTCCCAATGTATTAAAACTGCATTGTATTTTAAAATTTGAATTCTAATCCTTGTAAATTGAGAAATTCTCTGTTACTATAATTAACATATTGGATTGTGATGGAAATCTTAATAGATATCCAACAATCTCAAATATCCTTTAAAATTGTTTCCTAAATTTGAATTCTTCATAGTGATCCATTTTATTTCCATGTTTGTATCAATCTAGTTTTATGATGTTAAGATAAGTTTTTTGGCTTATTTTAATTTATTTTTTATAGGATTTTAGGGAGAAAAGATAATGTCCATTTAAGATAGGAAAAACCTCCAAACTCAATAAATATTTCCATAGAACTTACATTTACCTTAAGAAGGCAATTGAATGTAAGATGTGAGTAATTGGTTTACTTCACTTGAGAAAGCATCTCAAAATTTTATTTTAATAAGTTTGACAGTCAAACATAAATAAATTTTCAATAACCTATTATTGAATAAATGTTTATTTTATTTTAATCCTTATCCAAACGCACGAAACTAAGTGATAACCATTCAACAAGTCCTATATGGTTGAATGATGAACTTGATGAGCTTATCTCACTAACAAGGAAACCTAATCCAACTATTTTGTCCCTCATATTGGCTATAGTAATTCATTTTCTTTTGAGCTGACATTTGAGAATTGTGCCATATAAGATTCCATTAACTCTATAGTTGTCAAAAGTCAAAACATGTTTCTTTATTTTGATGTTTTTGTTTTTTTAAATTTAACTAGTGAGTGGTAATTTTTCTTAAAAATTCTCTAAATGAGTAAAATTAAAAGAAAAATCGTAAATGGATAAGTCGTGTTTTGAAATCACAACATTATTAGTGGAAGTCGTGTTTGAAAAATGACTTCTTTATTTTATATATATATATATTAATTAATTTTTTTAAAATATAATTGTTTTTTTAAAAGAAGTTGTGTTTAAAAACATTACCTATTATTTTTTTAAATTGAAGTTGTGTCTTAAAACCTAACTTTCGTGTAGATTTTTTTTTTTTTAATGAAGAGCTTATGTTTTGAGACACGTCTTACTCACACACATAGTTAAAAAGATGAAGTCATGTTTTGATTCCACAACCTTTATTTTTTTTATTTTTTAAAAATTTTTGTGTAAAAGTTAGGATTTTCTCACTTACGATTTTTATAGTTTAAAAAAGTAATTTTTGTAAACGTTATATTGGATATAATTAAACATTTAAAAACATTTAGCTTTCAATAACAATTTTTTATTAGTTTAAAATTTTTGTGAACATTTTTATTGGAGAATTAGAAAAGTAATTATTTGAATATAATTAAATTATTTAGTAAAAAATATTCATTGATAAAATATAATCAACATAATATATTAATATTAAAGTGATATCAATGGCATTGTACATAACTTTAACAACATAAATTAAGCAGAAGAGAAAATAAAAAGTCAGCCTAAATGGACAATTATTACAATTATGTCCTTTAGATCAACATAAGGAGATTTTTTAGGCTTATTTTGAATTGGTTCATCCATTTCATTATGTACACGGCTAGTACTTAGCCTTCTGGATGTGTCTCGTTGCATGGTAGGATTACGTACAAAAGGGTGGAACTCTCCTTGATAAGTTTTGTAAATGTTTTCCCAACTTATATATATAGGGTCAATAAATAGGTCGTGGTCAAAATTGCAAGTTATTAGTTGTTTAAAAATTAATTTGTGAACATGGAAATTGTACATTGGAATTAATTGTGCCATAATCTAGACATGCTAAGAACTTCAGACATGCTACGAAATTGATGTGGTCGTCCAAGATCCATCTGTATATGCACTAAAATGGATATGAGGGAAGAAGGTCAACCAAAAAGATGTTTCATGTGCTGAAACTCAGGTCATCCTAAAAATAAATGTCTTCATCGTGGTGAAAATCCAGACTCAAGCCAACCCTGTTTATATTTGTTTTTGTATGTTGTATTGTTTATAATTTTGATTGAATTTCATGGAATTTTGTTTAAATTTATTTTAATAAAAATTGTGACTTTTATTTTTGAGGATAACTTACAATGTGCAATTTTAGTGTACACAAATAAAATTTTAACTACTTGTAACTACTAATTAGAAAAAAAAATTAAACAACTAATTAATTTTTTAAGAATTAAAAAAAGAAAAATAAAAAATTAATAAAAACACGTCGAGTAATCGGGTTTGGGGACCTGATTTTCCAATGTTTAAAACAAAAAAAAATCAAAATATATTAAATGACAGATTGAGATAAAAAAAAAAATGGACACAATACCCAATGACCAGATTTGAGCAGGACAAATTGAGATGCGTAAAAGTTGGACAACTTGCAAAAGGACCAAATTTGAGTGGAAATTTTATTTTTAGAATGTTGACACGTGCGTAGGCATAATTCTTAGCCTGAGGAGCTGGAGAAGTGCGTAGTCATAATTCATAGCCTGAGGAGCTGAACTTGGAAAGTCAATGAAGACATCGGCGTAGAAATTAAGTTGTACGAGTATACTGAAATGAATCCAAATTAAGAAATTGAAATAGCTGCTTCTGCTGTTATTGAAATTCAACTAAATTACGAAGGGGTTGTCTAATTTATTCTAAATAAAAATGGAGTTAAATAATCTTATTAAAACTGATTGGTGTGATAAAAACATGTAACCAACTACCTTAAGGTGCATAAGAAAATTGTACCAATAAATTATGATGAGTTATTTAACTTCATTTTTGTTTGAGATAAAGTTAGACAGCATATGAAATATCAACTTTCAATATAAATGACTAGAAGGAAGTACAACTAGAAAAGGAAATTGGTACTGAATTGAAAATGATAAGGGAATAAACCTAAAAAGACAGAACATTATCTATTTAAACTGACACGTGTCACGTTTTTATTAGCTTTAACTTCTCGCCTATTTTCCTGTTTTCCACGCGCTGCGACTCTCCAATCCTCCGGATTCTCCTGGGCCGTGAGCCTCCAATCCTCATTTTTACCAACTATATTTCTCACAGCTTGGATTGAAAATTTATACTCCCGGCATTTATTTGGTGCGGTACAGGAATTACTATTAAAAAAAAAAACAGAAATTAAGAAGCGCCATGCAGCATAGCTGCCAAGTGCTAACACAACTGCACTTTTTTTTATTCACCAAAAAAAAAACTGCACTTTTTTTTTTTCTTTTTCCTCTTTACTATTTTACTTCTTATAATTTTTATGGTATTTTTATTTCTTATAGTTAAACACTAAAAACACTAAATTATTTCTCATTTACATTTATTGCATAATATTTTAAAAACTAAAATAACATTTTAATAATTTTTAAAAAATATAATATTCTCTCAAACCCCAAATTTAATTATCATTGAAACTCAATTGATTTTAAATGTATTAATATATTTTTTTCTAAGTCAAGTCAATATACATGTATAGTTTAATTATTCTATTAATATAATATTAAAAAATAACAATAAAATTAGTATCAAAATAATTGTTCAAAATATCTTTTCACAGTATAATTATAATAAATAAGTTTAATGTAATATATTATAAAAATATATTACTAAGTTAATTGTCAAAATAATATTTTATTTTACAATATATAAAACATTTGTTATAATTTTTTTATAGACTTTACATATAAGTATAATATTATTTTTTTATAATTTTATGTACAACCAATCAATTATTATTATTTTATTAATATATATTATCATAAATTTAAATATATTATATATGTATTTTTATAAATTTAAATGTTTTAGAAATTATCAATGAGAAGTAAATATACATGTGTATACATGGTCTAAACACTTGATTATATGTTTGTAACAAGCGTTTGTAGTTGCAAAATGAGAGAAAATGTGTGATTAAGACTTTAATACTTGATTATCAATAAATAGATAAATGTTGTCTTAATTATATTGTTTCTAATTATATAGTAATTCCAAATTTCTTATATCATTCCTTTTTTTTACCGAGTTTATGTCAATCATCTATGTCTTCAACCTAGCTTTTGGCTCTAAATAAAATATTACATAAGACTTAAATCATCAATCCAAATTACTCTAATGATAACTTGCACATACATTATTATATATTTATTATTTATTGTACTTTATAAGTATAACAAGTTATATTTAATATCAAAAGAAAATTCAACCTATTATACTACAAACCATTTTGATATATACTTAAAAAGCAAACATACAAAAAAAAAAAAAAAACCAACCCGTGCAAGTGCACGGGACAATCAGCTAGTAAAAGAGAAAGAAGATAATACATTTGAATAAGAACTATCTTGTCTCTCTTATACCTCGACCCCACACAAAGTTTTTTTTTTTTTTTTTGTTATTCTGTCTGGCAGCTTTCCTTGGATCCTTGATTCTTGAATCATGCATAACTAACTCTTGAACAAGTACCTATTTCTTAGCGTGAGGAGCTGGACTTGGAAAGTCAATGAAGACAATTGCCGTAGAAATTAAGTTGTACTACGAGTTTATACTAACTACTAAATCCTGCAGTTGAGCTTTCAATACATTCTTAGTGATTGTTTTCTTTCGTATGTGGAAAATCATAACGGGTAGTTACTTCAACAAAATCTTGTTTGCAATGTTAGTATGCTTTTTGCATACCCAATTTGGATTCATCTCACCATCACACGTGAAATGCAAAGCGCTCCTCAACTTCAAACAAGGCATCCGAGATGACTCTGGCATGCTGTCTACATGGAGCAATGATGACAACAATAGAGATTGTTGCGAATGGAAAGGCGTTGAATGCAGCAACGAAATAGGTAACGTACTGATGCTCGAGTTGCATTATTTGAGAGGTGCACTTAATCTCACTTCATTGATTGACCTGCAAAATATTGGACATTTGCATCTCAGCAATAATGATTTTCTAGGGAGTCACTTCCCAAAACTCATTAGCTCCTTCAAGAACTTAAGATATCTCAATCTATCATGGTCGGAGTTCAGTGGGAGGATTCCTTATCAACTGGGAAATCTCTCAAAGTTGGAGTATCTTGATCTTAATGCTAATTCTCTTGATGGATCAATCCCTTCTCGACTAGGGAAGCTTACAAACTTACAATATCTTGATCTAAGTGACAACTATTATATCTATGGAGAAATTCCATATCAACTTAGAAATCTCTCACAGTTGAGGTATCTTGATCTTACGGGATATTCACTTTCTGGAGCAATCCCTTTCCAGGTTGGAAATCTTCCTAGTTTGCACACTCTTGGACTTGATAGCAATTTTGATCTTAAAATTAAAGATGCAAAGTGGCTATCTTCTCTCTCTTCATTAACAAGTCTTGAACTGTGGTATTTGCCTAATCTTGGCTCCTCTCGTCACTGGCTACAAATAATCAGAGAGCTTATTCCAAACTTAAGAGAGTTGAGGCTAGGTGGTTGTAGTCTTTCAGATGATAATATTTCATCTTTGTTTCGTTCTCTTTCCAACCATTCCACTTCTCTTTCCATCCTTGATCTCTCTTATAATATGCTGACATCATCAACATTTCAATTGTTGTTCAACTATAGCCTTAATCTCCAAGAGCTTTATCTTTCTGATAATAAAATTGTTTGGTCATCTCCTCACTATCCAAACTTTCCTTCTCTTGTGATCCTTGATCTCTCCGGTAATAATCTAACATCATCAATATTTCAAGGAAATTTCAACTTCAGCTCCAAACTACAAGAACTTCAGTTATCAAGTTGCAGTCTTACTGATAAAAGTTTTCTTGTGCCATTTGCTTTCGTAAAAAAATCTTCATCTTCTCTTGTCTACCTTGATCTCTCCTATAATCTATTGAAATCATCGGCTATATTTCACTGGATTTTCAACTTCACCATCAATCTTCATAGCCTTTCCCTTTGTGGTAACTTGTTAGAAGGTTCCATTCCAGATGGATTTGGGAAAGTAGTGAACTCTCTTGAAGTTCTTGACCTTGGCTCTAACAAACTGCAAGGCAAGATTCCAGCTTCCCTTGGCAATATATGCACATTGCAGGAATTATACCTTAACAATAACAGCTTGAGAGGGGAAATTTCTAGCTTCATTCAAAATTCTTCATGGTGCAACAGACACGTATTTCAGACTCTGGATTTATCTCAAAACTCAATTACTGGCATGCTACCTAATCTTTCAAATTTTACATCTTTGGGAAGATTAGGTCTTTCCAATAATTAGTTAACCGGAGAAATACCAAAAAGCATTGGGTTGCTATATGAGTTGTGGTATCTTCACCTAGAGGGGAATCACTTGGAGGGTGACATCATTGAATTGCATCTCACAAATTTGTCCAAATTGGAGGACTTAGACTTAACAGACAACTCATTGTCTCTAAAGTTTAGTACTACCTGGCTTCCTCCTTTCCAATTATCTTCTTTGGGACTAGCTTCTTGCAAGTTCGGTCCAAGTTTCCCGAGTTGGCTTCAGACTCAAAGTCGCTTAATGTTTCTAGATATTTCTGATGCTGGCATTGATGACTTAGTACCAGAGTGGTTTTGGAACAAGTTACAGTCTATACGTCAGCTGAATATGTCTTTCAACAGTCTCAAGGGTACAATTCCGAATTTACCAATCAAGCTTACTGGTGATGATATAGATGTAATTCTAAATTCAAATAAATTTGAAGGTGAAATTCCTGCTTTCTTGTCACAAGCTCACACATTGGATCTTTCCAACAATAAGATTTCGGATTTAAATGCATTCTTGTGCAGAAAAAGCGCAACCACAGAAATGCGCACTTTGGATTTATCAAATAATCAAATAATGGGAAAGCTACCTGATTGTTGGGAACATCTAAGCTCATTGCAATTTCTTGATCTATGCAACAATAAATTGTCAGGGAAGATTCCACAGTCCATGGATGCTCTTGTTAATATGGAAGTTTTGGCCTTATGAAACAACAGTTTAATTGCAAAACTATCATCTGCATTGAAGAAGTGCACTAGTTTAGTTATATTAGACATGGGTGAAAATTTGTTGTCTGGTCCAATACCCTCATGGATTGGAAAAAATCTACAGAAACTGAAAATCTTGAGTTTGCGAGCAAATCTCTTCTTTGAAAGTGTTCCTTTACATCTGTGTTTTTTTAGGCAAATTCATCTCTTGGACCTTTCCAGGAATAACTTGGTAGGAGAAATTCCAACATGTCTAAGCAATTTTACCACAATGAAGAAAAGGAGAGTAATCACAGATGAAATTGTAAGGGGACGAAAAAATTCGTCTAATGGGTATTTCCTTGATATTTATGTCTCTAATGTGTTATTGATGTGGAAAGGCCAGGGGCATATGTATTGGAATCCTGAAAATCTTCTTAAGAGCATTGATCTCTCAAGTAATAATGTAACAGGTGAAATACCAAAAGAGGTTGGATATTTACTTGGATTAGTTTCTTTGAATTTATCAAGAAACAACTTAAAGGGTGAAATTCCGTCTGAGATCGGCAATTTAAAATGGCTAGAATCTCTTGACTTATCAAGAAATCATTTCTCGGGTAAAATTCCTTCTACTCTTTCTGAAATTGATCGCCTTGCTGTGTTAAGCTTATCAAACAATGATCTCATTGGAAGAATCCCTTGGGGAAGACAGTTGCAAACCTTTGATGCCTCTAGTTTTGAAGGAAATCTTGGACTTTGTGGTCAACAACTTAACGAAAGCTGTCCTGGAGATGAGACAACAGCAAAGCCTCAAGGACCAGCAGTTGATCGTGAAGAAGACAATTCAGTTTTCTATGGAGCTAATAAACCGGACTTTGATTGTATTTTGATGTGAGTTTAGATGCCATTTTCATACATTTTGAATATATTTTATTGGCAAAACTCACTGTTTGGTGTTAGTTGGTGCAAGACAGGTACTCAAGAGGCTTCATGAGGAAAAGAGTTGAAAATTGCACTTTTTGGAGCAAAAATGCCACTGTCTAGAGGACCAAGAAAAAAAGGCCAGAATTGAAGTAACGCAAGGACCATGACCATGGTAAATTACCATGGCCATGGTAAATTTACCATGGCCATGCTGGTTGCGTAGTAGAATTGGACTTTTATGCAAGGACCACGGCCGTGGTCATTTTACCACGGCCGTGGTAAGTTGCGCTGTCAGCCATTTAAATTTTGAATTATTATAAATAGGATAGGAAATCCTTTTATCTTTATCTTTTGTTCTATTTCGAAAATTGAGGGTTCTGGGTGAGAAAGAGGTCCTGTGAGAGACTCTGAGCTACGGGAGGACGTAGAGAACACCATTGGGATCATCACTGTAAAGTTTCTTCCCTTTTGTAATATTTATGTCTTCTTTTGAGTTTTCTGGCTTAATCATGAACATGAGTGGCTAGTTTCTCTTAGCCCCGGATTGTGATGTAGCTGTACCCTTGTACCCCGGTTCTAATTTTAATAAAATCTCGATGTTATTCAGTTATTTGTATCTCTTTACTACTTTTATTGCTTTTAGGACCGATCAGCCTAAACATAAGTTAATCTCTTGTCTATGATCAATTGCTTGCGATTAACTGAACTGTGAAGTGATTGGATTTGTACAATTTGCATGATCAAACTTATTGTATGAATTTCCAGTAGATTAACCTGTTAATCAACCTCTCTTAGATTTATCATTTGCTCTAAATTAATTCACCTATGATCAATTGGGAATTAAATTAGGGGAAATAGCGTTATTAACTATGATCAATTGTTAATTAACGAATTTAAGAGGTTGCTGACAAGTAACACATTTAGGGATTTTATTAAGATTAGAATTAGGGGAAAAAGGGGTACATGTGAAATCACAATCCTAGGCTTCTTTATCATAATTGTTCTCACGGTAATCTTTCTGCTCTGATTCTCTTTCTTTTGAAAAGAATAATTGACCAACATTCTTCTCAATTTGATTTTTATATTCTGGATTGCTTAGTTATTTGCGAGATTAATTATTTGGGAACGCGACTGATCCTTTGGGTTCGATATCCGGACTCCTAGAGTCCACTGTTACTACTGCGTAGGGTACGCTTGCCCTTTGCGAACGCATTTTTACGCATCAAGTTTCTGGCGCCGTTGCCGGGGACTATTTGTGTAGTTCCTAGATAATTTATTTTGTGAAAATTAAGCAATTCTTGTTCATATTGTTCATAGTTTTCATTCCTTTTAATTTTCTGTTTTGTCTATTTTTTTTTTCTTTCATTTTTTTTTTGTTTGTTTAATTTCTGAATTTTTATTTTATTTTATTTTATTAAAAAAAAAACTCTGTTTATTTTAATTAGTCATTCTCTTTTGCCAGTTGCATTTTGATCCCTTTTTCTGTGTTGACAGTTTATGCTAACCAGATCCCAGAGGCCAGAGCTTGTGAACGAACCTGAGATTGAAAGGCTTGCCCGGAAGAACAGAGCGGAACAAAGAAGAAGAGTAATGGCTGAAGAAAATGACCCACCGATGGAGCAGTCTCTGTTAGACTATCTCACTCCTCAAGTTGGGGTAGCTAACAGCATCCTATTGCCAGCACTGGGGGATGTCAATTTTGAATTGAAACATGGCTTCCTCCAGATGATAGAGAGTAACCAGTTCCATGGGCTGGCTACTGAGGACCCAGTGGAACATCTGAGAAGATTCATGAGGATGGCCAGCACTGTAAAATATCCTCGGGTGTCTGCTGAATATATCAGACTGGCTGCTTTCCCATTCTCACTCAACGGGAAAGCTCTCAATTGGTTGTGTTCACTTCCGGCCAATAGTATCACTACCTGGGAGATGTGCACCAACAAATTCCTCCGAAAGTACTATTCTGTAGTGAAGACAGACCAGATGCAGAGAGAGATAAGCAATTTTGCTCAGAGGGAGCAGGAAAGCCTGTCAGAAGCCTGGGACAGATTTCAGGAACTGCTCCGGAGTTGCCCACATCATGGGTTTAGCCAACAGAGAATCATCCAGATTTTCTATGGAGGTGTGTCCAGCCATAATAGGACTAGCCTCGACGCTGCTTGTGGAGGTTCCTTGATGGCTAAATCACCAACAGAGGCAAATAGAATCATTGAAGCCATGGCCTCCAACGCCTACAACCACATTGCAGATAGGCGTATTCTGATGAAACCTGTGAACCAAGTGGAAGCTGGAACATCTAGTTCAAGCATTGATCAGAAGTTAGAGAAGTTGTCTAAGCAGATGGAGACCGTGATGAAAGCACAGGTACAACTTCTGACAGCAGCTCTTCCACCACCCACTTGTGATAAGTGTGGGGAAGCCCATAGAGGAGAATGCCCGGTGAGTAATGCACTTGCTCAAGCTATGGAAGAGGTAAATTATGCCGGTAGGAAGAGTGCAGAATATGATCCCTACTCCAGCACATTCAACCAAGGATGGAGGGATCATCCTAACCTTTCTTGGAGAGACCAGAGGGACCAAGGTCCCAGGCAGGAGCAGAATCAAAATATGTATAGGCCTCCACATATGCAAAATCAGAGGTCAAGACAAGAAGAGAGAATGCCATCACTGGAGGATGTCATGATGCAATATATAGCCAAGAGTGATGAGCGCATGAAGATTATGGAGTCTCAGCTTTCTAGCATGCAAGCTTTGCTATCCCAGAGAGCTCCGGGTACCCTTACTTCTAAAACTGAAACTAATCCTAAGAAGGAGGAGGCGAAGGTTGTGATGATTAGGAGCAAGAAGGCTAAAGAGGAGCAGAAGAAGAAGGAAGAGTCAGCGCCAACTCTAGAAGATGAGGTTCTTACTGAAGAGAGCCCAACTATTGAGAAAGAGAAGGAAAAGGAGGTACTGACACCTCCTCAGGTAAGTGTTCCTTTCCCCCAAAGGTTGAAAGACAAGAGTGAGGATAGGTATTTTGCTAGATTTGTAGAGATGCTGAAAGGTTTGCATATTAATATCCCCTTCGCTGAGGCAATTGCTCAAATGCCAAAGTACGCCAAGTATTTAAAAGAAATTCTTTCAAATAAAGGAAAACTGGCGGACTTTGCTACAATTGGCCTCAACGAAGAATGCTCTGCTGTGATTTTAAAGAAATTGCCTCCTAAGCTTAAGGATCCCGGGAGTTTTTCAATTCCTTGTACTATTGGCAATTTGCAATTTTAAAGAAATTGCCTCCTAAGCTTAAGGATCCCGGGAGTTTTTCAATTCCTTGTACTATTGGCAATTTGCAATTTGATAGAGCATTATGTGATTTGGGTGCTAGCATTAATCTAATGCCTTATTCTGTTTATAAGAAGTTGGGGTTACAAGAACCCCAACCCACTGATATCTCTATTTTGCTTGCAGACAGGACTCTCACCTATCCGCGAGGAATAGTGGAGAACTTGTTGGTTAAGGTTGGGAAATTTATTTTCCCTGCTGACTTTGTTATTTTGGACATTGAGGAGGATGAGGAAATCCCAATTATTTTGGGACAACCCTTCCTCAACACAGGAGATGCTGTGATTGAGGTCAGAAAAGGGAGATTAACTTTGAGGCTAGGTGATGAGGAGGAAGTGATTAAAGTGTATGATACTGCAAAAAGCTCCTCCTCTTCCGCTTCCTGTAATTTTGTGCAAGCCATTGACAAGGTGAAGATGATTAATACCGAGCTTCACCCAAATGTGGGGAAGGAAGCTCCTGGCTATAGAGTGGATGGGCATGCTGAAGGTTTACTACAAGAAGGGAATATCACCTTGTTTGAGGGAGGTTGATTTCCTTTTCACCCGTCAGGCTCGGGACGTTAAACAAGCGCTGCTCAGGAGGCAACCTGAGAAGAGTGGGTTCATGAACCCACTGTATCCTTTTAATTATTTTATTTTGCATTCTAGAGCTTAGAGCTTAGGAACTGTTTTATTTTTTTTGGTTGTTCTCGCATGTGGGGACCACGGCCGTGCTAAATTGAGCACAGCCGTGGTGGTAGAAGCAAGGCTGTGGTTATATTTGACCACAGCTGTGCTCCCAGCATCCCCAAACAACGTCATTTATGACCACAGCCGTGCTAAATTTACCATGGCCATGGTCAATGGACCCTGGAAGTGGAAATTTTGCAATTTTTGTGAAAATCAACGTCATTTACGACCACGGCCGTGCTAAATTGACCATGGCCGTGGTTAATGACCACGGGTTGGGTAAATGGACCCTGGAAGTAGAAAATTTTCAATTTTTGTGAAAATTAGCGTCAAAATTTCTGACCACGGCTGTGGTAAATTTTACCACGGCCATGGTAAAAAAAAAAATGAAAAAAAAAAATTTAAAAAAAAAAAAAATTTCTTTCTTTTCTTTTTCAGGTTCATGGTCCCTCCTCACCAGAAGCATTACCAGATACCTTAGAGACCCACTTTTGAGGAGGTTTTTCTATTTCTTTTTCTATTTTTTTGTTTTCTTGTTTCAGTACTTTATTTTATGTTTCCCTTCAGTACATTTTATTTTCATGTCTTGTTGATTTATGCTTTTGGATGCATTGAGGACATTGCATACTTTAAGTGTGGGGAGGGGGTCACGGTTTTTCTCCCCAGCTTTGAATTGCTGTGATTTGTGATTATGCCAGTACATTGTTCTGTGTTATTTTTGAATTCTTGATAGTTATGAAATTTTGTTTTCAGAACCCCTTTGAAAAAAAAATAATTTTGCAGCATTGCAGTGGGATTTTCTTCAAGGAAATGAACATTAGCACCAAACATAATTGAATAAATTATTTTCCCTTGAGCTTAGCCATAGAAATGTGAGTTTTGAGCTTTTGTTTCTTTTAGTGTGTGATTCTGATCCACCTTAGGTGGCATGTTCTATTTTCTATCCTGAAATACATATCCTTGATTGGCTTTTTATTTTCTGAAACTGTTGAGGCATTAATTAGGCATTTTTCTAGATTCAGATTTTGTGTTACATCCCCATCTAGTTGCCTGTTTTGAGCCTAATTAAATATTCATTTGTCACCTTACTCTGTGAAATTATGTATATTTGTTTATGCTTGGTGATCTGAAGGATGGGGGAAAAACCAATGTAATGCAGAGCATCCAGTTAAAAAAAAAAAAAAGAATTCAGTGTCTCTCAACTTCTCTTGTGAATTGAATAAAATAAGGTCAAAAACCTTCAAAAAAAAAAGAAGAAAAAAAAAGAGAAGAAAAATAGAATAACAGGAGAAGAAGTGAGAGCTGAAATATGGGTAGTGAACAAGTGGATGAAGGAAGGCATTGGCTCCCTTTTGATTTTAGATCACTGAGTGTGAACTGCCATTAGAGCCCTTTGTTGTCCTTTCCTTTCAACATCTACCTATCATTATAAACTGGGCCCCATTACACCCTGTCATGCCTCATTTGTTTTGTTTGTGAAAAGTTGATTGAGTTGAGTTGATTGATGAATAGATTTGTGAACATGCTCAATTAAGTGTGATTTGAGAGAATTTCTGTTGACCCTGAAACACTGAGAGAATGAGAGATGAGTGAACCAGGCTCATGGGAAATTGGTCATTTATGCGGGAGTTTTAAGTCTAATGGATTCTTTGGAAAAATTCTGCTGCACTTTGTTGCTTTTATTGTTGCTTATGTTTCATTTTCCATTCAAAATAAATTGGGGTTCTGTTACAAGTTCTTGACTATAGGGAATTGGTTTTGATATTTGACTCAGAATAATTGCTTGAGGGCAAGCAATGCTCAAGTGTGGGGAGGTTGATAAACCGGACTTTGATTGTATTTTGATGTGAGTTTAGATGTCATTTTCATACATTTTGAATATATTTTATTGGCAAAACTCACTGTTTGGTGTTAGTTGGTGCAAGACAGGTACTTAAGAGGCTTCATGAGGAAAAGAGTTGAAAATTGCACTTTTTGGAGCAAAAATGCCACTGTCTAGAGGACCAAGAAAAAAAGGCCAGAATTGAAGTAACGCAAGGACCATGGCCATGGTAAATTACCATGGCCATGGTAAATTTACCATGGCCATGCTGGTTGCGTAGTAGAATTGGACTTTTATGCAAGGACCACGGCCGTGGTCATTTTACCACGGCCGTGGTAAGTTGCGCTGTCAGCCATTTAAATTTTGAATTATTATAAATAGGATAGGAAACCCTTTTATCTTTATCTTTTGTTCTATTTCGAAAATTGAGGGTTCTGGGTGAGAAAGAGGTCCTGTGAGAGACTCTGAGCTGCGGGAGGACGTAGAGAACACCATTGGGATCATCACTGTAAAGTTTCTTCCCTTTTGTAATATTTATGTCTTCTTTTGAGTTTTCTGGCTTAATCATGAACATGAGTGGCTAGTTTCTCTTAGCCCCGGATTGTGATGTAGCTGTACCCTTGTACCCCGGTTCTAATTTTAATAAAACCTCGATGTTATTCAGTTATTTGTATCTCTTTACTACTTTTATTGCTTTTAGGACCGATCAGCCTAAACATAAGTTAATCTCTTGTCTATGATCAATTACTTGCGATTAACTGAACTGTGAAGTGATTGGATTTGTACAATTTGCATGATAAAACTTATTGTATGAATTTCCAGTAGATTAACCTGTTAATCAACCTCTCTTAGATTTATCATTTGCTCTAAATTAATTCACCTATGATCAATTGGGAATTAAATTAGGGGAAATAGCGTTATTAACTATGATCAATTGTTAATTAACGAATTTAAGAGGTTGTTGGCAAGTAACACATTTAGGGATTTTATTAAGATTAGAATTAGGGGAAAAAGGGGTACATGTGAAATCACAATCCTAGGCTTCTTTATCATAATTGTTCTCACATAATCTTTCTGCTCTGATTCTCTTTCTTTTGAAAAGAATAATTGACCAACATTCTTCTCAATTTGATTTTTATATTCTGGATTGCTTAGTTATTTGCGAGATTAATTATTTGGGAACGCGACTGATCCTTTGGGTTCGATATCCAGACTCCTAGAGTCCACTGTTACTACTGCGTAGGGTACACTTGCCCTTTGCGAACGCATTTTTACGCATCAGGAGCATTATACATGAGCTTGGGTTTAGGATTCTTCACAGGCTTTTGGGGCTTAATATAGGATCAATACTACTTTGGAAACCATGGAGAAATGCTTACCTGAGGTTCTTGAACAGACTGACAGACTACATATTATTAATGGTTGAAATGAACCTATCGAAGTTCCATAGGAGGTGCAAAGGCTAGCAGGTACGTAATTATAACAACATTGAATTTCATAGTGTTTATTTTTCAGCTTCTGTTAAATAAATCAATAACTCCTTTTGATATGGAAAGGGAGAATGTTTTTTTTTCAAAAATATTGTACATCTTAGCTAGAATCTCATTGTTAGAATTTACTTAATTAGTTAATTCTTTATCCTTGTTAATGCTAACTCCAAGAAGTACTGCTTACTTCATTATATCTCTTACTTATTATGTCTCTGCCACACACACAAACACACACACACACTATTTTTCACCAATTTATAAATGTGTTCTATTTTTTTTTACACCACCATTAATGTCTGTAATCTGAATTGTAGCACAAAATTTGCAGTTTATCATGGATTGGCTTCAAGATTCTAATCTGGATGAAAGCATCATGAATTGCTGGAAGTTTAAGATTCGTAGCATTGAAGTCTACAATGTACAATCTGACAAATCATATATTTTGAAGTAATGACTTGCAAAATTACTGTATTGATTTGACAGTCTTTTATTGTATAATGTATATGTAGTTTTATTCTATTTTTAAGCCAAGACTATTAATATCTTAAATGTGAAGGTTTTGCATTCTATCTTGAATAATGATGCTTGCTAGTAGCTTGCTATATTCAAACTGATGACCAAATTTATGAATGTCAGCAAGAATGTGAGATATCCAAACAATGTCAGCGTCCAATTTTTTTCAAGTTAAAATCAC
Organism: Pueraria montana var. lobata; assembly: GCA_026413185.1. Taxonomy (NCBI): domain Eukaryota; kingdom Viridiplantae; phylum Streptophyta; class Magnoliopsida; order Fabales; family Fabaceae; genus Pueraria; species Pueraria montana. The sequence goes on from CM048648.1 coordinate 75,811,446, forward strand.
TATTTTCATATGCATAATTCATATGCTCTGCCAAAATCTCCAAACATAAAACTATCAGATGTTGGCCATGTCAATGGTAAAATCCAACTCTGAAAAAAGGCTGGTGGTGGTTGATGCAATTGTTAAAGAATGTTATAGTTAGTTGGTTATATTGTTAGCTAGTTAGTTAAGAAGCCAAGAAAAGAGTATAAATAAGCCTTCGATGACTAGTGTAAACCGTTACAAAATAGCATGTTGTGGATGAATATTGTTTATATTCTCTTTTCATGGCTCTAAGGAAGATAATTAATTTATGATCTAGTGCTCTAGAGGCTGCTACAACCGAAACCATTCAGTTGATAGCCAAAAGAAGTTGAAAATGGATCTTTAGAGTCAGAGATTACAATTAAGTGAATGATTTTCAAACAAAGAGGAAACAAATAATATTGACACCAATCTCTCTAAACTGGTCTTGCATATCATTTGGTGGAACACATTTTTTTTTATCAGCCAAGAAAAGTTTTTATTATTATAGTTGGGTACAAGGGGGTACCCCTCCCACTTACACATACCAAACATTAAAAAGAGATAACAGTGCATAAATCCCTCCCCTACTATAGTATTCAGTAAACCCATATGTGCTCTCTACAACATATAAATTTTTCCAACAGAATATTTGTGTATTTTTTTATTCATTATTTTTTTTATTCATAACAGAATATTTGTATATGAAGTTATTAAACATAAAGTCAAAATGGATATATTTTGTAGTAAATATATTAAGAAGTTAAGTAATTAAATTTCAATTAATTTTTTATATAAGAAATTCAACCTAATAATTTAAATAATATTTAGCAGAATTTTTATTTATGAAACTATCAAAAATGATTTTGGTCTTTGACCGCCCAATAACACTCCGAAGTATGCCTACAAAGCTTCGGTCTTCTGAATTTTAGAATATTTTCATGTAATACTATGCATATTAACATTTTAAAATATGGATGATTTGATTACCTTCTTATAGTTGTTCAATTTTTACAAAATTTGACACAGATAATCTTCGTAATATGTAGATACAATTCAACAGTTGGATCGATAAAAATCATATTTTATATCAAGTTATTGAATGGTGTAATAGCTGATCAAGTTACACCGGTGTAATTTAATCCCTCCTCATTAAATATTTGAAAAAAGATTTACAAATCACGTACGTAGGGAAAGATAATGATGCTTTACTTTCATCATTATATACATTTATAGATTGTAGAGTAGAAATTTTTATACATATAAGAGATAAGAGAGTAATATTATAAACAAAAATGTAAACGACAGTTTGAGATAAAAATAATAAAAAAAAAAGAGCATATTTGAGCTGGACAAATTGAAATGTAAAAGTTGGACACCTTGCCAAATGACCGACCAAATTTGAGTGGAAAAAATTTCTTTAGTGTTGACATGTGCGTAGTCATAATTCTTAGGATGAGGAGCTGGACACATGCGTAGTCATAATTCTTAGAGAAAAGTCAATGAAGACAATGGACGTAGAAATTAAGAAACTGAAAATAGCTGCTACTGTTGTTATTGAAATTCAACTAAATTGTGAAATATCAATGACTTTCAGTGTAAACAACAGGAAGGAAGTACAACTAGAAAAGGAAATTGGTATGGTGTTGAAAATGACAAGGGAATAAACCCCCAAAGGATACAACATTTGAATAAGAGAGAATAAAAATGATATTAATATTTTTCTTCGCTCTCTTATACTTAAACCCCACACAAAGTCTCTCCACTTTGAATTTGTTATTATTTGTCTGGCAGCTCTCCTTGGCTCCTTCATTCTCGGATCATGTATAACTATCTCTTGAACAAGTGCCTATTTCTTAGCATGAGGTGCTAGACTAGGAAAGTCAATGGAGACATAGGGCGTAGAAATTAAGTTGTACGAGTATACTAAGTAAAATCCTGCAGTTGAGCTTTCAATACATTCTTAGTGATTGTTCTTTTGTATGTGGAAAATTGTAATAATGGGAAGTTACTTTCACAAAATCTTGTTTGCAATGTTAGTGTGCTTTTTGCATACCGGCCAATTATCCATTCTTGGATTCAACTCTCCATCACATGTGAAATGCATTGAGAGGGAGAGACTAGCACTCCTCAACTTCAAACAAGGCCTCCGAGATGACTCTGGCATGCTGTCTACATGGAGCAATGATGACAACAATAAGGATTGTTGCAAATGGAAAGGCGTTGAATGCAGCAATGAAACAGGTCATGTACATATGCTTGATCTTCGTGGTGATTCACAAATTTTGACAGGTGCAATCAATATCTCTTCATTCATTGACTTGCAAAATATTGAATATTTGGATCTCAGCAATAATGATTTTCGAGGGAGTCACATCCCAAAACTCATTGGCTCCTTCAAAAATTTAAGATATCTCAATCTTTCATGGTCTGGATTTGGTGGGAGGATTCCTTCTCAACTGGGAAATCTCTCAAAGTTGGAATATCTTGATCTTAAAGAAAATTCTCTTCATGGAGCAATTCCTTCTCAACTGGGGAGGCTTACAAGTTTACGATATCTAGATCTAAGTGACAATATGGATATCCATGGAGAAATTGTTGAAATATAAACTTGATTTTGGGCCTTATTTGTCTAAATAAAAGCCCAATTTCTAGAAACATCCTAAGCTAAAATTCTAGAAGCATGTTCTAGAAGAAACTCTTTAGAAGATAATTCTAGAGTAGCATATAGAATTATCTAGAATGTGTGAGTAGGTTTGTATTTATGTAGAAAATTCTAGAAAGTCATTTGTAGCCATTAGATTAAATTTGTGTTGGCAAAATCCTAACCATTGGTTTAGGAGGAGCCACTAGTATAAATAGGTGTGATGTCCTAGAGTTTGTATCAAGCCAAAAATATAAGAAGTGATCAATTATACAAGTAGCCTCTTCCTTCAAAATTTCTAGTCTCTTCATTCTCATATTTCCTTCACTACTAAAATTTCATTCCAACAAATTGGCATCAGAGCTTGAAGATCCTTTCTAAAGAGATGGCGAGTAGCGGCATGGTTCCATTCCAAGTCCCAATGCTCAACAAGAGCAACTATGACAATTGGAGCATCAAGATGAAGGCTCTTCTTGGCGCGCAAGATGTGTGGGAGATAGTAGAGAAATGTCACACCGAGCCGGAGAATGAGGGTAGTCTTTCTCAAACTCAAAGAGATAGTTTGAGAGACTCAAGAAAGAGAGACAAGAAGGCTCTCTATCTAATCTATCAAGGATTAGATGATGATGCTTTTGAGAAGATTTCGGAAGCAAAGTCAGCGAAAGAAGCATGGGAGAAGCTTCAAACCTCGTACAAAGGAGCGGATCCGGTCAAGAAGGTACGTCTTCAAACTTTAAGAGCTGAGTTTGAAACTTTGCATATGAAAGAAGGCAAAGTTATCTCTGACTATTTCTCTAGAGTCTTAACAGTCACTAATCAACTTAAGAGAAATGGTGAAAAACTTGACGATGTAAAAATTATGGAGAAAATTCTTAGATCGTTAGATCCAAAGTTTGAACATATTGTTGCCATCATTGAAGAAACAAAAGACTTGGAGGCTATGACCATTGAGCAACTTTTGGGTTCGTTACAAGCTTATGAAGAAAAGAAAAAGAAAAAGGAAGGGATCATGGAGCAACTACTTAAGACGCAAGTTGATTCAACCAATGAAGAAAGTAGTCACAGTAATAGAAGCCAACGAGGACGAGGTCATGGTGGAGATCGAGGAAGAGGACGAGGCCGTGGACAAGGATGAGGTTGGAGGCCCTGTGACGACAACAACAACTTTCAAAGAGGAGGAAGCTCAACAAGAGGCCGTGGGCAAGGCAACTCAAGATCAAGGTATGATAAGTCAACTGTGAAATGTTACAATTGTGAGAAGTTCGGTCATTATGCTTCTGAATGTAGAGCTCCTAGCAAAAATAGAGTTGAAGAGAAGGCAAATTATGTTGAAGAAAGAAGTAAAGAAGGTGGCACCTTACTAATGGCTTGCGCGGATAATGTAAGAAGTGAAGACAATAGATGGTACCTAGACACTGGCGCAAGCAATCATATGTGCGGAAAAAGGAGCATGTTCGTGGAGCTTGATGAATCGGTGAGTGGCAATGTAGCCTTTGGAGATGAATCCAAGGTAGAAGTGAAAGGAAAAGGTAATATTCTCATCCGTTTGAAGAATGGTGAGCATCAATTCATCTCAAATGTTTATTATGTGCCGAATATGAAAAGTAATATCTTGAGCCTGGGGCAACTCCTAGAGAAAGGTTATGATATTCTCTTAAAAGATAATAACCTTTCTATAAGAGACACTGCAAGTAACTTGATTGCTAAGGTGCCAATGTCAAGAAATAGAATGTCCATGCTCAACATTCAAAATGATGTTGCGAAATGTCTCAAGATGTGCTACAAGGATGCATCTTGGCTTTGGCATCTTCGATTTGGGCATCTCAATTTTGGAGGATTAGAGTTGCTCTCCAAGAAGGAAATGGTGAGAGGATTACCTTGCATTAGTCACCCCGATCAAGTGTGCGAAGGATGTCTACTTGGAAAGCAATTCAAGAAAAGCTTTCCAAAGGAGTCTAACTCAAGAGCCAAAAAGCCGTTGGAACTCATACATACAGATGTGTGTGGTCCGATCAAGCCAAGCTCACTTGGTAAGAGTAATTATTTCCTTCTCTTCATTGATGATTTTTCAAGAAAAACATGGGTGTATTTTTTGAAGCATAAATCAGAGGTGTTCGAGAATTTCAAGAAGTTCAAAGCCTTTGTTGAAAAGGAAAGTGGTCTTGAGATCAAAGCCATGAGATCCGATCGTGGAGGAGAGTTCACATCAAGTGAATTCCAAAAGTATTGTCAAGCTCATGGAATTCGACGACCGTTAACAGTGCCGAGATCCCCTCAACAAAATGGAGTGGCAGAAAGGAAGAATAGAACAATCCTAGACATGGCGAGGAGCATGCTTAAGAGCAAGAAACTCCCAAAGGAGTTTTGGGCAGAAGCAGTGGCTTGTGCAGTTTACCTTTCCAACCGGTCTCCAACAAGAAGTGTATGGGGAAAAACACCACAAGAAGCATGGAGTGGAAGGAAGCCTGGCATTTCCCATCTAAGAGTCTTTGGAAGCATTGCTCATGTGCACATACCAGATGAGAAAAGAAGCAAGTTGGATGACAAAAGCGAGAAACATATCTTCATCGGTTATGACTCCAATTCCAAAGGCTATAAGCTCTACAATCCAAATACGAGGAAGACAATCATTAGTCGAGACGTCATTTTCAATGAAGAAGGAGAATGGGATTGGGGACCACATGATGAAGACTACAACTTCTTTCCGTGTTTTGAAGAAGATAGCATAGAGCATTCAAGGATAGACCAAGTAAGAGAGGAGCCTACTACCCCACCAACTTCACCAACTGCAAATAGTCAAGAAGACGAAAGCTCAAGTGAAAGAGTTTCACGCTTCAAGAGCATTCAAGAACTTTATGAGGTAACTGAAAATCAAGATAATCTTACTCTCTTTTGTCTATTTGCTGATTGTGAGCCCATGAACTTCCAAGAAGCTGTAGAAAACAAGAATTGGAAAAATGTTATGGATGAAGAAATCAAAGCGATCAAGAAGAACGACACATGGGAGCTAGTTTCACTTCCAAAAGGGAACAAGGCAATTGGTGTGAAGTGGGTGTACAAAGCCAAAAAGAATGCTAAAGGAGAAATTGAAAGATATAAGGCAAGATTGGTGGCAAAAGGCTATAGTCAAAGGGCTGGCATCGACTATGACGAGGTATTTGCTCCCATTGCTCGACTAGAAACTGTTAGACTAATCATTTCATTAGCAGCTCAAAATAATTGGAGGATACATCAAATGGACGTGAAATCTGCCTTCCTTAATGGAGTCCTTGAAGAAGAAGTCTATATTGAACAACCTCAAGGCTATGAAGTCAAAGGAAAAGAAGACATGGTTTTAAAGTTAAAAAAGGCGCTTTATGGGTTGAAGCAAGCTCCAAGAGCTTGGAATGCTCGAATAGACAAGTACCTACATGAGAGAAACTTCATCAAGTGTCCATATGAGCATGCACTTTACATCAAATCCCAAAATAATGATGTTTTGATTGTGTGCTTGTATGTAGATGACTTGATCTTTACAGGTAGCAATCCAAGCATGTTCGATGAGTTTAAGAAAGAGATGACAAAAGAGTTCGAGATGACCGACATTGGTCTCATGTCTTACTACCTCGGCATTGAAGTAAAGCAAGAAGACAAAGGCATCTTCATCACTCAAGAAGGCTATGCTATGGAGGTGATTAAGAAGTTCAAGATGGATGACTCTAATCTGGTCAACACACCAATGGAATGTGGAATCAAGCTATCAAAGCATGAGGAAGGAGAAAAAGTGGATCCAACACTCTTTAAAAGCTTGGTTGGAAGTTTACGGTATTTAACATGCACAAGGCCTGATATTCTTTATGCGGTTGGAGTTGTTAGTCGCTACATGGAGAATCCAACAACCACTCATTTGAAGGCGGCAAAGAGAATTCTTCGATACATAAAAGGTACAACAAATTTTGGCTTGTACTATCATGTTTCTGATGATTACAAGCTTGTTGGATATAGTGATAGTGATTGGAGTGGAGATGTGGATGACCGCAAGAGCACAACTGGGTTTGTGTTCTACATGGGAGACACTGCCTTCACATGGATGTCAAAGAAGCAACCGATTGTTACTCTTTCTACATGTGAAGCAGAGTATGTAGCTGCTACCTCATGTGTTTGCCATGCAATTTGGTTACGGAATCTACTAAAGGAGTTGGGTTTGTCACAAGAAAAGCCGACTAAGGTTTTCGTGGACAACAAGTCAGCAATAGCTTTGGCTAAGAACCCAGTTTTCCATGACCGAAGTAAGCACATTGATACACGCTACCACTACATTAGAGAGTGCATCACGAGAAAGGATATGCATTTGGAGTACGTGAAGACTCATGATCAAGTAGCTGATATCTTCACCAAGCCACTTAAGAAAGAAGACTTCACCAGGTTGAGAAGTTTGATCGGAGTAACAAAATCAAGTTTAAGAGGGGGTGTTGAAATATAAACTTGATTTTGGGCCTTATTTGTCTAAATAAAAGCCCAATTTCTAGAAATATCCTAAGCTAAAATTCTAGAAGCATGTTCTAGAAGAAACTCTTTAGAAGATAATTCTAGAGTAGCATATAGAATTATCTAGAATGTGTGAGTAGGTTTGTATTTATGTAGAAAATTCTAGAAAGTCATTTGTAGCCATTAGATTAAATTTGTGTTGGCAAAATCCTAACCATTGGTTTAGGAGGAGCCACTAGTATAAATAGGTGTGATGTCCTAGAGTTTGTATCAAGCCAAAAATACAAGAAGTGATCAATTATACAAGTAGCCTCTTCCTTCAAAATTTCTAGTCTCTTCATTCTCATATTTCCTTCACTACTAAAATTTCATTCCAACAGAAATCCCTTATCAACTTGGAAATCTCTCACAGTTGAGGTATCTTGATCTTACGGGATATTCACTCTCTAGAACAATCCCTTTCCAGGTTAGGAATCTTCCTATCTTGCACACTCTTCGACTTGATGGCAATTTTGATCTTAAAATTAAAAATGCAAAGTGGCTATCTTCTCTCTCTTCATTAACAACTCTTGAGCTGTGGTCATTGCCTAATCTTGGCTCTTCTCGTCATTGGCTACAAATGATGAGTGAGCTTATTCCAAACATAAGAGAGTTGAGGTTAGTTGGCTGTAGTCTTTCAGATGATAATATTTCATCTTTGTTTCGTTCTCATTCCAACCTTTCAACTTCTCTTTCCATCCTTGATCTCTCTCATAATATGCTGATGTCATCAACATTTCATTTGTTGTTCAACTATAGCTTTAATCTCCAAGAGCTATATCTTTCTCGTAATATTATTGTTTTGTCGTCACCTCACTATCCAAACTTTCCTTCACTTGTGATCCTTGATCTCTCTCATAATAATCTGACTATGATATCATCAATATTTCAAGGAAATTTCAACTTCAGCTCCAAACTAACATAACTTTATCTAGAAAGTTGTGGTCTTACTGATAGAAATTTTCTTGTGCCATCTGTTTCCATAAAAAAATCTTCATCTTCTCTTGTCACCCTTTATCTCTCCTCTAATCTATTGAAATCATTGGCTATATTTCACTGGATTTTCAACTTCACCACCAATCTTCATAGCCTTTCCCTTCATGATAACTTGTTAGAAGGTTCCATTCCAGATGGATTTGGGAAAGTAATGAACTCTCTTGAAGTTCTTGCCCTTGGCTCTAACAAACTGCAAGGACAGATTCCAGCTTCCATTGGGAATATATGCACATTGCAGGAATTATACCTTGACAATAACAACTTGAGTGGGGAAATTAGCTTCATTCAAAACTCTTCATGGTGCAAGAGACACATATTTCAGACTTTGGATTTATCTCGTAACCGATTTACTGGCATGCTTCCTAATCTTTCAAAATTTTCATCTTTGAGGAGATTAGATGTTTCCAACAATCAGCTAACCGGAGAAATACCAAAAAGCATTGGGTTGCTATATGAGTTGTGGTATCTTCACCTAGAGGAGAATCACTTGGAAGGTGATATATTTGAAGCGCATCTCACAAGTTTGTCCAAATTGGAGGAGTTGGACTTTACAGACAACTCATTGTCTCTAAAGTTTGATACTACCTGGGTTCCACTTTTCCAATTATCTACTTTGGGACTAGCTTCTTGCAAGTTGGGTCCAAGTTTCCCATGTTGGCTCCAGACTCAAAGTCACTTAAGCTTTCTAGATATTTCTGATGCTGGGATTGATGACTTTGTACCTGACTGGTTTTGGTACAAGTTACAGTCTATAAGTAGGATGAATATGTCATACAATAGTCTCAAAGGTAGAATTCCGAATTTACCAATCAAGCTTACTGATGATGATGATACATTTATAATTCTAAATTCAAATCAACTTGAAGGTGAAATTCCTGCTTTTTTATCACAAGCTTACACATTGGATCTTTCCAATAAGATTTCAGATATAAATAAATTCTTGTGTGGAAAAAGCGCAACCACAAACATGGACACTTTGGATTTATCAAATAATCAAATAATTGGACAGCTGCCTGACTGTTGGGAACATTTAAATTCATTAGAATTTCTTGATCTAAGCAATAATATATTGTCAGGGAAGATTCCACAGTCCATGGGTACTCTTTTTAATTTGCAAGCTTTGGTCTTACGAAACAACAGTTTTATTGGAGAACTACCACTCACATTGAAGAAAGTCACTGGTTTAGTTATATTAGACGTGAGTGAAAATTTTTTGTCTGGTCCAATACCCTCATGGATTGGAAAAAGTCTACAACAATTGGAAATCTTGAGCTTGCGAGTAAATCACTTCTTTGGAAGTATTCCTGTTCATCTCTGCTATTTGAGCCAAATTCAAGTCTTGGATCTCTCAAGGAATAACTTGTCAGGAGGAATTCCAACATGTCTGAGGAATTTTACTGCAGTGATGGAAAGGAGCGTAATCCCATTGGAAGATGTAAGGAAACGAAAATTTTCATCTGGAATGTCTGACAGTGATGTTTATGACTCTAACTTGTTATTGACGTGGAAAGGTCAAGAATATGTGTTTCTGAATCCCGAGTATCTTCTGAAGAGCATTGATCTCTCAAGTAATGATTTAACAGGTGAAATACCAAAAGTTGTCCTGGAGACGAGACAATAGCAAAGCCTCAAGGACCAGCAGCAGTTAATGGTGAAGATGACAATTCATTTTTCTATGGAGCATTAAGGATTGGATTCTTCACAGGCTTTTGGGGCTTACTAGGGCCAATACTACTTTGGCAACCATGGAGAAATGCATACCTGAGATTTTTTAACAGACTGACAGACTATACACTTGTGACGGTTGAAGTGAACGTAGCCAAGTGCCATAGGTTCAGGAATTGCTCAAATGCTAGCTGGTACGTAAGTCCAATTATTTCTCTGTTTGAACTTCATAGTATTTATTTCTGTGCTTTATTAGATAAACAAATCAACAACTCCTTTCGATATTGAATGGGATAATGCCTTTTATCAAAACAACTGGACTTTGTATCCGTGCAATGCGCACTGGTATAAACAATTTCATTTTTGTAATGTCATTTATTTTATTTTATAATATTATCTTATTGTTTTTTATTATTATAATAAAAAATTAATATTAATTTAACTTTTTATTATTTTTAATTTTTTTGGTTCTTACTTTTCTTACTATTTCAATATTAGTATATATTATGTACATGTTGGCATATTTTTGTTGCTGTTGTAGATGGCGTGCTCTGTTTAGAGAAATTTTCTTGTCTTCAGATGACTTAGCTAATGTTTAATCTCTTAAAAAATACTTACACTTTTAAACTTTTTTGTTCTCTAATGGCTATCTAGATTTTCAGTTTCATTTAATTTAATTTATTACTAAAATTAAGTCAATAATTCATTTTTCTCCATCACCATTAATATATGTAATCTGAATTGTATTATAAAATTTGCAGTTTATGGCGGGATTAGCTTCAAAATTTCAATCTGGGATGAAAGCTTGATGGATTGCTGGATGTCTAGGATATGTTATATTGAAGTTTACAATGTAATGCAAAATAACTGTTTCAAGAAACATATTGATTTGATTGTCTTTTATTGTATAATCTATTTGTAATTTTATTTTATTTGTTAGTGTACCTTAGCTCAGGCCCAATTGAACTTTAATAATAGATCTGACTTTTTTTTGGAAACAAAAATGATAACTTAAAAATTATCATGTTACTCTGCGTATTCCATTCCCAAGGAATTCTACTAATTTATTATCTAAATTAATTATGCAAGATCATTCTCTGTTTTCTGATTTTTTTTACCTCGAGTTTATGAGAATTCAAGAGTAGATTTGTACTGTTAGTACGAAGTATTATATATTCAAGCTTGATTACACATAGGTTAAATTACATTTTTGTCTTTTAATTAATTTTCTAGGTTTAATTTGGTTTTGTTATTTTTTACAGGTTCAATGAATTTCTTTTATTTTTAAAAGAATTAAATAGGTTTTTTATTTTTTAAAATGAGTTCAATTTATACATGTCAGAAAGAATGCGTGATATCAAAATAATTTGGGTTGATCTACTTAATCACTATTATGTCAGCACCCATTGAATGTCAGCGCCCATTGAATGTCAACTTAATCACTATTTTGCATATCGCATATGCTTTGACAAAATACCAACACATAAAATTAATTGTCATCTGTATTCAGCTTCTATCATATCATAGATCTGCACACTTTTTTTTTTTTCTTCTATGAAAATAAAAATTAAATTATCTCATGTGAGAGCATAATTATATTAAACTGTTGCTTCAATGGCATGAAAGACAATTTTCCGCAGATTCTTTATGTTTTATTAATAAAATTTATTTATTATAAATAAATATATTACCTAATAAAATTTAATACTCACTTGATTTTTTTATTAATAATACATGACTCTAAAAGTTTTTCATATTAATATTATTTTAAATAATAATATTTTTATTTAATTTATAAAATATTAATAAAATTATACAATAAATTATTATTATTATTATTATATGTAATATATTATATAATTAAATAATTACTACTTCTAATATTCAATATACTCTTAATCCATTTATTATTAGTGTTACTACTTCAGATTTTTTTTTCCTAGCAATCAAAACCAAGGCTTCTATAAGCGATTCAACTATTAAATCTCCAATAATTGGTAAAATTAATTACAATAGGTATTTTTTTGGTTAACCAATCAATTGGCAGAAATAAAAAAAAAAAAAAACGAGAAGTTGACATAAAGTACGTATTGACTACTTATTTAAGTCTGGAAAATTTAAATACTCGCTTTACAACCTACAGAATAATGAACATAATCATATAAACATTTCTCTTTACACTGATTTGCTCGTAATTGAAAATGTTTTTTTCGATCATCAAAGTGTTGAGTGCAAATTAGATTATTTCTACATCAACATGCTGGCGTCATAGCTGCCTATTGCGGTTCACCTGATCCCCTACCTAGATTCAGCTACTGTTGTCAACAAAGGTTTGCAAATTGTTGTCGTGTGAATATTTCGAAATTAGCCGAATTCTATTCGGCTACTCAAGCTCCAACACAATTCTAAAATTCGAGTTTTGAATCAAACGATTTAATCATCAAAAAGGGAAATCTATCTTTTGATCTAGTATGGGTTCTCAAGTAACTAAAGAGAACACTTGATTGATGTCGAGAGTAACAAAAATTCAAAAATAAATTCGAAAGCAAAATGAAATTTAAACTTGAAAAACGATAACTTCGACAAGAAATATAAACTAAAAAGATAATTGTTTTGATTGATTTTGGTTGAAGGTCCTTACAAATGTATCCAAAACACATATTTATACTAAAAAATCGTAACTAACTATCCTAGATTGTGTCTTTATCACGTTCGGCCACTATTTGGCTTGACCATAACTAAATTGGTTGCCTCAAACCTATTTCGGCTAAATCTTGAAGCTGGCACATACCCCACGTCCCACTTTTGCTCCTATTTTCCTGGAACCACTCCTAGATCATGGGATATCATCAAATCGATCCTTCACAGCTTTTCTCATGTTCCCTTGTTTCTCGGATCCATTTCAGTTTAGCTCATATCTTAACTAACCCATTATCACTTCAACATCTCTGTTGAGTTTTTGAATTTCAAACAATTAGCCGAAGGGTTTGTTTTTATCTTATCATTTGCCACCAACATTGGCCAACAATATCGGACAACAGCTTATCCTATCAGCTTTATCCTTTCGGCTAACTGTCTTTTTGATTAGCATATTTTGAATGGCAACAAATGCCTCCTATATCTTGACGCATATTGGCTGAATGAAGAGTCTAAGATATAATCGTTTTTATCTTTCCCCCTTCTTCTAATCTTTGCAATTGACTTACATTTAAAACTTGGTTGTTACGCGCCCTTCTGTTTTGTCAATCTTGTCACCTTAAATAGCTCACCTTTTACTGTTACTTGATCATCCAAATTACCCCTTGCTTTCTTGCTTCTTCTTCCTCTCGAGCAATCCCAAGCATTTATACCACCATGTTGACCACCAATAGCTCTCAATCGCCCACGAGTACAGGAATGGTTCTGATGATGAAGCTTCATCTCATAAATTGACGTCCAACTTCTCCAACGCTCATGATGATCCTAACGCCACTAGGAGTTTCGAAAACCCCTTATGTGCTTACTAAGGGCACTACTATCTCCGCCCTTGTGCTGATGATGTGATGGATGCCGTTACCTTCCTCAATTATTACCTTCATCACATTGATTACCCAATTCTCATCACCTCTTGGTTTCGACTAAATGCAATCCCTTAAACCCTAGGTACCTGGCCTAGAGGTTCTGATCCTTACTACAGGTGGCTCAATCAGATGACCAAAGCGAAAGGAATCAATTGAAAGAGATGGGGGTATTTATGACGCCATCAATCTAACCAGACACGTTGTTGAACCAAACTATTCTTTGATCTTTATCTTCTCGAGCTTTTGGTCAACGGCTATCAATGCTTTCGTCTTCCCATTCAGCATCATGACTATCACTCTTCAAGATGTGGTGAACATTCTCGAATTGTCTGTCATTGGGAATAAAATCCCTTCCTTGTACGCTCAGGCCAGCAACAAATTGGGACTTTCATTCAATAGATCCACCAACGGCTACCCCCACTTCATCAAAACTCATATAAAGTCCTCGGCTACCTTTTCGGGTAAAGAACATGCCTTTCGGCTACGGCGGCAGAGCGCCATGCTAAAGATAGTACCTTAGGTGAAGCTCTCCGAATCAAGTCCACTGCCACTGGTTCGGCTCGCTTCTTTGTCGAGTCTATATTTGGCATCCTAGATGACATCGGTGCCTTCTAAAATCCTCCATTAGTTGACCATGATACCCTAGTTGGCTAAAACTAGACCCTCAAGCTAATCTAGAGGCCCAAGCCTGTCAAACAGCTAATTAGGGCAGCATCCTAATAGCTATAGGGACTTTCTATGTGGTATCAATCCCAGCTCAAGATATAACAAGATTTCAATGGAACCTTATAACCCTCAATTTGTTGCTCGTCAGTTTAGCCTTATGCAGCACCTTCCAATGGCTTTCCCGACCCTGTCATCTCCCAATTCTTGACCTTCACTATTTGCTGAAGAAGTGAGGAAAGTCACTTGTCAAAGAAAATGGATGCTTGACTTGTTCGAATTTAGCTTGTTTCTTCCTGATCTGAAGAAGACCCTCAACTTCCTCTATTGGTGGCCAGCCGTAAAAAATGCTTTGTTCCCTAATAGTGTTGCATCCTACCTTTTATAGGCAGATGGACAACCCTTTATCTTGCCATTTCCAAGTCCTTAAATATACCACAACCATCTCCACATTTCGCTTTGGTCTTAGCCAAGAAGAAGGGTAAGTCGACAGGCATCACTATTAATCCACCAATAGCTCCTACATCAAGTAACTTTAGCCTCTTAAGATGTCCTTTTTCATTTTCTTCTCCATTTAGCTAATATTCCTTCCTTTCAGAAAAATGCCGTATCGAAACCATAGACTTGGACGATGTAAATGAAGGCGACTCTCCAGATTCAGGCCCCTTAATTTTTAAAAGAACTACCAGATCTACAGCTGCTACAAGAAGTGCTCCAGCATTCGATCCTATGCTAAAAGGCATCTGATTGATTCTTCAGCAACCGATATATACAACTTCAATGGTTTTCCTATTATTGGAGGCACTAACACAGGAGGTTCGGCTAACACTTGCTTGATTTGTTCAAATGCTTGTCGTTGATCCTCTCCCCAAGTAAATTCTTCATTGTTTCTCACTTTTAGTAATGGTGAAAAAGCCTTCATCTTCCCAACCGAATTGGCTATAAATCTTCGCAAGAAGTTGATATTGCCAATGAGACTCTGTAGTTCCTTCTTATTTTGAGGAGGTCTGGCTTCTAACACAGCCTTAGCTTTATTCCTATCTACGTCTATTCCCTGTTGATGAACCAAGAAACCCAATAAGTTCCCAGATGATACCCCAAATGCACACTTAGTCAGATTTGTTTTTAGCCCATGAAACCTTATCTTTTGTAAGGTTTGTTCCAAGTCGACTAAATGCTGATTCATGTCGATTGACTTAACCATGACATCATCTATATAAACTTTCATACTCTTTCCTATAGCATCATGGAAGATAAGATTCATAGCCCTCTGGTAAGTAGCACCAATGTTTGTCAATCTGAACGACATCACCAACCATTCGTATATCCCTAAAGCACCAGGACAACGGAATGCTGTTTGTGTACATCTTTAGTAGCCATAAAGATCTAGTTATAACTAGAATGTCCATCCAAGAATGTGAGTATGCCAAGTTTAGCTGCTGCATCCTCCAACATGTCAGCGATGGGTATGACATATTCGTCCTTGGGAGTTGCTAAGTTGAAATCTCTAAAATCAGTGCACACTCTTACTTGCTCATTCTTCTTTATAACAGGCATTATGTTTGACAGCCACTCGGCATACCTAGCTATTCAGATAAATCCTACTCCCAACATCCTTTCTATTTCCTCTTTGATTTGCTGCAAAAGCTGAGGATTACAACATCTTGGAGGTTGTCGATGTGGCTTAAATCCTTCTTTGATTGGTAATCTATGTTCTACCAACTCCCTCGACAATCCTAGCATTTCATGATAATCCCATGCAAAACAATTTCTATATTGTGTAATAAGTTTAATTAGCCAATTCCTATCCCCTTCTGCTAGTAGTTCACTCACCTTAGTCATTCTAGGATCTTCTTCAGTTCCTAGGTTGACATTTTCTAAGGGATATTGCGCTTCAAAACTGGGGACATCCCTTTTGATTGTAGACATGGTGATCTGATCCTTCTGTTCAATTTGCCCCCTAGGCACATCTATCATTGCTGAATTGGCTATCTTATCTTTTGCAATAAACAAGGTCAGTCGATCCAACAAACTTTGTGCGACTTCATTCCGTGTATCCATCTAATAACTCAATCGAAGGTCGTACCTCGACCTGCCAATTCACCATAAATCCTTTCTTGGTCAAATTGCAAGATTCTCAACTCCCTTTTTCATAACCATTTGGAATTTGAATAGGAACCAGGTATGGATAGTACAACAAGGCTTTGGTCATTCTTACATCGGCTGAGAATGGACTATCATCGGCTGATACAATGCTTATTTGATTTCCTTCCCAAAACAACAGTTGTTGATGAAGCATGGAAGGGACACATTGGCTGGAATGAATCCAGATCCTGTCCAGCAACACTGAATATGCTGGTTTGGCATCCACCACAAAGAAGGTTGAATGCATAGTTTTTTGTCCTATCGTAATTTCGGCTACCAAAACTCCTAACGCAACAGTGGCTCCTATAGTGAAATTAGTCATCCTCATGTTGGTGGGCACGAAATGCTTCTGCCCTTGGCTGATTTTCTTCAAAGTGACTAAAGGCATTATATTTAAAATTGCTCCCCCATCTACAAATACCCTAGATAGAGTTTTGCCATTCAACTGGGCCTTCACAAACATAGGCCACAAGTGTTTCCTCATTTCTGACTTAGGTTTGTCGAACGCAGTTTCGACTACCTTGCCAGTGTTATCTTCATCAATAGTAGCCCACTCTATTTCTTCAATGCATACATCACCCTCTAAACTTTCATTTTGATCAGCATCAGCCCAAAACTCATTGTGTATTAGGCTCACTGCATCGACTTCGGCTCCTAATAGATCATCCCCATTTAACCATGCTTCTAGCAATGATTCTTCGATTTGCTCTAAATCTTGTTCTTGCTCTGCCTGATCCTTCTTTTCTTTCGTAAAATCTCCATGGACCATGACACCCACTGCTGAACTCTGTTCTTCTCCCAACTTTTCAACTGGCTCGGCAATAGGACCATCCGAATCAACAAGATTTGTCAAATCAGGCCGTTCAAGATCCTATATTAAATTAACGTCTCCAAAAGCTTGGTCTAATGCCATGGCAACCTGATTTATAGAATGCTCTCCCTGGCTTCTTCCTTTAACATTGACCATCAATGCTAATGTTTGCTTCATCTTCTTAATGGTCCTGGTTCTTTGTAATCTCCTCTTCTGAGTTCGGCTTAGAACACCTTCTTGTCCCTTAGGCCTGTGACTCGGGATTCTTTGGTTTACATGCCATTCATCCACCTTTGTTTTAGCCGAGGGCTTGACCATTCTGGATGGGGGAATATTCTTGTTTTTAACTGTAATACGCATGGTTCTCATGCCATTTTCTACGTTAAATTCGGCGACCCTTTTCTGGTTTCTTGGTACCAGGATTTCATCTACCTTTGGTAGTTGTGTTATTTTCTTCCTCTCATGAATCTTCTATCTCAATTCTTCCAACTTATGTATTTCTTCTTTCATCCCCTAGCTCATCGTAAGTCAGCTAGTTTAGGTCCAGTGATTCAATATGACGTCCCTGTTGATGTGCCTTCATGCTGAGTTTCTAATCTGTCGAATACACTCAGTCGACCTTGGTGAGGCACCCATGTTCCTCTTACTGTAGGTGATTGTTGTAGCCTTTCAAACGCAGAAGTCCTTCAAGCTAAGACACCTATTTTCTGCTTCCAATCTTCTTAGGTTTCCATATTTCTTTTCCCTTCTTACCTCTACTAGCAAAAGTTTCACACGATACCATATTTATATCCAATATTGGGAAAGGATCGGTATCAATTGCCATTTCGGTTGTACTCTTATCGGCTAGCTTAAAGCGACCTTCTTTCAAAGCCCATTGAACAGCTTGCCGAAATACCATGCAGTTTGACGTAAAATGGCTGTATGAATTATGCCATTTGAAATATTTTTTCCCTTTTAATTCCTCGGTTGATGGTATCCGATGTCCTTCCTTTAAACGAATATGCTGATCTTTTAACAAGTAATCAAAGATCTGATCGGCCTTTGATATATCAAAATCATATTCAGACTTCCCATTAGATACCGCACTTTTGTCTTTTCCAGGTTTCAACGCTGGATAAGAATACGATTTTCCCCGTAAGATTTCAGTTGCCATAATTTCGTCTTCCTCTTCATAATTCTCACTATCCTCTTCAATGTTAACCACTGAAATCAAATGAGAACCACGTCCTCGGTTAACCCTCCTCAATTCCTTCTCATGGATGAACTACTTGATTCGATTTGCCTTGGATGCCAACTGACCAAGGTCAGTGTATTATTGTGCAACTAATTTTTCTTTCAGTTGAGGATGCATGTTGCCAGCCGCCATTGCAGCACACTCGCTTTCTAGTAGCTGTACCGAACATCTGCTTCATGCCTTTCTGAACCTTTCGATAAAGTCTATTACCTATTCGTCCACCAATTGTGTAGTGTTCATCAAATCGGTTACAATTACTTCAGGCTGAGGCCTATAAAAGCCACTCCTGTTAATGATAACGAGAAAAATTGTAATTTGTGGCATTTATTCTGACCGGCCTCGCCACATTGGGCTGTAAATTGGCCTACATGCTCCATAGTTGACTTGTCATCTTCTCCAGAAAAAGTAGTGAAATCCGGTGTTTTGAACCCCTTCAGTAAGGGCACCATCCAATCAATCCATCCAGGATATGGCTTCTTATACATTGGTCTCTCCATTGGTTTGAGTTGGATGCCAAAGTATTTCCTCATGGTCTCAGCTATTGTTGGGATTTTGGCAAGTGTACCAAATCGTGCAAGTAACAAAGTGATAAGTAGAGTATCGTCTCCACAGGAACTTGTATGATAATTGGGTAATTAAAAGTAAATTTTATAGACTACGAAATTCAGAATAATTTAGTAACCAAAATTAAATGACAATTGCATAAAAATAAAAAGGGAAAAGTAGAAGAAATTTGCTTTTGGAAAATAAGCGAACACTAGGTGTGCGCAGAAAATGTGGTTTAATTCAATTAAAATAAATCACCGGGGTTTAACTTTGTTGGACTTCCTAACATGAAATCACTACTCACTCTTATTCAATTAAATTCTATTATCATCAACCCACGAATTTATCTCAACCTTAATTCCTTAAGTGAAGAAACTTAAATACCTTAATTATACTATTAATCCCTTGAATTAGCATAACCAAGCGATTTGCATTAAGAAAAAGGGTTTAACGATGACTAATCCTCTTTACCCTATCTCTAGGCATAAAGAAAATTAGTTGTCTTCTTCAGTTTGCAATCCAAAAGAATTTCCCAATTACCAATGGAGTTAAATAATCATGCAATTGGTTGATCAAGCCAAACACAAGCATTAAGAGTAGAAGAACAATAACAATACTAAATTGAATAAAGAGAAAAATGTAATTACATGAAATTAGGTCCAACTACATTAAACCCCAATGGTATGCCAAACAAAACTTCGCAAATGTCTCATTCTGATAATTTTCAATCTAACAGTCGCGGTGGTTTTGGCCTTGGAACTGGCTATGGTCGCGGTGGCCGGCGCGGTGGTGGTCGCGGCCGTGGAGGCCGATTCGCTAATACTCAGTGTCAGGTGTGCCTCAAGTTTGGACACATTGCCTCATTCTGCTACTATCGCTTTGATCAACACTATCAACCAAATCCTGCACTGACCTTACAAGATACTTTAGGACAGAACTATCAGAACTTTAATCAAGCTTATCTGTCTCATAATAATTTCCATGGTGCCTTTGGACAAAACACTACTCATCGCCCCTCTAATAATTGGATAAACAACAACTACGGGCCCTCGAATCCCTCTCAGTTTCAGACTAATTCCAATACTGGATTACCTCCAAGTGCTATGCTGACAAATGCAAATCCCCAGTCTCAGTCTCAGCCTCCTTCAACTTGGATCCCTGATTCGGGTGCTTCATTCGATGTCACAGGTGAATCTCAGCACATTCAGCAACAAGGACCTTTTGAAGGTCCTGATCAAATTTTCATTGGCAATGGCCAAGGTTTTCACATTAACTCCTCTAGTTCCTCTAGTTTTGTGTCTCCCTATAACTCTAATGTCTCCTTGTCTCTCAATCATCTTTTACATGTTCCTTCTATAAAAATAAAACTGATTAGTGTCAGTAAGTTTGCTAAGAATAATGATGTCTTCTTTGAGTTTCATTCCAACTTTTGTGTTGTCAAATCCCAGGTTACCAATAAGCTTTTGCTTCAAGGGTGTGTTAGACTTGATGGGCTGTACGCCTTTCCAAATATCAAGCTGCAAGAACCCTCAGTTGCTGTAGTTTCTTGTTATGTTTCTAGTTCTGATGTACATATGTGTAATAAACCTAGTACATTGTGGCACAATAGACTTGGCCACCCCAATCGTCATGTACTCAAAATTGTATTGAATCATTGTAATATACCCTGTTCTAATAAAAGTGATGTTGAAATCTGTTCTACTTGTTGTGTAGGAAAGTCTCCCAGACTTCCCTCTTCTATATCTGAAATAGTTTATAATTCCCCTTTAGAATTGGTGTATAGTGATCTTTGGGGTCCCTTTCACATTCCCTCTATGAATGGCTTTCTCTGCTACATTACCTTTGTTGATGCCTATTCCAGATTTACCTGGATTTATCTACTTAAAAATAAGTCTGAAACATTCACTGTTTTCCAACAATTTAAGACCATGGTTGAACTTCAATTCAACACCAAAATTAAAAGTTTACAAACTGACTGGGGGGGAGAGTTCAGACCTCTAGCTACTTACTTAGCTAACCTTGGTATTAATCACAGACTTATTTGTCCACACACACATCACCAGAATGGTGTTGTTGAGAGAAAACATAGACATGTTGTAGAACTTGGCCTTACATTACTGCATCATGCTTCTTTACCCCTAAAGTTTTAGGACTTTGTGTTTACTACTGCTGTTTATCTTATAAATAGGCTTCCCACATCATCTCTCAATTTTGCTGTCCCTTATACAGCCCTTTTTAACCAAAATCCTGATTACTCTTTTCTAAAAACCTTTGGTTGTGCATGTTTTCCCCTTCTTAGACCATACAACAGTCACAATTTGAGTTTCAGATCTCATGAATGCATCTTTTTGGGATATTCCACTAGTCACAAGGGCTACAAATGCCTGTCCCCCACAGGAAAAGTTTTTGTTTTGAAAGATGTTGTGTTTAATGAGTTTAGATTCCCTTATACTGAGTTGTTTGACCCTCCTTCTGTACCTACATCATCACCTTCATCCACTCCTTTTGCTATAGCCACCAAACCTATTATATCACCCAACACAAACACTGTCCCTGTTGTCCCACAGGTCACTACACCTAATTCTACTAATTCCATTCAGTCTTCCCCTCAGCATTCTTGTTCTAGTCCTGTTCAATCTAGTCCTGTCCAATTTCTAATCCTAGTCCTGATCAACCTACTGATAACACTCAGTCTCAAATAGATCCACCTATTGATGGTGGTAATTCTCAAATTGGTCCTGCACCGTCTAACACAAACTCTGCTAAGTCACAATCTGTGTCTTCCCTGTCAGAAAATGTACAGCCCCCCTCTAGACCTCTTAATGTTCACCCTATGCAAACTAGGTCCAAGTCTGGCATACATAAGCCAAGACTTCTTCCATCTCTCTGTCTGACACAATGTGAACCAAGGAATGTAAAGCAAGCCTTAAATGATGCCAATTGGTTTTCAGCCATGCAACAAGAATATGCAGCTCTCATAAATAACAACACATGGGATTTAGTTCAATTGCCACCTAATAGAAAAGCTATTGGCTTTAAATGGGTATTCCAAATAAAAGAAAATGTTGATGGTATAGTAAATAGATATAAAGCTCGGCTGGTTGCAAAAGGTTTTCACCAAGTTCATAGTTTTGATTTTCATGAAACCTTTTCTCTAGTCATAAAGCCTGTCACTATTCGGCTGATTCTCACTCTCTCTTTCTCTAATAAGTGGGATCTTTTTCAATTAGATGTTAACAATGCTTTCCTCAATGGACTG
This sequence comes from Pueraria montana var. lobata, assembly GCA_026413185.1. Taxonomy (NCBI): domain Eukaryota; kingdom Viridiplantae; phylum Streptophyta; class Magnoliopsida; order Fabales; family Fabaceae; genus Pueraria; species Pueraria montana. The sequence goes on from CM048648.1 coordinate 75,833,481, forward strand.
CTTACTGAAACTTTTTACATGACTCAGCCCCCTGGGTTTGAAAATTCAGACAAAACCTTAGTTTGTCGGCTTAATAAAGCTCTCTATGGGCTTAAACAAGCCCCTCGACATTGGTTTGATCGCCTCTAGTCTACTCTAATTCAGTTTGGTTTTCGGGCCAGTAAGTGTGATCCCTCCTTATTTGTCTATCAAGCTCATTCACACACTGTTTACCTACTGGTATACGTTGATGATATCATTATTACTGGTAGTTCTTCTAAACTGATTCAGCAACTCACTAACAAACTCAATTCCAGCTTTTCTCTAAAGCAACTTGGCAAACTTGACTATTTCTTGGGAATTGAAGTAAAATCTTTCACAGATAACTCTCTTGTTCTTACTCAAAGCAAAGATGACTGAAGCCCAGTCAATCTCTTCTCCTATGACTTCAACTTGCAAGCTCACCAAGTCTGGATCAGATTTATTTCATGACCCTACTTTGTATCGTTCAATAGTTAGGGCTCTCCAATATACTACTATCACTAGGCCTGAAATGAGCTTTGCAGTTAACAAAGTTTGTCAATTTATGGCAAACCCTCTTGAGTCTCATTGGGTTGCTGTTAAAAGGATTCTGAGATATCTCAAGGGAAATATCTACTGTGGTCTACATATAAAACCAGCTATCTCAACACAATCTTTCACTATTCAAGCCTTCTATGATGTTGACTGGGTGTCTGATATTGATGACAGAAGATCAACCTTTGGTGCTGCCATATTCTTTGGCCCTAACTTAATCTCTTGGTGGTCCCGAAAACAACAAGTGGTTGGTAGGTCCACTATCGAAGCAGAATACAGAAGCTTAGCCCAGACTACTGCTGAAATTCTGTGGATACAGACTTTACTGTCTGAGTTTGGGGTCACTTTCTCTACTCCACAAGTCTTTTGTGATAACCAAAGCGTTGTTGCTCTATCACACAATCCTGTTCTTCATGCCAGGACAAAGCATATGGAAATCGATATCTTTTTTGTTCGAGAAAGAGTCTTAGCCAACAGCTTCAAGTCCAACATGTGCCTGCACTAGATCAATGGGCGGATGCATTGACCAAACCTCTCTCACCAACACGCTTTTTATTCTTAAGGACCAAACTCAATGTAGTTGAGACTTTACCAAAGTCACACCCACCTTGAGTTTGCGGGGGAGTATTAGAGTGTACTGTAAGAGATTCAGTTACAAAACTGCAATCTCAGGTAGTTATAATTAAGTCACTTAAGTAAGAGTTAGTTTTGACAGCTGTCATATAGACAACTGTCTCTATAAAAATAGTAATGTAATTAGTTGTTTAGTGGGCATAATAATATTCAATCTTTTACTTATTCTCTCTTTTATACTCTTTCTCTTTAGCTCTTTGAAATCTAAGACACCAGAAGCAAAAGGGGAGCAGAGTGCATTCCATGCCACCGTAACAACCTTTCTCTTGCTAATATCCCCATACCAGATGAATTTGCTTATACAACAATCCAGATCTTTTAATAAAGCCAAAGGCCATGCATAAATAAAAAAGCTATGGAGGAGCATACCTTGAATAACGGACTTAACCAATTGGATCCTACCCATAATGGAGAGAAGGGAACCTTATCCAAAAATGACACTTATTAGCACTAACCCACTGTCCAGAAATTTCTCCGAATGCTTTTAGGAGATCCCTCAGATTTGACAAGCTTTGTTTATGACCTTTGCAAAAGATCATAATATCATCTGCAAATAGGGCATGACTTGGAACAATGCAACCTCTAGGACCAGCAACAGGGTGCACTAAGCCATTCTGAAAAACATTGAAATGCCCCTACTTAACACCTCCTCAACCAATCAAAAGAGTAATGGCAATAACAGATAGCCCTGTCACAAACCTCTCTTACAAGCAAAGAAGCTCGCTGGCTTACCATTTGCCATAGAAGATAGCTTAGCTGAATGAAGAATCGCACTAATCCAATGATGAAAAGTATGATTAAAACCAAAAGCTTCCAGCATGTTCAACAAAACCACCAATCTAGTGTATCAAAGGCTTTGTGAATGTCTATCTTTATCGTAAGATATGATTTACTACGTAAAAGATTGACCACTTCAGAAGTGGTTCCAATACATTAGAAAATTTGCCAAAGCTATTGGCCGGTATTTTTCAATCACATCCGCACCTTACACTTTAGGAATTAACACAACCAAATTAGAGTTAATATTAGGAAGAAGCTAGCTTTGAGTAAAGAACTGCCTTACAGACTCGAAGACATCCACTCCAATGATATCTCAAAAATGCAGGAAAAAATCCCTCTACAAAGAACCTGAGAAACTTTATCTTGGAACCTGAATCTAAAATGAAAGCAAAAATATTATGGATAGAATACACCTTTATGTGTAGATCTCCATCATTTAGCTCAAAGAAAATCCAAGAGAATCACTAAGCTTTTTATCTTGTGTGATGAGTAATGAAAATCTGGTAATGCAGTGATCAAACAAGCTGAAAATACCTCGGTAGTCCCGTCTCAGAAGTCCAAGAGTGTGTTTTCAAAAGTGAGTTGTTATGACTTGAGAGAAGATGAGGTTACTTACAATTTTTCAAATTTTAACAGAAATAATTGATTAAAATATCACTGTAATCGATTATTATGTCCTTCATCAGTTTTGGAGTGGAAATATGAACGATTTAATCAGTTACAACTCATAGTAGTTTATTAAATCAGGCTTCACTTGTTTTCCTTAGAAATTGAACTTTAAATGTTGTAATCGATTATCTCTAGAGTAATCAATTAAAATAGATGATTCATGTTTCTTTAGAAACCAAGTTTCATTTATCCTTGGTTACTCAATGTAATCGATTATCCCGATGGGTAATTGATTAAATTAGTAACTAGGAAACTCCCAGTACTAAGTTTGAACAATATTTAATCGATTAAAACAAATCTGGAATAAATTAAACTGCTCTATTTTTTGAAAATATGAGTTTTTAAAGGCTTAGTTACTTTTGTTAGACTTTGGCTATATAATGGAATCTAAGTTTGAACTATCTAATAACACACAAGCCTAGTCTAAAACAATCAATACAGGAACCAATGTTTATATACAAAGCTTGGCCCAAAAAGTATTATATCTAGATAAAAAAAAAAGGCTAATTACAAAACTTCTTTAAGCAATCAGATATCAGCCAACACATATGCCTCATGACATAATACCCGCACTCATAACCGAAAAATTGCGTTTGACACTACAAATGAATATCAAATTTAAGCATAACTAGTGACTATTAAAGAAAGTATTATAAATTGTAATTGATTGTCAAGTTGTACACTGCTTACATGGGGAAAAATCCATGTAGGCTTCCTTCTAGATCCTGACTGGAAACCCACCAACCTCTAATATTTGTCCATAGCTCTATCATAAGAAAATAATCATGTGAATTGAATTATAGGTTTTAGAGTTATACAACATCAAAAAACAAATGTCTTAGAAATAAAAGCTTACGAATTAGCTAAGGTTTTCATTTCCTTGTTTATCGTCTTCTTATGCAAAGAACACACCACCACCACAATATTTTGCTTGCAACAAATACTCAATAATTGTCAGTGGTTCATACATTTGAGAACAATTAGTGAAAAGTGACACATAATTTGAAATAATTTGTAAACTACTTCTACTTAAGAACACAAGTAAGGTGCATGGTAACACTATTTTTTGCCTTAATATAGCCTACTTTGTAAGTAGCTTTGAACTTCTGGTACCTTATTCCCAACACTCTGAATGGATTGCGGGTCCATGAAACCATAAATATGTGCATTCTTCTTATCAATACATAAGCGATGTAAATACCTAATATATTGAAATAAATGTTAATTATAATAAATTGATACTTAATTAGCTAGCTTCTTTACAAATTAATTGTACTTACATTAACAATAACTATATATCCAAGATGTTTAGCATCTCTCTACCCATATATACTTCCAAAGTATCCTTTTGATGGATATAAAATGGCATGGTAGAGGGCCTGCTTAGTACATCAGGATCCCAAGGTAACTGTACAGGATCCTTCCCAATTTTGCTTACTACCAATATTTTTTCTGGAACATCTTTGCTAGATCTCTCCATAGCCTAAACAACAAAGGTAAAACAATATTAGTAAACACTATTAAGTCATTGCAACTAAAAATGGAGAAAGACATAAGTAAACAATTGATTATGAATACCTTGGCTGAAATAGACTTCACAAGTCTTCTCGGCCACCGAATGAAGTGATTAAGGGCCTGCTCCATTATTTGAACCTCATCAGTAGGTAGAGGAACTCACGCATCTGCATCTCAAACCTCTTCAACCACCACCCTTACATTATCATCTTGTATTGTCTTGTGGTGTATTGTTGACCCTAGATTGTACACTTTGCCAATTGCCACTAAATAAGGAGGATCAACATCAACATACAACTCACATTGATTTGAGATATGAGTGTAATTGTCTTCCCCTAATGTATCATGAGCAACACAACTCCCCTTTGAGCTCACAGGATTAGGAGAATGAGGTACTACTAGCTCTACATCCATATTTTGCTGGGAAAGACCTAGTGACGCCAACTGTTGTTGGAACTGTTGTGAAAACTCCTCTCTAAGCTCTACCTGTTGAGTGACCTGTTGAGTGGCCTTCTCTCGTATCCGCTATGTAATGACCTGTAAATCTTCCATGCTGATAACTGTAAAGGTGGGGCCATGACGTGTAGATGGTCTATAGTATTGCCTAATTCCTATACCTTAACCAAAACCACAGACATGACTAGGATGCTCCTATCGCCCAATGACAATAGTCAAAGATATCTTGACACCCATGGGGAACAAAGGATCCTTGCGTGCTCTCTTCAACGAGGGAATCCTACAACATAATTCACAAGCTCGTGTAAGACTATGGAAGAATAAGGTTAACTACAAGTAGAATTGAATATTTACTTACAACTTGTCATCAATAATGTGTTTCTTTATTAATATAGTCTCCCAATTTTTTTTGTTAGACTCTTCCATTTTTCATTGCATTTGGGTGGAGATGGAGGATCAACAACTAACGAAGCATCTGATTGGGATGCTTCTTTAAGTTGTTTCACCTTTTCTTGCATCATCTTCTCCTCAAGCAACCGATAGCCCCTAGGAAACAACTTGAAGAACATGATGCAAGAAAAGGTGAAACAACTTGAAGGAGCATCCCAATCAGTTCCTTCATTAGTTGTTGATCCTCCATCTCCATGCAAACGCAATGAAAAATGGAAGAAAGCCCCAAAAAAAAATTGGGAGACTATATTAATAAAGAAAAATGAATTATGGCTGACAAGATTATAAGTAAATATTCAATTCTACTTGTAATTAACATTATTCTTGCATAGTCTTACACATGCTTCTGAATTATATGTTGTAGGATTCCCTCGTTGAAGAGAGCATGCAAGGATCCTTTGTTCCTTATGGGCATCAAGATATCTTGACTACTGCCAATGGGCGATAAAAGCACCCTAGTCGTGTTTGTTGTTTTGGTTGAGGTATAGGCATTAGGCAATACTATGGACCATCTACACGTCATGGCCCCACCTTTACAGGTATCGGCATGGAAGATTTACAGGTCATAACATAACGGATATGAGAGACGGTCATGAGGCACATGCTCATCGTCATCACCGTAAATATTGTTGATTCATGGAAGGAGGTCATTAATACAATTTTTGACAAGTTAGCTAAATTATGTTTTATTTTAGTTCATGTGCTAACATTTATCGTGTGTTCTTTAAACTTATAGTTATCACTTTTTATATCGCTTACATCTATAACGGTTGTACAACCAATGTAAAATGTCATTTTTAACTGATATAAATAGCCTTTTCTACACTAATGCACTGACAAGAGTGTTACAATGGTGACAATTTGCAGATGAACTTATTTCTCTATTCACGTCTGGAATATTTTCATCACCAATTCCATTTGCATTGATAGTGGCAAATTCCTATGGACTATATATTATCATTATTATAATGATGAAACCACGTGTCTTTTAAGGAATAAAGTATAATTGGGAGATGTCCTCATTGTTAATGATGAAGATCTTAATTTATTATATAAGAATAAATTAAAGAGATGAGACATTTAAAATTGTTATATAGGAAAAAACTAAAGAGATAATACATTGAAAATGAAGATATATGAAAATAAATTTTGTTAATTAAATATTAATTTGATAGTGTTAATCCAAATTTATCAATTAAGTTTGAGAATGATTACATTTAAGTAAAATTATTATATAAAAAAAATCTAATTTTAAAAAAATATCTCCAATTTGATAAGATGTGTTAAAATTTAAAATTCAATTCATATATAAATTGGAATTAGATAAATTTAAGCAAAGGTATTTGAGAGAGATTAAAAATTATATATAAAGAATAAAATGATATACTTAATGTAGGAAAAGTCATGTAGCTCAATAAGTGAATAACTTTTAAAAATTCTTGTTCAAGAGAGAGTACTCAATTTTTTAATGTAAGAGTAGATAGTTAGCCAAAAACAAAAGTAGTTTGATAATCAAGGCATTTACTTTCTATAGTATTGTAATGCAACAATAACAATCAATTGAATTATTTTTAATAAACATCCACATTCGAAAAATGTTTTAGCAAAGTCATACCTCTTTATTATGAGTCCTCTCATCCTCATGCAATGTCAATGGCCTCCTGAGTCAAAATACCATGTTCATGAGTTTTTCATGCACATAAAATACATTTTGAAATCCAAGATGCAATATGTTCATCTTACCTCCTCCTCATACTTTTCAATATCTGGATGTAGAAGAGAAATTATGGTATCAAATTAAATTTGGGTCATCTCTTAGTGACCAACACCTAGGACAATGTACACAGTAAACATGGCATTCATTGTTACTGTAGTAAAACTAGTCTAAATTTGTTAGAAAATGTGATAATAAAACTAGACTATCCAAACTATAACTAGGTGGCAGTTTGAAGACCAACCTATGGCGTATGGATTTCTCTATGCACTCTTCGCAAAAGCGATGCATTCCATAACAACTTTTGTTTTCCAAATGATGCCTACACATATAACGAAATCAATCATTTTTTACTATATGATTTGATAATTAGTAAGTGAAAAAAAAATGTTTATGATGTTGCATTTGACATATCTTTTATTGTCATAAAAAGTTCATCCATGCAGACACAATAACAGAAAATCTATCTATACACTCTAAATGTGTAAATTTGTAAGAGATCAGTGCTTGACTCATTGTCGTAATTGTCTATTTGAGAATTCAAATTAACCAAATTAATGTATCCATTTGACAAAATCTTTTAAAAGTTTCATATGAGTTTTCAATGCAGGATCTTTTTCTTATTAAGATAATATTAGAGAATTGTTATGCTGAAATTTAAAAGCTGAAATTCCAAAAGAATAACCAAACAATTTTGGTGTTATTGCATATGCAAGAAAAAGTAGATTCTGCTAAAGAAAATTGAAAAATATATATATATATATATATATATATATATATATATATATATATGGGGGTTGCTAATGCACACACGTTCATTTTTTAGTATGAGTGCATTAGCACACTACACAAAAAATTTAGGACAAAAAAACCATCTCTTTTCTCTCTTGTAGCTTAACTCCTTTAGGGATATTACTATAATTTAATGTTTAACTTTTTTTTATAAAAAAAAACACACATTTCTCTCTCCTCTCTCTCATCCCACTTATGTAACCTTTTAATGTTCAGTTGATTACATAGCATTTTAAGTTTTTAACCATCTGTTCCTCTTCCCCTTTCAATTATCTGAAACTGATCAGTTTAAGCTTAAGAAACTGAGTTTGCATCTATGAGGTTGAAGGGAGATCAAATTAAAAGTTTACCAGCTGAATTTTTTTTAGTTCTACATATGTGCTACACGGGTTCCTTTTTCAGCTTTACTTACAGGGATAATTGAAATTTTGAAATGCCAAATTCAAAAAAATAGCATAATACTAAGTATTTGAGTCGGAATTATCAAGTGTACAAAAAATTTTATAATACAAAGTATTTGAGTTTTTGTTGTGGATGAAAGAAGATGAACGCTTATGAAAAAAAAAGGAGAAACTGGAAATATTTTGTGGAACCAGATAATTGAAAGGGGAAGTGGAACAGACGGTTAAAGGCTATGTGAGAAGGATGAGAGAAGAGAGAGAAATGTGTTTTTTTATTTTTAAAAAGTTAAATATTAAATTACAGTAATATCCCTAAAGAAATTAAACTAAAAGAGAGAAAATAGATTATTTTTTTGTCCTAAATTTTTTGTGTAGTGTGCTAATGTACTCATACTAAAAAAATGAGTGGTGTGCATTAGCAATTCCCTATATGTGTGTGTATATATATATATATATATATATATATATATATATATATATATAATTTCAAATTCTACAAGAGATATGAGGAGTTTCTTATTTCTTTTCATGTTGTATTTATGCAAGGAAACTTGTATTAACTTGGAGGGTTTCTAAAACCCATTTTTGTTGATTTCTATGGTGAAAAAATTGATTTATATGTGTGTAATGTTTCTGTTTTGATAGCTGCACAAAAATAGTGCTTAAAATTAATTTGAAACCCTTAAAAATGAGTTCTCCGTGCTTGATAATGGTGTATATATATATATATATATATATATATATATATATATGTCATGGTGATAATTTCTAGAGTGTTTGGTGGCTCAAAAATGATGATTTGGTACTCTTTTTGCTATGTTTTTGATGATGAACGAAAATAATTTATGTGCAGTGATTATATTGATTTTTAATGCCTAAATGAATATTTGAATGTGAAAAATGATGGTTCTTATCTATATATATGTTAAGGATTAATTTTAGGCCATTTTGAGTGCATAATATGAAGTTTTGATGCTTTAAAAATGCTATTTTATTTGGGCTGCGGGAATAGCCCAAAACAGGGGATTTTGTTGAGTTATTATTGATGAGAATGATATATCTATTCATGGAAGTGTTAATTTTAGTTTATGATTGATTTAAAGTTGAAACTATGTGCATTAGAATTTTTAATTTAGCAAATTAGATAACTTAAGGGAACTTGTATGTGCAGAATTTATAATGAAAAACAGAGCATATGTGCAGTAAATTAGTGCTTTTATAACATGTAACTATGTTCAAATGGTGATGATTAATTGTAGGTATCATATGGTCATGTTACTAGTAAAATTGGATGTAAAATTTGGTCTTGAAAGTAAGTTTTTAGAGTAATTATTGGACAGCAATATGTGCAGCGGAAAAAGAGTTTTTGACTCTTAAATATGTTTTAAATGATGTTTTACTTGTGGGAAGGGTTGGGGCTTTTATCTCTCAACTTAGACAATTAATTGTGCATGTTAGGGAGCTTAAACTAGCTAATTAAATGTGTTTTAAGGAACAAATTAAACTAATTTTTATGGCTGGAAAAACAGGGCATTTGTTGTGTTTAAAAGTGCTTAGTAATGTATTTTTATGAGGTATAATAATTATCTAACTTCTACATGAGTTTTGGAAAATTTTACTAAAGACTAGCACATTTAATCCTTGTGTTTGTGAATTGAAATATGTGAGAATTTGTGATTACTGGTTGTGTATTAGTGGCTGACATATTTGATTATAATTGATATTATTATTCATGTTTTATGATAATGAAAATTGATCATGTGGATTATTCATTGAGAATTACACATTATTTTATTTATTTCAATTGTTAGATGTGAATTGTATGCTTTGACCCCTTGCGGGCATGGGTTAGTGGGTGAACTCTAATCTCCACTTTCTCAGTCAAGTCTCTACTAGGAATATTTAATTATTTTGATTATTGGATGTTATCTCTTTATCGTGGCATATTTATATACGTAAATTTAGTGTTTAATTCCTACCGTAATGCATTGTTTAATGCAAGAGAGAGCTGCGGTCCAGCCCCTAAATTTAATTAAAATATTAAGTTTATAGTGAGAGAAATAAAAGTTTAATGAAATATTTTAGTACTATAAAGTTATGGGAACTTATCCCCAAAGTTTGAAGGCAAACGGATGTAAAACCACAAAGTTATAGTGACTTTAAATTAGGCATTTTGTGCCCCTGCGGAAATTTAATATTTATTCATAAAATTGCTTAGAATAAGATAATTATTATAGATATTAATGGGTGAGCATGAATAAGTGTGTCGAGAAGCTTGGTGAAGAGCAAACATGAAATGTGAAGCATAAAACTTATGTGATTGAACGAAAATAGCGATTGTTGTGAAAGATGCTAAATTATTAGCTTCTATATGTATGAATGATTAAAGATTGAATGTCATGTCATGATGACATGTGGTGTCGTGAAGAAAAGGATAATTCCTTTCTTCTTTACTTTGAAAGTGTATATCCTATGAGGTAAAGAGCCTATATTGTACGACATGAGTAGGAAGGAGTAACAACTTGTGGGCACAATGATGAAAGAGGAATGAAACCTTCGACGTGAGATTGATCTTGTTGATAAGTTGTGAAGTGCACACAGAGTTTGTTTTGGTCTTTTGTGTAAGGGCAATGATGGAAATTGTTGAATGAGGAATAATGGCCGAAAATGTGGCACAGTGTCCTATGGAAGCATATCTCATTAAGTGAAGTGATGGTGGTCTATTATTATGATGAATTGATTAAATGGTATATCCATTGCCTCTGTAACCACATCGCAAGTACTGATTGGAAAGCCCTGCCAGAATGATCACAAGTGGGAGACATCCTTAAATGCAATCCTGTGAGGAGAGACAGAGAGGAGTGCCTAACTATAGGTGAGAGGGTGATAACAGACGGTACCTGAGGTATGGAAGTATGGACCATGAGTCCTGAAGGGGATAAGTAGGCATTGAGTCGTGATACCTCAATGAGGTTGAGGAACTCACATAGCCAACTTGGCAATCCCAACAAGCACAGAGCATAGCCATCTGGTGAGAGTGCTTGGCCTGTTGTACCAGGGTCGAAGCATGTACTCCCATGACATCACCGATAAATCAAATAAAGACCTCTATGATGACATATCAAGGAGCAATTGGCCAAAAGTAGAGAACCAATGTGTAGTAAAAGACTAGGACTACGAGTGTGCGAGTGTTTACTTGTATGTGCTTTGTGGACCGATGGTCCGTACTGTTTGGAATGTGACGAACGATGGGATACTCACCCATACATCTTTTATTTTTTCAGAGGAAGATGAACGGAATGAGGGAACCAGCTTTCAGGCTTACGATCCAACCGATGACGGGTCACTGGACCCATGATTACTGGTTTGATGAGGATACTTTCACAGGTGACGTCAAATTTGGTTTATCTCCGGCATTGAGGGATTGTTTGTTAGGCCTATTTACTTTGATCTCACTATGATCTTGACCCATGCTCCAACACCTGGATAAATGCACGTACCAGAGTCTCCACAACCATCCTCTAGTTCTTTATCCAGTGCTACTATGTCTGATATTCTTATGGAGCCTATTGTTCAGGAGTCTGTACCACCATCTCTGGATGTTGAGATTTCGCTAGCAGTTTATCTGTTGTTTTATCTGGCAACGATGACAAGTTTCTTCTTGCCCGAATGATCTATTGATTAGGGGTCTACTTCAGTCATAGTTCCAGAAGATAATAGTGAGGAAGAGGATCCATCAGAGGCTGAGAGTGAGGAGGAGGATGATCCTTCTGAGGATTCTTCGTAGCTGTTGGGTTTTAGGTTAGGAACATAGTGCAGTTAGGTTTAGAATAATTGCTCTGACTAGGTATTCGTTTCATCTGAATGTATGGGGTGCGTAGTCTAGGGCAATTTTCTTTCTATGTATTTACTTTCACTTATGTTTATGTTTTGGGCTGTAATTAAGTTTGATGATCCCTTGTTACATTGAACTTTGAACCCTTTCGCCACAAATAATTGATGTTGTTATTCAGAAATCAATTTGTGCATGATCATGATCTTTTACTATTTTGGAAAATACCAGTTTTCCATCATAAAAGTTAAGAAAAAAAATGTGTATTTTCTAACATGAAGTTATGTTCTAAATTGATTACGAATTTGATTAATTTCAATATTAAATCCTTATTTTATTGATTAATAATTAAGGACAATTTATTTTAATTCCGCATAAAATTGAGTGAATAAACAGTAATTCTCTTATAGAATCAAGGGCGTTACAAGGCACAATTACATTTTCATTTGCAAGATGTAATAATTCGATAACAAGTTAAACACATTCAAGAACATAAATGAAAAATCATGCATCATAGGGCAGTGTCTGGCACACCCATGCTAGACTGGGCACTCCTGTGCCTCACGTCAAACCTCATTTTCTAATAGGCAGTGCCTGGCACACCCGTGCCAGGCTGGGCACGCCTATGCACGAGGTCCAGCATTGTTTTCTAAGGGAATGTGTGAAACACCCCAAATTACTATTATAATTTCTCTGATTTTATTTTTGTAATTATGGAATTAATTAAATACAAATTATCTAACATCTTTTCAAAAACATAATTAACTTTTTGTCCTTGCTTTAAAATGTCATTACTTGAAACTCAAAATGAAACTCGTCTTTGATGAATTCATTATAAATATGCCCATTAACGAAATACCATTCTTAATAAAAACAACTTAATTTATAAAATACTTGATTTCCAATAAACCATTAAAGATACAATAAAATTCCATTTGAAAATCCTCAATTTCTATCATTAAGAAATTATACTTTACAAATATAAATATAGGTTCACATCCTTGAAATTGAGTACATAAAACGTCCAAGTCACATACAAGAGATTGATACATCACAAAATGAAAACCTAGTCTACCCTCTTGTTTTACAAGAAAAGGATTAAGACTCAGAGCAGTGACTCAATAAAATTCAACCCTTATATACCCACTTAGCCCATGAGACATCCTCAAAACAGGAGTCTTCCATTTCCTCGAATGAGTCCATCCCCATCCTTAGCGCTTGTCATAGTCATCTCGTTCCATTTTCGATGATCGCATAGAATCATTCGTCTCCATCTGAAAAATAAGGTGTATGGAGTGAGTCCTTCGCTTCCTCTAAAACCACAAACAAACGACCTTATGGTCACACACAAAACACTAACCACATCGGTGTGGTTCTCTCACGGGTCTCACTCATAACCTTAATTGTCTCTTATACTAATTTCTTAACTCATCACATTTCGGGCCCGCTGCCACTGGAACTCCCAGAATTCAGTGGACTTACACATTTTAAGGTGGATGACTATAGTCGAGGTTGCCAAGTCGGTTGTGTGACCCATAGTCACAACTCGGCTCCTTACCCCCAAGGTTGATCATGCCTGCGATCATTTCCCAAGTACCACTCTGAGGTCATCCAATCTCTAAGGACTGACTTCTCAACAACTCTCCCCATCGGGGTCGTCCTTTACAGGTCTGTGTGGGATTCCTCTACCAATGGTTCTGATGGTGGTTAGTCAACAATATGAGCTCGAGGACATGCCTTTGGCTCCATGACATGTCATTTGAAGATCAACATCTTCACCACCCCAGGTGGTCATTCCATACTAACCCCATCTACAAGACACATCGTCCCCTTCGAGACACAACATCCCCTTACAGTCGGAAATTCCCACATAACTCACTTTATAGCTCACTTTCACAATTCACTTGTATTTCCTCGAAATGTGTGTCATCTCTACATGCGACACCACAAACATAACACGTTCACCATGATCCTCGTGCATCAAGAGAAAGGAAGAACGTTTTCTCTCCCTCTCAAAATCGCACCAACCACAACTACTTAGGCAACACATCACAATCCACACAGCAAGTGCCTCATGCACTTTCACACACTTCATGAGCCCAATTCATGAATCATCCCACGTCTTGTTAAGTCTTATGTAATTCTTTACCCTCTCAAGTTTTATGCTAAATTTTGGTTCCATAGTCCATATCCTCCAAGCAAAGGTCCTAGTGGTTCATTCTAAGTTAATTCTCAAGAGCATTCTCCAATGTGCAAAGGTCCTATATTTACTCAATCTTTTTTTAATTTAAGGTTTAATTCTCTCTTTCTCCTCGTAAGTTCTTTTCTTTTTTGCTAGGATAGTTCTGTTCTTCACGGAGATAAATAATCAATTATATTTCTTTAACATATGCATAATAAATAATAATTGTTACAAGATAACATATACAAATTTATATATAAGAATTTCATATGCACCGAACTCTCGTTCAGACAAACAGCCGTGTTGAGTCTCAAAGGATTGCCACTACCTCTTCTGGCGATTCTCTCTCTCAAAGTTTGAGAACTAGATTATGAAGTTAATTCTTATAAGCTATTTTTTTCTTTCTTTAATTCTGAAATTTTATTGTGAAATTTAGGCATTTTTCTTACTCCAGTTAAATTAACTAAAACCTTAAGACTAAATTAGCAGCTTATTAATTTTATTGCATCTTCTCTAGTTTTATATACTAGTTTGGTTTTTTTATTTCACATGTTTTTTCTCTCCTTCTATATATGTGAATTGTGAAGGTTGTTGAAGTGAAGTCTAATGGGAATGTATCAACTTGAAAAATAATTAATGTGAATTTCCACCTTGAAATAGTTATTGACCCAATAATTATTAGGAAAATAATTGAAGTATATAGAATTGCCACCACCAATATCGACAGTGCACCCTCAAGGCTGTGAGTATACCTACTTCTTATGATAAACCTGCTACCTCATCAATTCCATTGTTTTCACCTACCCTTGCAAGGCAAGAGACTCCATCTCTTTCATTGTTGACATCTACGCTTGGTAAGTCTCCCACTACAACTGCTGAATTTCATATATAGTGTTTTATTTCTCAGCTTCAGTTAAATAAATCAATAACTTCTTTTGATATGGAAAGGGAGAATGTTGTTTTAAAAAATAGTGTACATCTTATCTAGAATCTAATCGTTAGAATATGCTTAATTAGTTAATTTTTTATCCTTGCTAATGCTAACTCCAAGAAGTAGTGCTTATTTCATTATATCTCTTACTTATTATGTCTCTCCCACACGCACACACTGTTTTTCACCAATTTAAAAATTTGGTCTTTATTTTTTTTTCCACCACCAGTTATGTCTCTAATCTGAATTGTAGCACAAAATTTGCAGTTTATCGCAGATTGGCTTCAAGATTCTAATCTGGATGAAAGCATCATGAATTGCTGGTCTTGCAAATCATTTCGTGGAACACATGGAAGGTTAGCAAGAGTTTTTGTTTTGCATAACAGTTTTCAGAAGCCATTCTAATATGACTTGCAAATGATTATTTCTACACATTGAGGAAGATGTGTAGAAAGTGAATCAAAACACATTAGAAAGAATGTGTTGGCAATGACCACCAATGGGAATGTTTGTGCTTGTTTGTGATTTGCATGGAGAAAGAAAAGCCTATGTTTAGTTTGTTGGTGTAACACTGAATTAGTTTGTTGGTGTTTTGCATTAATACTTGCCAGGCTTATGTAGAGGTTGGTTGAATATGTGGATAGTTAGAAAATATAAAGATTTAAAGGCATTAACTCTGATTCAAGCACCTTTCTTTCTCATGTAATTTCTCGGTCAAAACTCATGGGTGATTGATTGCATTTAGTGATTTAGCTTGGTCTGTTCGGTTACTAGCTCTAAGTATTTGTATGCCAAGGAGCATAGGTCAATGGTCATCAATGTAGATCGGAAGTCGATGAGGTTTATGAATCTAAAGTGTATATTAAATTGGTGAGACCCCGTCAAAATTGTATTTGTTCAAGCACTTAAATTTGTCCTTATAAGGATTTGAATATTTTGAATAAAATATAGTGTAAATTATACTAACACTCATGAAATTTCGTCAAATTTCTTCAGATACCCCTCATTTTTTTTATACTTGTATACTAATCTTATTAATTGTTTGAAAAATATTATACTGTGCACCCCTAACTATAAAAGAGGTTGTACACATTAAAAAAGTAAGAACTTATGTGTAATTTTAAGAAACATCATAGTGCGTCAGTGTAATTTACTTTACAATATATAGTTAGTAAATTCAATTCTCAGTTAAGGACAAATTTAATTTCTTGAACCTATGATTTGAATATTTGAAAAAAAGATATAGTCGATTGACTCAATTATCAGTCAAGGACAAATATAATTTCTTAAACGAAGGATTTGAATATTTGTATGACTAAATCATCATTCAAGCTCAAGTGATCCAGTCTAATTTACAAAAAATATTGCTTACGTACAGTAAATAGGAACTGAATGAGTAATACTAAAGGGTATAAAATTGACGTGGCAGATGCCATGTCCTATCTAATATGATTGGTAAACATATAAACTTAAAACCGTTGTGTAATATACTTTTTTTTTATCAAGCAGAAAGAAATAACAGGGAAAAAGAAAACTAATTACATCTAACAAAAGCTGTCCCAACTGCCAACTGCATCAGCTAACAGTAGAGGCTTCAGATCATGAGAGCAGGTAGTCTTTAAGGAAAAGAGAGTATCAGATTATGGGCAGCAAAACTTTAATTCTTCCGAATATTTAGCACAACTACTTATTTTGGGCTCGAATTTGAGTTTATTAACTTTTTATATCCAAAGGAATCGAAGACAAGTAATAGGGAGTTTATATCAATTCATGTATCCTGTTTAACCAACTGAATTAGACTCCCTTGATTTGACTCTATTAATTGGTTAAATGGAACAACACCGTTTTAGTTTATTCACGTGCTAGGTGATAGTTGCATGTATTTATTTGCTCATTTCTTTAAATTAATTATTTATATTTTATCATAATTTACTTTTTAATTATATCATATTGTAATATAATTAAAATTCAGAGAAAAACTTTTTCTATCAACTTGTTTGACAATTGTAATTAGAATCAAGTGAAGGTGATTCGTGACCATGTAACTATCTTATTATGATTAGTTAAAACTTTATTTATTTATTTTTTTACGTATCATCATGCTTAAAATTGCAATTAAACTCCAAGTCAAGGTAATCCATGGCCGTCTATGGCACAAACTTATTTTAATAAAATAAAATCCAAAAGGAAACTTCTGCGAAGGATGGGAAATTGCAATTAAACTCCAAGTCAAGGTAATGCATGCATATCATCATGTTTGGGAAAAAACAAAAGTGAGGCACCTTTCTCTTTAATTATGTTTTTCTTTATTTGGATTGCAAAATTTGACTTGGTTCCTCTTCATGAGGTCATATGAAATTAAATAACATTGATGATCAATATCTTTATAAAATGGCTTTTCCCACTCATCACTCTTCCTAGAAAATTTATTCTTAAAGTTTTCTTCTTCTTTTTTTCCCTGCAATCAAGCCGGAAATGTTTATTTTAATTTCACTGCAACAGACATCCATTTTTCTCTTCTCATTTGAATATTATCAAAGTTTAAGGAAAAAAGACTAATGTACACTGGTACTTACGTGTCATCTTTAATAGAAAATTAAATTCTAACATAACGTACATTGAGACCACATCATAATTGTATTTGTTCAAGCAATTCAATTTTCAATCCATGACACATTTAATTGCTTGAACTCAGGATTTGAATAAAATATATAGTCAATTAACTCAGGAGTTATAAGATTGGATTGATGGTTGGGAAGGGAGTTAAGGGTTGTGGGAGGAGGGGGAGCAGTTGTGGGTTCGAATCCCCCACTAATATTCTAACAAAATACTAACCACTAACATTGGCTGATAAAAAAAATTAACTTAATTATCAGTCAAGGATGACATTCTAAATATTATATTTATGTCTTTAAAATATTAAATTAACAGATAGGATGACATTTTAATTAATGTTATTCTTTAAAGATGATTTTAAGCAACTGTTGGGGTTGAATCATATAATTTTTTATTCTTTCAGTCCAAAAATTGAAGTAAAAATATTTTGTGTTAAAAAAAAGGAACCTACAATTGCATTTTTTGTTTTCATCCTAAAGACCTCTTTCCTTTGGTTATAATTTATTACCCTGAAATAATGAATTGAGTTCGTATAGGCATTTTGAATGATGCTATTGAAATAGGGCCTTTCTTGCTATATTTTCTGATACCCCACCCATTTCATTAAGTATTTTCCCTGGTTTAACGACAGCTACCCTATATTCGGGAGATCCTTTTCCCGAATCCATACGTGTTTCAGTAGGTCTTACTGTAACCGGTTTGTCCGGTTATCAATGTACGTTATGTTAGAATTTAATTTTCTAACAGTTTAAACTCAAGAAATATTATGCTGTTCAATATTTTTGTTTTTAATTATTTTAATATCCATAGTTCAAGCGAATCCTCCTCCCCCTCCTTTTAGTTATTGTCTCAAAAATGGTTGAGCATATTCTTTTTTTTTTTTTTGGTGAATTAAGCTGAGCATATTCTCTTCCTTCTACTTTAGTTGTTTATGCTTTACTTTTCTAATGAATTAAAAATAATAATTTTACAAGATTTTAAATATTTTTATAGCATTAAGTATTAAAACGTATTTAATTAATATATTAGTATGAATATATTATCCTTTAAAGTTCCATTATATTTCAAGATTTTTTACATCTAAAACGTACTTGTTGCTTCTTAATTATGTTAATTTAAAGCCAAGAAATATATAATAAAGAAGTAATTGTGTCTCTCATTTTCAACTCTATTCCCATTATCTCATTTAGACGTGAGAAATTTCCTTTAATTTTCTTTTCATTCAAATAAGTTTTACCTTTGAAACTTTCTTGGTTGCTTGACTTGGAATAGCGAATGAAGACAATGGGCGTAGAAACTATGCCGTACAAGTATAGTACAGTTACTACTTAAATCTTGCTGCCCTGTTTTCAACATATTGCAACTCGCAAATCATAATTCATATCTGGAAATTCCTAATGGATAGTTACTTTCTCAAAATCATGTTTTCAATATTGTTAGTGTGCTTTTTTGCATACTGAAATATCCATTCTTGGATTGAACTCTCCATCACAGAGCTCACATGTGAAATGCACAGAAAAGGAGAGACAAGCACTCCTCAACTTCAAACATGGCGTCGTAAATGACTCTGGCATGCTGTCTACATGGAGGGATGGTGACAACAACAGAGATTGTTGCAAATGGAAAGGCGTTCAATGCAATAATGAAACAGGTCACGTCTACATGCTTGATCTTCATGGTCAGTATCCACGACGTTTGTCAGGTGTAATCAATATCTCTTCATTGATTGACTTGCAAAATATTGAACATTTGAATCTTAACAATAATGATTTTGAAGGGAGTCACATCCCAATACTAGTGGGCTCATTTACCAACTTAAGATATCTCAATCTATCATTGTCGAGGTTTGGTGGGAGAATTCCTTATGAATTGGGAAATCTCTCAAGGTTGGAGTATCTTGATCTTAAATTGAATTCTCTTGATGGAGCAATCCCTTCTCAACTAGGGAACCTTACAAGTTTACAACATCTAGATCTAAGCCTGAATTCTCTTCGTGGAGAAATCCCTTCTGAAGTAGGGAAGCTTACAAGCTTACAATATCTAGATCTAAGTAGTAATTTTCGTAATCATGGAGAAATTCCTTATCAGTTTCAAAATCTCTCACAGCTGCAATATCTTGATATTGGAGTAGTTAATCTTTCTGGACTAATACCTTTCCAAATTGGGAATCTTCCTATCTTGCATACTCTTAGACTTGAAGGAAATTTTGATCTTAAAATTAACTATGCCAAGTGGCTATCTGCTCTCTCTTCATTAAGAACTCTTAGCCTGTGGTCATTGCATAATCTTGGCTCCTCTCATTACTGGCAACTGATAATCAGTGAGCTTATTCCACAATTAAGAGAGTTGAGTCTAGTTGATTGTAGTCTTACTGATAAAAGGTTTTCTCTTGCCATCTGCTTCCATTAAAAAAATTTCATCTTCTCTTGTCACCCTTGATCTCTCTTTTAATTTATTGAAATCATCAGCTATATTTCACTGGCTTTTCAACTTCACCACCAATCTTCATAGCCTTTCCCTTGATTATAACTTGTTAGACAGTCCCATTCAAGCTTCCCTTGGGAATATATGCACATTACAGAAATTATACCTTAACCATAACAACTTGAGTGGTGAAATTTCTAGCTTCTTTCAAAATTCTTCATGGTGCAACAGACGTGTATTTCAGACTCTGGATTTATCATATAACTGGATTGATGGCATGCTACCTAATCTTTCAATTTTTACATCTTTGACGCAATTATATCTTTCCAATAATCAGTTAACTGGAGAAATACCTAAAAGCATTGGATTGCTACATGAGTTGGAGTCTCTTCACCTAGAGGAGAATTACATGGAGGGTGATATCATTGAATTGCATTTCACAAATTTGTCCAAACTGAGGGACTTAGACTTAACAGACAACTCATTGTCTCTAAAGTTTGGTACTACCTGGCTTCCACCTTTCCAATTATTGAGTTTGGGACTAGCTTCTTGCAAGATGGGTCCTAGTTTCCCAAGTTGGCTCCGGACTCAAAGTCGCTTAAACTTTCTAGATATTTCTGATGCTGGGATTGATGACTTTGTACCAGACTGGTTTTGGAACAAGTTACAGTCTATAAGTGTGATGAATATGTCTTACAACAGTCTCAAAGGTACAATTCCAAATTTGCCAATCAAGCTTGCTGATGACTATACATTTATAATTCTAAATTCAAATCAACTTGAAGGTGAAATTCCTGCTTTTTTATCAGAAGCTTACACATTAGATTTTTCCAACAATAAGATTTCAGGTTTAACCACATTCTTGTGCGGAAAAAGAGCAACTACAAACCTGCACACTTTGGACTTATCAAATAATCAAATAATGGGACAGCTGCCCAACTGTTGGGAACATCTAAATTCATTAGAATTTCTTGATCTAAGCAATAATAAATTGTCAGGGAAGATTCCACAGTCCATGGGTACACTTGTTAATTTGGAAGCTTTGGTCTTACGACACAACAATTTAATTGGAGACCTGCCATTCACATTGAAGAACTGCACTCGTTTATATATACTAGACTTCAGTGAAAATTTGTTGTCTGGTCCAATACCCTCATGGATTGGACAAAGTTTTCAACAATTAAAAATCTTGAGCTTGCGAATAAACCACTTCATTGGAAGTGTTCCTGTTCATCTCTGTTATCTGAGCCAAATTCATCTCTTGGATCTTTCAAGAAATAACTTGTCAAAAGGAATTCCAACATGTCTAAGGAACTTTACTGCAATGATGGAAAGCAGAGTAATCACAAGAAAAATAATCAGGGGACGAAAAGTGTCATCTAGAGGGTTCTTCACTAATATTTATGTCTCTAACGTGTTATTGATGTGGAAAGGTCAGGAGCACATGTATTGGAATCCTGAGACTCTTCTAAAGAGCATTGATCTCTCAAGTAATGATTTAACAGGTGAAATACCAAAAGAGGTTGGATATTTACTTGGATTAGTTTCTTTGAATTTATCAAGAAACAACTTACATGGAGAAATTCCTTCTGAGATTGGGAATTTGAATTCGTTAGACTTTCTTGATTTATCAAGGAATCATTTCTCTGGCAAAATTCCTTCTAGTCTTTCCAAAATTGATCGTCTTGCCAAGTTAGACTTATCAAACAACAATCTCATTGGAAGAATCCCTTGGGGAAGACAGTTGCAAACCTTTGATGTCTCTAGTTTTGAAGGAAATCTTGATCTTTGTGGTAAACAACTTAACAAAAGCTGTCCTGGAGACGAGACAATATCAAAGCCTCCAGGAACTGCAATTCATGGTGTAGATGACAATTCAATTTTCTATGAAGCATTATACATGAGCTTGGGGTTAGGGTTCTTCACAGGCTTTTGGGGCTTAATAGGGTCAATACTTCTTTGGCAACCATGGAGAAATGCTTACCTGAGGTTCTTGAACAGACTGATAGACTTTTTATTTGTGATGGTTGAAGTGAAAATAGCCAAGTGTTGTAGGTGGCTCAAAAGCTAGCAGGTATGTAATTCTAGTAACTTCAAATTTGTTAGTGTTTATTTCTCTGCTTTAGATAAATAAATTAATAACTCCTTTTGATATGGAAAGAGAGAATGCCTTTTTATGAAAAAAAAAATGTACATCTTGGACCGAATCTCATTGTTAGAATTTACTTTTTTTTTTTTTATGCTTGCTATTTGCTAATGCTAACTCCAAGAAGTACTGTACTTCATTACCTCTCTTATATGTCTCTCCCAGATGCACATATCTGATTCCCCTGTTTCTTTCGGTTGTGCCTTCACTAATGGTAGTTACTTCTTCAGGAAATGATTACTTTTCTCGTTGGAAAGAAATTATAGAGGGTGTGTTCTTTTTAGAGAATTTTTCTTGTTTTCAAATGACTTCTCTAATGTTTAAACCTCTTATAAATTGCTTACAGTTCTATACTGTTTCGTTTAATTTATCAATAAAATGGCATCTCTAATTTTTCTTCATCACCATTAATGTCTGAAATCTGAATTGTGGCACAGAATTTGCAGCTTATGGCGGATTAGCTTGGAAACTCTAATCTGGGATGAAAGCATCATGGATTGTTGGAAGTGTAAGATGTATGTAGTATTGAAGTTTACGATGTAAATCTGAAAAATCATATTTCAAATAATGACTTGCAAAGGTTTTTGTTGTATAATATATTAAGCCAAGACTATAAATTATCTAAAATGTGAATGTTCTGCATCGCATCTTGAATTGTGTGGCCTGCTAGTAGGCTGCCACATTCAAACTTACTACCCAATTTGTATATGTCAGTAAGAATGCAAGATGTCCAAACAATGTTGGTTTATCCTATTACTATGTCAATGTCCGTTGAGTTTCAACTTAATCAATATTTTCATATACATATTGCTTATGCTCTGCCAAAATCCCAAAAACATACCATTGGCATTTGCTTTCTTCCTTATATTGTAGGTCCGCACACCTTTGATTCCTATGGATAAATTAAACTATCTCATGTAAGCATAATTATTTTAAACTACAGCTTCAATGGCAAGAGCAAGACAATCTTTGAATTGTCTCACGTAACAGAATTGCATTGTATAATCTCGCATTGGGGTATGTCGGTAATAGTTGTTCCTAGATTTGTAATAAGAACCCTCTGCTACCATGACAAGAACAAAATTATAACAATGATGACACTGCAAGACCCATACAAGTACAAAGGTTGGCCATGTCAGTGGTAAAAAGCAACTCAAACGAGGGTAGCTGTTGATGCAATTTGGTAAAATATATTAGAGTTGGTTATATTGTCAGGCTAGTTCGTTAAGAAAATGAGTTGAAAAAATGGATCCTTACATTACATCACCTCTCAAGTAAGTACACAGAGAACCTCTCAATTAAATGTACTTGTGTCTTGTAGAACAATAAACTATCAATCTGTATTCTGGATATCAGAGGACTTCAGTTTTTTTTGAGTTTGAAGGTTTGGAAACAGAGTATGCATTTTAATTAGATATTAGGATAAGATTCTAACCCCATGTTCTGTAGTCTACAGAGTCATTTCCCCTCAAGAAAACCAGAGTATCTTCTCTCAACTTTGATATCTGATTATGTCAAAATGGTATAGAGCTACACAAAGAAAAGATCATTTTCTCTAATCATATCATTAATTATTGAGAAAACTCCACTTTTGAAATTTTAACACCTTCTGTCAAAAAAACAAAAAAAACACCTATGTGATATATATGTGGATGGAAGAACTAAAAAAATTACAAAATTTTAATCGAAGTATCAATATAATAAAAAAAAAAATTTTATGGATAAATTAATGAAAAATATAGTTTACCACAATTTAAATAGAATTTTACTTTTTTTTTTCTTATAATTTCAAGTCTCAAAATAATTACTTTAAAAAAAAATTATACTACTAATTTTTATTTTTGAAATCTCAGTTCCATATGTTTCTAAATTAGTTCTTTTAATCTATCTTTTCTTCATTAAAATTTGTTTCCTTTAAAATTTCAGCTGCTTGTATTTATTTGCTTTTTTCTTTAAATTAATTATGCAGATCTTTATTTTAAATAATTTTTTTGTTATGTCTTATTGTAATCTAATCTAATTAAAATTCAAAGGGAAACTTTTTCTGTCAACTTGTTTGAAAATTGTAATTAGAATCAAGTCAAGGTGATTTGTGATCATGACCTGGTAACTATCTTATTATGATTAGTTAAAAAGCCAGAAAGAAAGTTCTACATATCATTGTGTTTGAAAATTGCAATTAAACTCCAAATCAAGGTAATCCGTGCCCAGCTAAATCACTATCTTATTTAATCAAATGAAATCCAAAAGGAGACTTGAGCATATTATTATGTTTGGAAAAAAAATTTGAGGCACCTTCTTGTGATATTTGTTAATGAGGTCATATGAAATAACGTTATGCTTTGCTTTTCCCACTCATCATTCTTCTTAGAAAATTTATTCTTAAAGCATGTTTTCTTCTTTCACGGAATTAATCAGGAAATGTTAATTTTCACTGCAACAGCACATCCCTTTTTCTAATTTTAATACCATCAAAGTTAATTTTAAGAGGAAAAAAGGCTACAATAACGTACATTAATATACTTACTGTTTCCTCAGTTAGGATTTGAGACTACTTACCCAGAATATTCAAGTTTGTAATTGATCTATTCCTAGATCAACCCCAAATTTTATGTTTTAATATTTTTAGCAAAAAATAAAAAGTATTCTTCATACTGGAAATTATTTCCACCATCAAGGACCGTTATATTAACACCATTAGTTTGGACACAGTTTCATATTTCTTTTATATGCTCATAAAAAATAAACACAATGAATAAGGTCATTGTATTTGGATATTGAACTGACCTGTGTTTCAACCTCATGGCCATGGGTCGTCCTCATTGAGCCGAACCAATCCAAAACACTCATTATATCTCATTTTGTAAATCTGAGTACTTTCATTAATATATTTTCCTTTCATTTAAATAATTCTATCTTTGAAACTTTCTTGCTTGTTTTTGAGTAGTCAATGAAGACAAATTAAGGACGTAGAAATTAATCTGCACAAGTATACAAATTATGCCGGCCATGCTAATCAATGGTGTCTTAATTAAATATTGTAAAAATATCAGAAAATGTAACTGATTGGGAAATAATTATAAATATTAAATTAAAAAAATGAAAAAGTAAAGAATAAATGCTTAATTAACTTATGTTTATTGGCTTTCAATTGATATTTTAGTTTGACGTCGTTCATTAATTTCCTATATGGCATACAAAATTTATATATTTTTAGTCTCTATATTTACTATAGGCACTACATTTTTAGTCTCTATATATTTAAATATTTACAATTTAATTTATTTAATATCCATTGTTCTAGCAGATCATCCTCCGTCTTAGTGCTTGACTCAAAAATGATAAGCTGGCATTCTCTTCCTTCTGTTTCAGTTGTTTACTTAATTTTTCTAATGTATTAAAAATAATAATTCTGTAAGATTTTCAATATTTTTATAACATGAATGAAGTATTAATAAATATTTAATAATTCAGTATAAATATATTATCCATTAAAGTTCTATTATAATTCAAGATTTTTTACTTTTGAATCGTTCTTCTTGTACCTTATATGTCAATTTAAAACCAAGAAATATATGATAAAGAAGTAATTGTGTCTCTCATCTTCATTTTGGGTGAGGAGTTTCCTTTGATTTTCTTTTCATTTAAATAATTTTACCTTTGAAACTTTCTTGCTTGCTTGACATGGAACAGTCAATGAAGACAAAAAGTGATAATTAAATCCTGCTGCTTACTCTGTTTTCAATACATCGCAAGTCATAACTCGTAGTGTTTGTTCTTGTACTCTCATCAAAAGTGATAACACAGCAGATATTTCATATCTGAAAATTTGTAATGGGCAGATACTTTCTCAAAATATTGTTTGCAATGTTAGTGTGGATTTTGCATACCAAATTATCCATTCTTGGGTTCATCTCGCCATCACAGAGCTCATATGTGAAATGCATTGAGAGGGAGAGACAAGCACTCCTCAACTTCAAACAAGGCCTCATAGATTACTCTGGCATTCTGTCTATATGGAGGGACGATGACAATAATACTGATTGTTGCAAATGGAAAGGCATCAAATGCAACAATAAAACAGGTCATGTACAGATGCTTCATCTTCGTGCTTCAGATATGCATTACTTGACAGGTGCAATATTAATCAATCTCACTTCATTGATTGACTTGCAAAATATGGAATATTTGGATCTCACTTCATTGATTGACTTGCAAAATATGGAATATTTGGATCTCAGTTCTCATATTGATCTTGGTCCCAGTCTAATCCCAGAACACATAGGCTCCTTCAAAAACTTAAGATATCTAAATCTATCATGGTCAGGTTTTTGTGGGAGGATTCCTTATCAACTGGGAAATCTCTCAAAGTTGGAGTATCTTGATCTTAACTCTAATTCACTTGTTGGAACAATCCCTTCTCAACTAGGGAAGCTTACAAGTTTACAATATCTTGATCTAAGAGGCAATTTTGATATCTATGGAGAAATCCCTTATCAACTTGGAAATCTCTCACAGTTGAGGTATCTTGATCTTATGTTTAATTCACTTTCTGGAGCAATCGCTTTCCATGTTGGGAATCTTCCTATCTTGCATACTCTTGGACTTGGAGGCAATTTTGATCTTAAAATCAATGATGCAAAGTGGGTATCCTCTCTCTCTTCATTAACAACTCTTGGCTTGAGGTTATTGCCTAATCTTGGCTCCTCTCGTCATTTGCTACAAATGATTAGTGAGCTTATTCCGAACTTAAGAGAGTTGAGCCTAGCTGGTTGTAGCCTTTCAGATGATAATATTTAATCTTTGTTTTGTTCTCATTCCAACCTTCCCACTTCGGTTTCTATCCTTGATCTCTCTCATAATATGCTGACATCATCAACATTTCAATTGTTGTTCAGCTGTAGCCTTAATCTCCAAGAGCTTTATCTTTCTGATAATAATATTGTTGGGTTGTCTCCTCACTATCCAAATCTTCCTTCTCTTGTGATCCTTGATCTCTCTCATAATAATCTGACTCTGACATCATCAATATTTCAAGGAAATTTCAGCTTCAGCTCCAAACTACAAGAACTTTATCTAGTAAACTGCAGTCTTACTGATAAAAGTTTTCTTGTGCCATCAGCTTCCATAAAAAATTCTTCATCTTCTCTTGTCACCCTTGATCTCTAAATGAATCTATTGAAATCATCTGCAATATTTCACTGGGTTTTCAACTTCACCACCAATCTTCATAGCCTTCACCTTGATGAAAACCTTGTTAGAAGATCCCATTCCAGATGGATTTGGGAAAGTAATGAACTCTCTTGAAGTTCTTTCCCTTGGCTCTAACAACTGCAAGGCGAGATTCCAGCTTCCCTTGGGAATATATGCACATTGCAGGAATAATACCTTGACAATAACAACTTGAGTGGGAAAATTTCTAGCTTCAATCAAAATTCTTCACGGTGCAACAGACACGTATTTCAGATTTTGTATTTACCTTATAACCGAATTACTGGAATGCTACCTAATCTTTCAATGTTTACATCTTTGAGGAGATTAGATCTTTCCAATAATCAGTTAATCCGAGAGATACCAAAAAGCATTAGGTTGCTTTATAAGTTGCAGACTCTTCACCTAGAGGAGAATTACTTGGAGGGTGATATCAATGAATTGCATCTCACAAATTTGTCCCAATTGTTGGAACTAGACTACAGACAATTCATTGTCTCTAAAGTTTGGTACTACCTGGGTTCCACCTTTCCAATTATATAATTTGGGACTAGCTTCTTGCGAGTTGGGTCCTAGTTTCCCAAGCTGGCTCCAGACTCAAAGTCATTTAATGTTTCTGGATATTTCTGATGCTGGGATTGATGACTTTGTACCAGAGTGGTTTTGGAACAAGTTACACTCTATAAGTGAGATGAATATGTCTTACAACAGTCTCAAAGGTACAATTCCGAATTTACCAATCAAGCTTACCGACGATGGTGGATATACAGTAATTATAAATTCAAATCAACTTGAAGGTGAAATTCCTACTTTTTTGTCACAAGCTGACATATTGGATCTTTCCGAGAATAAGATTTCATATTTAAATACGTTCTTGTGCGGAAATAGAACAACTAATAACATGTGCACTTTGGATTTATCAAATAATCAAATAAATGGACAGTTTCCTGACTGCTGGGAACATCCAAGTTCTCTAAAATTTCTTGATCTAAGAAATAATAAATTATCAGGGAAGATTCCACAGTCCATGGGTACTCTTGTTAATTTGCATGCTTTGGTTTTACGAAACAACAATTTAATTGGAGAACCACCACTCACATTGAAGAACTGCTCTAGTTTAGTTTTATTAGATGTGAGTGAAAATTTGTCGTCTGGTCCAGTACCCTCATGGATTGGAGAAAATCTGCAACAATTGAAAATCTTGAGCTTGCGAGTAAATCACTTCCTTGGAAGTATTCCTGTACATCTCTGCTATTTGAGCCAAATTCAAGTCTTGGATCTCTCAAGGAACAACTTGTCAGGAGGAATTCCAACATCTCTGAGGAATTTTACTGCAATGATGGAAAGAAGCATAATCCCAAGGGATATTGTAAGGAAACGCAAAATTTCAACTCAAGCATCTTCTACTGATATTTATGACTCTTACTTGTTATTGATGTGGAAAGGTCAGGATTATGAGTTTTGGAATCCAGAGAATCTTTTAAGTAGCATTGATCTCTCAAGGAATGATTTAACAGGTGAAGTGCCAAAAGAGGTTGGATATTTACTTGGATTGGTTTGTTTGAATTTATCAAGAAACAACTTACATGGAGAAATTCCTTCTGAGATTGGGAATTTAAGTTTGCTAGAATTTCTCGACTTATGAAGAAATCATTTCTCTGGCAAAATTCCTTCTAGTCTTTCCAAAATTGATTGTCTTGCTGTGTTAGACCTATCAAACAATGATCTCAGTGGAAGAATCCCTTGGGGAAGACAGTTGCAAACCTTTGATGCCACTAGTTTTGAAGGAAATGTTGGTCTTTGTGGTCAACAACTTAACAAAAGTTGTCCTGGAGATGAGACAATAGCGAACCCTCAAGGACCAGCAGTTGATGGTGAAGATGACAATTCAGTTTTCTATTGAGCATTATACATGAGCTTGGGGTTTGGATTCTTCACAGGCTTTTGGGGCTTATTAGGGTCAATACTACTTTGGCAGCCATGGAGAATTGCATATATGAGATTCTTGAACAAACTGACAGACTATACTTGTAACAGTTGAAGTGAACCTAGCGAAGTGCCATAGATGGCTCAAAGGCCTGTAGGTAAGTAATTCTAATAACTTCTTTATTTGAACTTGATAGTGTTTATTTCTCAGCTTCACTTAAATAAATCAATATCTCTTTTATATGGATAAGGAGAATGCCTTTTTTTTAATAGAAAATGTACATCTTCGCATGAATCTTATTGTTAGAATTTACTTATTTAATTTTTTTATCCTTGTTAATGCTAACTCCAAGAAGTACTGGTTTACTTATTATATCTCTTACATATATGTCTCCCCAACACACATTAGGCTTTCATCAATATAAACATTGAGTGTGTCCGATTCTTCTGTTTCTTTACTTCGTGCCTTGACTAATGATATTTACTTCTCCAACAAATTATTATTTTTCTTGTTCTAAAGAAATTATAGTTGGCATATTCTGTTTAGAAAAATTTTCTTGTTTTCAAATGACTTCTCCAAAATTTAAACCTCTTTAAAAATGCTTACAGTTATGTACTTTTAGTACTCTAATGGCTAGCTAGATTTTCAGTTTCATTTAGTTTGTTACTAAAATCCAGTCTTAAGTTTTTCTCCATCACCATTAATATGTGTAATCTGAATTTTAGCACAAAATTTGCAGTTTATGGCGGATTAGCTTCAAAATTCCAATCGGGGCTGAAAGCATCATGGATTGCTGGATGTGTAGGATAGTTAGTATTGGTGTTTACAATGTAATGCAAAATCACTGTTTCAAGAAAATTATTGACTTTATTGTCTTCTATTGCATAATCTATTTGTAATGTAATTTTATTTTATTTTATTTTAAAGCCAAGAATATTAATATCTAAAATGTGAAGGTTTTTGTTTTCCATCATCTTGAATAATGATGCCTGCTAGTAGTCTGTCACATTCAAATTGATTAACCAAATTCATACAAGTCAGCAAGAATGCGAGATATCCAAATAATGTTGGTTGATCCTACTAGCATGACAGCGTCCATTGAATTTCAACTTAATCGCTATTTTAATATACATATTGCAGATGCTCTGCTAAAATACCCAAACAGAGCATTAATTGACATTTGCATAATCTCGCATTGGGATGAGTCCGTAATTATACCAGAATGGTGATAAGATCCCTCTGCTATGGCATAGACAAAATCATAACAATGATCACGACCCATATAGGTGTTGATTCGATTGCTAAAGAACGTTATAGTTAGTTGGTTATATTGATAGCTAGTCCGTTAAGCAGCCAAAAAAGTATAAATAAGCCTTAGATGACTAGTGTAAATTGCTAGAAAATTGTGTTGTGGATAAACATTGTTTATATTGAGATTTTTCTGTTCACGACTCAAAGAAACATAATGGTTTTCTGATTTAGTGCTCTTGTTGAATTGATAGGCAAAGGAGGAATTAAGATTCCTGTTTTTGATGGAGAATGAGTTGAAAAATGGATCTTTACAGTCAGAATTTTTTGAGGTCTATGATTTTGGAACAAAGGCTATGTTCGGCAAGCCATTTCAGTTAGCTTCTAACTTTTTTTACTAGGTGAAAAGCTTGTTTAACTGTTCGGTAAGCAAGTTTTTTTTAGTAGCTTCTAGCGTTTTTTGAAACGCTACTTGAAGTAGCGTTTTTTGAAACGCTACTTGAAATAGCGTTTTTTAAAACGCTAGCTTCTAGCTTCTAGTTTTTTATATTTTATTTCATTTTTATCCTTAAAATATTTATTAAACTTCCTTATTATCCTTTTTAAATAAATGAGGATTCTATTATTTATTTATTTATTTTCCACTCATTAACATGTATCACCTGCTCATCACTCTTTTTTTTCTCCAATCTTCTTGCTCACTCTCTTTTTTTCTCCATGTAAACTATTTTTATTTTTTTATCAATTATTTTTTGTTCTTTATTGTATTCTACTTGAGTATCTACTTAAGTGTATGATTTTTTTATCAATTAACTATTACGCTAATTAACGTAATAAAAGTATAATAATGTTTACTTAAGTGTATTTTTTTTACTTTATTTTAAACTTGATTAAAAATATTTTAAGATATAATATAAGATTAATAGTAGAATACTAAATATGAAAAAAAATGCAATAATTGAAACTAAAAATGTAATGGAAATAATTTATCTATGAATTAAAAAATACAAGAGTTTAAAATTAATTAAAAAACTAAAATTATAACACCTCAAAATATATTTTTATCAATAAAATAAAATTAAAATTATATAAAAATATCATATAAATATGTCTATTTTTGTCATTTTACATTTTTCAGCTTCTTTAATAGATAGTTTTAGCGAACACATATGATTTAATAAGCTATCTTAACAGCTTCCAGCTACCAGTTTTTCAGCTTTCAGCTAGCTTTTCAACTTTCAGCTAGCTTTTTAGCTAGTTTTGCTGAACATAGCCAAAGACTAAGAGGCAACAAAATATTCTAACACCAATCTATCTGACTGGACTTGCATACCATTTGGTGGAACAAATTGAAGGTCAACAAGAGATTTTGTGTTACATAAGAATTTTCAGAAGCCATTTTACTTTGATCGACTTGAGCAATTTGGATTGTAGAGTCAGAAGATAGGGGATTGGTTACAAGAATTGCATCAAGTACACCTAAGAAATCGCAGGAAACCTTTCTAAATTGAATATTACTCCTATGTAACCAAAGCAGCCATATTACACCAAGTAAACCTTTTGGAGTCCTCTCCAGGTTGAATGCTATTGCTACGTGATGTGATGATCTGGACCATTTTTCTTTTTCGAAAGAGAAAAAATATCTGTTTAACTAAATACAAAAACCAACCAATGGGGCACTAAAAGTTAACATTGAACAAATAAAATTTGCGTTAGAAATAATACGGGTCAACTAGAAATAATACAAGTCGACTAGATAGTTTTTTTGGTACATTGGTTTCTTTTTATGGTATATTCAACTACAAAGTTTTCATATAATATACCTATATTTTCAAATTTAAATAAAAAAATAAAAGTATAAAAGAAAAGCATGAAGAAACATGATTTCTACACATTGAGGAAGATGTCTAAGAGCCCCAATAATACCAAGTGAAACAAAATACATTAGAAAGAATGAGTTAGCAATGGCCACCAATGGAAACACGTTTAATGTTTAATTAAGTAGCAGCGGAATATCCAAACTTTGATTTACTGTTTTAAAGCATCTAGGTAAGAACATAGTGATAAGCTTATAAAAATAAAAATAAAGAACATAGTGATAAGAATTTTTTTTTTTTTTGACAGATAGTGATAAGAATGTTAACATCCCGTTAGTGAACCATAGCTTAGCCCGGTTGAATAATATAGATCTTTGACTTTCTTGAAAAAAAAATTGATAACTTTAAAAATATTATGTTACTTTAGGTATCCTATTCTAAATGTAATCTACTATTTCGTTATCTAAATTAATTATATAAGGTCATTCTCTGTTTTCTAACTTTTTTCTTTCTTCCAAATTTCTTAGAATTCAAGAGTACATTTGTACATTAGTAGTATTAGAATAAGGCCGGATAGAATATAGTTGCTTGCTTGATTATGTTGTTGCAATGTTTAGCGATTATATATATATATATATATATATATATATATATATATATATATATATATATATATATATATATATATAAAGAGAGAGAGAGAGAGAGAGGACATATCTTATTATGAGAGTATTGCAAGTCTCTAGAGAAACAACTTTATCCAAGTGAGTGAACAAGTTGTTCTTGAAGACACGACTCTCCAAGCGAGTGATTCTCTGCCACACACTTTTAAGATATACAAATTATGCATATTTTAACATAAAATGTTGTCACACTAGCTTATCAACTTATGGCCTTTCAAGAATTGCTATATCAATGCATGTGTAGTTTTTGTATGCTCTTGTGGAAGTTTTAATGAAACCGAAATGATGGATTTTCTTTTATGATTCAACCATTTCTGGATGCTAAAATGCTTGTGTAGCTTACCCATATGAAGTCTTGCCTATAAAGCTTCAACTATATGTACTTACAGGAAAAGAAAATTTTCAAATTCTTTAGCCTATGACACAATAATCCTCCCAACCCTTCGTTAGTTGATATGCTTCGTGATTTGATTTAGTCTATGTAGTTTTTACTTTTGTATAGGATGCTGTAATTTTGTGATCGATCTATGATGATGATAATATGCTTTTTCTAGTGGATGAATAAATGAGCTTAAATAATTTTGTATTGTGATGGGAAAATTTTCCTTTTAGAGTAAAATCTTATTTTAGTCCCTAAAAGACATGTCCTTTTATCAATTTAATCCTTTTTTTAAAGCAAAAGAGGGAGATGTTACTGCAAGATGATGATTGAAATGATCCCAACTAGGTTGGCAGCCCTTCAACCATCATCCAAAAGCAGCACATCCCGAATATATTGATATAAAAAAGAGAACACAAAACAGCACTACATGGGCGACATAGACTGAACCCATGTTGAAGATAAAAGCATAAAAACTAGCTAAACCTGTAGTTTGGCAAACCTTGTCTATCATTTACAAAAAAGAGAAGCTATCATCTATGGGATGGAATCCCACCAGCAAAAAGAATTCACAACTGTACCGTGAGTGGCTAATCTATATGCACAAGTGTTCCCCTCACGAAAAATACTGGCATTGTTAAATGCTTGAATCACCAAAATAGAATCACACTCAAGCCACAATTTCCACCACCCCTTTTTATGAGCAATCTCAATGGCCAAAGACCAGGGACAAATCTAGAGGGAGGCGGTCTCGGGATTTTTCGTTCATATATATATTTTTAAATTAGTTAGTGTAAAATTAATGGTGTATGTTATTATTATAATACTAGTTAAGGTTAACTGGTGTAAAATTATGTATAACTAGTTATATTTGTTGTTATTATTGCAATAGTTAAGATGACAACTAGTGTAAAATTATGTAAAACTAGTTGTGTGTTTGTTGTTATTATAATAACGGTTAAGGTTATTATCATTTTAAAATAAAAAATAATTTCAAATTTGCATGTAAAAATAATAAATGTTTTTTTAAATTATTATTTATTAAAAGTTAAAATTTTAAATAATTATAAACGAAGAAAAAAAAATTCAGCCCCCTTTAATAGGTTTCTGAATTTCTGAATCCGTTACTGCCAAAGACGCTGCCATAATTTCAGCAAAGAAAGCATTTTGGCCGCCAATGTTTATGGAGAATCCTCCTAAAAATTCTGCTCTGTAATTTCTGAATATGCCCCACTGCCTGCAATCCACGGAGCCCCTTTTATCAATTTAATCCTTAGAAGATCATTTTTATCAATTTAATATTTTAAATTAAAAAATCATAAAGTAATTTTACCTCTCTATCCATATATAGATAACAACATTAACTTGTTGAACTTTTATATCGACCGCAGGATCGATCAATAATTTTATCAATTTAATTCTTAAAATTAAAAAATTCCTAATTTTTATCCCTCCATCCATAACTTGTTGAGCTCTAGTATTGAGAGCTAACCTTATCAATGTAAATCAACCATCTGTTGATTTCGTCATCCATTTCCCTATTCTTTTGTTCCCTAAAATTTGAGCTATCCAGCCAACTTAAACTTCAATCTCATTTAGAAACTGATTAACTTTTTGCATGAGTTGTCTTCATATAAATCAGTTTTTGTGATTTTTTTTCTTGTTTTTTGCTTTGAGTGACTAATATAAATGTGGAATAGGAGTTTCAAGAGTTTGTGTCATCATGACATTAATGTGGACTATCCACCAGTTTTGCGGATGACTAATCTCCGTCAGAAAATCTATTTGCTCACCTTTAGTGGGATCTTCCCTCCCAACCACGTTTTTTGTAGGCTCAAACTCAAGACCTTGCTTAAGGGAACCAAGTCCAATACTACTCGAACCAACGACTTGTTGGTGAGTTTCAAGAGTTTTACTTTAGGTACATTTATGCACATATTAATTTAGATTAGA
The DNA here is from genome assembly GCA_026413185.1 of Pueraria montana var. lobata. Lineage (NCBI taxonomy): Eukaryota > Viridiplantae > Streptophyta > Magnoliopsida > Fabales > Fabaceae > Pueraria > Pueraria montana. The sequence goes on from CM048648.1 coordinate 75,868,795, forward strand.
GAGATTAAATGAGCACATATATATTCATCATATTCTTTCATTGAAAATATTCCTAAACAACATTAGTGAAATATGTTTAATATGTATCTTGTGTGTGGCATTTTCATTAATTTCTTCATCATTTTGTAATATTCATTCCATATAATTAAACTTGTAGTATGACATTTTCTTCCACTTTCACCTCCAAGACACTCTCCTATTGTTTGTTGGTAAAAATGCATATACTGTCTTATTCCCACTCAAGTGAAAACTCTTTGATTCTGAAGCTCAAGTTTAGGATTAACGTCTCGCCTTGATTCCTCATTGAAACCATATCATCTACAAAAAAAAGAACGTGTATTTAGAGATAATCTTTAGTATGACACTTGTAAAAGCACATCTAAGACTATATTAAATAAGTAAGGACTCAAGACTAAGTTGTGGCGCAAATTTTCCAGGATTTTGCAGGCCTTTCCTCAATGATGGATCATAACCGTGTTGAAAAACTGATTATTTATTTTAATTACCTTAATTATATAAAATAATAATTAAATTAAATATGTTATAAACTTGAATCAAAATATATATATTTATTATCAATATTTAATTATAAAATTAAGAAAATTATAATACTCATTTACTACTATTTGGTAAGTGGAAAGAGACAGGGGCTTACAATTACAAGATCATAATAGTTATAAGTACTTTAATCATTATAATTATATAACTTTATGAATTAGAAAATTAAAAAGTAATTTATATTTTGACCAGAAAAAAAAAAGAATGAATTACTTACATGTCACTTCCTTCCACTTCAACGCATAATAAAAAATAAAAATAAAAACGTTCCACTTCAAGAGAGTAATTGGCACGTTGTAGCTTACGTGATGAAATTGAAATGAGAGGTTGAGGGATGTATGTGTATTCTACCGTAAGTCATGTGTCTGCGACTTGTAGTGCGGTTGGGTTGTGGTTGACTTGGACTTGGACTATTCAATTCACCCTGAGGCTGTTGCTATATTCACTCTCCCTTCTTTTTCTTAGAAAGTGGGTTATGGGCCTACCACTTATATACACTATTTTGACCTTACCACTAGTCAATGTGGGATCTCCAACCGTGGGTTATGGACCTAACTCAACCTTACAAAACCGGCTTATAAGGTGAGGGTTGTCTCCCACTTATATACACTATTTTAGTCTTATCACTAGTCGATATGAGATCTTCAACACTTTTTTTTTTCAAACTACCCCATCAAAACACACTCCCCCCATCTCCTTTTCTTCATCTCCCATATATAACTCTCTTTGGAAAAAAGAAAACACACTCCTCTTCAAGGCCTAAAGTACTCGCTGACTGCATGAACTAGTAGCTGCGTAGAGAACCTTGAAATCAAGACCAAAACAGCGCTCATGCACACACACCTCTTCGAACCTTTGAATATTAGGGTCTGAAAAAGCAAAATCCAATTACACCGTTGAAGCCTACGACATGCCCGCATTGTGCTAATATTCAAACATATAAAACAATGTTGAAGAAGGGTGAAATCCAAATGGCCATTTTCTGACACTTGACTCTGTGATATAACATTTATCTTTGATGAGTATATCTCTAACTTCTCATATATATATATGAATTTCTTTCGGTGGTTTTGATTATGTAGAGTGTAAAAGTTAATCCTTGTGCCTTGTTTGAGACTTCCCACGTTTGGATCGATCATTTTTCCATTATCTATCTTCCCACTTAATCTCTAGAATGAAAATTATATAGATAAAAATATCTAGCTAATGCAGCAAGAAAACTAATGAAATAATGAACAACAAAATTAGAATGAAAATCTACGTAGAAATCGAGCCATACTTGCACGTGCAACTCAACGATGTAAATGGATTACTTCGATCTGATGAACCTAAAGAAGTATATATATCTATATGACCACTTCACTTGAAATAATCAAATGGTCCTCTTGCTCTGCATTATTGGGTTCGTATGAGATTAATATAAATACACGAACTATAGATTCTTCGCGCACTATCACGGAGAAAAGCGTTAATCTTATGCAGATTAAATAATTTTGGTCTTGATTTCAAGGTTCCAAGAGGTGTGTGTTTTCTTTTTCTGGAAGAGAGTTATATGTGGGAGAGGGAGAAGGAGATGGGAGAATGTGTTTTAGTGGGGTAGTTTGGAAAAAAAAAAAAAAAAGGAAAAGGAGGAGTGGATTAGTATAAAGGGGGAGTGAATATAGCAACAGAATTGCCATTGGACTTCAAATTCTAATCCAACTTCTACAAAGAAGAAACTGCCCACTACCTTCCCGAGCTCCCTGTTCCAAACTTTAAACAAGAAAATAAATAATTTGCCTCATTATTCTTTTTTTTTTTTTTGACAAGATTCTTTTGACAAAATTTTAAATTAATCCAAAATTATTTGCTACTTCATTCATATAGATTAAAATCGACGTAATATAAACTTTTCAAAATATACTAAAATATGGATCATTTGATAATCTTTTTATTGTTGTTTAATTTTGACAAAATTTGACACAAACAATCTTGGTAATATGTAGATATAATTCAATGATTGGATCAATATAAAATTTATTCTATATCAAATTATTAAAATAGTGTAACTCTTTTAAAGTTACATTGGTGTAATTTGATCCCTCCTATATATATATATATATATATATATATATATATATATATATATATATATATTTTGTTTTCAGAATCATATTGCATATAGTCAACCTTTCATTAATGTAGATGTGACGTCCCTTAGCTGCATATGGGTTCTGCATATGAACTCGCTCTTTCGGTGAAGTTGATAATGGAAGCGTGTGTTTTGGGGTAGAAATTCTGTGTCCCCAAACTTACATGTGATAAGTGGGGCTGATGGATTTTTTTCACAATTTGATTTCTTCAATCATAGTAAGAGAGAATGTAGCCTCTCATTGTTGATCATAACTTTTGTCAACTAGCAACAGACTTGTCAATATTTCCAAATTTGTGGGGTAGAAAATTGTGTCGGTCAATCACGTGAGAGAGCAAGATGAAAGCTGTAAGTCTTTGTAGAAATATATCTCTTACAGCTGAGATATACTCTCTTGATTAATTTTAGATTTACTTCTTCAAGCAATCTAAAGTCATCCTTCAAGTCATTTGAATTAGTTGAGACATGACCTCAAAAAATTTTATACATTAATGAATTAAATTAAGTATATATCGAGTTGTGTATGTAGATTTTAATTTCAATGTTATGTTGGTATAAAAAAGCTTGTCAATGTTATCTAATAAAGTTGGGGTAGATAGATGAGAACTTAAATTCAATCTTCGTTATCATGATTGTAAAAAAAAATTGCCTTCTAATAAGGTGTTATCAGGAACATACTATTATAATTAACATTTTTTTTAAAGAACTATTATAATTAACTAGATGATGCTACAAAACTGTAATTTCTGTTTTACATTGAGAGTGCATTAAAATTTAATTCATTTAACCAATTTAGCTAAAATTAGTTTTGATCGAGGTGGGTTGAAAATAGTACTAGTCCTTATCCCATTTTAAGTGAGGCTACGTGGGTTTGGGGCTTTTAGGCCCCTCATTAGGTGAGCTAAAAGCCCCTAAGGCTATTATGGTGGGCTAAGTGAGCTAGCCTCAAGACGTAGGACCAAAATGGCTGCTCTAGATCTATCAGTCAACTAACCCAGGTATGGAAAATTAATACGGTGAAGACAGTTTTTCCACAACTAATGTATCAACGTGAGTTTCCTTTAATTTTCTTTTGATTTAAATAATTCTACCGTTGATATATTCTTGCATGCTTGCCTTGGAATTCTTTCACTTATGTTATGTTTGGTTGAGGGGAGAGGGAGAGAAATAAAGAAAAAAGTAATGTGGATTTTATGTGGATTTCACACATTTTACATTTTTCTTTAATTCAAATATTTTTTTTTTTGTTTATTTTCATCCTCTCTATTTCCATCCTCTAAGAGCATGTTTGGGAAACCCACATTTCAGCTGTTTTGAGCTAATTTTAGTTGTTTTTAGAAAAAGCAAGATGTTTGGGAACTTTGCTTAAATTTGAAAAAAAGCTTTTTTATGAAAAAATAAGTTGTTTTTATGAAGCTGAAGATTTGTAGCTTATGATTATTTTTCAAAAGCTTTTTTCTCCCTTTCAGTTGTTTACATACTCTTTTAGGTTATGTTCGGCAAACCATTTCAACTAGCTTCTAGCTTTGTTTACTAGCTGAAAAACTTGTTTGACTATTCGGCAAACAAGCTTTTTTAGTAGCTTCTAGTGTTTTTTAAAACGCTACTTGAAGTAGCATTTTTTAAAACGCTACCTTCTAGCTTTTTATATTTTATTTCATTTTTATCCTTAAAATATTTATTAATTTCCTTGTTGCCTTTTTTAAATAAAACAATGTTTTATTATTTATTTATTTTATTTTTGTTATTATATTTTGCATTTTTTATATTGCACTATTTATTTGAACCATTGTACTATTAATAATATTTAATTTATTATTTCAACATTATATATCACGAAATTGACAATGATAAATGTTAGATTTTTTTTATTTTTTTATTTTTTAAATAATTTTATATTAGACAATTTGTTTTAACTATTACGCTAATTAACATAATAGTCTTTTGTTGTATAATCTATTTGCAGTTTCATTTTATTTTCCTTTTAAGCCAAGACAATTAATATGTAAAATGTGAAGGTTTTGCCTTCTAGTAGCTAGCTATATTCAAACAGACTACCCAAATTTGTACATGTCATCAAGAATGTGAGATATCCAAATAATGTTTGTTGATCCTACTAGTATGTCAGCGTCCTTGAATTTCAACTTATTCAGTATTTTCATATGCATATTGCATTATGCTCTGCTAAAATCCCAAAACATAGCATTAACAGATGCTGGCCATGTCAATGGTAAAAACCAATTCCAAAATGGGGTGATGGTTGATGCAATCCATAAATTAGTTAGTTATCTTGTTAGCTATAGTTAGTTAAGAAACCAACAAAAAGTATAAATAAGCCTTCCATGACTAATGTAAATCGTTAGAAAATAGTAGTATGTTGTGGATGAAGATTGTTTATTTGAAAGTTTTCTTTTCATGGTTCTAAGGAAGATAGTTGATTTACGATTTAGTGCTCTTGTTGAGAGGCTTCCATGGCAGAAACAATTCAATTGATAGCCAAAAGAAGTTGAAAAATGGATCTTTATAGTCAGAGAATAGTATGAGGTCTCTGATTATCAAACAAAGAGACAACAAATTATATTGAGAATGACACCAATCTATCTAACTGGTTTTGCATATCATTTGGTGGAACACATGGAAGGTTAGCAAGAGTTTTTCGTTTTGCATAACGATTTTCAGAAGCCATTCTAATATGACTTGCAAATGATGATTTCTACGCATTGAGTTGAAAACACATGAAAGTGAATGAAAACACAATAGAAAGAATGAGTTGGCAATGGCCACCAATGGTAATAGGGTTAGCCTTTAAGTAGAAGTATAATATCTGTGCTTGTTTGTCATTTGCCTGGAGAAAAGCCTGTGTTTAGTTTTTTAGTGTTACACTGATTTGGCTTCGGAGTGTGTTTAGTAGCTTTGTTTTGCATTAATAACACTTCAGTTTTCTTATTTTTAATTTTCTGCTGCGTATCACTTACTTGATAGAAGGTTAAATCCATGATTCTGGTGGGTTTAAGTGTAGGAACATATGACCTCTCTGTTCTTGTCCTGTCACATGTAATTTATGTAGAGGTTGGTTGAATATGTGGATACTAAGATTTAAATGCATGAACTCTGATGCGTAAAACTCTAGGAGTCCGGATATTGAACCCAAAAGACCAGTCGCGTTCCCAAATAATTATTTTCGCAAATAATCAAACAATCCAGAATTTAAAACCAAATTGAGGGGAATGGTGTTCAATTATTCTTTTCAAAAGAAAGAAAATCAGAGCAGAAAGATTAATGTGAGAATAATTATAATAAAGAAGCTTAGGATTGTGATTTCACATGTACCCCTTTTTCCCCTAATTCTAATCTCAATAAAATCCCTAAATGTGTTACTTGCCAGCGACCTCTTAAATTTGTTAATTAACAATTGATCAAAGTTAATACCGCTATTTCTCCTAATTTAATACCCAATTGATCATAGGTGAATTAATCTACTAGAAATTCGTACAATAGGTTCGGTCATGCAAATTGTACAAATCCAATCACTTCACAGTTCAGTTAATCGTAAGCAATTGATCATAGACAAGAGATTAACTTATGTTTAGACTGATTGGTCCTAAAAAGTAATAAAAGCATTGAAGAGATACAATTAACTGAATAACATCAAGGTTTTATATCACAATCCGGGGCTAAGAGAAACTAGCCACTCATATTCACGATTAAGCCAGAAAACTCAAAAGAAGACATAAAAATTACAAAAGGGAAGAAACTTTACAGTGGTGATCCCCAATGATGCTCTCTACGTCCTCCCGCAGCTCAGAGTCTCTCACAGGACCACTTTCTTATCCAGAACCCTCAATTTTCAAAATAGAACAAAAGACAAAAATAAAAGGGTTTCTCAACTCCTATTTATAAAAATTCAAATTTCAAATAGGCTGACAGCACAACTTACACCCTGGTAAAATGACCACGACCATGGTCCTTGCATGGTACTCAAGGTCTAATTCTGCTACGCAACCAGCATGGCCATGGTAAATTTACCATGGTCATGGTTCTTGCGTTACTTTAATTCTGACCTTTTTTTTCTTGGGCCTACAGATAGTGGCATTTTTGGCTCCAAAAAGTGCAATTTCCAACTCTTTTCCTCATGAAGCCTCTTGAGTACCTGTCTTGCATCAACTAACACCAAACAATAAGTTTTGCCAATAAAATATATTCAAAATGTATGAAAATGATATCCAAGCTCACATCAAAATACAATGAAAATCTGGTTTATCAAACTCTGATTGAAGCACCTTTCTTTCTCTTTCTCTTTCTCATGTAATTTCTAAGTCAAAACTCAAGGGTGATAGATTGCATTTAGTAATTTAGCTTGGTCTGTTCGATTAGTAGCTCTAAGTGTTAGCCAAGGAACATTGGTAGATTTGATATGGCTAGCTCTATTTGAGGCAAATGTGAATTACTCCCATTTGATAACACCCCGTTTTCCTTTTCAGGTATTTATGATGGAGTCAAGACAAAAGAGTTATTTCAACCGTTAATCAGTTGATGTTGTCTTCAATGTACACTTTTTGTGATTTTTCATAGAGCAATTTCTTGTCATAGGGGGGTTGGACTTGATTTTATTTCTGATACAGGCAATTAAACTTGATCCTCTACTAGTCTTATTTTCAAATTTTTACTTCAAAATGTTTTTTTTTTTGTTTCATTTTTCTTTTCTCAAAAACCCAAAACATTATTTTCTTTTATTTTTTTGTCCTGGGTCAGAGACCACGGATGTCCCCCAATCCATTGGGCTAGAGACTAAACCTGTTCGCGGTGCGTGGGTACTGCTAGTCCAAGGAAATTTTGCACACGGCGGGAATCGAATATAGATTCTTCCACTAAATAGATCGTTCTTCCACATGTGAATGTAGCGAAGCCTTACTCTTTTTTTTAGAAAATTAAGACATATGCTACGCAAGATCATGTACATCTAATCACTATAAAACTGCACGGTTCTGTATCTCATCTTCGAGAAATTCTTAGTTAGGCACAAACCGAACACATCATTCTTACACACAACCAATAAAAAATTTACAACTAATAAAATAAAACACAAATAAATCCAACCTAAAAAAATAAAGAAACTAATATTTAAAACAAATAATCAAATCCCATGATTTCCTTTCCAATATTTATCTGTAACGATATCTCTTTCCTTTTATTTCTATATATATATATATATATATATATATATATATATTAAAACCTTTGTCATGTGTGTCTCTATTTTTAAATATTAGCACCGTAATACCTTTGGCTTTCAATGGAGACTATTTTTTTCTTTTACTTATTTTTTTTTGGTACGATACACACATATAAAATAAAAAAACCATTAATCAATAATAAATAAATAAAAAATACATGAATATTATAATAAAAATAAAACCAATACATATAATTAATATACCTTATACGATCTATAAATATATGCAAATTCTTCTATTTAGTACTTATCCATTATTTTTAAAAAAAATTAAAAGCTAATTCATAGTTTCATAGAATAATTATTTATCATATTAAGGTAATATATCATTTAAAATAACTTTGTAATGTACATAATAAAATAACTTATAATATAGACATTTTATTTCCATCATAAGGCTGATTTTAAAAAAAACGGTTAACATTTTTTAAATAACAAAGTTCACGTAAAATTTTAAATGTCAATTTTTTTTTACAGCAAATGTCAAATTTTATTAGGTGACAAAGATTTTGATATAGAAATAAAATGAGGGAGACAGTTACACGCAAAAATAGTGGAGAGAAAATTGTGGATTTCATTTATTTGTTTTAAATGTTAGTTTCTTTATTTTACATGTGTATTTATTTGCTTTTTTATTTATTAGTTAATAGATTATGATATATATAGAAATAAAAGGAAAGAGATATCGTTACTGATAAATATTGGAGAGAAAATCGTGGAATTTAATTATTTGTTTTAAATATTAGTTTCTTTATTTTTTTTTTAGGTTGGATTTATTTGTTTTTTATTTTATTAGTTGTAAATTTTTTATTGGTTGTGTGTAAGGATGATGTGTTCGGTTTGTGCCTAACTAAGAATTCCTCCTCATCTTCAGGCTAATATTTATGTGCCTCTCAGCCAAAACACAATGAAGCAGAACCCAGCAGCCTGCCTCAAATAAAACCTCTCCGGTGGTATCTAACTACTTATCTGTTCACTAATCCTTGGTTTAGGCATTACATTCATGCATTGGCAATGTTTTAAAACCAAAGTGCATATTAAATTGGTGAGACCCCATCATATGTAATTGTATTTGTTCAAGCAATTAAATTTGTCCATATGCATGATATATTTAATAGCTTGAACCAAGGATTTGAATATTTGAATAAAAAATATATAGTCAATTGACTCAATTATCAAGCAAGGACAAATTTAATTAATTGCTTGAACCAAGGATTTGAATATTTGAATAGAAGATATACTATACTACTCAATTGTTAGTCAAGTTTAATTTCTTGGACCAAGGATTTTATCGATTGACGACTCAACTATCTTTCAAGCAAAAGTGTCCAGTGTAATTTAAAAAATGATTGCTTACCTTTGGTACATGTTATTTTTTTGTTTAATGGAGTTTGCAGCAGAGGTGACAGATGCACTCATTTTTGCATGAAAGATGATATAGCGTTGGGAACTATTATCTCTTGATTTGAGGTTCTTATATTCACCGTGAATGGGAGAACTTAGATTCCGATAATAATTCTTAATATTGGTTAGTGCTTGTTATACCAGGAACTGAATGAGTATTACTTTGGGTTATAAAAAATTGACTTGGCAGAATGGGCCCCAAAGGAGCTAATTACGGTGGGTCAGCAAAAAAAAAAAAAAAAATCTTATTTTAATCAAATGAAATCCAAAACGAAACTTCTGCATACATCGTGTTTGGGAAAAACCAAAGTGTGGTCATATGAAATAACATTATGATGATCAACATATCCTTATAAAATGGCTATTCGCACTCATCACTCTTCCTAGAAAATTTACTCATAAAGTCTTTTTCTTTTCATGGAATTAATCCGGAAATGTTAATTTCCGCTGCAACGGGGCATCCTTTTTCTTAATTTTAATAGGTTAAATTACTTTTTTTTTTCTCTTAATTTATTTATTAAGTTCAATTTGGTTACTTTATTTTTTAATGTTTTAATTAGGTCCTTATTTGTTAAAATAGATTCAGCTTGTTCTTTTTATTTTTAAAATTTTCAATTAGGTCCTTATTTTTTTAAAATAGGTTCAATTTGATTTCATTTTAAACCAAATTTGGACCCATCTTAAAATGTTTGAAGCTAACAGAAGGAAAATGAGACCAAATTGAATCTATTTTTAAAAATAAAAGACCTAATTGAACCCTTTAGAAATAAAAGAACCAAATCAAACCCAATTTAAAAAATAAAGAAGCTAAATTAAACCTTTTAAATTAGGAACCAAATTGAACCTACTAAATAAATTAAGGGACTAAAAAAATAATTTAACCATTTTAATTTTAATATATTATCAAAGTTCGAGGAGAAAAAAGACTACCCCATTTTAGGGTCCTAGGAGCCTCTCTAATGCTATCAATTAATTTAAGATACCTATTTTGGGTATCTTATCTCATTAAAACAAGGATTTAACATTTTTTTAGTCCCTAAACATTATATGATTTCTAATTTTGGTCCTTAAACTTATTTTATGTCAATACTTTTAGTTCTTGTTGTCTATTTTTACTGTTAAACGTGACTTGCCATGTGTAAAAATCAATGACATGACATTTACAAGTTAGCTATTAAACTGAGCAATATTCAATCCTAGTCATGCACAATTCTAACTAAAATGAGGACATTCATTATTGTTATTTATGATCACAAATGTAAGTAAATACAACAATTATCAGTCATCAATTAACAAAGATTTTTGAACGGCAGGGCCTTTTCCAAATATAAAAATTTATTAGGTACTAATTAAAACTAGGACGGTATCTTTTGTAACAAAGCGGTGGCCATGGATACCCTCCAAAAAATAGGCATTATAAAATTTGTATGTATACTCTTATTTTGCCCCCAATAAGTTAACTGGCTATCCATATATATATATATATATATATATATATATATATATATATATATATATATATATATTATAAAATTTGTATATATATTCTTATATTGTAAGTTTTTCTTTCTTTTAACTTGTTTTAATTTATATTTTATATGAGTAAAAGTTATAATAAATCTTTTGTTTTATAGGTTAGTTTTAATATATTAATTTTGAAAATATTTTTTATTTATTTTTTGTATGTGGTGACCTCATAAAAAATAAGCTAGCTCCACTTCTGACCAAAGCCAAAAAAAAAAAAACATAAATGTTAGGTATCAAAATTAAAATACTCCTATTTTAGGGGTACCAAAAAATTATTTAAGTCAAAATATTTTTATGTAATACTATATATTAATATGTTAAATATTTAAATATGACGAAAAATTTAAAGAAAATTTTTCATTGTTATAATGATGAAAAATTTAAAGAAAAATTTTCATTGTTATAATTATGAAAAATTTAAGATAATGATTTAAATATGACAAAGTCAAAGATAATGATGCTTTATATTCATTGTTATATAAGTTTTTAAGAGATTATTTTTTGGCTTAAATAATTTTTTGGTACATATAAAATAGGCGATTTTGATTTTGCCACCTAAACTACCATTTTTTCTATTTTAGTACCTCACATATTTTTACATTTGATTTAAATATCTATCGTTAATGAGCTTTCGTTAATTGCTGAAGTGAAACGGAGTGCTATGTAACCAAGTCAAGGTTATTTAAAAAAAAACTTGACAAAAAGTTTCTAAGAGATAAGAGAGTACAATACCAAAAAAAAATGTAACTCCAAACAACAGATTGAGAGATTAAAAAAAAAAAAAAAACTGGACACGATACCGAATGACTAGATTTGAGCAGGAAAAATATAGATTTAAAAGTTAGACACATTGCCAAAAGGCGAAATTTGAGTTGAAATTTTTCTTTGGAATATTGATACGTGGCAAGCCAAGACACTATTATATATTATATATTATTATTATATTAGTAAACTCCTTTATTAAATTACATAGTAAATAAATAGATAATTCTACCTTTGAAATAAGTTGTACAAGTGCGAAGTCGTTATCAAAAAATAAAATAAAATGTACGAGTGGGAAGTCATAATTCATAGCGTGAGGAGCTTGACTTGGAGTGGTCAATCAAGACAAAGAGCGTAGAAAATCGTAATGGGCAGTTAGTTAAATCCTGCAGTGGAGCTTTCAAATTTCAATTTCAATACATTACAAGTCACAATTCTTAGTGAATATTTCAATTTCAATACATTACAAGTCACAATTCTTAGTGAATAGTGATTGTTTTCTTTCGTGTGTGAAGAATCGTAATGATGGGCAGTTACTTTCACAAAATCTTGTTTGCAATGTTAATGTGCTTTTTGCATACCCAATTATCCATTCTTGGATTCATCTCGCCGAGCTCAGATGTGAAATGCATTGAGAGGGAGAGACATGCACTCATCAGCTTCAAACAAAGCCTGATAGATAATTCTGGCAAGCTGTCAACATGGAAGGACGGTGACAATTACAGAGATTGCTGCAAATGGAGAGGCATTGAATGCAACAATGAAACAGGTCACGTGCGGAAGCTTGATCTTCGTGGTTCCAAAATTCACTATTTGAGAGGTGCAATCAATCTCACTTCATTGATTGACTTGCAAAATATGGAATATTTGGATCTCAGTTTTAATATTTATCTTGGTGGCAATCAAATCCCAGAACACATGGGCTCCTTCAAAAACTTAAGATATCTCAATCTGTCATACTCAAGATTTGGTGGGAGGATTCCTTATGAATTGGGAAATCTCTCAAAGTTGGAGTATCTTGATCTTAAAGAAAATTCACTTGTTGGAGAAATCCCTTCTCAACTAGGGAAGCTTACAAGTTTACAATATCTTGATCTAAGTGGCAATTTTGATATCAGTGGAGAAATCCCTTATCAACTTGGAAATCTCTTACAGTTGAGGTATCTTGATCTTATGTTTAATTCACTTTCTGGAGCAATCCCTTTCCATGTTGGGAATCTTCCTATCTTGCGTACTCTTGGACTTGGAGGCAATTTTGATCTTAAAATCAATGATGCAAAGTGGGTATCTTCTCTCTCTTCATTAACAACACTTGTCCTGAGTTCATTGCCTAATCTTGGCTCCTCTCGTCACTGGCTACAAATGATCAGTGAGCTCATTCCCAACTTAAGAGAGTTAAGGTTAGTTGGTTGTAGACTTTCAGATGATAATATTTCATCTTTGTTTCCTTCTCATTCCAACCTTACCACTTCTCTTTCCATTCTTGATCTCTCTGATAATATGCTGACGTCATCAACATTTCAACTGTTGTTCAACTATAGCCTTAATCTCCAAGAGCTTTATCTTTCTTTAAATCATATTGTTTGGTCGTCTCCTCACTATCCAAACTTTCCTTCTCGTGATCCTTGATCTCTCTGATAATAATCTGACATCATCAAAATTTCAAGGAAATTTCAACTTCGGCTTCAAACTACGAGAACTTTATCTAGTAAATTGCGGTCTTACTGATAAAAGTTTTCTTGTGCCATCTGCTTCCAATAAAATTCTTCACCTTCTCTTGTCACCCTTGATCTCTCCATGAATCTATTCAAATCATCGGCTATATTTCATTGGCTTTTCAACTTCACCACAAATCTTCATAGTCTTTCTCTAGATTATAACTCGTTAGAAGGTCCCATTCCAAATGGACTAGGGAAAGTGATGAACTCTCTTGAAGTTCTTATCCTTAGCTCTAACAACCTGCAAGGCGAGATTCCAGCTTCCCTTGGGAATATATGCACATTGCAGGAATTAGAACTTAGCGATAACAACTTGAGAGGGGAAATTTCTAGCTTCATTCAAAATCCTTCATGGTGCAACAGACACATATTTCAGCTTTTGGACTTATCTCATAACTGGATTACTAGAATGCTACCTAATCTTTCAAAATTTACATCTTTGAGGAGATTATATCTTTCCAATAATCAGTTAATAGGAGAAATACCTAAAAGCATTGGATTGCTATATGAGTTGTTGTCTCTTCACCTAGAGGAGAGTCACTTGGAGGGTGATATTGTTGAAGCGCATCTCACAAGTTTGTCCAAATTGGAGGAGTTGGACTTTACAGACAACTCATTGTCTCTAAAGTTTGGTACTACCTGGGTTCCACCTTTCCAATTATCTACTTTGGGACTCGCTTCTTGCAAGTTGGGTCCAAGTTTCCCAAGTCGGCTCCAGACTCAAAGTCACTTAAGCTTTCTAGATATTTCTGATGCTGGGATTGATGACTTTGTACCAGTTCGGTTTTGGAACAAGTTAGAGACTATAACTGAGATGAATATGTCTTACAACAGTCTTAAACGTACAATTCCGAATTTACCAATCAAGCTTACTGATGATGATGATACATTTATAATTCTAAATTCAAATCAACTTGAAGGTGAAATTCCTGCTTTTTTATCACAAGCTTACACATTGGATCTTTCCAAAAATAAGATTTCAGATATAAATAAATTCTTGTGTGGAAAAAGCGCAACCACAAACATGGACACTTTGGATTTATCAAATAATCAAATAATGGGACAGCTGCCTGACTGTTGGGAACATTTAAATTCATTAGTATTTCTTGATCTAAGCAATAATATATTGTCAGGGAAGATTCCACAGTCCATGGGTACTCTTGTTAATTTGCAAGCTTTGGTCCTACGAAACAACAGTTTTATTGGAGAACTACCACTCACATTGAGGAACTGCACTTATTTAGATATATTAGATGTGAGTGAAAATTTGTTGTCTGGTCCAATACCCTCATGGATTGGAGAAAGTCTACAACATTTGGAAATCTTGAGTTTGAGAGCAAATCACTTCTTTGGAAGTGTTCCTGTACATCTCTGCTATTTGAGTCAAATTCAAGTCTTGGATCTCTCAAGGAATAACTTGTCAGGAGGAATTCCAACTTGTATCAGGAATTTTACTGCAATGCTAGAAAGGAGCGTAATCCCATGGAAAATTGCAAGGAAACGAAAAATTTCATCTCTAGAGTCTGGCAATATAATTTATGACTCTAACGTGTTATTGATGTGGAAAGGTCAGGAATATTTGTTTTTGAATCCCGAGTATTTTCTAATCAGCATTGATCTCTCAAGTAATGATTTAACAGGTGCAATACCAAAAGAGGTTGGATATTTACTTGGATTAGTTTCTTTGAATTTGTCAAGAAACAACTTAAATGGAGAAATTCCTTCTGAGATTGGGAATATAAATTGGCTAGACTTTCTTGACTTATCAAGAAATCATTTCTCTGGCAAAATTCCTTCTACTCTTTCCAAAATTGATGGTCTTGGCAAGTTAGACTTATCAAACAATGATCTCAGTGGAAGAATCCCATGGGACAGACATTTTGAAACCTTTGATGCCTCTAGTTTTGAAGGAAATCCTGATCTTTGTGGTGAGCAACTAAACAAAAGTTGTCCTGGAGACGAGACAAAAGTAAAGCCTCAAGGAGCTGCAATTCATGGTGAAGATGATAATTCAGTTTTCTATGAAGCATTATATATGAGCTTGGGGTTTGGATTCTTCACGGGCTTTTGGGGCTTGTTAGGGCCAATACTACTTTGGCAACCATGGAGAATTACTTACCTGAGGTTCTTGAACAGACTAACAGACTTCATACTTGTTACTGTTGAAGTGAATGTTTTGAAGTGCCATAGGTGGCTCAAAGGCTAGCAGGTATGTAATTCCTATAACTTCTCTATTTGAATTTCGTATTTAATAAACCAATAACTTTTGTTATGGAAAGGGAGAATGTGTTTTTCTAAAAAATAGTACATCTTGACATGAATCTGTTTATTAGATTTATTCATTTAATTCTTTAGCCTTTAATTTCGTTCTGTTTTACTTGATTATATCTCTTACTTATATGTCTCTCCCACCATACACACATATTAGCTTTCATCAATTTAAACATTGAGCAGTTCTTTAGTCTGTGCCTTTACAGATGATGTGATGTGTTCTGTTTAGAGGGTTTTTTTTTTTTTTTTTTAAGTTATCTTCTCCAATGTTTAAAGTTAAAACCTCTTTAAAAATGCTTACAGCTATGTACTTTTTTGAACTCTAATGGCTAGCTAGTTTTCTAGTTTCATTTAATTTATTGCAAAAATTAATTCTCCATCTCCATTAATATAATCTGAATGGTATCACAAAATTTGCAGTTTATGGCGGATTAGCTTCAAAATTCCAATCTGGGATGAAAGCTTCATGGATTGCTAAATGTGTACGATATGTAGTATTGAGGTTTAATATGTAATGCAAAACTACTATTTGAAGAAACTTATTGATTTGATTGTCTTTTATTGTATAATCTATTTGTAATTTTCTTTTCTTTTTCTTTTTAAGTCAAGACTATTGATATCTAAAATGTGAAGGTTTTGCATTCTCTCTTGTATGATGATGGCTGCTAATAGCCTGCCACATTCAAATGACGACCCAAATTTATACATGTCACCAAGAATGCGAGATATCAAGATAATGTTTGTTGATCAAGCTAGTATGTCAGTGCCCATTGGGTTTCAACTTAATCACTATTATGCATTTTGCATATGCTATGACAAAATAAACATATTGTTTAATAAAAACTAATATTCACATGATTTTTTTTATTAATAATACATGACTCTAAAAACATTTTAATATTAATATTCTTTTAATAGTATTTTTCATCTAGTTTATAAAATATTAACAAAATTATAATATAAACTATTTTTATATATAATATAGTATTGGGATTTTATTTTTTAACCTTTTAAATTCCAGAATATCGACTTATTGGGATTATTGTAAGCCACAGTGGAACCTTGTCATGGCGGCATGGTAATTTTTGCAACATGATCACATGTTCTGGGGGAAAAAGAAGTCACTGGCAGTGAGGGTGATATGGTGTGCAGTGGTTTGGTCCTTGTGGATTCACAGGAACAACATTGCTTTTAATAATGAAATTGTGAATGCAGAAATTGTGGTTGATTTGTTTAAAGTTACATCATGGAGATGGTAAAAATGCAGGATGAAGGGCTTCAATTCCTCTTTTTATGACTGGGCAAACTTCCCTTTGGAGTGTCTCAAAGTCAAAGGTGTATAGGAAAGGCACACGGGTTATGTCTCTTTTATGACTGTTTAAAACTTCAAATAACAATGGAGCAACGAATGATCAATTCTAGGAATTCAAATAACAATACAAAGAATGATCAGTTTTAGTAAATGTTTACACAGCTTCATTTTTCTGATGTCTAAAATGGGTTTCTATGAAAAGTTTTGTTACAGCTTTTGTTCCTTCCATTGTGTAAACAAATGTTGTGTTGCGTCGAATGAAACCTCTCCACTGGTATCTATCTCTTCGGTCCTTGGTTTAGGCATTACCACAATGAAATTTGGTAGATTAATTCAAATATGCTTTTGCAATATTTTAAATTACATTTTCAAGTTCGAGGATATTCCGCACCTATGTGACAAAAAAGTTAAAGTGAGACCCCTTCATAATTGTATTTGTTCAAAAGCAATTAAATTTGTCCATCATCAATGACAAATTTAATTGGTTGAACTAAGGATTTGAATATTTGAATAAAATATATAGTTAATTAACTAAATTCCCAATCAAGGACAAATTTAATTTCTTGAACCTGTATGATTTGAATATTAATTTGAATAAAAGATGTAGTCGATGGACTGAATTATCAGTCAAGGACAAATATAATTTCTTAAACCAAGGATTTGAATATTTGAATAAAATATATAATCAATTGTCTCAATTATCATTCAAGCTCAAGTGACCCAGTCAAATTCACAAAAATATTTCTTGTGTCGTTGGTCATGGTAATTAGATACAGATAGGAAGTACTTGTCCTGTATAGTGAATGAAGACAAACACCGTAGAAACTAAGTATACAAATATGCTAACTACTTAAATCTTGCTGCTCTGTTTTCAATGCATCTCAAGTCATAATTCTTAGCGTTTGTTGTTTCTCAAAAATTTCATATGAGGAAAATTGTAATGGTTACTTACTCTCTCAAAATCTTGTTTGCAATGTTAGTGTGCTTTTCGCATATCCATGTATCCATTCTTGGAGTCATGTTGCCATCACAGAGCTCATATGTGAAATGCAATGAGAGGGAGAGACAAGCACTCCTCAACTTGAAACAAAGCCTCACAGATAACTCTGGCATGCTGTCTGCATGGAGGAACGATGACAATAGCAGAGATTGCTGCAAATGGAAAAGCATTCAATGCAACAATGAAACATGTTTGGCATGTGAAATCAATCTCACTTCATTGATTAATTTGCAAAATATTGAACAGTTGGACCTCAGCAATAATTTTGTCCGTAGAAGTCAAATCCCAAAACTCGTCGGCTCCTTCCAAAACGTAAGATATCTCAACCTATCATGGTTGTGGTTTGATGGGAGAATTCCTCAAGAATTGGGAAATCTCTCAAAGTTGGAGTACCTTGATCTAAGTTATAATTTTGATATCCATGGAGAAATCCCTTTTCAGTTTCAAAATCTCTCACAACTGCAATATCTTGATCTTAGAGACCTTAATCTTTCTGGAGCAATCCCTTTCCAAATTGGGAATCTTCCTATCTTGCATACTCTTAAACTTAAAGGCAATTTTGATCTTAAAAGAAGTGATGCAAAGTGGCTATCTTCTCTCTCTTTGTTATCAACTCTTGCCCTCGATTCATTGCCTAATCTTGGCTCCTCTCGTCGCTAGCTACAAATGATTAGTATGCTTATTCCAAACATAAGAGAGTTGAGTCTAGTTGGTTGTAATCTTATTGATAAAAGTTTTCTTGTGTCATCTGCTTCTATTCAAAATTATTCATCTTCTCTTGTCACCCTTGATCTCTCCTATAATCCATTGGAATCATTGGCTATATTTCACTGGCTTTTCAACTTCACCACCAATCTTCATAGCCTTTCCCTTGATGGTAACATGTTAGAAGGTCCCATTCCAGATGAATTTGGGAAAGTAATGAACTCTCTTCAGTATCTCGATCTCTATGACAACAATCTGCAAGGTGAGATTCCAGCATCCCTTGGGAATATATGCATATTGCAAACATTATACCTTGAAAAAAACAACTTGAGTGGGGAAATTTCGAGCTTTATTCAAAATTCTTCAAGGTGCAATAGACATGTATTTCAAAGTTTGTATTTATCTTCTGTTCCTATCTGAGGGCAACAAGGTAATTCTCTCTATGCCAGTATCTTCAGTCCGAGATCTCCTTCAAACGTCCGAACCCTCCTAGGTGAGAGGAAGGATGAGTACCGGCAAAAGGCACTCCAATGCTCAAGTCAGCTTTCGATTCAGAGCATTTAATAAGTGTAATAAATGAGGATAAAAGTTACCGTACTTAGAGAATCGTAGCCCTTTTTATAGTTACTTTTACTGGGCCTTGGACTTTTATGCGCCCTGATTATCTTTTGATGGTTTGTCATTACTAATTAAGATTGTTAATTACCTTCTAATTCTTTTATCATCTTGGTAACACCTTTTTTAGTATGATTTATCTTATCCGAGTACTCTTCGTGGTACTTGGTTATCATGGTGCCAAATACCTGGTTGTACCTATTCGGCAACTTGGTCGATACCTGTCTTCTATAATCTTCTATCAATGGTATTTAGTTATCCTTACTGTCGAATACCTCTCTAGCATGAAGGGTATTCGACTATTCCAATTACCTAATACCTATCCGGTGTGGAGGGTATTCGGCTAATCCTATTGCCGAATACCCATCTGGTATACATGCCCCCAGCCTCGAGTGAACAGTCATGATGAAGAGGCTTATAGTTTTGGTTTGTTTTGGATTGTTCAAGGTGAGTGGCTATTGTGATGTCTTTTCGAATCCCTGCCATTATGATAGAAAAAAGCCGTTGGGGATGAGGAAAATGAAGCGTTGCTTTCTTGTGAACCACTAGATCTTAGTTGATCTAACGGTTGAGGTTTTTGCACCTTGTGGGCTTTTGTGGACCTGGGCCCTATAAATAGGATGTAAGGGAGATGTCATCCTTACTCCTTTTATTTACATCTTTCCTAATCAAAGTTTTTGCTCTCGGTCAAATACTCCATTTGTGATCCTTTTCACCGTGTGAATCAGGTACGAGTTGTGGGTCCTTCTTCTCTTAATCATGGATCTGTCTAGCGCTAGCTTTTCTAGGGAAATGGAAGTTCTTAATGTTCGATCATCTTCTTCGTCTATCGAGGGGTCTGACAGTTCTAGCGAAGAGTCTTTGTCCTCGTCTTCGTCTTCGTCTTTAGCCGCTTTCCGAGAGGAAGTGGCCGAGAATTTAATCTCCCCTCCGGTGAATAAGGTTATTCTTAGTCGGACTCCAAAGCGTAAGTCGAGGTTTATGCAGGGAAAGAATAGAGAATTTCCACCGATAACCCTCGCTGGGTATACATGGGTAGACGAGGAGGTTGGGTCCTACTATACTCATTATGATAATAAACTTAGTGTTTCCAATTTTTTAAACTATGTAACCGTTTGTACCATAGATGAGGATGAATTTTGTCTGATAGCCCTACAATGTTGTCGGCGAGAATCCAACCCAGGATTTGTCTTCTTGGGGAAGGGGGACTTTCGGAGAGATTTCTTTGATATGTATGATTGTGTCTTCCAGGATCTTCACGTGATAGTCCCTTTCAATGACTTTACCATGGGGGTGCTTCAGGTTTTAAACGTCACACTATCTCAGTTGCATCCGAATAGGTGGGCGGCCATTCAGGCCTTTCGAGCCCTTTGAATTTTTTATTAAGCCTTTTGTAAGTGTTTTTTTGTACTATTTTTCTACTCGGCCGAGGGATGGTTTATGGGTTTCCTTAATAAGAAAGCCGAAAAGACCCCTATTCTAGTCTTTTACTTCTTCGAATAAAAATTTCAAAATCGACTTCTTCAAGGTTGTCATTAAGCCGAATATAGGGGCCAACCATTTTTATGATAGTAGTGGGAAGGCTCTATTTCCGTTGTACTGGGAGAGGACCCCTCAACATTATGACAAGTTTTCGAAGTCTTTGAAGACCAAACAAGAACACAAGGATCTTATGTTCCTTGAGTCGCCTCCTAGAAAGCTTCCGGCCAGACGGCTTATTGCTTTGTTTAATTCTTCAAACGTTTTTGTAGACTTGTGTGGTAAGCTTTTGATTTTCTTTTTCTACTATTCATGGTTTATATTACTTATAATTGACTAAGTATATGTTTGCCGGATGTAGGTATTATGGCCGAATCAGGTGGTGACGTGTTGTCTTCTAGGAATGCCAGGAAGAACCGGGCTATTGCTGCAGATAACCCTTCGAGTGTTGCGTCCCTTCCTCCCGTGGCAAAACAACCTCCACAAAAGGGGCCGCCTCAAGATGTTATGCCTCCTCTGGCTACAGATAAGAAATGTCATCGGAGCCATGAGACCTCTGAAGAGGATAAGTTTAAGAAACTTAAGCACAGAACACTTGACTTTTTAGGGTTCGGATCCTTGGCGTCGATTCCTTGTTAGGTTCTAAGACCTTGGACGATGTCCAACCCCTCGGATTTCGATTTTGATTATAACAATTAAAGGATAAATTTTGAAGTATCTAATGGTCTTGTTTGAGTGTTATAGGATCTACGTCGTCCAATGCCGCAATGGTATTGTATCTCTCAAACCTCGACTTTATGTTTCAATAAGGAAAATGTCCAGATATGTTTTGTAAAAGCGAGCGTCCAATGTTTTTGTAAAAGCAAGCGTCCAATGCTCTTGTAAAAGCGAGCGTCCAATGTCTCTATAAGCTACACACTATGTTTTCTATCTTAAAATTAATATAATATAACAATACGTTTTCGATGAAGATTCTCTGCTATGCAACGATTATTCTCTCTCATTATAACATGAAAATCTATTTGAACTTTCGAATAGTATTGAACAGGAACATAGAAGCTTCTGACTGCAGAAAAAGTACAAGTAGCAGAGGCGCTACATGTACGGCTGTCTCCTCTATCTCTCCACCCCAAGTCAAAATGTGACAACGGTCACATGCTTTGGAGAGAACCGCTTTTGGCAAAGGAACAGATCCCACAACGGATACTTTACACCAAGCTTCCTATAAATAGAGGAACCAGCTCCTGCATCAAAGAGTGACGAAAACATTGAAAAAGAGCCAAAACTCTGTCAAAACGACTGGACGATCAACACTTAAGCAAAAAGAGCTTTCTACTTAGCTTTGCTAAGCGATTCTGTTTATTCGTGTTTATTTTGTAATATCCTCTCTGTGAGAGTTACTCTTTCTTTCTATACTCAAACATTTCTGTTTGGAAAGCCAGGAGTGGCTTAGTGTTAAAGAATACTTAGGTTTGTTTTAATCTCAGGGGGAGATTAAAGGTGTGCCAGGAGTGGCCTAGAGAATACTTGTAGCCAGAAGTGGCAAGGTTAGAATACTTGAGAGTAATCAGATCTTGATTAGTAGAACCCTTCAAAAGTTTTTGAAGGAGAACTGGACGTAGCTCAGTTGAGTGAACCAGTATAAAACTAAGTGTTCTATTCTCTCGCTTTCTAGTTTACTTGCATATCTCTTAAACTATCTCTTCAACATACTACGAAAGTGTTTCTTTACACATTTTATCTACGATAATCTCTTATGTGTGTTCTAACGAAAAATGAGAAAAAGCAGTTTCATTGGACTGTTGCATTTGAACCGCTGGACGATAGCATAATCTTCTGTTTACTAAGTTCTTGTAAAACTTAAGATATACTATCTTCATATTTGTTAAAGGTTTTCGAAGAAATTATAAACACACTATTCAACCCCCCCTTCTAGTGTATTTCTCTGTATTTCAGTTGGCATCAGAGCTCGGCCTCTTGGGTTGAGTACTTAGCAATACAGAGGAAAGATCCTAAGAAAGATGGAAAACAAGGGATAAGCTGTGAACAGACCACCACTCTTCAAGGGTGTCAAATATGATTACTGGAAACAAAGAATGATAGCATTCTTTGAATCTAGCCATATTGACATGTGGGACGTTGCGGAGATGGGCGACTATATTCCACTTGATGCGAACCTCATCGAAATCCCAAAGGCTATATGGACAGAGGAGCAGAAACAAAGATTTCATCTCAACTCCAGAGCTAGAAACATCATCATGTGTGCACTACGCGAGCAAGAATACAACAAGGTGCACAGTCTCAAAAGCGCAAAACAAATGTGGGACACTCTTGCGTTAACGTATGAGGGTTCCACCCAGGTAAAACGTAACAAACTCAGTCTTCTCACTCGTCAATATGAATTGTTTAGTATGGAAGAAAATGAGGACATACAAGGTATGTTTGGACGATTTCAAACCATACTGAATGAACTTAGAGCACATGGTAAAGATTATAATAACTATGAACATATTGACAAAATTCTAAGAAGTTTGCCTAGGCAATGGAGACCACAGGTTACAGCCTTGACAACAAAAAAGGAACTGGACGATATGTCCCTAGAAGAACTCGTGGGAACTCTCAAAGTGCATGAACTAGAACTGCATCAAGATGGTGATAGCAAGAAAAATAAGTCTCTGGCGCTCAGCGTCCAGAAGCAAAGGAAAGCATCATCGTCCAAAGCCATGCAAGCTGAAACATCATCAGACGAACAATATGAAGATGATGACTCAGACGAGAATGATGAACTATCCTTTATATCCAAAAGGATACATGCTATGTGGAAGAAGAAAGGTGGATCCATATGGAGAAACCTAAATAGGAAAGGCTTCAAAGAAAAGAAGGAGAAGAGTCCAATCGTATGCTACGAATGCAAAAAGCCAGGACACTTCAAATCAGAATGCCCAGATCTTGACAAGAGCAAGGACAAGAACAAGAAATTCTTTAGCAAAGGAAAGGGCAAGAAAGTTCTGATGTCCACATGGGAAGACCTGGACGATGACTCATCATCGGACGATGAAGAAGAAGAGGAAGCATACATATGTCTGATGGCAGACACTTCAACAGATTCTTTTGAACCAGAAGAAGAAGATGAGGTAGACTTTAATGACATAGATTCACTTCAAGAAGCTTATCATGAGCTACTTTCAAACTCTTCTATTCTATCAAAGGCCTATAGAACTTTAAAGAAATCGTCCAAATCTCTTTCAAAAGAAAAAAGAAGTTTTAGAGAAAAATGTCAAACAACTTGAAAGTGAAAAGGAGGATTTACAGAAAAAGTTTACAGAGCTCTCAGAGCAAAATGAATTTACAAATGCGGAGAGGCGAACTCTCTGGAATGATGCTGCTCGAGCCCATAAATCCTGTGAGGATTCAAGGACTAGAGAAAGGAATCTTTCCATAGAGATTCGAAATCTCAACGCAGAAAACAAAAGGCTAGTTGAGAAGCTTCTGAAAGTTGAAGCAGATACTTCCTTAAGAGGTCAACCACATGATGTTGTAAAACTTCATGAAGAAATTGACAACCTAAAGAAGGATTTGTCAAACTTTGTTAAGGGCTCTGACAACCTCAAAAATCTTTTAAAATATGAAGGTTGTAAGAGACCAAATGACAGGTCAGGACATGGATATAAGGGAAATAAGTATATTCATGACGAGGAAACAGATGTTTGCTACTTCTGTGGGAAACCTGGACATATAACATCCAAATGCAGACACCTGCTTAAGAAGGGAGCATCCAATGCCCTTCAAGCTAACAAAAAAGGACCCAAGTCAATCTGGGTACCTAAAGATAAAATTGTTCCTGTTGCAGACATGCTTAACAGAAGGAAAGAAACTCAAATCATGGTTCCTGGACAGTGGGTGCTCACATCACATGACAGGAGAAAGGTGTATGTTCCAAAGCCTCCTACCCAAGACTGGTGGGACAGTCACTTTTGGAGGGAATCAGAAAGGGATGATAGCTGGCGTAGGTAAGATTGGTATACCACCCTATTCTTATATTGATAAAGTTCTTTATGTTAAAGGTCTTAAACACAATCTACTTAGCATAAGCCAATTATGTGACAGTGGATATGATGTTGCCTTTAACAAAGGTGAATGTACAGTCAAAAACTCTGATGGATCCTCTCTCTTTACTGCAAAGAGGCAAGGTAATCTGTATAAGATTAAACTTGGGGAATTATCAAGTCAAAATGTATCATGCCTAGTTTCAGTACAAGAAAATCATTGGTTATGGCATAAAAGACTTGGTCATGCAAGCTTGAGGTTAATCTCAAAGCTGAATAGGCATAACCTCGTAAGAGGACTACCAAGTATGTCATATAAAGATGATATTCTTTGTGAAGCTTGTCAGAAAGGGAAACAAGTGAAAAGTTCTTTTCAAAGTAAAAACATTGTTTCCACTTCTAGATCTCTTGAGCTGTTACATATTGATCTGTTTGGACCCACAAGAACAGCCTCAGTAAGTGGTAAAAGATACGGATTGGTTATAGTGGACGACTATACTAGATGGACATGGGTCATGTTCCTATCTCACAAAGATGAGTCCTTCAAGGTTTTTTACAAAGATGCATTACTTCTATCCGAAGTGATCATGGGGGAGAATTCGAAAACGAAAGTTTTCAAAGGTTCTGTCAGGATAATGGTATCCTTCACAACTTCTCAACACCCAGAACGCCACAACAAAATGGTGTTGTTGAGAGGAAAAATAGGTCTCTCCAGGAGATGGCTAGAACCATGTTGAATGACAATTCAACCCCTAAACACTTCTGGGCTGAAGCAGTGAATACTGCCTGTTATTTACAAAACAGAATCTATATAAGGCCAATATTGAAAAAGACTCCATATGAATTGTGGAAGGGAAGAAGACCCAACATATCCTACTTCCATCCATTTGGATGTCAATGTTTCATTCTGAACACTAAGGATAACTTGGGAAAATTTGATTCTAAGTGTGATGAAGGAATATTGCTTGGATATTCTGAAACTTCCAAGGCATACAGAGTTTACAACTCTAGAACCTTAGTTGTTGAAGAAGCTATCCATGTGAAGTTCAATGACAACAAGCCTGATAAGGAATTATCAGAGCTAGACAAATCATTTGCATATCTTAGGCTGGACGATGCAAGTAAGTCATCAGATAAGTCCAGTCAAGATGTCTCAGTTGAAGAGTCCACTGCATCACTGGACGGTCCAATAGCAGAACAAAGAGAACCTACTGGACGCAACTGGCAAATGAAGAAACATCATCCAGAGGAGCAAATCATCGGAGATCCAAAAGATAGAGTCAAAACCAGATCATCACTTCAACGACAGCATGGTCACACAACACTCATATCTCAAATAGAACCTAAGACTGTGGACGATGCCTTAGAAGATGAAAGCTGGGTCAAAGCAATGCAGGAAGAACTTGACCAATTTCAAAAGAACAATGTCTGGAAGCTAGTAGAACTCCCCAACGACAAAGAAGCTGTAGGAGCAAAGTGGGTGTTCAGAAACAAGCTGGATGAAGCAGGTAATGTTGTGAGAAACAAAGCAAGGTTGGTAGCAAAAGGTTACTCACAACAGGAAGGTATAGATTATACTGAAACTTACGCTCCTGTTGCACGTCTAGAGGCAATTCGCATTTTACTATCATTTGCAGCTCATAGCAATATGAAGCTATATCAAATGGACGTAAAAAGTGCATTCCTCAATGGACTCATAAAGGAAGAAGTCTATGTGGAACAACCCCCAGGATTTGAAAGTGATGCTTTTCCAAATTATGTTTTCAAACTTAACAAAGCTTTATATGGGTTGAAACAAGCTCCTAGAGCTTGGTATGAAAAACTCAGCTCATTTCTGTCAGAAAATGATTTCTCTAGAGGAAAAGTAAACACTACATTATTTCGCAAAGACTACTCTTCTGATTTCATTATCGCACAAATATATGTTGATGATATCATTTTTGGTGCCACTAATGAGTCTCTCTGTGAAGAATTTGCCAAACTAATGCAAACAGAATTTGAGATGAGCATGAGGGAGAGCTGAGATTCTTCCTTGGACTTCAAATCAAACAAGCTGAAAAGGGCATATACATACATCAAACTAAGTATGTCAAAGAGCTACTAAAGAAGTACAAGATGGACGATGCAAAACCTATGAGAACACCTATGCATCCAACAACAGTACTTGGACTGGACGACAACTCAAAGAAAGTAGATAACACTCTTTACAGAGGAATGATAGGATCACTCCTATACCTCACAGCGTCCAGACCTGACACCATGTTCAGTGTATGCTTATGTGGCAGATTTCAATCTGACCCAAGGGAAGTTCATTTAACTGCTCTTAAAAGAATTTTTTGATATCTTGCTGGAACCACTGATCTTGGTTTATTTTTCAAAAGGCAGAAAGATTTCAGGCTAATTGGATACTGTGACGCTGATTATGCTGGAGATAGAATTGAAAGAAAAAGCACTAGTGGAGGCTGTCACTTCATTGGTGGTAATCTAGTCTCCTGGATATGCAAGAAGCAAGGAACCATTGTTCTTTCCACTGCTGAAGCAGAGTATATCTCAGCTGCAAAATGTTGTTCTCAAATCTTATGGATCAAACATCAACTTGAGGACTATAGCATATATGAGAGTAACATTCCTATCTTCTGTGATAGTAAAGCTGCCATAGATCTCTCTAAAAATCCCATATTGCATTCAAGGGCAAAGCATATAGAGATTAAGCATCACTTTATAAGAGATCATGTTCAGAAGGGTACTGTGGAACTACATTTTGTAACCACAGATAATCAGCTTGCTGATATATTCACTAAACCCCTTACTGAAGACAAGTTAACCCTTCTAAGGAATAAACTTGGTATGGACTCTGTAAAGGAATGATTATCATCTACATGGTGCGTCCAATAAAACCTTAGCATCCAAATGGACATATCGTCCAAAGAACACTAAGGTTTGCACGTGCATTTCATATGTCACACGTAAGTCCAATATCTGGACGATGTTTTTATCTTAGCTTTTCGGTTTTGTTCAAATGGCCAAAACAGTTCATTTCAGAGTAAGTATGAGTTAATACTCTATGCTGAGTCACCAAAATGTTAGTAACCATACACAGTTACCCACAATCTTCGCACGACTCATCATGGCGGGTTTTATGGCATCATCACCATTTCAAATATTCAAAAAGCCCAAAACCGTTTCATATTCTCCAAACAAAGCCCAAATATACACTTATCAAATCGTCACAGAAAATCACCACCGTACCCATCTTCTCTGAGATTATCATCACCCTTAAGCACACACACTCTCTCTCTCTGAAACTCAAAACCCTCTTAGAAAACCTAAAAATCCAAACTTTTCTACCATGTCGAACTCTGCGAGCTCAAGCAACTCTGAACTCGACGTCCACACCTACCCTGAGACCACGGTGGTGTGTCAAGGTGCTGCTACACTGCACATTGAGCACTTCTTTGACATCGAAAAGCTGGAGAAGCTGGGCCTGAATCTGCACGAGAGCCTTCTGAAGTGTGGAATCAGAGGCTACTTCAACGAAAACCAGAAGATATTCCCTGAGTTGATCAGGATGTTTTGGAGAAATGCCAGATTCCATAACCCAAGGGTGCTAGTGGCCACTGTTCTTGGACGAGAAGTGACACTATCCATCGAGTCCATTGTAAAGGTAACTGGTTGCATTAGGGAGCAGAACCAGTACAGAACGAACTGGGCCACGCAATACGGCAATCACGTTGCAAACGTGCTTTGCAAGACCAAATCCATAGCCTCAATAAAGATTGAGTACAAGAACCTGTGTGAAGAAGCAAAAATCTGGCAGCAGGTGTGCAACAAAAGTATCCTGCACAAAGCTAGGTCTAAGGACTCAATCACAGACTTACACAAGTTCGTGATATTCCATATTATGGAAGGTATTCCCTTCAACCTTCCTCACACCATTTACGTCAATATCGTGAGAATGATGAAGTCTGTTGGTGGCAATGATGACATTTTCTACGCCGCTATGTTGAACAAGATCTTCTGGGACCAGAAGGTCTATCAACGTTTCTTTGATGAACTGGAAGAAAATGTTCACGAAGCTATTGTGAAGAAAGGGCAAATGGTAGCAACACAACAACCATTTGGTGAGTCCAACATAAAGCCTATGAAGATCAAGCTGACAGCCAAGGTCTTAAGGGACCTGGATGAAGATACCATCAACAAGCAACGACATGAACAGAGCAAAATTATCTCCAATGATGATGAGGAGGAGATTGATCTTCTTGGTATTGGTAAAAAGATCAAAAGACTGATGGAGGAACAGGGGAGCAGAAAGATAACACGTCATATGTCTCAGAAGCATGAGGAAGATGCTGAAAAGGAGAGAAGAACCAAGAAAAGACATGCTGATACCTCTACTGCTCAATCCCCTACAGAGAAGCGTCCAAGGACTGATGCGTCCAGACCTGCTCAAGCTGAGCAGCGTCCAAAGGCAGCTTCAGTAAAGCCTGCTCCAGAAAAGCCAAAGGTTCGGAAGCTTCAACTACTGGACGACTCTGATGATGATGACCAGATCCCAATTGGTCAAATCATGAAGAAAGCAGAGGAGAAGGAGGACCCTCAGCAAAAGAAGCAGAATGTACAACCTACTAAACCAATTTCCTTTCCTTCTAATGTTCCGCGACGAGTCAAGACTCAGGCAGCAAGGCCAAGGAGAATTGCAGTTCTACCACCTTCCTCTCAAGACACCGACAGCATATCCACCAGCACCCTACTACCAGCAACATCCAGTGCTCCATCCACATCAACAACCTAGCATCCACATCTTCGCTTGGACCTGTCCAAGTTTGTGCGTCCAAGGGATGCATGGAGGGATACCTGGTCCCCATGGACTATACCCCCCAAGCAGAAAACCAAAGAAGAAGAAGACAGGGAATGCTTCCCTATTGCATTCCTTAAACGGAATGAACAAAATTACAGTAAGAGGCGCGATGTGATACGGAGGCCTCTACAAGAACCTTTGGAGAGGTATCTGTCTATTGCCTCCACACCAGAATGGACGAGGTATGATTACGCTCATGATCCTTCAGCTGACTATGCCGCAATGCCAGAAGGAGCAATAATCAGCAACCCCTTGCCCACTTGGACGAGAGAAGTGTATCCACACTTGATCCGAATGACTCAACCTTACTCTTGTCCAACTGGAACCCAACAAAGGGTACGTCCAACAGCAGAAGATCTGCATAAACCAGAGGTGGAGGTTGCTTCGAAATTCACAAAGATGGTTGCGGAGCAAAAAGGGAAGGCTCCAAGAAAGAAGAAGGCACCATCCAAGAAGCCCCCTGTTTGCAGGGATATTGAACTGGCCGCAGAATTGCAGTTGGCCATTAAAGAAAGCCTGGGCCCTTCCAAGACGAAGCAGCGTCCAGATGTAGAGTGGGTCAAGGATGCTCGCATCTGGACTCCTATCACAAAGTTCCTGCCTCTACCTGCTGGGACTCCAATCCTAAACTTCCAGCCAGGTGACTATGATGAACTGGTAAACTTCTTCAACAAATGTATATACCAAACCAAGCCATCGCCTACCCACCAAACCTTCACATAAGCCACGCCACAGAAATAAAGTTTGTACCAGACAGGGTGTGTCCCAGACTACCCTTATATGATGCTGGTCGCAAGAAAGGCTACAAGTTCTACGGCATTGAGATGCCAAGCAGGGAAGAGAAAGTTGAAACCCTGCAAAAATCCTCTCATACCTGGGGTCATCTGTTTGACAAGACTGGTAAGCTTACGCGTCCACTCGAAACCTTTGATTCCACTATCTTTTGGCGCCAGATCTTATGGAACGACTCCCAGAAGGCCTCCTCCTCCGGCAGCTCCAAGATTGATTTTGTTCAACCCTCTCATGGTCTTGAGGTGCTGCATCCAGTGAAGTCTCACCACTTCTCAGATACCTTTGCCTTCTTTCTGAAAGATTCAGATGACTATTTGAGTTCGTGAAGACATTGCCTATCATCAGAAGCAACAAAGTGTTTGATCTTCGAACACTGGATCGCACAGAGTTTGTGGAGGAACTCCAAACTCTGCATGAGGAGTACAAGGCAGAAGAGGCCAGAGCTGCAGAACAAGCTCATCTAGAGCAGCTGGTTCTTGAGAAAGCTGAGACTACAACCACTGACAAGGAAGATCAGGTTGCCAAGTCAAAAGCTACACAAGCAGAGTTGGATGAAGCATCTGCCAAGGTCACAAAGGTGTTAGCCCATCTTGACTTGGACCCATCCGAACCAGTAGACGTAGAACACTTTGTCACTTCACATGAAGAACCTACCGTCCAATCTGGAAAGTCCAAGGATGATGAAGAGCCTATTGTTGAAGCATCCAAGCCCATGGAATCACCTACAGAAAGGCCTCCTGCTGAAGATATAACCAGCTTCCCCATTGTTAATGCGTCTACTGAAGCTCACTCGGGTACACGTCAATTGGTTCCCACGGGATCTTCAAGTCCAAGGGGCATCCATCCCTTGTGATTTGCTGAACCTCAAGGGGTCTCAGAAGATCGTGTTCATGAGATAGTGCAACAGGCTCTGAGGCAACAACAGCTGGAAACCGAAGCAGCTCTTCAAGCATTTCAGCAAAGGCAACAGGCTGAGGCTGCTCAACATCGGATGTTACTGCAGAATGCCATCACTGAACAATTCATGAGCCTCTCCCAAACGCTTGTGAATCAAATTCAAAATACTGCAGCCAACCTACTTGGACAAGTTGCTCATGCTGTTCCACCCGTCCAATCACAACCTCATCAACCAGCACCACCTGCCCAAGCACCACCAGAGCAACCACCACCACCATCACAGGAACCACCTCCACAGCCATAGGTGACCATGATGGTCAAGTCATCTTTCCATCTTTCAAACCCATTTTTGTTTATGACAAAGGGGGAGAAATTGGAATTTTGATGTCAATAGAAGTATATACTCTACACTCTGTGAATATACTGGCTATTTTATGAAAACGTCTTTAATACATAAAATGTTTATTTCATATATATTCCGCATCCATATCCTTGATATGTTTTACACTCTGATATCTATTATATCTGATATATTCTTGCTGTATATTATATATTGTTATAAGATGCATAAGAAATGTTGAACTCAGGGGGAGTACTTCATGTCAACATATACATGTTCTCTATCAACATACACTGGCATAACATAATCATCTCTTACATGTTTTATAATAGTCATATATGATTATGTGCCTGTTAACATCAAAATTTAACATTATTTGTCATCATCAAAAAGGGGGAGATTGTTAGGTTCTAAGACCTTGGACGATGTCCAACCCCTCGGATTTTGGTTTTGATGATAACAATTAAAGGATAAATTTTGAAGTATCTAATGTTCTTGTTTGAGTGTTACAGGATCTACGTCGTCCAATGCCGCAATGGTATTGTATCTCTCAAACCTCGACTTTATGTTTCAATAAGGAAAGTGTCCAGATATGTTTTGTAAAAGCGAGCGTCCAATGCTTTTGTAAAAGCAAGCAACCAATGCTCTTGTAAAAGCGAGCGTCCAATGTCTGTATAAGCTACACACTATGTTTTCTATCTTAAAATTAATATAATATAACAATACGTTTTCGATGAAGATTCTCTGCTATGCAATGATTATTCTCTCTCATTATAACATGAAAATCTATTTGAACTTTCAAATAGTATTGAACAGGAACATAGAAGCTTCTGATTGCAAAAAAAGTACAAGTAGCAGAGGCGCTACATGTACGGCTGTCTCCTCTATCTCTCCATCCCAAGTCAAAACGTGACAACGGTCACATGCTTTGGAGAGAACCGCTTTTGGCAAAGGAACAGATCCCACAACGGATACTTTACACCAAGCTTCCTATAAATAGAGGAACCAGCTCCTGCATCAAAGAGTGACGAAAACATTGAAAAAGAGCCGAAACTCTGTCAAAACGACTGGACGATCAACACTTAAGCAAAAAGAGCTTTCTACTTAGCTTTGCTAAGCGATTCTGTGTATTCGTGTTTATTGTAATATCCTCTCTGTGAGAGTTACTCTTTCTTTCTATACTCAAACATTTCTGTTTGGAAAGCCAGGAGTGGCTTAGTGTTAAAGAATACTTGGGTTTGTTTTAATCTCAGGGGGAGATTAAAGGTGTGCCAGGAGTGGCCTAGAGAATACTTGTAGCCAGAAGTGGCAAGGTTAGAATACTTGAGAGTAATCAGATCTTGATTAGTAGAACCCTTCAAAAGTTTTTGAAGGAGAACTGGACATAGCTCAGTTGAGTGAACCAGTATAAAACTAAGTGTTCTATTCTCTCGCTTTCTAGCTTACTTGCATATCTCTTAAACTATCTCTTCAACATACTACGAAAGTGTTTCTTTACACATTTTATCTACGATAATCTCTTATGTGTGTTCTAACGAAAAACGAGAAAAAGCAGTTTCATTGGACTGTTGCATTTGAACCGCTGGACGATAGCATAATCTTCTGTTTTACTAAGTTCTTGTAAAACTTAAGATATACTATCTTCATATTTGTTAAAGGTTTTCGAAGAAATTATAAACACACTATTCAACCCCCCCTTCTAGTGTATTTCTCTGTATTTCATTCCTACTATGACAGCTGAAGAGTTTTTTGCAAAAGACTTCAGCCCGAAGATGATTAGTTCTAGTGACATTTTCGAGACCAGGCAGAACCTTCTGAACAACGCTAGTGCTGTTTCCAATTGGGCGACCTACTGTGAATTTCAAGCCAGAGCCTCGGCTATTGCTCACCATATGTTCATGAATCCTTTAAAAGAGGCTGAGAAGTTGAAGAAAAGTTTGAAGGAAGCGCAGACCTCCAATCGGTAGGCTCTGGAGGCTAACATAAGCCTTGCCGACTACAATGCTCAGCTGAAGGAAAAGGTGTCCCAACTTTCGGCCAAATTAAAGGACATGAATACTAAGGTGATCATGGCCGAGAAGGATGCTAAGCTTTAGGCTGATGAGATTGATTGTTTGAAGTTGCTGCTGGCGCAAGTGGAGAAAGAAAGAGATGTTGAGCGTGTGGCCAAGGAGCAGGTGACGACCTCGGCTCAAGATAAAATTTTTGCCGAGCACGAGGCGGGATTTCAACATGTTGTTCGTCAAAATCTGTATTACTTTGACATCCCCAACCGTTCGATTTTTAACATGGATTAGGATGTTTATGAGGGCCGACTGCTGCCTGTTGATGATATCCCTGAAGATGCGGTTCTTGAGAATCATTTCCAGCAGTCAATTCTGGATGGTGAGGTCGAATACACTCAGGGGGATGTAGAAGGAAACGGAGAAAATCAAGAAGACAATGCCGAAGATGTTGTGAATTAGGAAGCTCCTGCTAGTTGATCTTGTTGTAACTTGGGCCATTAAAGCCTTTTTGAAAGGATACTTTGTAATGTTGTTTTAATTAATGGGTATCGGCATTTTATTCTTTGGTATCCTCTTTTTCATTTTGTACTTAGAAAAATATTGTTGGATTATTTAATAGCCAATTACTTTATGAGTTTGGGTTTGCAAGATAAATTGTAAGTAAAATTTGAATAACGATGGTGAGATTATAATTGAGTAACACACTTCGTAATCTTAAAAGATTTATTTTAAACCAAGTATAGGTTTCAAGTATTCGACATGGAGGCACTTAGCCGAATGGTATTTCCTTACTTGAGTACAGTTAGTTCGAAAGGGAACCAGTTTCCCGTTAAGCTGGATGTTATACCATTTTAGGTGATAACCGAATAGTTTATCCATAGCCAAGTAGGAATAATCAGGCGGGAAACCATTTTTGGTGATGACCGAATGGTGCATCCTTAGCAAAGTAGAAGTACTCAAGAGGAAACCATTTTTAGTAAGGTCCAAATAGTGCATCCTTAGCCGAGTAGGAGTACTCGGGAGGGAAACCATTTTTGGTAAGAATTGATTGACTGTAAAGTAAATAATCACAAATATCTTAAAAGATGTATTTCATTAATATGTTTGAAAGGTGTGCCTCGTTAAAACCTTCTCGGAAAAAACCTTCTTATAGGGATAAAAAGCCGAGTAAGGAAAAAGAGTACATCACCAATTTACATTCTCAACTGAAATAATGTTTAAGGTGGGTCAAATTCCATGTTCTCGACACCACCTTTCCTGATAACTCTTCTAACTTATATGCTCCATTGTTGAGGTTTTGCCGAACTCTGAATGGCCCATCCCAATTGGCTGCCAACTTCCCTTCTCGGGCATTTCTTCTTTCATCACCTTGTACTCTTAGGACCAAGCCACCTTCCTTGAAATCTCTTGGTTTCAACTTTGAGTTCAACCTTTTGGTCATTTTCTATCTGCATGCTTCGGCAACTAGCTGTGCTCGATCTCGCACTTCTTCGACAAGATGAAGTTCGACCCTCATAGAAGTTTGATTTTATGAAGCTTCAAAGTTTTGCCTTCGGAAGGTGGGTTCCCCTACTTCTACCGGGATCATAGCATCAGTTCCATATGTTATTGGATTGTTATATGAGTTAGTGTCTCTTCACCTAGAGGAGAATCACTTGGAGGGCGATATTGTTGAAGCGCATCTCATAAGTTTGTCCAAATTGGAGGAGTTGGACTTTACAGACAACTCATTCTCTCTAAAGTTTGGTACTACCTGGGTTCCATCTTTCCAATTATCTACTTTGGGACTCTCTTCTTGCAAGTTGGGTCCAAGTTTGCCAAGTTGGCTCCGGACTCAAAGTCACTTAAGCTTTCTAGATATTTCTGATGCTGGGATTGATGACTTTGTACCAGTGTGGTTTTGGAACAAGTTAGAGACTATAACTAAGATGAATATGTCTTACAACAGTCTTAAAGGTACAATTCCAAATTTACCAATCAAGCTCACTAATGATGAAGATACATTTATAATTTTAAGTTCAAATCAACTTGAAGGTGAAATTCCTGCTTTTTTATCACAAGCTTACACATTGGATCATTCCAAAAATAAGATTTCAGATTTTAACACAATCTTGTGCGGAACAAGCGCAACGACAAGCATGGGCACTTTGGATTTATCAAATAATCAAATAATGGGACAGCTGCCCGACTATTGGGAACATCTAAATTCACTAGAATTTCTTGATCTAAGCAATAATAAATTGTCAAGGAAGCTTTGGTCTTACGAAACAATAGTTTAACTGGAGACCTACCATTCACATTAAAGAATTGCACTCGTTTATTTATATTAGATGTGAGCGAAAATTTGTTGTCTGGTCCAATACCCTCATGCATTGGAGAAAGTGTACAACATTTGCAAATCTTGAGCTTGCGAGCAAATCACTTCTTTGGAAGTCTTCCTGTACATCTCTGCTATTTGAGCCAAATTCAAGTCTTGGATCTCTCAAGGAATAACTTGTTAGGAGGAATTCCAACTTGTATCTGGAATTTTACTACAATGATGCTAAGGAGCGTAATCCCATGGAAAATTGTAAGGAAACGAAAAATTTCATCTCAAGAGTCTACCAATATTATCTATGATTCTAACGTGTTCTTGATGTGGAAAGGTTAGGAATATCTATTCAAGAATCCCGATTATCTTCTAAAGAGTATTGATCTGTCAAGTAATAATTTAACAGGTGAAGTGCCAAAAGAGGTTGGGCATTTACTTGGATTAGTTTCTTCGAATTTGTCAAGAAACAACTTAAATGGAGAAATTCCTTCTGAGATTGGGAATCTAAATTGGCTAGACTTTCTTGACTTATCAAGAAATCATTTCACTGGCAAAATTCCTTCTACTCTTTCCAAAATTGATGGTCTTGGAAAGTTAGACTTATCAAACAATGATCTCAGTGGAAGAATCCCATGGGAAGGACATTTGCAAACATTTGATTCCTCTAGTTTAGAAGGAAATCCTGATCTTTGTGGTGAGCAACTAAACAAAAGTTGTCCTGGAGACGAGACAATAGTAAAGCCTCAAGGAGCTCCAATTCATGGTGAAAATGATAATTCAGTTTTCTATGAAGCATTATACATGAGCTTGGGGTTTGGATTCTTCACAGGCTTTTGGGGCTTGTTAGGGTCAATACTACTTTGGCAACCATGGAGAATTACTTACCTGAGGTTCTTGAACATACTGACAGAATTCATACTTGTAACTGTTGAAGTGAATGTTTTGAAGTGCCATAGGTGGCTCAAAGGCTAGCAGGTATGTAATTCCTATAACTTCTCTATTTGAATTTCATAGTTAATAAACCAATAACTTCTTTTGTTATGGAAAGGGAGAATGTCTTTTTCTAAAACATAGTACATCTTGACATGAATCTGTTTGTTAGATTTATTCATTTAATTCTTTAGCCTTTAATTTCGTTCTGTTTTACTTGATTATATCTCTTACTTATATGTCTCTCCCACCATACACACATATTAGCTTTCATCAATTTAAACATTGAGCAGTTCTTTAGTCTGTGCCATTATAGATGATGTGATGTGTTCTGTTTAGAGGTTTTTTTTTTATTTTTTAAATATCTTCTCCAATGTATAAAGTTAAAACCTCTTAAAAAATGCTTATAGCTATGTACTTTTTTGAACTCTAATGGCTAGCTAGTTTTCTAGTTTCATTTAATTTATTGCAAAAATTCATTCTCCATCTCCATTAATATAATCTGAATGGTATCACAAAATTTGCAGTTTATGGCGGATTAGCTTCAAAATTCCAATCTGGGATGAAAGCTTCATATGGATTGCTAAATGTGTATGATATATATGTAGTATTGAGGTTTACTATGTAATGCAAAATTACTGTTTGAAGAAACTTATTGATTTGATTGTCTTTTATTGTATAATCTATTTGTAATTTTCTTTTCTTTTTCTTTTTAAGTCAAGACTATTGATATCTAAAATGTGAAGGTTTTGCATTCTCTCTTGTATGATGATGGCTGCTAATAGCCTGCCACATTCAAATGACGACCCAAATTTATACATGTCACCAAGAATGCGAGATATCTTTTTTTTTATCCATAGGAATCGAAGACAGTACCAGGGGGTTTACAACACTCACGCACCCTGTTCAACCAACTGAGCTAGACCCCCTTGGTCAAGAATGCGAGATATCAAGATAATGTTTGTTGATCGAGCTAGTATGTTACTGCCCATTGGGTTTCAACTTAATCACTATTATGCATATTGCATATGCTGTGACAAAATAAACATATTGTTTTATAAAAACTAACATTCACATCATTTTTTATTAATAATACATGACTGTAAAAACATTTTAATATTAATATCCTTTTAAAAGTATTTTTAATCTAGTTTATAAAATATTACCAAAATTATAACATAAACTATTTTTATATATAATATATTATTGAGATCTTATTTTTTAATAACCTTTTAAATTCCAGAATATCAACTTATTTTGATTATTCTAATGGTGCTTTCTTATGCATAAAAAACCATAATGCTTGGAGAACTATTAAGTTTTGAAGTCCGAGGTGCCCTGTGGTCCAACTTGAGTACCCGTGGTGCCCCTTCGGCACATTGTGCAAGTTTCATGCGAAAATAAAACTTTTGGGTTTTGGTGCCCTGTGATCCCTGTTGCATTCTTATGCCTAAAGAGCCATAATTCTTGGAACACTTATCAGTTTTGAGGTCCGTGGTGCCCCGTGGTCCAATTTTGGTGTTTGTGGTGCATTTTCGACCATTTGTGCAATTTTCGTGCGAAAATAAGACTTTTGGGTTTTGGTGCCCCGGGATCCCTGGTGTATTCATAAAAAACCATAATGCTCGGAGGACTTTTAAGTATTAAGGTCCGAGGTGCCCCGTGGTCCAATTTTGGTGCCCGTGGTGCATTTTCGGCCCATTCTGCAATTTTCCTTCGAAAATAAGACTTTTGGGTTTTGGTGCCACGTGATCGCTGGTGCATTCTTATGCATAAAAAACCATAATACTCGGAAGATTTTTCATTTTTGAGGTCCGAGGTGCCCCGTGGTCCAATTTTGGTGTCGGTAGTGCATTTTCGGCCATTTGTGCAATTTTCGTGCGAAAATAGGACTTCTGGGTTTTGGTGCCCCGTGATCCCTGGTGCATTCTTATGCATAAAAAACCATAATGCTCAGAAAACTTTTCAGTTTTGAGGTCCGTGGTGCCCCGTGGTCCAATTTGGTGCCGGTGGTGTATTTTCGGCCATTTGTGCAATTTTTGTGCGAAAATAAGACTTTTGGGTTTTGGTGCCCCGTGATTCCTGGTGCTTTCTTATGCATAAAAAACCATAATGCTCAGAAAATATTTCAATTTTGAGGTCCGTGGTGCCCCGTGCTGCAATTTTGGTGCCGGTGGTGCATTTTCAGCCATTTGTGCAATTTTCGTGCGAAAATAAGACTTTTGGGTTTTGGTGCCCCGTCATCCCTAGTGCATTCTTATGCATAAAAAACCATAATTCTTGGAGCACTTTTGAGTTTTGAGGTCCGAGGTGCCCCGTGGTCCAATTTTGGTGCCTGTGGTGCATTTTCGGCCCATTGTGCAATTTTCCTTCGATAATAAGACTTTTGGGTTTTGGTGCTGTGTGATCCCTGGTGCATTCTTATGCATAAAAAAACATAATGCTCGGAAGAGTTTTCAATTTTGAAGTCCGAGGTGCCCCGTGGTCCAATTTTGGTGTCGGTCTTGCATTTTCAGCCATTTGTGCAATTTTCGTACGAAAATAAGACATTTTGGTTTTGGTGCCCCGTGATCCCTGGTGCTTTCTTTTGCATAAAAAATCATAATGCTCGGAAAACATTTCAATTTTGAGGTCCGTGGTGCCTCGTGGTGCAATTTTGGTGTCGGTGGTGCATTTTCGGCCATTTGTA
Organism: Pueraria montana var. lobata; assembly: GCA_026413185.1. Lineage (NCBI taxonomy): Eukaryota > Viridiplantae > Streptophyta > Magnoliopsida > Fabales > Fabaceae > Pueraria > Pueraria montana. The sequence continues at coordinate 75,908,379 of CM048648.1, forward strand.
CAATTTTCGTACGAAAATAAGACTTTTGGGTTTTGGTGCCGCGTCATCCCTGGTGCATTCTTATGCATAAAAAACCATAATTCTTGGAGCACTTTTCAGTTTTGAGATCCGAATTGCCCCATGGTCCAATTTTGGTGCCCGTGGTGCATTTTAGGCCCATTGTGCAATTTTCGTGCGAAAATAAGACTTGTGGGTTTTGGTGCCCCATGATCCCTGGTGCATTCTTATGCATAAAAAATCATAATTCTCGGAGCACTTTTCAGTTTTGAGGTCCGAGGTGCCCTGTGGTCCAATTTTGGTGCCCGTGGTGCATTTTCAGCCCATTGTGCAATCTTCGTGCGAAAATAAGACTTTTGGGTTTTGGTGCCCCGGGATCCCTAGTGAATTCTTATGCATAAAAAACCATAATGCTCAGAGGACTTTTAAGTATTAAGGTCCGAGGTGCCCCGTGGTCGAATTTTGATGCCCGTGGTGCATTTTCGGCCCATTGTGCAATTTTCCTTCGATAATAAGACTTTTGGGTTTTGGTGCTGCGTGATCCCTGGTGCATTCTTATGCATAAAAAGCCATAATGCTCGGAAGAGTTTTCATGTTTTGAAGTCCGAGGTGCCCCGTGGTCCAATTTTGGTGCCGGTGTTGCATTTTCGGCAATTTGTGCAATTTTCGTGCGAAAATAAGACTTTTGGGTTTTGGTGCCCTGTGATCCCTGGCGCATTCTTATGCATAAAAAACCATAATGCTTGGAGTACTTTTCAGTTTTGAGGTCCGAGGTGCCCCGTGGTCCAATTTTGGTGCCCATGGTGCATTTTCGGCCCATTGTGCAATTTTCGTGCGAAAATAAGACTTGTAGGTTTTGGTGCCCCGTGATCGTTGGTGCATTCTTATGCATAAAAAATCATAATGCTTAGAACACTTTTCAATTTTGAGGTCCGTGGTGCCCCGTGGTCTAATTTTGGTACCGGTGGTGCATTTTCGGTAATTTGTGCAATTTTCGTGCGAAAATAGAACTTCTGAGTTTTGGTGTCCCGTGATCCCTGGTGCATTCGTATGCATAAAAAACCATAATGCTTGGAGGAATTTTCAGTTTTGAGGTCCGAGGTGCCCCGTGGTCCAATTTTCGTGCCCGTGGTGCATTTTTGGCCCATTGTGCAATTTTCGTACGAAAATAAGACTTGTGGGTTTTGGTGCCCCATGATCCCTGGTGCATTCTTATGCATAAAAAACTATAATGCTCAGAAAACTTTTCTGTTTTGAGGTCCATGGTGCCCCGTGGTCCAATTTTGGTGCCGGTGGTGCATTTTCGGCCATTTGTGAAATTTTTGTGCGAAAATAAGACTTTTGGATTTTGGTGTCCCGTGATCCCTGGTGCTTTCTTATGCATAAAAAACCCTAATGCTCAGAAAATATTTCAATTTTGAGGTCCGTGGTGCCACGTGCCGTAATTTTGGTGCCGGTGGTGCATTTTCGGCCATTTAATCAATTTTCGTGTGAAAATAAGACTTTTGGGTTTTGGTGCCCTGTCATCCCTGGTGCATTCTTATGCATAGAAAACCATAATTCTAGGAGCACTTTTCAGTTTTGAGGTCTGAGGTGCCCCGTGGTCCAATTTTGGTGACCGTGGTGCATTGTCGGCCCAATGTGCAATTTTCGTGCGAAAATAAGACTTTTGGGTTTTGGTGCCCCGGGATCCCTGGTGCATTCTTATGCATAAAAAACCATAATGCTCAGAGGACTTTTAAGTATTAAGGTCCGAGGTGCCCCGTGGTCCAATTTTGATGCCCGTGGTGCATTTTCGGCCCATTGTGCAATTTTCCTTCGAAAATAAGACTTTTGGGTTTTGGTGCCGCGTGATGCCTGGTGGATTCTTATGCATAAAAAGCCATAATGCTCGGAAGAGTTTTCAGTTTTGATGTCTGACGTGCCCCGTGGTCCAATTTTGGTGTTGGTGGTGCATTTTCGGCCATTTGTACAATTTTCGTGCGAAAATAGGACTTCTGGGTTTTAGTGCCCCGTGATCCCTGGTGCATTCTTATGCATAAAAAACCATAATGCTCAGAAAACTTTTCAGTTTTGAGGTTCGAGGTGCCCCGTGGTCCAATTTTCGTGCCCGTGGTGCAGTTTTGGCCCATTGTGCAATTTTCGTACGAAAATAAGACTTGTGGGTTTTGGTGCCCCATGATCCCTGGTGCATTCTTATGCATAAAAAACCATAATGCTCAGAAAACTTTTCAATTTTGAGGTCCGTGGTGCCCCGTGGTCCAATTTTGGTGCCGGTGGTGTATTTTCGGCCATTTGTGCAATTTTTGTGCGAAAATAAGACTTTTGGGTTTTGGTGCCCCGTGATCCCTGGTACTTTCTTATGCATAAAAAACCATAATGCTCTGAAAATATTTCAATTTTGAGGTCCGTGGTGCCCCGTGCTTCAATTTTGGTGCCGGTGGTGCATTTTCGGTCACTTGTGAAATTTTCGTGCGAAAAATAAGACTTTTGGGTTTTGGTGCCCCGTCATCCCTAGTGCATTCTTATGTATAAAAAACCATAATTCTTGAAGCACTTTTCAGTTTTGAGGTCCGAGGTGCCCCGTGGTCCAATTTTGGTGCCCGTGGTGCATTTTCGGCCCAATGTGCAATTTTCGTGTGAAAATAAGACTTTTGGATTTTCGTGCCCCGAGATCCATGGTGCATTCTTATGCATAAAAACCCATAATGCTCGGAGGACTTTTAAGTATTAAGGTCCGAGGTGCCCCGTGGTCCAATTTTGATGCCCGTGGTGCATTTTCGGCACATTGTGCAATTTTCCTTCGACAATAAGACTTTTGGGTTTTAGTGCTGCGTGATCCCTGGTGCATTCTTATGCATAAAAAAACATAATGCTCGGAAGAGTTTTCAATTTTGAAGTCCGAGGTGCCCCGTGGTCCAATTTTGGTGTCGGTCTTGCATTTTCGGCCATTTGTGCAATTTTCGTACGAAAATAAGACTTTTTGGTTTTGGTGCCCCGTGATCCCTGGTGCTTTCTTTTGCATAAAAAATCATAATGCTCGGAAAACATTTCAATGTTGAGGTCCGTGGTGCCTCGTGGTGCAATTTTGGTGCCGGTGGTGCATTTTCGGCCATTTGTACAATTTTCGTACGAAAATAAGACTTTTGGGTTTTGGTGCGCGTCATCCCTGGTGCATTCTTATGCATAAAAAACCATAATTCTTGGAGCACTTTTCAGTTTTGAGGACCGAGGTGCCCCGTGGTCCAATTTTGGTGTCCGTGGTGCATTTTAGGCCCATTGTGCAATTTTCGTGCGAAAATAAGACTTGTGGGTTTTGGTGCCCCATGATCCCTGGTGCATTCTTATGCATAAAAAACCATAATGCTCAGAAAACTTTTCAGTTTTGAGGTCCGTGGTGCCCCGTGGTCCAATTTTGGTGCCGGTGGTGCATTTTCGGCCATTTGTGAAATTTTTGTACGAAAATAAGACTTTTGGATTTTGGTGCCCCGTGATCCCTGGTGCTTTCTTATGCATAAAAAACCATAATGCTCAGAAAATATTTCAATTTTGAGGTCCGTGGTGCCCCGTTCTGCAATTTTGGTGCCGGTGGTGCATTTTCGACCCTTTAATCAATTTTCGTGTGAAAATAAGACTTTTGGGTTTTGGTGCCTTGTCATCCCTGGTGCATTCTTATGCATAGAAAACCATAATTCTTGGAGCACTTTTCAGTTTTGAGGTCTGAGGTGCCCCGTGGTCCAATTTTGGTGACCATGGTGCATTTTCGGCCCATTGTGCAATTTTCGTGCGAAAATAAGACTTTTGGGTTTTGGTGCCCCGGGATCCCTGGTGCATTCTTATTCATCAAAAACCATAATGCTCAGAGGACTTTTAAGTATTAAGGTCCGAGGTGCCCCGTGGTCCAATTTTGATGCCCGTGGTGCATTTTCGGCCCATTGTGCAATTTTCCTTCGAAAATAAGACTTTTGGGTTTTGGTGCCGCGTGATGCCTGGTGGATTCTTATGCATAAAAAGCCATAATGCTCAGAAGAGTTTTCAGTTTTGATGTCTGACGTGCCCCGTGGTCCAATTTTGGTGTTGGTGGTGCATTTTCGGCCATTTGTACAATTTTCGTGCGAAAATAGGACTTCTGGGTTTTAGTGCCCCATGATCCCTGGTGCATTCTTATGCATAAAAAACCATAATGCTCAAAAAACTTTTCAGTTTTGAGGTCCGAGGTGCCCCGTGGTCCAATTTTCGTGCCCGTGGTGCATTTTAGGCCCGTGGTGCATTTTTCGTGCGAAAATAAGACTTGTGGGTTTTGGTGCCCCATGATCCCTGGTGCATTCTTATGCATAAAAAACCATAATGCTCAGAAAACTTTTCAATTTTGAGGTCCGTGGTGCCCCGTGGTCCAATTTTGGTGCCGGTGGTGTATTTTCGGCCATTTGTGCAATTTTTGTGCGAAAATAAGACTTTTGGGTTTTGGTGCCCCGTGATCCCTGGTACTTTCTTATGCATAAAAAACCATAATGCTCTGAAAATATTTCAATTTTGAGGTCCGTGGTCCCCCGTGCTGCAATTTTGGTGCCGGTGGTGCATTTTCGGCCACTTGTGAAATTTTCGTGCGAAAATAAGACTTTTGGGTTTTGGTGCCCCGTCATCCCTAGTGCATTCTTATGCATAAAAAACTATAATTCTTGAAGCACTTTTCAGTTTTGAGGTCCGAGGTGCCCCGTGGTCCAATTTTGGTGCCCGTGGTGCATTTTCGGCCCAATGTGCAATTTTCGTGCGAAAATAAGACTTTTGGATTTTCGTGCCCCGAGATCCATGGTGCATTCTTATGCATAAAAACCTATAATGCTCGGAGGACTTTTAAGTATTAAGGTCCGAGGTGCCCCGTGGTCCAATTTTGATGCCCGTGGTGCATTTTCGGCACATTGTGCAATTTTCCTTCGCCAATAAGACTTTTGGGTTTTAGTGCTGCGTGATCCCTGGTGCATTCTTATGCATAAAAAAACATAATGCTCGGAAGAGTTTTCAATTTTGAAGTTCGAGGTGCCCCGTGGTCCAATTTTGGTGTCGGTCTTTCATTTTCGGCCATTTGTGCAATTTTCGTACGAAAATAAGACTTTTTGGTTTTGGTGCCCCGTGATACCTGGTGCTTTCTTTTGCATAAAAAATCATAATGCTCGGAAAACATTTCAATGTTGAGGTCCGTGGTGCCTCGTGGTGCAATTTTGGTGCCGGTGGTGCATTTTCGGCCATTTGTACAATTTTCGTACGAAAATAAGACTTTTGGGTTTGTTAAGTTCTAAGACCTTGGACGATATCCAACACCTCCTATTCGGTTTTGATGATAATAACTAAAGGATAAATTTTGAAGTATCTAATGATCTAGTTTGAGTGTTATAGGATTTACATCGTCCAATCCCGCAATGGTATTGTATCTCTCAAACCTGGACTCTATGTTTTGATAATGTGAGCGTCCAATTGTGTTTTATAAGAAACATAAAGGCAGCGTCCAATGCTCCTTTGAGAACAAGCGTCCAACGCTTGAGTAACACTCACTGTGTTTACTATCTTTAAAATACGCTTTCTATAATATAAGGCAACGTTCACTATATCATATTTTAATATGCCATGATCTTTTCGAAAAGTATTGAACAGGAAAAGAAGAAGCTTCTCTCTGCAGAGAAAGTACAAGTAGGAGAGAGGCGCTACGAGTACGGCTGTCACATCCATCATTTCACTCTAAGTCAAAATGTGACAACGGCTATAAGCTACAGAAAGAATCGCTCTTGGAAAAGGAACAGAATCCTCAACGGATATCTTTCAACAAACTTCCTATATAAAGAAGGATGAACTCACGTATCAAAAAGACGAGAATTTGAAAAAGAGCAAAAACCCTGTCAAAACGACTGGACGACCATAAGCGAAAAAGAGCATTTATCTTAGCTTTGCTAAGCAAGTCTATACACTCATTCTTATTGTAATATCCTCTCATTGAGAGTTAAATTTTATTTACAATATCAAACAATACTGTTTGGAAAGCCAGGAGTGGCTTAGTGTTAAAGAATACTTGGTTTTTGTGTTTAATCTCAAGGGGAGATTAAGGGTGTGCCAGAAGTGGCCTAGAGAATACTTGTAGCCAGAAGTGGCAAAGTTAAGAATACTTGAGTGTAATCAGTTTTGATTAGTAGAACCCTTCAAAAGTTTTTGAAGGAGAACTGGACGTAGCTCAGTTGAGTGAACCAGAATAAAACTACGTATTCTATTCACTCACCTTCTAGCTTACTTGAATTTCTTTTAAACTATCTCTTCAGCATACTACGAAAAAGTTTCTATACACCTTTTTATCCAAGTTTATCCATTACGTGTATTTAAACGAAAAAGAAGAAGAGTAGTTTCTTTGGACGGTTAATTTTAATCGACTGGACGATAGCCTATTTTTCTGTTTTACTAAACTTCTGTTAAACGAAAAGATACACCATCTTCACTCTAGCTAAAGTTTTCCAAAGAAAATTTAAATACACTATTCAACCCCCCTTCTAGTGTATTTCTCTACATTTCAGGGTTTTGGTGCCGCGTCATCCCTGGTGTATTCTTATGCATAAAAAACCATAATTCTTGGAGCACTTTTCAGTTTTGAGGACCGAGGTGCCCCGTGGTCCAATTTTGGTGCACGTGGTGCATTTTAGGCCCATTGTGCAATTTTCGTGCGAAAATAAGACTTGTGGGTTTTGGTGCCCCATGATCCCTGGTGCATTCTTATGCATAAAAAACCATAATGCTCAGAAAACTTTTCAGTTTTGAGGTCCGTGGTGCCCCGTGGTCCAATTTTGGTGCCGGTGGTGCATTTTCGGCCATTTGTGAAATTTTTGTGCGAAAATAAGACTTTTGGATTTTGGTGCCCCGTGATCCCTGGTGCTTTCTTATGCATAAAAAACCATAATGCTCAGAAAATATTTCAATTTTGAGGTCCGTGGTGCCCCGTTCTGCAATTTTGGTGCCGGTGGTGCATTTTCGGCCATTTAATCAATTTTCGTGCGAAAATAAGACTTTTGGGTTTTGGTGCCCTGTCATCCCTGGTGCATTCTTATGCATAGAAAACCATAATTCTTAGAGCACTTTTCAGTTTTGAGGTCTGAGGTGCCCCGTGGTCCAATTTTGGTGACCGTGGTGCATTTTCGGCCCATTGTGCAATTTTCGTGCGAAAATAAGACTTTTGGGTTTTGGTGCCCCGGGATCCCTGGTGCATTCTTATGCATAAAAAACCATAATGCTCAGAGGACTTTTAAGTATTAAGGTCCGAGGTGCCCCGTGGTCCAATTTTGATGCCCGTGGTGCATTTTCGGCCCATTGTGCAATTTTCCTTCGAAAATAAGACTTTTGGGTTTTGGTGCCGCGTGATGCCTGGTGGATTCTTATGCATAAAAAACCATAATGCTCGGAAGAGTTTTCAGTTTTGATGTCTGACGTGCCCCGTGGTCCAATTTTGGTGTTGGTGGTGCATTTTCGGCCATTTGTACAATTTTCGTGCGAAAATAGGACTTCTGGGTTTTAGTGCCCCATGATCCCTGGTGCATTCTTATGCATAAAAAACCATAATGCTCAAAAAACTTTTCAGTTTTGAGGTCCGAGGTGCCCCGTGGTCCAATTTTCGTGCCCGTGGTGCATTTTAGGCCCGTGGTGCATTTTTCGTGCGAAAATAAGACTTGTGGGTTTTGGTGCCCCATGATCCCTGGTGCATTCTTATGCATAAAAAACCATAATGCTCAGAAAACTTTTCAGTTTTGAGGTCCGTGGTGCCCCGTGGTCCAATTTTGGTGCCGGTGGTGCATTTTCGGCCATTTGTGAAATTTTTGTGCAAAAATAAGACTTTTGGATTTTGGTGCCCCGTGATCCCTGGTGCTTTCTTATGCATAAAAAACCATAATGCTCAGAAAATATTTCAATTTTGAGGTCCGTGGTGCCCCGTTCTGCAATTTTGGTGCCGGTGGTGCATTTTCGGCCATTTAATCAATTTTCGTGCGAAAATAAGACTTTTGGGTTTTGGTGCCCTGTCATCCCTGGTGCATTCTTATGCATAGAAAACCATAATTCTTGGAGCACTTTTCAGTTTTGAGGTCTGAGGTGCCCAGTGGTCCAATTTTGGTGACCGTGGTGCATTTTCGGCCCATTGTGCAATTTTCGTGCGAAAATAAGACTTTTGGGTTTTGGTGCCCCGGGATCCCTGGTGCATTCTTATGCATAAAAAACCATAATCCTCAGAGGACTTTTAAGTATTAAGGTCCGAGGTGCCCCGTGGTCCAATTTTGATGCCCGTGGTGCATTTTCGGCCCATTGTGCAATTTTCCTTCGAAAATAAGACTTTTGGGTTTTGGTGCCGCGTGATGCCTGGTGGATTCTTATGCATAAAAAACCATAATGCTCGGAAGAGTTTTCAGTCTTGATGTCTGACGTGCCCCGTGGTACAATTTTGGTGTTGGTGGTGCATTTTCGGCCATTTGTACAATTTTCGTGCGAAAATAGGACTTCTGGGTTTTAGTGCCCCGTGATCCCTGGTGCATTCTTATGCATAAAAAACCATAATGCTCAAAAAACTTTTCATTTTTGAGGTCCGAGGTGCCCCGTGGTCCAATTTTCGTGCCCGTGGTGCATTTTTGGCCCATTGTGCAATTTTCGTACTAAAATAAGACTTGTGGGTTTTGGTGCCCCATGATCCCCGGTGCATTCTTATGCATAAAAAACCATAATGCTCAGAAAACTTTTCAATTTTGAGGTCCGTGGTGCCCCATGGTCCAATTTTGGTGCCGGTGGTGTATTTTCGGCCATTTGTGCAATTTTTGTGCGAAAATAAGACTTTTGGGTTTTGGTGCCCCGTGATCCCTGGTACTTTCTTATGCATAAAAAACCATAATTCTCTGAAAATATTTCAATTTTGAGGTCCGTGGTGCCCCGTGCTGCAATTTTGGTGTCGGTGGTGCATTTTCGGCCACTTGTGCAATTTTCGTGCGAAAATAAGACTTTTGGGTTTTGGTGCCCCGTCATCCCTAGTGCATTCTTATGCATAAAAAACCATAATTCTTGAAGCACTTTTCAGTTTTGAGGTCCGAGGTGCCCCGTGGTCCAATTTTGGTGCCCGTGGTGCATTTTCGGCCCAATGTGCAATTTTCGTGCGAAAATAAGACTTTTGGATTTTCGTGCCCCGAGATCCATGGTGCATTCTTATGCATAAAAACCCATAATGCTCGGAGGAGTTTTAAGTATTAAGGTCCGAGGTGCCCCGTGGTCCAATTTTGATGCCCGTGGTGCATTTTCGGCACATTGTGCAATTTTCCTTCGACAATAAGACTTTTGGGTTTTAGTGCTGCGTGATCCCTGGTGCATTCTTATGCATAAAAAAACATAATGCTCGGAAGAGTTTTCAATTTTGAAGTCCGAGGTGCCCCGTGGTCCAATTTTGGTGTCGGTCTTGCATTTTCGGCCATTTGTGCAATTTTCGTACGAAAATAAGACTTTTTGGTTTTGGTGCCCCGTGATCCCTGGTGCTTTCTTTTGCATAAAAAATCATAATGCTCGGAAAACATTTCAATGTTGAGGTCCGTGGTGCCTCGTGGTGCAATTTTGGTGCCGGTGGTGCATTTTCGGCCATTTGTAGAATTTTCGTACGAAAATAAGACTTTTGGGTTTTGGTGCCGCGTCATCCCTGGTGCATTCTTATGCATAAAAAACCATAATTCTTGGAGCACTTTTCAGTTTTGAGGACCGAGGTGCCCCGTGGTCCACTTTTGGTGCCCGTGGTGCATCTTAGGCCCATTGTGCAATTTTCGTGCGAAAATAAGACTTGTGGGTTTTGGTGCCCCATGATCCCTGGTGCATTCTTATGCATAAAAAACCATAATGCTCAAAAAACTTTTCAGTTTTGAGGTCCGTGGTGCCCCGTGGTCCAATTTTGGTGCCGGTGGTGCATTTTCGGCCATTTGTGAAATTTTTGTGCGAAAATAAGACTTTTGGATTTTGGTGCCCCGTGATCCCTGGTGCTTTCTTATGCATAAAAAACCATAATGCTCAGAAAATATTTCAATTTTGAGGTCCGTGGTGCCCCGTTCTGCAATTTTGGTGCCGGTGGTGCATTTTCGGCCCTTTAATCAATTTTCGTGCGAAAATAAGACTTTTGGGTTTTGGTGCCCTGTCATCCCTGGTGCATTCTTATGCATAGAAAACCATAATTCTTGGAGCACTTTTCAGTTTTGAGGTCCGAGGTGCCCCGTGGTCCAATTTTGGTGCCCGTGGTGCATTTTAGGCCCATTGTGCAATTTTCATGCGAAAATAAGACTTGTGAGTTTTGGTGCCCCATGATCCCTGGTGCATTCTTATGCATAAAAAAGCATAATGCTAGAAGGACTTTTCAGTTTTGAGGTCCGAGGTGCCCCGTGCTCCAATTTTGGTGCCCGTGGTGCATTTTCAGCCCATTGTGCAATTTTCGTGCGAAAATAAGACTTGTGGGTTTTGGTGCCCCGTGATCGTTGGTGCATTCTTATGCATAAAAAATCATAATGCTCAGAACACTTTTCAATTTTGAGGTCCGTGGTGCCCCGTGGTCCAATTTTGGTACCGGTGGTGCATTTTTGGCCATTTGTGCAATTTTCTTGCGAATATAAGACTCTTGGGTTTTGGTGCCCCGAGATCCCTGGTGCATTAGTACGCATAAAAAAACCAAAATGCTTGGAAGAGTTTTCAGTTTTGAGGTCCGAGGTGCCCTGTGGTCTACTTTTGGTGCTGGTGGTGCATTTTCGGTCATTTGTGCAATTTTCGTGCGAAAATAGGACTTTTGGGTTTTGGTGCCCCGTGATCCCTGGTGCATTCGTATGCATAAAAAACCATAATGCTTGGAGGACTTTTCAGTTTTGAGGTCCGAGGTGCCCCGTGGTCCAATTTTCGTGCCCGTGGTGCATTTTCGGCCCATTGTGTAATTTTTGTGCGAAAATAAGACTTTTAGGTTTTGGTGCCCCGTGATCCCTGGTGCATTCTTATGCATAAAAAACCATAATGCTCAGAAAACTTTTTAGTTTTGAGGTCCGTGGTGCCCCGTGGTCCAATTTTGGTGCCGGTGGTGCATTTTCGGCCATTTGTGAAATTTTTGTGCGAAAATAACACTTTTGGATTTTGGTACCCCGTGATCCTTGGTGCTTTCTTATGCATAAAAAACCATAATGCTCAGAAAATATTTCAATTTTGAGGTCCGTGGTGCCCCGTGCTGCAATTTTGGTGCCAGTGGTGCATTTTCGGCCATTTGTGAAATTTTTGTGCGAAAGTAACACTTTTGGATTTTGGTGCCCCGTGATCCTTGGTGCTTTCTTATGCATAAAAAACCATAATGCTCAGAAAATATTTCAATTTTGAGGTCCGTGGTGCCCCGTTCTGCAATTTTGGTGCCAGTGGTGCATTTTCGGCCATTTAATAAATTTTCGTGCGAAAATAAGACTTTTGGGTTTTGGTGTCCTATCATCCCTGGTTCATTCTTATGCATAGAAAACCATAATTCTTGGCCACTTTTCAGTTTTGAGGTCTGAGGTGCCCCGTGGTCCAATTTTGGTGACCGTGGTGCATTTTCGGCCCATTGTGCAATTTTCGTACGAAAATAAGACTTTTGGGTTTTGGTGCCCCTGGATCCCGGGTGCATTCTTATGCATAAAAAACCATAATGCTCAGAGGACTTTTAAGTATTAAGGTCCAAGGTGACCCGTGGTCCAATTTTGATGCCCGTGCTGCATTTTCGGCCCATTGTGCAATTTTCCTTCGAAAATAAGACTTTTGGGTTTTGGTGCCGCGTGATGCCTGGTGCATTCTTATGCATAAAAAACCATAATGCTCGGAAGAGTTTTCAGTTTTGAAGTCCGAGGTGCCCCGTGGTCCAATTTTGGTGTCGGTCTTGCATTTTCGGCCCTTTGTGCAATTTTCGTGCGAAAATAGGACTTATGTGTTTTGGTGCCCCGTGATCCCTGGTGCATTCTTATGCATAAAAAACCATAATGCTCAGAAAAATTTTCAATTTTGAGGTCCGTGGTGCCCTGTGATCCAATTTTGGTGCCGGTGGTGCATTTTCGGCCATTTGTGCAATTTTTGTGCGAAAATAAGACTATTGGGTTTTGGTGCCCCGTGAACCCTGGTGCTTTCTTATGCATAAAAAACCATAATGCTCGAAAAAGATTTCAATTTTGAGGTCCGTGGTGCCCCGTGATGAAATTTTGGTGCCGGTGGTGCATTTTCGGCCATTTTTGCAATTTTCGGGCGAAAATAAGACTTTTGGATTTTGGTTCCCCGTCATCCCTGGTGCATTCTTATGCATAAAAAACCATAATTCTTGGAGCACTTTTCAGTTTTGAGGTGCCCCGTGGTCCAATTTTTGTGCCCGTGGTGCATTTTCGGCCCATTGTGCAATTTTCGTGCGAAAATAAGACTTTTGGATTTTCGTGCCCCGAGATCCATGGTGCATTCTTATGCATAAAAACCCATAATGCTCAGAGGAGTTTTAAGTATTAAGGTCCGAGGTGCCCCGTTGTCCAATTTTGATGCCCGTGGTGCAATTTCGGCCCATTATGCAATTTTCCTTCGATAATAAGACTTTTGGGTTTTGGTGCTGCGTGATCCCTGGTGCATTCTTATGCACAAAAAACCATAATGCTCGGAAGAGTTTTCAGTTTTGAAGTCTGAGGTGCCCCGTAGTCCAATTTTGGTGCCGGTCTTGCATTTTCGGCCATTTGTGCAATTTTCGTACGAAAATAAGACTTTTCGGTTTTGGTGCCCCGTGATCCCTGGTACTTTCTTTTGCATAAAAAATCATAATGCTCGGAAAACATTTCAATTTTGAGGTCCGTGGTGCCTCGTGGTGCAATTTTGGTGCCGATGGTGCATTTTCGGCCATTTGTACAATTTTCGTACGAAAATAAGACTTTTGGGTTTTGGTGCCGCGTCATCCCTGGTGCATTCTTATGCATAAAAAACCATAATTCTTGGAGCACTTTTCAGTTTTGAGGTCCGAGGTGCCCCGTGGTCCAATTTTGGTGCCCGTGGTGCATTTTAGGCCCATTGTGCAATTTTCGTGCGAAAATAAGACTTGTGGGTTTTGGTGCCTCGTGATCCCTGGTGCATTGTTATGCATAAAAAACCATAATGCTCGGAACACTTTTCAATTTTGAGGTCCGTGGTGACCCGTGGTCCAATTTTGGTGCCCGTGGTGCATTTTAGGCCCATTGTGCAATTTTCGTGCAAAAGTAAGACTTTTGGGTTTTGGTGTCGTGTGATTCCTGGTGCATTCTTATTTATTCATAAAAAACCATAATGCTTGGAGCACTTTTCAGTTTTGAGGTCCGTGTTGCCCCTTGATCCAATTTTGCTGCCAGTGGTGCGTTTTGGGCCATTTGTGCAATTTTCGTCAGAAAATAAGACTTTTGGTTTTTGGTGCCCCGTGATCCCTGGTGCATTCTTATGCATAAAAATCCATAATGCATGGAGCACGTTTCAGTTTTGAGGTCCGTGGTGCCTTGTGGTCATATTTTGGTGTCGGTGGTGCATTTTCGGCCATTTGTGAAATTTTCGTGCGAAAATATGGGTTTGGGTGCCTCGTGATCCCTGGTGCATTCTTATGCATAAGAAACCATAATGCTCAGAGAACTTATATGTTTTGAGGTTTGAGGTGCCCCGTGGTCGAATTTTAGTGCTCGTGGTGCATTTGCGACCCATTGTGCAATTTTCGTGCGAAAATAAGGCTTTTCGGTTTTCTTGCCCCGTGTTCACTGGTTCATTCTTATGCATAAAAAACTATAATGCTCAGGGCACTTTTCAGTTTTGAGGTCCGTGTTGTCCCTTGATCCAATTTTGGTGCCGGTGGTGCGTTTTTGGCCATTTGTGCAATTTTCGTCTGAAAATAAGACTTTTGGGTTTTGGTGCCCCGTGATCCCTGGTGCATTCTTATGCATAAAAATCCATAATGCTTGGAGCACGTTTCCGTTTTGAGGTCCGTGGTGCCTTGTGGTCCAATTTTGGTGCCGGCAGTGCACTTTCGGCCATTTGTGAAATTTTCGTGCGAAAATAAGACTTTTGGGTTTGGGTTCCTCGTGATCCCTGGTGCATTCTTATGCATAAGAAACCGTAATGCTCAGAGAACTTATAAGTTTTGAGGTCTGAGGCGCCCCGTGGTCCAATTTTAGTGCCCGTGGTGCGTTCGCGACCCAGAGTGCAATTTTCGTGCGAAAATAAGACTTTTGGGTTTTGGTGCCCCGTGATCCCTGGTGCATTCTTATGCATAAAAAACCATAATGCTCAGAGCACTTTTCTGTTTTGAGGTCCGTGTTGCCCCTTGATCCAATTTTGGTGCCAGTGGTTCGTTTCGGCCATTTGTGCAATTTTCGTCCAAAAGTAAGACTTTTCGGTTTTGGTGCCTTGTGATCCCTAGTGTATTCTTATGCATAAAAATCCATAATGCTCGGAGCACTTTTAAGTTTTGAGGAACGACGTGGTCCGTGGTCCAATTTTGGTGCCTGTGGTGCATTTTCGGCCTATTGAGCAACTTTCGTGCGGAAATAACACTTTTGGGTTTTGGTGCCCCTTGATCCCTGGTGCATTCTTATGTATAAAAAACTATAATGCTCAAAACACTTTTCAGTTTTGAGGTCCATGGTGCCCCGTAGTCCAATTTTGGAGCCGGTGGTGCATTTTCGGCCATTTGTGCAATTCTCATGCGAAAATAAGACTTTTGGGGTTTGGTGCCCCGTGATCCTCGGTGCATTCTTACGCATAAAAAACCATAATGCTCAGAGCACTTTTCAGTTTTGATGTCCGTGGTGCCCCGTGGTCAAATTTTGGTAACCGTGGTGCATTTTCGGACCATTATGCAATTTTCGTGCGAAAATAAGACTTTTGGATTTTGGTGCCCCGTGATCCTTGGTGGATTCTTATGCATAAAAAACCTTAATGCTGGGAATACTTTTTATTCTTGAAGTTCGTGGTGCCCCGTGGTCCAAATTTGGTGCTGGGGGTGCATTTTCGGCCATTTGTGCAATTTTCGTGCGAAAATAAGACTTTTGGGTTTTGGTGCCTCGTGATCCCTGGTGCATTGTTATGCATAAAAAACCATAATGCTTGAAGCACTTTTTAGTTTTAAGGTCCATGGTGCCCCGTGGTCCAATTTTGGTGCCGGTGATGCATTTTCGGCCATTTGTGCAATTTTCGTGCGAAAATAAGACTTTTGGGATTTGGTGCCTCGTGATCCCTGCTGCATTCTTATGCATAAAAAATCATAATGCTTGGAGAATTTTTCAGTTTTGAGGTTTGTGGTGCCCCGTGGTCCAATTATGGTGCCGGTGGTGCATTTTCGGCCATTTGTGAAATTTTCGTGCGAAAATAAGACCTTTGGGTTTTGGTGCCCCTTGATCCTTGGTGCATTCTTATGCATAAAAAACCATAATGCTCGGAACACTTTTCAGTATTGAGGTCCGAGGTGCCCCGTGGTCCAATTTAAGTGCCGATGGTGTAATTTCGGCAATTTGTGCAATTTTCGTGCAAAAATAAGACTTTTGGGTTTTGATGCCCTATGATCCTTGGTGTATCCTTATGCATAAAAAACCATAATGCTTTGAGCACTTTTCAGTGTTGAGGTCCGTGGTGACCAGTGGTCCAATTTTGGTGGTCGTGGTGCATTTTCGGCGCATGGTCCAATTTTCGTGCCAAAATAAGACTTTTGGGTTTTAGTGCCCTGTGATGCTTGGTGCATCCTTATGCACAAAAAACCATAATGTCTGGAGCACTTTTCAGTTTTGAGGTTCGTGGTGTACCCTGGTCCAATTTTGGTGCTAGTGGTTCATTTTTGGTGCCCATTCTGCATTTTCGGCACATGGTGCAATATTCGTGCCAAAATAAGACTTTTGGGTTTTCGTGCCCCATGATCCTTGGCGCATCCTTATGCATAAAAAATCATAATGCTCAGAGCACTTTTCAGTTTTAAGGTTCGTGGTGCCCTGTGGTCTAATTTTGGTGCCTGTGGTGCATTTTCGGGAAATGGTACAATTTTCGTGCCAAAATAAGACTTTTGGGTTTTTGTGCCCCGTGATCCTTGGTGCGTCCTTCTACATAAAAAACCTTACTGCTCGAAGCTCTTTTTAGTTTTGAGGTCCGTGGTGCCCTGTGGTCCAATTTTGGTGCCCGTGGTGCATTTTCGGCACATGGTGCAGTTTTCGTGCCAAAATAAGACTTTTGGGTTTTGGTGCCTTGTGATCCTTGGTGCATCCTTATGCATAAAAAACGATATTGCTCTGAGCACTATTTGGTTTAGAGGTCCATGGTGCCCCGTGGTCCAGTTTTGATGCCCGTGGTGCATTTTCGACCCATTGTCCAATTTTCTTGGGAAAATAAGACTCTTGGGTTTTGGTGCCCGTGATCCCTGGTGCATTCTTATGCATGAAAAACCATAAGTCTCGAAGCACTTTTCAGTTTTGAGGTCCGTGCTGCCCCGTGGTCCAATTTTGGTGCTCGTGATGCATTTTCGGCACATGGTGCAATTTTTGTGACAAAATAAGGCTTTTGGGTTTTTATGCCCCATGATTCTTGGTGCATCCTAATGTATAAAAAACCATTATGCTCAGACCAATTTTCAATTTTGAGTTCCGTGGTGCCCCGCGGTCCAATTTTGGTGCGAGTGGTGCATTTTCAGCACATGGTGCAATTTTCATGCCAAAATAAGACTTTTGGGCTTTGGTGCCCTATGATCCTTAGTGCATCCTTATGCACAAAAAACCATAATGCCTGGAGTATATTCCAATTTTGAGGTCCATGGTGCCCCCTAGTCCAATTTTGGTGCCCGTGGTGCATTTTTGGGTTTTGGTGCCCTGTGATCCCTGGTGCATTCTTATGCATAAAAAACCATAATGCTCAGAGCAGTTTTCAGTTTTGAGGTCTGTGGTGCCCCGTGGTCAAATTTTGGTGCCTATGGTGCATTTTCGGCCCATTGCGCAATTTTCGTGCGAAAATAAGACTTTTGGGTTTAGGTGCCACGTGATCTCTGGTGCATTCTTATGCATAAAAAACCATAATGCTCGGAGGACTTTTCAGTTTTGAGGTCCGTGGTGCCCCGTGGTCCAATTTTGGTGCCGGTGGTGCATTTTCGGCCCATTGAACAATTTTCGTGCGAAAATAAGACTTTTGAGTTTTGGCGCCGCGTGATCCCTGGTGCATTCTTATGCATAAAAAACCATTATCCTCGAAGCACTTTTCAATTTTGAGGTCCGTGGTGCCCCATGGTCCAATTTTGGTGCCAGTGGTGCATTTTCGACACATGGTGCAATTTTCATGCCAAAATAAGACATTTGGGTTTTGGTGCCCTATGATCCTTGGTGCATCCTTATGCACAAAAAACCATAATGCCCGGAGCAGATTCCAGTTTTGAGGTCCGTGGTGCCTCCTGGTCAAATTTTGGTGCCCGCGGTGCATTTTTGGGTTTTGGTGCCCTGTGATCCCTGGTGCATTCTTATACATAAAAAACCATAATGCTCGGAGCACTTATCAGTTTTGAGGTCCGTGGTTCCCCGTGGTCCAATTTTGAAGCCCGTGGTGCATTTTCGGCACATGGTGCAATTTTCGTGCCAAAATAAGACTTTTGGGTGTTGATGCCTTCTTATCCTTGGTGAATCCTTATTTATAAAAAACCATAATGCTCTGAGCAGTTTTCAGTTTTGAGGTCTGTGGTGACCCGTCGTCCAATCAAGTTGGCCGTGGTGCATTTTCGGCACAAGGTGCAATTTTCGTGCCAAAACAAGACTTTTGGGTTTTGGTGCCTTGTGATCCTTGGTGCATCCTTATGTATAAAAAACCATAATGCTCTGAGCGCTTTTCAGTTTTGAGGTCCGTGGTGACCCGTGGTCCAATCTTGTTGGCCATGGTGCATTTTCGGCACATGGTGCAATTTCGTGCCAAAATAAGACTTTTGGGTGTTGATGCCTTGTGATCCTTGGTGCATCCTTATTTATAAAAAACCATAATGCTCTGAGCACTTTTCAGTTTTGAGGTCCGTGGTGACCCGTGGTCCAATCTAGTTGGCCGTGGTGCATTTTCGGCACACGATGCAATTTTCGTGCAAAAATAAGACTTTTGGATTTTGGTGCCCTGTGATCCTTGGTGCATCCTTATGCACAAAAACCATAATTCCTGGAGCACTTTTCAGTTTTGAGGTCCGTGTTGCACCCTGGTCCAATTTTGGTGCCCGTGGTGTATTTTTGGTGCCTGTTCTGCATTTTCGGCACACGGTGTAATTTTCGTGCCAAAATAAGACTTTTGGGTTTTGGTGCCCTGTGATCCTTGGTGCATCCTTAGGCATAAAAAATCATACTGCTCTGAGTAGTTTTCAGTTTTGAGGTCCATGGTGACCGTGGTCCAATTTTGGTGGCCGTGGTGCATTTTCGTGCCATTGTCCAATTTTCGGGGTAAAATAAGACTTTTGGTTTTTGGTGTCCTGTGATCCTTGGTGCACCCTTATGCATAAAAAAACATAATGCTCTGAGCACTTTTTAGTATTGAGGTCCGTGGTACCCCGTGATCTAATTTTGCTGCCCGTGGTGCATTTTTGGCCCATCGTGCAATTTTCGTTTGAAAATAAGACTTTAGGGTTTTGCTGGCCCGTGATCCCTGGTACATTCTTATGCATGAAAAATCACAATACTTGGAGCACTTTTCAGTTTTCAAGTCTGTGGTGTCCAGTGGTCCAAATTTGGTGCCCTGTGGTGCATTTTTGGCCCATGGTAAAATTTTTGTGCCGAAATAAGACTTTTGGGTTTTGGTGCCCCGTGATCTCTGGGGCATTCTTATGCATAAAAAACCATAATGCTTGGAGCACTTTTCAGTTTTGAGGTCCGTGGTGGCCCGTGGTCCAATTTTGGTGCCCGTGGTGCCTTTTCGGCCCATTGCGCAATTTTCATGCGAAAATAATGCTTTTGGGTTTTGGTGCCACGTGATCCCTGGTGCATTCTTATGCATAAATAACCATAATTCACGGAGCACTTTTCAATTTTGAGGTCCATGGTGTCCTGTGGTCCAATTTTCGTGCCCCGTGGTGCATTTTTGGCCCATTATGCAATTTTCGTGTTAAAATATGACTTTTGGGTTTTGGTGCCCTGTGATCCTTGGTGTGTCCTTATGCATAAAAAATCATAATGCTCGGAGCACTTTTCTGTTTTTAGGTCCGTGGTGCCCTGTAGTCCAATTTTGGTGCCCAGTGGTGCATTTTCGGCCCATAGTCCAATTTTCGTTCCAAAATAAGGCCTTTGGGTTTTGGGGCCCTATGACCACTGGTGCATTCTTATGAATAAAAAATTGTAATGATCGGAGCACTATTCTGTTCTAAGGTCCGTAGTGTCCAGTGGTCCAATTTTGGTGCCCAGTGGTGCTTTTTGGGGCCATGGTGCACTTTTCGTGCAAAAATAATACTTTTAGGCTTTGGTGCCTTGTGACCCCTGGTGCATTCTTATGTGTAAAAAACCATAATACTCGGAGCACTTCTAAGTTTTGAGGTCTGTGGTGTCCAGGGGTCCAAATTTGGTGCCCACGGTGCATTTTTGGCCCATGGTGCAATTTTCGTGCTAAAATAAGACTTTTGGGTTTTGGTGCCCCGTGATCCCTGGTGGATTCTTATGCATAAAAAACCATAATGCTCGGAGAACTTTTTAGTTTTGAGGTCCGTGGTGTCCAGTGGTCCAATTTTGGTGCCCCGTGGTGCATTTATTGCCCAAGGTGATATTTTCGTGCCAAAATTAGACTTTTGGATTTTGGTGCCCCTTGATCCCTGGGTCATTCTTATCCATAAAAAACTATAATTCTCGAAGCAATTTTCAGCTTTGAGTTTCGTGGTGCCCCATGGTCCAATTTTGGTGCCCGTGATGCATTTTCGGCACATGGTCCAAATTTCGTTCCAAAATACGACTTTTGGGCTTTGGTGCCCCGTGACCCCTGGTCGATTCTTATACACAAAAAACCACAGTTCTCGGAGAACTTTTTAGTTTCGAGGTTCGTGGTGTCCAGTGGTCCAATTTTGGTGCCCCGTGGTGCATTTTTTGCCCATGGTGATATTTTCGTGCCAAAATTAGACTTTTGGATTTTGGTGCCCCTTGAACCATGGGGCATTCTTATGCATAAAAAAACCATAATTCTCGGAGCACTTTTCAGTTTTTAGGTCCGTGGTGCCCCGTGGTCAAATTTTTGTGCCCGTGGTGCATTTTCGGCACATGGTCCAATTTTCGTGCCAAAATAAGACTTTTGGATTTTGCTGACCCTTGATCCCTGGGGCATTCTTATGCATAAAAAACCATAATTCTCAGAGCACTTTTCAGTTTTGAGTTTCGTGGTGCCCCGTGGTCCAATTTTGGTGCCCGTGGTGCATTTTCAGCCCATGGTGCAAATTTCGTGCCAAAATAAGACATTTGGCTTTTGGTGCCTTGTGATCCTTGGTGCATCCTTATGCATAAAAAATGGTAATGCTCGGAGAACTTTTTAGTTTTGAGGTCCGTGGTGTCCAGTGGTCCAATTTTCATGCCAAAATAAGACTTTTGGGTTTTGGTGCCCCGTGATCAATGGTAGATTCTTATGCATAAAAAACCATAATGCTCGGAGCACTTTTCAATTTTTTGGTCCATGGTGTCACGTGATCCAATTTTGGTGCCCCATGGTGCATTTTTGGCCCATTGTGCAATTTTCGTGCCAAAATATGACCTTTGGGTTTTGGTGCCCGTTGATCCTTGGTGTATCCTTATGCATAAAAAACCATAATGATTGGAACACTTTTCAGTTTTTCGGTCCGTGGTGCCCTGTAATCCAATTTAGTTGCCCGGTGGTGCATTTTCGGCCCATAGTGCAATTTTCGTGCTAAAATAAGACTTTTGGGTTTTGGTGCCCCGTGATCCCTGGTGGATTCTTATGCATAAAAAACCATAATGCTCGGAGAACTTTTTAGTTTTGAGGTCCGTGGTGTCCAGTGGTCCAATTTTGGTGCCCCGTGGTGCATTTATTGCCCAAGGTGATATTTTCGTGCCAAAATTAGACTTTTGGATTTTGGTGCCCCTTGATCCCTGGGTCATTCTTATCCATAAAAAACTATAATTCTCGAAGCAATTTTCAGCTTTGAGTTTCGTGGTGCCCCATGGTCCAAATTTGGTGCCCGTGATGCATTTTCGGCACATGGTCCAAATTTCGTTCCAAAATACGACTTTTGGGCTTTGGTGCCCCGTGACCCCTGGTCGATTCTTATACACAAAAAACCACAGTTCTCGGAGAACTTTTTAGTTTCGAGGTTCGTGGTGTCCAGTGGTCCAATTTTGGTGCCCCGTGGTGCATTTTTTGCCCATGGTGATATTTTCGTGCCAAAATTAGACTTTTGGATTTTGGTGCCCCTTGAACCATGGGGCATTCTTATGCATAAAAAAACCATAATTCTCGGAGCACTTTTCAGTTTTTAGGTCCGTGGTGCCCCGTGGTCAAATTTTTGTGCCCGTGGTGCATTTTCGGCACATGGTCCAATTTTCGTGCCAAAATAAGACTTTTGGATTTTGCTGACCCTTGATCCCTGGGGCATTCTTATGCATAAAAAACCATAATTCTCAGAGCACTTTTCAGTTTTGAGTTTCGTGGTGCCCCGTGGTCCAATTTTGGTGCCCGTGGTGCATTTTCAGCCCATGGTGCAAATTTCGTGCCAAAATAAGACATTTGGCTTTTGGTGCCTTGTGATCCTTGGTGCATCCTTATGCATAAAAAATGGTAATGCTCGGAGAACTTTTTAGTTTTGAGGTCCGTGGTGTCCAGTGGTCCAATTTTCATGCCAAAATAAGACTTTTGGGTTTTGGTGCCCCGTGATCAATGGTAGATTCTTATGCATAAAAAACCATAATGCTCGGAGCACTTTTCAATTTTTTGGTCCATGGTGTCACGTGATCCAATTTTGGTGCCCCATGGTGCATTTTTGGCCCATTGTGCAATTTTCGTGCCAAAATATGACCTTTGGGTTTTGGTGCCCGTTGATCCTTGGTGTATCCTTATGCATAAAAAACCATAATGATTGGAACACTTTTCAGTTTTTCGGTCCGTGGTGCCCTGTAATCCAATTTAGTTGCCCGGTGGTGCATTTTCGGCCCATAGTGCAATTTTCGTGCTAAAATAAGACTTTTGGGTTTTGGTGCCCCGTGATCCCTGGTGGATTCTTATGCATAAAAAACCATAATGCTCGGAGAACTTTTTAGTTTTGAGGTCCGTGGTGTCCAGTGGTCCAATTTTGGTGCCCCGTGGTGCATTTATTGCCCAAGGTGATATTTTCGTGCCAAAATTAGACTTTTGGATTTTGGTGCCCCTTGATCCCTGGGTCATTCTTATCCATAAAAAACTATAATTCTCGAAGCAATTTTCAGCTTTGAGTTTCGTGGTGCCCCATGGTCCAATTTTGGTGCCCGTGATGCATTTTCGGCACATGGTCCAAATTTCGTTCCAAAATACGACTTTTGGGCTTTGGTGCCCCGTGACCCCTGGTCGATTCTTATACACAAAAAACCACAGTTCTCGGAGAACTTTTTAGTTTCGAGGTTCGTGGTGTCCAGTGGTCCAATTTTGGTGCCCCGTGGTGCATTTTTTGCCCATGGTGATATTTTCGTGCCAAAATTAGACTTTTGGATTTTGGTGCCCCTTGAACCATGGGGCATTCTTATGCATAAAAAAACCATAATTCTCGGAGCACTTTTCAGTTTTTAGGTCCGTGGTGCCCCGTGGTCAAATTTTTGTGCCCGTGGTGCATTTTCGGCACATGGTCCAATTTTCGTGCCAAAATAAGACTTTTGGATTTTGCTGACCCTTGATCCCTGGGGCATTCTTATGCATAAAAAACCATAATTCTCAGAGCACTTTTCAGTTTTGAGTTTCGTGGTGCCCCGTGGTCCAATTTTGGTGCCCGTGGTGCATTTTCAGCCCATGGTGCAAATTTCGTGCCAAAATAAGACATTTGGCTTTTGGTGCCTTGTGATCCTTGGTGCATCCTTATGCATAAAAAATGGTAATGCTCGGAGAACTTTTTAGTTTTGAGGTCCGTGGTGTCCAGTGGTCCAATTTTCATGCCAAAATAAGACTTTTGGGTTTTGGTGCCCCGTGATCAATGGTAGATTCTTATGCATAAAAAACCATAATGCTCGGAGCACTTTTCAATTTTTTGGTCCATGGTGTCACGTGATCCAATTTTGGTGCCCCATGGTGCATTTTTGGCCCATTGTGCAATTTTCGTGCCAAAATATGACCTTTGGGTTTTGGTGCCCGTTGATCCTTGGTGTATCCTTATGCATAAAAAACCATAATGATTGGAACACTTTTCAGTTTTTCGGTCCGTGGTGCCCTGTAATCCAATTTAGTTGCCCGGTGGTGCATTTTCGGCCCATAGTGCAATTTTCGTGCTAAAATAAGACTTTTGGGTTTTGGTGCCCCGTGATCCCTGGTGGATTCTTATGCATAAAAAACCATAATGCTCGGAGAACTTTTTAGTTTTGAGGTCCGTGGTGTCCAGTGGTCCAATTTTGGTGCCCCGTGGTGCATTTATTGCCCAAGGTGATATTTTCGTGCCAAAATTAGACTTTTGGATTTTGGTGCCCCTTGATCCCTGGGTCATTCTTATCCATAAAAAACTATAATTCTCGAAGCAATTTTCAGCTTTGAGTTTCGTGGTGCCCCATGGTCCAATTTTGGTGCCCGTGATGCATTTTCGGCACATGGTCCAAATTTCGTTCCAAAATACGACTTTTGGGCTTTGGTGCCCCGTGACCCCTGGTCGATTCTTATACACAAAAAACCACAGTTCTCGGAGAACTTTTTAGTTTCGAGGTTCGTGGTGTCCAGTGGTCCAATTTTGGTGCCCCGTGGTGCATTTTTTGCCCATGGTGATATTTTCGTGCCAAAATTAGACTTTTGGATTTTGGTGCCCCTTGAACCATGGGGCATTCTTATGCATAAAAAAACCATAATTCTCGGAGCACTTTTCAGTTTTTAGGTCCGTGGTGCCCCGAGGTCAAATTTTTGTGCCCGTGGTGCATTTTCGGCACATGGTCCAATTTTCGTGCCAAAATAAGACTTTTGGATTTTGCTGACCCTTGATCCCTGGGGCATTCTTATGCATAAAAAACCATAATTCTCAGAGCACTTTTCAGTTTTGAGTTTCGTGGTGCCCCGTGGTCCAATTTTGGTGCCCGTGGTGCATTTTCAGCCCATGGTGCAAATTTCGTGCCAAAATAAGACATTTGGCTTTTGGTGCCTTGTGATCCTTGGTGCATCCTTATGCATAAAAAATGGTAATGCTCGGAGAACTTTTTAGTTTTGAGGTCCGTGGTGTCCAGTGGTCCAATTTTCATGCCAAAATAAGACTTTTGGGTTTTGGTGCCCCGTGATCAATGGTAGATTCTTATGCATAAAAAACCATAATGCTCGGAGCACTTTTCAATTTTTTGGTCCATGGTGTCACGTGATCCAATTTTGGTGCCCCATGGTGCATTTTTGGCCCATTGTGCAATTTTCGTGCCAAAATATGACCTTTGGGTTTTGGTGCCCGTTGATCCTTGGTGTATCCTTATGCATAAAAAACCATAATGATTGGAACACTTTTCAGTTTTTCGGTCCGTGGTGCCCTGTAATCCAATTTAGTTGCCCGGTGGTGCATTTTCGGCCCATAGTGCAATTTTCGTGCTAAAATAAGACTTTTGGGTTTTGGTGCCCCGTGATCCCTGGTGGATTCTTATGCATAAAAAACCATAATGCTCGGAGAACTTTTTAGTTTTGAGGTCCGTGGTGTCCAGTGGTCCAATTTTGGTGCCCCGTGGTGCATTTATTGCCCAAGGTGATATTTTCGTGCCAAAATTAGACTTTTGGATTTTGGTGCCCCTTGATCCCTGGGTCATTCTTATCCATAAAAAACTATAATTCTCGAAGCAATTTTCAGCTTTGAGTTTCGTGGTGCCCCATGGTCCAATTTTGGTGCCCGTGATGCATTTTCGGCACATGGTCCAAATTTCGTTCCAAAATACGACTTTTGGGCTTTGGTGCCCCGTGACCCCTGGTCGATTCTTATACACAAAAAACCACAGTTCTCGGAGAACTTTTTAGTTTCGAGGTTCGTGGTGTCCAGTGGTCCAATTTTGGTGCCCCGTGGTGCATTTTTTGCCCATGGTGATATTTTCGTGCCAAAATTAGACTTTTGGATTTTGGTGCCCCTTGAACCATGGGGCATTCTTATGCATAAAAAAACCATAATTCTCGGAGCACTTTTCAGTTTTTAGGTCCGTGGTGCCCCGTGGTCAAATTTTTGTGCCCGTGGTGCATTTTCGGCACATGGTCCAATTTTCGTGCCAAAATAAGACTTTTGGATTTTGCTGACCCTTGATCCCTGGGGCATTCTTATGCATAAAAAACCATAATTCTCAGAGCACTTTTCAGTTTTGAGTTTCGTGGTGCCCCGTGGTCCAATTTTGGTGCCCGTGGTGCATTTTCAGCCCATGGTGCAAATTTCGTGCCAAAATAAGACATTTGGCTTTTGGTGCCTTGTGATCCTTGGTGCATCCTTATGCATAAAAAATGGTAATGCTCGGAGAACTTTTTAGTTTTGAGGTCCGTGGTGTCCAGTGGTCCAATTTTCATGCCAAAATAAGACTTTTGGGTTTTGGTGCCCCGTGATCAATGGTAGATTCTTATGCATAAAAAACCATAATGCTCGGAGCACTTTTCAATTTTTTGGTCCATGGTGTCACGTGATCCAATTTTGGTGCCCCATGGTGCATTTTTGGCCCATTGTGCAATTTTCGTGCCAAAATATGACCTTTGGGTTTTGGTGCCCGTTGATCCTTGGTGTATCCTTATGCATAAAAAACCATAATGATTGGAACACTTTTCAGTTTTTCGGTCCGTGGTGCCCTGTAATCCAATTTAGTTGCCCGGTGGTGCATTTTCGGCCCATAGTGCAATTTTCGTGCTAAAATAAGACTTTTGGGTTTTGGTGCCCCGTGATCCCTGGTGGATTCTTATGCATAAAAAACCATAATGCTCGGAGAACTTTTTAGTTTTGAGGTCCGTGGTGTCCAGTGGTCCAATTTTGGTGCCCCGTGGTGCATTTATTGCCCAAGGTGATATTTTCGTGCCAAAATTAGACTTTTGGATTTTGGTGCCCCTTGATCCCTGGGTCATTCTTATCCATAAAAAACTATAATTCTCGAAGCAATTTTCAGCTTTGAGTTTCGTGGTGCCCCATGGTCCAATTTTGGTGCCCGTGATGCATTTTCGGCACATGGTCCAAATTTCGTTCCAAAATACGACTTTTGGGCTTTGGTGCCCCGTGACCCCTGGTCGATTCTTATACACAAAAAACCACAGTTCTCGGAGAACTTTTTAGTTTCGAGGTTCGTGGTGTCCAGTGGTCCAATTTTGGTGCCCCGTGGTGCATTTTTTGCCCATGGTGATATTTTCGTGCCAAAATTAGACTTTTGGATTTTGGTGCCCCTTGAACCATGGGGCATTCTTATGCATAAAAAAACCATAATTCTCGGAGCACTTTTCAGTTTTTAGGTCCGTGGTGCCCCGTGGTCAAATTTTTGTGCCCGTGGTGCATTTTCGGCACATGGTCCAATTTTCGTGCCAAAATAAGACTTTTGGATTTTGCTGACCCTTGATCCCTGGGGCATTCTTATGCATAAAAAACCATAATTCTCAGAGCACTTTTCAGTTTTGAGTTTCGTGGTGCCCCGTGGTCCAATTTTGGTGCCCGTGGTGCATTTTCAGCCCATGGTGCAAATTTCGTGCCAAAATAAGACATTTGGCTTTTGGTGCCTTGTGATCCTTGGTGCATCCTTATGCATAAAAAATGGTAATGCTCGGAGAACTTTTTAGTTTTGAGGTCCGTGGTGTCCAGTGGTCCAATTTTCATGCCAAAATAAGACTTTTGGGTTTTGGTGCCCCGTGATCAATGGTAGATTCTTATGCATAAAAAACCATAATGCTCGGAGCACTTTTCAATTTTTTGGTCCATGGTGTCACGTGATCCAATTTTGGTGCCCCATGGTGCATTTTTGGCCCATTGTGCAATTTTCGTGCCAAAATATGACCTTTGGGTTTTGGTGCCCGTTGATCCTTGGTGTATCCTTATGCATAAAAAACCATAATGATTGGAACACTTTTCAGTTTTTCGGTCCGTGGTGCCCTGTAATCCAATTTAGTTGCCCGGTGGTGCATTTTCGGCCCATAGTGCAATTTTCGTGCTAAAATAAGACTTTTGGGTTTTGGTGCCCCGTGATCCCTGGTGGATTCTTATGCATAAAAAACCATAATGCTCGGAGAACTTTTTAGTTTTGAGGTCCGTGGTGTCCAGTGGTCCAATTTTGGTGCCCCGTGGTGCATTTATTGCCCAAGGTGATATTTTCGTGCCAAAATTAGACTTTTGGATTTTGGTGCCCCTTGATCCCTGGGTCATTCTTATCCATAAAAAACTATAATTCTCGAAGCAATTTTCAGCTTTGAGTTTCGTGGTGCCCCATGGTCCAAATTTGGTGCCCGTGATGCATTTTCGGCACATGGTCCAAATTTCGTTCCAAAATACGACTTTTGGGCTTTGGTGCCCCGTGACCCCTGGTCGATTCTTATACACAAAAAACCACAGTTCTCGGAGAACTTTTTAGTTTCGAGGTTCGTGGTGTCCAGTGGTCCAATTTTGGTGCCCCGTGGTGCATTTTTTGCCCATGGTGATATTTTCGTGCCAAAATTAGACTTTTGGATTTTGGTGCCCCTTGAACCATGGGGCATTCTTATGCATAAAAAAACCATAATTCTCGGAGCACTTTTCAGTTTTTAGGTCCGTGGTGCCCCGTGGTCAAATTTTTGTGCCCGTGGTGCATTTTCGGCACATGGTCCAATTTTCGTGCCAAAATAAGACTTTTGGATTTTGCTGACCCTTGATCCCTGGGGCATTCTTATGCATAAAAAACCATAATTCTCAGAGCACTTTTCAGTTTTGAGTTTCGTGGTGCCCCGTGGTCCAATTTTGGTGCCCGTGGTGCATTTTCAGCCCATGGTGCAAATTTCGTGCCAAAATAAGACATTTGGCTTTTGGTGCCTTGTGATCCTTGGTGCATCCTTATGCATAAAAAATGGTAATGCTCGGAGAACTTTTTAGTTTTGAGGTCCGTGGTGTCCAGTGGTCCAATTTTCATGCCAAAATAAGACTTTTGGGTTTTGGTGCCCCGTGATCAATGGTAGATTCTTATGCATAAAAAACCATAATGCTCGGAGCACTTTTCAATTTTTTGGTCCATGGTGTCACGTGATCCAATTTTGGTGCCCCATGGTGCATTTTTGGCCCATTGTGCAATTTTCGTGCCAAAATATGACCTTTGGGTTTTGGTGCCCGTTGATCCTTGGTGTATCCTTATGCATAAAAAACCATAATGATTGGAACACTTTTCAGTTTTTCGGTCCGTGGTGCCCTGTAATCCAATTTAGTTGCCCGGTGGTGCATTTTCGGCCCATAGTGCAATTTTCGTGCTAAAATAAGACTTTTGGGTTTTGGTGCCCCGTGATCCCTGGTGGATTCTTATGCATAAAAAACCATAATGCTCGGAGAACTTTTTAGTTTTGAGGTCCGTGGTGTCCAGTGGTCCAATTTTGGTGCCCCGTGGTGCATTTATTGCCCAAGGTGATATTTTCGTGCCAAAATTAGACTTTTGGAATTTGGTGCCCCTTGATCCCTGGGTCATTCTTATCCATAAAAAACTATAATTCTCGAAGCAATTTTCAGCTTTGAGTTTCGTGGTGCCCCATGGTCCAATTTTGGTGCCCGTGATGCATTTTCGGCACATGGTCCAAATTTCGTTCCAAAATACGACTTTTGGGCTTTGGTGCCCCGTGACCCCTGGTCGATTCTTATACACAAAAAACCACAGTTCTCGGAGAACTTTTTAGTTTCGAGGTTCGTGGTGTCCAGTGGTCCAATTTTGGTGCCCCGTGGTGCATTTTTTGCCCATGGTGATATTTTCGTGCCAAAATTAGACTTTTGGATTTTGGTGCCCCTTGAACCATGGGGCATTCTTATGCATAAAAAAACCATAATTCTCGGAGCACTTTTCAGTTTTTAGGTCCGTGGTGCCCCGTGGTCAAATTTTTGTGCCCGTGGTGCATTTTCGGCACATGGTCCAATTTTCGTGCCAAAATAAGACTTTTGGATTTTGCTGACCCTTGATCCCTGGGGCATTCTTATGCATAAAAAACCATAATTCTCAGAGCACTTTTCAGTTTTGAGTTTCGTGGTGCCCCGTGGTCCAATTTTGGTGCCCGTGGTGCATTTTCAGCCCATGGTGCAAATTTCGTGCCAAAATAAGACATTTGGCTTTTGGTGCCTTGTGATCCTTGGTGCATCCTTATGCATAAAAAATGGTAATGCTCGGAGAACTTTTTAGTTTTGAGGTCCGTGGTGTCCAGTGGTCCAATTTTCATGCCAAAATAAGACTTTTGGGTTTTGGTGCCCCGTGATCAATGGTAGATTCTTATGCATAAAAAACCATAATGCTCGGAGCACTTTTCAATTTTTTGGTCCATGGTGTCACGTGATCCAATTTTGGTGCCCCATGGTGCATTTTTGGCCCATTGTGCAATTTTCGTGCCAAAATATGACCTTTGGGTTTTGGTGCCCGTTGATCCTTGGTGTATCCTTATGCATAAAAAACCATAATGATTGGAACACTTTTCAGTTTTTCGGTCCGTGGTGCCCTGTAATCCAATTTAGTTGCCCGGTGGTGCATTTTCGGCCCATAGTGCAATTTTCGTGCTAAAATAAGACTTTTGGGTTTTGGTGCCCCGTGATCCCTGGTGGATTCTTATGCATAAAAAACCATAATGCTCGGAGAACTTTTTAGTTTTGAGGTCCGTGGTGTCCAGTGGTCCAATTTTGGTGCCCCGTGGTGCATTTATTGCCCAAGGTGATATTTTCGTGCCAAAATTAGACTTTTGGATTTTGGTGCCCCTTGATCCCTGGGTCATTCTTATCCATAAAAAACTATAATTCTCGAAGCAATTTTCAGCTTTGAGTTTCGTGGTGCCCCATGGTCCAATTTTGGTGCCCGTGATGCATTTTCGGCACATGGTCCAAATTTCGTTCCAAAATACGACTTTTGGGCTTTGGTGCCCCGTGACCCCTGGTCGATTCTTATACACAAAAAACCACAGTTCTCGGAGAACTTTTTAGTTTCGAGGTTCGTGGTGTCCAGTGGTCCAATTTTGGTGCCCCGTGGTGCATTTTTTGCCCATGGTGATATTTTCGTGCCAAAATTAGACTTTTGGATTTTGGTGCCCCTTGAACCATGGGGCATTCTTATGCATAAAAAAACCATAATTCTCGGAGCACTTTTCAGTTTTTAGGTCCGTGGTGCCCCGAGGTCAAATTTTTGTGCCCGTGGTGCATTTTCGGCACATGGTCCAATTTTCGTGCCAAAATAAGACTTTTGGATTTTGCTGACCCTTGATCCCTGGGGCATTCTTATGCATAAAAAACCATAATTCTCAGAGCACTTTTCAGTTTTGAGTTTCGTGGTGCCCCGTGGTCCAATTTTGGTGCCCGTGGTGCATTTTCAGCCCATGGTGCAAATTTCGTGCCAAAATAAGACATTTGGCTTTTGGTGCCTTGTGATCCTTGGTGCATCCTTATGCATAAAAAATGGTAATGCTCGGAGAACTTTTTAGTTTTGAGGTCCGTGGTGTCCAGTGGTCCAATTTTCATGCCAAAATAAGACTTTTGGGTTTTGGTGCCCCGTGATCAATGGTAGATTCTTATGCATAAAAAACCATAATGCTCGGAGCACTTTTCAATTTTTTGGTCCATGGTGTCACGTGATCCAATTTTGGTGCCCCATGGTGCATTTTTGGCCCATTGTGCAATTTTCGTGCCAAAATATGACCTTTGGGTTTTGGTGCCCGTTGATCCTTGGTGTATCCTTATGCATAAAAAACCATAATGATTGGAACACTTTTCAGTTTTTCGGTCCGTGGTGCCCTGTAATCCAATTTAGTTGCCCGGTGGTGCATTTTCGGCCCATAGTGCAATTTTCGTGCTAAAATAAGACTTTTGGGTTTTGGTGCCCCGTGATCCCTGGTGGATTCTTATGCATAAAAAACCATAATGCTCGGAGAACTTTTTAGTTTTGAGGTCCGTGGTGTCCAGTGGTCCAATTTTGGTGCCCCGTGGTGCATTTATTGCCCAAGGTGATATTTTCGTGCCAAAATTAGACTTTTGGATTTTGGTGCCCCTTGATCCCTGGGTCATTCTTATCCATAAAAAACTATAATTCTCGAAGCAATTTTCAGCTTTGAGTTTCGTGGTGCCCCATGGTCCAATTTTGGTGCCCGTGATGCATTTTCGGCACATGGTCCAAATTTCGTTCCAAAATACGACTTTTGGGCTTTGGTGCCCCGTGACCCCTGGTCGATTCTTATACACAAAAAACCACAGTTCTCGGAGAACTTTTTAGTTTCGAGGTTCGTGGTGTCCAGTGGTCCAATTTTGGTGCCCCGTGGTGCATTTTTTGCCCATGGTGATATTTTCGTGCCAAAATTAGACTTTTGGATTTTGGTGCCCCTTGAACCATGGGGCATTCTTATGCATAAAAAAACCATAATTCTCGGAGCACTTTTCAGTTTTTAGGTCCGTGGTGCCCCGTGGTCAAATTTTTGTGCCCGTGGTGCATTTTCGGCACATGGTCCAATTTTCGTGCCAAAATAAGACTTTTGGATTTTGCTGACCCTTGATCCCTGGGGCATTCTTATGCATAAAAAACCATAATTCTCAGAGCACTTTTCAGTTTTGAGTTTCGTGGTGCCCCGTGGTCCAATTTTGGTGCCCGTGGTGCATTTTCAGCCCATGGTGCAAATTTCGTGCCAAAATAAGACATTTGGCTTTTGGTGCCTTGTGATCCTTGGTGCATCCTTATGCATAAAAAATGGTAATGCTCGGAGAACTTTTTAGTTTTGAGGTCCGTGGTGTCCAGTGGTCCAATTTTCATGCCAAAATAAGACTTTTGGGTTTTGGTGCCCCGTGATCAATGGTAGATTCTTATGCATAAAAAACCATAATGCTCGGAGCACTTTTCAATTTTTTGGTCCATGGTGTCACGTGATCCAATTTTGGTGCCCCATGGTGCATTTTTGGCCCATTGTGCAATTTTCGTGCCAAAATATGACCTTTGGGTTTTGGTGCCCGTTGATCCTTGGTGTATCCTTATGCATAAAAAACCATAATGATTGGAACACTTTTCAGTTTTTCGGTCCGTGGTGCCCTGTAATCCAATTTAGTTGCCCGGTGGTGCATTTTCGGCCCATAGTGCAATTTTCGTGCTAAAATAAGACTTTTGGGTTTTGGTGCCCCGTGATCCCTGGTGGATTCTTATGCATAAAAAACCATAATGCTCGGAGAACTTTTTAGTTTTGAGGTCCGTGGTGTCCAGTGGTCCAATTTTGGTGCCCCGTGGTGCATTTATTGCCCAAGGTGATATTTTCGTGCCAAAATTAGACTTTTGGATTTTGGTGCCCCTTGATCCCTGGGTCATTCTTATCCATAAAAAACTATAATTCTCGAAGCAATTTTCAGCTTTGAGTTTCGTGGTGCCCCATGGTCCAATTTTGGTGCCCGTGATGCATTTTCGGCACATGGTCCAAATTTCGTTCCAAAATACGACTTTTGGGCTTTGGTGCCCCGTGACCCCTGGTCGATTCTTATACACAAAAAAACCACAGTTCTCGGAGAACTTTTTAGTTTCGAGGTTCGTGGTGTCCAGTGGTCCAATTTTGGTGCCCCGTGGTGCATTTTTTGCCCATGGTGATATTTTCGTGCCAAAATTAGACTTTTGGATTTTGGTGCCCCTTGAACCATGGGGCATTCTTATGCATAAAAAAACCATAATTCTCGGAGCACTTTTCAGTTTTTAGGTCCGTGGTGCCCCGTGGTCAAATTTTTGTGCCCGTGGTGCATTTTCGGCACATGGTCCAATTTTCGTGCCAAAATAAGACTTTTGGATTTTGCTGACCCTTGATCCCTGGGGCATTCTTATGCATAAAAAACCATAATTCTCAGAGCACTTTTCAGTTTTGAGTTTCGTGGTGCCCCGTGGTCCAATTTTGGTGCCCGTGGTGCATTTTCAGCCCATGGTGCAAATTTCGTGCCAAAATAAGACATTTGGCTTTTGGTGCCTTGTGATCCTTGGTGCATCCTTATGCATAAAAAATGGTAATGCTCGGAGAACTTTTTAGTTTTGAGGTCCGTGGTGTCCAGTGGTCCAATTTTCATGCCAAAATAAGACTTTTGGGTTTTGGTGCCCCGTGATCAATGGTAGATTCTTATGCATAAAAAACCATAATGCTCGGAGCACTTTTCAATTTTTTGGTCCATGGTGTCACGTGATCCAATTTTGGTGCCCCATGGTGCATTTTTGGCCCATTGTGCAATTTTCGTGCCAAAATATGACCTTTGGGTTTTGGTGCCCGTTGATCCTTGGTGTATCCTTATGCATAAAAAACCATAATGATTGGAACACTTTTCAGTTTTTCGGTCTGTGGTGCCCTGTAATCCAATTTAGTTGCCCGGTGGTGCATTTTCGGCCCATAGTGCAATTTTCGTGCTAAAATAAGACTTTTGGGTTTTGGTGCCCCGTGATCCCTGGTGGATTCTTATGCATAAAAAACCATAATGCTCGGAGAACTTTTTAGTTTTGAGGTCCGTGGTGTCCAGTGGTCCAATTTTGGTGCCCCGTGGTGCATTTATTGCCCAAGGTGATATTTTCGTGCCAAAATTAGACTTTTGGATTTTGGTGCCCCTTGATCCCTGGGTCATTCTTATCCATAAAAAACTATAATTCTCGAAGCAATTTTCAGCTTTGAGTTTCGTGGTGCCCCATGGTCCAATTTTGGTGCCCGTGATGCATTTTCGGCACATGGTCCAAATTTCGTTCCAAAATACGACTTTTGGGCTTTGGTGCCCCGTGACCCCTGGTCGATTCTTATACACAAAAAACCACAGTTCTCGGAGAACTTTTTAGTTTCGAGGTTCGTGGTGTCCAGTGGTCCAATTTTGGTGCCCCGTGGTGCATTTTTTGCCCATGGTGATATTTTCGTGCCAAAATTAGACTTTTGGATTTTGGTGCCCCTTGAACCATGGGGCATTCTTATGCATAAAAAAACCATAATTCTCGGAGCACTTTTCAGTTTTTAGGTCCGTGGTGCCCCGTGGTCAAATTTTTGTGCCCGTGGTGCATTTTCGGCACATGGTCCAATTTTCGTGCCAAAATAAGACTTTTGGATTTTGCTGACCCTTGATCCCTGGGGCATTCTTATGCATAAAAAACCATAATTCTCAGAGCACTTTTCAGTTTTGAGTTTCGTGGTGCCCCGTGGTCCAATTTTGGTGCCCGTGGTGCATTTTCAGCCCATGGTGCAAATTTCGTGCCAAAATAAGACATTTGGCTTTTGGTGCCTTGTGATCCTTGGTGCATCCTTATGCATAAAAAATGGTAATGCTCGGAGAACTTTTTAGTTTTGAGGTCCGTGGTGTCCAGTGGTCCAATTTTCATGCCAAAATAAGACTTTTGGGTTTTGGTGCCCCGTGATCAATGGTAGATTCTTATGCATAAAAAACCATAATGCTCGGAGCACTTTTCAATTTTTTGGTCCATGGTGTCACGTGATCCAATTTTGGTGCCCCATGGTGCATTTTTGGCCCATTGTGCAATTTTCGTGCCAAAATATGACCTTTGGGTTTTGGTGCCCGTTGATCCTTGGTGTATCCTTATGCATAAAAAACCATAATGATTGGAACACTTTTCAGTTTTTCGGTCCGTGGTGCCCTGTAATCCAATTTAGTTGCCCGGTGGTGCATTTTCGGCCCATAGTGCAATTTTCGTGCTAAAATAAGACTTTTGGGTTTTGGTGCCCCGTGATCCCTGGTGGATTCTTATGCATAAAAAACCATAATGCTCGGAGAACTTTTTAGTTTTGAGGTCCGTGGTGTCCAGTGGTCCAATTTTGGTGCCCCGTGGTGCATTTATTGCCCAAGGTGATATTTTCGTGCCAAAATTAGACTTTTGGATTTTGGTGCCCCTTGATCCCTGGGTCATTCTTATCCATAAAAAACTATAATTCTCGAAGCAATTTTCAGCTTTGAGTTTCGTGGTGCCCCATGGTCCAATTTTGGTGCCCGTGATGCATTTTCGGCACATGGTCCAAATTTCGTTCCAAAATACGACTTTTGGGCTTTGGTGCCCCGTGACCCCTGGTCGATTCTTATACACAAAAAACCACAGTTCTCGGAGAACTTTTTAGTTTCGAGGTTCGTGGTGTCCAGTGGTCCAATTTTGGTGCCCCGTGGTGCATTTTTTGCCCATGGTGATATTTTCGTGCCAAAATTAGACTTTTGGATTTTGGTGCCCCTTGAACCATGGGGCATTCTTATGCATAAAAAAACCATAATTCTCGGAGCACTTTTCAGTTTTTAGGTCCGTGGTGCCCCGTGGTCAAATTTTTGTGCCCGTGGTGCATTTTCGGCACATGGTCCAATTTTCGTGCCAAAATAAGACTTTTGGATTTTGCTGACCCTTGATCCCTGGGGCATTCTTATGCATAAAAAACCATAATTCTCAGAGCACTTTTCAGTTTTGAGTTTCGTGGTGCCCCGTGGTCCAATTTTGGTGCCCGTGGTGCATTTTCAGCCCATGGTGCAAATTTCGTGCCAAAATAAGACATTTGGCTTTTGGTGCCTTGTGATCCTTGGTGCATCCTTATGCATAAAAAATGGTAATGCTCGGAGAACTTTTTAGTTTTGAGGTCCGTGGTGTCCAGTGGTCCAATTTTCATGCCAAAATAAGACTTTTGGGTTTTGGTGCCCCGTGATCAATGGTAGATTCTTATGCATAAAAAACCATAATGCTCGGAGCACTTTTCAATTTTTTGGTCCATGGTGTCACGTGATCCAATTTTGGTGCCCCATGGTGCATTTTTGGCCCATTGTGCAATTTTCGTGCCAAAATATGACCTTTGGGTTTTGGTGCCCGTTGATCCTTGGTGTATCCTTATGCATAAAAAACCATAATGATTGGAACACTTTTCAGTTTTTCGGTCCGTGGTGCCCTGTAATCCAATTTAGTTGCCCGGTGGTGCATTTTCGGCCCATAGTGCAATTTTCGTGCTAAAATAAGACTTTTGGGTTTTGGTGCCCCGTGATCCCTGGTGGATTCTTATGCATAAAAAACCATAATGCTCGGAGAACTTTTTAGTTTTGAGGTCCGTGGTGTCCAGTGGTCCAATTTTGGTGCCCCGTGGTGCATTTATTGCCCAAGGTGATATTTTCGTGCCAAAATTAGACTTTTGGATTTTGGTGCCCCTTGATCCCTGGGTCATTCTTATCCATAAAAAACTATAATTCTCGAAGCAATTTTCAGCTTTGAGTTTCGTGGTGCCCCATGGTCCAATTTTGGTGCCCGTGATGCATTTTCGGCACATGGTCCAAATTTCGTTCCAAAATACGACTTTTGGGCTTTGGTGCCCCGTGACCCCTGGTCGATTCTTATACACAAAAAACCACAGTTCTCGGAGAACTTTTTAGTTTCGAGGTTCGTGGTGTCCAGTGGTCCAATTTTGGTGCCCCGTGGTGCATTTTTTGCCCATGGTGATATTTTCGTGCCAAAATTAGACTTTTGGATTTTGGTGCCCCTTGAACCATGGGGCATTCTTATGCATAAAAAAACCATAATTCTCGGAGCACTTTTCAGTTTTTAGGTCCGTGGTGCCCCGTGGTCAAATTTTTGTGCCCGTGGTGCATTTTCGGCACATGGTCCAATTTTCGTGCCAAAATAAGACTTTTGGATTTTGCTGACCCTTGATCCCTGGGGCATTCTTATGCATAAAAAACCATAATTCTCAGAGCACTTTTCAGTTTTGAGTTTCGTGGTGCCCCGTGGTCCAATTTTGGTGCCCGTGGTGCATTTTCAGCCCATGGTGCAAATTTCGTGCCAAAATAAGACATTTGGCTTTTGGTGCCTTGTGATCCTTGGTGCATCCTTATGCATAAAAAATGGTAATGCTCGGAGAACTTTTTAGTTTTGAGGTCCGTGGTGTCCAGTGGTCCAATTTTCATGCCAAAATAAGACTTTTGGGTTTTGGTGCCCCGTGATCAATGGTAGATTCTTATGCATAAAAAACCATAATGCTCGGAGCACTTTTCAATTTTTTGGTCCATGGTGTCACGTGATCCAATTTTGGTGCCCCATGGTGCATTTTTGGCCCATTGTGCAATTTTCGTGCCAAAATATGACCTTTGGGTTTTGGTGCCCGTTGATCCTTGGTGTATCCTTATGCATAAAAAACCATAATGATTGGAACACTTTTCAGTTTTTCGGTCCGTGGTGCCCTGTAATCCAATTTAGTTGCCCGGTGGTGCATTTTCGGCCCATAGTGCAATTTTCGTGCTAAAATAAGACTTTTGGGTTTTGGTGCCCCGTGATCCCTGGTGGATTCTTATGCATAAAAAACCATAATGCTCGGAGAACTTTTTAGTTTTGAGGTCCGTGGTGTCCAGTGGTCCAATTTTGGTGCCCCGTGGTGCATTTATTGCCCAAGGTGATATTTTCGTGCCAAAATTAGACTTTTGGATTTTGGTGCCCCTTGATCCCTGGGTCATTCTTATCCATAAAAAACTATAATTCTCGAAGCAATTTTCAGCTTTGAGTTTCGTGGTGCCCCATGGTCCAATTTTGGTGCCCGTGATGCATTTTCGGCACATGGTCCAAATTTCGTTCCAAAATACGACTTTTGGGCTTTGGTGCCCCGTGACCCCTGGTCGATTCTTATACACAAAAAACCACAGTTCTCGGAGAACTTTTTAGTTTCGAGGTTCGTGGTGTCCAGTGGTCCAATTTTGGTGCCCCGTGGTGCATTTTTTGCCCATGGTGATATTTTCGTGCCAAAATTAGACTTTTGGATTTTGGTGCCCCTTGAACCATGGGGCATTCTTATGCATAAAAAAACCATAATTCTCGGAGCACTTTTCAGTTTTTAGGTCCGTGGTGCCCCGTGGTCAAATTTTTGTGCCCGTGGTGCATTTTCGGCACATGGTCCAATTTTCGTGCCAAAATAAGACTTTTGGATTTTGCTGACCCTTGATCCCTGGGGCATTCTTATGCATAAAAAACCATAATTCTCAGAGCACTTTTCAGTTTTGAGTTTCGTGGTGCCCCGTGGTCCAATTTTGGTGCCCGTGGTGCATTTTCAGCCCATGGTGCAAATTTCGTGCCAAAATAAGACATTTGGCTTTTGGTGCCTTGTGATCCTTGGTGCATCCTTATGCATAAAAAATGGTAATGCTCGGAGAACTTTTTAGTTTTGAGGTCCGTGGTGTCCAGTGGTCCAATTTTCATGCCAAAATAAGACTTTTGGGTTTTGGTGCCCCGTGATCAATGGTAGATTCTTATGCATAAAAAACCATAATGCTCGGAGCACTTTTCAATTTTTTGGTCCATGGTGTCACGTGATCCAATTTTGGTGCCCCATGGTGCATTTTTGGCCCATTGTGCAATTTTCGTGCCAAAATATGACCTTTGGGTTTTGGTGCCCGTTGATCCTTGGTGTATCCTTATGCATAAAAAACCATAATGATTGGAACACTTTTCAGTTTTTCGGTCCGTGGTGCCCTGTAATCCAATTTAGTTGCCCGGTGGTGCATTTTCGGCCCATAGTGCAATTTTCGTGCTAAAATAAGACTTTTGGGTTTTGGTGCCCCGTGATCCCTAGTGGATTCTTATGCATAAAAAACCATAATGCTCGGAGAACTTTTTAGTTTTGAGGTCCGTGGTGTCCAGTGGTCCAATTTTGGTGCCCCGTGGTGCATTTATTGCCCAAGGTGATATTTTCGTGCCAAAATTAGACTTTTGGATTTTGGTGCCCCTTGATCCCTGGGTCATTCTTATCCATAAAAAACTATAATTCTCGAAGCAATTTTCAGCTTTGAGTTTCGTGGTGCCCCATGGTCCAATTTTGGTGCCCGTGATGCATTTTCGGCACATGGTCCAAATTTCGTTCCAAAATACGACTTTTGGGCTTTGGTGCCCCGTGACCCCTGGTCGATTCTTATACACAAAAAACCACAGTTCTCGGAGAACTTTTTAGTTTCGAGGTTCGTGGTGTCCAGTGGTCCAATTTTGGTGCCCCGTGGTGCATTTTTTGCCCATGGTGATATTTTCGTGCCAAAATTAGACTTTTGGATTTTGGTGCCCCTTGAACCATGGGGCATTCTTATGCATAAAAAAACCATAATTCTCGGAGCACTTTTCAGTTTTTAGGTCCGTGGTGCCCCGTGGTCAAATTTTTGTGCCCGTGGTGCATTTTCGGCACATGGTCCAATTTTCGTGCCAAAATAAGACTTTTGGATTTTGCTGACCCTTGATCCCTGGGGCATTCTTATGCATAAAAAACCATAATTCTCAGAGCACTTTTCAGTTTTGAGTTTCGTGGTGCCCCGTGGTCCAATTTTGGTGCCCGTGGTGCATTTTCAGCCCATGGTGCAAATTTCGTGCCAAAATAAGACATTTGGCTTTTGGTGCCTTGTGATCCTTGGTGCATCCTTATGCATAAAAAATGGTAATGCTCGGAGAACTTTTTAGTTTTGAGGTCCGTGGTGTCCAGTGGTCCAATTTTCATGCCAAAATAAGACTTTTGGGTTTTGGTGCCCCGTGATCAATGGTAGATTCTTATGCATAAAAAACCATAATGCTCGGAGCACTTTTCAATTTTTTGGTCCATGGTGTCACGTGATCCAATTTTGGTGCCCCATGGTGCATTTTTGGCCCATTGTGCAATTTTCGTGCCAAAATATGACCTTTGGGTTTTGGTGCCCGTTGATCCTTGGTGTATCCTTATGCATAAAAAACCATAATGATTGGAACACTTTTCAGTTTTTCGGTCCGTGGTGCCCTGTAATCCAATTTAGTTGCCCGGTGGTGCATTTTCGGCCCATAGTGCAATTTTCGTGCTAAAATAAGACTTTTGGGTTTTGGTGCCCCGTGATCCCTGGTGGATTCTTATGCATAAAAAACCATAATGCTCGGAGAACTTTTTAGTTTTGAGGTCCGTGGTGTCCAGTGGTCCAATTTTGGTGCCCCGTGGTGCATTTATTGCCCAAGGTGATATTTTCGTGCCAAAATTAGACTTTTGGATTTTGGTGCCCCTTGATCCCTGGGTCATTCTTATCCATAAAAAACTATAATTCTCGAAGCAATTTTCAGCTTTGAGTTTCGTGGTGCCCCATGGTCCAATTTTGGTGCCCGTGATGCATTTTCGGCACATGGTCCAAATTTCGTTCCAAAATACGACTTTTGGGCTTTGGTGCCCCGTGACCCCTGGTCGATTCTTATACACAAAAAACCACAGTTCTCGGAGAACTTTTTAGTTTCGAGGTTCGTGGTGTCCAGTGGTCCAATTTTGGTGCCCCGTGGTGCATTTTTTGCCCATGGTGATATTTTCGTGCCAAAATTAGACTTTTGGATTTTGGTGCCCCTTGAACCATGGGGCATTCTTATGCATAAAAAAACCATAATTCTCGGAGCACTTTTCAGTTTTTAGGTCCGTGGTGCCCCGTGGTCAAATTTTTGTGCCCGTGGTGCATTTTCGGCACATGGTCCAATTTTCGTGCCAAAATAAGACTTTTGGATTTTGCTGACCCTTGATCCCTGGGGCATTCTTATGCATAAAAAACCATAATTCTCAGAGCACTTTTCAGTTTTGAGTTTCGTGGTGCCCCGTGGTCCAATTT
This sequence comes from Pueraria montana var. lobata, assembly GCA_026413185.1. NCBI lineage: Eukaryota > Viridiplantae > Streptophyta > Magnoliopsida > Fabales > Fabaceae > Pueraria > Pueraria montana. The sequence continues at coordinate 75,949,231 of CM048648.1, forward strand.
TGGTGCCCGTGGTGCATTTTCAGCCCATGGTGCAAATTTCGTGCCAAAATAAGACATTTGGCTTTTGGTGCCTTGTGATCCTTGGTGCATCCTTATGCATAAAAAATGGTAATGCTCGGAGAACTTTTTAGTTTTGAGGTCCGTGGTGTCCAGTGGTCCAATTTTCATGCCAAAATAAGACTTTTGGGTTTTGGTGCCCCGTGATCAATGGTAGATTCTTATGCATAAAAAACCATAATGCTCGGAGCACTTTTCAATTTTTTGGTCCATGGTGTCACGTGATCCAATTTTGGTGCCCCATGGTGCATTTTTGGCCCATTGTGCAATTTTCGTGCCAAAATATGACCTTTGGGTTTTGGTGCCCGTTGATCCTTGGTGTATCCTTATGCATAAAAAACCATAATGATTGGAACACTTTTCAGTTTTTCGGTCCGTGGTGCCCTGTAATCCAATTTAGTTGCCCGGTGGTGCATTTTCGGCCCATAGTGCAATTTTCGTGCTAAAATAAGACTTTTGGGTTTTGGTGCCCCGTGATCCCTGGTGGATTCTTATGCATAAAAAACCATAATGCTCGGAGAACTTTTTAGTTTTGAGGTCCGTGGTGTCCAGTGGTCCAATTTTGGTGCCCCGTGGTGCATTTATTGCCCAAGGTGATATTTTCGTGCCAAAATTAGACTTTTGGATTTTGGTGCCCCTTGATCCCTGGGTCATTCTTATCCATAAAAAACTATAATTCTCGAAGCAATTTTCAGCTTTGAGTTTCGTGGTGCCCCATGGTCCAATTTTGGTGCCCGTGATGCATTTTCGGCACATGGTCCAAATTTCGTTCCAAAATACGACTTTTGGGCTTTGGTGCCCCGTGACCCCTGGTCGATTCTTATACACAAAAAACCACAGTTCTCGGAGAACTTTTTAGTTTCGAGGTTCGTGGTGTCCAGTGGTCCAATTTTGGTGCCCCGTGGTGCATTTTTTGCCCATGGTGATATTTTCGTGCCAAAATTAGACTTTTGGATTTTGGTGCCCCTTGAACCATGGGGCATTCTTATGCATAAAAAAACCATAATTCTCGGAGCACTTTTCAGTTTTTAGGTCCGTGGTGCCCCGTGGTCAAATTTTTGTGCCCGTGGTGCATTTTCGGCACATGGTCCAATTTTCGTGCCAAAATAAGACTTTTGGATTTTGCTGACCCTTGATCCCTGGGGCATTCTTATGCATAAAAAACCATAATTCTCAGAGCACTTTTCAGTTTTGAGTTTCGTGGTGCCCCGTGGTCCAATTTTGGTGCCCGTGGTGCATTTTCAGCCCATGGTGCAAATTTCGTGCCAAAATAAGACATTTGGCTTTTGGTGCCTTGTGATCCTTGGTGCATCCTTATGCATAAAAAATGGTAATGCTCGGAGAACTTTTTAGTTTTGAGGTCCGTGGTGTCCAGTGGTCCAATTTTCATGCCAAAATAAGACTTTTGGGTTTTGGTGCCCCGTGATCAATGGTAGATTCTTATGCATAAAAAACCATAATGCTCGGAGCACTTTTCAATTTTTTGGTCCATGGTGTCACGTGATCCAATTTTGGTGCCCCATGGTGCATTTTTGGCCCATTGTGCAATTTTCGTGCCAAAATATGACCTTTGGGTTTTGGTGCCCGTTGATCCTTGGTGTATCCTTATGCATAAAAAACCATAATGATTGGAACACTTTTCAGTTTTTCGGTCCGTGGTGCCCTGTAATCCAATTTAGTTGCCCGGTGGTGCATTTTCGGCCCATAGTGCAATTTTCGTGCTAAAATAAGACTTTTGGGTTTTGGTGCCCCGTGATCCCTGGTGGATTCTTATGCATAAAAAACCATAATGCTCGGAGAACTTTTTAGTTTTGAGGTCCGTGGTGTCCAGTGGTCCAATTTTGGTGCCCCGTGGTGCATTTATTGCCCAAGGTGATATTTTCGTGCCAAAATTAGACTTTTGGATTTTGGTGCCCCTTGATCCCTGGGTCATTCTTATCCATAAAAAACTATAATTCTCGAAGCAATTTTCAGCTTTGAGTTTCGTGGTGCCCCATGGTCCAATTTTGGTGCCCGTGATGCATTTTCGGCACATGGTCCAAATTTCGTTCCAAAATACGACTTTTGGGCTTTGGTGCCCCGTGACCCCTGGTCGATTCTTATACACAAAAAACCACAGTTCTCGGAGAACTTTTTAGTTTCGAGGTTCGTGGTGTCCAGTGGTCCAATTTTGGTGCCCCGTGGTGCATTTTTTGCCCATGGTGATATTTTCGTGCCAAAATTAGACTTTTGGATTTTGGTGCCCCTTGAACCATGGGGCATTCTTATGCATAAAAAAACCATAATTCTCGGAGCACTTTTCAGTTTTTAGGTCCGTGGTGCCCCGTGGTCAAATTTTTGTGCCCGTGGTGCATTTTCGGCACATGGTCCAATTTTCGTGCCAAAATAAGACTTTTGGATTTTGCTGACCCTTGATCCCTGGGGCATTCTTATGCATAAAAAACCATAATTCTCAGAGCACTTTTCAGTTTTGAGTTTCGTGGTGCCCCGTGGTCCAATTTTGGTGCCCGTGGTGCATTTTCAGCCCATGGTGCAAATTTCGTGCCAAAATAAGACATTTGGCTTTTGGTGCCTTGTGATCCTTGGTGCATCCTTATGCATAAAAAATGGTAATGCTCGGAGAACTTTTTAGTTTTGAGGTCCGTGGTGTCCAGTGGTCCAATTTTCATGCCAAAATAAGACTTTTGGGTTTTGGTGCCCCGTGATCAATGGTAGATTCTTATGCATAAAAAACCATAATGCTCGGAGCACTTTTCAATTTTTTGGTCCATGGTGTCACGTGATCCAATTTTGGTGCCCCATGGTGCATTTTTGGCCCATTGTGCAATTTTCGTGCCAAAATATGACCTTTGGGTTTTGGTGCCCGTTGATCCTTGGTGTATCCTTATGCATAAAAAACCATAATGATTGGAACACTTTTCAGTTTTTCGGTCCGTGGTGCCCTGTAATCCAATTTAGTTGCCCGGTGGTGCATTTTCGGCCCATAGTGCAATTTTCGTGCTAAAATAAGACTTTTGGGTTTTGGTGCCCCGTGATCCCTGGTGGATTCTTATGCATAAAAAACCATAATGCTCGGAGAACTTTTTAGTTTTGAGGTCCGTGGTGTCCAGTGGTCCAATTTTGGTGCCCCGTGGTGCATTTATTGCCCAAGGTGATATTTTCGTGCCAAAATTAGACTTTTGGATTTTGGTGCCCCTTGATCCCTGGGTCATTCTTATCCATAAAAAACTATAATTCTCGAAGCAATTTTCAGCTTTGAGTTTCGTGGTGCCCCATGGTCCAATTTTGGTGCCCGTGATGCATTTTCGGCACATGGTCCAAATTTCGTTCCAAAATACGACTTTTGGGCTTTGGTGCCCCGTGACCCCTGGTCGATTCTTATACACAAAAAACCACAGTTCTCGGAGAACTTTTTAGTTTCGAGGTTCGTGGTGTCCAGTGGTCCAATTTTGGTGCCCCGTGGTGCATTTTTTGCCCATGGTGATATTTTCGTGCCAAAATTAGACTTTTGGATTTTGGTGCCCCTTGAACCATGGGGCATTCTTATGCATAAAAAAACCATAATTCTCGGAGCACTTTTCAGTTTTTAGGTCCGTGGTGCCCCGTGGTCAAATTTTTGTGCCCGTGGTGCATTTTCGGCACATGGTCCAATTTTCGTGCCAAAATAAGACTTTTGGATTTTGCTGACCCTTGATCCCTGGGGCATTCTTATGCATAAAAAACCATAATTCTCAGAGCACTTTTCAGTTTTGAGTTTCGTGGTGCCCCGTGGTCCAATTTTGGTGTGCGTGGTGCATTTTCAGCCCATGGTGCAAATTTCGTGCCAAAATAAGACATTTGGCTTTTGGTGCCTTGTGATCCTTGGTGCATCCTTATGCATAAAAAATGGTAATGCTCGGAGAACTTTTTAGTTTTGAGGTATGTGGTGTCCAGTGGTCCAATTTTCATGCCAAAATAAGACTTTTGGGTTTTGGTGCCCCGTGATCAATGGTAGATTCTTATGCATAAAAAACCATAATGCTCGGAGCACTTTTCAATTTTTTGGTCCATGGTGTCACGTGATCCAATTTTGGTGCCCCATGGTGCATTTTTGGCCCATTGTGCAATTTTCGTGCCAAAATATGACCTTTGGGTTTTGGTGCCCGTTGATCCTTGGTGTATCCTTATGCATAAAAAACCATAATGATTGGAACACTTTTCAGTTTTTCGGTCCGTGGTGCCCTGTAATCCAATTTAGTTGCCCGGTGGTGCATTTTCGGCCCATAGTGCAATTTTCGTGCCAAAATAAGGCTTTTGGGTTGTGGTACCCTGTGATCCCAGGATCATTCTTATGAATAAAAAATCATAATACTCGGAGCACTTTTCTGTTCTGACGTCCGTGGTGTCCAGTGGTTCAATTTTGGTGCCCAGTGGTGCATTTTCGGCCCATTGTGCACTTTTCGTGCAAAAATAAGACTTTTGGGCTTTGGGCCCTTGTGATCCCTGGTAGATTCTTATCCATAAAAAACCATAATGCTCAGAGAACATTTTAGTTCTTAGGTCCGTGGCCTCCAATGGTCCAATTTTGGTGTCCCGTGGTGCATTTTTTGCCCGTGATGATATTTTCGTGCCAAAAATAGACTTTTGGATTTTGGCGCCCCTTGATCCCTGGGGCATTCTTATGCATAAAAACCATAATTCTCGGAGCAATTTTCTGTTTTGAGTTTCGTGGTGCCCCATGGTCCAATTTTGGTGCCCGTGGTGCATTTTCGGCACATGGTACAAATTTCTTGCCAAAATAAGACTTTTGGGTTTTGGTGCCCTGTGGGCCTTGCTGCATCCTTATGCATAAAAAACCATAATGCTCGGAGAACTTTTTAGTTTTGACGTCCGTGGTGTCCAGTGGTCCAATTTTGGTGCCCCGTGGTGCATTTTTTGCCCATGGTGATATTTTCGTGCCAAAATTAGACTTTTGGATTTTGGTGCCCCAAGATCCCTCGGGCATTCTTATGTATAAAAAACCATAATTCTCGGAGCACTTTTTAGTTTTGAGGTCCGTGGTGCCCCGTGGTCCAATTTTGGTGCCCGTGGTGCATTTTTGGCACATGGTGCAAATTTCGTGCCAAAATAAGACTTTTGGGTTTTGGTGCCCTGTGATCCCTGGTAGATTCTTATGCAAAAAAAACCATAATGCTCGGAGAACTTTTTAGTTTTGAGGTCCGTGGTGTCCAATGGTCCAATTTTGGTGCCCCATGGTGCATTTTTTGCCCATGGTGATATTTTCGTGCCAAAATTAGACTTTTGGATTTTGGTGCCCCATGATCCCTCGGGCATTCTCATGCATAAAAAACCATAATTCTCGGAGCACTCTTTTGTTTTGAGTTTAGTGGTGCCCCGTGGTCCAATTTCGGTGCCCGTGGTGCATTTTCGGCACATGGTGCAAATTTCTTGCCAAAATAAGACTTTTGGGTTTTGGTGCCCTGTGATCCTTCGTGCATCCTTATGCATAAAAAACCATAATGCTCGAAGAACTTTTTATTTTTGATTTCCGTGGTGACCAGTGGTCCAATTTCGGCGCCCCGTGGTGCATTTTTAGCCCATGGTGATATTTTCGTGCCAAAATTAGACTTTTGGATTTTGGTGCCTCATGATCCCTGGGGCATTCTTATGCATAAAATACCATAATTCTCGGAGCACTTTTTTGTTTTGAGTTTCGTGGTGCCCCGTGGTCCAATTTTGGTGCCCGTGGTGCATTTTCGGCACATGGTGCAAATTTCTTGCGAAAATAAGACTTTTGGGTTTTGCTGCCCTGTTATCCTTTGGAGCATCCTTAGGTATAAAAAACCATAATGCTCGGAGAAATTTTTAGTTTTGATTTCCGTGGTGTCCAGTGGTCATATTTTGGTGCCCCGTGGTGCATTTTTTGCCCATGGTGATATTTTCGTGCCAAAATTAGACTTTTGGATTTTGGTGCCCCAAGATCCCTCGGGCATTCTTATGCATAAAAAACCATAATTCTTGGAGCACTTTTTAGTTTTGAGGTCCGTGGTGCCCCGTGGTCCAATTTTGGTGCCCGTGGTGCATTTTTGGCACATGGTGCAAATTTCGTGCCAAAATAACTCTTTTGGGTTTTGGTTCCCTGTGATCCCTGGGAGATTCTTATTAAAAAAAAACCATAATGCTCGGAGAACTTTTTAGTTTTGAGGTCCGTGGTGTCCAATGGTCCAATTTTGGTGTCCAGTGGTGCATTTTTTGCCCATGGTGATATTTTTGTGCCAAAATTAGACTTTTGGATTTTGGTGCCCCATGATCCCTCGGGCATTCTCATGCATAAAAAACCATAATTCTCGGAGCACTTTTTTGTTTTGAGTTTAGTGGTGCCCCGTGGTCCAATTTCGGTGCCCGTGGTGCATTTTCGGCACATGGTGCAAATTTCTTGCCAAAATAAGACTTTTGGGTTTTGGTGCCCTGTGATCTTTTGGAGCATCCTTATGCATAAAAAACCATAATGCTCGGAGAAATTTTTAGTTTTGATTTCCGTGGTGTCCAGTGGTCCAATTTTGGTGCCCCGTCGTGCATTTTTTGCCCATGGTGATATTTTCGTGCAAAAATTAGACTTTTGGATTTTGGTGCCCCAAGATCCCTCGGGCATTCTTATGCATAAAAAACCATAATTCTCGGAGCACTTTTCAGTTTTGAGGTCCGTGTTGCCCCGTGGTCCAATTTTGGTGCCCGTGGTGCATTTTTGACACATGGTGCAAATTTCGTGCCAAAATAACACTTTTGGGTTTTTGTGCCCTGTAATCCCTGGTAGATTCTTAGGCAAAAAAAACCATAATGCTTGGAGAACTTTTTAGTTTTGAGGTCCGTGGTGTGCAATGGTCCAATTTTGGTGCCCCGTGGTGCATTTTTTGTGCATGGTGATATTTTCGTGCCAAAATTAGACTTTTGGATTTTGGTGCCCCATGATCCCTCAGACATTCTCACGCATAAAAAACCATAATTCTCGGAGCACTTTTTTGTTTTGAGTTTAGTGGTGCCCCGTGGTGCAATTTCGGTGCTCGTGGTGCATTTTCGGCACATGGTGCAAATTTCTTGCCAAAATAAGACTTTTGGGTTTTGGTTCCCTGTTATCCTTTGGAGCATCCTTATGCATAAAAAACCATAATGCTCGGAGAAATTTTTAGTTTTGATTTCCGTGGTGTCCAGTGGTCCAATTATGGTGCCCCGTGGTGCATTTTTTGCCCATGGTGATATTTTCGTGCCAAAATTAGACTTTTGGATTTTGGTGCCCCAAGATCCCTCGGGCATTCTTATGTATAAAAAACCATAATTCTCGGAGCACTTTTCAGTTTTGAGGTCCGAGGTGCCCCGTGGTCCAATTTTGGTGCCCGTGGTGCATTTTTGGCACATGGTGCAAATTTCGTGCCAAAATAAGACTTTTGGGTTTTGGTGCCCTGTGATCCCTGGTAGATTCTTATGCAAAAAAAACCATAATGCTCGGAGAACTTTTTAGTTTTGAGGTCCGTGGTGTCCAATGGTCCAATTTTGGTGCCCCGTGGTGCATTTTTTGCCCATGGTGATATTTTCGTGCCAAAATTAGACTTTTGGATTTTGGTGCCCCATGATCCCTCGGGCATTCTCATGCATAAAAAACCATAATTCTCGGAGCACTCTTTTGTTTTGAGTTTAGTGGTGCCCCGTGGTCCAATTTCGGTGCCCGTGGTGCATTTTCGGCACATGGTGCAAATTTCTTGCCAAAATAAGACTTTTGGGTTTTGGTGCCCTGTGATCCTTCGTGCATCCTTATGCATAAAAAACCATAATGCTCGAAGAACTTTTTATTTTTGATTTCCGTGGTGACCAGTGGTCCAATTTCGGCGCCCCGTGGTGCATTTTTAGCCCATGGTGATATTTTCGTGCCAAAATTAGACATTTGGATTTTGGTGCCTCATGATCCCTGGGGCATTCTTATGTATAAAATACCATAATTCTCGGAGCACTTTTTTGTTTTGAGTTTCGTGGTGCCCCGTGGTCCAATTTTGGTGCCCGTGGTGCATTTTCGGCACATGGTGCAAATTTCTTGCGAAAATAAGACTTTTGGGTTTTGCTGCCCTGTTATCCTTTGGAGCATCCTTAGGTATAAAAAACCATAATGCTCGGAGAAATTTTTAGTTTTGATTTCCGTGGTGTCCAGTGGTCATATTTTGGTGCCCCGTGGTGCATTTTTTGCCCATGGTGATATTTTCGTGCCAAAATTAGACTTTTGGATTTTGGTGCCCCAAGATCCCTCGGGCATTCTTATGCATAAAAAACCATAATTCTTGGAGCACTTTTTAGTTTTGAGGTCCGTGGTGCCCCGTGGTCCAATTTTGGTGCCCGTGGTGCATTTTTGGCACATGGTGCAAATTTCGTGCCAAAATAACTCTTTTGGGTTTTGGTGCCCTGTGATCCCTGGGAGATTCTTATTCAAAAAAAACCATAATGCTCGGAGAACTTTTTAGTTTTGAGGTCCGTGGTGTCCAATGGTCCAATTTTGGTGTCCAGTGGTGCATTTTTTGCCCATGGTGATATTTTCGTGCCAAAATTAGACTTTTGGATTTTGGTGCCCCATGATCCCTCGGGCATTCTCATGCATAAAAAACCATAATTCTCGGAGCACTTTTTTGTTTTGAGTTTAGTGGTGCCCCGTGGTCCAATTTCGGTGCCCGTTATGCATTTTCGGCACATGGTGCAAATTTCTTGCCAAAATAAGACTTTTGGGTTTTGGTGCCCTGTGATCTTTTGGAGCATCCTTATGCATAAAAAACCATAATGCTCGGAGAAATTTTTAGTTTTGATTTCCGTGGTGTCCAGTGGTCCAATTTTGGTGCCCCGTCGTGCATTTTTTGCCCATGGTGATATTTTCGTGCAAAAATTAGACTTTTGGATTTTGGTGCCCCAAGATCCCTCGGGCATTCTTATGCATAAAAAACCATAATTCTCGGAGCACTTTTCAGTTTTGAGGTCCGTGGTGCCCCGTGGTCCAATTTTGGTGCCCGTGGTGCATTTTTGGCACATGGTGCAAATTTCGTGCCAAAATAACACTTTTGGGTTTTTGTGCCCTATGATCCTTTGGAGCATCCTTATGCATAAAAAACCATAATCCTCGGAGAAATTTTTATTTTTGATTTCCGTGGTGACCAGTGGTCCAATTTTGGTGCCCCGTGGTGCATTTTTTGCCCATGGTGATATTTTCGTGCCAAAATTAGACTTTTGGATTTTGGTGCCTCATGATCCCTGGGGCATTCTTATGCATAAAAAACCATAATTCTCAGAGCACTTTTTTGTTTTGAGTTTAGTGGTGCCCCGTGGTCCAATTTCGGTGCCCGTGATGCATTTTCGGCACATGGTGCAAATTTCTTGCCAAAATAAGACTTTTGGGTTTTGGTGCCCTGTGATCCTTCGTGCATCCTTATGCATAAAAAACCATAATGGTCGGAGAACTTTTTATTTTCGATTTCCGTGGTGACCAGTGGTCCAATTTTGGTGCCCCGTGGTGCATTTTTAGCCCATGGTGATACTTTCGTGCCAAAATTAGACTTTTGGATTTTGGTGCCTCACGATCCCTGGGGCATTCTTATGCATAAAAAACCATAATTCTCAGAGCACTTTTTTGTTTTGAGTTTCGTGGTGCCCCGTGGTCCAATTTTGGTGCCCGTGGTGCATTTTCGGCACATGGTGCAAATTTCTTGCGAAAATAAGACTTTTGGGTTTTGGTGCCTGTGATCCTTTGGAGCATCCTTATGCATAAAAAACCATAATGCTCGGAGAAATTTTTACTTTTGATTTCCGTGGTGTCCAGTGGTCCAATTTTGGTGCCCCGTGGTGCATTTTTTGCCCATGGTGATATTTTCGTGCCAAAATTAGACTTTTGGATTTTGGTGCCCCAAGATCCCTCGAGCATTCTTATGCATAAAAAACCATAATTCTCGAAGCACTTTTCAGTTTTGAGGTCTGTGGTGCCCCGTGGTCCAATTTTGGTGCCCGTGGTGCATTTTTGGCACATGGTGCAAATTTCGTGCCAAAATAACACTTTTGGGTTTTGGTGCCCTGTGATCCCTGGTAGATTCTTAGGCAAAAAAAACCATAATGCTCGGAGAACTTTTTGGTTTTGAGGTCCGTGGTGTCCAATAGTCCAATTTTGGTGTCCAGTGGTGCATTTTTTGCCCATGGTGATATTTTTGTGCCAAAATTAGACTTTTGGATTTTGGTGCCTCATGATCCCTGGGGCATTCTTATGCATAAAAAACCATAATTCTCAGAGCACTTTTTTGTTTTGAGTTTAGTGGTGCCCCGTGGTCCAATTTCGGTGCCCGTGATGCATTTTCGGCACATGGTGCAAATTTCTTGCCAAAATAAGACTTTTGGGTTTTGGTGCCCTGTGATCCTTCGTGCATCCTTATGCATAAAAAACCATAATGGTCGGAGAACTTTTTATTTTCGATTTCCGTGGTGACCAGTGGTCCAATTTTGGTGCCCCGTGGTGCATTTTTAGCCCATGGTGATACTTTCGTGCCAAAATTAGACTTTTGGATTTTGGTGCCTCACGATCCCTGGGGCATTCTTATGCATAAAAAACCATAATTCTCAGAGCACTTTTTTGTTTTGAGTTTCGTGGTGCCCCGTGGTCCAATTTTGGTGCCCGTGGTGCATTTTCGGCACATGGTGCAAATTTCTTGCGAAAATAAGACTTTTGGGTTTTGGTGCCTGTGATCCTTTGGAGCATCCTTATGCATAAAAAACCATAATGCTCGGAGAAATTTTTACTTTTGATTTCCGTGGTGTCCAGTGGTCCAATTTTGGTGCCCCGTGGTGCATTTTTTGCCCATGGTAATATTTTCATGCCAAAATTAGACTTTTGGATTTTGGTGCCCCATGATCCCTCGGGCATTCTCATGCATAAAAAACCATAATTCTCGGATCACTTTTTTGTTTTGAGTTTAGTGGTGCCCCGTGGTCCAATATCGGTGCCCGTGGTGCATTTTCGGCACATGGTGCAAATTTCTTGCCAAAATATGTGTTTTGGGGTTTGGTGCCCTGTGATCCTTCGTGCATCCTTATGCATAAAAAACCATAATGCTCGGAGAACTTTTTAGTTTTGATTTCCGAGGTGACTAGTGGTCCAATTTTGGTGCCCCGTGGTGCATTTTTTTGCCCATGGTGATATTTTCATGCCAAAATTAGACTTTTTGATTTTGGTGCCCCATGATCCCTCGGGTATACTTATGTATAAAAAACCATAATTCTCGGAGCACTTTTCAGTTTTGAGGTCCCTGGTGCCCCGTGGTCGAATTTTGGTGCTCGTGGTGCATTTTTGGCACATGGTGCAAATTTCGTGCCAAAATAAGACTTTTGGGTTTTGGTGCCCTGTGATCCCTTGTAGATTCTTATGCAAAAAAAAATCATAATGCTCGGAGAACTTTTTAGTTTTGAGGCCCGTGGTGTCCAGTGGTCCAATTTTGGTGCCCGTGGTGCATTTTTTGCCCATGGTGATATTTTCGTGCCAAAATTAGACTTTTGGATTTTGGTGCCCCATGATCCCTCGGGCATTCTTATGCATAAAAAACCATAATTCTCGGAGCACTTTTCAGTTTTGAGGTCCGTGGTTCCCCGTGGTCCAATTTTGGTGCCCGTGGTGCATTTTTGGCACATGGTGCAAATTTCGTGCCAAAATAAGACTTTTGGGTTTTGGTGCCCTGTGATCCCTAGTAGATTCTTATGCAAAAAAAAACCATAATGCTCGGAGAACTTTTTAGTTTTGAGGTTCGTGGTGTCCAGTGGTCCAATTTTGGTGCCCGTGGTGCATTTCTTGCCCATGGTGATATTTTCGTACGAAAATTAGACTTTTGGATTTTGGTGCCCCTTGATCCCTGGGGCATTCTTATTCATAAAAACCATAATTCTCGGAGCACTATTCAGTTTTGAGTTTCGTGGTGCCCCGTGGTCCAATTTTGGTGCCCGTGGTGCATTTTCGGCACATGGTGCAAATTTCGTGCCAACATAAGACTTTTGGGTTTTGGTGCCCTGTGATCCTTGGTGCATCGTTATGCATTAAAAACCATAATGCTCGGAGAACTTTTTAGTTTCGAGGTCCGTGGTGTCCAGTGGTCCAATTTTGGTGCCCCGTGGTGCATTTTTTGCCCATGGTGATATTTTCGTGCCAAAATTAGACTTTTGGATTTTGGTGCCCCTTGATCCATGGGGCATTCTTATGCATAAAAATCATAATTCTCGGAGCACTTTTCTGTTTTGAGTTTCGTGGTGCCCCGTGGTCCAATTTTGGTCCCCGTGGTGCATTTTCGGCACATGGTGCAAATTTCGTGCCAAAATAAGACTTTTGGGTTTTGGTGCCCTGTGATCCCTGGTAGAGTCTTATGCAAAAAAAAACAATAATGCTCGGAGAACTTTTTAGTTTTGAGGTCCGTGGTGTCCAGTGGTCCAATTTTGGTACCCCGTGGTGCATTTTTTGCCAATGGTGATATTTTCGTGCCAAAATTAGATTTTTGGATTTTGGTTCCCCATGATCCCTGGGGCATTCTTATGCAAAAAAAAAAAAAAATTCTCGGAGCACTTTTTTGTTCTGAGGACCGTGGTGTCCAGTGGTCCGATTTTGGTGCCCAATGGTGCACTTTAGGCCCATGGTGCACTTTTCGTGCAAAAATAAGACTTTTGGGCTTTGGTGCCTTGCGATCCCTAGGGCATTCTTATGCGTAAAACACCATAATGCTCGGAGAACTTCTAAGTTTTGAGGTTTGTGGTGTCCAGTGGTCCAATTTTTGGTGCCCATGGTGCATTTTTGGCCGATGGTGCAATTTTCGTGCTAAAATAAGACTTTTGGGTTTTTGTGCCCCGTGATCCCTGGTGCATTCTTATGCATAAAAAACCATAATGCTCAGAGCACTTTTCAATTTTGAGGTCCTTGGTGCCCCGTGATCCAATTTTGTTGCCCGCGGTGCATTTTCGGCATATGGTGCAGTTTTCGTGCCAAAATAAGACTTTTGGGTTTTGGTGCCCCATGATCGTTGGTGCATCCTTACGCATAAAAAACCATAATGCCCAGAGCACTTTTAAGTTTTTATGCCCGTGGTGCTCCGTGGTGCATTTTCGGCCCGTGGTGCAATTTTCGTGCCAAAATAAGACTTTAGGGTTTTGGTGCCCCGTGATCCAGGGTGCATCCTTATGCATAAAAAACCATAATTCTCAGAGCACTTTTCAATTTTGAAGTCCGTGGTGTCTAGTGTTCCAATTTTTGTGCCCCGTAATGAATTTTTGGGCCATCGTGCAACTTTCATGCCAAAATAAGACTTTTGGGTTTCGGTGCCCTATGATCCTTGGAGCATCCTTATGCATAAAAAACCATAATGCTCGGAGTAAGTTTCAGTTTTGAGGTCCGTGGTGCCCCGTGGTCCAATTTTGGTACCCATGGTGCAATTTCGACCCATTGTTCAATTTTCGTGCGAAAATAAGACTCTTGGGTTTTGGTGCCCCGGGATTCCTAGTACATTCTTATGCATAAAAAACCATAATGCTCGGAGCACTGTTCAGTCTTGAGGTCCGTGGTGCGCCGTGGTCCAATTTTTGTGCCCGTGGTGTATCCTATTGTGCAATTTTCGTGCCAAAATATGACTTTTGGGTTTTGGTGCCCCGTGATCCTTGGTGCATCCTTTTGCATAAAAAACCATAATGCTCGGAGCACTTGTCAGTTTTTAGGCCCGTGGTGCCCCGTGCTCCAATTTTGGTGCACGGTGGTGCAATTTCGGCCCATAGTGCAATTTTCGTACCAAAGTAAGACTTTTGGGTTTTTGTGCCCCGTGATCCCTGGTGCATTCTTATGCATAAAAAACCATAATTCTCATAGCACTTTTCAATTTTGAGTCTCGTGGTGCCCTGTGGTCCAATTTTGGTGTTTGTGGTGCATTTACGGCACATGGTGCAAATTTCGTGCCAAAATCAGACTTTAGGGTTTTGGTGCCCTGTGATCCTTGGTGCATCCTTATGCATAAAAATCCATAATGCTCGGAAAACTTTTTAGTTTTGAGGTCCGTGGTGTCTAGTGGTCCAGTTTTGGTGCCCCGTGGTGCATTTTTTGGCGATGGTGATATTTTCGTGCCAAAATTATACTTTTGTATTTTGGTGCCCCTTGATCACTAGGGCATTCTTATGCATAAAAAATCATAATTCTCGGAGCACTTTTCTGTGTTGAGTTTCGTGGTGCCTCGTGGTCCAATTTTGGTGCCCGTGGTGTATTTTCGGCACATGGTGCAAATTTCGTGCTAAAATAAGACGTCTGGGTTTTGGTGCCCTGTGATCCTTGGTAGATTCTTACGCAAAAAAAACCATAATGCTCGGAGAACTTTTTAGTTTTGAGGCCCGTGGTGTCCAGTGGTCAATTTTGGTGCCCCGTGGTGCATTTTTTGCCCATGGTGCTATTTTCGTGCCAAAATTAGACTTTTGGATTTTGGTGCCCCGTGATCCCTTGGGCATTCTTATGCATAAAAAACCATAATTCTCGGAGTACTTTTCAGTTTTTAGGTCCATGGTTCTCCGTGGTCCAATTTTGGTGCCCGTGGTGCATTTTCGGCACATGGTGCAAATTTCGTGCCAAAATAAGACTTTTGGGTTTTGGTGCCCTGTGATTCCTGGTAGATTCTTATGCAAAAAAAAACCATAATGCTCGGAGAACTTTTTAGTTTTGAGGTCCCTGGTGTCCAGCGGTCCAATTTTGATGCCCCGTGGTGCAGTTTTTGCCTATGGTGATATTTTCGTACGAAATTAGACTTTTGGATTTTGGTGCCCCTTGATCCCTGGTGCATTCTTATGCATTAAAAACCATAAATCTCATAGCACTTTTAAGTTTTGAGGTCCGTGGTGCCCCGTGGTCCAATTTTGGTGCCCGTGGTACTTTCTCGGCACATGGTCCAATTTTCGTGCCAAAATAAGACTTTTGGATTTTGGTGCCCCGTGATCCCTGGTGGATTCTTACGCATAAAAAACCAAAATGCTCGTAGCACTTTTCAGTTTTTAGGTCCATGGCATCCCGTGGTCTAATTTTGGTGCCCCGTGGTGCATTTTTTGCCCATGGTGCAATTTTTGTGCCAAAATAAGACTTTTGGGATTTGGTGCCCCCGTGATCCTTGGTGCATCCTTATGCATAAAAAACCATAATGCTCGGAGCACTTTTCAGTTTTTAGGTCGTGGTGCCCCGTGGTCCAATTTTGTTGCCCGGTGGTGCATTTTTGGCCCATAGTGCAATTTTCGTGCCAAAATAAGACTTTTGGGTTTTGGTGCCTCGTGATCCCTAGTGGATTCTTATGCATAAAAAACCATAATGCTCGGAGAAATTTTTAGGTTTGAGATCCGTGGTGTCCAGTGGTTCAATTTTGGTACCCTGTGGTGCATTGTTTTCCCATGGTGATATTTTCGTGCCAAAATTAGACTTTTGGATTTTGGTGCCCCTTAATCCTTGGGGCATTCTTATCATAAAAAACAATAATTCTCGGAGCACTTTTCAGTTTTGAGTTTCGTGGTGCCCCGTGGTCCAATTTTGGTGCCCGTGGTGCATTTTCGGCACATGGTCCAATTTTCGTGCCAAAATAAGACTTTTGGATTTTGCTGACCCTTGATCCCTAGGGCATTCTTATGCATAAAAAACCATAATTCTCAGAGCACTTTTCAGTTTTGAGTTTCGTGGTGCCCCGTGGTCCAATTTTAGTGCCCGGGGTGCATTTTCGGCCCATGGTGCAAATTTCGTGCCAAAATAAGACATTTGGCTATTGGTGCCCTGTCATCCTTGGTGCATCCTTATGCATAAAAAATGGTAATGTTCGGAGAACTTTTTAGTTTTGAGGTCCGTGGTGTCCAGTGGTCCAATTTTGGTGCCCCGTGGCGCATTTTTTGCCCATGGTGATATTTTCGTGCCAAAATTAGACTTTTGGATTTTGGTGCCCGTTGATCCCTGGGGCATTCTTATGCATAAAAAACCATAATTCTGGAAGCACTTTTTAATTTTGAGGTCCGTGGTGCCCAGTGGTCCAATTTTGGTGCTCGTGGTGCATTTTCGGCACATGGTGGAAATTTCGTGCCAAAATAAGACTTTTGCACCACCGACATCAAAATTGGACCACGAGGCACCACGGACCTCAACACTTAAAAGCGTTCCATGCATTATAGTTTTTTATGCATAAGAATGCACCAGGGATCACGGGCACCCAAACCCAAAATTCTTATTTTCGCTCAAAAATTACACAAAAGGCCGAAAATCCAACACGGGCACCAAAATTCGACCACGGGGCACCTCGGACCTTAATGATTAAAAGTGCTATGAGAATTATGGTTTTTTATGCATAAGAATGCACCAGAGATCACGGGGCACCAAAACCCAAAAGTCTTATTTTCGCACGAGAATTGCACACCACCAGCACCAAAATTGGACTTCGGGGCACCACGGACCTCAAAAATGAAAAGTGTTCCAAGCATTATGATTTTTTATTCATAAGAATGCAGCAGCGATCACGGGTCACCAAAACCCAAAAGTCTTATTTTGGCACAAAAATTGCACAATTGGCCGAAATGCACCACGAGCTCCAAAATTGGACCACGGGGCACGTCGGGCCTCAAAACTGAAAAGTGCTCCGAGCATTATGGTTTTCTATGCAAAAGAATGCACCAAGCATCTCGGGGCACCAAAATCCAAAGGTCTTATTTTCGCCAAAAAATTGCCCAAATGGCCGAAATTGCACCACCGGCACCAAAATTGGACAACGAGGCACCACGAACCTCAAAACTTAAAAGCGTTCCAAGCATTATAGTTTTTTATGGATAAGAATGTAGTAGGGATCACGGGGCACCCAAACCCAAAATTCTTATTTTCACTCGAAAATTGCACAAAAGGCCGAAAATGCAACACGGGCACGAAAATTGGACCACGGGGCACCTCAGACCTTAATACTTAAAAGTGCTCCAAGAATTATGGTTTTTTATGCATAAGAATGCACCAGAGATCACGGGGCACCAAAACCCAAAAGTCTTATTTTCGCACGAAAATTGCACAAATGGCGGAAAATGCACCACCAGCACCAAAATTTGACTACGGGGCACCACGGACCTCACAACTGAAAAGTGTTCCAAGCATTATGGTTTCTTATTCATAAGAATGCAGCAGCGATCACGGGTTACCAAAACCCAAAAGTCTTATTTTCGCACGAAAATTGAACAATGGGACAAAAATGCACCACGAGAACCAAAATTGGACCACGGGGCACATCGGACCTCAAAACAGAAAAGTGCTCCAAGCATTATGGTTTTTTATGCATAAGAATACACCAGGGATCAAGGGGAACCAAAACCCAAAAGGTTGATTTTCGCACGAAAATTGCACAATGGGCCGAAAATGCACCACGAGCACCAAAATTGGACCACGGGGCACCTCGGACCTCAAAACTTAAAAGTGCTCTGAGCATTATGGTTTTCTATGCATAAGAATGCACTAGGGATCACGGGGCACAAAAACCCAAAAGTCTTATTTTCGCACGAAAATTGCCCAAATGGCCTAAAATGCACCACCAGCTCCAAAATTGGACCACAGTGCAACACGGATCTCAAAACTGAAAAGTCCTCCAAGCATTATGGTTTTTTATGCATAAGAATGCACCAGGCATCATGGGGCACCAAATCCCGAAAGTCTTATTTTCACACGAAATTGCACATGGCCGAAAATGCATTACTGGCACCAACATTGGACCACGGGGCACCATGAATCTCAAAACTGAAAAGTGTTCCGAGCATTATGGTTTTTTAAGCATAAGAATGCACCAGGGATCACGGGGCATGAAAACCCAAAAGTCTTATTTTCGCACGAAAATTGCACAATGAGCCGAAAACGCAACCACAGGCACCAAAATTGGACCATGGGGCACCTCGGACCTCAAAACCTAAAGTCTTCCAAGCATTATGGTTTTTATTCATAAGAATGCACCAGGGATCACGGGGCACCCAATCCCAAAAGTCTTATTTTTGCACGAAAATTGCACAATGGGCAGAAAATGCACCACGAGCACCAAAATTGGACCACGGGTCACCACGAACCTCAGAACTTAAAAGTGCTCCGAGTATTATGGTTTTTTATGCATAAGAATGCACCAGGGATCATGGGGCACCAAAACCCAAAGTCTTATTTTCGCACGAAAATTGCACAATGGGTCGGAAATTAACCACGGGCACCAAAATTGGACCACGGGACACCTCGGACCTCAAAACTTAAAAGTGCTCCGAGCATTATGGTTTTTTATGCATAAGAATGCTCCAGGGATCACGGGGTACCAAAACCCAAAAGTTTTATTTTTGTACGAAAATTGCACAAATGGCCGAAAATGCACCACCGGCACAAAAATTGGACCACGGGGCACCGCGGAACTCTAAACTGAAAAGTACTCCATGAATTATGGTTTTTTAAGCATAAGAAAGCACCAGGGATCACGGGGCACCAAAATCCAAAAGTCTTATTTTCGCACGAAAACTGCACAACTGGCCAAAAATGCACCACCGGCACCAAAGTTAGACCACGAGGTACCATGGACCTCAAAACTGAAAAGTGCTATGGGTATTATGGTTTTTTATTCATAAGAATGCACTAGGGTTCACGAGGCACCAAAACATAAAAGTTTTATTTTCGCACGAAAACTGCACAAATGGCCGAAAATGCACCACCGGCACCAAAATTGGACCTCGGGGCACCACGGACCTCAAAACTTAAAAGTGCTCCTAGCATTATGGTTTTTTATGCATAAGAATGGCCCAGGGATCACGGGGCACCAAATCCCAAAAGTCTTATTTTTGCACGAAAATTGCACAATGGGCAGAAAATGCACCACGGGCACAAAAATTAGACCACGGGCCACCTCGGACCTCAAAATTGAAAAGTGCTCCAAGCATTGTGGTTTTTTATGCATAAGAATGAACCAGGGATCACGGGGCACCAAAAGCCGAAAGTCTTATTTTCGCACGAAAATTGTACAATGGGCCGAAAATTCAACACGGGCACCAAAATGGACCACGGGGCACCTCGGACCTCAAAAATTAATAGTGCTCCGAACATTATTGTTTTTTATGCATAAGAATGCTCCAAGGATCACATGGTACCAAAACCCAAAAGTTTTATTTCGCACGAAAATTGCACAAATGGCCGAAAATGCACCACCGGCACCAAAATTGGACCACGGAGCACCACGGACCTCTAAACTGAAAAGTGCTCCGAGCATAACGGTTTTTTATGCATAAGAATGCACCAGGGATCATGGGGCTCCAAAACCTAAAAGTCTTATTTTTGCATGAAAATTGCACAAATGGCCGAAAATGCACCACTGGCACCAAAATTGGACCACAGTGCACCACGGACCTAAAAACTGAAAAGTGCTCTGAGCATTATGGTTTTTTATGCATAAGAATGCACCAGGGATCACGGGGCACCAAAACCCAAAAGTCTTATTTTCGCACGAAAATTGAACAAATTGCCGAAAATGCACCACCGGCACCAAAATTGGACCACCGGGCACCACAGACCTCAACACTGAAAAGTGCTCCAAGCATTATGATTTTTTTTGCATAAGAATGCACCAGGGTTCACGGGGCATCAAAATCCAAAAGTCTTATTTTTGCACGAAAATTGTGCAATGGGCAAAAAATGCACCATTGGCACCAAAATTGGACCACGGGGCACCACGGACCACAAAACTGAAAAGTACTCCAAGCATTATGGTTTTTATACATAAGATTGCACCAGGGATCACGGTGAATCAAATCCCAAAACTCTTATTTTCGCACGAAAATTGTATAGTGGGCCGAAAATTGGACAACGTGGCACCACGAACCTCAAAACTGAAAAGTGTTCTGAGCAATATGGTACCTATGCATAAGAATGCACCAGGGATCGCGGGGTACCAAAAGCCAAAAGTCTTATTTTCGTACGAAAATTTCACAAAAGGCCGAAAATGCACCACTGTCACCAAAATTGGACCACGGGGCACCATGGACCTCAAAAGTGAAAAGTGTTCCGAGCATTATGGTTTTTTATGCATAAGAATGCACCAGAGGTCATGGGCACCAAAACCCAAAAGTCTTATTTTTGCACGAAAATAGCACAATTGGATGAAAATGCACCATGGGCACCAAAGTTGGACCACGGGGCACCTCGGACCTCAAAAATGAAAAGTGCTCCAAGAATTATGGGTTTTTATGCATAAGAATGCCCAAGGGATCACGGGGCACCAAAACCCAAAAGTCTTATTTTTGCACGAAAAATGCACAAATGGCTGAAAATGCACCCCCGGCACCAAAATTGGACCACAGGGCACCACGAACCTCAAGACTGAAAAGTGTTCCAAGCATTATGGTTTTTTATGCATAAGAATGGACCAAGTCTCACGGGGCACCAAAACCCAAAAGTCTTATTTTCGTACGAAAATTGCATAAATGGTCGAAAATGCAACACCGGCACCAAAATTGGACCACGAGGCACCACGGACCTCAAAACTGAAAAGTGCTCCAAGCATTATGGTTTTTTATGCATAAGAATGCACCATGGATCACGGGGTACCAAAACCCAAAAGTATTATTTTCGCACGAAAATTGCACAATGGACCAAAAATGCACAATGGACCAAAAATGCACAACGGGCACCAAAATTGGACCACGGGGCACCTCGGACCTCAAAACTGAAATGTGCTCTAAGCATTATGGGTTTTTATGCATAAGAATGCACCAGCGATCACGAGGCACCAAAACCCAAAAGTCTTATTTCTGCACGAAAATTACACAATGGGCCGAAAATGCACCACGGACGCCAAAATTGGACCACGGGGCACATTGGACCTCAATACTTAAAAGTGGTCCAAGCATGATGGTTTTTTATGCATAAGAATGCACCAGGAATCACGGGGCACCAAAACCAAAATGTCTTATTTTCGCACAAAAAATGTACAAATGGCAGTGCACCACCGGCACCAAAATTGGACAACGTGGCACCACGAACCTCAAAACAGAATAGTGTTATGAGCAATATGGTTTCTATGCATAAGAATGCACCAGGGATCATGGGGTACCAAAACCCAAAAGTCTTATTTTCGCACGAAAATTTCATTAAAGGACAAAAATGCACCACTGTCACCAAAATTGGACCACGGGGCACCACGGACCTCAAAAGTGAAAAGTGTTCCGAGCATTACGGTTTTTTATGCATAAGAATGCACCAGAGGTCATGGGCACCAAAACCCAAAAGTCTTATTTTCGCACGAAAATTGCACAATGGGATGAAAATGCACCACGGGCACCAAAGTTGGACCACGGCGCACCTCGGACCTCAAAAATGAAAAGTGCTCCAAGAATTATCGTTTTTTATGCATAAGAATGCACCAGGGATCACGGGGCACCAAAACCCAAAAGTCTTATTTTCGCACGAAAATTGCACAAATGGCCGAAAAATGCACCACGGACACCAAAATTGGACCACGGGGCACCTCGGACCTCAATACTTAAAAGTGGACCGAGCATTATGGTTTTCTACGCATAAGAATGCACCCGGGATCACTGGGCACCAAAACCCAAAAGTCTTATTTTTGAACGAAAATTGTACAAATGGCCAAAAATGCACCAGCGGCACCAAAATTGGACCTCGGGGCACCACGGACCTCAAAACTGAAAAGTGTTCCAAGCATTAGGGTTTCTTATGCATAAGAATGCACCAGGGATCACGGGGCACCAAAACCCAAAAGTGTTATTTTCGCACGAAAACTGAACAATGGGTTGAATATGCACCACGTGCACCAAAATTGGACCACAGGGAACCTCGGACCTCAAAAATGAAAAGTGCTCCAAGAATTATGGTTTTTTGTGTATAAGAATACACCAGGGATTACGGGGCACCAAAACCCAAAAGTCTTATTTTCACACGAAAATTGCACAAATGGCCGAAAATGCACCCCCGGCACCAAAAATGGACCACAGAGCACCACCGACCTCAAAACTGAAAAGTGCTATGAGCATTATGGTTTTTTATGCATAAGAATGCCCTATGGTTCATAGGGCACCAAAAGCAAAAAGTCTTATTTTCGCACGAAAATTGCACAATGGGCCGAAAATACACCACGGGAACCAAAATTGGACAAGGGGCACCTTTGACCTCAAAGCTGAAAAGTGCTATGAGCATTATGGTTTTTTATGTATAAGAATGCACCAGGGTTCACAAGGCACCAAAACCCAAAAGTCTAATTTTTGTAAAAAAAAATTGCACAAATGACCGAAAATGCAACACCGGCACCAAAATTGGACCGCGGGGCACCACGAACCTCAAAACTGGAAAGTGCTCTAAGCATTATGGTTTTTTACGAATAAGAATGCACCAGGGATGATGGGGCACAAAAACCCAAGAGACATATTTTCGCACGAAAAGTTCACAAATGGCCGAAAATGCACCACCGGCACCAAAATTGGACCACGGGGCACCACAGACCTCAAAACTGAAAAGTGCTCCAAGCATTATGGTTTTTTATGCATAAGAATGCACCAGGGATCACGGGGCACCAAATTCCAAAAGTCTTATTTTCGCACGAAAATTCCACAATGAGTCGAAAATGCACCACCGGCACCAAAATTGGACCACGGGGCACCTCGAACCTCAATACTTCAAAGTTCTCCGACCATTATGATTTTTTATGCATAAGAATGCACCAGGGATCACAGTGCACCAATACCCAAAAGTCTTATTTTCGCATGAAAATTTTACAAATGGCTGAAAATGCACCACCGACACCAAAATTGGACCACGGGGCTCCACGGACCTCAAAACTGGAAAGTGCTGTAAGCATTATGGTTTTTTATGAATAAGAATGCATCAGGGATGATGGGGCACAAAAACCCAAGAGACATATTTTCGCACGAAAAGTTCACAAATGGCCGAAAATGCACCACCGGCACCAAAATTGGACCACGGGGCACCACGGACCTCAAAACTGAAAAGTGTTCCAAGCATTATGGTTTTCTATGCATAAGAATGCACCAGGGATCACGGGGCACCAAAACCCAAAAGTCTTATTTTCGCACGAAAATTCCACAATGAGTCGAAAATGCACCATGGGCACCAAAATTGGACCACGGGGCACCTCGAACCTCAATACTTAAAAGTTCTCCGAGCATTATCATTTTTTATGCATAAGAATGCACCAGGGATCACAGTGCACCAATACCCAAAAGTTTTATTTTCGTACGAAAATTTTACAAATGGCTCAAAATGCACCACCGGCCCCAAAATTGGACCACGGGGCTCCAAGGGCCTCAAAACTGAAAAGTGTTTCGAGCATTATGGTTTTTTTATCAATAAGAATACACCAGGGATCATGGGGCACCAAAACCCAAAAGTCTTATTTTCGCACGAAAATTGCACGATGGGCTGAAAATGCACCACGGGCACCAAAATTGGACCACGGGGCACTTCGGACCTCAAAACTGAAAAGTGCTCTGAGCATTATTGTTTTTTATGCATAAGAATGCACCAGGGATCATGGGGAACCAAAACCCAAAAGTCTTATTTTCGCACGAAAATTGCACAAATGGGCGAAAATGCACCCCTGGCACCAAAATTGGATCACCGGGCACCACCACCAGGCACCACGAATCTCAAGACTAAAAACTCTTCCAAGCATTATGGTTTTTTATGCATAAGAATGCACCAGGGTTTATGGGGCACCAAAACCCAAAAGTCTTCTTTTCGCACGAAAATTACCCAAATGTCTGTAAATGCAACCCCGACACCAAAATTGGACCACCGGGCACCACGAATCTTAAGACAAAAAACTCTTCCGAGCATTATGGATTTTTATGCATAAGAATGCACCAACGATCACGGGGCACCAAAACCCAAAAGTCTTATTTTCGCACGAAAATTGCACAATGTGCCGAAAATGCACCACGGTCACCAAAATTGACCACGGTGCACCTCGGACATCAAAACTGAAAAGTGCTCCAAGCATTATGACTTTTTATGCATAAGAATGCACCAGGGATCACAGGGCACCAAAACCCAAAAGTCTTCTTTTCGCACGAAAATTGCATAAATGGCCGAAAATGCAACCCGGCACCAAAATTGGACCACCGGGCACCACCACTGGGCACCACAAATCTCAAGACTAAAAACTCTTCCGAGCATTATGGTTTTTTATGCATACGAATGCACCAAGGATCGCGGGGCCCCAAAACCCAAAAGTCTTATTTTCGCACGAAAATTGCACAATGGGCCGAAAATGCACCACGGTCACCAAATTTGGACGACGGGGAACCTCGGACCTCAAAACTGAAAAGTGCTTCGAGCATTATGGTTTTTTAGGCATAAAAATGCACAAGGAATCACGGGGCACCAAAACCAAAAAGTCTTATTTTCGCACGAAAATTGCACAAATGGCCGAAAATGCACCCCCGGCACCAAAATTGGACCACATGGTACCACGAACCTCAAGACTGAAAAGTATTCCGAGCATTATGGTTTTTAACGCATAAGAATGCAGCAAGGATCACGGGGCACCAAAACCAAAAGGTCTTATTTTCGCACGAAAGTTGCACAATGGGACTAAAATGCACCACGTGCACTAAAACTAGACCACGGAGCATCTCGGACTTCAAAACTGAAACGTGCTACAAGCATTATGGTTTTTTATGCATAAGAATGGACCAGGGATCACAGGGCACCAAAACCCAAAAGTCTTCTTTTCGCACGAAAGTTGCACAAATGGCCGTAAATGCAACCTCGGCACCAAAATTGGACCACCAGGCACCACGAATCTCAAGACTAAAAACACTTCCGAGCATTATGGTTTTTTATGCATAAGAATGCACCAAGGATCACGGGGCACCAAAATCCAAAAGTCTTATTTTAGCACGAAAATTGCACAATGGGCCGAAAATGCACCACCGGCACCAAAATTGGACCACGGGGCACCACAGAACTCGAAACTGAAAAGTGCTTCAAGCATTATGGTTTATTATGCATAAGAATACACCAAGAATCACGGGGCACCATAACCCAAAAGTCTTATTTTCGCACGAAAGTTGCACAATGGGACTAAAATGAACCACGTGCACTAAAACTGGACCACGGGGCACCTCGGACTTCAAAACTGAAACGTGCTCCAAGCATTATGCAGTTTTATGCATAAGAATGCACCATGGATCACGGGGCACCAAAATCCAAAAGTCTTATTTTCGCACGAAAATTGCACAAATGGCCGAAAATGCACCACCGGCACCAAAATTGGACCACGGGGCACCACGGACCTCAAAACTGAAAAGTGCTCAGAGTGTTATGGTTTTTTACGCATAAGAATGCACCATGGATCATGGGGCACCAAAACCAAAAAGTCCTATTTTCGCATGAAAGTTGCACAATGGGACTAAAGTGCACCACGTGCACTAAAACTGGACCACGGGGCACCTCGGACTTCAAAACTGAAACGTGCTCCGGGCATTACGGTTTTTTATGCATAAGAATGCACCATTGTTCACAGGGCACCAAAACCCAAAAGTCTTCTTTACGCACGAAAATTGCACAAATGGCCGAAAATGCAACCCCGGCACCAAAATTGGACCACCGGGCATCACGAATCTCAAGACTAAAAACTCTTTCGAGCATTATGTTTTTTTATGCATATGAATGCACCAAGGATCACAGGGCACCGAAACCCAAAAGTCTTATTTTCGCACGAAAATTGCGCAATGGGCGGAAAATGCACCACGGGAAGCAAAATTGGACCACGGGGCACCTCAGACCTCAAATCTGAAAAGTGCTTCGAGCATTTTGGTTTTTTATGCATAAGAATGCACCAGGGATTATGGGGCACCAAAACCTAAAAGTCTTATTTTGGCACGAAAATTGTACAATGGGCCGAATATCCACCACGGGCAGCAAAATTGGACCACGGGGCACCTCGGACCTCAAAACTGAAAAGTGCTTCGAGCATTATGGTTTTTTATGCATAAGAATGCACCAGGGATCATGGGGTACCAAAACCCAAAAGTCTTATTTCCGCACGAAAATTGCACAAATGGCCGAAAATGCACCACTAGCACCAAAATTGGACCACGGGGCACCACGGACCTTAAAACTGAAAAAGGGTTCCAAGCGTTATGGTTTTTTATGCATAAGAATGCCCCAGGAATAATGGGGCACCAAAACCTAAAAGTCTTATTTTCGCACGAAGATTGCACAATGGGCCGAAAATGCACGACGGGCACCAAAATCTGTCCACGGGGCACCTCGGACCTCAAAACTAAAAAGTGCTCTGAGCATTATGGTTTTTTTATCAATAAGAATGCACCAGGGACCACGGGGCACCAAAACCCAAAAGTCTTATTTTCGCACGAAAATTGCACAATGGGCCGGAAATGCACCATGGACACCAAAATTGGACCAACAGGCACCTTGGAGCTCAAAACTGAAAAGTGCTCCAATAATTATGGTTTTTTATGCATATGAATGCACCAGGGATCACGGAGCACCAAAACCTAAAAGTATTAATTTCGCAAGAAAGTTGCACAACGGCCAATAAATGCACCACGAGCACCAAAATTGGACCACGGGGCACCTCGGACCTCAATACTTAAATGTGCTCCGAGCATTATGGTTTTCTATGCATAAGAATGCACCAGGAATCACGGGGCACCAAAACCCAAAAGTCTTATTTTTGCACAAAAATTGCAAAATGGGCCGAAAATGCACCACGGGCAGCAAAATTGGACAACGGGGCCCCTTGGACCTCAATACTTAAAAGTACTTCGAGAATTACGATTTTTTATGCATAAGAATGCACCAGGGATCATGGGGTACCAAAACCCAAAAGTCTTATTTTCGCACAAAAATTGCACAAATAGCCGAAAATGCACCACCGGCACCAAAATTGGACCATGGGGCACCACAGACCTCAAAACTAAAAAGTGTTCCAAGCATTATGGTTTTTTATGCATAAGACTGCACCAGGGATCACTGGATAGAAAAATGCAAAAGTCTTATTTTCACAAGAAAATTGCACAAATGGCTGAAAATTCACCAACAGCACAAAAATTGGACCATGGGACACCACGGACCTCAAAACTGAAAAGTGTTCCAAGCATTATGGTTTTTTATGCTTACGAATGCACCAGGGATAGCGGGGCACCAAAACCCAAAAGTCTGATTTTCGCACGAAAATTGCATAATCGGCAATAAATGGACCACGGGCTCCAAAATTGGACAATGTGGCACCACGGACCTTAAAACTGAAAAGTGTTATGAGCATTATGGTTTTTTATGCATAAGAATGCACTAGGGATCACGGGGCCCCAAAACCCAAAAGTCTTATTTTCGCACGAAAATTGCACAAATGGCCGAAAATGCACCCCCGGCACCAAAATTGGACCACGGGGCACCACGGACCTCAAAAATGAAAAGTGTTTTGAGTATTATGGTTTTTTATGCATAAGAATGCGCCAGGGATCACGGGGCACCAAAACCCAAAAGTCTTATTTTCGCACGAAAAGTGCACAATATGCCGAAAATGCACCACTGGAACCAAAATTGGACCACGGGGCACCTCGGACCTCAAAACTAAAATGTGCTCTGAGCATTACGGTTTTTTATGCATAAGAATGCTCAAAGGATCACAGGGCACCAAAACCCAAAACTTTATTTTCGCACGAAAATTGCACAAATGGCCGAAAATGCACCACGGGCAGAAAAATTGGACCACGGGGCACCACGGACATCAAAATTGAAAGGTGTTCCGAGCATTATGGTTTTTATTCATAAGAATGCCCTAGGGATCACGGGTCACCAAAACCCAAAAGTCTTATTTTCGCACGAAAATTGCACAAAGGCCCGAAAATGCACCACGGGCAGAAAAATTGGACCACGGGGAACCTCGGACCTCAAAACTTAAAAGTGCTTCAAGAATTATGGTTTTTTATGCATAAGAATGCACCAGGGATCACGGGGCACCAAAACCCAAAAGTCTTATTTTCGCACGAAAATTGCACAATGGGCCAAAAATGCACCACGGGGCACTTCAGACCTCAAAACTGAAAAGTTCTTCGAGCATTATGCTTTTTATGTATAAGAATACACCGGGGATTACGGGGCACCAAAACCCAAAAGTCTCATTTTCGAACAAAAATTGCAGAAATGGCCAAAAATGCACCACCGAAACCAAAATTGGACCACAGGGCACCACGAACATCAAAACTGAAAACTGTTCTGAGCATTACGGTTTTTTATGCATAAGAATGCGCCAATGATCACGGGGAACCAAAACCCAAAAGACTTATTGTCGCACGAAAGTTGCACAATGGGCCGAAAATGCACCACGGGCACCAAAATTGGACCACGGTGCACCTCGGACCTCAAAACTTAAAAGTGCTCCGAGCATTATGATTTTTGATGCATAAGAATGCACAATGGATCACGGGGCACCAAAATCCAAAGGTCTTATTTTCGCATGAAAATTGCACAATATGCCGATAATGCACCATGGGCACCAAAGTTCGACCACGGGGAACCTCGGACCTCAAAACATGAAAGTGCTGTGAGCATTATAGTTTTTTACGCATAAGAATGCACCATCGATCATGGGGCATAAAAACCCACAAGAAATACTTTCACACGAAAATTTCACAAATGGCCAAAAATGCACCGCATGCACCAAAATAGGACCACGGGGCACCACGGAACTCAAAACCGAAAAGTTCTCCAAGCATTATGGTTTTTTATGCATAAGAATGCACCAGGGATGACGGGGCACCAAAACCCAAAAGTCTTTTTTCGCACGAAAATTGCACATATGGCCGAATATGCACCACCGGTACCAAAATTGGACCACGAGGCACCACGGACCTCAAAATTGAAAAGTATTCCAAGCATTATGGTTTTTTATACATAAGAATGCACCAGGGATCACGGGGCACCAAAACCCAAAAGTCTTATTTTCGCATGAAAATTGCACAATGTGCCGAAAATAAACCACAGGGACCAAAATTGGACCACGTGGCACCTCGGACCTCAAAACATAAAAGTGCTATGAGCATTATAGTTTTTTATGCATAAGAATGCACCAGGGATCACGGGGCACCAAAACGCAAAAGTCTTATTTTCACATGAAAATTGCACAATGGGGCGAAAATGCACGACGGGCAACAAAATTGGACCACGGGGCACCACGGACCTCAAAACTGAAAAGTGCTCAAGCATTATGGTTTTATATGCATAAGAATGCATAGGGGATCACGGGGGACCAAAATCCAAAAGTCTTATTTTCGCATAAAAATTGCACAATGGGCCGAAAATGCACCTCGGGCACCAAAATTGGACGACGGGGCACCTCGGACCTCAAAACTGAAAAGTGCTTCAAGCATTAAGGTTTTTTATTCATAAGAATGCACCAGCGATCATGGGCACCAAAACCCAAAAGTCTTATTCTCGCATGAAAATTGCACAATGTGCCGAACATGCACCACGGGCACCAAAATTGTACCACGTGGCAACTCGGACCTTAAAGCATAAAAGTGCTATGAGCATTATAGTTTTTTATGCATAAGAATGCACCAGGGATCACGGGGTACCAAAACCCAAAAGTCTTATTTTCGCATGAAAATTGCATAATGGGCCGAAAACGTGCCACGGGCAACAAAATTGGACCACGGGGCACCACGGACCTCAAAACTGAAAAGTACTCAAGCATTAAGGTTTTTTATGCATAAGAATGCACCAGGGATCACATGGCACCCAAACCCAAATGTCTTATTTTCGCACGAAAATTGCACTATGTTCCCGAAAATGCACCACGGGTACCAAAATTGGACCACGGGGCACCTCGGACCTCAAAACTGAAAAGTGCTCTGAGCAATATGGTTTTTTATGCATCAGAGTGCCCCATGGATCACGGGGCACCAAAACCCAAAAGTCTTATTTTCGCACAAAAATTGCACAATGGGCCGTAAATGCACCACCGGCACCAAAATTGGACCACGGGGCACCACGGAACTCAAAACTAAAAAGTGCTCCGAGCATTATGATTTTTTATGCATAAGATTGCACTAGGGATCACGGGGCACCAAAACCCAATAGTCTTATTTTCGCACGAAAATTGCACAATGGGCCGAAAATTCACCACGGGCACCAAAATTGGACCACGGGGCACCTCGGAACTCAAAACTTAAAAGTGCTCTGAGCATTATGGTTTTTTATGCATAAGAATGCTCCAAGGATAACGGGGAACCAAAACCCAAAAGTTTTATTTTTGCACGAAAATTGCACAAATGGCCGAAAATCCACCACCGGCACCAAAATTGGACCACCGGGCACCACGGACTTCAAAACTAAAAATTGCTTCAGGTATTATGATTTTTTATGAATAAGAATGCACCAGGTATCACGGGGCAACAAAACCCAAAAGTCTTATTTTCCCACGAAAATTGCACAACTGGCCGAAAATGCACCACCGGCACCAAAATTGGACCACGGGGTACCACGAACCTCAAAACTGAAAAGTGCTACGAGCATTACGATTTTTTTATTCATAAGAATGCGCCAGGGATCACGGGGCACCAAAATCCAGAAGTCTTATTTTCGCACGAAAATTGCACAACTGGCCGAAAGTGCACCACCGACACCAAAATTGACCACGGGGCACCACAGACCTCAAATCTGAGAAAGTGCTCCGAGAATTATGGTTTTTTATGCACAATAATGCACTAGGGATTACGGCGCACCAAAACCCAAAAGTCTTATTTTCACACGAAAATTGCACAAATGGCCGAAAATGCACAACAGGCACCAACATTGGACTACCGGGCACCACGGACTTCAAAACTAAAAATTGGTCCAAGTATTATGATTTTTTATGCATAAGAATGCACCAGGGATCACGGGGCAACAAAACCCAAAAGTCTTATTTTCCCACGAAAATTGCACAATGGGCAGAAAATGCACCACGGGCACCAAAATTGGACCATGGGGTACCTCGGACCTCAAAACTTAAAAGTGCTCCAAGCATTAAGGTTTTTATGCACAAGAATGCACCAGGGATCACGGGGCACCAAATCCCAAAAGTCTTATTTTTGCACGAAAATTGCACAATGGGCAGAAAAATACACCACGGGCACCAAAATTGGACCACGGGGCACCTCAGACCTCAAAACTGAAAAGTGCTCTGAGTATTATGGTTTTTTATGCATAAGAATGCACCAGGGATCACGGGGCACCAAAACCCAAAAGTCTTATTTTCGCACGAAAATTGCACAATGGGCCGAAAATTCACCACAGGCACCAAAATTGGACGAAGGGGCCCCTCGGACCTCAAAACTTAAAAGTGCTCCGAGCATTATGGTTTTTTATGCATAAGAATGCTCAAAGGATCACGGGGCACCAAACCCCAAAAGTTTTATTTTCGCACGAAAATTGCACAAATGGCCGAAAATGCACCACCGGCACAAAAATTGGACCACGGGGCACCACGAAACTCTAAGCTGAAAAGTACTCCAAGCATTATGGTTTTTTAAGCATAAGAATGCACTAGGGATCGTGGGGCACCAAAATCCAAAAGTCTTATTTTCGCACGAAAATTGCACAACTGACCGAAAATGCACCACCGGCACCAAAATTGGACCACGGGGTACCACGGACCTCAAAACTGAAAAGTGCTACGAGCATTACGATTTTTTTATTCATCAGAAAGCGCCAGGGATCACGGGGCACCAAAATCCAGAAGTCTTATTTTCGCATGAAAATTGCACAACTGGCCGAAAGTGCACCACCGACCCCAAAATTGGACCACGGGGCACCACAGACCTCAAATCTGAAAAGTGCTCCGAGAATTATGGTTTTTTATGCACAAGAATGCACCAGGGATCACGGGGCACCAAAACCCAAAAGTCTTATTGTCGCACGAAAATTGCACAAACGGCTGAAAATGCACCACAGGCACCAAAATTGGACCACCGGGCACCACAGACTTCAAAACTAAAAATTGCTCCAAGTATTATGATTTTTTATGCATAAGAATGCACCAGGGATCACGGGGCAACAAAATCCAGAAGTCTTATTTTCGCACGAAAATTGCACAACTGGCCGAAAGTGCACCACCGACACCAAAATTGGACCACGGGGCACCACAGACCTCAAATCTGAGAAAGTGCTCCGAGAATTATGGTTTTTTATGCACAAGAATGCACCAGGGATTACGGGGCACCAAAACCCAAAAGTCTTATTTTCGCACGAAAATTGTACAAACGGCCGAAAATGCACCACAGGCACCAACATTGGACCACCGGGCACCACGGACTTCAAAACAAAAAATTGCTCCAAGTATTATGATTTTTTATGCATAAGAATGCACCAGGGATCACGGGGCAACAAAACCCAAAAGTCTTATTTTACCACGAAAATTGCACAATGGGCAGAAAATGCACCACGGGCACCAAAATTGGACCACGGGGTACCTCGGACCTCAAAACTTAAAAGTGCTCCAAGCATTAAGGTTTTTATGCACAAGAATGCACCAGGGAACACGGGGCACCAAATCCCAAAAGTCTTATTTTTGCACGAAAATTGCACAATGGGCAGAAAAATACACCACGGGCACCAAAATTGGACCACGGGGCACCTCAGACCTCAAAACTGAAAAGTGCTCTGAGTATTATGGTTTTTTATGCATAAGAATGCACCAGGGATCACGGGGCACCAAAACCCAAAAGTCTTATTTTCGCACGAAAATTGCACAATGGACCGAAAATTCACCACAGGCACCAAAATTGGACGAAGGGGCCCCTCGGACCTCAAAACTTAAAAGTGCTCCGAGCATTATGGTTTTTTATGCATAAGAATGCTCAAAGGATCACGGGGCACCAAACCCCAAAAGTTTTATTTTCGCACGAAAATTGCACAAATGGCCGAAAATGCACCACCGACACAAAAATTGGACCACGGGGCACCACGAAACTCTAAGTTGAAAAGTACTCCAAGCATTATGGTTTTTTAAGCATAAGAATGCACTAGGGATCGTGGGGCACCAAAATCCAAAAGTCTTATTTTCGCACGAAAATTGCACAACTGACCGAAAATGCACCACCGGCACCAAAATTGGACCACGGGGTACCACGGACCTCAAAACTGAAAAGTGCTACGAGCATTATGATTTTTTTATTCATCAGAAAGCGCCAAGGATCACGGGGCACCAAAATCCAGAAGTCTTATTTTCGCATGAAAATTGCACAACTGGCCGAAAGTGCACCACCGACCCCAAAATTGGACCACGGGGCACCACAGACCTCAAATCTGAAAAGTGCTCCGAGAATTATGGTTTTTTATGCACAAGAATGCACCAGGGATCACGGGGCACCAAAACCCAAAAGTCTTATTGTCGCACGAAAATTGCACAAACGGCCGAAAATGCACCACAGGCACCAAAATTGGACCACCGGGCACCACAGACTTCAAAACTAAAAATTGCTCCAAGTATTATGATTTTTTATGCATAAGAGTGCACCAGGGTTCACGGGGCAACAAAATCCAGAAGTCTTATTTTCGCACGAAAATTGCACAACTGGCCGAAAGTGCACCACCGACACCAAAATTGGACCACGGGGCACCACAGACCTCAAATCTGAGAAAGTGCTCCGAGAATTATGGTTTTTTATGCACAAGAATGCACCAGGGATTACGGGGCACCAAAACCCAAAAGTCTTATTTTCGCACGAAAATTGCACAAACGGCCGAAAATGCACCACAGGCACCAACATTGGACCACCGGGCACCACGGACTTCAAAACTAAAAATTGCTCCAAGTATTATGATTTTTTATGCATAAGAATGCACCAGGCATCACGGGGCAACAAAACCCAAAAGTCTTATTTTACCACGAAAATTGCACAATGGGCAGAAAATGCACCACGGGCACCAAAATTGGACCACGGGGTACCTCGGACCTCAAAACTTGAAAGTGCTCCAAGCATTAAGGTTTTTATGCACAAGAATGCACCAGGGATCACGGGGCACCAAATCCCAAAAGTCTTATTTTTGCACGAAAATTGCACAATGGGCAGAAAAATACACCACGGGCACCAAAATTGGACCACGGGGCACCTCAGACCTCAAAACTGAAAAGTGCTCTGAGTATTATGGTTTTTTATGCATAAGAATGCACCAGGGATCACGGGGCACCAAAACCCAAAAGTCTTATTTTCGCACGAAAATTGCACAATGGGCCGAAAATTCACCACGGGCACCAAAATTGGACCACGGGGCACCTCAGACCTCAAAACTTAAAAGTTCTCCGAGCATTATGGTTTTTTATGCATAAGAATGCTCAAAGGATCACGGGGCACCAAAACCCAAATGTTTTATTTTTGCCCGAAAATTGCACAAATGGCCGAAAATGCACCACCGGCAATAAAATTGGACTACGGGGCACCACGGAACTCTAAACTAAATAGTACTCCAAGGATTATGGTTCTTTAAGCATAAGAATGCACCAGGGATCGCGGGGCACCAAAATCCAAAAGTCTTATTTTCGCACGAAAATTGCACAGCTGGCCGAAAATGCACCACCGGTACCAAAATTGGACCACGGGGTACCACGGACCACAAAACTGAAAAGTGCTACGAGCATTACGATTTTTTTATTCATAAGAATGTGCCAGGGATCACGGGGCACCAAAATCCAGAAGTCTTATTTTCGCACGAAAATTGCACAACTGGCCGAAAGTGCACCACCGACACCAAAATTGGACCACGGGGCACCACAGACCTCAAATCTGAAAAGTGCTCCGAGAATTATGGTTGTTTATGCACAAGAATGCACCAGGGATCACGGGGCACCAAAACCCAAAGGTCTTATTTTCGCACGAAAATTGCACAAACGGCCGAAAATGCACCACAGGCACCAAAATTGGACCACCGGGCACCACAGACTTCAAAACTAAAAATTGCCCCAAGCATTATGATTTTTTATCCATAAGAATGCACCAGGGATCACGGGGCAACCAAACCCAAAAGTCTTATTTTCCCACGAAAATTGCACAATGGGCAGAAAATGCACCACGGGCACCAAAATTGGACCACGGGGTACCTCAGACCTCAAAACTTAAAAGTGCTCCAAGCATTACGGTTTTTTATCCACAGCAATGCACCAGGGATCACGGGGCACCAAATCCCAAAAGTCTTATTTTTGCACGAAAATTGCACAATGGGCAGAAAATGCACCACGGGCACCAAAATTAGACCACGGGGCACCTCAGACCTCAAAACTTAAAAGTGCTCCAAGCATTATGGTTTTTTATGCATAAGAATGCTCAAAGGATCACAGGGCACCAAACCCCAAAAGTTTTATTTTCACACGAAAATTGCACAAATGGCCGAAAATGCACCACCGGTACAAAAGTTGGACCACGGGGCACCACGAAACTCTAAACTGAAAAGTACTCCAAGCATTATGGTTTTTTAAGCATAAGAATGCACTAGGGATCATGGGGCACGGAAATCCAAAAGTCTTATTTTCGTACGAAAATTGCACAACTGACCGAAAATTCACCACCGGCACCAAAATTGGACCACGGGGTACCACGGACCTCAAAACTGAAAAGTGGTACGAGCATTACGATTTTTTTATTCATAAGAATGCGCCAGGGAACACGGGGTACCAAAATCCAGAAGTCTTATTTTCGCACGAAAATTGCACAAACGGCCGAAAATGCACCACAGGCACCAAAATTGGACAGCCGGGCACCACAGACTTCAAAACTAAAAATTGCTCCAAGTATTATGATTTTTTATGCATAAGAATGCACCAGGGATCACCGGGCAACAAAACCCAAAAGTCTTATTTTCCCACGAAAATTGCACAATGGGCAGAAAATGCACCACGGGGTACCTCGGACCTCAAAACCTAAAAGTATTCCAAGCATTACAGTTTTTTATGCACAAGAATGCACCAGGGATCACGGGGCACCAAATCCCAAAAGTCTTAGTTTTGCACGAAAATTGCACAATGGGCAGAAAATGCACCACGGGCACCAAAATTGGACCACGGGGCACCTCCGACCTCAAAACTGAAAAGTCCTCTGAGTATTATGGTTTTTTATGCATAAGAATGCACCAGGGATCACGGGGCACCAAAACCCGAAAGTCTTATTTTCACACGAAAATTGCACAATGGGCCGAAAATTCACCACGGGCACCAAAATTGGACCACGGGGCACCTCGGACCTAAAAACTTAAAAGTGCTCCGAGCATTATGGTTTTTTATGCATAAGAATGCTCAAAGAATAACGGGGCACCAAAACCCAAAAGTTTTATTTTCGCACGAAAATTGCACAAATGGCCGAAAATGCACCCCCGGCACAAAAATTCGACCACGGGGCACCACGAAACTCTAAACTGAAAAGTACTCCAAGAATTATGGTTTTTTAAGTATAAGAATGCACAAGGGATCGCGGGGTACCAAAATCCAAAAGTCTTATTTTCGCACGAAAATTGCATAACTGGCCGAAAGTGCACCACCGGCACCAAAATTGAACCATGGTGCACCACGAAACTCAAAACTCAAAAGTGCTCCAAGCATTATGGTGTTTTATGCATTAGAATGCACCAGGGATCACGGGGCACCAAAACCCAAAAGTCTTATTTTCGCACGAAAACTGCACTAATGGCCGAAAATGCACCACCAGCACCAAAATTGGACCACGGGGCACCACGGACCTCAAAACTGAAAAGTGTTCCAAGCCTTATAGTTTTTTATGCATAAGAATGCACCAGGGATCACGGTGCACCAAAACCCAAAAGTCTTATTTTCGCAGGAAAATTGCACAATGGGCCGAAAATGCACCACAGGCACCAAAATTGGACCCCGAGGCACCTCGGACCTCAAAATTGAAATGTGCTCTGAGCATTATGGTTTTTTATGCATAAGAATGCACCAGGGATCACAGGGCACCAAAACCCAAAAATCTTATTTTCACACGAAAATTGTAAAAATGGCCGAAAATGAATTATTGGCACCAACATTGGATCACGGGGAACCACGGACCTCAAAACTGGAAAGTGCTCTAAGCATTATGGTTTTTTATGCATAAGAATGCACCAGGGATCACGGGGCACCAAAACCCAAAATTCTTATTTTCGCACGAAAATTGCACAATGGGCCGAAAATGCACCACAGGCGCCAAAATTGGACCATGGGGAACCACAGACCTCGAAACTGAAAGGTGCTCCAAACATTATGGTTTTTTATGCATAAGAATGCACCAGGGATCACGGGGCACCAAAACCCAAAAGTCTTATTTTCGCACGAAAATTGCACAAATGGCAGAAAAACCATTACCGGGACCAAAATTGGACCACGGGGCACCACAGACCTCAAAATTGAAAATTTTTCCGAGCATTATTGTTTTTTATGCATAAGAATGCACCAGGGATCATGGGGCACCAAAACCCAAAAGTCATATTTTCGCACGAAAATTGCACAAATGGCCGAAAATACACCACTTGCACCAAAATTGAACCATGGTGCACCACGAAACTCAAAACTCAAAAGTGCTCCAAGCATTATGGTTTTTTTATCCATTGGAATGCACCAGGGATCACAGGACACCAAAACCCAAAAGTCTTATTTTCGCACGAAAATTGGACAATGGGCCGAAAATGCACCACGGGCACCAAAATTGGACCATGGGGCACCTCGGACATCAAAGCTTAAAAGTGTTCCGAGCTTTATGGATTTTTATGCATAAGAATGCACCAGGGATCATGGGGCACCAAAACCCAAAAGTCTTATTTTCGCACGAAAATGCACCACGGGCACCAAAATGGACCCCGGGGCACCTGGGACCTCAAAACTGAAATGTGCTCCGAGCATTATGGTTTTTTATGCATAAGCATTTATGCACCAGGGATCACGGGGCACCAAAATCCAAAAATCTTATTTTCACACGAAAATTGCACAAATGGCCGAAAATGCATTATTGGAACCAACATTGGATCACGGGGAACCACGGACCTCAAAACTGGAAAATGCTCTAAGCATTATGGTTTTATGCATAAGAATGCACCAGGGATCACGGGCACCAAAATCCAAAATTCTTATTTTCGCACGAAAATTGCACAATGGGCCGAAAATGCACCACAGGCACCAAAACTGGACCACGAGGAACCACGGACGTCGAAACTGAAAGGTGCTCCAAACATTATGGTTTTTTATGCATAAGAATTCACAAGCGATCACGGGGCACCAAAACCCCAAAGTCTTATTTTCGCATGAAAATTGCACAAATTGCAGAAAAGTTTTCCGAGCATTATGGTTTTTTATGCATAAGAATGCACCAAGAATCACGGTGCACCTCAACCCAAAAGTCTAATTTTCGCACAAAAATTGTACAATGGGCCGAAAATGCACCATGGGAACCAAAATTTGACCCAGGGCACCTCGGACCTCAAAACTTAAAAGTGCTATGAGCATTATGGTTTTTTAAGCATAAGAATGCACCAGGGATCACGGGGTACCAAAACCTAAAAGTCTTATTTTTGCAAGAAAATTTCACAGATGGCCGAAAATGCACCACCGGCACCAAAATTGGACCACTGGGCACCACGGACCTCAAACTGAAAAGTGCTCCAAGCATTATTGTTTTTTATGCATAAGAATGCACCAGGGATCACGAGGCACCAAAACCCAAAAGCCTTATTTTTGCACGAAAATTGCACAAATGGCCAAAAATGCCTTACCGACAGCAAAATTGGACCACGGGGTACCACAGACCTCAAAACTAAAAAGTATTCAAAGCATTATGGTTTTTTATGCATAAGAATGCACCAGGTATCACGGGGCACCAAAACCCAAAACTCTTATTTTCGCACGAAAATTGCACAATAGGTCCAAAATGCCTCACGGGCACCAAAATTGAACCACGGGGCACCTTGGACGTCAAAACTTAAAAGTGCTCCGAGCATTATGGTTTTTTAAGCATAAGAATGCACCAGGGATCACGGGGAACGAAAACCCAAAAGTCTTATTTTCGCATGAAAATTGCACAAATGGCCGAAAATGGATTGCTGGCTTCATAATTGGACCACGGGGAACCACGGACCTCAAAACTGAAAAGTGCTCCAAGCATTATGGTTTTTTATTCATAAGAATGCTCAAAGGATCACAGGGCACCAAACCCCAAAAGTTTTATTTTCACACGAAAATTGCACAACTGACCGAAAATGCACCACCGGCGCCAAAATTGGACCACGGGGTACCACGGACCTCAAAACTAAAAAGTGCTATGAGCATTACGATTTTTTTATTCGTAAGAATGCGCCAGGGAGCACGGGGCACCAAAATCCAGAAGTCTTATTTTCGCATGAAAATTGCACAACTGGCCGAAAGTGCACTACCGTCACCAAAATTGGACCACGGGGCACCACAGACCTCAAATCTGAAAAGTGCTCCGAGAATTATGGTTTTTTATGCACAAGAATGCAGCAGGGATCACGGGGCACCAAAACCCAAAAGTCTTATTTTCGCACGAAAATTGCACAAACGGCCGAAAATGCACCACAGGCACCAAAATTGGACAGCCGGGCACCACAGACTTCCAAACTAAAAATTGCTCCAAGTATTATGATTTTTTATGCATAAGAATGCACCAGGGATCACGGGGCAACAAAACCCAAAAGTCTTATTTTCCCACGAAAATTGCACAATCGGCAGAAAATGCACCACGGGGTACCTCGGACCTCAAAACCTAAAAGTGCTCCAAGCATTACGGTTTTTTATGCACAAGAATGCACCAGGGATCATGGGGCACCAAATCCCAAAAGTCTTATTTTTGCACGAAAATTGCACAATGGGCAGAAAATGCACCACGGGCACCAAAATTGGACCACGGGGCACCTCGGACCTCAAAACTGAAAAGTGCTCTGGGTATTATGGTTTTTTATGCATAAGAATGCACCAGGGATCACGGGACACCAAAACCCAAAAGTCTTATTTTCGCACGAAAATTGCACAATGGGCCGAAAATTCACCACGGGCACCAAAATTGGACCACGGGGCACCTCGGACCTAAAAACTTAAAAGTGCTCCGAGCATTACGGTTTTTTATGCATAAGAATGCTCAAAGGATCACGGGGCACCAAAACCCAAAAGTCTTATGTTCGCACGAAAACTGCACAAATGGCCGAAAATGCACCACCAGCACCAAAATTGGACCACGGGGCACCACGGACCTCAAAACTGAAAAGTGTTCCAAGCATTATAGTTTTTTATGCATAAGAATGCACCAGGGATCACGGTGGACCAAAACCCAAAAGTCTTATTTTCGCAGGAAAATTACACAATGGGCCGAAAATGCACCTCGGGCACCAAAATTGGACCCCGGGGCACCTCGGACCTCAAAACTGAAATGTGCTCTGAGCATTACGGTTTTTTATGCGTAAGAATGCACCAGGGATCACAGGGCACCAAAACCCGAAAATCTTATTTTCACACGAAAATTGCAAAAATGGCCGAAAATGAATTATTGGCACCAACATTGGATCACGGGGAACCACGGACCTCAAAACTGGAAAGTGCTCCAAGCATTATGGTTTTTTATGCATAAGAATGCACCAGGGATCACGGGGCACCAAAACCCAAAATTCTTATTTTCGCACGAAAATTGCACAATGGGCCGAAAATGCACCACAGGCACCAAAATTGGACCACGGGGAACCACAGTCCTCGAAACTGAAAGGTGCTCCAAACACTATGGTTTTTTATGCATAAGAATGCACCAGGGATCACGGGGCACCAAAACCCAAAAGTCTTATTTTCGCACAAAAATTGCACAAATTGCAGAAAAGTTTTCCGAGCATTATGGTTTTTTATGCATAAGAATGCACCAGGAATCACGGTGCACCTCAACCCAAAAGTCTAATTTTCGCACAAAAATTGTACAATGGGCCGAAAATGCACCATGGGAACCAAAATTTGACCCAGGGCACCTCGGACCTCTAAACTTAAAAGTGCTATGAGCATTATGGTTTTTTAAGCATAAGAATGCACCAGGGATCACGGGGCACCAAAACCTAAAAGTCTTATTTTTGCAAGAAAATCTCACAGATGGCCGAAAATGCACCACCGGCACCAAAATTGGACCACTGGGCACCACGGACCTCAAACTGAAAAGTGCTCCAAGCATTATTGTTTTTTATGCATAAGAATGCACCAGGGATCACGAGGCACCAAAACCCAAAAGCCTTATTTTTGCACGAAAATTGCACAAATGGCCAAAAATGCCTTACCGACAGCAAAATTGGACCACGGGGTACCACAGACCTCAAAACTAAAAAGTATTCAAAGCATTATGGTTTTTTATGCATAAGAATGCACCAGGTATCACGGGGCACCAAAACCCAAAACTCTTATTTTCGCACAAAAATTGCACAATAGGTCCAAAATGCCTCACGGGCACCAAAATTGAACCACGGGGCACCTTGGACGTCAAAACTTAAAAGTGCTCCGAGCATTATGGTTTTTTAAGCATAAGAATGCACCAGGGATCACGGGGAACGAAAACCCAAAAGTCTTATTTTCGCATGAAAATTGCACAAATGGCCGAAAATGGATTGCCGGCTTCATAATTGGACCACGGGGAACCACGGACCTCAAAACTGAAAAGTGCTCCAAGCATTATGGTTTTTTATTCATAAGAATGCTCAAAGGATCACAGGGCAAACCCCAAAAGTTTTATTTTCACACGAAAATTGCACAAATGGCCGAAAATGCACCACCGGCACAAAAATTGGACCACGGGGCACCACGAAACTCGAAACTGAAAAGTACTCCAAGCATTATGGTTTTTTATTCATAAGAATGCTCAAAGGATCACAGGGCACCAAACCCCAAAAGTTTTATTTTCACACGAAAATTGCACAAATGGCCGAAAATGCACCATCGGCACAAAAATTGGACCACGGGGCACCACGAAACTCTAAACTGAAAAGTACTCCAAGCATTATGGTTTTTTAAGCATAAGAATGCACTAGGGATCGTGGGGCACGAAAATCCAAAAGTCTTATTTTTGCACGAAAATTGCACAACTGACCGAAAATGCACCACCGGCACCAAAATAGGACCACGGGGTACCACGGACCTCAAAACTAAAAAGTGCTATGAGCATTACGATTTTTTTATTCGTAAGAATGCGCCAGGGAACACGGGGCACCAAAATCCAGAAGTCTTATTTTCGCATGAAAATTGCACAACTGGCCGAAAGTGCACCACCGTCACCAAAATTGGACCATGGGGCACCACAGACCTCAAATCTGAAAAGTGCTCCGAGAATTATGGTTTTTTATGCACAAGAATGCAGCAGGGATCACGGGGCACCAAAACCCAAAAGTCTTATTTTCGCACGAAAATTGCACAAACGGCCGAAAATGTACCACAGGCACCAAAATTGGACAGCCGGGCACCACAGACTTCAAAACTAAAAATTGCTCCAAGTATTATGATTTTTTATGCATAAGAATGCACCAGGGATCACGGGGCAACAAAACCCAAAAGTCTTATTTTCCCACGAAAATTGCACAATGGGCAGAAAATGCACCACGGGGTACCTCGGACCTCAAAACCTAAAAGTGCTCCAAGCATTACGATTTTTTATGCACAAGAATGCACCAGGGATCACGGGACACCAAATCCCAAAAGTCTTATTTTTGCACGAAAATTGCACAATGGGCAGAAAATGCACCACGGGCACCAAAATTGGACCACGGGGCACCTCGGACCTCAAAACTGAAAAGTGCTCTGAGTATTATGGTTTTTTATGCATAAGAATGCACCAGGGATCACGGGACACCAAAACCCAAAAGTCTTATTTTCGCACGAAAATTGCACAATGGGCCGAAAATTCACCACGGGCACCAAAATTGGACCACGGGGCACCTCGGACCTAAAAACTTAAAAGTGCTCCGAGCATTACGGTTTTTTATGCATAAGAATGCTCAAAGGATCACGGGGCACCAAAACCAAAAAGTCTTATGTTCGCACGAAAACTGCACAAATGGCCGAAAATACACCACCAGCACCAAAATTGGACCACGGGGCACCACGGACCTCAAAACTGAAAAGTGTTCCAAGCATTATGGTTTTTTATGCATAAGAATGCACCAGGGATCACGGGGCACCAAAACCCAAAATTCTTATTTTCGCACGAAAATTGCACAATGGGCCGAAAATGCACCACAGGCACCAAAATTGGACCACGGGGAACCACAGACCTCGAAACTGAAAGGTGCTCCAAACATTATGGTTTTTTATGCATAAGAATGCACCAGGGATCACGGGGCACCAAAACCCAAAAGTCTTATTTTCGCACGAAAATTGCACAAATTGCAGAAAAGTTTTCCGAGCATTATGGTTTTTTATGCATAAGAATCACCAGGAATCACGGTGCACCTCAACCCAAAAGTCTAATTTTCGCACAAAAATTGTACAATGGGCCGAAAATGCACCATGGGAACCAAAATTTGACCCAGGGCACCTCGGACCTCAAAATTTAAAAGTGCTATGAGCATTATGGTTTTTTAAGCATAAGAATGCACCAGGGATCACGGGGGTACCAAAACCTAAAAGTCTTATTTTTGCAAGAAAATTTCACAGATGGCCGAAAATGCACCACCGGCACCAAAATTGGACCACTGGGCACCACGGACCTCAAACTGA
Organism: Pueraria montana var. lobata; assembly: GCA_026413185.1. NCBI lineage: Eukaryota > Viridiplantae > Streptophyta > Magnoliopsida > Fabales > Fabaceae > Pueraria > Pueraria montana. The sequence goes on from CM048648.1 coordinate 75,993,060, forward strand.
AAAGTGCTCCAAGCATTATTGTTTTTTATGCATAAGAATGCACCAGGGATCACGAGGCACCAAAACCCAAAAGCCTTATTTTTGCACGAAAATTGCACAAATGGCCAAAAATGCCTTACCGACAGCAAAATTGGACCACGGGGTACCACAGACCTCAAAACTAAAAAGTATTCAAAGCATTATGGTTTTTTATGCATAAGAATGCACCAGGTATCACGGGGCACCAAAACCCAAAACTCTTATTTTCGCACGAAAATTGCACAATAGGTCCAAAATGCCTCACGGGCACCAAAATTGAACCACGGGGCACCTTGGACGTCAAAACTTAAAAGTGCTCCGAGCATTATGGTTTTTTAAGCATAAGAATGCACCAGGGATCACGGGGAACGAAAACCCAAAAGTCTTATTTTCGCATGAAAATTGCACAAATGGCCGAAAATGGATTGCCGGCTTCATAATTGGACCACGGGGAACCACGGACCTCAAAACTGAAAAGTGCTCCAAGCATTATGGTTTTTTATGCATAAGAATGAACCAGGGATCACGGGGAAGGATAACCCAAAAGTCTTATTTTTCGAACGAAAATTGCACAAATGGCCGAAAATGCATTACCGACAGCAAAATTGGAGCACGGGGCACCACAGACCTCAAAACTGAAAAGTGTTCTGAGCATTATGGTTTTTTATGCAAAATAATGCACTAGGGATCACGGGGCACCAAAACCCAAAAGTCTTATTTTCGCACGAAAATTGCACAATGGGCTGAAAAAGCATCACAGGCACCAAAATTGGTCCACGGGGCACCTTGGACCTCAAAGCATAAAAGTGCTCCAAGCATTATGGTTTTTTAAGCATAAGAATGCACCAGGGATCACGGGGCACCAAAACCTAAAAGTCTTATTTTCACAAGAAAATATCACAGATGGCCGAAAATGCACCACCGGCACCAAAATTGGACCACGGGGCACCACAAACCTCAAAACTGAAAAGTGCTCCAAGCATTATGGTTATTTTATTCATAAGAATGCACAAGGGATCACGGCGCACCAAAACCCAAAAGTCTTATATTCGCACGAAAATTGCACAATGGGCCGAAAATGCATCACAGGCACCAAAATTGGACAATGGGGCACCTCGGACCTCAAAACTTAAAAGTGCTCCGAGCATCATGGTTTTCAAAGCATAAGAATGCACAAGGGATCACGGAGTACCAAAACCTAAAAGTCTTATTTTTGCACGAAAATTTCACAAATGGCCGAAAATGCACCACCGGCAACAAAATTGGACCACGAGTCACCACGGTCCTCAAAACAGAAAAGTGTTCCGAGCATTACGTTTTTTTATGCATAAGAATGCACCAGGGATCACGGGGCACCAAAACCCAAAAGTCTTGTTTTCGTACGAAAATTTCACAAATGGCTGAAATGCACCACAGGCACCAAAATGGGACCACGGGGCACCACGGACCTCAAAACTGAAAAATGCTCCAAGAATTATGGTGTTTTATGCATAAGAATGCATGAGGGATCACGGGGCAGCAAAACCAAAAAGCCTTATTTTCACACGAAAATTGCACAAATGGTCGAAAATGCACCACCAGCGCCAAAATTTGACCATGGGGCACGACGGACCTCAAAACTGAAAAGTGTTCCAAGCATTATGGTTTTTTATGCATAAGACTGCACCAGGGATCACGGGACACCAAAATCCAAAAGTCTTATTTTCACACGAAAATTGCACAAATGGCCGAAAATGCACCCCCGACACCAAAATTGGACCACGGGGCACCACAGACCTCAAAACTGAAAAGTGTTCCGAGCATTATGGTTTTTTATGCATAAGAATGCACTCGGGATCACGGGGAACCAAAACCCAAAAGTCTTATTTTCGCACGAAAATTACACAATGGGCCGGAAATGCACCACGGGCACCAAAATTGGACCACAGGGCACCTCGGACCTCAAGACTGAAAACTGTTCCTAACATGATGGATTTTTATGCATAAGAATGCACCAAGGATGACGGGGGCACCAAAACCCAAAAGTCTTATTTTCGTACTAAAATTGCACAATTGGCCGAAAATGCAGCACATGCACCAAAATTGGACCACGGTGCACCTCGGACCTCAAAACTGAAAAGTGCTCAAGGCATTATGGTTTTTTATGCATAAGAATACACCAGAGATCACAGGGCATCAAAAACCCAAAAGTTTTATTTTCGCATGAAAATTGTACAATGGGCCGAAGATGCACCACAGCACCAAAATAGGACCATGGGGCACCTCGGACCTCAAAACATAAAAGTGCTCCGAGCATTATAGTTTTTTATCCATAAGAATGCACCAGGGTTGATTATGTACCACGAAGCATTATGGACCACGGGGCACCACGAAGCTCAAAACTGAAAAGTGTTCGAGCATTACGGTTTTTAGGCATAAGAATGCACCAGGGATCACAGGGCACCAAAACCCAAAAGTCTTATTTTCGCACGAGAATTCCACAATGAGCCGAAAATGCAGGACGGGCCCCAAAGTTGGACCACGGGGCACGTCGGACATCAAAACTGAAAAGTACTATGAGCATTATGGTTTTTTATGGATAAGAATGCACCAGGGTTCACAGGGCACCAAAACCCAAAAGTCTTATTTTCGAACAAAAATTGGACAATGGCCAAAAATGAACCACCGGCACCAAAATTGGACCATGGGGAACCACGGACCTCAAAACTGAAAAGAGCTCCAAGCATTATTTTTTTAATGCATAAGAATGCACCAGGGATTATAGGGCACCAAAACACAAAAGTCTTATTTTCGCAAGAAAAATGCACAATGTGCTGAAAATGCATCACGGGCACCAAATTTGGACCACGAGGCACCTCGGACCTCAAAACATAAAAGTGTTCCGAGAATTATGGTTTTTTATGCATAAGAATGCACTAGGGATTACGGGGCACCAAAACCCAAAAGTCTTATTTTTGCAAGAAAATTGCACATGGGCCGAAAATGCACCACGGGCACCAAAATTGGACCACGGGGCACCTCAGACCTCAATACGTAAAAGTGCTCTGAGCATTATGGTTTTTTATGCATAAGAATGCACGAGGGATCACGGGGCACCAAAACCCAAAAGTCTTATTTTCGCACGAAAATTGCACAAATGCCCGAAAATGCACCACCGACACCAAAATTGGACCACGGGGCCCCACGAACCTCAAAACTGAAAAGTGTTCCGAGCTTTACGGTTTTTTATGCATAAGAATGCACCAGGGATCACGAGGCACTAAAACCCAAAAGTCTTATTTTCGCACGAAAATTGCACAAGTGGCCGAAAATGCGCCACTGACACCAAAATTGGACCAAGGGCCCCACGGATCTCAAAACTGAAAAGTGTTTTGAGCATTATGGTTTTTTATGCATAAGAATCCACCAGGGATCACAGGGCAGCAAAACCCAAACGTCTTATTTTCGCACAAAAATTCCACAATGCACCGAAAATACACCACGGGCACAAAAGTTGGACCACGGGGCACCTCAGACCTCAAAATTGAAAAGTGCCCCGAGCATTATTTTTTTTATGCATAACAATGCTCCAGGGATCACGGGGCACGAAAACCTAAAAGTCTTATTTTCGCACGAAAATTGCATAATGGGCCGAAAATGCACCACGCGCACCAAAATTAGACCATAGGGCACCTCGGACCTCAATACTTAAAAGTGCTCCGATGATTATGGTTTTTAATGCATAAGAATGCACAAGGGATCTCGGGGCACCAAAATCCAAAAGTCTTATTTTCGCACGAAAATTGCACAAATGCCCGAAAATGCACCACCGGCACCAAAATTCGACCACGGGGCCCCACGAACCTTAAAACTGAAAAGTGTTCTGAGCATTATGATTTTTTATGCATAAGAATACACCAGGGATCACGAGGCACTAAAACCCAAAAGTCTTTTCGCATGAAAGTTGCACAAATGGCCGAAAATGCACCACGTCACCAAAATTGGACCACGGGGCACCACAGACCTCCAAACAGAAAAGTGTTTCGAGCATTATGGTTTTTTATGCATAAGAATGAACCAAAGATCACGGGGCACCAAAACCCAAAAGTCTTATTTTCACAAGAAAATTGCACAAATGCCCGAAAATACACCACCGACACCAAAATTGGACCAAGGGCCCCACGGATCTCAAAACTGAAAATTGTTTTGAGAATTATGGTTTTTTATGCATAAGAATCCACCAGGGATCACAGGGCACCAAAACCAAAAAGTCTTATTTTCTCACGAAAATTGCACAATGCGCCGAAAATGTACCACGGGCACCAAAGTTGGACCACGGGGCACCTCAGACCTCAAAATTGAAAAGTGCTCCGAGCATTATGGTTTTTTATGCATAAGAATGCACCAGGGATCACGGGGCACCAAAACCCAAAAGTCTTATTTTCACACGAAAATTGAACAAAAACCCGAAAATGCACCACCGGCACCAAAATTGGACCACGGGGCACCACGGACCTCAAAACTAAAAAGTGTTCTAAGCATTGTGGTTTTTTATGCATAAGAATGCACCAGGGAACTCGGGGCACCAAAACCCAAAATTCTTATTTTCGCACGAAAATTGCACAATGGGCCGAAAGTGCAACACGGGCACCCAAATTGGACCACGGGGCACCTCGGACCTCTAAACTAAAAAATGCTCTGAGCATTAAAGTTTTTTATGCATAAGAATGCACCAGGGATCACGGGGCACCAAAACCCAAAAGTCTTATTTTCACACGAAAATTGCACAAATGGCCGAAAATGCTCCACGGGCACCAAAATTGGACCACGGGGCACCACGGACCTGAAAACTGAAAAGTGTTCCCAGCATTATGGTTTTTTATGCATAAGAATGCACCAGGGATCACGCAGCACCGAAACCCAAAAGTTTTATTTTCGCACGGAAATTGCACATGGGCTGAAAATGCACCACGGGCACAAAAATTGGAGCACGAGGCACCTCGGACCTCAAAACTAAAAAGTGCTCCAAGCATTAAGGTTTTTTATGCATAAGAATACACCAGGGAACACGGGACCCCAAAATCCAAAAGTCCTATTTTCGCACGAAATATGCACAAATGGCCGAAAATGCACCACTGACATCAAAATTCGACCACGGAGCACCACAGACCTCAAAACTGAAAAGTGTTTCGAGCATTATGGTTGTTTATGCATAAGAATGCACCAAGGATCACGGGGCACCAAAACCCAAAAGTCTTATTTTAGCATGAAAATCGGAAAAATGGCCGAAAATGCACCGTCGGCACCAAAATTGGACCACGGGGCACCACGGACCTCCAAACTGAAAAGTGTTCGAAGCATTGTGGTTTTTTACGCATAAGAATACACCAAGGATCACGGGGCACCAAAACCCAAAAGTCTTATTTTCGCACGAGAATTGCACAATAATGGGCAGAAAATGCACCACGGGCACCAAAATTGGACCACGGGGCACCTCGGACCTCAAAACATAAAAGTGCTCCGAGCATTATAGTTTTTTATGCATATGAATGCACTAGGGATCCCGGGGCCCCAAAACCCGAAAGTCTTATTTTCGCACGAAAAATGCACAAATGGCCAAAAATGCACCCCCGGCACCAAAATTGGACCACGGGGCTCCACGAACCTTCAGACTGAATAGTGTTCTGAGCATTATTATTTTTAAGCATAAGAATGCACCAAGGAATATGGGGCACCACAATTGAAAACTCATATTTTAGCACAAACATTGGACAAATGGTCGAAATGCACCACCGACACCAAAATTGAACCACGGTGCACCACGGACCTCCAAAATTGGACCATAGGGCACCTCGGACCTTAATACTTAAATGTGCGTCGAGCATTATGGTTTTTTATGCATAAGAATGCACCAGTGATCACGGGTCCCCAAAACCCAAAAGTCCTATTTTCGCTCGAAAATTGCACAAATGGCCAAAATTGCACCACCGGCATGAAAATTGGACCACGGGGCACCCGGACCTGAAAACTGAAAAGTGTTCCAAGTATTATGGTTTTTTATGCATAATAATGCTCCTGGGATCACGGGGCACCAAAACCCAAAAGTCTAATTTTTGCACGAAAATTGCACAATGGGTCGAAAATGCACAACGGGCACCAAAATTGGACCACAGGGCACCTCGGACCTCAAAACTGAAAAGTACTCCCAGTATTAATTTTTTTATGCATAAGAATGCACCAGGGATCACGGGGCACCAAAACCCAAAAGTCTTATTTTCACACGAAAATTGCACATGGGTAGAAAATGCACCACGGGCACAAAAATTGGACCACGGGGCACCTTGGACCTAAAAACTGAAAAGTGTTCTGAGCATTATGGTTTTTTAACAATATAAATGCGCCAGGGATCATGGGGCACCAAAACCTAAAATTTCTATTTTCGCACAAAAATTGTACAAATGGCCAGAAATTCACCACCGGCAACAAAATTGGACCACGGGGCCCCACGAACCTCAAAATTGAAAAGTGTTCTGAGCATTATGGTTTTTTATGCATAAGAATGCACCAGGGATCACGGGGCACCAAAACCCAAAAGTCTTATTTTCGATCGAAAATTTCACAAATGGCCGAAAATGCACCACCGGCACCAAAATTTGACCACGGGGTACCCCGGACGTCAAAACTGGAAAGTGTTCCGAGCATCATGGTTTTTTATGCATAAGAATGCACCATGGATCACGGGGAACCAAAACCTAAAAGTCTTATTTTCGCACGAAAATTGCACAAATGCCCGAAAATGCACCACTGGCACCAAAATTAGACCACGGGCCCCACGGAACTCAAAACTGAAAAGTGTTGCAAGCACTATGGTTTTTTATGCATAAGAATGCATTAGGGATCACGGGCCACAAAAATCAAAAAGTCTTATTTTCGCGCGGAAATTGCACAATGTGCAGAAAATGCACCACGAGCACCAAAATTGGACTACGGGTCACCTCGGACCTCAAAACTGAAAAGTGCTTCGAACATTATGGTTTTTTATGCATAAGAATGCACAAGGGATCACGAGGAACCAAAACCCAAAAGTCTTATTTTCGCACAAAAATTGCACAAATGGCTGAATATGCACCACCGGCACCAAAATTGTTCCACGAAGCACCACGGACTTCAAAACTGCAAAGTGTTCCGAGCATTATGGTTTTTTATGCATAAGAATGCATCAGGGATCACGGGGCACCAAAACCCAAAATTCTTATTTTTGCATGAAAATTGCACAAAGGGCCGAAAATGCACCACGGGCACAAAAATTGAACCACGGGGCACCTCGGACATCAAAACTGAAAAGTGCTCTGAGCATTATGGTTTTTTATGCACAAGAATGCACCAGGGATCACGGGGCACGAAAACCCAAAAGTCTTTTTTCGCACGAAAATTTCACAAATTGGATCACGGGGCACCTCGTACCTCAAAACTAAAAAGTGTTCCGAGCATGATGGTTTTTAATGCATAAGAATGCACAAGGGATCACGGGGCACAAAAACCCAAAAGTCTTATGTTCGCACAAAAATTGCACAATGGGCTGAAAATGCACCACAGGAACCAAAATTGGACCACGGGGCACCTCGTACCTCAAAACTAAAAAGTGTTCCGAGCATTGTGGTTTTTTATGCATAGGAATGCACCCAGGATCATGGGGCACAAAAACCCAAAAGTGTTATTTTCGAACGAAAAATGCACAATAGGCCGAAAATGCACCACGGGCACAAAAATTGGACCACGGGGCACCTCGGACCTCAATACTTAAAAGATCTCCGAGAATTATGGTTTTTTATTCATAAGAATGCACCAGGGATCACGGGGCACCAAAACCCAAAAGTCTTATTTTCGCATGAAAATTTCACAAATGGCCGAAAATTCCCCACCGGCACCAACATTGGACCACGGGGCACCACGTGCCTCAAAACTGAAAAGAGTTCCAAGCACTATGGTTTTTTATGCATAAGAATGCATTAGGGATCACAGGGCACAAAAACCCAAAAGTCTTATTTTCGAATGAAAATTGCACAATGGGCCGAAAATGCACCACGAGCACCAAATTTGGACTACGGGGCACCTCGGACCTCAAAACTGAAAAGTGCTTCGAACATTATGGTTTTTTATGCAAAAGAATACACCAGGGATCACGGGGCACCAAAACCCAAAAGTCTTATTTTCGCACGAAAATTGCACATATGGCCGAATATGCACCAACAGCACCAAAATTGTTCCACGAAGGACCACGGACCTCAAAACTGAAAAGTTTTCCGAGCATTACAGTTTTTTATGCATAAGAATGCATTAGGGATCACGAGGCACCAAAACCCAAAAGTCTTATTTTCGCTCAAAAATTGCACAATGGGCTGAAAATGCATGACGGGCACCAAAATTGGACCACGGGGTACCTCGGACCTCAATACTTAAAAGTTGCCTGAGCATAATGTTTTTTTATGCATAAGAATGCACCAGGGATCACGGGGCACCAAAACCCAAAAGTCTTATTTTCGCATGAAAATTGCACAAATGGCCGAAAATTCCCCACCAGCACCAACGTTGGACCACGGGGCACCACAGACCTCAAAACTAAAAGGAGTTCCAAGAACTATGGTTTTTTATGCATAAGAATGCATTACGGATCACGGGGCACAAAAACCCAAAAGTCTTATTTTCGCACGCAAATTGCACAATGGGCCGAAAATGCACCACGAGCACCAAAATCGGACTACGGGGCACCTCGGACCTCAAAACTGAAAAGTGCTTCGAACATTATGATTTTTTATGCATAAGAATGCACCAGGGATCACGGGGCACCAAAACCCAAAAGTCTTATTTTCGCACGAAAATTGCACAATGGGCCGAAAATGCACCATGTGCACCAAAATTGGACCACGGGGCACCTCGGACCTCAAAACAAAAAAGTGGTCTCAGCACTATGGTTTTTTATGCATAAGAATGCACAAGGGATCATGGGGCACCAAAACCTAAATGTCTTATTTTCGCACGAAAATTGCACAATGGGCCGAAAATGCACCACAAGGACCAAAATTAGAGCACGGGGCACCTCGGACCTCAATATTAAAAAGTGCTCCGAGCATTATGGTTTTTTATGCATAAGAATGCACCAGGGATCACGGGGCACCAAAATCCAAAGGTCTTATTTTCGCACGAAAATTGCACAAATGGTCGAATATGCACCACCGACACCAAAATTGTTCCACGAAGCACCACAGACCTCAAAATTGAAAAGTGTTCCAAGCATTATGGTTTTTTATGCATAAGAATGCACCAGGGTTCACAGGGCACCAAAACCCAAAAGTCTTATTTTGGCACGAAAATTGCACAAATGGCCGAGAATGCACCCCCGGCACCAAAATTGGACCACCGGGCACCACGAATCTCAAGACTGAAAACTGTTCTGAGAATTACGGTTTTTTATGCATAGGAATGCACCAGGTATCATGGGGCACCAAAAGCCAAAAGTCTTATTTTCGCATGAAAATTGCACAATGGGCCGAAAATGCACCACGGGCACCAAAATTGGACAACGGGGCACCTCGGACCTTAAAACTGAAAAGTGCTCTGAGTATTATGGTTGTTTATGCATAGGAATGCACTCGGGATCCCAGGGCACGAAAATCCAAAAGTCTTATTTTCACACGAAAATTGCATAAATGGCCGAAAATGCCCCACCGGCACCAACATTGGACCACGGGGCAGTACAGACCTCAAAACTGAAAAGAGTTACAAGCACTATGGTTTTTTATGTATAAGAATGCACCAGGGATCACGGGGCACCAAAACCCAAAAGTCTTATTTTCGCACGAAAATTCAACAATGGGCCCAAAATGCACCACGGACACCAAAATTGGACCACGGGGCACCTCGGACCTCAAAACTAAAAAGTGGTTTGAGCATTATGCTTTTTTATGCATAAGAATGCACAAGGGATCACGGGGCACCAAATCCCAAAAGTCTTATTTTCGTACAAAAATTGCATAATCGGCCGAAAATGCACCACAGGAACAAAAGTTGGATCACGGGGCACCTCGAACCTCAACACTAAAAAGTGCTCCGAGAATTATGGTTTTTGCATAAGAATGTGCCACGGATCACGGGGCACCAAAACCCAAAAGTCTTATTTTTGCACGAAAATTGCACAAAGGGCTGAAAATGAACCACAGGCACAAAGATTGGACCACGGGGCACGTCTGACATCAAAACTGAAAAGTGCTCTGAGCATTATGATTTTTTATGCATAAGAATGTACCAGGGATCACGGGGCACGAAAACCCAAAAGTCTTATTTTCGCACAAAAATTGCACACATGGCCGAAAATGCCCCACCGGCACCAACATTGGACCACGGGGCACCATGGAACTCAAAACTGAAAAGTGTTCCAAGCATTATGGTCTTTTATGCATAAGAATGCACTAGGGTTCACAGGGCACCAAAACCCAAAAGTCTTATTTTCGCACAAAAATTGCACAATGGGCCGAAAATGGACCACGAGCACCAAAATTGGACCACGGGGCACCTCGGACCTCAAAACTGAAATGTGCTATGAGCATTAAGGGTTTTTATGCATAAGAATGCACCAGGAATCACGGGGCACCAAAACCCAAAAGTCATATTTTCGCACGAAAATTGCACAATGGGCTGAAAATGAACCATGGATACCAAAATTGGACCAGGAGGCACCACGGACCTCAATACTTAAAAGTGGTTCGAGTATTATGGTTTTTTATGCATAAGAATGCACTAGGGATCACAGGATACCAAAGCCCATAAGTCTTATTTGCCACGAAAATTGTACAAATGGCCGAAAATGCACCACCGGCACCAAAATTGGACCATGGGGCACCACGGACCTCAAAACTGAAAAGTGTTTTGTGCATTATGGTTTTTTATGCATAAGAATGCGCCACGGATCACGGGGCACCAAAACCCAAAAGTCTTATTTTTGCACGAAAATTGCACAAAGGGCCGAAAATGCACCACGGGCACAAAGATTGGACCACGGGGCACGTCTGACATCAAAACTGAAAAGTGCTCTGAGTATTATGGATTTTTATGCATAAGAATGTACCAGGGTCACGGGGCACAAAAACCCAAAAGTCTTATTTTCGCACAAAAATTGCACAAATGGCCGAAAATGCCCCACCGGCACCAACATTAGACCACGGGGCACCACAGACCTCAAAACTGAAAAGTAATCCAAGCATTATGGTATTTTATGCATAAGAATGCACCAGGGTTCACAGGGCACCAAAACCCAAAAGTCTTGTGTTTTGCACAAAAATTGCACAATGGGCCGAAAATGGACCACGGGCTCCAAAATTGGACCCCGGGGCACCTCGGACCTCAAAACTGAAAAGTGCTCTGAGCATTAAGGGTTTTTATGCATAAGAATGCACCAGGAATCACAGGGCAACAAAACCCAAAAGTCATATTTTCGCACGAAAATTGCACAATGGGCCGAAAATGAACCACGGGTACCAAAATTGGACCACGAGGCACCTCGGACCTCAATACTTAAAAGTGGTTCGAGTATTATGGTTTTTTATGCATAAGAATGCACTAGGGATCACAGGATACCAAAACCATAAGTCTTATTTCGCACAAAACTTGTACCAATGGCCGAAAATGCACCACCGGCACCAAAATTGGACCATGGGGCACCACGGACCTCAAAACTGAAAAGTGTTTTGTGCATTATGGTTTTTTATGCATAAGAATGTACCAGGGATCACGGGGCACGAAAACCCAAAAGTCTTGTTTTCGCACAAAAATTGCACAAATGGCCGAAAATGCCCCACCGGCACCAACATTGGACCACGGGGCACCACGGATCTCAAAACTGAAAACTGTTCCAAGCATTATGGTCTTTTATGCATAAGAATGCACCAGGGTTCACAGGGCACCAAAACCCAAAAGTCTTGTTTTCGCACAAAAATTGCACAATGGGCCGAAAATGGACCACGGGCACCAAAATTGGACCCCGGGGCACCTCGGACTTCAAAATTGAAAAGTGCTCTGAGCATTAAGGGTTTTTATGCATAAGAATGCACCAGGAATCATGGGGCACCAAAACCCAAAAGTCATATTTTCGCACGAAAATTGCACAATGGGCCGAAAATGAACCATGGATACCAAAATTGGACCAGAAGGCACCTCGGACCTCAATACTTAAAAGTGGTTCGAGTGTTATGGTTTTTTATGCATAAGAATGCACTAGGGATCACAGGATACCAAAACCCATAAGTCTTATTTGGCACGAAAATTGTACAAATGGCCGAAAATGCACCACCGGCACCAAAGTTGGACCATGGGGCACCACGGACCTCAAACCTAAAAAGTGTTTTGTGCATTATGGTTTTTTATGCATAAGAATGCGCCACGGATCACGGGGCACCAAAACCCAAAAGTCTTATTTTTGCACGAAAATTGCACAAAGGGCCGAAAATGCACCACGGACACAAAGATTGGACCACGGGGCACGTCTGACATCAAAAATGAAAAGTGCTTTGAGAATTATGGTTTTTTATGCATAAGAATGTACCAGGGATCACGGGGCACGAAAACCCAAAAGTCTTATTTTTGCACAAAAATTGCACAAATGGTCGAAAATGCCCCATCAGCACCAACATTGGACCACGGGGCACCACGGACCTCAAAACTGAAAAGTGTTCCAAGGCTTATGGTCTTTTATGCATAAGAATGCCCTAGGGTTCACAGGGCACCAAAACCCAAAAGTCTTGTTTTTGCACAAAAATTGCACAATGGGCCGAAAATGGACCACGGGCTCCAAAATTGGACCCCGGGGCACCTCGGACCTCAAAACTGAAAAGTGCTCTGAGCATTAAGGGTTTTTATGCATAAGAATGCACCAGGGTTCACAGGGCACCAAAACCCAAAAGTCTTGTGTTTTGCACAAAAATTGCACAATGGGCCGAAAATGGACCACGGGCTCCAAAATTGGACCCCGGGGCACCTCGGACCTCAAAACTGAAAAGTGCTCTGAGCATTAAGGGTTTTTATGCATAAGAATGCACCAGGAATCACAGGGCAACAAAACCCAAAAGTCATATTTTCGCACGAAAATTGCACAATGGGCCGAAAATGAACCACGGGTACCAAAATTGGACCACGAGGCACCTCGGACCTCAATACTTAAAAGTGGTTCGAGTATTATGGTTTTTTATGCATAAGAATGCACTAGGGATCACAGGATACCAAAACCATAAGTCTTATTTCGCACAAAACTTGTACCAATGGCCGAAAATGCACCACCGGCACCAAAATTGGACCATGGGGCACCACGGACCTCAAAACTGAAAAGTGTTTTGTGCATTATGGTTTTTTATGCATAAGAATGTACCAGGGATCACGGGGCACGAAAACCCAAAAGTCTTGTTTTCGCACAAAAATTGCACAAATGGCCGAAAATGCCCCACCGGCACCAACATTGGACCACGGGGCACCACGGATCTCAAAACTGAAAACTGTTCCAAGCATTATGGTCTTTTATGCATAAGAATGCACCAGGGTTCACAGGGCACCAAAACCCAAAAGTCTTGTTTTCGCACAAAAATTGCACAATGGGCCGAAAATGGACCACGGGCACCAAAATTGGACCCCGGGGCACCTCGGACTTCAAAATTGAAAAGTGCTCTGAGCATTAAGGGTTTTTATGCATAAGAATGCACCAGGAATCATGGGGCACCAAAACCCAAAAGTCATATTTTCGCACGAAAATTGCACAATGGGCCGAAAATGAACCATGGATACCAAAATTGGACCAGAAGGCACCTCGGACCTCAATACTTAAAAGTGGTTCGAGTGTTATGGTTTTTTATGCATAAGAATGCACTAGGGATCACAGGATACCAAAACCCATAAGTCTTATTTGGCACGAAAATTGTACAAATGGCCGAAAATGCACCACCGGCACCAAAGTTGGACCATGGGGCACCACGGACCTCAAACCTAAAAAGTGTTTTGTGCATTATGGTTTTTTATGCATAAGAATGCGCCACGGATCACGGGGCACCAAAACCCAAAAGTCTTATTTTTGCACGAAAATTGCACAAAGGGCCGAAAATGCACCACGGACACAAAGATTGGACCACGGGGCACGTCTGACATCAAAAATGAAAAGTGCTTTGAGCATTATGGTTTTTTATGCATAAGAATGTACCAGGGATCACGGGGCACGAAAACCCAAAAGTCTTATTTTTGCACAAAAATTGCACAAATGGTCGAAAATGCCCCATCAGCACCAACATTGGACCACGGGGCACCACGGACCTCAAAACTGAAAAGTGTTCCAAGGCTTATGGTCTTTTATGCATAAGAATGCCCTAGGGTTCACAGGGCACCAAAACCCAAAAGTCTTGTTTTTGCACAAAAATTGCACAATGGGCCGAAAATGGACCACGGGCTCCAAAATTGGACCCCGGGGCACCTCGGACCTCAAAACTGAAAAGTGCTCTGAGCATTAAGGGTTTTTATGCATAAGAATGCACCAGGAATCACAGGGCAACAAAACCCAAAAGTCATATTTTCGCACGAAAATTGCACAATGGGCCGAAAATGAACCACGTGTACCAAAATTGGACCACGAGGCACCTCGGACCTCAATACTTAAAAGTGGTTCGAGTATTATGGTTTTTTATGCATAAGAATGCACCAGGAATCACAGGGCAACAAAACCCAAAAGTCATATTTTCGCACGAAAATTGCACAATGGGCCGAAAATGAACCACGGGTACCAAAATTGGACCACGAGGCACCTCGGACCTCAATACTTAAAAGTGGTTCGAGTATTATGGTTTTTTATGCATAAGAATGCACTAGGGATCACAGGATACCAAAACCATAAGTCTTATTTCGCACAAAACTTGTACCAATGGCCGAAAATGCACCACCGGCACCAAAATTGGACCATGGGGCACCACGGACCTCAAAACTGAAAAGTGTTTTGTGCATTATGGTTTTTTATGCATAAGAATGTACCAGGGATCACGGGGCACGAAAACCCAAAAGTCTTGTTTTCGCACAAAAATTGCACAAATGGCCGAAAATGCCCCACCGGCACCAACATTGGACCACGGGGCACCACGGATCTCAAAACTGAAAACTGTTCCAAGCATTATGGTCTTTTATGCATAAGAATGCACCAGGGTTCACAGGGCACCAAAACCCAAAAGTCTTGTTTTCGCACAAAAATTGCACAATGGGCCGAAAATGGACCACGGGCACCAAAATTGGACCCCGGGGCACCTCGGACTTCAAAATTGAAAAGTGCTCTGAGCATTAAGGGTTTTTATGCATAAGAATGCACCAGGAATCATGGGGCACCAAAACCCAAAAGTCATATTTTCGCACGAAAATTGCACAATGGGCCGAAAATGAACCATGGATACCAAAATTGGACCAGAAGGCACCTCGGACCTCAATACTTAAAAGTGGTTCGAGTGTTATGGTTTTTTATGCATAAGAATGCACTAGGGATCACAGGATACCAAAACCCATAAGTCTTATTTGGCACGAAAATTGTACAAATGGCCGAAAATGCACCACCGGCACCAAAGTTGGACCATGGGGCACCACGGACCTCAAACCTAAAAAGTGTTTTGTGCATTATGGTTTTTTATGCATAAGAATGCGCCACGGATCACGGGGCACCAAAACCCAAAAGTCTTATTTTTGCACGAAAATTGCACAAAGGGCCGAAAATGCACCACGGACACAAAGATTGGACCACGGGGCACGTCTGACATCAAAAATGAAAAGTGCTTTGAGCATTATGGTTTTTTATGCATAAGAATGTACCAGGGATCACGGGGCACGAAAACCCAAAAGTCTTATTTTTGCACAAAAATTGCACAAATGGTCGAAAATGCCCCATCAGCACCAACATTGGACCACGGGGCACCACGGACCTCAAAACTGAAAAGTGTTCCAAGGCTTATGGTCTTTTATGCATAAGAATGCCCTAGGGTTCACAGGGCACCAAAACCCAAAAGTCTTGTTTTTGCACAAAAATTGCACAATGGGCCGAAAATGGACCACGGGCTCCAAAATTGGACCCCGGGGCACCTCGGACCTCAAAACTGAAAAGTGCTCTGAGCATTAAGGGTTTTTATGCATAAGAATGCACCAGGAATCACAGGGCAACAAAACCCAAAAGTCATATTTTCGCACGAAAATTGCACAATGGGCCGAAAATGAACCACGTGTACCAAAATTGGACCACGAGGCACCTCGGACCTCAATACTTAAAAGTGGTTCGAGTATTATGGTTTTTTATGCATAAGAATGCACCAGGAATCACAGGGCAACAAAACCCAAAAGTCATATTTTCGCACGAAAATTGCACAATGGGCCGAAAATGAACCACGGGTACCAAAATTGGACCACGAGGCACCTCGGACCTCAATACTTAAAAGTGGTTCGAGTATTATGGTTTTTTATGCATAAGAATGCACTAGGGATCACAGGATACCAAAACCATAAGTCTTATTTCGCACAAAACTTGTACCAATGGCCGAAAATGCACCACCGGCACCAAAATTGGACCATGGGGCACCACGGACCTCAAAACTGAAAAGTGTTTTGTGCATTATGGTTTTTTATGCATAAGAATGTACCAGGGATCACGGGGCACGAAAACCCAAAAGTCTTGTTTTCGCACAAAAATTGCACAAATGGCCGAAAATGCCCCACCGGCACCAACATTGGACCACGGGGCACCACGGATCTCAAAACTGAAAACTGTTCCAAGCATTATGGTCTTTTATGCATAAGAATGCACCAGGGTTCACAGGGCACCAAAACCCAAAAGTCTTGTTTTCGCACAAAAATTGCACAATGGGCCGAAAATGGACCACGGGCACCAAAATTGGACCCCGGGGCACCTCGGACTTCAAAATTGAAAAGTGCTCTGAGCATTAAGGGTTTTTATGCATAAGAATGCACCAGGAATCATGGGGCACCAAAACCCAAAAGTCATATTTTCGCACGAAAATTGCACAATGGGCCGAAAATGAACCATGGATACCAAAATTGGACCAGAAGGCACCTCGGACCTCAATACTTAAAAGTGGTTCGAGTGTTATGGTTTTTTATGCATAAGAATGCACTAGGGATCACAGGATACCAAAACCCATAAGTCTTATTTGGCACGAAAATTGTACAAATGGCCGAAAATGCACCACCGGCACCAAAGTTGGACCATGGGGCACCACGGACCTCAAACCTAAAAAGTGTTTTGTGCATTATGGTTTTTTATGCATAAGAATGCGCCACGGATCACGGGGCACCAAAACCCAAAAGTCTTATTTTTGCACGAAAATTGCACAAAGGGCCGAAAATGCACCACGGACACAAAGATTGGACCACGGGGCACGTCTGACATCAAAAATGAAAAGTGCTTTGAGCATTATGGTTTTTTATGCATAAGAATGTACCAGGAATCACGGGACACGAAAACCCAAAAGTCTTATTTTTGCACAAAAATTGCACAAATGGTCGAAAATGCCCCATCAGCACCAACATTGGACCACGGGGCACCACGGACCTCAAAACTGAAAAGTGTTCCAAGGCTTATGGTCTTTTATGCATAAGAATGCCCTAGGGTTCACAGGGCACCAAAACCCAAAAGTCTTGTTTTTGCACAAAAATTGCACAATGGGCCGAAAATGGACCACGGGTTCCAAAATTGGACCCCGGGGCACCTCGGACCTCAAAACTGAAAAGTGCTCTGAGCATTAAGGGTTTTTATGCATAAGAATGCACCAGGAATCACAGGGCAACAAAACCCAAAAGTCATATTTTCGCACGAAAATTGCACAATGGGCCGAAAATGAACCACGGGTACCAAAATTGGACCACGAGGCACCTCGGACCTCAATACTTAAAAGTTGTTCGAGTATTATGGTTTTTTATGCAAAAGAATGCACTAGGGATCACAGCATACCAAAACCCATAAGTCTTATTTTTGCACGAAAATTGTACAAATGTCCGAAAATGCACCACCGGCACCAAAATTGGACCATGGGGCACCACGGACCTCAAAATTGAAAAGTGTTTTGTGCATTATGGTTTTTTATGCATAAGAATGCACCACGGATCACGGGGTACCAAAACCCAAAAGTCTTATTTTTGCACAAAAATTGCACAAAGTGCCGAAAATGCACCACGGGCATAAATATTGGACCACGGGGCACCTCGGACATCAAAACTGAAAACTGCTCCAAGCATGACGGATTTTTATGCATAAGAATGCACCAGGGATCACCGGGCACCAAAACCCAAAAGTGTTATTTTCACATGAAAATTGCACAAATGGCCAAAAATGCCCCACCGACACCAACATTAAACCACGGGGCACCACGGACCTCAAAACTGAAAAGACTTATAAGCACTATGGTTTTTTATGCATAAGAATGGATTAGGGACCACGGGGCACCAAAACCCAAAGTCTAATTTTTGCATGAAAATTGCACTAATGGCTGAAAATGCACCCCCAACACCAAAATTGGGCCACCGGGCACCACGAATCTCACGACTGAAAACTGTTCTGAGCATTATGGTTTTTTATGCGTAAGAATGCACCAAAGATCATGGGGCCGCAAAACCCAAAAGTCTTATTTTTGCGCGAAAATTGCACAATGGGCCGAAAATGCACCACTGGCACCAAAATTGGACCATGATGCACCTCGGACCTAAAACCTGAAAAGTGCTCCGAGCATTAAGGTTTTTTATGCATAAGAATGCACCAAGAATCACAGGGCACCTCGAACCTCAATTCTTAAAAGTAGTCCGAGCATTATGGTTGTTTATGTATAAGAATGCACCAGGGATCATGGGATACCAAAACCCAAAAGTCTTATTTTCGCACAAAAATTGTACAAAAGGCCGAAAATGCACTATCGGCACAAAAATTGGACCATGGGGCACCACGGACCTCAAAACTGAAAAGTGTCTTGAGCATTATGCTTTTTTATGCATAAGAATGCACTAGGGATCACAGGGCACCAAATACCAAAAGTCTTATTTTCGCACGAAAATTGCACAAAGGGCCGAAAATGCACCACGGGAACAACGGGGCACCTCTTACATCAAAACTGAAAAGTGCTCCGAGCATTATGGTATTTTATGCATAAGAATGAACCAGGGATCACGGGGCACCAAAACCCAAAAGTCTTATTTTCGCATGAAAATTGTACAGATGGCCGAAAATGCCCCACCGAAACCAACATTGGACCACAGGGCACCACGGACCACAAAAATGAAAAGAGTTCCAAGCACTATGGTTTTTTGTGCATAAGAATGCACCAGGGATCACGGGTCACCAAAACCCAAAAGTCTTATTTTCGCATGAAAATTGCACAATGGGCCGAAAATGCAGCACGGGCACCAAAATTGGACCACGGGGCACCTCGGACCTCAAAACTGAAAAGAGTTCCAAGCACTATGGTTTTTTATGCATAAGAATGCATTAAGGATCACGGGGCACCAAAACCCAAAGTCTTATTTTCGCACGAAAATTGCACAATGGGCCGAAAATGCACCACGAGCACCAAAATTGGACTACAGGTCACCTCGGACCTCAAAATTGAACAGTGCTTCGAACATTATGGTTTTTTATGCAGAAGAATGCACCAGGGATCATGAGGCACCACAACCCAAAAATCCTATTTTCGCACGAAAATTGCACTAATGGCCGAAAATGCACCATCAGCACCAAAATTAGGCCACCAGGCACCATGAATCTCAAGACTGAAAACTGTTCTGAGCATTATATGCAGAATGCACCAAAGATCACGGGCCGCAAAACCCAAAAGTCTTATTTTCACACGAAAATTGCACAATGGGCCGACAATGCACGACTGGCACCAAAATTGGACCACGGTGCACCTTGGACCTCAAAACTGAAAAGTGCTCCGAGCATTATGGTTTTTTATGCATAAGAATGCACCAGGGATCACGAGGCACCAAAACCCAAAAGTCTTATTTTCGCATGAAAATTTCACAAATGGCCGAAAATGCACGACAGGCACCAAAATTGGACAACGGGGCACCACGGACCTCAAAACAGAAAAGAGTTCCAAGCACTATGGTTTTTTATGCATAAGAATGCATTAGGGATCATGGGGCACCAAAACCCAAAGTCTTATTTTCGCACGAAAATTGCACAATGGGCCGAAAATGCACCACCGACACCAAAATTGGACCACGGGGCACCTCGGACCTCAAAACTGAAAAGTGGTTCGAACATTATGGTTTTTTATGCATAAGAATGCACCAGGGATCACGAGGCACCGAAACCCAATAGTCTTATTTCGCATGAAAATTGCACAAATAGCTGAAAATGAACCACCGGCACGAAAATTGGACAACGGGGCACCACAAACCTCAAAACTAAAAATTGTGCTGAGGATTATGGTTTTTTATTCATAAGAATGCACCAACGATCACGGGGCACCAAAACCCAAAAGTCTTATTTTCGCATGAAAATTGCACAATGGGCCGAATATGCAGCACCGGCACCAAAATTGTTCCACGAAACACCACAGACCTCAAAACTGAAAAGTGTTCCGCGCATTATGG
Source organism: Pueraria montana var. lobata (assembly GCA_026413185.1). Lineage (NCBI taxonomy): Eukaryota > Viridiplantae > Streptophyta > Magnoliopsida > Fabales > Fabaceae > Pueraria > Pueraria montana. The sequence continues at coordinate 76,013,709 of CM048648.1, forward strand.
TTTTTTATGCATAAGAATGCACCAGGGTTCACAGGGCACCAAAACCCAAAAGTCTTATTTTGGCACGAAAATTGCACAAATGGCCGAGAATGCACCCCCGATACCAAAATTTGACCACGGGGCACCAAATCCCAAAAGTCTTATTTTCGTACGAAAATTGCACAAAGGGCCGAAAATGCACCACGGGCACAAAAATTGGAACACGGGGCACCTTGAACCTCAATACTTAAAAGTGATCCGTGCATTATGGTTTTTTATGCATAAGAATGCACCAGGGATCACGGGGAACGAAAACCCAAAAGTCTTATTTTCGCACGAAAATTGCACAAATGGCCGAAAATGCCCCATCGGCACCAACATTGGACCACGGGGCACCCCAGACCTCAAAATTGAAAACAGTTCCAAGCACTATGGTTTTTTATGCATAAGAATGCACCAGGGATCACGGGGCACCAAAACCCAAAATTCTTATTTTCGCACGAAAATTGCACAAATGGCCGAAAATGCCCCACCGTCACCAACATTGGACCACGGGGCACCACGGACCTCAAAACTGAAAAGAGTTCCAAGCACTATGGTTTTTATGCATAAGAATGCATTAGGGATCATGGGGCACCAAAACCCAAAAGTCTTATTTTCGCACGAAAATTTCACATTGGGCCGAAAATGCACCACGAGCACCAAAATTGGACTACAGGCCACCTTGGACCTCAAAATTGAAAACTGCTACGAACATTATGGTTTTTTATACATAAGAATGCACCAGGGATCACGGGGCACCAAAACCCAAAAGTCTTATTTTTGCCCGTAAATTGCACTAATGGCCGAAAATGCACCCCAGCACCAAAATTGGACCATGGGGCACCACGAACCTCAAGACTGAAAACTTTCCGAGCATTATGGTTTTTTATGCATAAGAATGCACCAATGATCACGGGGCACCAAAATCCAAAAGTCTTATTTTCGCACCAAAATTGCCCAATGGGCCGAAAATGAATCATGGGCACAAAAATTGGACCATTGGGCACCTCGGACCTCAAAACTTAAAAGTGCTCCGAGCATTATGGTTTTTTATGCGTAAGAATGCACTACGGATCACAGGGCACCAAAATCCAAAAGTCTTATTTTCGCGCAAAAATTTCACAAATGGACGAAAATGCACCACCAGCACCCAAATTGGACCACGGGGCACCACGGACCTGAAAATTGAAAAATGTTCCAAGCATTATAGGTTTTTATGCATAAGAATGCACCAGGGATCACGGGGCACCATAGCCCAAAAGTCTTATATTTGCACGAAAATTGCACAAATGGTCGAAAATGCATTACCGGCATCAAAATTGGACCACGGGGCACCCCGAACCTAAAAACTGAAAAGTGCTCCAAAGATTATGGTTTTTTATGCATAAGAATGCACCAGGGATGACGGGACACCAAAACCCAAAAGTCTTATTTTCGCACGAAAATTTCATAAATGGCCGAAAATGCACCACCGACACCAAAATTGAACCACGGGGCACTATGGACCTCAAAACTGAAAAGTGCTCGAAGCATTATGATTTTTTATGCATAAAAATGCACCAGGGATCACGGGACACCAAAACCCAAAAGTCTTATTTTCGCACGAAAATTGCACAAATGGCCGAAAATGCACCACCAGCAGCAAAATTGGACCACGGGACACCACAAACCTCAAAACTGAAAAGTGCTTCGAGCATTATGGTTTTTTATGCATAAGAATGCACCAGGGATCACGGGCACCAAATCCCAAAAGTCTTATTTTCGCACTAAAATAGCATAAATGGTCGAAAATGCACCACGGGCACCAAAATTGGACCACAGGGCACCTCGGACCTCAAAACTTAAAAGTGCTATGAGCATTATGGTTTTTTATGCATAAGAATGCACCAGGGTTTACAGGGCACCAAAACCCAAAAGTCTTATTTTCGCACAAAAATTGCACAAATGGCCGAAATTGCACACCCCGCACGAAAATTGGACCACGGGGCACCACGAACCTCAAGACTGAAAAGTTTCCCGAGCATTATGGTTTTTATGCATAACAGTGCACCAAGGATCACGGGGCACCAAAACCCAAAAGTCTTATTTTCGCACGAAAATTGCACCACGAGTGCCAAAATTGGACCACGGGGCACCTCGGACCTCAAAACTGAAAAGTGCTATGAGCATAATGGTTATTTATGCATAAGAATGCACCTCACAGGGCACCAAAATCCAAAAGTCTTATTTCCGCACGAGAATTGCACAAATGGCCGAAAATGCACCACCGTCACCAAAATTGGACCACGAGGCACCACGGACCTCAAAACTAAAAAGTGTTCTGAGCACTATGGTTTTTTATGCATAAGAATGCACCAGGGATCACGGGGCACCAAAACCCGAAAGTCTTATTTTCGCACGAATATTGCACAAATGGCCGAAAATGCACCACCGGCACCAAAATTGGACTACGGGGCAACAAGGACCTCAAAACTGAAAAAGTGTTCTGAGCATTATGGTCTTTTATGCATAAGAATGCACCAGGGATCACGGGGCACCAAAACCCAAAAGTCTTATTTTCGCAGGAAAATTGCACAATGGACAGAAAATTCACAACGGGCCCCAAAATTGGACCACGGGGCACCACGAACCTCAAAACTGAAAAGTGTTCTGAGCACTATGGTTTTTTATGCATAATAATGCACCAGGGATCACGGGGCACCAAAACCCAAAAGTCTTACTTTCACACGAAAATTGCAGAAATGGCCGAAAATACATTACTGCCACCAAAATTCGACCACGGGGCACCACCAACCTCAAAACCGAAAAATGTTTCGACCATTACGGTTTTTTATGCATAAGAATGCACCAGGGATCACGGGGCACAAAAAACCAAAAGTCTTATTTTCGAACGAAAATTTCACAAATGGCCGAAAATGCACCACCGGCACTAAAATTGGACCACGGTGCACCACGGATGTCAAAACTGAAAAGTGTTCTGAGCATTATGGTTTTTTATGCATAAGAATGCACTAGGGATCACGGGGAACGAAAACCTAAAATTCTTATTTTCGCACGAAAATTGCACAAATGGCCGAAAATGCACCACTGGCACAAAAATTAGACCACAGGGCACCACGAACCTCAAAACTGAAAAGTTTTCCAAGCATTATGGTTTTTTATGCATAAGAATGCACCAGGGATCACAGGGCACCAAAACCCAAAAGTCTTATTTTCGCACGAAAATTGCGCAATGAGCCGAAAATGCCCCACGGGCACCATAATTGGACCAAGATGCACCTTGGACCTCAATACTTAAAAGTGCTCAGAGCATTATGCTTTTTTATGCATAAGAATCCACCAGGCATAACGGGGAACCAAAACCAAAAAGTCTTATTTTCGCAAAAAAATTGCACAAATGGCCAAAAGTGCACCACCAGCACCAAAATTGGATCACAAGGCACCACGGACCTCAAAACTGAAAAGTGTTCTGACCATTATGCTTTTTTATGCATAAGAATGCACGAGGGATCACGGGGCACCAAACATACAAGAGTCTTATTTTCGCACGAAAATTGCACAAATGGCCGAAAATGAACCACGGACACCAAAATTGGACCACGGGGCACCACGGACCTCAAACCTGAAAAGTGTTTCGAGCATTATGGTTTTTTATGCATAAGAATGCACAGGGATCACAGGGCATCAAAACCAAAAAGTCTTATTTTCGCACGAAAATTGCACAATGGGCCGAAAATGCACCACGAGCACCAAAATTGGACCACGGGGCACCTCAGACCTCAATACTTAAAAGTGCTTCGAGTATTATGCATTTTTATGCATAAGAAAGCACCAGGGATCACGGGGCACCAAAACCCAAAAGTCTTATTTTCGCACAAAAATTGCACAAATGGCCAAAAATGCACCACAAGCACCAAAATTGGACCACGGGGCACCACGGACCTCAAAACTGAAAAATACTCCGAGCATTATGGTTTTTTATGCGTAAGAATGCACTAGGGTTTACATGGCACCAAAACCCAAAGGTCTTATTTTGGCACGAAAATTGCACAAATGGCCGAATATGCACCACCGGCACCAATATTTGACCACGAGGCACCACGGACCTCAAAACTGAAAAGTACTCAAAGCATTATGGTTTTTTATACATAACAATGCACCAGGGATCACAGCACACCAAAACGCAAAAGCCTTATTTTCACACGAAAATTGCACAATTGGCCGAGAATGCACCAACGGCCCCAAAATATGACCACGGGGCACCACGAATCTCAAAACTGAAAAGTGTTCCAAGCATTATGGTTTTTTATGCATAAGAATGCACCAAGGATCACGGGGCACCAAAACCCAAAAGTCTTATTTTCGCACGAAAATTGTAGAATGGGCCGAAAATGCACCTCGAGCACCAAAATTGGACCACGAGGCACCACAAACCTCAAAACTGAAAAAGCATTCCAAGCATTATGGTTTTTTATGCATAAGAATGCACCAGGGATTATGGGGCACCAATGCCCAAATGTCTTATTTTTACACGAAAATTGAACAATGGGTCGAAAATGCACTACCGGCACCAAAATTGGACCACAGGGCACCTCAGACATAAAAACTGAAAAGTGCTATGGGTATTATAGTTTTTTATGCATAAGAATGCACAAGGGTTCACAGGGCACCAAAACCCAAAAGTCTTATTTTCGCCCGAAAATTGCACAACTGGCCGAAAATACAACACCGACACCAAAATTGTACCACTGGGCACAACTGACCTAAAAACTGAAAAGTGCTCCAAGCATTATGGTTTTTTATGCATAAGAATGCACTAGCGATCACGGGGCACCAAAACCCAAAAGTCTTACTGTCCCACGAAAATTTCACAAATGGCCGAAAATGCACCACCGGAACCAATATTGGACCACGGGGCACCACAGACCTCAAAACTGAAAAGTGCCCCAGGCATTATGGTTTTTTATGCATAAGAATGCACCAGGGATCACGGGGCACCAAAACCCAAAAGTCTTATTTTCGCACGAAAATTTCACAAATGGTCGAACGTGCATTACCGGCACCAAAATTGGGCCACGTGGCACCACGGACCTAAAATCTGAAAAGTGTTCTGAGCATTATGGTTTTTTATGCATAATAATGCTACAGGGATCACGGGGCACCAAAACCCAAAAGTCTTATTATCGCACGAAAATTTCACTATGGGTCGGAATTGCACAACGGGCACCAAAATTAAACCACGGGACCTCGGACCTCAAAACTTAAAAGTTCGCCGAGCATTATGGATTTTTATGCATAAGAATGCACCAGGGATCACGGGGCACCAAAACTCAAAAGCCTTATTTTCGCATGAAAATTGCACAAATGGCCGAAAATGCCCCACCGACACGAAAATTGGACAATGGGGCACCACGAACCTCAAAACTGAAAAGTATTCCTAGCATTAAGGTTTTTTATGCATAAGAATGCACCAGGGATCACGGGGGTACCAAAATCCAAAAGTCTTATTTTCGTAAGAAAATTGCACAATGGGCCAAGAATTCACCACGGGCACCAAAATTGGACCACGGGGCACCTCGGACCTCAAAACTTAAAAGTGTTCCGAGAATTATGGTTTTTTATGCATAAGAATGCACCAGGGATTATGGGGCACCAAAACCCAAATGTCTTAGTTTCACACGAAAATTGAACAATGGGTCGAAAATGCACTACCGACACCAAAATTGGACCACGGGGCACCTCAGACTTAAAAACTGAAAAGTGCTATGGGTATTATAGTTTTTTATGCATAAGAATGCACAAGGGTTCACAGGGCACCAAAACCCAAAAGTCTTATTTTCGCACGAAAATTGCACAACTGGCCGAAAATGCAACACCGGCACCAAAATTGTACCACTGGGCACAACTGACCTGAAAACTGAAAAGTGCTCCAAGCATTATGGTTTTTTATGCATAAGAATGCACTAGCGATCACGGGGCACCAAAACCCAAAAGTCTTACTGTCCCATGAAAATTTCACAAATGGCCGAAAATGCACCACCGGCACCAATATTGGACCACGGGGCACCACAGACCTCAAAACTGAAAAGTTCCCCAGGCATTATGGTTTTTTATGCATAAGAATGCACCAGGGATCACGGGGCACCAAAACCCAAAAGTCTTATTTTCGCACGAAAATTTCACAAATGGCCGAACGTGCATTACCGGCAACAAAATTGGGCCACGTGGCACCACGGACCTAAAATCTGAAAAGTGTTCTGAGCATTATGGTTTTTTATGCATAATAATGCAACAGGGATCACGCGGCACCAAAACCCAAAAGTCTTATTTTCGCACGAAAATTGCACTATGGGTCGAAATTGCACAACGGGCCCCAAAATTAAACCACGGGGCACCTCGGACCTCAAAACTTAAAAGTTTGCCGAGCATTATGGATTTTTATGCATAAGAATGCACCAGGGATCACGGGGCACCACAACTCAAAAGTCTTATTTTCGCACTAAAATTGCACAAATGGCCGAAAATGCCCCACCGACACCAAAATTGGACAACGGGGCACCATGAACCTCAAAACTGAAAAGTGTTCCAAGCATTATGGTTTTTTATGCATAAGAATGCACCAGGGATCACGGGGCACATAAATCCAAAAGTCTTATTTTCGTACGAAAATTGCACAATGGGCCGAAAATTCACCACGGGCACCAAAATTGGACCACGGGGCACCTCAGACCTCAAAACTTAAAAGTGTTCCGAGCATTATGGTTTTTTACGCATAAGAATGCACCAGGGATTATGGGGCACCAAAACCCAAATGTCTTATTTTCACACGAAAATTGAACAATGGGTCGAAAATGCACTACCAGCACCAAAATTGGACCACGGGGCACCTCAGACATAAAAACTGAAAAGTGCTATGGGTATTATAGTTTTTTATGCATAAGAATGCACAAGGGTTCACAGGGCACCAAAACCTAAAAGCCTTATTTTCGCACGAAAATTGCACAATGGGCCGAAAATGCACCACGGGCACCAAAATTGGACCACGGGTCACCTCGGACCTCAAAACTGAAAAGTGCTTCAAGCATTATGGTTTTTTATGCATAAGAATGCACCAAGGATCACGGCGCACCAAAACCCAAAAGTCTTATTTTCACACGAAAATTGCACAATGGGATGAAAATGCACCACGAGCACCAAAATTGGACCATGGGTCACCTCGGACCTCAAAACTGAAAAGTGCTCTGAGCATTATGGTTTTTTATGCATAAGAATGCACCATGGATCACGGGGCACCAAAACCCGAAAGTCTTATTTTTCGCAAGAAAATGGCTCATATGGCCGAAAATGTACCATCGGCACCAAAATTGGACCACGGGGCCCCACGGACCTCAAAACTAAAAAGTGTTTCGAGCATTATGGTTTTTTTATGCATAAGGATGCACCAGGGATCACGGGGCACCAAAACCCAAAAGTCTTATTTTCGCACGAAAATTGTTCAAATGGCCGAAAATGCACCACTGGCATTAAAATTATACCACGAGGAATCACAGACCTCAAAACTGAAAAGAGTTCCAAGCATTATGGTTTTTTATATATAAGAATGCACTAGGGATCACGGGGCACCATAACCCAAAAGTCTTATTTTTGTACGAAAATTTCACAGATGGCCAAAAATGCACCACTGGCACCAAAATTGGACCATGGGGCACCCCGGACCTCAAAACTGAAAAGTGTTCCGAGTATTATGATTTTTTATGCATAAGAATGCACCAGGGATCATGGGGCACCAAAACCCAAAAGTCTTACTTTCGCACGAAAATTGCACAATGGGCCGAAAATACACCAAGGGCACCAAAATTGGACCACGGGGCACCCCAGACCTCAAAAGTGAAAAGTGCTCCGAGCATTATGGTGTTTTAAGCATAAGAATGCACAGGGGATCACGGGGCACCAAAACCCAAAAGTCTTATTTTCGCACGAAAATTGCACAAATGGCCGAGAATGCACCCTAGGCACCAAAATTGGACCAACGGGCACCCCGGACCTCAAAACTGAAAAGTGCTCCGAGTAATATGGTTTTTTATGCATAAGAATGCACCAGGGATCATGGGGCACCAAAACCCAAAAGTCTTGGCACGAAAATTGCTCCATGTGCCAAAAAGGCACCACGGGCACCAAAATTGGACGATGGGGCATCACAGACCTCAAACCTAAAAATTGCTTCAAGCATTATGATTTTTTATGCATAACGATGCCTCTAGGATCATGGGGCACCAAAACCCAAAAGTCTTATTTCGGCACGAAAATTGCATAATGGGCCGAGAATGCACCACGAGCACCGAAATTGGACCACGGGGCACCACGGACCTCAAAACTGAAAAGTGCTCCAAGCATTATGATTTTTAATACATAAGAAAGCACCAGGGATCACGGGCACCAAAACCCAAAAGTGTTCTTTTCGCACGAAAATTGCACACATGGCCGAAAATGCACCACAAGCTCCAAAATTGGACCATCGGGCATCACAGACCTCAAACCTAAAAAGTGCTTCGAGCATTATGGTTTTTTATGCATAAGGATGCTCCAAGGATCATGGGGCAACAAAATCCAAAAGTCTTATTTTGGCACGAAAATTTCATAATGGGCCAAGAATGCACCACGGGCACCAAAATTGGACCACGGGGCACCACAGACCTCAAAATTGAAAAGTGCTCCGAGCATTATGGATTTTTATGCATAAGGATGCACCAGGGATCACGGGGCACCAAAACCTAAAAGTCTTATTTTGGCACGAAAATTGCATAATGGGCCGAAAATGCACTACTGGCACCAAAATTGGACCACGGGGCACCACGGACCTCAAAACTGAAAAGTGCTCATAGCATTATGGTTTTTTGTGCATAAGGATGCACCAAGGATCACAGGGCACCAACAATCAAAAGTCTTACTTTGGCACGAAAATTGCTCCATGTGCCGAAAAGGCACCACGGGCACGAAAATTGGACCACGGGGCATCACAGATCTCAAACCTAAAAAGTGCTTCGAGCATTATGGTTTTTTATGCATAAGGATGCCACAAGGATCATGGGGCACCAAAACCGAAAAGTCTTATTTTTGCACGAAAATTGCACAAATGGACGAAAATGCACAACGAGCACCAAAATTGGACCACGGGGCACCACAGACCTCAGAATTGAAAAGTGTTCGAGCATTATGGATTTTTATGCATAAGGATGCACTAGGGATCACGGTGCACCAAAACCTAAAAGTCTTATTATGGCACAAAAATTGCATAATGGGACTAAAATGCACCACGGGCACCAAAGTTTGACCATGGGGTACCACAGACCTCAAATCTGAAAAGTGCTCCAAGCATTATGGTTTTTTATGCATAAGGATGCACCAAGGATCACAAGGCACCAAAAAACAAAGTCTTATTTGGCACGAAAATTGCCCCATGTGCTGAAAAGGCACCACGGGCACCAAAATTGGACCACGGGGTATCCCAGACCTCAAACCTAAAATTTACTTCAAGCATTATGGTTTTTTATGCATAAGGATGCCCTAAGGATCATGGTGCACATATGGACGGGAATGCACCCCAGGCACCAAAGTTGGACCACTGGGCGCCACGGAGCTCAAAACTGAAAAGTGCTCCGAGCATTATGGTTTTTATGCATAAGATGCACCAGGGATCATGGGGCACCAAAACCCATAAGTCTTACTTTCCCATGAAAATTGCACAAATGGCCGAAAATGCACCACGAGCACCAAAATTGGACCACGGGGCACCACAGACCTCAGAATTGAAAAGTGTTCGAGCATTATGGATTTTTATGCATAAGGATGCACTAGGGATCACGGTGCACCAAAACCTAAAAGTCTTATTATGGCACAAAAATTGCATAATGGGACTAAAATGCACCACGGGCACCAAAGTTTGACCATGGGGTACCACAGACCTCAAATCTGAAAAGTGCTCCAAGCATTATGGTTTTTTATGCATAAGGATGCACCAAGGATCACAAGGCACCAAAAAACAAAGTCTTATTTGGCACGAAAATTGCCCCATGTGCTGAAAAGGCACCATGGGCACCAAAATTGGACCACGGGGTATCCCAGACCTCAAACCTAAAATTTACTTCAAGCATTATGGTTTTTTATGCATAAGGATGCCCTAAGGATCATGGTGCACAAATGGACGGGAATGCACCCCAGGCACCAAAGTTGGACCACTGGGCGCCACGGAGCTCAAAATTGAAAAGTGCTCCGAGCATTATGGTTTTTATGCATAAGATGCACCAGGGATCATGGGGCACCAAAACCCATAAGTCTTACTTTCCCATGAAAATTGCACAAATGGCCGAAAATGCACCACGAGCACCAAAATTGGACCACGGGACACCACGGACCTCAAAACTGAAAAGTGCTTTGAGCATTATGGATTTTTATGCCTAAGAATGCACTAGGGATCACGAGGCACTAAAACCTAAAAGTCTTATTTTTGCACGAAAATTGCACAAGGGGCCGAAAATGCAGTACGGGCACCAAAATTTGACCACGGGGCACCACGTACCTCAATTCTGAAAAGTGTTCTGAGCATTATGGCTTTTTATGCATAAGGATGCACCAAGGATCACGGCACTCCAAAACCCAAAAGTCTTATTTTCTTGCAGAAAATTGCACAATGGGCCGAAAATGCACCACCGGCACCAAAATTGGACCACGGGGCACCACGGACCTCAAAACTGAAAAGTGCTTCGAGCATTATGGCTTTTTATGCATAAAGATGCACCAAGGATCATTGCGCTCCAAAACCGAAAAGTCTTATTTTCGCACGAAAATTGCACAATGGGCCGAAAATGCACCATGGGCACCAAAATTGGACCACGGGGCACCACGGACCTCAAAAATGAAAAGTGCTCCACGTATTATGCTTTTTTATGTATAAGAATGCACCAAGGATAACGGGGCACCAAAACCCAAAAGTCTTATTTTCGCATGAAAATTTCACATATGGCCGAAAATGCACCACCGACACCAAAATTGGGCCACGGGGTACCGGGGACCTCAAAACTGAAAAGTGCTCCAAGCATTATGGTTTTTTATGCATAAGGTTGCACCAAGGATCACAAGGCAAAAAAAACCAAAAGTCTTGGCACGAAAATTGCTCCATGTGCCAAAAAGGCACCACGGGCACCAAAATTGGACGATGGGGCATCACAGACCTCAAACCTAAAAATTGCTTCAAGCATTATGGTTTTTTATGCATAAGGATGCCCCAAGGATCATGGGGCACCAAAACCCAAAAGTCTTATTTTGGCACGAAAATTGCATAATGGGCCGAGAATGCACCACGAGCACCGAAATTGGACCACGGGGCACCACGGACCTCAAAACTGAAAAGTGCTCCAAGCATTATGATTTTTTATACATAAGAAAGTACCAGGGATCACGGGCACCAAAACCCAAAAGTCTTCTTTTCGCACGAAAATAGCACAAATGACCGAAAATGCACCACGAGCACCAAAATTGGACCACCGGGCATCACAGACCTCAAACCTAAAAAGTGCTTCGAGCATTATGGTTTTTTATGCATAAGGATGCCCCAATGATCATGGGGCACCAAAACCCAAAAGTCTTATTTTGGCACGAAAATTTCATAATGGGCCAAGAATGCACCACGGGCACCAAAATTGGACCACGGGGCACCACAGACCTCAAAATTGAAAAGTGCTCTAAGCATTATGGATTTTTATGCATAAGGATGCACCAGGGATCACGGGGCACCAAAACCTAAAAGTCTTATTTTGGCACGAAAATTGCATGATGGGCCGAAAATGCACCACTGGCATCAAAATTGGACCACGGGGCACCACGGACCTCAAAACTGAAAAGTGCTCATAGCATTATGGTTTTTTGTGCATAAGGATGCACCAAGGATCACAGGGCACCAACAACCAAAAGTCTTACTTTGGCACGAAAATTGCCCCATGTGCCGAAAAGGCACCACGGGCACCAAAATTGGACCACGGGGCATCACAGATCTCAAACATAAAAAGTGCTTCGAGCATTATGGTTTTTTATGCATAAGGATGCCACAAGGATCCTGGGGCACCAAAACCGAAAAGTCTTATTTTCGCAAGAAAATTGCACAAATGGACGAAAATGCACAACGAGCACCAAAATTGGACCACGGGGCACCACAGACCTCAAAATTGAATAGTGTTCGAGCATTATGGATTTTTATGCATAAGGATGCACTAGGGATCACGGTGCACCAAAACCTAAAAGTCTTATTATGGCACGAAAATTGCATAATGGGACTAAAATGCACCACGGGCACCAAAGTTTGACCATGGTGTACCACGGACCTCATAACTGAAAAGTGCTCCAAGCATTATGGTTTTTTATGCATAAGGACGCACCAAGGATCACAGGGCACCAAAAAACAAAGTCTTATTTGGCACGAAAATTGCCCCATGTACTGAAAAGGCCCCACGGGCACCAAAATTGGACCACGGGGTATCCCAGACATCAAACCTAAAAAGTGCTTCGAGCATTATGGTTTTTTATGCATAAGGATGCCCCAAGGATCATTGGGCACCAAAATCCAAAAGTCTTATTTTGGCACGAAAATTGCATAATGGGCCGAGAATGCACCACGAGCACCGAAATTGGACCACGGGGCACCACGGACCTCAAAACTGAAAAGTGCTCCAAGCATTATGATTTTTTATACATAAGAAAGTACCAGGGATCACGGGCACCAAAACCCAAAAGTCTTCTTTTCGCACGAAAATTGCACAAATGGCCGAAAATGCACCACGAGCACCAAAATTGGACCACCGGGCATCACAGACCTCAAACCTAAAAATTGCTTCAAGGATTATGGTTTTTTATGCATAAGGATGCCCTAAGGATCATGGGTCACCAAAACCCAAAACTCTTATTTTGGCACGAAAACTGCATAATGGGCCGAGAATGCTCCACGGGCACCAAAATTGGACCACGGGGCACCACAGACCTCAAAACTGAAAAGTGCTCCAAGCATTATGATTTTTTATACATAAGAATTCACCAGGGATCATGGGGCACCAAAACCCAAAAGTCTTCTTTTCGCACGAAAATTGTACAAATGGACAAAAATGCACAACGAGCACCAAAATTGGACCACAGGTCAACACGGACCTCAAAACTGAAAAGTGTTCCGAGCATTATGGTTTTTCATGCATAAGGATGCACCAAGGATCACAGGGCACCAAAAACCAAAAGTCTCATTTTGGCACGAAAATTGCCCCATGTGCCGAAAAGGCACAACGGGCACCAAAATTAGACCACGGGGCATCACAGACCTCAAACCTAAAAAGTGCTTCGAGCATGATGGTTTTTTATGCATGAAGATGCCCCAAGGATCATGGGGTACCAAAATCCAAAATTCTTATTTTGGCAAGCAAAATTGCATAATGGGCCGAAAATGCACCACGGGCACCAAAATTGTACCACGGGGCACCTCACACCTCAAAACTGAAAAGTGCTCCGAGCATTATGGTTTTTTATGCATAAGAACGCACCAGGGATCACGGGGCACCAAAACCCAAAAGTCTTACTTTCGCACGAAAATTGCACAAATGGACGAAAATGCACCGCCGACACCAAAATTGGACCACGGGGCACCACGAACCTCAAGACTGAATAGTGTTCCAAGCATTATTGTTTTTTATGCATAAGAATGCACCAAGGATCACGGGGCACCAAAATCCAAAAGTCTTATTTTGGCACGAAAATTGTACAAATGGTAGAAAATGCACCACCAAAACCAAAATTGGACCACGGAGCACCACGAACCTCAAAACTGAAAAGTGTTCCGAGCATTATGGTTTTATATGCATAAGAATGCACCAGGGATCACAAGGCACCAAAATCCAAAAGTCTTATTTTGGCAAGGAAATTGCACCATGGGACAAAAATCCACCACGGGGCAGGAAAATTTGACCACCGGATACCACGGACCTCAAAACTGAAAAGTGCTTCAAGCATTATGGTTTTTTATGCTTAAGAATACACCAGGGATCACGGGGCCCCAAAACCCAAAAGTCATATTTTCGCACGAAAATTGCACAAAGAGCCGAAAATGCACCACGGGAACCAAAATTCGACCACAGGGCACCTCGAACCTCAAAACTGAAAAGTTCTCCGAGCATTATGGTGTTTTATGCATAAGAGTGCACCAGGGATCACCGGCACCAAAACCCAAATGTCTTATTTTTGCACGAACATTGCACAATGGGTCGAAAATGCATCATCGGCACCAAAATTGGACCACGGGGCACCTCGGACCTCAAAACTGAAAAGTTCTCCAAGCATTATGGTGTTTTATGCATAAGAATGCACCAGGGATCACGGGGCACCTAAACCAAAAAGTCTTATTTTCGCACGAAAATTGCACAGTGGGCCGAAAATGCACCACGGGCACCAAAATTGGACCACGGGGCACCTCGGACCTGAATACTTAAAAGTGCTCCGAGGATTATGGTTTTTTATGCATAAGAATGCACCAGGGATCACGGGGCCCCAAAATCCAAAAGTCTTATTTTCGCACAAAAATTGCACAATGGGCCGAAAATGCACCACTGGAACAAAAATTGGACCACGGGGCACGTCAGACCTCAAAACTGAAAAGTGCTCCAAGCAGTATGATTTTTTATGCATAAGAATGCACCAGGGATCACGGGGCACCAAAACCCAAAAGTCTTATTTTAGAACGAAAATTGCACAAATTGCCGGAAATGTACCACGGGCCCCAAAATTGGAGCACGAGGTACCACAGACCTCAAAACTGAAAAGTGTTCCAAGCATTATGGTTTTTTATGCATAAGAATGCACCAGGGATCACCGGCACCAAAACCCAAAAGTCTTATTTTCGCATGAAAATTGTATAAATGGCCGAAAATGCACCCCATGCAGCAAAATTGGACCACTGGGCATCACGGACCCCAAAATTGAAAAGTGCTCCGTGCATTATGGTTTTTTATGCATAAGAATGCACCAGGGATAACGGGGCACCAAAACCCAAAAATTTTATCTTCGCACGAAAATTGCACAATGGGCCGAAAATGCATCATAGGCAACAAAATTGGACCACGGGGCACCTCGGACCACAATACTTAAAAGTGCTCTGAGCATTATGATTTTTTTATGCATAAGAATGCACCAGGGATCATGGGGCACCAAAATCGAAAAGTGTTATTTTCGCACGAAAAGTGCACAATAGGGAGAATATGAACCACGGGCACCAAAACTGGACCACGGGGCACCTCGGACCTCAAAACTTAATAGTTCTCCAAGCATTATGGTTTTTTATGCATAAGAATGCACCAGGGATCACGGGGCACCAGAACCCAAAAGTCTTATTTTTGCACGAAAATTTCACAAATAGCCGAAAATGCACCACCGGCAACAAAATTGGACCACGGAGCACCACGGACCTCAAAACTGAAAAGTGCTCCATGCATTATGGTTTTTTATGCATAAGAATGCACCAGGGATCACGGGGCACCAAAACCCAAAAGTCTTATTTTCGCACAAAAATTGCACAATGGGTCGAAAATGCACCAGTGGAACCAAAATTGGACCACGGGGCACGTCGGACCTCAAAACTGAAAAGTGCTCCGAGCATTATGATTTTTTATGCATAAGAATGCACCAGGGATCACGGGGCACCAAAACCCAAAAGTCTTATTTTAGAACGAAAATTGCACAAATGGCCGGAAATGTACCACGGGCCCCAAAAGTGGAACACGAGGCACCGCGGACCTCAAAACTGAAAAGTGTTCCAAGCATTATGGTTTTTTATGCATAAGAATGCACCAGGGATCACCAGCACCAAAACCCAAAAGTCTTATTTTCGCATGAAAATTGTACAAATGGCACTGGGCACGAGGCACCACATGCAACAAAATTGGAACACGAGGCACCACATGCAGTAAAATTGGACCACTGGGCACCACGGACCCCAAAACTGAAAAGTGCTCCGTGCATTATGGTTTTTTATGCATAAGAATGCACCAGGGATAACGGGGCACCAAAACCCAAAAGTCTTATCTTCGCACGAAAATTGCACAATGGGCCGAAAATGCACCATAGGCAACAAAGTTGAACGACGGGGCACCTCGAACCTCAATACTTAAAAGTGCTCCGAGCATTATGGTTTTTTTATGCATAAGAATGCACCAAGGATCACGGGGAACCAAAATCGAAAAGTGTTATTTTCGCATGAAAAGTGCACAATAGGGAGAATATGAACCACGGGCACCAAAACTGGACCACGGGACACCTCGGACCTCAAAACTTAATAGTTCTCTGAGCATTATGGTTTTTTATGCATAAGAATGCACCAGGGATCACGAGGCACGAAAACCCAAAAGTCTTATTTTTGCACGAAAATTTTACAAATGGCCGAAAATGCACCACCGGCACAATAATTGGACAATGGGGAACCACGAACCTCAAAACTGAAAAGTGTTCCGAACATTACGGTTTTTTATGCATAAGAATGCACCAGGGATCACGGGGAACCAAAACCCAAAAGTCTTATTTTTTAACGAAAATTGCAGAAGGGTGTGAAAATGCACCACGAGCACCAAAATTTGACCACGGGGCACCTCGGACCTCAAAACTTTAAAGTTCTCCGAGCATTATGGTTTTTTATGCATAAGAATGCACCAGGGATCACGGGGCACCAAAATCCAAAAGTGTTATTTTCGCACGAAAAGTGCACAATGGGGAGAAAATGAACCACGGGCACCAAAATTGGACCACGGGGCACCTCGGACATCAAAACTTAAAAGTTCTCTGAGCATTACGGTTTTTTATGCATACGAATGCACCAAGGATCACGGGGCACCAAAACCAAAAAGTCTTATTTTCGCACGAAAATTTCACAAATGGCCAAAAATGCACCACGGGCACTAAAATTGGACCACGGCGCACCACGGACCTCAAAACTGAAAAGTGGTCCAAGCATTATGGTTTTTTATGCATAAGAATGCATCAGGGATGACGGGGCAGGAAAACCCAAAAGTCTTATTGTCACACGAAAATTGCACAAAAGGCCGAAAATGCACCACCGGCACCAAAATTGGACAACGGGGCCCCACGAACCTCAAAACTGAAAAGTGTTCCGTGCATTATGGTTTTTTATTCATAAGAATGCACTAGAGATCACGGGGTACCAAAACGCAAAAGTCTTATTTTCGCACGAAAATTGCACCTTGTGCCGAAAATGCACCACGGGCATAAGAATTGCACAACGGGGCACCACGAACCTCAAAATTCAAAAGTGTTCCGAGCATTACGGTTTTTTATGCATAAGAGTGCACAGAAGATCATGAGGCACCTTGGATCAAAACTTTACAGTTCTCCGAGCATTATTGTTTTTTATGCATAGAATGCACTAGGGATCACGGGGCACCAAAACCCAAAAGTCTTATTTTCGCACGAAATTTCACAAATGGCCGAAAATGCACCACTGGCACCAAAATTGGTCCACGAGGCACCACGGGCCTGGAAACTAAAAAGTGCTCCAAGAATTTTGGTTTTTTATGCATAAGAATGCACCAGGAATCACGGGTTTCCAAAATCCAAAAGTCTTATTTTCGCGCGAAAATTTCACAAATGGCTGAAAATGCATTTTGGGCACCAATATTGGACCACGGGACACCACGGACCTAAAAACTGAAAAGTGTTGCGAGGATTATGGTTTTTTATGCATTAGAATGCACCAGGGATAACAGGGCACCAAAACCCAAAAGGCTTATTTTTGCATGTAAATTGCACAATGGGCCGAAAATGAACCACGGGCACCAAAATTGGACCACGGGGCACCTCGGACATCAAAACTTAAAAGTTCTCTGAGCATTACGGTTTTTTATGCATACGAATGCACCAAGGATCACGGGGCACCAAAACCAAAAAGTCTTATTTTCGCACGAAAATTTCACAAATGGCCAAAAATGCACCACGGGCACTAAAATTGGACAACGGGGCACCACGGACCTCAAAACTGAAAAGTGGTCCAAGCATTATGGTTTTTTATGCATAAGAATGCATCAGGGATGACGGGGCAGGAAAACCCAAAAGTCTTATTGTCACACGAAAATTGCACAAAAGGCCGAAAATGCACCACCGGCACCAAAATTGGACAACGGGGCCCCACGAACCTCAAAACTGAAAAGTGTTCCGTGCATTATGGTTTTTTATTCATAAGAATGCACTAGAGATCACGGGGTACCAAAACGCAAAAGTCTTATTTTCGCACGAAAATTGCACCTTCTGCCGAAAATGCACCACGGGCATAAGAATTGCACAACGGGGCACCACGAACCTCAAAATTCAAAAGTGTTCCGAGCATTACGGTTTTTTATGCATAAGAGTGCACAGAAGATCATGAGGCACCTTGGATCAAAACTTTACAGTTCTCCGAGCATTATTGTTTTTTATGCATAGAATGCACTAGGGATCACGGGGCACCAAAACCCAAAAGTCTTATTTACGCACGAAATTTCACAAATGGCCGAAAATGCACCACTGGCACCAAAATTGGTCCACGAGGCACCACGGGCCTGGAAACTAAAAAGTGCTCCAAGAATTTTGGTTTTTTATGCATAAGAATGCACCAGGAATCACGGGTTCCCAAAATCCAAAAGTCTTATTTTCGCGCGAAAATTTCACAAATGGCTGAAAATGCATTTTGGGCACCAATATTGGACCACGGGACACCACGGACCTAAAAACTGAAAAGTGTTGCGAGGATTATGGTTTTTTATGCATTAGAATGCACCAGGGATAACAGGGCACCAAAACCCAAAAGGCTTATTTTCGCATGTAAATTGCACAATGGGCCGAAAATGCACCACGGGCCCAAAATTCGATCACGGGGCACCTCAGACCTCAAAACTTAAAAGTTCTCCGAGCATTACGGTTGTTTATGCATAAGAATGCACAGGGATCATGGGGCACCAAAACCAAAAAGTCTTATTTTCGCGGGAAAATTGCACAAATGGCCGAAAATGCCCCACCGGCACTAAAATTGGACAACGGGGCACCACGGACCTCAAAACTGAAAAGTGGTCCAAGCATTATGGTTTTTTATGCATAAGAATGCATCAGGGATGACGGGGCAGGAAAACCCAAAAGTCTTATTGTCACACGAAAATTGCACAAAAGGCCGAAAATGCACCACCGGCACCAAAATTGGACAACGGGGCCCCACGAACCTCAAAACTGAAAAGTGTTCCGTGCATTATGGTCTTTTATTCATAAGAATGCACTAGAGATCACGGGGTACCAAAACGCAAAAGTCTTATTTTCGCACGAAAATTGCACCTTGTGCCGAAAATGCACCACGGGCATAAGAATTGCACAACGGGGCACCACGAACCTCAAAATTCAAAAGTGTTCAGAGCATTACGGTTTTTTATGCATAAGAGTGCACAGAAGATCATGAGGCACCTTGGATCAAAACTTTACAGTTCTCCGAGCATTATTGTTTTTTA
Source organism: Pueraria montana var. lobata (assembly GCA_026413185.1). Lineage (NCBI taxonomy): Eukaryota > Viridiplantae > Streptophyta > Magnoliopsida > Fabales > Fabaceae > Pueraria > Pueraria montana. The sequence continues at coordinate 76,033,286 of CM048648.1, forward strand.
TGCATAGAATGCACTAGGGATCACGGGACACCAAAACCCAAAAGTCTTATTTTCGCACGAAATTTCACAAATGGCCGAAAATGCACCACTGGCACCAAAATTGGTCCACGAGGCACCACGGGCCTGGAAACTAAAAAGTGCTCCAAGAATTTTGGTTTTTTATGCATAAGAATGCACCAGGAATCACGGGTTTCCAAAATCCAAAAGTCTTATTTTCGCGCGAAAATTTCACAAATGGCTGAAAATGCATTTTGGGCACCAATATTGGACCACGGGACACCACGGACCTAAAAACTGAAAAGTGTTGCGAGGATTATGGTTTTTTATGCATTAGAATGCACCAGGGATAACAGGGCACCAAAACCCAAAAGGCTTATTTTCGCATGTAAATTGCACAATGGGCCGAAAATGCACCACGGGCCCAAAATTCGATCACGGGGCACCTCAGACCTCAAAACTTAAAAGTTCTCCGAGCATTATGGTTGTTTATGCATAAGAATGAACAGGGATCATGGGGCACCAAAACCCAAAAGTCTTATTTTCGCGGGAAAATTGCACAAATGGCCGAAAATGCCCCACCGGAACAAAAATTGGACAACGGGGCACCACGGACCTCAAAACTGAAAAGTGGTCCAAGCATTATGGTTTTTTATGCATAAGAATGCATCAGGGATGACGGGGCAGGAAAACCCAAAAGTCTTATTGTCACACGAAAATTGCACAAAAGGCCGAAAATGCACCACCGGCACCAAAATTGGACAACGGGGCCCCACGAACCTCAAAACTGAAAAGTTTTCCGTGCATTATGGTTTTTTATTCATAAGAATGCACTAGAGATCACGGGGTACCAAAACGCAAAAGTCTTATTTTCGCACGAAAATTGCACCTTGTGCCGAAAATGCACCACGGGCATAAGAATTGCACAACGGGGCACCACGAACCTCAAAATTCAAAAGTGTTCCGAGCATTACGGTTTTTTATGCATAAGAGTGCACAGAAGATCATGAGGCACCTTGGATCAAAACTTTACAGTTCTCCGAGCATTATTGTTTTTTATGCATAGAATGCACTAGGGATCACGGGGCACCAAAATCCAAAAGTCTTATTTTCGCACGAAATTTCACAAATGGCCGAAAATGCAACACTGGCACCAAAATTGGTCCACGAGGCACCACGGGCCTGGAAACTAAAAAGTGCTCCAAGAATTTTGGTTTTTTATGCATAAGAATGCACCAGGAATCACGGGTTTCCAAAATCCAAAAGTCTTATTTTCGCGCGAAAATTTCACAAATGGCTGAAAATGCATTTTGGGCACCAATATTGGACCACGGGACACCACGGACCTAAAAACTGAAAAGTGTTGCGAGGATTATGGTTTTTTATGCATTAGAATGCACCAGGGATAACAGGGCACCAAAACCCAAAAGGCTTATTTTCGCATGTAAATTGCACAATGGGCCGAAAATGAACCACGGGCACCAAAATTGGACCACGGGGCACCTCGGACATCAAAACTTAAAAGTTCTCTGAGCATTACGGTTTTTTATGCATACGAATGCACCAAGGATCACGGGGCACCAAAACCAAAAAGTCTTATTTTCGCACGAAAATTTCACAAATGGCCAAAAATGCACCACGGGCACTAAAATTGGACAACGGGGCACCACGGACCTCAAAACTGAAAAGTGGTCCAAGCATTATGGTTTTTTATGCATAAGAATGCATCAGGGATGACGGGGCAGGAAAACCCAAAAGTCTTATTGTCACACGAAAATTGCACAAAAGGCCGAAAATGCACCACCGGCACCAAAATTGGACAACGGGGCCCCACGAACCTCAAAACTGAAAAGTGTTCCGTGCATTATGGTTTTTTATTCATAAGAATGCACTAGAGATCACGGGGTACCAAAACGCAAAAGTCTTATTTTCGCACGAAAATTGCACCTTGTGCCGAAAATGCACCACGGGCATAAGAATTGCACAACGGGGCACCACGAACCTCAAAATTCAAAAGTGTTCCGAGCATTACGGTTTTTTATGCATAAGAGTGCACAGAAGATCATGAGGCACCTTGGATCAAAACTTTACAGTTCTCCGAGCATTATTGTTTTTTATGCATAGAATGCACTAGGGATCACGGGGCACCAAAACCCAAAAGTCTTATTTACGCACGAAATTTCACAAATGGCCGAAAATGCACCACTGGCACCAAAATTGGTCCACGAGGCACCACGGGCCTGGAAACTAAAAAGTGCTCCAAGAATTTTGGTTTTTTATGCATAAGAATGCACCAGGAATCACGGGTTTCCAAAATCCAAAAGTCTTATTTTCGCGCGAAAATTTCACAAATGGCTGAAAATGCATTTTGGGCACCAATATTGGACCACGGGACACCACGGACCTAAAAACTGAAAAGTGTTGCGAGGATTATGGTTTTTTATGCATTAGAATGCACCAGGGATAACAGGGCACCAAAACCCAAAAGGCTTATTTTCGCATGTAAATTGCACAATGGGCCGAAAATGCACCACGGGCCCAAAATTCGATCACGGGGCACCTCAGACCTCAAAACTTAAAAGTTCTCCGAGCATTACGGTTGTTTATGCATAAGAATGCACAGGGATCATGGGGCACCAAAACCAAAAAGTCTTATTTTCGCGGGAAAATTGCACAAATGGCCGAAAATGCCCCACCGGCACTAAAATTGGACAACGGGGCACCACGGACCTCAAAACTGAAAAGTGGTCCAAGCATTATGGTTTTTTATGCATAAGAATGCATCAGGGATGACGGGGCAGGAAAACCCAAAAGTCTTATTGTCACACGAAAATTGCACAAAAGGCCGAAAATGCACCACCGGCACCAAAATTGGACAACGGGGCCCCACGAACCTCAAAACTGAAAAGTGTTCCGTGCATTATGGTCTTTTATTCATAAGAATGCACTAGAGATCACGGGGTACCAAAACGCAAAAGTCTTATTTTCGCACGAAAATTGCACCTTGTGCCGAAAATGCACCACGGGCATAAGAATTGCACAACGGGGCACCACGAACCTCAAAATTCAAAAGTGTTCAGAGCATTACGGTTTTTTATGCATAAGAGTGCACAGAAGATCATGAGGCACCTTGGATCAAAACTTTACAGTTCTCCGAGCATTATTGTTTTTTATGCATAGAATGCACTAGGGATCACGGGACACCAAAACCCAAAAGTCTTATTTTCGCACGAAATTTCACAAATGGCCGAAAATGCACCACTGGCACCAAAATTGGTCCACGAGGCACCACGGGCCTGGAAACTAAAAAGTGCTCCAAGAATTTTGGTTTTTTATGCATAAGAATGCACCAGGAATCACGGGTTTCCAAAATCCAAAAGTCTTATTTTCGCGCGAAAATTTCACAAATGGCTGAAAATGCATTTTGGGCACCAATATTGGACCACGGGACACCACGGACCTAAAAACTGAAAAGTGTTGCGAGGATTATGGTTTTTTATGCATTAGAATGCACCAGGGATAACAGGGCACCAAAACCCAAAAGGCTTATTTTCGCATGTAAATTGCACAATGGGCCGAAAATGCACCACGGGCCCAAAATTCGATCACGGGGCACCTCAGACCTCAAAACTTAAAAGTTCTCCGAGCATTATGGTTGTTTATGCATAAGAATGCACAGGGATCATGGGGCACCAAAACCCAAAAGTCTTATTTTCGCGGGAAAATTGCACAAATGGCCGAAAATGCCCCACCGGAACAAAAATTGGACAACGGGGCACCACGGACCTCAAAACTGAAAAGTGGTCCAAGCATTATGGTTTTTTATGCATAAGAATGCATCAGGGATGACGGGGCAGGAAAACCCAAAAGTCTTATTGTCACACGAAAATTGCACAAAAGGCCGAAAATGCACCACCGGCACCAAAATTGGACAACGGGGCCCCACGAACCTCAAAACTGAAAAGTGTTCCGTGCATTATGGTTTTTTATTCATAAGAATGCACTAGAGATCACGGGGTACCAAAACGCAAAAGTCTTATTTTCGCACAAAAATTGCACCTTGTGCCGAAAATGCACCACGGGCATAAGAATTGCACAACGGGGCACCACGAACCTCAAAATTCAAAAGTGTTCCGAGCATTACGGTTTTTTATGCATAAGAGTGCACAGAAGATCATGAGGCACCTTGGATCAAAACTTTACAGTTCTCCGAGCATTATTGTTTTTTATGCATAGAATGCACTAGGGATCACGGGGCACCAAAACCCAAAAGTCTTATTTTCGCACGAAATTTCACAAATGGCCGAAAATGCACCACTGGCACCAAAATTGGTCCACGAGGCACCACGGGCCTGGAAACTAAAAAGTGCTCCAAGAATTTTGGTTTTTTATGCATAAGAATGCACCAGGAATCACGGGTTTCCAAAATCCAAAAGTCTTATTTTCGCGCGAAAATTTCACAAATGGCTGAAAATGCATTTTGGGCACCAATATTGGACCACGGGACACCACGGACCTAAAAACTGAAAAGTGTTGCGAGGATTATGGTTTTTTATGCATTAGAATGCACCAGGGATAACAGGGCACCAAAACCCAAAAGGCTTATTTTCGCATGTAAATTGCACAATGGGCCGAAAATGCACCACGGGCCCAAAATTCGATCACGGGGCACCTCAGACCTCAAAACTTAAAAGTTCTCCGAGCATTATGGTTGTTTATGCATAAGAATGCACAGGGATCATGGGGCACCAAAACCCAAAAGTCTTATTTTCGCGGGAAAATTGCACAAATGGCCGAAAATGCCCCACCGGAACAAAAATTGGACAACGGGGCACCACGGACCTCAAAACTGAAAAGTGGTCCAAGCATTATGGTTTTTTATGCATAAGAATGCATCAGGGATGACGGGGCAGGAAAACCCAAAAGTCTTATTGTCACACGAAAATTGCACAAAAGGCCGAAAATGCACCACCGGCACCAAAATTGGACAACGGGGCCCCACGAACCTCAAAACTGAAAAGTGTTCCGTGCATTATGGTTTTTTATTCATAAGAATGCACTAGAGATCACGGGGTACCAAAACGCAAAAGTCTTATTTTCGCACAAAAATTGCACCTTGTGCCGAAAATGCACCACGGGCATAAGAATTGCACAACGGGGCACCACGAACCTCAAAATTCAAAAGTGTTCCGAGCATTACGGTTTTTTATGCATAAGAGTGCACAGAAGATCATGAGGCACCTTGGATCAAAACTTTACAGTTCTCCGAGCATTATTGTTTTTTATGCATAGAATGCACTAGGGATCACGGGGCACCAAAACCCAAAAGTCTTATTTTCGCACGAAATTTCACAAATGGCCGAAAATGCACCACTGGCACCAAAATTGGTCCACGAGGCACCACGGGCCTGGAAACTAAAAAGTGCTCCAAGAATTTTGGTTTTTTATGCATAAGAATGCACCAGGAATCACGGGTTTCCAAAATCCAAAAGTCTTATTTTCGCGCGAAAATTTCACAAATGGCTGAAAATGCATTTTGGGCACCAATATTGGACCACGGGACACCACGGACCTAAAAACTGAAAAGTGTTGCGAGGATTATGGTTTTTTATGCATTAGAATGCACCAGGGATAACAGGGCACCAAAACCCAAAAGGCTTATTTTCGCATGTAAATTGCACAATGGGCCGAAAATGCACCACGGGCCCAAAATTCGATCACGGGGCACCTCAGACCTCAAAACTTAAAAGTTCTCCGAGCATTATGGTTGTTTATGCATAAGAATGCACAGGGATCATGGGGCACCAAAACCCAAAAGTCTTATTTTCGCGGGAAAATTGCACAAATGGCCGAAAATGCCCCACCGGAACAAAAATTGGACAACGGGGCACCACGGACCTCAAAACTGAAAAGTGGTCCAAGCATTATGGTTTTTTATGCATAAGAATGCATCAGGGATGACGGGGCAGGAAAACCCAAAAGTCTTATTGTCACACGAAAATTGCACAAAAGGCCGAAAATGCACCACCGGCACCAAAATTGGACAACGGGGCCCCACGAACCTCAAAACTGAAAAGTGTTCCGTGCATTATGGTTTTTTATTCATAAGAATGCACTAGAGATCACGGGGTACCAAAACGCAAAAGTCTTATTTTCGCACGAAAATTGCACCTTGTGCCGAAAATGCACCACGGGCATAAGAATTGCACAACGGGGCACCACGAACCTCAAAATTCAAAAGTGTTCCGAGCATTACGGTTTTTTATGCATAAGAGTGCACAGAAGATCATGAGGCACCTTGGATCAAAACTTTACAGTTCTCCGAGCATTATTGTTTTTTATGCATAGAATGCACTAGGGATCACGGGGCACCAAAACCCAAAAGTCTTATTTTCGCACGAAATTTCACAAATGGCCGAAAATGCACCACTGGCACCAAAATTGGTCCACGAGGCACCACGGGCCTGGAAACTAAAAAGTGCTCCAAGAATTTTGGTTTTTTATGCATAAGAATGCACCAGGAATCACGGGTTTCCAAAATCCAAAAGTCTTATTTTCGCGCGAAAATTTCACAAATGGCTGAAAATGCATTTTGGGCACCAATATTGGACCACGGGACACCACGGACCTAAAAACTGAAAAGTGTTGCGAGGATTATGGTTTTTTATGCATTAGAATGCACCAGGGATAACAGGGCACCAAAACCCAAAAGGCTTATTTTCGCATGTAAATTGCACAATGGGCCGAAAATGCACCACGGGCCCAAAATTCGATCACGGGGCACCTCAGACCTCAAAACTTAAAAGTTCTCCGAGCATTATGGTTGTTTATGCATAAGAATGCACAGGGATCATGGGGCACCAAAACCCAAAAGTCTTATTTTCGCGGGAAAATTGCACAAATGGCCGAAAATGCCCCACCGGAACAAAAATTGGACAACGGGGCACCACGGACCTCAAAACTGAAAAGTGGTCCAAGCATTATGGTTTTTTATGCATAAGAATGCATCAGGGATGACGGGGCAGGAAAACCCAAAAGTCTTATTGTCACACGAAAATTGCACAAAAGGCCGAAAATGCACCACCGGCACCAAAATTGGACAACGGGGCCCCACGAACCTCAAAACTGAAAAGTGTTCCGTGCATTATGGTTTTTTATTCATAAGAATGCACTAGAGATCACGGGGTACCAAAACGCAAAAGTCTTATTTTCGCACAAAAATTGCACCTTGTGCCGAAAATGCACCACGGGCATAAGAATTGCACAACGGGGCACCACGAACCTCAAAATTCAAAAGTGTTCCGAGCATTACGGTTTTTTATGCATAAGAGTGCACAGAAGATCATGAGGCACCTTGGATCAAAACTTTACAGTTCTCCGAGCATTATTGTTTTTTATGCATAGAATGCACTAGGGATCACGGGGCACCAAAACCCAAAAGTCTTATTTTCGCACGAAATTTCACAAATGGCCGAAAATGCACCACTGGCACCAAAATTGGTCCACGAGGCACCACGGGCCTGGAAACTAAAAAGTGCTCCAAGAATTTTGGTTTTTTATGCATAAGAATGCACCAGGAATCACGGGTTTCCAAAATCCAAAAGTCTTATTTTCGCGCGAAAATTTCACAAATGGCTGAAAATGCATTTTGGGCACCAATATTGGACCACGGGACACCACGGACCTAAAAACTGAAAAGTGTTGCGAGGATTATGGTTTTTTATGCATTAGAATGCACCAGGGATAACAGGGCACCAAAACCCAAAAGGCTTATTTTCGCATGTAAATTGCACAATGGGCCGAAAATGCACCACGGGCCCAAAATTCGATCACGGGGCACCTCAGACCTCAAAACTTAAAAGTTCTCCGAGCATTATGGTTGTTTATGCATAAGAATGCACAGGGATCATGGGGCACCAAAACCCAAAAGTCTTATTTTCGCGGGAAAATTGCACAAATGGCCGAAAATGCCCCACCGGAACAAAAATTGGACAACGGGGCACCACGGACCTCAAAACTGAAAAGTGGTCCAAGCATTATGGTTTTTTATGCATAAGAATGCATCAGGGATGACGGGGCAGGAAAACCCAAAAGTCTTATTGTCACACGAAAATTGCACAAAAGGCCGAAAATGCACCACCGGCACCAAAATTGGACAACGGGGCCCCACGAACCTCAAAACTGAAAAGTGTTCCGTGCATTATGGTTTTTTATTCATAAGAATGCACTAGAGATCACGGGGTACCAAAACGCAAAAGTCTTATTTTCGCACGAAAATTGCACCTTGTGCCGAAAATGCACCACGGGCATAAGAATTGCACAACGGGGCACCACGAACCTCAAAATTCAAAAGTGTTCCGAGCATTACGGTTTTTTATGCATAAGAGTGCACAGAAGATCATGAGGCACCTTGGATCAAAACTTTACAGTTCTCCGAGCATTATTGTTTTTTATGCATAGAATGCACTAGGGATCACGGGGCACCAAAACCCAAAAGTCTTATTTTCGCACGAAATTTCACAAATGGCCGAAAATGCACCACTGGCACCAAAATTGGTCCACGAGGCACCACGGGCCTGGAAACTAAAAAGTGCTCCAAGAATTTTGGTTTTTTATGCATAAGAATGCACCAGGAATCACGGGTTTCCAAAATCCAAAAGTCTTATTTTCGCGCGAAAATTTCACAAATGGCTGAAAATGCATTTTGGGCACCAATATTGGACCACGGGACACCACGGACCTAAAAACTGAAAAGTGTTGCGAGGATTATGGTTTTTTATGCATTAGAATGCACCAGGGATAACAGGGCACCAAAACCCAAAAGGCTTATTTTCGCATGTAAATTGCACAATGGGCCGAAAATGCACCACGGGCCCAAAATTCGATCACGGGGCACCTCAGACCTCAAAACTTAAAAGTTCTCCGAGCATTATGGTTGTTTATGCATAAGAATGCACAGGGATCATGGGGCACCAAAACCCAAAAGTCTTATTTTCGCGGGAAAATTGCACAAATGGCCGAAAATGCCCCACCGGAACAAAAATTGGACAACGGGGCACCACGGACCTCAAAACTGAAAAGTGGTCCAAGCATTATGGTTTTTTATGCATAAGAATGCATCAGGGATGACGGGGCAGGAAAACCCAAAAGTCTTATTGTCACACGAAAATTGCACAAAAGGCCGAAAATGCACCACCGGCACCAAAATTGGACAACGAGGCCCCACGAACCTCAAAACTGAAAAGTGTTTCGTGCATTATGGTTTTTTATTCATAAGAATGCACTAGAGATCACGGGGTACCAAAACGCAAAAGTCTTATTTTCGCACAAAAATTGCACCTTGTGCCGAAAATGCACCACGGGCATAAGAATTGCACAACGGGGCACCACGAACCTCAAAATTCAAAAGTGTTCAGAGCATTACGGTTTTTTATGCATAAGAGTGCACAGAAGATCATGAGGCACCTTGGACCTCAAAAATTTACAGTTCTCCGAGCATTATTGTTTTTTATGCATAGAATGCACTAGGGATCACGGGGCACCAAAACCCAAAAGTCTTATTTTCGCACGAAATTTCACAAATGGCTGAAAATGCACCACTGGCACCAAAATTGGTCCACGAGGCACCACGGGCCTGGAAACTAAAAAGTGCTCCAAGAATTTTGGTTTTTTATGCATAAGAATGCACCAGGAATCACGGGTTTCCAAAATCCAAAAGTCTTATTTTCGCGCGAAAATTTCACAAATGGCTGAAATTGCATTTTGGGCACCAATATTGGACCACGGGACACCACGGACCTAAAAACTGAAAAGTGTTGCGAGGATTATGGTTTTTTATGCATTAGAATGCACCAGGGATAACAGGGCACAAAAACCCAAAAGGCTTATTTTCGCACGTAAATTGCACAATGGGCCCAAAAATTGGATCACGGGGCACCTCAGACCTCAAAACTTCAAAGTTCTCCAAGCATTATGGTTGTTTATGCATAAGAATGAACAGGGATCATGGGGCACCAAAAACCAAAATTCTTATTTTCTCACGAAAATTTCACAAATGGCCGAAAATACACAAGCTGCACCAAAAGTGGACCACGGGGCACCACGGGCCCCAAATATTGAAAAGTGCTCCAAGCATTATGGTTTTTAATGCATAAGAATGCACCAAGGATCACAGGGCACCAAAACCCAAATGTCTTATTTTCGTGCGAAAATTGCACAAATGGCCGAAAATTCCCCACCGGCACAAAAATTGGACAACGAGGCACCACGAACCTCAAAACTGAAAAGTGTTCTATGCATTATGGTTTTTTATGCAAAAGAATGCACCAGGGCTCATGGGGCACCAAAAGCCAAATGTCCTATTTTCGCACGAAAATTGCACAATGGGCCAAAAATGCACCACGGGCACCAAAATTGGACCACGGGGCACCTCGGACTTCAATACTTAAAAGTGCTACGAGCATTATGGTTTTTTCATGCAGAAGAATGCACTAGGGATCACGGGGCACCAAAACTTAAAAGTCGTATTTCCGCATGAAAATTTCACAAATGCCCAAAAATGGACCACCGACACAAAAATTGGACCACGGGGCACCACAGACCTAAAAACTGAAAAGTGTTCTGAGCATTATGGCTTTTTATGCATAAGAATGCACCAGGGATCACAGGGCACCAAAACTCAAAAGTCTTATTGTCGCTCGAAAATTGCACAATGGGCCGAAAATGCACCACGGGCACCAAAATTGGACCACGGGGCATCTCGAACCTCAAAACTTAAAAGTTCTCCGAGCATTATCATTTTTTATGCATAAGAATGCACTAGGGATCACGGTGAACCAAAACCCAAAAGTCTTATTTTCGCACGAAAATTGCACAAATGGTCGAAAATGCACCACTAGCACCAATATTGGACCATGAGGCAGCCCGGACCTCAAAACTGAAAAAGTGTTTTCGAGCAGTATTGTTTGTTATGCATAAGAATGCGCCAGGGATCACGGGGCACCAATTCCAAAAAGTCTTATTTTCACACGAAAATTGCAAAATAGGAGGAAAATGCACCACGGGCACGAAAATTGGACCACGGTGCACTTCGGACCTCAAAACTGAAAAGTGTTCCGAGCATTATGGTTTTTTATGCATAAGAATGCAGCAGGGATTACGGGCACCAAAACTCAAAAGTCTTATTTTAGCACGAAAATTGCACAATGGGCCGAAAATGAACCACGGGCACCAAAATTGGACCACGGGGCACCTCAGACCTGAAAACTTAAAAGTTCTCCAAGGATTATGGTTTTTTATGCATAAGAATGCACCAGGGTTCACGGGGCACCAAAACCAAACAGTCTTATTTTCGCACGAAAATTGCACAAATGGACGAAAATTCACCACCGGCACGAAAATTCGACCAGGAGGCAGCGCGGACCTCAAAACTGAAAAGTGTTTGGATCAATGCATAAGAATTCTCCAGGGATCACGGGGCACCAAAACCCAAAAGTCTTATTTTCGCATGAAAATTGCACAAATGGCCGAAAATGCACCACTTACACCGTAATTGGACCACGGGGCACCACAGACCTCGAAACTGAAAAGTGTTCCAAGCATTATGATTTTTTATGCATAAGAATGCATCAGGGATCACGAGGCACCAAAACCCAAATGTCTTTTTTTCGCACGAAAATTGCACATTAGGCCGAAAATGCACGACAATCACCAAAATTGGACCACAGGGCACGTCGGAGCTCAACACTGAAAAGTGCTGTGAGCATTATGGTTTTTTAAGCATAAGAATGCACCAGGGATCACAGGGCACCAAAACGCAAAAGTCTTATTTTCGCACGAAAATTGCACAAATGGCCGAAAATGCACCACGGGCACGAAAATTGGACCATGGTGCACCTCGGACCTCAAAACTGAAAAGTGCTCTGAGCATTATGGTTTTTTATGCATAAGAATGCACCAGGGTTCACAGGGCAACAAAACTCGAAAGTCTTATTTTTGCACGAAAATTGCACAAATGGTCGAAAATGCATTATCGGCACCAAAATTGGACCACGGGACACCACGAACCTAAAAACTGAAAAGTGTTCCGAGCATTATGGCTTTTTATGCATAAGAATTCACCAGGGATCACGGAGCACCAAAACTCAAAAGTCTTATTTTCGCACGAAAATTGCACAATGGGCTGAAAATGCACCACGGGCACCAAAATTGGACCACAGGGCACCTCGGGCCTCAAAACTTAAAAGATCTTCGAGCATTATGGTTTTTTATGCATAAGAATGCACCAGGGATCACGGGGCACCTAAACTAAAAAGTCTTATTTTCGCATGAAAATTTCACATTGGGCCAAAAATGCACGACGGGCACCAAAATTGGACCACGGGGCACCACTGACCTCAAAACTGAAAAGTGTTCCGAGCATTATGGTTTTTTAAGCATAACAATGCACCAGGGATTAGGGGGCACCAAAACTCAAAATTCTTATTTTCGCACAAAAATTGCACAATGGGCCGAAAATGCACCACGGGCACCAAAATTGGACCATGGGGTACCTCGGACCTCAAAACTTAAAAGTTCTCCGAGTATTATGGTTATTTATGCATAAGAATGCACCAGGGTTCACAGGTTACCCAAACCAAAAAGTCTTATTTTCGCAGGAAAATTGCATAAATGGCCGAAAATGCACCACCGGCACCAAAATTGGACCAGGAAGCATCACGGACCCGAAAACTGAAAAGTGGTCCAATCATTGTGGTTTGTTATGCATAAGAATACTCTAGGGATCACGCGGCACCAAAACCCAAAAAATCTTATTTTCGCATGAAAATTGCACAAATGGCCGAAAATGCGCCACCAGCACCGTAATTGGACCACGGGGCACCACGGACCTGAAAATTGAAAAGTGTTCCAAGAATTATGGTTTTTTATACATAAGAATGCAGCAGGGATCACGGGGCACCAAAACCCAAAAGTCTTATTTTCGCACGAAAATTGCACAAATGGCCGAAAATGCACCACTGGCACCAATATTGGACCATGAGGTAGCACGGACCTCAAAACTGAAAAAGTGTTCCGAGCATTATGGTTTGTTATGCATAAGAATGCGCTAGGGATCACGGGGCACCAAATCCCAAAAGTCTTATTTTCGCACGAAAATTGCACATTAGGCCGAAAATGCACGCCAGGCACCAAAATTGGACCACAAGGCATGTCGGAGCTCAAAACTGAAAAGTGCTCCGAGCATTATGGTTCTTAAAGTATAAGAATGAACTAGGGATCACGGGGCACCAAAACCCAAAAGTCTTATTCTAGCACGAAAATTTCACAAATGGCCGAAAATGCACCACCGGCACCAAAACTCGACCAAGGGGTACCACGGACCTCAAAACTGAAAAGTGTTCCGAGCATTATGGTTTTTTATGCATAAGAATGCGGCAGGGATCACGAAGCACAAAAACCCAAGAGTCTTATTTTCGAAGGAAAATTGCACAAATGGCCAACAATGCACCTCCGGCACCAAAATAGGACCACCGGGCACCACGTACCTCAAAATTGAGAGTTCTGGGCATTATGGTTTTTTATGCATAAGAACACACCATGGATAACGGGGCACCAAAACCGAAAAGTCTTATTTTCGCTCGAAAATTGCACAATGGGCCGAAAATGCACCACGGGAACCTAAATTGGACCACGGGGCACCTCGGACCTCAAAACTGAAAAGCGCTATAAGCATTATGGTTCTTTATGCATAAGAATGCACAAGGTTTCACAGGGCACCTGAACCCAAAAGTGTTATTTCGCACGAAAATTGCACAAATATCCGAATATCCACCACCGGCATCAAAATTGGACCACGGGGCACCACGGATCGCAAAACTGAAAAGTGTTCTGAGCATTCTGGTTTTTTATGCATAACAATGCACCAGGGATTACGGTGAACAAAAACCCAAAAGTCTTATTTTCGCACAAAAATTGCACAATGGGCCGAAAATGCACCCCCAGCACCAAAATTGGACCACGGGGCACCACGAACCTCAATACTGAAAACTGTTCCGAGCATTATGGTTTTTTAGGCATAAGAATGCACCAAGGATCATGGGGCACTAAAACCCAAAAGACTTATTTTTGCACGAAAATTGCACAATGGGCCGAAAATGCACCACGGGCACCAAAATTGGACCACGGGGCACCTCGGACCTCAAAATTGAAAAGTTCTTCGAGCATTATGGTTTTTTATGCATAAGAATGCACCAGGGATCACAGGGCACCGAAACCCAAAAGTGTTATTTTCGCACGAAAATTGCACAATGGGCAGAAAATGCACCATGGGCACCAAAATTCGACCGCGGTGCACCTCAGACCTCAAAACTGAAAAGTGCTCTGAGCATTATGGTTTTTTATGCATAAGAATGCACCAGGGATCATAGGGCACCAAAACCCAAAAGTCTTACTTTCGCAGGAAAATTGCACAAATGGCCGAAAATTCACCACCGGCACCAAAATTGGACCATGGGGCACCAAGGATCTGAAACCTGGAAATTGTTCCAAGCATTATTGTTTTTTCTGCATAAAAATGCACCAGGGATCATGGGGAACCAAAACCCAAAAGTCTTATTTTCGCACGAAAATTGCACAACTGGCCGAAAATGCACCACCGGCATCAAAATTGGACCACGGGGCACCTCGGACATCAAAACTGAAAAGTGTTTCGAGCATTATGGTTTTTTATGTATAAGAATGGACCAGGGATCACGGGGCACCAAAACCCGAAAGTCTTATTTTCGCACGAAAATTGCACAAGTGGCCGAAAATGCACCCCCGGCACCAAAATTGGACCACGGGGCACCACGAACCTCAAGACTGAAAACTGTTCCAAGCATTATAGTTTTTTATGCATAAGAATGCACCAAGGATCACGGGGCACCAAAACTTAAAAGTCTTATTTTCGCACGAAAATTGCACAATGGGCCACGGGGCACCACGCACCTCAAAATTGAAAGGTGTTCCGAGGATTATGGTTTTTTATGCATAAGAATTCAGTAGTCATCACGGGGCACCAAAACCAAAAGTCTTATTTTCGCTTGTAAATTGCACAAATGGCCGAAAATGCACCACCGACACCAAAATTGGACCACGGGGCACCACGAACCTCAAAACTGAAAAGACTTACGAGCATTATGGTTTTTTCTGCATAAGAATGCACCAGGAATCACGGGGAACCAAAACCCTAAAGTATTATTTTCGCACGAAAATTGCACAAATGGCCGAAAATGCACCACCGGCACCAAAATTGGACCATGGGGCACCCCGCACCTCAAAATTGAAAATTGTTCTGAGGATTATGGTTTTTTATGCATAAGAATGCACCAGGCATCACGGGGCACCAAAACCCGAAAGTCTTATTTTTGCATGAAAATTGCACAAATGGCCGAAAATGCACCACTGGCACCAATATTGGACCATGAGGTAGCACGGACCTCAAAACTGAAAAAGTGTTCCGAGCATTATGGTTTGTTATGCATAAGAATGCGCCAGGGATGACGGGGCACCAAATCCCAAAGGTCTTATTTTCGCACGAAAATTGCACATTAGGACGAAAATGCACGCCAGGCACCAAAATTGGGCCACAGGGCATGTCGGAGCTCAAAACTGAAAAGTGCTCCGAGCATTATGGTTCTTAAAGTATAAGAATGAACTAGGAATCACGGGGCACCAAAACCCAAAAGTCTTATCTAGCACGAAAATTTCACAAATGGCCGAAAATGCACCACCGGCACCAAAACTCGACCAAGGGGTACCACGGACCTCAAAACTAAAAAGTGTTCCGAGCATTATGGTTTTTTATGCATAAGAATGCGGCAGGGATCACGGGGCACAAAAACCCAAGAGTCTTATTTTCGAAGGAAAATTGCACAAATGGCCAACAATTCACCTCCGGCACCAAAATAGGACCACCGGGCACCACGTACCTCAAAACTGAGAGTTCCGGGCATTATGGTTTTTTATGCATAAGAACACACCATGGATAACGGGGCACCAAAACCGAAAAGTCTTATTTTCGCTCGAAAATTGTACAATGGGCCGAAAATGCACCACGGGAACCTAAATTGGACCACGGGGCACCTCGGACCTCAAAACTGAAAAGCGCTATAAGCATTATGGTTCTTTATGCATAAGAATGCACAAGGTTTCACAAGGCACCAGAACCCAAAAGTGTTATTTCGCACGAAAATTGCACAAATATCCGAATATCCACCACCGGCATCAAAATTGGACCACAGGGCACCACGGACCTCAAAACTGAAAAGTGCTCTGAGCATTATGGTTTTTTATGCATAACAATGCACCAGGGATTACGGCGAACAAAAACCCAAAAGTCTTATTTTCGCACAAAAATTGCACAATGGGCCGAAAATGCACCCCCAGCACCAAAATTGGACCACGGGGCACCACGAACCTCAATACTGAAAACTGTTCCGAGCATTATGGTTTTTTAGGCATAAGAATGCACCAAGGATCATGGGGCACTAAAACCCAAAAGACTTATTTTTGCACGAAAATTGCACAATGGGCCGAAAATGCACCACGAGCACCAAAATTGGACCACGGGGCACCTCAGACCTCAAAATTGAAAAGTTCTTCGAGCATTATGGTTTTTTATGCATAAGAATGCACCAGGGATCACAGGGCACCAAAACCCAAAAGTGTTATTTTCGCACAAAAATTGCACAATGGGCAGAAAATGCACCATGGGCACCAAAATTCGATCGCGGTGCACCTCAGACCTCAAAACTGAAAAGTGCTCTGAGCATTATGGTTTTTTATGCATAAGAATGCACCAGGGATCACAGGGCACCAAAACCCAAAAGTCTTACTTTCGCAGGAAAATTGCACAAATGGCCGAAAATTCACCACCGGCACCAAAATTAGACCATAGGGCACCACGGATCTCAAACTTGGAAATTGTTCCAAGCATTATTGTTTTTTCTGCATAAAAATGCACCAGGGATCATGGGGAACCAAAACCCAAAAGTCTTATTTTCGCACGAAAATTGCACAACTGGCCGAAAATGCACCACCGGCATCAAAATTGGACCACGGGGCACCTCGGACATCAAAACTGAAAAGTGTTTCGAGCATTATGGTTTTTTATGTATAAGAATGGACCAGGGATCACGGGGCACCAAAACCCGAAAGTCTTATTTTCGCACGAAAATTGCACAAGTGGCCGAAAATGCACCCCCGGCACCAAAATTGGACCACGGGGCACCACGAACCTCAAGACTGAAAACTGTTCCAAGCATTATAGTTTTTTATGCATAAGAATGCACCAAGGATCACGGGGCACCAAAACTTAAAAGTCTTATTTTCGCACGAAAATTGCACAATGGGCCACGGGGCACCACGCACCTCAAAATTGAAAGGTGTTCCGAGGATTATGGTTTTTTATGCATAAGAATGCAGTAGTCATCACGGGGCACCAAAACCAAAAAGTCTTATTTTCGCTTGTAAATTGCACAAATGGCCGAAAATGCACCACCGACACCAAAATTGGACCACGGGGCACCACGAACCTCAAAACTGAAAAGACTTACGAGCATTATGGTTTTTTCTGCATAAGAATGCACCAGGAATCACGGGGAACTAAAACCCTAAAGTATTATTTTCGCACGAAAATTGCACAAATGGCCGAAAATGCACCACCGCACCAAAATTGGACCATGGGGTACCCCGCACCTCAAAATTGAAAATTGTTCTGAGGATTATGGTTTTTTATGCATAAGAATGCACCAGGCATCACGGGGCACCAAAACCCGAAAGTCTTATTTTTGCATGAAAATTGCA
Source organism: Pueraria montana var. lobata (assembly GCA_026413185.1). Classification (NCBI taxonomy): domain Eukaryota; kingdom Viridiplantae; phylum Streptophyta; class Magnoliopsida; order Fabales; family Fabaceae; genus Pueraria; species Pueraria montana. The sequence continues at coordinate 76,051,127 of CM048648.1, forward strand.
CAAATGGCCGAAAATGCACCACCGGCACCAAAATTGGACCACGGGGCACCATGAACCTCAAAACAAAAGAGAGTTCTGAGCATTTTGGATTTTTCTGGATAAGAATGTACCGGGGATCACGGGGCACCAAAACTCAAAAGTCTTATTTTCGCACGAAAATTGCAAAATGGGCCGAAAATGCACCACGTGCCCCAAAATTGGACCACGGGGCACCTCGGACCTCAAAACTTAAAAATGGTCTGAGCATTATTTTTTTACGCTTAAGAATGCACCAGGGATCACGGTGCACCAAAACGCAAAAGTGATATTTTCTCACGAAAATTGCATAAATGTTCGAAAATGGACCACCGGCACAAAAATTGGACCACGGGGCACCAAAACCCAAAAGTCTTATTTTCGCACAAAAATTGCATAGTGGGCCGAAAATGCTCCACGGGCACCAAAATTAGACCACGGGGCACATCGAACATCAAACCTGAAAAGTGCTCCAAGCATTATGGTCTTTTATGCATAAGAGTGCACCAGGGATCACGTGGCTCCAAAACCCGAAAGTCTGATTTTCCCACGAAAATTGCATAAATGGCCGAAAATGCACCACGGGCACCAAAATTGGACCACGGGGCACCTCGGACCTCAAAACATAAAAATGGTCCAAGCATTATATTTTTTTTATGCATAAGAATGCACCAGGGATCACGGGGCACCAAAACCCAAAAGTCTTATTTTCGCACGAAAATTGTACAAAAGGCCGTAAATGCACTACCGGCACCAAAATTGGACCATGGGGCACCACGCACCTCAAAACTGAAAAGTGTTCCGAGCATTATGGTTTTTTATGCATAAGAATGCACCAGGGATCACAGGGCACCAAAACCCAAAAGTCTAAGTTTCGCACGAAATTTGCAGAATGGGTCGAAAATCCACCACGGGCACCAAAATTGGACCACGGGGCACCTCGGACCTCAAAATTGAAAAGTGCTATGAGCATTATGGTTTTTATGCATAAGAATGCATCAGGGATCTCGAGGCACCAAAACCCAAAAGTCTTATTTTCGCACGAAAATTGCACAAATGGCCGAAAATGCCCCACCGGCACCAAAATAGGACCACGGGGCACCACACACCTCAAAACTCAAAAGTCTTCCGAGCATTATGGTTTTTTATGCATAAGAATGAACCAGGGATCACGGGGCACCAAAACCCAAAAGTCTTATTTTCATACCAAAATTGCACAATGGGCCGAAAGTGCACCGTTGGCACCAAAATTCGACCACGGGGCACCTCGAATCTCAAATTATAAAAGTCCTCCAACCATTATGGTTTTTTATGCATAAGAATGAACCAGAGATCACACGGCACCAAAACCTAAAAGTCTTATTTTCGCACGAAAATTGCACAAATGGCCGAAAATGCAACACCGGCACAAAAATTGGACCATGGGGCACCTTGGACTTCAAAACTGAAAAGTGCTATGAGCATTATGGTTTCTAATGCATAAGAATGCACCAGGGATCACGGGGTACAAAAACCCAATAGTCATATATTCGCACGAAAATTGTAGAATGGGCCGAAAATGCCCCACGGGAACGAAAATTGGACCACGGGGCACCTCAGACCTCAAAATTTAAAAGTGCTACGAGCATTATGGTTTTTTATGCATAAGAACGCACCAGGGATCACGGGGCACCGAAACCCAAAAGTCTTATTTTTGCACGAAAATTGCACAAATGACCAAAAATGCACCACCGGCACCAAAATTGGACCACGGGGCACCACCCACCTCAAAAATGAAAAGTGTTCCGAGCTTTATGGTTTTTTATGCATAAGAATGAACCACAGATCACGGGGCACCAAAACACAAAAGTCTTATTTTCGCACCAAAATTGCACCATGTGCCGAAAATGCACCACGGGCACCAAAATTCGATCACGGGGCACCTCGGACCTCAAAACTTAAAAGTGCTCCAAGCATTATTATTTTTTATGCATAAGAATGAACCAGAGATCACGGGGCACCAAAACCCAAAAGTCTTATTTTCCTCTGAAAATTGCACAAATGGCTGAGAATGCCCCAAAGGCACCAAAATTGGACCACGGGGCACCACGAACCTCAAAACTGAAAAGAGTTCCGAGCATTATGGTTTTTTATGCATAAAAATGCACTAGGGATCATGGGGCACCAAAACCCAAAAGTCTTATTTTCCCTTGAAACTTGCACAAAAGGCCGAAAATGCATCACCGACACCAAAATTGGACCACGGGGCACCACGCACCTCAAAACTGAAAAGTGTTTCGAGCATTATGGATTTTTATGCATAAGAATGCACCAGGATTCACAGAGCACCAAAACCCACAAGTCTTATTTTCGCAGGAAAATTGCACAAATGGCCGAAAATGCACCACCGTCACCAAATTTTGACCACGGGGCACCTTGGACCTCAAAACTGAAAAGTGCTATGAGCATTTTGGTTTCTTATGCATAAGAATGCACCAGGGAATATGAGGCACCAAAACCCAAAAGTCATATATTCGCAAGAAAATTTCAGAATGGGCCCAAAATGCCCCACGGGCACCAAAATTGGACCACGAGGCACCTCAGCCCACAAAATTGAAAAGTGCTATGAGCATTATAGTTTTTTTAAGCATAAGAATGCCCCAGGGATCACGGGGCACCAAAACCCAAAAGTCATATTTTCGCACGAAAATTGTAGAATGGGCCGAAAATGCACCACAGGCACCAAAATTGTAGAATAGGCCGAAAATGCACCACATGCACCAAAATTGGACTACGGGTCGCCTCAGACCTCAAAATTGAAAAGTGTTATGAGCATTATAGTTTTTTATGCAAAAGAACGCACCAGGGATCAAGGGGCACCAAAACCCAAAGGTCTTATTTTCGCTCGAAAATTGCACAAATGGCCGAAAATGCACAACCGACACCAAAATTGGACCATGGGGCACCTCAAACCTCAAAATAAAAAAGTGCTACGAGCATTATGGGTTTTTATGCATAAGAATGCACCAGGGATCACGGGGCAAAAAAACCAAAAAGTCATATTTTCGCACGAAAATTGCAGAATAGGCCGAAAATGCACCACTGGCACCACAATTGGACCACGGGGCACCTCGGACCTCAAAACTTAAAAGTGCTCCAAGCATTACGATTTTCTATGCATAAGAATGAACCAGAGATCATGGGCCACCAAAACCCAAATAGTCTTATTTTCCCTTGAAAATTGTACAAATGGCCGAAAATGCCCCACCGACACCAAAATTGGACCACTGGGCACCACGGACCTCAAAACTGAAAAGAGTTCCGAGCATTATGGTTTTTTATGCATAAGAATGCACTAGGGATTATGGGGTACCAAAACCCAAAAGTCTTATTTTCCCTTGAAAATTGCACAAATGGCCAAAAGTCTAATTTTCGAACGAAAATTGCACAAATGGCAGAAAATGAACCACCGGGACCAAAATTGGACCACGGGGCACCACGGACCTCACAACTGAAAAGAGTTCCAAGCAGTATGGCTTTTTATGCATAAGAATGTACCAGGGATCACAGGGCACCAAAACCCAAAAGTCTTATTTTCGCACGAAAGTTGCACAAATGGCCGAAAATGCACAATCGGCACCAAAATTGGACCACGGGGCCGCTCGGACCTCAAAACTTAAAAGTAGTCCGAGCTTTGTGGTTTTTTATGCATAGGAATGTACCAGGGATCACGGGGCACCAAAACACAAAAGTCTTATTTTTGCACGAAAATTGCCGAATGGGCCGAAAATGCACCACGGGCACCAAAATTTGACCACGAAGCACCTCAGACCTCAAAATTGAAAAATGAAAAGACCATTATTTTTTATGCATAAGAATGGACCAGGGATCACGAGGCACCAAAACCCAAAGTCTTATTTTCGCACGAAAATTGCACAAATGGCCGAAAATGCACCACCGGCACCAAAATTGGACCATGGGGTACCACGCACCTCAAAACTGAAAAGTGGTCTAAGCAATATAGTTTTTTATGCATAAGAATGCACCAGGAATCACGGGGCACCAAATCCCAAAAGTCTTATTTTCGCACGAAAATTGCATAATGGGCCGAAAGTGCACCACGGGCACCAAAATTGGACCACGGGGAACCTCAGACCTAAAAACTGAAAAGTGATACAAGCATTATGGTTTTTTATGCATAAGAATGCACCATGGATCACGTGGCACCAAAACCCAAAAGTCTTATTTTCGCATGAAAATTGTACAAATGGCCGAAAATGCACCACCGGCACCAAAATTGGACCACGGGACACCACACACCTCAAAACTGAAAAGTGGTCTAGGCATTATAGTTTTTTATGCATAAGAATGCACCAGGAATCACGGGGCACCAAAACCCAAAAGTCTGATTTTCGCACGAAAATTGCTTCAATGGCTGAAAATGCACAACCGGTACCAAAATTGGACCCCGGGGTACCACGGACCTCAAAACTAAAAAGTGGTCCGAGTATTATGGTTCTTTATGCATAAGAATGCATCAGGGATTAGAAGGCACCAAAACCCAAAAGTTTTATTTTCGAACGAAAATTGCACAAACGGCCGAAAATGCACAATCGGCACCAAAATTGGACCACGGGGCCGCTCGGACCTCAAAACTTAAAAGTAGTCCGAGCTTTGTGGTTTTTTATGCATAGGAATGTACCAGGGATCACGGGGCACCAAAACACAAAAGTCTAATTTTTGCACGAAAATTGCCGAATGGGCCGAAAATGCACCACGGGCACCAAAATTTGACCACGAAGCACCTCAGACCTCAAAATTGAAAAATGAAAAGACCATTATTTTTTATGCATAAGAATGGACCAGGGATCACGAGGCACCAAAACCCAAAGTCTTATTTTCGCACGAAAATTGCACAAATGGCCGAAAATGCACCACCGGCACCAAAATTGGACCATGGGGTACCACGCACCTCAAAACTGAAAAGTGGTCTAAGCAATATAGTTTTTTATGCATAAGAATGCACCAGGAATCACGGGGCACCAAAACCCAAAAGTCTTATTTTCTCACGAAAATTGCATAATGGGCCGAAAGTGCACCACGGGCACCAAAATTGGACCACGGGGCACCTCAGACCTAAAACCTGAAAAGTGATACAAGCATTATGGTTTTTTATGCATAAGAATGCACCATGGATCACGTGGCACCAAAACCCAAAAGTCTTATTTTCGCATGAAAATTGTACAAATGGCCGAAAATGCACCACCGGCACCAAAATTGGACCACGGGACACCACACACCTCAAAACTGAAAAGTGGTCTGAGCATTATAGTTTTTTATGCATAAGAATGCACCAGGAATCACGGGGCACCAAAACCCAAAAGTCTTATTTTCGCACGAAAATTGCTTCAATGGCTGAAAATGCACAACCTATACCAAAATTGGACCCCGAGGTACCACGGACCTCAAAACTGAAAAGTGGTCCGAGTATTATGGTTCTTTATGCATAAGAATGCATCAGGGATCAGAAGGCACCAAAACCCAAAAGTTTTATTTTCAAACGAAAATTGCACAAACGGCCGAAAATGCACCACCGGCACTAAAATTGGACCACGACGCACCACAGACCTCAAAATTGAAAAGTGTTCCAAGCATTATGGTTTTTTATGCATAAAAATGCTCCAGGGATCACGGGGCACCAAAACCCAAAAGTCTTATTTTCGCACGAAAATTGCACAATGGGTCGAAAATGCACCACGGGCACCAAAATGAGACCACGGGGCACCTTGGGCCTCAAAAATGAAATGTGCTCCAAGCATTATGGTTTTAATGCATAATAATGCACCATGGATCACGGGGCACCAAAACCCAAAAGTCTTATTTACGCATGAAAATTTAACAAATGGCCGAAAATGCACCCCCGACACCAAAATTGGACCACGGGGCACCACGAACCTCAAAACTGAAAAGTGCTCAAAGCATTATGGTTTTTAATGCATAAGAATGCACAAGGGATCACGGGGCACCAAAACCCAAAAGTCTTCTTTTCGCACGAAAATTGCACAATGGGCCGAAAATGCACCACGGGCACCAAAATTGGACCACGGGGCACCTCGGACATCAAAACTGAAAAGTGCTTTGAGCATTATGATTTTTTATACATAAGAATGCACCATGGATCACGGGGCACCAAAACCCAAAAGTCTTATTTTCGCACGAAAATTGCACAATGGGCCGAAAATGCACCACCTGCACCAAAATTAGACCACGGGCACCACGAACCTCAAAACTGAAAAGTGTTCCGAGCATTATGGTTTTTTATGCATAAAAATGCACCAGGGATCACGGGGCACCAAAACCCAAAAGTTTTATTTTCGCCCGAAAATTGCTCAATGCTCCGAAAATGCACCACGGGCACCTAAATTAGGGCACGGGGCACCAAGGACCTCAAAACTGAAAAGTGCTCCAAGCATTATGGTTTTTTATGCATAAGAATGCACCGTGGATCACGGGGCACCCAAACCCAAAATTCTTCTTTTCGCATGAAAATTGCACAATGGGCCGAAAATGCACTACCGGCACCAAAATTAGACCACGGGGCAGCTCGGACATCAAAATTGAAAAGTGCTTCTAGCATTATGGTTTTTTATGCATAAGCATGCACCATGGATCACGGGGCACCAAAACCCAAAAGTCTTATTTTCGCACGAAAATTGCTCAAGTAGACGAAAATGCACCCCCGGCACCAGTATTGGACCATGGGGCACCACGAACTTAAGACTGAAAACTGTTCCAAGCATTATGGTTTTTCATGCATAAGAATGCACCAAGGATCACGGGGCCCCAAAACCCAAAAGTCTTATTTTCGCACGAAAATTCCGCAATGGGCCGAAAATGCACCACGAGCACCAAAATTGGACCACAGGGTACCTCGGACCTCAATACTTAAAACTTCTCCGACCATTATGGTTTTTTATGCATAAGAATACACCAGGGATCATGGGGCAACAAAACCCAAAAGTTTTATTTTCGCACGAAAATTGCAAAAATGGCCGAAAATGCACCATCGGCACCAAAATTGGACTACGGGGCACAACGCACCTCAAAACTGAAAAGTGTCCGACCCTTACAGTTTTTTATGCATAGGAATGCACCAGGGATCACGAGGCACCAAAACCCAAAAGTCTTATTTTCGCACAAAAATTGAACAAATGGCCAAAAATGCACCACCGGCAGAAAAATTGGACCACGGGGCACCACGAACCTCAAAACTGAAAAGTGTTCCAAGCATTATGGTTTTTTATGCATTAAAATGCACCAGGGATCACGCGGCACCAAAACCCCAAAGTTTTATTTTCGAACGAAAATTGCACAAATGGTCGAAAATGCACCACCGGCACCAAAATTGGACCACGGGGCACCATGGACCTCAAAACTTAAAAGTTCTCCGAGCATTATGGTTCTTTATGCATGAGAATGCACCAGGGATCAAAAGGCACCAAAACCCAAAACTCTTATTTTCGAACGAAAATTGCACAAATGGCCGAAAATGCACCACCGGCACTAAAATTGGACCACGACGCACCACGAACCTCAAAACTGAAAAGTGTTCCAAGAATTATGATTTTGTATGCATAAAAATGCACCAGGGATCACGGGGAACCAAAACCCATAAGTCTTATTTTCGCACGAAAATTGCACAGTGGGCCGAAATTGCACCACGGGCACCAAAATGAGACCGCGGGGCACCTCGAGCCTAAAAACTGAAAAGTGCTCCAAGAATTATGATTTTTTATGCATAATAATGCACCATGGATCACGGGGCACCAAAACCCAAAAGTCTTATTTACGCATGAAAATTTAACAAATGGCCGAAAATGCACCCCCGACACCAAAATTGGACCACGGGGCACCACGGACCTCAAAACTGAAAAGTGCTCAAAGCATTATGGTTTTTAATGCATAAGAATGCACAAGGGATCACGAGGCACCAAAACCCAAAAGTCTTCTTTTCGCACGAAAATTGCACAATGGGCCGAAAATGCACCACGAGCACCAAAATTGGACCACGGGGCACCTCGGACATCAAAACTGAAAAGTGCTTTGAGCATTATGATTTTTTATGCATAAGAATGCACCATGGATCACGGGTCACCAAAACCCAACAGTCTTATTTTCGCACGAAAATTGCTCAAGTGGCTGAAAATGCACCCCCGGCACCAAAATTGGACCACTGGGCACCACGGACCTCAAAAATGAAAAGTGCTCCAAGCATTATGGTTTTTTATGCATAAAAATGCATCAGGGATCACGCGGCACCAAAACCCAAAAGTCTTATTTTCGCACGAAAATTGCACAAATGGCCGAAAATGCACCACCAGCACCAAAATTGGACCACGGGGCACCACGAACCTCAAAACTTAAAAGTCCTCTGAGCATTTTGGTTCTTTATGCATAAGAATGCACCAGGGATCAGAAGGCACCAAAACCCAAAAGTCTTATTTTCAAACGAAAATTGCACAAATGGCCAAAAATGCACCACCGGCACTAAAATTTGGCCACAAGGCACCACGGACTTCAAAACTGAAAAGTGTTCCAAGCATTATGGTTTTTTATGCATACAAATGCACCAGGGATTATGGGCACCAAAACCCAAAAGTCTTATTTTCGCACGAAAATTGCAAAATGGGCCGAAAATGCAGCACGGGCACCAAAATGAGACCACGGGGCACCTCGGGCCTCAAAACTGAAAAGTGCTCCAAGAATTATGGTTTTTTATGCATAAGAATGCACCATGGATCACGGGGCACCAAAAACCAAAAGTCTTATTTACGCACGAAAATTTCACAAATGGTCGAAAATGCACCCCCGACACCAAAATTGGACCACGGGGCACCACGGACCTCAAAACTGAAAAGTGTTCCAAGCATTATGGTTTTTTATGCATAAGAATGCTCTAGGGATCACGGGGCACCAAAATCCAAAAGTCTTATTTTCGCACGAAAATTGCAAAATGGGCCGAAAATGCAGCACGGGCACCAAAATGAGACCACGGGGCACCTCGGGCCTCAAAACTGAAAAGTGCTCCAAGAATTATGGTTTTTTATGCATAAGAATGCACCATGGATCACGGGGCACCAAAACCGAAAAGTCTTATTTACGCACGAAAATTTCACAAATGGTCGAAAATGCACCCCCGGCACCAAAATTGGACCACGGGGCACCACGGACCTCAAAACTGAAAAGTGTTCCAAGCATTATGGTTTTTTATGCATAAGAATGCTCTAGGGATCACGGGGCACCAAAACCCAAAAGTCTTATTTTCACACGAAAATTGCACAACTGGCCGAAGATGCACCACCTGCACCAAAATTGGACCACGGGGCACCACGAACCTCAAAACTGAAAAGTGTTCTTAGCATTATGGTTTTCTATGCATAAGAATGCACCAGGGATCACGGGGCACCAAAACCCAAAAGTCTTATTTTCGCACGCAAATCCACAATATGCCGAAAATGCACCATGGGCACCAAAATTGGACCACGGGGCACCTCGGACCTCAAAACTGAAAAGTGCTCCAAGAATTATGGTTTTTTATACATAAGAATGCACCAAGGCTCATGGGGCACCAACCCCAAAAGTCTTATTTTCACACGAATATTGCATAAATGGCCGAAAATGCACCACTGGCACCAAAATCGGACCACGGGGCACCACGAACCTCAAAAATGAAAAGTGTTCCAAGAATTATGGTTTTTTATGCATAAGAATGCTTTGGGGATCACGGGGCACCAAAACCCAAAAGTCTTATTTCCACACGAAAATTGCACAACTGGCCGAAGATGCACCACCTGCACCAAAATTGGACCACGGGGCACCACGAACCTCAAAACTGAAAAGTGTTCTGAGCATTATGGTTTTCTATGCATAAGAATGCACCAGGGATCACGGGGCACCAAAACCCAAAAGTCTTATTTTCGCACGCAAATCCACAATATGCCGAAAATGCACCACGGGCACAAAAATTGGACCACGGGGCACCTCGGACCTCAAAACTTAAAGGTGGTCCGAGCATTATCATTTTTTATGCATAAGAATGCACCAGGGACCAAGGGGCACCAAAACCCAAAAGTCTTTTTTTCACCCGAAAATTGCCCAAATTGCCGAAAATGCACCACCGAAACCAAAATTTGACCACGGGGCACCACAGACATCAAAACTAAAAAGTGCTTCGAGCAATATTGTTTTTTATGCATAAGATTGTACCAGGGATCACGGGGAAACAAAACCCCAAAGTCTTATTTTCGCACGAAAATTGCACAAATTGCCGAAAATGCACCACCGGCATCAAAATTGGACCATGGGGCACCACAGACCTCAAAACGTAAAAGTGCTCCGAGCATTATGGTTCTTTATGCGTAAGAATTCACCAGGGATCAGAAGGCACCAAAACCTAAAAGTTTTTTTTTTGAACGAAAATTGCACAAATGGTCGAAAATGCACCACCGGCACTAAAATTGGACCACGACGCACCACAGTCCTCAAAACTGAAAAGTGTTCCAAGCATTATGGTTTTTTATGCATAAAAATGCTCCAGGGATCACGGGGCACCAAAACCCAAAAGTCTTATTTTCGCACGAAAATTGCACAAGGGGCCGAAAATGCACCACGGGCACCAAAACCCAAAAGTTTTATTTTCAAACGAAAATAGCACAAATGGCCGAAAAAGCACCACCGGCACCAAAATTGCACCACGACGGACCACATACCTGAAAACTAAAAATTGTTCCAAGCATTATGTTTTTTTATGCATAAAAATGCACCAGGGATCACAGAGCACCAAAACCCAAAAGTCATATTATCGAACGAAAATTGCACAAATGGCCGAAAATGCACCACCGGCACCAAAATTGGACCACGACGCACCACGGACCTAAAAACTGAAAAGTGTTCCAAGCATTATGGTTTTTTATGCATAAAAATGCACCAGGGATGACGGCTCACCATAACCCAAAAGTCTTATTCTCCACGAAAATTGTACAATGGGCCGAAAATGCACCAAGAGCACCAAAATTAGACCACGGGGCACCTCGGACCTCAAAACTGAAAAGTTCTCCAAGCATTATGGTTTTTTATGAATAAGAATGCACCATGGATCACGGGGCACCAAAACCCAAAAGTCTTATTTACGCTCGAAAATTTTACAAATGGCCGTAAATGCACCACCGGCACCAAAATTGGACCACGGGGCACCACGGACCTCAAAACTGAAAAGTACTCCAAGCAATATGGTTTTTTATGCATAAGAATGCTCTAGGGATCACGGGGCACCAAAATCCAAAAGTCTTATTTTCGCACGAAAATTGCATAACAGGCCGACAATGCACCACCGGCACCCAAATTGGACCACGGGGCACCACGAACCTCAAAATTGAAAAGTATTACGAGCATTATGGTTTTTTAGGCATAAGAATGCACCAAGGATCACGGGGCAAAGTCTTATTTTCGCATGCAAACCCATAATATGCCGAAAATGCACCACGGGCACAAAAGTTGGACCACGGGGCACCTCGAACTTCAAAACTTAAAGGTGGTTCGAGCATTATGGTTTTTTATGCATAAGAATGCACCAGGGATCAAGGGGCACCAAAACCTAAAAGTCTTATTTTCGCACGAAAATTGTACAAATGGCCGAAAATGCAGCACCGACACCAAAATTGGACCACGGGGCACCACGGACCTCAAAACTGAAAAGTGTTCCGATTATTATGGTTTTTTTATGCATAAGAATGCAACAGGGATCACGGGGCACCAAAACCCAAAAGTCTTATTTTTGCACGAATATTGCACAATGGGCCGAAAATGCACCACGAGCACCAAAATTGGACAACCGGGCACCTCGGACCTCAAAACTGAAAAGTGTTGTGAGCATAATCATTTTTTATGGATACGAATACGCCAAGGATCACAGGGCACCAAAACCTAGAAGTCTTATTTTAGCTCGAAAATTACACAAATGGCTGAAAATGCACCCCCAGCACCAAAATTGGACCATGGGGCACCACAAACCTTAAGACTAAAAAATGTTCCAAGCATTATGGGTTTTTATGCATAGGAATGCACCAAGGATCACAGGGCACCAAAACCCATAAGTCTTATTTTTGCACGAAAATCGCAGAATGGGCCGAAAATGCACCACGGGCACCTAAATTGGACCATGGGGCACTAGGACCTAAAAAATGAAAAGTTCTATGAGCATTATGGTAATTTAAGCATAAGAATACACCAAGGTTCACATGGCACCAAAACCCAAAAGTCTTGTTTTCGCACGAAAATTGCATAATGGTTTGAAAATGCACCACGGGCACCAAAATTGGACCACGGGGCACCTCAGACCTCAAAACTTAAAGGTGGTCTGAGCATTATGGTTTTCTATGCATAAGAATGCACCAAGGATAACGAGGCACCACAATCCAAATGTCTTATTTTCGCAAGAAAATTGAACAAACGGCCGAAACTGCACCACCGGCACCAAAATTGGACAACGAGGCACCACAGACCTCAATACTTAAAAGTGCTCCAAGCATTATGGTGTTTTACGCATAAGAATGCACTAGGGATCACGAGGCACGAAAACCCAAAACTCTTATTTTCGCACGAAAATTGCACAACAATCCGAAAATGCACCACCGGCACCCAAATTGGACCACGGGGCACCACGAACCTCAAAACTAAAAAGTGTTTCGAGCATTATGGTTTTTATGCATAAGATTGCACCAGGGATCACGGGGCACCAAAACCCAATAGTCTTATGTTCGCACGGAAATTGCACAATGGGCCGGAAATACACCACGGTCACGAAATTTAGACAATGGGGAAGCTCGGACTTCAAAACTGAAAAGTGCTCTGAGCATTATGATTTTTTATGCATAAGAATGCACCAGGGATCACGGGGCACCAAAACCCGAAAGTATTATTTTCGCACGAAAATTCCACAATGGGCCGAAAATGCACCACGGGCACCAAAATTGGACCACAGGGTACCTCGGACCTCAATACTTAAAAGTACTTCGAGCATTATGGTTTTATATGCATAAGAATGCACTAGGGATCACGGGGCACCAAAACCCAAAAGTCTTATTTTTGCACAAAAATTGCACAAATTGCCGAAAATGCACCACCGGCACCAAAATTTGACCACGGGACACCACGAACCTCAAGACTGAAAACTGTTAAGAGCATTATGGTTTTTGATGCATAAGAATGCACTAAGGATCATGGGGCACCAAAACCCAAAAGTCTTATTTTTGCACGAAATTTCACAAATTGCCGAAAATGCACCACCAGCACCAAACTTGGACCACGGGGCTCCTCGGACCTCAAAACTGAAAACTGTTAAGAGCATTATGGTTTTTTATGCATAAGAATGCAGCAAGGATCATGGGGCACCGAAACCCAAAAGTCTTATTTTCGCACGAAAATTGCACTAATGGCTGAAAATGCATTACCGGCACCAAAACTGGACAACGGGGCACCACGGACCTAAAAGCTGAAAAGTATTCCGAGTATTATGGTTTTTTATGCATAACAATGCACCAAGGATCACGGGGCACCAAAACCCAAAAGTCATATTTTCGCACGAAATTTCACAAGTAGCCGAAAATGCACCACCAGCACCAAACTTGGACCACGGGGCACCTCGGACCTCAAAACTTAAAAGTTCTCTGAGCATTATGGTTTTTTATGCATAAGAATGCACCAGGGATCCCGGGGCACAAAAACCCAAAAGTCTTATTTTCGTACGAAAATTGCACAACTGGCCGAAAATGCACCACTAGAACCAAAATTGGACCACGGGGCACCACGAACCTCAAAACTGAAAAGTGTTCAGAGCATTATGGTTTTTTATGCAAAAGAATGGACCAGGGATCACGCGGCACCAAAACCCAAAAGTCTTATTTTCGCATGAAAATGGCATAATGGGCCGAAAATGCACCACGGGCACCAAAATTGGACCACGGGGTACCTCGGACATCAAAACTAAAACTTGGTTCGAGCATTACGGTTTTTTATGCATAAGAATGCACCAGGGATCACGGGGCACCAAAACCCAAAAGTCTTATTGTCACACGAAAATTGTACAAATGGCCGAAAATGCACCACCGGCACCAAAATTGGACCACAGGGCACCACGAACCTCAAAACTGAAAAATATTCCGAGCATTATGGTTTTTTATGCATAAGAATGCACCAGGGATCATGGGGCACCAAAACCCAAAAGTCTTATTTTCGCACGAAAATAGGACAAATGGCCGAAAATGCACCACAGGCACCAAAATTGGACCACGGGGCAACTCGGACCTCAAAACTTAAAAGTGGTCCGAGCATTATATTTTTTTATGCATAAGAAGGCACCAAGGATTACGGGGCACCAAAATGCAAAAGTGTTATTTTTGCACGAAAATTGCACAAATGACCGAAAATGCACCATCAGCACCAAAATTGGACCACGGGACCGCACGGACCTCAAAACTGAAAAGTGGTCCGAGCATTATGGTTTTTTATGTGTAAGAATGCACCAGGGATTATGGGGCACCAAAACCCAAAAGTCTTATTTACGCAACAAAATTTCACAAATGGCCGAAAATGCACCACCGGCACCAAAATTGTACCATGGGGCACCACGGATCTCAAAACTGAAGAGTGTTCTGAGCATTATGGCTTTTTATGCATAAGAATACACCAGGGATCACGGGGTACCAAAACCCAAAAGTCTTATGTTCGCACGAAAATTGCACAATGGGCCGAAAATGCACCACGAGCACCAAAATTGGACCACGGGGTACCTCAGACCTCAATACTTAAAAGTGCCCCGACCATTATGATTTTTTATGCATAAGAATACACCAGGGATCACGGGGCACTAAAACCCAAAAGTCTTATTTTCGCACGAAAATTGCACAAATGGTCGAAAATGCACCACCGGCACCAAAATTGGACCACGGGGCTCGTCAGAGCTCAAAACTGAAAAGTGCTCCGAGCATTATGGTGTTTTATGCATAAGAATGCAACAGTGATCACGGGGCACCAAAACCCAAAAGTCTTATTTTCGCACAAAAATTGCACAACTGGCCGAAAATGAACCACCGGCACCAAAATTGGACCACGAGGTACGACGGACCTCAAATTCGAAAAGTGTTCGTGGTGCCCCGTGGTCCAATTTTGGTGTCGGTGGTGCATTTTCGAACATTTATGAAATTTTCTTGCGAAAATAAGACTTTTGGGTTTTGGTGCCCCATGATCCATGGTGCATTCTTATGCATAAAAAACCATAATGCTCAGAGAACTTTTAAGTTTTGAGGTCCGAGGTGCCCCGTGGTCCAATTTTGGTGCCGTGGTGCATTTTCGACCCATTGTCCAATTTTCGTGCGAAAATAAGACTTTTGGGTTTTGGTACCCCATGATCCCTGGTGCATTCTTATGCATAAAAAACCATAATGCTTGGAGCACTCTTCAGTTTTGAGGTCCAGGGTGCCCCGTGGTCCAATTTTGGTGTCGGTGGTGCATTTTTGGCCTTTTGTGAAATTTTCTTACGAAAATAAGACTTTTGGGTTTTGGTGCCCCGTGATCCCTTGTGCATTCTTATGCATAAAAAACCATAATGCTTGGAACACTTTTCAGTTTTTAGGTCCGTGGTGCCCCGTGGTCCAATTTTGGTGTCGGTAATGCATTTTCGGCCATTTGTGGAATTTTCGTGCGAAAATAAGACTTTTGGGTTTTGGTTCCCTATGAGCCCTGGTGCATTATTATGCATAAATAACCATAACGCTCATAGATCTTTTCAATTTTGAAGTTTGAGGTGCCTCGTGGTCCAATTTTGGTGCCCGCGGCGCATTTTCGGCACATTGTGCAATTTTCGTGCAAAGATAAGACTTTTTGGATTTTGGGGCCTCGTGATCCTAGGTGCATTCTTATGCTTAAAAAACCATCATGCTCGGAACACTTTTCAGTTTTGAGGTTCGTGGTGCCCCGTTGTCCAATCTTGGTGCCGGTAGTGCAATTTCGGCCATTTGCGCTATTTTCGTGCGAAAATAAGAATTTCGGGTTTAGGTGCCCCGTGATCCCTGTTGCATTCTTATGCATAAAAAACCATAATGCTTGGAGCACTTTTCAGTTTTGAGTTCCGTGGTGCCCCGTGGTCCAATTTTGGTACCGGTGCTGCATTTTCGGCCATTTGTGCAATTTTCGTGCGAAAATAAGACTTTTGAGTTTTGGTGCCCTGTGATCCCTGGTGCATTCTTATGCGTAAAAAACCATAATGCTTGGAGAACTTTTAAGTTTGGAGGTCCGAGGTGCCCCGTGATCCAATTTTGGTGCTCGTGGTGCATTTTCGGCCCATTGTGGAATTTTCGTGCAGAAATAAGACTTTTGGGTTTTGGTGCCCCGTGATCCATGGGGCATTCTTATGCATAAAAAACCATAATGCTTGGAACACTTTTCAGTTTTGACGTCCGTGGTGCCCCGTGGTCCGATTTTGGTGCCAGTGGTGCATTTTCGGCCATTTGTGCAATATTCGTGTGAAAATAAGACTTTTGGGTTTTGGTGCCCTATGAGCCCTGGTGCATTCTTATGTATAGAAAACCATAATGCTTATAACACTTTTCAGTTTTGAAGTCTGAAGTGCCTCGTGGTCCAATTTTGGTGCCTGCGGTGCATTTTCGGCGCATTGTGCAATTTTCGTGTGAAAATAAGACTTTTAGGTTTTGGGGCCTTGTGATCCCTGGTGCATTCTTATGCATAAAAAACCATAATGCTCGGAACACTTTTCAGGTTTGAGGTTCGTGGTGTCCCGTTGTCCAATTTTGGTGCCGGTGGTGCAATTTCGGCCATTTGTGCAATTTTCGTGCGAAAATAAGAATTTTGGGTTTTGGTGACCCGTGATCCCTGGTGCATTCTCATGCATAAAAAACCATAATTCTTGGAGCACTTTTTAGTTTAGAGGTCCATGGTGCCCCGTGATCCAATTTTGGTACCGGTGCTGCATTTTTGGCCATTTGTGAAATTTTCTTGCGAAAATAAGACTTTTGAGTTTTGGTGCCCCGTGATCCCTGATTCATTTTTATGCATAAAAAACCATAATGCTTGGAGAACTATTAAGTTTTGAGGTCCGAGGTGCCCCGTGGTCCAATTTTGGTGCCCGCGATGCATTTTCGGCCCGTTGTGCAATTTTCGTGCGAAAATAAGACTTTTCGGTGCAATTTCGGCCATTTGTGCAATTTTCGTGCGAAAATAAGAATTTTGGGTTTTGGTGACCCGTGATCCCTGGTGCATTCTTATGCATAAAAAACCATAATGCTTGGAGCACTTTTTAGTTTAGAGGTCCGTGGTGCCCCGTGATCCAATTTTGGTATCGGTGCTGCATTTTCGGCCATTTGTGAAATTTTCGTGTGAAAATAAGAATTTTGAGTTTTAGTGCCCCGTGATCCCTGGTTCATTTTTATGCATAAAAAACCATAATGCTTGGAGAGCTTTTAAGTTTTGAGGTCCGAGGTGCCCCGTGGTCCAATTTTGGTCCCCGCGATGCATTTTCGGCGCATTTTGCAATTTTCGTGCGAAAATAAGACTTTTCGGTTTTGGTGCCCCATGATCCCTGGTGCATTCTTATGCATAAAAAACCATAATGCTCGGAACACTTTTCAGTGTTGAGCTCTGACGTGCCTGGTGGTCCAATTTTGGTGCTCGTGGTGCATTTTCGGCCCATTGTGCAATTTTCGTGCGAAAATAAGACTTTTTGATTTTGGTGCCCCATGATCCCTGGTGCATTCTTATGAATAAAAAACCATAATGCTCGGAACACTTTTCAGTTTTTAGGTCCGTAGTGCATTTTCGGCCATTTGTGAAATTTTCTTGCGAAAATAAGACTTTTGGGTTTAGGAGCCCCGTGATCCCTGGAGCATTCTTATGCATAAAAAACCATTATGCTCAGAGCACTTTTAGGTTTTGAGATCCGAGGTGCCCCGGGGTCCAACTTCTGTGCCCGTGGTGCATTTTCAGCCCTTTGCGCAATTTTCGTGCGAAAATAAGACTTTTGGATTTTGGTGCCCCATGATCCCTGGTGCATTCTTATGCATAAAAAACCATAATGCTCAGAGCACTTTAAAGTTTTGAGATCCGTGGTGCCCCGGGGTCCAATTTTGGTGCCCGTGGTGCATTTTCAGCCCTTTGCGCAATTTTCGTGCGAAAATAAGACTTTTGGATTTTGGTGCCGCATGATCCCTGGTGCATTCTTATGCATAAAAAACCATAATGCTCGGAACACTCTTCAGTTTTTACGTCCGTGGTGCCCTGTCGTCCAATTTTGGTTCCGGTACTGCATTCTCGACCATTTGTGCAATTTTCGTGCGAAAATAAGACCTTTGGGTTTTGGTGCCCCGTGATCCCTGTTGCATTCTTATGCATAAAAAATCATAATGCTCGGAGCACTTTTCAGTTTTGAGCTCTGACGTGCCCCGTGGTCCAGTTTTGGTGCTAGTGTGCATTTTCGGCACATTGTGCAATTTTCATGGGAAAATAAGACTTTTGGATTTTGGTGCCCCGTGATCCCTAGTGCATTCTTATGCATAAAAAACCATAATGCACGGAACACTTTTTAGTTTTGAGGTCCGTGGTGCCCCGTGGAACAATTTTGGTGCCGGTGGTGCATTTTCGTCCATTTGTGCAATTTTCGTGCGAAAATAAGACTTTTGGGTTTTGGTGCCCTATGAGCCCTTGTGCATTCTTATACATAAAAAACCATAATGCTAATAGCAATTTTCAGTTTTGAAGTCCGAGGTGCCCCAAGGTCCAACTTTGGTGCCCGCGGTGCATTTTTGGCACATTGGGCAATTTTCGTGCGAAAATAAGACTTTTAGGTTTTGGGGCCTCGTGATCCCTTGTGCTTTCTTATGCATAAAAAATCATAATGCTCGAAACACTTTTCAGTTTTGAGCTCCGTGGTGCCCTGTGGTCCAATTTTGGTGCCGGTTGTGTATTTTCGGCCATTTGTGAAATTTTCGTGCGAAAATAAGACTTTTGGGTTTTGGTGCCCCGTGATCCCTGGTGCATTCTTATGCATAAAAAACCATAATGCTTGGAGCACTTTTTAGTTTAGAGGTCCGTGGTGCCCCGTGATCCAATTTTGGTATCGGTGCTGCATTTTCGGCCATTTGTGAAATTTTCGTGTGAAAATAAGAATTTTGAGTTTTAGTGCCCCGTGATCCCTGGTTCATTTTTATGCATAAAAAACCATAATTCTTGGAGAGCTTTTAAGTTTTGAGGTCCGAGGTGCCCCGTGGTCCAATTTTGGTCCCCGCGATGCATTTTCGGCGCATTCTGCAATTTTCGTGCGAAAATAAGACTTTTCGATTTTGGTGCCCCATGATCCCTGGTGCATTCTTATGCATAAAAAACCATAATGCTCGGAACACTTTTCAGTGTTGAGCTCTGACGTGCCTGGTGGTCCAATTTTGGTGCTCGTGGTGCATTTTCGGCCCATTGTGCAATTTTCGTGCGAAAATAAGACTTTTTGATTTTGGTGCCCCATGATCCCTGGTGCATTCTTATGCATAAAAAACCATAATGCTCGGAACACTTTTCAGTTTTTAGGTCCGTAGTGCATTTTCGGCCATTTGTGAAATTTTCTTGCGAAAATAAGACTTTTGGGTTTAGGAGCCCCGTGATCCCTGGAGCATTCTTATGCATAAAAAACCATTATGCTCAGAGCACTTTTAAGTTTTGAGATCCGAGGTGCCCCGGGGTCCAACTTCTGTGCCCGTGGTGCATTTTCAGCCCTTTGCGCAATTTTCTTGCGAAAATAAGACTTTTGGATTTTGGTGCCCCATGATCCCTGGTGCATTCTTATGCATAAAAAACCATAATGCTCATAGCACTTTAAAGTTTTGAGATCCGTGGTGCCCCGGGGTCCAATTTTGGTGCCCGTGGTGCATTTTCAGCCCTTTGCGCAATTTTCGTGCGAAAATAAGACTTTTGGATTTTGGTGCCGCATGATCCCTGGTGCATTCTTATGCATAAAAAACCATAATGCTTGGAACACTCTTCAGTTTTTACGTCCGTGGTGCCCTGTCGTCCAATTTTGGTTCCGGTACTGCATTTTCGACCATTTGTGCAATTTTCGTGCGAAAATAAGACCTTTGGGTTTTGGTGCCCCGTGATCCCTGTTGCATGTTTATGCACAAAAAATCATAATGCTCGGAGCACTTTTCAGTTTTGAGCTCTGACGTGCCCCATGGTCCAGTTTTGGTGCTAGTGTGCATTTTCGGCACATTGTGCAATTTTCATGGGAAAATAAGACTTTTGGATTTTGGTGCCCCGTGATCCCTAGTGCATTCTTATGCATAAAAAACCATAATGCGCGGAACACTTTTTAGTTTTGAGGTCCGTGGTGCCCCGTGGAACAATTTTGGTGCCGGTGGTGCATTTTCGTCCATTTGTGCAATTTTCGTGCGAAAATAAGACTTTTGGGTTTTGGTGCCCTATGAGCCCTTGTGCATTCTTATGCATAAAAAACCATAATGCTAATAGCAATTTTCAGTTTTGAAGTCCGAGGTGCCCCAAGGTCCAACTTTGGTGCCCGCGGTGCATTTTTGGCACATTGGGCAATTTTCGTGCGAAAATAAGACTTTTAGGTTTTGGGGCCTCGTGATCCCTTGTGCTTTCTTATGCATAAAAAATCATAATGCTCGAAACACTTTTCAGTTTGGAGCTCCGTGGTGCCCTGTGGTCCAATTTTGGTGCCAGTTGTGTATTTTCGGCCATTTGTGAAATTTTCGTGCGAAAATAAGACTTTTGGGTTTTGGTGCCCCGTGATCCCTGGTGCATTCTTATGCATAAAAAACCATAATGCTTGGAGCACTTTTTAGTTTAGAGGTCCGTGGTGCCCCGTGATCCAATTTTGGTATCGGTGCTGCATTTTCGGCCATTTGTGAATTTTCGTGTGAAAATAAGAATTTTGAGTTTTAGTGCCCCGTGATCCCTGGTTCATTTTTATGCATAAAAAACCATAATTCTTGGAGAGCTTTTAAGTTTTGAGGTCCGAGGTGCCCCGTGGTCCAATTTTGGTGCCCGCGATGCATTTTCGGCGCATTGTGCAATTTTCGTGCGAAAATAAGACTTTTTGGTTTTGGTGCCCCATGATCCCTGGTGCATTCTTATGCATAAAAAACCATAATGTTCGGAACACTTTTCAGTGTTGAGCTCTGACGTGCCTGGTGGTCCAATTTTGGTGCTCGTGGTGCATTTTCGGCCCATTGTGCAATTTTCGTGCGAAAATAAGACTTTTTGATTTTGGTGCCCCATGATCCCTGGTGCATTCTTATGCATAAAAAACCATAATGCTCGGAACACTTTTCAGTTTTTAGGTCCGTAGTGCATTTTCGGCCATTTGTGAAATTTTCTTGCGAAAATAAGACTTTTGGGTTTAGGAGCCCCGTGATCCCTGGAGCATTCTTATGCATAAAAAACCATTATGCTCAGAGCACTTTTAAGTGTTGAGATCCGAGGTGCCCCGGGGTCCAACTTCTGTGCCCGTGGTGCACTTTCAGCCCTTTGCGCAATTTTTGTGCGAAAATAAGACTTTTGGATTTTGGTGCCCCATGATCCCTGGTGCATTCTTATGCATAAAAAGCCATAATGCTCAGAGCACTTTAAAGTTTTGAGATCCGTGGTGCCCCGGGGTCCAATTTTGGTGCCCGTGGTGCATTTTCAGCCCTTTGCGCAATTTTCGTGCGAAAATAAGACTTTTGGATTTTGGTGCCGCATGATCCCTGGTGCATTCTTATGCATAAAAAACCATAATGCTCGGAACACTCTTCAGTTTTTACGTCCGTGGTGCCCTGTCGTCCAATTTTGGTTCCGGTACTGCATTTTCGACCATTTGTGCAATTTTCTTGCGAAAATAAGACCTTTGGCTTTTGGTGCCCCGTGATCCCTGTTGCATTCTTATGCATCAAAAATCATAATGCTCGGAGCACTTTTCAGTTTTGAGCTCTGACGTGCCCCGTGGTCCAGTTTTGGTGCTAGTGTGCATTTTCGGCACATTGTGCAATTTTCATGGGAAAATAAGACTTTTGGATTTTGGTGCCCCGTGATCCCTAGTGCATTCTTATGCATAAAAAACCATAATGCGCGGAACACTTTTTAGTTTTGAGGTCCGTGGTGCCCCGTGGAACAATTTTGGTGCCGGTGGTGCATTTTCGTCCATTTGTGCAATTTTCGTGCGAAAATAAGACTTTTGGGTTTTGGTGCCCTATGAGCCCTTGTGCATTCTTATGCATAAAAAACCATAATGCTAATAGCAATTTTCAGTTTTGAAGTCCGAGGTGCCCCAAGGTCCAACTTTGGTGCCCGCGGTGCATTTTTGGCACATTGGGCAATTTTCGTGCGAAAATAAGACTTTTAGGTTTTGGGGCCTCGTGATCCCTTGTGCTTTCTTATGCATAAAAAATCATAATGCTCGAAACACTTTTCAGTTTGGAGCTCCGTGGTGCCCTGTGGTCCAATTTTGGTGCCAGTTGTGTATTTTCGGCCATTTGTGAAATTTTCGTGCGAAAATAAGACTTTTGGGTTTTGGTGCCCCGTGATCCCTGGTGCATTCTTATGCATAAAAAACCATAATGCTTGGAGCACTTTTTAGTTTAGAGGTCCGTGGTGCCCCGTGATCCAATTTTGGTATCGGTGCTGCATTTTCGGCCATTTGTGAATTTTCGTGTGAAAATAAGAATTTTGAGTTTTAGTGCCCCGTGATCCCTGGTTCATTTTTATGCATAAAAAACCATAATTCTTGGAGAGCTTTTAAGTTTTGAGGTCCGAGGTGCCCCGTGGTCCAATTTTGGTGCCCGCGATGCATTTTCGGCGCATTGTGCAATTTTCGTGCGAAAATAAGACTTTTTGGTTTTGGTGCCCCATGATCCCTGGTGCATTCTTATGCATAAAAA
Organism: Pueraria montana var. lobata; assembly: GCA_026413185.1. Taxonomy (NCBI): domain Eukaryota; kingdom Viridiplantae; phylum Streptophyta; class Magnoliopsida; order Fabales; family Fabaceae; genus Pueraria; species Pueraria montana. The sequence continues at coordinate 76,074,112 of CM048648.1, forward strand.
ACCATAATGTTCGGAACACTTTCCAGTGTTGAGCTCTGACGTGCCTGGTGGTCCAATTTTGGTGCTCGTGGTGCATTTTCGGCCCATTGTGCAATTTTCGTGCGAAAATAAGACTTTTTGATTTTGGTGCCCCATGATCCCTGGTGCATTCTTATGCATAAAAAACCATAATGCTCGGAACACTTTTCAGTTTTTAGGTCCGTAGTGCATTTTCGGCCATTTGTGAAATTTTCTTGCGAAAATAAGACTTTTGGGTTTAGGAGCCCCGTGATCCCTGGAGCATTCTTATGCATAAAAAACCATTATGCTCAGAGCACTTTTAAGTGTTGAGATCCGAGGTGCCCCGGGGTCCAACTTCTGTGCCCGTGGTGCACTTTCAGCCCTTTGCGCAATTTTTGTGCGAAAATAAGACTTTTGGATTTTGGTGCCCCATGATCCCTGGTGCATTCTTATGCATAAAAAGCCATAATGCTCAGAGCACTTTAAAGTTTTGAGATCCGTGGTGCCCCGGGGTCCAATTTTGGTGCCCGTGGTGCATTTTCAGCCCTTTGCGCAATTTTCGTGCGAAAATAAGACTTTTGGATTTTGGTGCCGCATGATCCCTGGTGCATTCTTATGCATAAAAAACCATAATGCTCGAAACACTCTTCAGTTTTTACGTCCGTGGTGCCCTGTCGTCCAATTTTGGTTCCGGTACTGCATTTTCGACCATTTGTGCAATTTTCTTGCAAAAATAAGACCTTTGGCTTTTGGTGCCCCGTGATCCCTGTTGCATTCTTATGCATCAAAAATCATAATGCTCGGAGCACTTTTCAGTTTTGAGCTCTGACGTGCCCCGTGGTCCAGTTTTGGTGCTAGTGTGCATTTTCGGCACATTGTGCAATTTTCATGGGAAAATAAGACTTTTGGATTTTGGTGCCCCGTGATCCCTAGTGCATTCTTATGCATAAAAAACCATAATGCGCGGAACACTTTTTAGTTTTGAGGTCCGTGGTGCCCCGTGGAACAATTTTGGTGCCGGTGGTGCATTTTCGTCCATTTGTGCAATTTTCGTGCGAAAATAAGACTTTTGGGTTTTGGTGCCCTATGAGCCCTTGTGCATTCTTATGCATAAAAAACCATAATGCTAATAGCAATTTTCAGTTTTGAAGTCCGAGGTGCCCCAAGGTCCAACTTTGGTGCCCGCGGTGCATTTTTGGCACATTGGGCAATTTTCGTGCGAAAATAAGACTTTTAGGTTTTGGGGCCTCGTGATCCCTTGTGCTTTCTTATGCATAAAAAATCATAATGCTCGAAACACTTTTCAGTTTGGAGCTCCGTGGTGCCCTGTGGTCCAATTTTGGTGCCAGTTGTGTATTTTCGGCCATTTGTGAAATTTTCGTGCGAAAATAAGACTTTTGGGTTTTGGTGCCCCGTGATCCCTGGTGCATTCTTATGCATAAAAAACCATAATGCTTGGAGCACTTTTTAGTTTAGAGGTCCGTGGTGCCCCGTGATCCAATTTTGGTATCGGTGCTGCATTTTCGGCCATTTGTGAATTTTCGTGTGAAAATAAGAATTTTGAGTTTTAGTGCCCCGTGATCCCTGGTTCATTTTTATGCATAAAAAACCATAATTCTTGGAGAGCTTTTAAGTTTTGAGGTCCGAGGTGCCCCGTGGTCCAATTTTGGTGCCCGCGATGCATTTTCGGCGCATTGTGCAATTTTCGTGCGAAAATAAGACTTTTTGGTTTTGGTGCCCCATGATCCCTGGTGCATTCTTATGCATAAAAAACCATAATGTTCGGAACACTTTTCAGTGTTGAGCTCTGACGTGCCTGGTGGTCCAATTTTGGTGCTCGTGGTGCATTTTCGGCCCATTGTGCAATTTTCGTGCGAAAATAAGACTTTTTGATTTTGGTGCCCCATGATCCCTGGTGCATTCTTATGCATAAAAAACCATAATGCTCGGAACACTTTTCAGTTTTTAGGTCCGTAGTGCATTTTCGGCCATTTGTGAAATTTTCTTGCGAAAATAAGACTTTTGGGTTTAGGAGCCCCGTGATCCCTGGAGCATTCTTATGCATAAAAAACCATTATGCTCAGAGCACTTTTAAGTGTTGAGATCCGAGGTGCCCCGGGGTCCAACTTCTGTGCCCGTGGTGCACTTTCAGCCCTTTGCGCAATTTTTGTGCGAAAATAAGACTTTTGGATTTTGGTGCCCCATGATCCCTGGTGCATTCTTATGCATAAAAAGCCATAATGCTCAGAGCACTTTAAAGTTTTGAGATCCGTGGTGCCCCGGGGTCCAATTTTGGTGCCCGTGGTGCATTTTCAGCCCTTTGCGCAATTTTCGTGCGAAAATAAGACTTTTGGATTTTGGTGCCGCATGATCCCTGGTGCATTCTTATGCATAAAAAACCATAATGCTCGGAACACTCTTCAGTTTTTACGTCCGTGGTGCCCTGTCGTCCAATTTTGGTTCCGGTACTGCATTTTCGACCATTTGTGCAATTTTCTTGCGAAAATAAGACCTTTGGCTTTTGGTGCCCCGTGATCCCTGTTGCATTCTTATGCATCAAAAATCATAATGCTCGGAGCACTTTTCAGTTTTGAGCTCTGACGTGCCCCGTGGTCCAGTTTTGGTGCTAGTGTGCATTTTCGGCACATTGTGCAATTTTCATGGGAAAATAAGACTTTTGGATTTTGGTGCCCCGTGATCCCTAGTGCATTCTTATGCATAAAAAACCATAATGCGCGGAACACTTTTTAGTTTTGAGGTCCGTGGTGCCCCGTGGAACAATTTTGGTGCCGGTGGTGCATTTTCGTCCATTTGTGCAATTTTCGTGCGAAAATAAGACTTTTGGGTTTTGGTGCCCTATGAGCCCTTGTGCATTCTTATGCATAAAAAACCATAATGCTAATAGCAATTTTCAGTTTTGAAGTCCGAGGTGCCCCAAGGTCCAACTTTGGTGCCCGCGGTGCATTTTTGGCACATTGGGCAATTTTCGTGCGAAAATAAGACTTTTAGGTTTTGGGGCCTCGTGATCCCTTGTGCTTTCTTATGCATAAAAAATCATAATGCTCGAAACACTTTTCAGTTTGGAGCTCCGTGGTGCCCTGTGGTCCAATTTTGGTGCCAGTTGTGTATTTTCGGCCATTTGTGAAATTTTCGTGCGAAAATAAGACTTTTGGGTTTTGGTGCCCCGTGATCCCTGGTGCATTCTTATGCATAAAAAACCATAATGCTTGGAGCACTTTTTAGTTTAGAGGTCCGTGGTGCCCCGTGATCCAATTTTGGTATCGGTGCTGCATTTTCGGCCATTTGTGAATTTTCGTGTGAAAATAAGAATTTTGAGTTTTAGTGCCCCGTGATCCCTGGTTCATTTTTATGCATAAAAAACCATAATTCTTGGAGAGCTTTTAAGTTTTGAGGTCCGAGGTGCCCCGTGGTCCAATTTTGGTGCCCGCGATGCATTTTCGGCGCATTGTGCAATTTTCGTGCGAAAATAAGACTTTTTGGTTTTGGTGCCCCATGATCCCTGGTGCATTCTTATGCATAAAAAACCATAATGTTCGGAACACTTTCCAGTGTTGAGCTCTGACGTGCCTGGTGGTCCAATTTTGGTGCTCGTGGTGCATTTTCGGCCCATTGTGCAATTTTCGTGCGAAAATAAGACTTTTTGATTTTGGTGCCCCATGATCCCTGGTGCATTCTTATGCATAAAAAACCATAATGCTCGGAACACTTTTCAGTTTTTAGGTCCGTAGTGCATTTTCGGCCATTTGTGAAATTTTCTTGCGAAAATAAGACTTTTGGGTTTAGGAGCCCCGTGATCCCTGGAGCATTCTTATGCATAAAAAACCATTATGCTCAGAGCACTTTTAAGTGTTGAGATCCGAGGTGCCCCGGGGTCCAACTTCTGTGCCCGTGGTGCACTTTCAGCCCTTTGCGCAATTTTTGTGCGAAAATAAGACTTTTGGATTTTGGTGCCCCATGATCCCTGGTGCATTCTTATGCATAAAAAGCCATAATGCTCAGAGCACTTTAAAGTTTTGAGATCCGTGGTGCCCCGGGGTCCAATTTTGGTGCCCGTGGTGCATTTTCAGCCCTTTGCGCAATTTTCGTGCGAAAATAAGACTTTTGGATTTTGGTGCCGCATGATCCCTGGTGCATTCTTATGCATAAAAAACCATAATGCTCGGAACACTCTTCAGTTTTTACGTCCGTGGTGCCCTGTCGTCCAATTTTGGTTCCGGTACTGCATTTTCGACCATTTGTGCAATTTTCTTGCGAAAATAAGACCTTTGGCTTTTGGTGCCCCGTGATCCCTGTTGCATTCTTATGCATCAAAAATCATAATGCTCGGAGCACTTTTCAGTTTTGAGCTCTGACGTGCCCCGTGGTCCAGTTTTGGTGCTAGTGTGCATTTTCGGCACATTGTGCAATTTTCATGGGAAAATAAGACTTTTGGATTTTGGTGCCCCGTGATCCCTAGTGCATTCTTATGCATAAAAAACCATAATGCGCGGAACACTTTTTAGTTTTGAGGTCCGTGGTGCCCCGTGGAACAATTTTGGTGCCGGTGGTGCATTTTCGTCCATTTGTGCAATTTTCGTGCGAAAATAAGACTTTTGGGTTTTGGTGCCCTATGAGCCCTTGTGCATTCTTATGCATAAAAAACCATAATGCTAATAGCAATTTTCAGTTTTGAAGTCCGAGGTGCCCCAAGGTCCAACTTTGGTGCCCGCGGTGCATTTTTGGCACATTGGGCAATTTTCGTGCGAAAATAAGACTTTTAGGTTTTGGGGCCTCGTGATCCCTTGTGCTTTCTTATGCATAAAAAATCATAATGCTCGAAACACTTTTCAGTTTGGAGCTCCGTGGTGCCCTGTGGTCCAATTTTGGTGCCAGTTGTGTATTTTCGGCCATTTGTGAAATTTTCGTGCGAAAATAAGACTTTTGGGTTTTGATGCCCCGTGATCCCTGGTGCATTCTTACGCATAGAAAACCATAACGCTCTAAGAAATTTTAAGTTTTGAGGTTCGTGGTGCATTTTCGGCCCATTGTGCAATTTTCGTGCGAAAATAAGGCTTTTGGGTTTTCGTGCCCCCTGATCCCTGGTGCATTCTTATGCAAAAAAAGCCATAATGCTTGGATCATTTTTCAATTTTGTGGTCGGTGGTGACTCGTGGTCCAATTTTGGTGCCGGGGGTGAATTTTCAGCCGTTTGTCCAATTTTCATGCGAAAATAAGACTTTTGGGTTTTGGTGCCGCGTGATCCTTGGTGCATTCTTATGCATAAAAAACCATAATCCTTGGAGCACTTTTTCAGTTTTGAGGTTCGAGGTGCCTCGTGGTCCAATTTTGGTTTCTCTTGGTGCATTTTCGGTCCATTGTGCAATTTCCGTGCGAAAATAAGACTTTTGGATTTTGGTGCCGCGTGATCCCTGGTACATTCTAATGCATAAAAAACCATAATGCTCGGAATACTTTTCAGTTTTGAGGTCCGTGGTGCCCCGTTGTTCAATTTTGGTGCCGGTGGTGCGTTTTCGGCCATTTGTGAAATTTTCGTGCGAAAATAAGACTTTTGGGTTTTGGTGCCCCGTGATCCCTGGTGCATTCTTATGCATAAAAAACCATAATCATCAGAACACTTTTCAGTTTTAAGCTCCGTGGTGCCCCGAGGTCCAATTTTGGTGCCGGTGGTGCATTTTTGGACATTTTTGAAATTTTCATGCAAAGATAAGACTTTTGGTTTTTGGTGCCCCGTGATCCCTGGTGCATTCTTATGCATAAAAAACCATAATGCTCGGAAAAATTTTCAGTTTTGAGGTCCGTGGTGCCCCGTGGCCCAATTTTGGTGCCGGTGGTGCATTTTCGGACATTTGTGAAACTTTCGTGCGAAAATAAGACTTTTGGATTTTGGTGCCCCGTGATCACTGGTGCATTCTTATGCATAGAAAACCATAATGCTCTAAGAACTTTTAAGTTTTGAGGTACGAGGTTCCCCGTGGTCAAATTTTGGTGCTCGTGGTGCATTTTCGGCCAATTGTGCAATTTTCGTGCGAAAATATGGCTTTTGGGTTTTCATGCCCCATGATCCCTTGTGCATTCTTATGCATAAAAAACCATAATGCTTGGATCACTTTTAAATTTTGAGGTCCGTGGTGACCCATGGTCCAATTTTGGTGACGGGGGTGAATTTACGGCCATTTGTGAAAATTTCGTGCGAAAATAAGACTTTTGAGTTTTGGTGCCCCGTGATCCCTGGTGCATTCTTATGCATAAATAACCTTAATGCTCGGAGCACTTTTACGTATTGAGGTTCGAGGTACCCCGTGGTCCAATTTTGGTGCCCGTGGCGCATTTTCGGCCCTTTGTGCAATTTTCGTGCAAAAATAAGACTTTTGGGTTTTGGTGCCCCGTCATCCCTGGTGCATTCTTATGCCTAAAAAACCATAATGCTCGGAACAGTTTTCAGTCTTGAAGTTCGTGGTGCCCCGTGGTCCAATTATGGTGCCGAGGGTGCATTTTCGCCAATTTCTGCAATTTTCGAGCGAAAATAAGACTTTTGGGTTTTAGTGCCCCGTGATCCCTTATGCATTCTTTTGCATAAAAAACCATAATTGTTGAAGCACTTTTCAGTTTTGAGGTCCGAGGTGCCCCGTGGCCCAATTTTGGTTTCTCGTGGTGCATTTTCGGTCCATTGTGTAATTTCCGTGCGAAAATAAGACTTTCGGATTTTGGTGCCCCGAGATCCCTGGTGCATTCTTATGCATAAAAAACCATAATGCTTGGAATACTTTTCAGTTTTGACGTCCGTGGTACCCCGTGGTCCAATTTTGGTGTCGGTGGTGCATTTTCGGCCATTTGCGCAATTTTCGTGCGAAAATAAGACTTTTGGGTTTTGGTGCCCCGTGATCCCTGGTGCATTCTTATGCATAGAAAACCATAATGCTCAGACAACTTTGAAGTATTGAGGTCCGAGGTTCCCCATGGTCCAATTTTGGTGTCTGTGGTGCATTTTCGGCCCATTGTGCAGTGTTCGTCCGAAAATAAGACTTTTGGGTTTTGGTGCCCCGTGATCCCTGGTGCATTCTTATGCATAAAAAACCATAATGCTCAGAGCGCTTTTCAGTTTTGAGGTCCGAGGTGCCCCGTGGTCAAATTTTGGTGCCCGTGGAACAATTTTCGTGCGAAAATAAGTCTTTTGGGTTTTGGTGCTTTGTGATCCCTAGTGCATTCCTATGCATAAAAAACCATAATGATCGGAACACATTTTAGTTTTGCGCTCTGTGGTTCCCCGTGGTCCAATTTTGGTGCCGGTAGTGCATTTTCGTCCATTTGCGAAATTTTCGTGCGAAAATAAGTCTTTTGGGTTTTGGTGCCCCATGATCCCTGGTGCATTCTTATGCATAATAAACCATAATGCTAAGAGCACTTTTAAGTATTGAGGTCCGAGGTGCCCCGTGATCCCTGATGCATTCTTATGCATAAAAAAGCGTAAAGCTCGGAACACTTTTCAGTTTTGAGGTCCGTGGTGTCCCGTGGTCCAATTTTGGTGCCGGTGGTGCATTTTCGGCCATTTGCGGAATTTTTGTGCGTAAATAAGACTTTTGGGTTTTGGCGCCCCGTGATCCCTGGTGCATTCTTATGCATAAAAAACCGTAATGCTCAAACCACTTTGAAGTATTGAGGTCCAAGGTTCCCCGTGGTCCAATTTTGGTGTCTGTGGTGCATTTTCTGCCTATTGTGCAGTGTTCGTCCGAATATAAGACTTTTGGGTTTTGGTGCCCTGTGATCACTGGTGCATTCTTATGCATAAAAAATCATAATGCTAATAGCACTTTTAAGTATTGAGGTCCGAGGTGCCCCGTGATCCCTGATGCATTCTTATGCATAAAAAACCATAATGCTCAGAGTACTTTTAAGTATTGAGGTCTGAGGTGCCCCGTGGTCCAATTTTGGTGCCTGTGTTGCATTTTCGGCCCATTGTGCAATTTTCGTGCAAAAATAAGACTTTTGGGTTTTGGTGCCCTATGATCCCTTGTGCATTGTTATCCATAAAAAACCATTATGCTTGGAACACTTTTAAGTATTGAGGTCTGCGGTTCCTCGTGGTCCAATTTTGGCGCCAGTGGTGCATTTTCGGCCCATTGTGCAATTTTCATGCGAAAATAAGACTTTTGGGTTTTGGTTCCCCGTGATCCCTAGTGCGTTCTTATGCATAAAAAACCATAATGCTTGGAGCACTTTTTAGTTTTGAGGTCCGTGGTGCCCCGTTGTCGAATTTTGGTGGTTGTGGTGCATTTTCGGCCATTTGTGAAATTTTTGTGCGAAAATAAGACTTTTGGGTTTTGGTGCCCCTGATCCCTGGTGCATTCTTATACATAGAAAACCATAATGCTCAGAGTACTTTTCAGTTTTGAGGTTCGAGGTGCACCGTGGTACAATTTTTGTGCCCATGGTGCATTTTCGGCCAATTGTGCAATTCTCCAGGGATCATGGGGCACCAAAACCCAAAAGTCTTATTTTCGCTCGAAAATTGCACAATGGGCCGAAAATGCACCAATGGCACTTAAATAGGACCACAGGTCACCTCGGACCTCAAAACTGAAAACTGCTCAGAGCATTATGGTTTTTTATGCATAAGAATTCACTAGGGATCACAGGGCACCAAAACCCAATAGTCTTATTTTCGCACGAAAATTGCAGAATGGGCCTAAAATGCACCCCGGGTACCAAAATTGGACCACGAGGCAACTCGAACCTCAAACCTGAAAAGCGTTGCAAGCATTATGGTTTTTTATGCATAAGAATGCACTAGGGATCACAGGGCACCAAATCCCAAAAGTCTTATTTTCGCACGAAAATTGCACAAATGGCCGAAAAAGCACCACCGGCACCAAAATTAGACCACGGGGCACCACGGACCTTAAAACTGAAAAGTGTTCCAAGCATTATGGTTTTTTATGCATAAGAATGCACCAGGGATCACGTGGCACCAAAACCCGAAAGTCTTATTTTCGCACTAAAATTTCACAAATGGCCGAAAATGCACCACCGGCACCAAAATTGGACCACGGGGCACCACGGACCTCAAAACTGAAAAGTTCTCCGAGCATTATCATTTTTTATGAAAAAGAATGCACCAAGGATCACGGGGCACCAAAACCCAAAAGTCTTATTTTGGAACTAAAATTGCACAAAGGGCCGAAAATGCACCATGGGCTCCAAAATTGGACCATGGGGCACCTCGGACCTCAAAACTGAAAACTGATATGAGCATTACGGTTTTTTATACATAAGAATGCACCAAGGATCACGGGGAACCAAAACCCAAAAGTCTTATTTTCGCACGAAAAAATCACAAATGGCCGAATATGCACCACCGGCACCAAAATTGGACCAAGAGGTGCCACGGACCTCAAAACTGAAAAGTGGTCCAAGCATTATGGTTTTCTATGCATAACAATGCACCAGGGATCACGGGGCACCAAAACCCAAAAGTCTTATTTTCGCACGAAAATTGAACAATAGGCAGAAAATGCACTACGTGCACCAAAATTTGACCACAGGGCACCTCGGACCTCAAAACTGAAAAGTGCTCCAAGCATTATGGTCTTTTATGCATAAGAATGCACCAAGGATCACGGGGCCCCCAAAACCCAAAAGTCTTATTTTCGCACGAAAATTGAACAGTGGGCCGAAAATGCACCACGTGCACCAAAATTGGACCACGGGGTACCACGGACCTCAAAACTTAAAAGTGCTCCAAGAATTATGGTTTTTTATGCATAAGAATGCACCATGGATCACGGGGCACCAAAATCCAAAAGTCTTATGTTCGCACGAAAATTTTACAAATGGCAGAATATGCACCATCGGCAGCAAAATTGGACCAAGAGGCACCGCGGACCTCAAAACTGAAAAGTACTCAAAGCATTATGGTTTTTTATGCAGAACAATGGACTAGGGATTACGGGGCACCCAAACCCAAAATTCTTATTTTCGCACAAAAATTGCGCAAATGGCCGAAAATGCACCCCTGACACCAAAATTGGACCACGGGGCACCACGGACCTCAAAACTGAAAAGTGTTCCAAGCAATATGGTTTTTTATGCATAAGAATGCACCAGGGATCATGGGGCACCAAAATCCAAAAGACTTATTTTCGCACGAAAGTTGAACAATGGGCAGAAAATGCCCCACGTGCACCAAAATTGGAGCACAGGGCACCTCGGACCTCAAAACAGAAAAGTGCTCCAGGGATTATGGTGTTTTATGCATAAGAATGCACCAGGGATCACGGGGAACCAAAACCCCAAAGTCTTATTTTCGCTCGAAAATTGAACATTGGGCCGTAAATGCACCACGTGCACCAAAATTGGACCACGGGGCACCACGGAGCTCAAAACTAAAAAGTGATGCAAGAATTATGGTTGTTTATGCATAAGAATGCACCACGGATCACAGGGCACCAAAACCCAAAAGTCTTATTTTCGCACGAAAATTGAACAATGGGCCGAAAATGCTCTCTGTGCACCAAAATTGGACCACGCGGCACCTCGGACCTCAAAAATAAAAAGTGCTCCAAGAATTATGGTTTTTTATGCATAAGAATGCACCAGGGATCACGGGGCACCAAAACCCAAAAGTCTTATTTTCGCAAGAAAATTGCGTAAATGGCCGAAAATGCACCACCAGCACCAAAATGGGACCACGGGGAACCACGGACCTCAAAACTGAAAAGTGCTCCAAGAATTATGGTATTTTATGCATAAGAATGCAACAGGGATCATGGGGCACCAAAACCCAAAAGTCTTATTTTTGCACGAAAATTTCACAAATGGCCGAAAATGCACCACCGGCACCAAAATTGGACCACAGGGCACCCCGTATCTCAAAACTTAAAAGTGTTCCGAGAATTATCATTTTTTATGAAAAAGAATGCACCAAGGATCACGGGGCACCAAAAACCCAAAAGTCTTATTTTGGAACGAAAATTGCCCAAAGGGCCGAAAATACACCATGGGCACCAAAATTGGACCAAGAGGCACCACAGACCTCAAAACTGAAAAGTGGTCCAAGCATTATGGTTTTTTATGCATAAGAATGCACCAGGGATCACGGGGCACCAAAACCCAAAAGTCTTATTTTCGCACGAAAATTTTACAAATGGCCGAATATGCACCATCGGCAGCAAAATTGGACCAAGAGGCACCACAGACCTCAAAACTCAAAAGTATGCACCAGGGATTACGGGGCACCAAAACCCAAAAGTCTTATTTTCGTACGAAAATTGTACAATGGGCCGAAAATGCACCACGGGCACCAAAATTGGACCACGGGACAACTCGGACCTCAATACTTAAAAGTTCTCCGAGCATTATCATTTTTTATGCAAAAGAATGCACCACAGATCACAGGGCATTAAAACCCAAAAGTCTTATTTTCGCACGAAACTTTCAAAAATGGCCAAAAATGCACCACGGGTACTAAACTTGGACCACGGGGCACCTCGGACCTAAATACTTAAAAGTTCTCCGAGCATTATGATTTTTTATGCATTAGAATGCACCACGGATCACAGGGCACCAAAACCCAAAAGTCTTATTTTCGCACGAAAATCTCACAAATTGCCGAAAATGCACCACCGACACTAAAATTGGACCACGAGGCACCCCAGACCTCCTATCATTTTTTATGCATAAGAATGCACCAGGGATTACGGGGCCCCAAAACCCAAAAGTCTTATTTTCGCACGAAAATTGTGCAAATGGCCGAAAATGCACCACCCGCCCCAAAATGGGACCACGGGGCACCACGGACCTCAAAACTGAAAAGTGCTCCAAGAATTATGATTTTTTATGCATAAGAATGCCCCAGGGATCACGGGGCACCAAACCCAAAAGTCTTATTTTTGCACGAAAATTTCACAAATGACCGAAAATGCACCACCGGCACCAAAATGGGACCACGTGACACCTCGGACCTCTATACTTAAAAGTTCTCCAAGCATTATGATTTTTTATGCATTAGAATGCACCACGGATCACAGGGCACCAAAACCCAAAAGTCTTATTTTCGCACTAAAATTTCACAAATGGTCGAAATGCACCACCGGCCCCAAAATTGGACCTTGGGGCACCTCGGAACTCAAAACTGAAAATTGCTCTGAGCATTATGGGTTTTTATGCATAAGAATGCACCAGAGATCACGGGGCACCAAAACCCAAAAGTCTTATTTTCGCATGAAAATTTCACAAACAGCCGAAAATGCACCACCGACACAAAAATTAGACCACATGGCACCACAGACCTGAAAACTGAAAAGTGTTCCGAGCATTATGGTTTTTTATTCATAACAATGCACTAGGAATCATGGGGCACCAAAACCCAAAAGCGTTATTTTCGCACGAAAATTGCACAATGGGCTGAAAATGCACCACGGGCACAAAAATTGGACCACGGGGCTCCTTGGAACTCAAAACTGAAAATTGCTCTGAGCATTATGGGTTTTTATGCATAAGAATGCACCAAGGATCACAGGGCACCAAAACCCAAAAGTCTTATTTTCGCACAAAAATTTCACAAATAGCCAAAAATGAACCACCGGCACAAAAATTAGACCACAGGGTACCACAGACCTGAAAACTGAAAATTGTTCTGAGCATTATAATTTTTTATGCATAAGAATGCACCAAGGATCATGGGCCACCAAAACCCAAAAGTCTTATTTTTGCACGAAAATTTCACAAATGGCCTAAAATGCACCACGGGCACCAAAATTGGACCACGGTGCACCTCGGACCTCAAAACTGAAGAGTGCTTCGAGCATTATGGTTTTTTATACATAAGAATGCACCAAGGATCACGGGGCACCAAAACCCAAAAGTCTTATTTTCGCAGGAAAATTGTTCAATGGGCCGAAAATGCATCACGGACCCCAAAATTGGACCACGGGGCACCTCGGACATTAATACTTAAAAGTGGTCCAAGCATTATGGTTTTTTATGCATTAGAATGCACCACGGATCATAGGGCACCAAAACCCAAAAGTCTTATTTTCGCACGAAAATTGCACAATGGGCTGAAAATGCACCACGAGCACCAAAATTGGACCACGGGGCACCTCGGACCTCGATTTAAAAAGTGCTCTGAGCATTATGGTTTTTAATGCATAAGAATGCACCAGGGAACATGGGTAACTAAAACCCAAAAGTCTTATTTTCGCACGAAAATTGAACAATGGGCCGAAAATGCACCAAAATTGGACCACGGGGCACCACGGACCTCAAAACTGAAAACTGTTCCAAGCATTATGGTTTTTTTCTGTACATAAGAATGCACCAGGGTTCACAGGGCAACAAAACCCAAAAGTCTTATTTTCGTACGAAAATTGCACAAAGGGCCGAAAATGCACCACCGACACCAAAATTGGACCAAGGGGAACAACGGACCTCAAAAATGAAAAGTGCCCCAAGCATTATGGTTTTTTGTGCATAAGAATGCACCAGGGATCACGGGGCACCAAAACCCAAAAGTCTTAGTTTCGCACAAAAATTGCACAATGTGCCGAAAATGCATCATGGGCACAAAAATTGGACCACGAGGCACCTCGAACCTCAAAACTTAAAAGTGCTCCAAGCATCATGGTTTTTTATGCTTAAGAATTCACCAGGGATCAAGGGGCACTAAAACCTAAAAGTCTTATTTTCGCAAGAAAATTACACAAATGGCCAAAAATGCATTACCGGTAGCAAAATTAGACCACGGGGCAATACACACCTAAATACTGAAAAGTGTTCCGAGCATTATGTTTTTTATGCATAAGAATGCACCTGCGATCACAGGGCACCAAAACCCAAAAATCTTATTTCCGCACGAAAATTGCACAATGGGCCCAAAATGCGTCACGGGCACCAAAATTGGACCACGGCGCACCTCGGACCTCAAAACTTAAAAGTTCTCCGAGCATTATGGGTTTTTAAGCATAAGAATGCACCAGGGATCATGGGGCACTAAAACCTAAAAGTCTTATTTTCGCACGATTATTTCACAAATGGTCGAAAATGCACCACCCAGGACCAAAATTGGACCACGGGGTACCACGGACCTCAAAATTGAAAAGTGGTCCAAGCATTATGGTTTTTTATGCATAAGAATGCACCAGGGATAATTGGGCACGAAAACCCAAAAGTCTTATTTTCGTACAAAAATTCTACAATGGGCCGAAAATGCACGACGGGCACCAAAGTTGGACGACGGGGCACCTCGGACCTCAAAACTGAAAAGTGCTATGAGCATGATGGTTTTTTATGGATAAGAATGCACCAGGGTTTACAGGGCACCAAAACCCAAAAGTCGTATTTTCGCACGAAAATTGTACAAATGGCCGAAAATGCACCACAGGCACCAAAATTGGACCACAGGGAACCACAGACCTCAAAACTGAAAAGTGGTCCAACAATTATGGTTTTTTATGCATAAGAATGCACCAGGGATCACGGGGCACCAAAACCTAAAAGTCTTATTTTCGCAAGAAAATTTCACTGATGGCCGAAAATGCACCACCGAAACCAAAATTGGACCACGGGGCACCACGGATCTCAACACTGAAAGGAGCTCTAAGTATTATGGTTTTTTGTGCATAAGAATGCACCAGGGATCACGGGGCACCAAAACCCAAAAGTCTTATTTTCGCACAAAATTTGCACAATGTGCCGAAAATGCATCATGGGCACAAAAATTGGACCACGAGGCACCTCAGAACTCAAAACTTAAAAGTGCTCCAAGCATCATGGTTTTTTATGCTTAAGAATTCACCAGGGATCAAGGGGCACTAAAACCTTAAAGTCTTATTTTCGCACGAAAATTGCACAAATGGCCAAAAATGCATTATCGGCAGCAAAATTAGACCACGGGGCAATACACACCTCAATACTGAAAAGTGTTCCGAGCATTATGTTTTTTATGCATAAGAATTGACCTGCGATCATAGGGCACCAAAACCCAAAAGTCTTATTTCCGCACGAAAATTGCATAATGGGCCCAAAATGCGTCACAGGCACCAAAATTGGACCACGGCGCACCTCGGACCTCAAAACTTAAAAGTTCTCCGAGCATTATGGGTTTTTAAGCATAAGAATGCACCAGGGATCATGGGGCACTAAAACCTAAAAGTCTTATTTTCGCACAATTATTTCACAAATCGTCGAAAATGCACCACCCAGGACCAAAATTGGACCACGGGGCACCACGAACCTCAAAACTGAAAAGTGGTCCAAGCATTATGGTTTTTTATGCATAAGAATGCACCAGGGATCTCGGGGCACGAAAACCCAAAAGTCTTATTTTCGTACAAAAATTCTACAATGGGCCGAAAATGCACGACGGGCACCAAAGTTGGACGACGGGGCATCTCGGACCTCAAAACTGAAAAGTGCTATGAGCATTATGGTTTTTTATGGATAAGAATGCACCAGGGATTGCAGGGCACCAAAACCCAAAAGTCTTATTTTCGCACGAAAATTGTACAAATGGCCGAAAATGCACCACAGGCACCAAAATTGGACCACAGGGAACCACATACCTCAAAACTGAAAAGTGGTCCAACAATTATGGTTTTTTATGCATAAGAATGCACCAGGGATCACGGGGCACCAAAACCTAAAAGTCTTATTTTCGCAAGAAAATTTCACTGATAGCCGAAAATGCACCACCGAAACCAAAATTGGACCACGGGGCACCACGGACCTCAAAACTGAAAGGACCTCTAAGTATTATGGTTTTTCGTGCATAAGAATGCACCAGGGATCACGGGGCACCAAAATCCAAAAGTCTTATTTTTGCATGAAAATTGCACAAATGGCCAAAAATGCATTACCGGCAGCAAAATTAGACCACGGGGCACCACAGACCTCAAAACTGAAAAGTGTTCCGATCATTAAGGTTTTTTATGAATAAGAATGCAATAGGGATCACGGGGCACCAAAACCGAAAAACTTATTTTCGCACGAAAATTGCACAATGGGCCCAAAATGCATCACGGGTACCAAAATTGGACCACGGGGCACCTCGGACCTCAGAACTTAAAAGTGCTCCGAGCATTAAGGTTTTTTAAGCATAAGAATGCACCAGGGATCACGAGGCAAAAACACCTAAAAGTCTTATTTTCGCACGAAAATTTCACTAGTGGCCGAAAATGGATTACCAGCACCATAATTTGACCACGGGTTACCACGAACGTCAAACCTGAAAAGTGTTCCAAGCATTATGGTTTTTTATGCATAAGAATGCACCGGAATCATGGGGCACCAAAACCCAAAAGTCTTATTTTCCCACAAAAATTCTACAATGGGCCGAAAATGCAAGACGGGCACCAAAGTTGGACCACGGGGCACCTCACACCTCAGGACTGAAAAGTGCTATGAGCATTATGGTTTTTTATGGAGAAGAATGCACCAAGGTTCACAGGGTACCAAAACCCAAAAGTCTTATTTTCGCACGAAAATTGCACAAATGGCCGAAAATGCACCACAGGCACCAAAATTGGACCACGGGGAACAATGGACCTCAAAATTGAAAAGTGCCCCAAGCATTATGGTTTTTTGTGCATAAGAATGCACCAGGGATCACGGGGCACCAAGACCCAAAAGTCTTATTTTCGCAGGAAAATTGCACCATCGGCCGAAAATGCACCACAGGCACCAAAATTGGACCACGGGGCACCTCGGACCTCAAAACCTAAAAGTTCTCCGAGCATTATGGTTTTTTATGCATAAGAATGCACCAGGGATCACGGGGCACCAAAACCCAAAAGTCTTATTTTTGCACGAAAATTGCACAAAGAGCCGAAAATGCACCACGGGCACCAAAATTGGACCACGGGCACCAAAATTGGACCACGGGGTACCTCAGACTTCAATACTTAAAAGTGCTCTGAGCATTATGGATTTTTATGCATAAGAATGCACCAGGGATCACGGGGCACCAAAACCCAAAAGTCTTATTTTTGCACGAAAATTGCACAAAATGGCCGAAAATGCACCACCGACACCAAAATTGGACAACGGGGCACCACGAACTACAAACTGAATAGTGTTCCGAGCATTAGGGTTTTTTATGCATAAGAATGCACTAGGGACCACAGGGTACCAAAACCCAAAAGTCCTATTTTGGCACGAAAATTGCACCAAAATTGGACTATGGGGCACCACGGACTTCAAAACTGAAAAGTGTTGCAAGCATTATGGTTTTGGATGCATAAGAATGCCCCACGGGGCTCCAAAACCCAAAAGTCTTATTTTCGCACAAAAATTGCACAAAGGGCTTAAAATGCACCACGAGCACCAAAGTTGGACCACGGGGCACCTCGGACCTCAAAATTGAAAAGTGCTATGAGCATTATGGTTTTTTATGCATAAGAATGCACCAGGGTTCACAGGGCACAAAAACCCAAAAGTCTTATTTTTGCACGGAAGTTGCACAAATGGCCAAAAATGCAACACCGACACCTAAATTGGACCACGGGGCAACATGGACCTCAAAACTGAAAAGTGCTCCAAGCATTATGGTTTTTTATGCATAAGAATGCACCAGGGAGCATGGGGCACCACTACCCACAAGTCTTATTTTCGTATGAAAATTGCACAAATGGCCGAAAATGCATTACCGGCACCAAAATTGGACCACGGGGCACCACGGACCTAAAAACTGAAAAGTGTTCCGAGCATTACGGTTTTTTATGCATAAGATTGCACCAGGGATCACGGGGCACCAAAACCTAAAAGTCTTATTTTCGCACGAAAATTGCACAATGGGCCGGAAATGCACCACGGGCACCAAAATTGGACCACGGGGCACCTCGGACCTCAAAACTGAAAAGTTCTCTGAGCATTATGGTTTTTTATGCATAAGAATGCGCTAGGGATCATGGGGTTCCAAAACCAAAAAGTCTTATTTTCGCACGAAAATTGAACAATGGGCCGAAAATGCACCACGGGCACCAAAATTGGACCGTGGGGCACCTCGGACCTGAAAACTTAAAAGTGGCCCAAGCATTATGGTTTTTTATGCATAAGAATGCACCAGGCATCATGGGGCACCTAAACCCAAAAGTCATATTTTCGCATGAAAATTGCACCATGGGCCGAAAATGCACCATGGGCACCAAAATTGGACCACGGGGCACCTCTAACCTCAATACTTTAAAGTGCACCGAGGATTATGGTTTTTTATGCATAAGAATGCACCAGGGATCACAGGGCACCAAAACCCAAAAGTCTTACTTTTGCACGAAAATTTCACAAATGGACGAATATGCACCACCGGCACCAAAATTGGACCACGGGGCACCTCGAACCTCAATACTTTAAAGTGCACTGAGGATTATGGTTTTTTATGAATAAGAATGCATGAAGGATCACGGGGAACCAAAACCCAAAAGTCTTATTTTCGAACAAAAATTGCACACAAGGCCGAAAATGCACCACGGGCACCAAATTTGGACCACGGGGCACCTCGGACCTCAAAACTGAAAAGTCATATGAGCATTATGGTTTTTTAAGCATAAGAATGCACCAGCGTTCATAGGGCACCGAAAGCCAAAAGTCTTATTTTCGCACGAAAATTGCACAAATGGCCGAAAATGCAACAGCGACACCAAAATTGGACCACGGGGCAACATGGACCCCAAAACTGAAAAGTACTCCAAGCATTATGGTTTTTTAAGGATAAGAATGCACAAGGGATCACGGCGCACCAATACCCAAAAGTCTTGTTTTTGCATGAAAATTGCACAAATGGCCGAAAATGCATTACCGGCACCAAAATTGGACCACGGGGCACCACAGACCTAAAAACTGAAAAGTGTTCCGAGCATTACAGTTTTTTATGCATAAGATTGCACCAGGGATCACGGGGCACCAAAACCTAAAAGTCTTATTTTCGCACGAAAATTGCACAATGGGCCGAAAATGCACCACGGGCACCAAAATTGGACCACGAGGCACCTCGGACCTCAAAACTGAAAAGTTCTCTGAGCATTATGGTGTTTTATGCATAAGAATGCGCTAGGGATCATGGGGTTCCAAAACCAAAAAGTCTTATTTTCGCACGAAAATTGAACATTGGGCCGAAAATGCACCACGGGCACCAAAATTGGACCGTGGGGCACCTCGGACCTGAAAACTTAAAAGTGGCCCAAGCATTATCGATTTTTATGCATAAGAATGCACCAGGCATCATGGGGCACCTAAACCCAAAAGTCTTATTTTCGCATGAAAATTGCACAATGGGCCGAAAATGCACCATGGGCACCAAAATTGGACCACGGGGCACCTCGAACCTCAATACTTTAAAGTGCACCGAGGATTATGGTTTTTTATGCATAAGAATGCACTAGGGATCACAGGGCACCAAAACCCAAAAGTCTTACTTTTGCACGAAAATTTCACAAATGGACGAATATGCACCACCGGCACCAAAATTGGACCACGGGGCACCCCGGACCTCAAAAGTGAAAAGTGTTACGAGCATTATCGTTTTTTATGAATAAGAATGCACCAAGGATCACGGGGTACCACAACGAAAAAGTCTTATTTTCGAACGAAAATTGCACAAAAGTCTGAAAATGCTCCACGGGGCACCTCGGACCTCATAACTGAAAAGTGATACGAGCATTATGGTTTTTTATGCATAGGAATGCACGAGGGTTCACAGGGCACCAAATCCCAAACGTCTTATTTTCGCACGAAAGTTGCACAAATGGCCGAAAATGCAACACCGGCGCCAAAATTGGACCACGGGGCACCTCGACCCTCAATACTTAAAAGTGCTCCGAGCATTATGGTTTTTTATGCATAACAATGCACCAAGGATCATGGGGCACCAAAACCCAAAAGTCTTATTTTCGCACGAAAATTGCACAAAAGGCAGGAAAATGCACCACCGGCACCAAATTTGGAGCATGGGGCACCACGAACCTCAAAACTTAAAAGTGTTCCAAGCATTATGGTTTTTTATGCATAAGAATGCACTAGGGATCACGGGGCACCAAAATCCAAAAGTCTTATTTTCGATCGAAAATTTCACAAATGGCTGAAAATGCACCACCGGCACCAAAATTGGACCACGGGGCACCTTAGACCTCAATACTTAAAAGTGCTCCGAGCATTATGGTTTTTTCTGCATAAGAATGCACCACGGATCACGGGGCACCAAAACCCAAAAGTCTTATTTTCGAACGAAAATTGCACAATGGGCCGAAAATGCACCAAGGGCACCAAAATTGGACCACGGGGCACCTCAGACCTCAATACATAAAAGTGCTCTGAGGATTATGGCTTTTTATGCATAAGAATTCACCTGGGATCACGGGGCACCAAAACCCAAAAGTCTTATTTTCGCACGAAAATTGTACAATGGGTCGAAAATGCACCACGAGCACCAAAATTGGACCACGAGGCACCTCGGACCTCAAACCTGAAAAGTGTTCCAAGCATTATGGTTTTTTATGCATAAGAATGCACCAGGGATCACAGGGCACCAAACTCCAAAAGTCTTATTTTCGCACGAAAATTTCACAAATGGCCGAAAATGCACCACTGGAACCAAAATTGGACCACGGGAAACCTCGGACCTCAATACTTAAAAGTGCTCCGAGCATTATGGTTTATTATGCATAAGAATGGACCAGGGATGACGGGGCACCAAAACACAAAAGTCTTACTTTCGCACGAAAATTGCACAAATGGCCGAAAATAAACCATTGGCACCAAAATTGGATCACGCGGTACCACGGACCTCAAAATTTAAAAGTGTTCCAAGCATATTGGTTTTTTATGCATAAGAATGCACTAGGGATCACGGGGCACCAGAACCCAAAAGTCTTATTTTCGCACGAAAATTGTACAAATGGCCGAAAATGCACCACGGGCACCAAAATTGGACCATGGGGCACCCCGGTCCTCAAAACTGAAAAGTTTTCCAAGCATTATGGATTTTTATGAGTAAGAATGCACCATGGATCATGGGGCATGAAAACCGAAAGTCTTATTTTCGCACGAAAATTGCACAATAGGTTGAAAATGCACCACGGGCACCAAAATCTGACCGCGGGGCACCTCGGACCTCAATACTTAAAAGTACCCTAAGCATTATGGTTTTTTATCCATAAGAATGCACCAGGGATCACAGGCCACCAAAACCCAAAAGTCTTATTTTCGCACGAAAATTGCACAAATGGCAGGAAAATGCACCACCAGCACAAAAATTATACCACGGTGCACCACGGACCTCAAAACTTAAAAGTGTTCCAAGTATTATGGTTTTTTATGCATAAGAATGCACCATGGATCACGGCGCACCAAAATCCAAAAGTCTTATTTTCGCACGAAAAATTCACAAATGGCCGAAAATGCACCACCGGTACCGAAATTGCACCACGGGGAACCTCAGACCTCATTACTTAAAAGTGCTCCGAGCATTATGGTTTTTTAAGCATAAGAATGGACCAGGGATGATGGGGCACCAAAACCCAAAACTCTTATTTTCGCACGAAAATTGCACAAATGGCCGAAAATGCACCAACAGCACCAAAATTGGACCACGGGGCACCACGTACCTCAAAACTTAAAAGTTTTCCAAGAATTATGGTTGTTTATGCATAAGAATGCACTAGGGATCACGGGGTACTAGAACCCAAAAGTCTTATTTTCGAACAAAAATTGCACAACGGGCCGAAAATGCACCACGAGCACCAAAATTGGACCACGGGGCACCTCGGACCTCAATACATAAAAGTGCTCCAAGGATTATGGTTTTTTATGCATAATAATTCACCAGGGATCACGGGGTACCAAAACCCAAAAGTCTTGTTTTCGTATGAAAATTGCACAATGGGCCGAAAATGCACCACGGGCACCAAAATTGGACCACCAGACACCTCGGACCTGAAACCGAAAAAGTGTTCCAAGCATTATGGTTTTTTATGCATAAGAATGCACCGGGGATCACGGGGCACCAGAACCCATCAGTCTTATTTTCGCACGAAAATTTCACAAATGGCCGAAAATGCACCACCGGCACCAAAATTGGACCACGGGGCACCTCAGACCTTAATACTTAAAAGTGCTCGTGCTCCGAGCATTATGGTTTTTTAAACATAAGAATGCACCACGGATCATGGGGCACCAAAACCCAAAAGTCTTATTTTCGCATGAAATTTGCACAAATGGCCGGAAATGCACGCTCGACACCAAAATTGGACCACAAGGCACCTCGGACCTCAAACCTGAAAATTATTCCAAGCATTATCTTTTTCTATGCATAAGAATGCACCCGGGATCATGGGGCACCAAAACCCAAAAGTCTTATTTTCGCAAGAAAATTGCACAAATGGTCGAAAATGCACCACCGGCACCAAAATAGGACCACGGGGCACCACAGATCTCAAAACTTAAAAGTGTTCCAAGAATTATGGTTTTTTATGCATAAGAATGCACCAGGGATCACGGGGCATGAAAACCCAAAAGTCTTTTTTCGAACAAAAATTGCACAACTGGCCGAAAATGCACCACGAGCACCAAAGTTGGACCACGGGGTACAAAAACCCAAAAGTCTTATTTTCGCACGAAACTTGCACAATGGGCCCGAAAATGCACCACGGGCACCAAAATTGGAGCTTGAGGCACCTCGGACCTCAAACCTGAAAAGTGTTCCAAGAATGATGGTTTTCTATGTATAAGAATGCACCAGGTATCACGGGCCACCAAAATCCAAAAGTCTTATTTACGGACGAAAATTTCATAAATGGGCGAAAATGCACCCCTGGCACCAAAAATGGACCACGGGGCACCTCGGACCTCAATACTTAAAAGTGCTCTGAGCATTATGGTTTTTTAAGCATAAGAGTGCACCAGGGATCATGGGGTACCAAAATCCAAAAGTCTTATTTTCACATGAAAATTGCACAAATGGCCGAAAATGCACCACCGACACTAAAATTGGACAACAGGGCACCGCAGACCACAAAACTGAAAAGTGTTCTGAGCATTATGGTTTTTTATGCATAAGAATGCACCAGGGATCACGGGGCACCAAGACCCAAAAGTCTTATTTTCGCACGAAAATTGCACAATGGGCCGAAAATACATCACAGGCACCAAAATTGAACCACGATGCACTTCGGACCTCAAAACTTAAAAGTGCTCCGAGCATTATGGTTTTTTAAGCATAAGAATGCACCAGAGAGCACGGGGCACCAAAACCTAAAACTTTTATTTTCACAAGAAAATTTCACAGATGGCTGAAAATGCACCACCGGCACTAAAATTGGACCACGGGGCACCACGAACCTTAAAATTGAAAAGTGCTCCAAGCATTATAGTTTTTTATGCATAAGAATGCACCAAGGATCACGGGGCAACAAAACCCAAAACTCTTCTTTTCACACGAAAATTGCACAAATAGCCAAAAATGCACTACAGGCAGGAAAATTGGACCACGGGGCACCATAGACCTCAAAACTGAAAAGTGTTCTGAGCATTAAGGATTTTTATGCATAAGAATGCACCAGGGATCACGGGGCACAAAAACCTAAAAGTCTTATTTTTGCAAGAAAATTTCACAGATGGCCGAAAATGGACCACCGGCACCAACATTCGACCACGGGGCACCACAAACCTCAAAACTGAAAAGTGCTCCAAGCATTACTGTTTTTTATGCATAAGAACGCACCAGGGATCACGTGGCACCAAAACCTAAAAGTCTTAATTTCGCACGACAATTGGACAATAGGCCCAAAATGCATCATGGGCACCAAAATTGAACCACGGCGCACCACAGACCTCGAAACTGAAAAGTGTTCTGAGCATTAAGTATTTTTATGCATAAGAATGCACTAGGGATTACGGGGCACGAAAACCTAAAAGTCTTATTTTTGCACGAAAATTTCACAAATGGCCGAAAATGCACCACCGACACCAAAATTGGACCATGGATCACCACAGACCTCAAAACTGAAAAGTGATCAGATTATTATAGTTTTTTATGCATAAGAATGCACCAGGGATCACGGGGCACCAAAATCCAAAAGTCTAAATTTCGCACGAAAATTGCACAATAGGCCCAAAATGCATCATGGGCACCAAAATTGAACCACGGCACACCTCGGACCTCAAAACTTAAAAGTGCTTCGAGCATTATGGTTTTTTATGCATAAGAATGCACCAGGCATCACAGGGCACCAAAATCCAAAAGTCTTATTTTCGCACGAAAATTGCACAATGGGCCCAAAATGCACCACCGGCACCAAAATTGGACCATGGGGCACCACGAACCTCAAAACTGCAAAGTTCTCCAAGCATTATGGCTTTTTATGGATAAGAATGCACCAGGGACCACGGGGCACCCAAACCCAAAAGTCTTATTTTCGCACGAAAGTTGCACAAATGCCCGAAAATGCATTACCGGCAGCAAAATTGGACCACGGGGCACCACAGACCTCGAAAATGAAAAATGTTCTGAGCATTATGGTTTTTTATGCATAAGAATGCACCAGGGATCACGGGGCACCAAAACTCAAAAGTCTTATTTTCGCACGAAAATTTCACAGATGGCCGAAAATGCACCACCGGTACCAAAATTGGACCACGGAGCACCACGAACCTCAAAACTGAAAAGTGCTGCGAGCATTATTGTTTTTTATGCATAAGAATGCACCAAGGATCATAGGGCACAGAAACCCAAAAGACATATTTTCGCATGAAAATTCCACAATGGGCAGAAAATGCACGACGAGCAGCAAAGTTGGACCATGGGGCACCTCGAACCTCAAAACTGAAAATTGCTATGAGCATTATGGTTCATAGGGTACCAAAAACCAAAAGTCTTATTTTCGCACGAAAATTACACATATGGCCGGAAATGCACCACCAGCCCCAAAATTGGACCACTGGGAACAACGGACCTCAAAACTGAAAAGTCCTCCAAGCATTATGGTTTTTTATGCAAAGGAATGCACCAGGGATCACGGGGCACCAAAACCCAAAAGTCTTATTTTCACACGAAAATTGCACAATGTTCCCAAAATGCATCACGGGCTCCAAAATTGGACTACGAGGCACCACGGACCTCAAAACTGAAACGTACTCCGAGCATTATGGTTTTTTATGCATAAGAATGCACAAGGGATCACGGGGCACCAAAACCCAAAAGTCATATTTTCGCTTGAAAATTGCACAATGGGCCGAAAATGCAGCTCGGGCACCAAAATTGGACCACGGGCACCTCGGACCTAAAAACTGAAAAGTGCTCCAAGCATTATGGTTTTTTATGCATAAGAATCCATTAGGGATCACGGAGCACCAAAACCCAAAAGTCTTATTTTCGCACGAAAATTGCACATATGGGCGAAAATGCTTTACCAGCAGCAAAATTAGACCACAGGGTACCACAGACCTCAAAACTGAAAAGTGTTTCGGGCATTATGGTTTTTTATGCATAAGAATGCACTAGGGATCACGAGGCACCAAAACCCAAAAGTCTTATTTTCGCACGAAAATTGTACAATGGGCCGAAAATGCATCACGGGCACCAAAATTGGACCACAGGGCACCTCGGACCTCAAAACATAAAAGTGCTCCGAGTGTTATGGTTTTTTAAGCATAAGAATGTACCAAGGATCACGGGGCACAAAAACCTTAAAGTCTTATTTTCGCTTGAAAATTGCACAATGGGCCGAAAATGCATCACGGGCACCAAAATTGGACCACGGGGCACCTCGGACCTCAAAACTTAAAAGTGCTCCGAGGGTTATGGTTTTGTAAGCATAAGTATGCACCAAGGATCATGGGGCACCAAAACCTAAAAGTCTTATTTTCGCTTGAAAATTGCAAAATGGGCCGAAAATGCACCTCGAGCACCAAAATTGGACCACGGGCACCTCGGACCTCAATACTTAAAAGTGGTCCGAGCATTATGGTTTTTTATGCATATGAATGCACCAGGGATCATGGGGCACCAAAACCCAAAAGCCTAATTTTCGAACGAAAATTGCACAAATGGCCGAAAATGCACCACTGGACCAAAATTGGACCACGGGGAAACACGGACCTCAAAACTGAAATGTTCTCCAAGCATTATGTTTTTTTATGGATAAGGATGCACAGGGTTCACAGGGTACCAAAACCCAAAAGTCTTATGTTCGTACGAAAATTGCAGAAATGGCCGGAAATGCGCCACAGGCAGCAAAATTGGACCATGGGGAATAACGGACCTCAAAACTAAAAAGTCCTCTAAGCATTATGGTTTTTTATGCATAAGAATGCACAATGGATCACGGGGCACCAAAACCCAAAAGCCTTATTTTTGCACGAAAATTGCACAAATGGGCGAAAATGCATTACCAGAAGCAAAATTGGACCACGGGGTACCACAGGCCTCAAAACTAAAAAGTTTTTCGGGCATTATGGTTTTTTATGCATAAGAATGCACCAGGGATCACGAAAATTGCACAATTGGCCGAAAATGCACCACCGACACCAAAATTGGACCACAGGGCACCAAGGACCTCAAAACTGAAAAGTGTTCCTAGAATTATGGTTTTTTATGCATAAAAATGCCCCAGGGATCACGGGGCACCAAAACGCAAAAGTCTTATTTCAGCACGAAAACTGCACAAATTGCCGAAAAAGCACAATTTTTTATGCAAAAAAATGCACCAGGGATCACGGGGCACCCAAACCCAAAGGTCTTATTTTCGCACGAAAATTGCACAATGGGCCAAAAATGCACCGTGGCCACCAAAATTGGACAACGGGGCAGCCCGAACTTCAAAATTGCAAAGTGTGTCGAGCATTATGGTTTTTTATGCATAAGAATGCACCAGGGATCACGGGGCACCAAAACTCAAAAGTCTTATTTTCGCACGAAAATTTCACAGATGGCCGAAAATGCACCACCGGTACCAAAATTGGACCACGGAGCACCACGAACCTCAAAACTGAAAAGTGCTGCGAGCATTATTGTTTTTTATGCATAAGAATGCACCAAGGATCATAGGGCACAGAAACCCAAAAGACATATTTTCGCATGAAAATTCCACAATGGGCAGAAAATGCACGACGAGCAGCAAAGTTGGACCATGGGGCACCTCGAACCTCAAAACTGAAAATTGCTATGAGCATTATGGTTCATAGGGTACCAAAAACCAAAAGTCTTATTTTCGCACGAAAATTACACATATGGCCGGAAATGCACCACCAGCCCCAAAATTGGACCACTGGGAACAACGGACCTCAAAACTGAAAAGTCCTCCAAGCATTATGGTTTTTTATGCAAAGGAATGCACCAGGGATCACGGGGCACCAAAACCCAAAAGTCTTATTTTCACACGAAAATTGCACAATGTTCCCAAAATGCATCACGGGCTCCAAAATTGGACTACGAGGCACCACGGACCTCAAAACTGAAACGTACTCCGAGCATTATGGTTTTTTATGCATAAGAATGCACAAGGGATCACGGGGCACCAAAACCCAAAAGTCATATTTTCGCTTGAAAATTGCACAATGGGCCGAAAATGCAGCTCGGGCACCAAAATTGGACCACGGGCACCTCGGACCTAAAAACTGAAAAGTGCTCCAAGCATTATGGTTTTTTATGCATAAGAATCCATTAGGGATCACGGAGCACCAAAACCCAAAAGTCTTATTTTCGCACGAAAATTGCACATATGGGCGAAAATGCTTTACCAGCAGCAAAATTAGACCACAGGGTACCACAGACCTCAAAACTGAAAAGTGTTTCGGGCATTATGGTTTTTTATGCATAAGAATGCACTAGGGATCACGAGGCACCAAAACCCAAAAGTCTTATTTTCGCACGAAAATTGTACAATGGGCCGAAAATGCATCACGGGCACCAAAATTGGACCACAGGGCACCTCGGACCTCAAAACATAAAAGTGCTCCGAGTGTTATGGTTTTTTAAGCATAAGAATGTACCAAGGATCACGGGGCACAAAAACCTTAAAGTCTTATTTTCGCTTGAAAATTGCACAATGGGCCGAAAATGCATCACGGGCACCAAAATTGGACCACGGGGCACCTCGGACCTCAAAACTTAAAAGTGCTCCGAGGGTTATGGTTTTGTAAGCATAAGTATGCACCAAGGATCATGGGGCACCAAAACCTAAAAGTCTTATTTTCGCTTGAAAATTGCAAAATGGGCCGAAAATGCACCTCGAGCACCAAAATTGGACCACGGGCACCTCGGACCTCAATACTTAAAAGTGGTCCGAGCATTATGGTTTTTTATGCATATGAATGCACCAGGGATCATGGGGCACCAAAACCCAAAAGCCTAATTTTCGAACGAAAATTGCACAAATGGCCGAAAATGCACCACTGGACCAAAATTGGACCACGGGGAAACACGGACCTCAAAACTGAAATGTTCTCCAAGCATTATGTTTTTTTATGGATAAGGATGCACAGGGTTCACAGGGTACCAAAACCCAAAAGTCTTATGTTCGTACGAAAATTGCAGAAATGGCCGGAAATGCGCCACAGGCAGCAAAATTGGACCATGGGGAATAACGGACCTCAAAACTAAAAAGTCCTCTAAGCATTATGGTTTTTTATGCATAAGAATGCACAATGGATCACGGGGCACCAAAACCCAAAAGCCTTATTTTTGCACGAAAATTGCACAAATGGGCGAAAATGCATTACCAGAAGCAAAATTGGACCACGGGGTACCACAGGCCTCAAAACTAAAAAGTTTTTCGGGCATTATGGTTTTTTATGCATAAGAATGCACCAGGGATCACGAAAATTGCACAATTGGCCGAAAATGCACCACCGACACCAAAATTGGACCACAGGGCACCAAGGACCTCAAAACTGAAAAGTGTTCCTAGAATTATGGTTTTTTATGCATAAAAATGCCCCAGGGATCACGGGGCACCAAAACGCAAAAGTCTTATTTCAGCACGAAAACTGCACAAATTGCCGAAAAAGCACAATTTTTTATGCAAAAAAATGCACCAGGGATCACGGGGCACCCAAACCCAAAGGTCTTATTTTCGCACGAAAATTGCACAATGGGCCAAAAATGCACCGTGGCCACCAAAATTGGACAACGGGGCAGCCCGAACTTCAAAATTGCAAAGTGTGTCGAGCATTATGGTTTTTTATGCATAAGAATGCACCAGGGATCACGGGGCACCAAAACTCAAAAGTCTTATTTTCGCACGAAAATTTCACAGATGGCCGAAAATGCACCACCGGTACCAAAATTGGACCACGGAGCACCACGAACCTCAAAACTGAAAAGTGCTGCGAGCATTATTGTTTTTTATGCATAAGAATGCACCAAGGATCATAGGGCACAGAAACCCAAAAGACATATTTTCGCATGAAAATTCCACAATGGGCAGAAAATGCACGACGAGCAGCAAAGTTGGACCATGGGGCACCTCGAACCTCAAAACTGAAAATTGCTATGAGCATTATGGTTCATAGGGTACCAAAAACCAAAAGTCTTATTTTCGCACGAAAATTACACATATGGCCGGAAATGCACCACCAGCCCCAAAATTGGACCACTGGGAACAACGGACCTCAAAACTGAAAAGTCCTCCAAGCATTATGGTTTTTTATGCAAAGGAATGCACCAGGGATCACGGGGCACCAAAACCCAAAAGTCTTATTTTCACACGAAAATTGCACAATGTTCCCAAAATGCATCACGGGCTCCAAAATTGGACTACGAGGCACCACGGACCTCAAAACTGAAACGTACTCCGAGCATTATGGTTTTTTATGCATAAGAATGCACAAGGGATCACGGGGCACCAAAACCCAAAAGTCATATTTTCGCTTGAAAATTGCACAATGGGCCGAAAATGCAGCTCGGGCACCAAAATTGGACCACGGGCACCTCGGACCTAAAAACTGAAAAGTGCTCCAAGCATTATGGTTTTTTATGCATAAGAATCCATTAGGGATCACGGAGCACCAAAACCCAAAAGTCTTATTTTCGCACGAAAATTGCACATATGGGCGAAAATGCTTTACCAGCAGCAAAATTAGACCACAGGGTACCACAGACCTCAAAACTGAAAAGTGTTTCGGGCATTATGGTTTTTTATGCATAAGAATGCACTAGGGATCACGAGGCACCAAAACCCAAAAGTCTTATTTTCGCACGAAAATTGTACAATGGGCCGAAAATGCATCACGGGCACCAAAATTGGACCACAGGGCACCTCGGACCTCAAAACATAAAAGTGCTCCGAGTGTTATGGTTTTTTAAGCATAAGAATGTACCAAGGATCACGGGGCACAAAAACCTTAAAGTCTTATTTTCGCTTGAAAATTGCACAATGGGCCGAAAATGCATCACGGGCACCAAAATTGGACCACGGGGCACCTCGGACCTCAAAACTTAAAAGTGTTCCGAGGGTTATGGTTTTGTAAGCATAAGTATGCACCAAGGATCATGGGGCACCAAAACCTAAAAGTCTTATTTTCGCTTGAAAATTGCAAAATGGGCCGAAAATGCACCTCGAGCACCAAAATTGGACCACGGGCACCTCGGACCTCAATACTTAAAAGTGGTCCGAGCATTATGGTTTTTTATGCATATGAATGCACCAGGGATCATGGGGCACCAAAACCCAAAAGCCTAATTTTCGAACGAAAATTGCACAAATGGCCGAAAATGCACCACTGGACCAAAATTGGACCACGGGGAAACACGGACCTCAAAACTGAAATGTTCTCCAAGCATTATGTTTTTTTATGGATAAGGATGCACAGGGTTCACAGGGTACCAAAACCCAAAAGTCTTATGTTCGTACGAAAATTGCAGAAATGGCCGGAAATGCGCCACAGGCAGCAAAATTGGACCATGGGGAATAACGGACCTCAAAACTAAAAAGTCCTCTAAGCATTATGGTTTTTTATGCATAAGAATGCACAATGGATCACGGGGCACCAAAACCCAAAAGCCTTATTTTTGCACGAAAATTGCACAAATGGGCGAAAATGCATTACCAGAAGCAAAATTGGACCACGGGGTACCACAGGCCTCAAAACTAAAAAGTTTTTCGGGCATTATGGTTTTTTATGCATAAGAATGCACCAGGGATCACGAAAATTGCACAATTGGCCGAAAATGCACCACCGACACCAAAATTGGACCACAGGGCACCAAGGACCTCAAAACTGAAAAGTGTTCCTAGAATTATGGTTTTTTATGCATAAAAATGCCCCAGGGATCACGGGGCACCAAAACGCAAAAGTCTTATTTCAGCACGAAAACTGCACAAATTGCCGAAAAAGCACAATTTTTTATGCAAAAAAATGCACCAGGGATCACGGGGCACCCAAACCCAAAGGTCTTATTTTCGCACGAAAATTGCACAATGGGCCAAAAATGCACCGTGGCCACCAAAATTGGACAACGGGGCAGCCCGAACTTCAAAATTGCAAAGTGTGTCGAGCATTATGGTTTTTTATGCATAAGAATGCACCAGGGATCACGGGCGCCAAAACCCAAAAGTCTTATTTTCGCTCAAAAATTGCACAATGGGTCGAAAATGCACCACAGGCCCAAAAATTGGACCACGGGGCACCTCGGACAAGAAAAATGAAAAGTGCTTCGAGCATTATGGTTTTTTATGCATAAGAATGCACCAGGGATCACAGGGCACCAAAACCCATAAGTCTTATTTTCGCACGAAAATTGCACATTGGGCCAAAAATGCACCACGAGCACCATAATTGGACCACGGGGCACCTCAGACCTCAAAACTGAAGTGTTCTGAGCATTATGGTTTTTCATGCATAAGAATGCACCAGGGATCACGGGGAACCAAAACCCAAAAGTCTTATTTTCGTATGAAAATTGCACAACGCTCCGAAAATGCACCATGAGCACCAAAATTGGACCACAGGGTACCTCGGACCTCAATACATAAAAGTGCTCCGAGCATTATGGTTTTTTATGCATAAGAATGCACCAGGGATCACGGGGAACCAAAACCCAAAAGTCTTATTTTCGCAATACAATTGCACAAATGTCCCAATATGCGCCACTGGCACCAAAATTGCACCACGAGGCACCACGGACCTCAAAACTGAAAAGTGCCCCAAGCATTATGGTTTTTTATCCATAAGAATGCACCATGGATCACGGGGCACCAAAACCCAAAAGTCTTATGATTGCACGAAAATTTCACAAATTGTCGAAAATGCACCACTGGCACCAAAATTGGACCACGGGGCACCACGGACCTCAAAACTGAAAAGTGTTCTAAGCATTATGGTTTTTTATGCATAAGAATGCACCAAGGATCACGGGGAACCAAAACCCAAAAGTCATATTTTCGCACGAACATTGCACAATGCACCGAAAATGCACCATGAGCAGCAAAATTGGACCACAGGGTACCTCGGACCTCAAAAATGAAAAATGCTCCGAGCATTATGGTTTTTTATGCATAAGAATGCATGAAGGATCATGGGGAACCAACACCCAAAAGTCTTATTTTCGCACGAAAATTGCACAAATGGCCGAAAACGCACCACGGGCACCAAGATTGGACCACGGGGCACCTCAGACCCCAAAACTGAAAAGTGTTCTAAGCATTATGGTTTTTTATGCATAAGAATGCACCAAGGATCACGGGGAACCAAAACCCAAAAGTCATATTTTCGCACGAACATTGCACAATGCACCGAAAATGCACCATGAGCAGCAAAATTGGACCACAGGGTACCTCGGACCTCAAAAATGAAAAATGCTCCGAGCATTATGGTTTTTTATGCATAAGAATGCATGAAGGATCATGGGGAACCAACACCCAAAAGTCTTATTTTCGCACAAAAATTGCACAAATGGCCGAAAACGCACCACGGGCACCAAGATTGGACCACGGGGCACCTCGGACCTCAAAACTGAAAAGTGTTCTGAGCATTATGGTTTTTTATGCATAAGAATGCACCAGGGATCACGGGGAACCAAAACCCAAAAGTCTTATTTTCGCACGAAAATTGCACAACGCGTCGAAAATGCACAATGAGCACCAAAATTGGACCACAGGGTCCCTCGGACCTCAATACTTAAAAGTGGTCTGAGCATTATGGTTTTTTATGCATAAGAATGCACCAGGGATCATGGGGAACCAAAACCCGAAAGTCTTTTTTTCGTACAAAAATTGCACAAGTGGCTGAAAATGCACCCCCGGTACCAAAATTTGACCACGGGGCACCACGATCCTCAGGACTGAAAACTGTTCCGAACATTACGGTTTTTTATGCATAAGAATGCGCCAAGGATCATCGGGCACCAAAACCCAAAAGTCTTATTTTCGCACGAAAATTGCACAATGGGCCGAAAATGCACCACGGGCACCAAAATTCGACAACGGGGCACCTCGAACATCAAAATTGAAAAGTGCTTCGAGCATTATGGGTTTTTATGCATAAGAATGCACGAGGGATCACGGGGCACCAAACCCCAAAAGTCTTATTTTTGCCCAAAAATTGCACAATGGGCCGAAAATGCACCACGAGCACAAAAATTGGACCACGGGGTACCTCGGACCTCAATACCCAAAAGTGCTCCGAGCATTATGGTTTTTTATGCATAAGATTGCACCAATGATCATGGGGCACCAAAACCGAAAAGTCTTATTTTCGCTAGAAAATTGCACAAATGGCCGAAAATGCACCACCTGCACCAAAATTGGACCACGGGGGACCACGGACCTCAAAACTGAAAAGTACTCCAAGAATTATCGTTTTATATGCATAACAATGCACCAGGGATCACGGGGAACCAAAACCTAAAAGTCTTATTTTCGCACGAAAATTGCATAATGGGCCGAAAATGCACCACGGGCACCAAAATTGGACCACGGGGCACCTCGGACCTCAAAACTGAAAAGTACTCCAAGCATTAAGGTTTTTTATGCATAAGAATAAACCATGGATCACGGGGCACCAAAACCCAACAGTCTTATTTTCGCACGTAAATTTCACAAATGGCCGAAAATGCACCACCGACACCAAAATTGGACCACGGGGCACCACGAACCTCAAAACTTAAAATTGCTCCAACCATTATCGATTTTTACGCATAAGAATGCACCAGGGATCACGGGGCACCAAAACCCAAAAGTCTTATTTTCGCACGAAAATTGCACAATGGGCCGAAAATGCACCACGGGCACGAAAATTGGACCACGGGGCACCTCAGACCTCAAAACTGAAAAGTGCCCAAAGCATTATGGCTTTTTGTGCATAAAAATGCACCATGGATCACGGGGCACCAACACCCAAAAGTCTTATTTTCGCACGAAAATTTCACAACTGGCCGAAAATGCACCACCGGCACCAAAATTGGACTACAGGGCACCACAGACCTCTAAACTGAAAAATGCTCTGAGCATTATGGTTTTTTATGCATAAGAATGCACCAACGATCATGGGGAACCAAAACCCAAAAGTCTAATTTTCGCACGAAAATTACACAAATGGCCGAAAATGCACCATCGGTACCAAAATGGGACCACGGGGCACCACGGACCTCAAAACTGAAAAATGCTCCGAGCATTATGCTTTTTTATGCATAAGAATGCACCAAGGATCATGGGGAACCAAAACCCAAAAGTCTTATTTTCGCACGAAAATTGCACAAATGGCCGAAAATGCACCATCGGTACGAAAATTGGACAACGGGGCACCACGGACCTCAAATCTGAAAAGTGATCCAAGCATTATGGTTTTTTATGCATAAGAATGCACCAGGGATCATGGGGCACCAAAACCCAAAAGTCTTATTTTCGCAGGAAAATTGTATAATGGGCCGAAAATGCACCACGGGCACCAAAATTGGACTACAGGGCACCACAGACCTCTAAACTGAAAAATGCTCCGAGCATTATGGTTTTTTATGCATAAGAATGCACCAAGGATCATGGGGAACCAAAACCCAAAAGTCTAATTTTCGCACGAAAATTACACAAATGGCGGAAAATGCACCATCGGTACCAAAATGGGACCACGGGGCACCACAGACCTCAAAACTGAAAAATGCTCTGAGCATTATGGTTTTTTATTCATAAGAATGCACCAAGGATCATGGGGAACCAAAACCCAAAAGTCTTATTTTTGTACGAAAATTGCACAAATGGCCGAAAATGCACCATCGGTACCAAAATTGGACCACGGGGCACCACGGACCTCAAAACTGAAAAATGCTCCGAGCATTATGGTTTTTTATGCATAAGAATGCACCAAGGATCATGGGGAACCAAAACCCAAAAGTCTAATTTTCGCACGAAAATTACACAAATGGCCGAAAATGCACCATCGTTACCAAAATGGGACCACAGGGCACCACGGACCTCAAAACTGAAAATGCTCCATGCATTATGGTTTTTTATGCATAAGAATGCACCAAGGATCATGGGGAACCAAAACCCAAAAGTCTTATTTTCGAACGAAAATTGCACAAATGGCCGAAAATGCACCATCGGTACCAAAATGGGACCACGGGGCACCACAGACCTCAAAACTGAAAAATGCTCCGAGCATTATGGTTTTTTATGCATAAGAATGCACCAAGGATGATGGGGGAACCAAAACCCAAAAGTCTTATTTTCGCACGAAAATTGCACAAATGGCCGAAAATGCACCATCGGTACCAAAATTGGATCACGGGGCACCTCAGACCTCAAAACTGAAAAGTGCTCCAAGCATTATGGTTTTTTATGCATAAGAATGCACCAGGGATCATGGGGCACCAAAACCCAAAAGTCTTATTTTCGCACGAAAATTGTATAATGGGCCGAAAATGCACCACGGGCACAAAAATTGGACCACGGGGCACCTCGGACCTCAAAACTGACAAGTACTCCAAGCAATATGGTTTTTTATGCATTAGAATGCACCAAGGATCACGGGGCACCAAAACCCAAAAGTCTTATTTTCGCACGAAAATTGAACCACGGGCACGAAAATTGGACCACGGGGCACCTCGGACATCAAAACTAAAAAGTGCTTTGATCATTACGGTTTTTTATGTATAAGAATGCACCAGGGGATCACGGGCACCAAAACCCAAAAGTCTTATTTTCGCACGAAAATTGCACAATGGGCCGAAAATGCACCACGGGCACCAAAATTCGACCACGGGGCACCTTGAACCTCAAAATTGAAAAGTGCTTCGAGCATTATAGTTTTTTATGCATAAGAATGCACCAGGGATCACAGGGCACCAAACCCCGAAAGTCTTATTTTTGCACGAAAATTGCACATTGGGCCGAAAATGCACCACGAGCACCAAAATTGGACCACGGGGTACCTCGGACCTCAATACTTAAAAGTGCTCCGAGCATTATGGTTTTTTATGCATATGAATGCACCAAGGATCATGGGGCACCAAAACCCAAAAGTCTTATTTTCGCACGAAAATTGCACAAATGGTCGAAAATGCACCACCTGCACCAAAATTGGACCACGAGGCACCAGAGACCTCAAAACTGAAAAATTCTCCGAGCATTATGGTTTTTAATGCATTAGAATGCACCAAGGATCATGGGGAACCAAATCCCAAACGTCTTATTTTCGCACGAAAATTGCCCAAATGGCTGAAAATGCACCACCTGCACCAAAATTGGACCACGGGGCACCACGAACCTAAAATATGAAAAGTGCTCCAAGCATTATTATTTTTTATGCACTAGAATGCACTAGCGATCACGGGGCCCCAAAACGCAAAAGTCTTATTTTCTCACGAAAATTGCATTAATGGTCGAAAATGCACCACTGGCACCAAAATTGGACCACGGGGCACCTCGGACCTCAAAACTAAAAAGGGTGCCAAGCATTATAGTTTTTTATGAATAAGAATGCACCAAGGTTCACAGGGCACCAAAAACCCAAAAGTCTTATTTTCGCACGAAAATTGCACAATGGGCCGAAAATGCACCACGAGCACCAAAATTGGACCGTGGGGTACCTTAGACCTCAATGCTTAGAACTGCTCCGAGCATTATGGTTTTTTATGCATAAGAATGCACCAGGGATCACGGGGCACCAAAACCCAAAAGTCTTATTTTCGCACGAAAATGGCACAAATGCTCGAAAATGCACCACCTGCACCAAAATTGGACCACGAGGCACCACGGACCTCGAAACTGAAAATGTCTCCGAGCATTATTGTTTTTTATGCATAAGAATGCACCAAGGATCATGGGGAACAAAAATCCAAACGTCTTATTTTCGCACGAAAATTGCACAAATCGCCGAAAATGCACCACCAGCACCAAAATTTGACCACGGGGCACCACAGACCTCAACACTGAAAAGTGTTCCGATCACTATGGTTTTTTATGCATAAGAATGCACCAGGGATCACGGGGCACCAAAACCCAAAAACCTTATTTTCGCACGAAATTTGCACAAATGACCGAAAATGCACCCCCGGCACCAAAACTTGACCACGGGGCACCACAGACCTCAAAACTGAAAAGTGTTCTGATCATTATGGTTTTTTATGCATAAGAATGCACCAGGGATCACGGGGCACCAAAACCCCAAAGCCTTATTTTCGCACGAAAATTGCACAATGGGCCGAAAATGCACCGTGGGCACCATAATTGGACAACAGGGCACCTCGGACCTCAAAACTGAAAACTACTCCAAGCATTATGGTTTTTTATGCATAAGAATGCACCATGGATCATGGGGCACCAAAATCCAAAAGTCTTATTTTCCCACGAAAATTGCACAACTTGTCGAAAATGCACCACCGGCACCAAAATTGGATCACGGGTTACCACAGACATCAAAATTGAAAAGTGCATCGAGCATTATGGTTAGTTATACATAAGAATGCACCAGGGATCATGGCGCACCAAAACCCAAAGGTCTTATTTTCGCACGAAAATTGCACAATGGGCCGAAAATGCACCACGGCCACCATAATTGGACAACAGGGCACCTCGGACCTCAAAACTGAAAATACTCCAGGCATTATGGTTTTTTATGCATATGAATGCACCAGGGTTCACGGGGCACCAACACACAAATGTCTTATTTTCGCACGAAAACTGCACAATGGGCCGAAAATGCACCACGGGCACCAAAATTGGACCACGGTGCACCTCGGACCTCAAAACTGAAAAGTGCATCGAGAATTATGGTTTTTTATGTATAAGAATGAACTAGGGATCACGGGGCACCAAAACCCAAAAGTCTTATTTTCGCCCGAAAATTGCCCAAATGGCTGAAAATGCACCCCCGGCACCAAAATTGGACCACGGGGCACCACGAACCTCAAAGCTGAAAAGTTCTCCAAGCATTATCGTTTTTTATGCATAAGAATGCACTAGGGATCACGGGGCACCAAAACCCAAAAGCCTTATTTTCACACGAAAATTGCACAACTGGCCGAAAATGCACCACCGGCACCAAAATTGGACCATGGGGCACCACGGACCTCAAAACCAAAAAGTGCTTCGACTGTCATCGTTTTTTATGCATAAGAACGCACCAGGGATCATGGGGCACCGAAACCCAAAAGTCTTATTTTCGCACCAAAATTGGACCACGGGGCACCTCGGACCTCAAAACTGAAAAGTGTTTCGAGCTTTATGGTTTTTTATGCATATGAATGCACCAAGGATCACGGGGCACCAAAACCCAAAAGTCTTATTTTCGCACGAAAATTGTACAATGGGCCAAAATTGCACCACCGGAACCAAAATTCGACCACGGGGCACCTAGGACCTCAAAACTGAAAATTGTTTCAAACATTATCATTTTTTGTGCATAAGAATGCACCAGGGATCACGGGGCACCAAAACCCAAAAGTCTTATTTTCGTACGAAAATTGCTCAAATGGCCGAAAAAGCACCACCGGCACCAAAATTGGACCACCGAGCACCACGGACCTCAACACTTAAAAGTCCTCCGAGCATTATGATTTTTTATGCATAAGAATGCACCAGGGATCACGGGGAACCAAAACCCAAAAGTCTTATTTTCGCACCAAAATTGCACAAATGGCCGAAAATGCACCACGAGCACCAAATTTGGACAACGGGGCACCTCGGACCTCAAAACTGAAAAGTGCTTTGAGCATTATGGTTTTTTATGCATAAGAATGCACTAGGGATCTCGGGGCACCAACACCCAAAAGCTTATTTTCGCACCAAAATTTGGACCACGGGGCACCACGAACCCCAAGACTAAAAACTATTCTGAGCATTATGGTTTTTTATGCATAAGAATGCACCAAGGATCACGGGGCACCAAAACCCAAAAGTCTTATTTTCGCACGAAAATTGCACAATGGGCCGAAAATGCACCACGGGCACCAAAATTGGACAACGGTGCACCTCGGACCTCAAAACTTAAAAGTGCTCCGAGAATTATGGTTTTTATGCAAAAGAATGCACCAGGGATCCCGAGGCACCAAAACATAAAAAGTCTAATTTTTGAATGAAAATTGCACAATGGGCCGAAAATGCACCACAGGCTCCAAAATTGGACCACGGGGCACCTCGTAGCTCAAAACCTAAAAGTGCTGCGAGCATTATAGTTTTTTGTGCATAAGAATGCACCAGGGATCACCGGGAACCAAAACCCAAATGTCTTATATTCGCACGAATTTTGCATAATGGGACGGAAATGCACCACGTGCACTAAAATTGGATCACAGGGCACCTCAGACCTCAAAACTGAAAAGTGCTCCAAGCATTATGGTTTTTTATGCATAAGAATGCACCAGGGATCACGGGGCACCAAAACCCAAAAGTCTTATTTTCGTACGAAAATTGCCCAAATGGCTGAAAATGCACCTCCGGCACCAAAATTGGACCACGGGGCACCTCGGACCTCAAAACTGAAAAGTGCTTTGAGCATTATGGTTTTTTATGCATAAGAATGCACTAGGGATCTCGGGGCACCAACACCCAAAAGCTTATTTTCGCACAAAAATTTGGACCACGGGGCACCACGAACCCCAAGACTGAAAACTGTTCTGAGCATTATGGTTTTTTATGCATAAGAATGCACCAAGGATCACTGGGCACCAAAACCCAAAAGTCTTATTTTCGCACGGAAATTGCACAATGGGCCGAAAATGCACCACGGTGCACCTCGGACCTCAAAACTGAAAATTGTTCCGAGCATTATGTTTTTTATGCAAAAGAATGCACCAGGGATCCCGGGGCACCAAAACATAAAAGTCTTATTTTCGAATGGAAATTGCACAATGGGCCGAAAATGCACCAAAGGCTCCAAAATTGGACCATGGGGCACCTCGGAGCTCAAAACCTAAAAGTGCTGCGAGCATTATAGTTTTTTTTGAATAAGAATGCACCAGGGATCAAGGGGAACCAAAACTCAAATGTCTTATATTCGCACGAATTTTGCACAATGGGACGGAAATGCACCACGTGCACTAAAATTGGATCACGGGGCACCTCAGACCTCAAAACTGAAAAGTGCTCCAAGCATTATGGTTTTTTATGCATAAGAATGCACCAGGGATCACGGGGCACCAAAACCCAAAAGTCTTATTTTCGTACGAAAATTGCCCAAATGGCTGAAAATGCACCTCCGGCACCAAAATTGGACCACGGGGCACCTCGGACCTCAAAACTGAAAAGTGCTTTGAGTATTGTGGTTTTTTATGCATAAGAATGCACTAGGGATCTCGGGGCACCAACACCCAAAAGCTTATTTTCGCACAAAAATTTGGACCACGGGGCACCACGAACCCCAAGACTGAAAACTGTTCTGAGCATTATGGTTTTTTATGCATAAGAATGCACCAAGGATCACGGGGCACCAAAACCCAAAAGTCTTATCTTCGCACAGAAATTGCACAATGGGCCGAAAATGCACCACGGTGCACCTCGGACCTCAAAACTGAAAAGTGTTCCGAGCATTATGGTTTTTTATGCAAAAGAATGCACCAGGGATCCCGGGGCACCAAAACATAAAAGTCTTATTTTCGAATGGAAATTGCACAATGGGCCGAAAATGCACCAAAGGCTCCAAAATTGGACCATGGGGCACCTCGGAGCTCAAAACCTAAAAGTGCTGCGAGCATTATAGTTTTTTGTGAATAAGAATGCACCAGGGATCACGGGGAACCAAAACTCAAATGTCTTATATTCGCACGAATTTTGCATAATGGGACGGAAATGCACCACGTGCACTAAAATTGGATCACGGGGCACCTCAGACCTCAAAACTGAAAAATGCTCCAAGCATTATGGTTTTTTATGCATAAGAATGCACCAGGGATCACGGGGCACCAAAACCCAAAAGTCTTATTTTCGTACGAAAATTGCCCAAATGGCTGAAAATGCACCTCCGGCACCAAAATTGGACCACGGGGCACCTCGGACCTCAAAACTGAAAAGTGCTTTGAGCATTATGGTTTTTTATGCATAAGAATGCACTAGGGATCTCGGGGCACCAACACCCAAAAGCTTATTTTCGCACAAAAATTTGGACCACGGGGCACCACGAACCCCAAGACTGAAAACTGTTCTGAGCATTATGGTTTT
Source organism: Pueraria montana var. lobata (assembly GCA_026413185.1). Lineage (NCBI taxonomy): Eukaryota > Viridiplantae > Streptophyta > Magnoliopsida > Fabales > Fabaceae > Pueraria > Pueraria montana. The sequence continues at coordinate 76,115,703 of CM048648.1, forward strand.
TTATGCATAAGAATGCACCAAGGATCACGGGGCACCAAAACCCAAAAGTCTTATTTTCGCACGGAAATTGCACAATGGGCCGAAAATGCACCACGGTGCACCTCGGACCTCAAAACTGAAAAGTGTTCCGAGCATTATGGTTTTTTATGCAAAAGAATGCACCAGGGATCCCAGGGCATCAAAACATAAAAGTCTTATTTTCGAATGGAAATTGCACAATGGGCCGAAAATGCGCCAAAGGCTCCAAAATTGGACCATGGGGCACCTCGGAGCTCAAAACCTAAAAGTGCTGCGAGCATTATAGTTTTTTGTGAATAAGAATGCACCAGGGATCACGGGGAACCAAAACTCAAATGTCTTATATTCGCACGAATTTTGCACAATGGGACGGAAAAGCACCACGTGCACTAAAATTGGATCACGGGGCACCTCAGACCTCAAAACTAAAAAGTGCTCCAAGCATTATGGTTTTTTATGCATAAGAATGCACCAGGGATCACGGGGCACCAAAACCCAAAAGTCTTATTTTCGTTCGAAAATTGCCCAAATGGTTGAAAATGCACCCCCGGCACCAAAATTGGACCACGGGGCACCACGAACCCCAAAACTGAAAAGTTCTCCAAGCATTATGGTTTTTTATGCATAAGAATGCACTAGGGATTATGGGGCACCAAAACCCAAAAGCCTTATTTTCACACGAAAATTGCACAACTGGCCGAAAATGCACCACCGGCACCAAAATTGGACCACGGGGCACCACGGACCTCAAAACCGAAAAGTGCTTCGACCGTTATCATTTTTTATGCATAAGAACGCACCAGGGATCACGGGGCACCGAAACCCAAAAGTCTTCTTTTCGCACCAAAATTGGACCACGGGGCACCTCGAACCTCAAAACTGAAATGTGTTCCGAGCGTTATGGTTTTTTATGCATATGAATGCACCAAGGATCAAGGGGCACCAAAACCCAAAAGTCTTATTTTCGCACGAAAATTGTACAATGGGCCAAAATTGCACCACCGGCACCAAAATTGGACCACGAAGCACCTAGGACCTCAAAACTGAAAATTGTTTCGAGGTTTATCATTTTTTGTGCATAAGAATGCACCAGGGATCACGGGGCACCAAAAGCCAAAAGTCTTATTTTCGTACGAAAATTGCTCAAATGGCCGAAAAAGCAGCACCGGCACCAAAATTGGACCACCGGGCACCACGGACCTCAATACTTAAAAGTCCTCCGAGCATTATGGTATTTTATGCATAAGAATGCACCAGGGAGAACGGGGTACCAAAACCCAAAAGTCTTATTTTCGCATGAAAATTGGACCACGGGGCACCTCGGACCTCAAAACTGAAAAGTGCTTCGAGCATTATGGTTTTTTATGCATAAGAATGCACCAGGGATCACGGGGCACCAAAACCCAAAAGTCTTATTTTCGCACGAAAATTGTACAATGGGCCAAAATTGAACCACCCGCACCAAAATTAGACCACGGGGCACCTAGGACCTCAAAACTGAAAATTGTTTCGAGCATTATCATTTTTTGTGCATAACAATGCACCAGGGATCACGGGGCACCAAAACCCAAAAGTCTTATTTTCGTACGAAAATTGCTCAAATTGCCGAAAAAGCACCACTGGCACCAAAATGGAACCACAGGGCACCACGGACCTCAATACTTAAAAGTCCTCTGAGCATTATGGTTTTTTATGCATAAGAATGCACCAGGGAGAACGGGGTACCAAAACCCAAAAGTCTTATTTTCGCATGAAAATTGGACCACGGGGCACCTCGGACCTCAAAACTGAAAAGTGCATTGAGCATTATGGTTTTTTATGCATAAGAATGCACTAGGGATGTCGGGGCACCAACACCCAATAGCTTATTTTCGTACCAAAATTGCATAAATGGCCGAAAATGCACCACTAGCACCAAAATTGGACAACGGGGCACCTCTGAACTCAAAACTGAAAAGTGCTCTGAGCATTATGGTTTTTTATGCATATGAATGCACCAAGGATCATAGGGCACCAAAACCCAAAAGTCTTATTTCCGCACGAAAATTGCACAAATGGTCGAAAATGCACCACCTGCACCAAAATTGGACCACGAGGCACCAGAGACCTCAAAACTGAAAAATTCTCCGAGCATTATGGTTTTTAATGCATAAGAATGCACCAAGGATCATGGGGAACCAAATCCCAAACGTCTTATTTTCGCACGAAAATTGCCCAAATGGCTGAAAATGCACCACCTGCACCAAAATTGGACCACGGGGCACCACGAACCTAAAATATGAAAAGTGCTCCAAGCATTATTATTTTTTATGCACTAGAATGCACTAGCGATCACGGGGCCCCAAAACGCAAAAGTCTTATTTTCTCACGAAAATTGCATTAATGGTCGAAAATGCACCATTGGCACCAAAATTGGACCACGGGGCACCTCGGACCTCAAAACTAAAAAGGGTGCCAAGCATTATAGTTTTTTATGAATAAGAATGCACCAAGGTTCACAGGGCACCAAAAACCCAAAAGTCGTATTTTCGCACGAAAATTGCACAATGGGCCGAAAATGCACCACGAGCACCAAAATTGGACCGTGGGGTACCTTGGACCTCAAGGCTTAGAACTGCTCCGAGCATTATGGTTTTTTATGCATAAGAATGCACCAGGGATCACGGGGCACCAAAACCCAAAAGTCTTATTTTCGCACGAAAATTGCACAAATGGTCGAAAATGCACCACCTACACCAAAATTGGACCACGGGGCACCACGAACCTCGAAACTGAAAATGTCTCCGAGCATTATTGTTTTTTATGCATAAGAATGCACCAAGGATCATGGGGAACAAAAATCCAAACGTCTTATTTTCGCACGAAAATTGCACAAATCGCCGAAAATGCACCACCAGCACCAAAATTTGACCACGGGGCACCACAGACCTCAAAACTGAAAAGTGTTCCGATCACTATGGTTTTTTATGCATAAGAATGCACCAGGGATCACGGGGCACCAAAACCCAAAAACCTTATTTTCGCACGAAATTTGCACAAATGACCGAAAATGCACCCCCGGCACCAAAACTTGACCACGGGGCACCACAGACCTCAAAACTGAAAAGTGTTCTGATCATTATGGTTTTTTATGCATAAGAATGCACCAGGGATCACGGGGCACCAAAACCCCAAAGCCTTATTTTCGCACGAAAATTGCACAATGGGCCGAAAATGCACCGTGGGCACCATAATTGGACAACAGGGCACCTCGGACCTCGAAACTGAAAACTACTCCAAGCATTATAGTTTTTTATGCATAAGAATGCACCATGGATCATGGGGCACCAAAATCCAAAAGTCTTATTTTCCCACGAAAATTGCACAACTTGTCGAAAATGCGCCACCGGCACAAAAATTGGATCACGGGTTACCACGGACATCAAAATTGAAAAGTGCATCGAGCATTATGGTTAGTTATACATAAGAATGCACCAGGGATCATGGCGCACCAAAACCCAAAGGTCTTATTTTCGCACGAAAATTGCACAATGGGCCGAAAATGCACCACGGCCACCATAATTGGACAACAGGGCACCTCGGACCTCAAAACTGAAAATACTCCAGGCATTATGGTTTTTTATGCATATGAATGCACCAGGGTTCATGGGGCACCAACACACAAATGTCTTATTTTCGCACGAAAACTGCACAATGGGCCGAAAATGCACCACGGGCACCAAAATTGGACCACGGTGCACCTCGGACCTCAAAACTGAAAAGTGCATCGAGAATTATGGTTTTTTATGTATAAGAATGAACCAGGGATCACGGGGCACCAAAACCCAAAAGTCTTATTTTCGCCCGAAAATTGCCCAAATGGCTGAAAATGCACCCCCGGCACCAAAATTGGACCACGGGGCACCACGAACCTCAAAGCTGAAAAGTTCTCCAAGCATTATCGTTTTTTATGCATAAGAATGCACTAGGGATCACGGGGCACCAAAACCCAAAAGCCTTATTTTCACACGAAAATTGCACAACTGGCCGAAAATGCACCACCGGCACCAAAATTGGACCATGGGGCACCACGGACCTCAAAACCGAAAAGTGCTTCGACTGTCATCGTTTTTTATGCATAAGAACGCACCAGGGATCATGGGGCACCGAAACCCAAAAGTCTTATTTTCGAACCATTGGACCACGGGGCACCTCGGACCTCAAAACTGAAAAGTGTTTCGAGCTTTATGGTTTTTTATGCATATGAATGCACCAAGGATCACGGGGCACCAAAACCCAAAAGTCTTATTTTCGCACGAAAATTGTACAATGGGCCAAAATTGCACCACCGGAACCAAAATTCGACCACGGGGCACCTAGGACCTCAAAACTGAAAATTGTTTCGAGCATTATCATTTTTTGTGCATAAGAATGCACCAGGGATCACGGGGTACCAAAACCCAAAAGTCTTATTTTCGTACGAAAATTGCTCAAATGGCCGAAAAAGCACCACCGGCACCAAAATTGGACCACCGGGCACCACGGACCTCAATACTTAAAAGTCCTCCGAGCATTATGGTTTTTTATGCATAAGAATGCACCAGGGATCACGGGGCACCAAAACCCAAAAGTCTTATTTTCGCAGCAAAATTGCACAAATGGCCGAAAATGCACCACGAGCACCAAATTTGGACAACGGGGCACCTCGGACCTCAAAACTGAAAAGTGCTTTGAGCATTATGGTTTTTTATGCATAAGAATGCACTAGGGATCTCGGGGCACCAACACCCAAAAGCTTATTTTCAGCCCAAAATTTGGACCACGGGGCACCACGAACCCCAAGACTAAAAACTGTTCTGAGCATTATGGTTTTTTATGCATAAGAATGCACCAAGGATCACGGGGCACCAAAACCCAAAAGTCTTATTTTCGCACGAAAATTGCACAATGGGCCGAAAATGCACCACGGGCACCAAAATTGGACCACGGTGCACCTCGGACCTCAAAACTTAAAAGTGCTCCGAGCATTATGGTTTTTTATGCAAAAGAATGCACCAGGGATCCCGAGGCACCAAAACATAAAAGTCTAATTTTCGAATGGAAATTGCACAATGGGCCGAAAATGCACCACAGGCTCCAAAATTGGACCACGGGGCACCTCGGAGCTCAAAACCTAAAAGTGCTGCGAGCATTATAGTTTTTTGTGCATAAGAATGCACCAGGGATCACGGGGAACCAAAACCCAAATGTCTTATATTCGCACGAATTTTGCATAATGGGACGGAAATGCACCACGTGCACTAAAATTGGATCACGGGGCACCTCAGACCTCAAAACTGAAAAGTGCTCCAAGCATTATGGTTTTTTATGTATAAGAATGCACCAGGGATCACGGGGCACCAAAACCCAAAAGTCTTATTTTCGTACGAAAATTGCCCAAATGGCTGAAAATGCACCTCCGGCACCAAAATTGGACCACGGGGCACCTGGGACCTCAAAACTGAAAAGTGCTTTGAGCATTATGGTTTTTTATGCATAAGAATGCACTAGGGATCTCGGGGCACCAACACCCAAAAGCTTATTTTCGCACAAAAATTTGGACCACGTGGCACCACGAACCCCAAGACTGAAAACTGTTCTGAGCATTATGGTTTTTTATGCATAAGAATGCACCAAGGATCACGGGGCACCAAAACCCAAAAGTCTTATTTTCGCACAGAAATTGCACAATGGGCCGAAAATGCACCACGGTGCACCTCGGACCTCAAAACTGAAAAGTGTTCCGAGCATTATGGTTTTTTATGCAAAAGAATGCACCAGGGATCCCGGGGCACCAAAACATAAAAGTCTTATTTTCGAATGGAAATTGCACAATGGGCCGAGAATGCACCAAAGGCTCCAAAATTGGACCATGGGGTACCTCGGAGCTCAAAACCTAAAAGTGCTGCGAGCATTATAGTTTTTTGTGAATAAGAATGCCCCAGGGATCACGGGGAACCAAAACTCAAATGTCTTATATTCGCACGAATTTTGCACAATGGGACGAAAATGCACCACGTGCACTAAAATTGGATCACGGGGCACCTCAGACCTCAAAACTGAAAAGTGCTCCAAGCATTATGGTTTTTTATGCATAAGAATGCACCAGGGATCACGGGGCACCAAAACCCAAAAGTCTTATTTTCGTACGAAAATTGCCCAAATGGCTGAAAATGCACCTCCGGCACCAAAATTGGACCACGGGGCACCTCGGACCTCAAAACTGAAAAGTGCTTTGAGCATTATGGTTTTTTATGCATAAGAATGCACTAGGGATCTCGGGGCACCAACACCCAAAAGCTTATTTTCGCACAAAAATTTGGACCACGGGGCACCACGAACCCCAAGACTGAAAACTGTTCTGAGCATTATGGTTTTTTATGCATAAGAATGCACCAAGGATCACGGGGCACCAAAACCCAAAAGTCTTATTTTCGCACGGAAATTGCACAATGGGCCGAAAATGCACCACGGTGCACCTCGGACCTCAAAACTGAAAAGTGTTCCGAGCATTATGGTTTTTTATGCAATAGAATGCACCAGGGATCCCGGGGCACCAAAACATAAAAGTCTTATTTTCGAATGGAAATTGCACAATGGGCCGAAAATGCACCAAAGGCTCCAAAATTGGACCATGGGGCACCTCGGAGCTCAAAACCTAAAAGTGCTGCGAGCATTATATTTTTTTGTGAATAAGAATGCACCAGGGATCACGGGGAACCAAAACTCAAATGTCTTATATTCGCACGAATTTTGCACAATGGGACGGAAATGCACCACGTGCATAAAATTGGATCACGGGGCACCTCAGACCTCAAAACTGAAAAGTGCTCCAAGCATTATGGTTTTTTATGCATAAGAATGCACCAGGGATCACGGGGCACCAAAACCCAAAAGTCTTATTTTCGTACGAAAATTGCCCAAATGGCTGAAAATGCACCTCCGGCACCAAAATTGGACCACGGGGCACCTCGGACCTCAAAACTGAAAAGTGCTTTGAGCATTATGGTTTTTTATGCATAAGAATGCACTAGGGAACTCGGGGCACCAACACCCAAAAGCTTATTTTCGCACAAAAATTTGGACCACGGGGCACCACGAACCCCAAGACTGAAAACTGTTCTGAGCATTATGGTTTTTTATGCATAAGAATGCACCAAGGATCACGGGGCACCAAAACCCAAAAGTCTTATTTTCGCACGGAAATTGCACAATGGGCCGAAAATGCACCACGGTGCACCTCGGACCTCAAAACTGAAAAGTGTTCCGAGCATTATGGTTTTTTATGCAAAAGAATGCACCAGGGATCCCGGGGCACCAAAACATAAAAGTCTTATTTTCGAATGGAAATTGCACAATGGGCCGAAAATGCACTTAAGGCTCCAAAATTGGACCATGGGGCACCTCGGAGCTCAAAACCTAAAAGTGTTGCGAGCATTATAGTTTTTTGTGAATAAGAATGCACCAGGGATCACGGGGAACCAAAACTCAAATGTCTTATATTCGCACGAATTTTGCACAATGGGACGGAAATGCACCACGTGCATAAAATTGGATCACGGGGCACCTCAGACCTCAAAACTGAAAAGTGCTCCAAGCATTATGGTTTTTTATGCATAAGAATGCACCAGGGATCACGGGGCACCAAAACCCAAAAGTCTTATTTTCGTACGAAAATTGCCCAAATGGTTGAAAATGCACCCCCGGCACCAAAATTGGACCACAGGGCACCACGAACCCCAAAACTGAAAAGTTCTCCAAGCATTATGGTTTTTTATGCATAAGAATGCACTAGGGATTATGGGGCACCAAAACCCAAAAGCCTTATTTTCACACGAAAATTGCACAACTGGCCGAAAATGCACCACCGGCACCAAAATTGGACCATGGGGCACCACGGACCTCAAAACCGAAAAGTGCTTCGACCGTTATCATTTTTTATGCATAAGAACGCACCAGGGATCACGGGGCACCGAAACCCAAAAGTCTTCTTTTCGCACCAAAATTGGACCACGGGGCACCTCGAACCTCAAAACTGAAATGTGTTCCGAGCGTTATGGTTTTTTATGCATATGAATGCACCAAGGATCACGGGGCACCAAAACCCAAAAGTCTTATTTTCGCACGAAAATTGTACAATGGGCCAAAATTGCACCACCGGCACCAAAATTGGACCACGAAGCACCTAGGACCTCAAAACTGAAAATTGTTTCGAGCATTATCATTTTTTGTGCATAAGAATGCACCAGGGATCACGGGGCACCAAAAGCCAAAAGTCTTATTTTGGTACGAAAATTGCTCAAATGGTCGAAAAAGCAGCATCGGCACCAAAATTGGACCACCGGGCACCACGGACCTCAATACTTAAAAGTCCTCCGAGCATTATGGTATTTTATGCATAAGAATGCACCAGGGAGAACGGGGTACCAAAACCCAAAAGTCTTATTTTCGCATGAAAATTGGACCACGGGGCACCTCGGACCTCAAAACTGAAAAGTGCTTCGAGCATTATGGTTTTTTATGCATAAGAATGCACCAGGGATCACGGGGCACCAAAACCCAAAAGTCTTATTTTCGCACGAAAATTGTACAATGGGCCAAAATTGAACCACCGACACCAAAATTAGACCACGGGGCACCTAGGACCTCAAAACTGAAAATTGTTTCGAGCATTATCATTTTTTGTGCATAACAATGCACCAGGGATCACGGGGCACCAAAACCCAAAAGTCTTATTTTCGCATGGAAATTGCACAATGGGCCGAAAATGCACCACAGGTTCCAAATTTGCACAACGGGGCACCTCGGAGCTCAAAACCTAAAAGTGCTGCGAGCATTATAGTTTTTTCTGCATAACAATGCACCAGGGATCACGGGGAACCAAAACCCAAATGTCTTATTTTCGCACGAATTTTGCACAATGGAACGAAAATGCACCCCGTGCACTAAAATTCGACCACGGGGCACGTCGGACCTCAAAACTGAAAAGTGCTCCAAGCATTATGGTTTTTTATGCATAAGAATGCACCAGGGATCACGGGGATCCAAAATCCAAAAGTCTTATTTTCGTACGAAAATTACTCAAATGGTCGAAAATGCACCACCGACACCAAAATTGGACCACCGGGCACCACAGACCTCAATACTTAAAAGTCCTCCGAGCATTATGGTGTTTTGTGCATAAGAATGCACCAGGGAGAACGGGGCACCAAAACCTAAAAGTCTTATTTTCACATGAAAATTGGACCACGGGGCACCTCGGACCTCAAAACTGAAAAGTGCTTCGAACATTATGGTTTTTTATGCATAAGAATGCACTAGGGATCACGGGGCACCAAAACCCAAAAGTCTTATTTTCGCACGAAAATTGTACAATAGGCCGAAAATGCACCACTGGCACCAAAATTGGACCACGGGGCACCTCGGACCTCAAAACTGAAAAGTGCATTGAGCATTATGGTTTTTTATGCATAAGAATGCACTAGGGATCTCGGGGCACCAACACCCAATAGCTTATTTTCGCACCAAAATTGCATAAATGGCCGAAAATGCACCACGAGCACCAAAATTGGACAACGGGGCACCTCAGAACTCAAAACTGAAAAGTGGTTTGAGCATTATGGTTTTTTATGCATAAGTATGCACCAGGGATCACGGGGCACCAAAACACAAAAGTCTTATTTCCGCACGAAAATTGCACAAATGGCCGATAATGCACCCCCGGCACCAAAATTGCGCCACGGGGCACCACGAACCCCAAGACTGAAAACTATTCTGCGCATTATGCTTTTTTATGCATCAGAATGCAGCAAGGATCACGGGGCACCAAAACCCAAAAGTGTTATTTTCGCACGAAAATTGCACAATGGGCCGAAAATGCACCACGGGCACCAAAATTGGACCACGGGGCACCTCGGACCTCAAAACTGAAAAGTGCTTCGAGAATTATGGTTTTTTTTTGCATAAGAATGCACCAGGGATCACGGGGCACCAAAATCCAAAAGTCTTATTTTCGCACGAAAATTTCACAAATGGCCGAAAATGCACCACAGGCACAAAAATTGGACAACGGGGCACCACCGACCTCAAAACTGAAAAGTGCTTTGAGCATTATGGTTTTTTAGGCATAAGAATGCACCAGGGGTCATGGGGCACAAAAACTCAAAAGTCTTATTTCCGCACGACAATTGCACAAATGGCTGAAAATGCACCCCCGGCACCAAAATTGGACCACGGGGCACCACGAATCCCAAGACTGAAAACTGTTATGAGCATTATGGGTTTTTATGCATAAGAATGCACCAAGGATCGTGGGGAACCAAAATCGAAAAGTCTTATTTTCGCACGAAAATTGCACAATGGGCCGAAAATGCACCACCGGCAACAAAATTGGACCACGGGGCACCACGAACCTCAAAACTGAAAAGTGCTTCGAGGATTATGGTTTTTTATGAAAAAGAATGCACTAGGGATCACGGGGCACCAAAACCCAAAAGTCTTATTTTCGCATGGAAATTGCACAATGGGCCGAAAATGCACCACAGGTTCCAAAATTGGACCACGGGGCACCTCGGAGCTCAAAACCTAAAAGTGCTGCGAGCATTATAGTTTTTTCTGCATAAGAATGCACCAGGGAACACGGGAAACCAAAACCGAAATGTCTTATTTTCGCATGAATTTTGCACAATGGGACGAAAATGCACCACATGCACTAAAATTGGACCACGGGGCACTTCGAACCTCAAAACTGAAAAGTGCTTTGAGCATTATGGTTTTTTATGCATAAGCATGCACTAGGGATCTAGGGCACCAACACCCAAAAGCTTATTTTCGCACCGAAATTGCACAAATGGCCGAAAATGCACCACGACCACCAAAATTGGACAACGGGGCTCCTCGGACCTCAAAACTGAAAAGTGCTTTGAGCATTATGGTTTTTTATGCATAAGAATGCACCAGGGATCACGGGGCACCAAAACACAAAAGTCTTATTTCCGCACAAAAATTGCACAAATGGCCGAAAATGCACCCCCGGCACCAAAATTGGACCACGGGGCACCATGAATCCCAAGACTGAAAACTGTTCTGAGCATTATGGTTTTTTATGCATAAGAATGCACCAAGAATCATGGGGCAACAAAACCCAAAAGTCTTATTTTCGCACGAAAATTGCACAATGGGCCGAAAATGCACCACGGGCACCAAAATCGGACCACGGGGCACCTCGGACCTCAAAAGTGAAAAGTTCTTCGAGCATTATGGTTATTTATGCATAAAAATGCACCAGGTATCACGGGGCACCAAAACCCAAAAGTCTTATTTTCGCACGAAAATTGCACAATGGGCCGAAAATGCACCACTGGTACCAAAATTGGACCACGGGCCACCTCAGACCTCCAAACTGAAAAGTGCTTTGAGCATTATGGTTTTTTATGCATAAGAATGCACTAGGGATCTCGGGGCACCAACACCCAAAAGAATATTTTCGCACCAAAATTGCACAAATGGCCGAAAATGCACCATGAGCACCAAAATTGGACAACGGGGCACCTCGGACCTCAAAACTGAAAAGTGCTTTGAGCATTATTGTTTTTTTTGCATAAGAATGCACCAAGGATCACGGGGCACCAAAACCCAAAAGTGTTATTTTCGCACGAAAATTGAACAATGGGCCTAAAATGCACCACGGGCACCAAAATTGGACTACGGTGCACCTCAGACCTCAAAACTGAAAAGTCCTCTGAGCATTATGGTTTTTTATGCAAAAGAATGCATCAGGTATCACGGGGCACCAAAACCCAAAAGTCTTATTTTCGCATGGAAATTTCACAATGGGCCGAAAATGCACCACAGGCTCCAAAATTGGACCAAGGGGCATCTCGAACCTCAAAACCTAAAAATGCTGCGAGCTTTATAGTTTTTTGTGCATAAGAATGCACCAGGGATCACGGGGGACCAAAACCCAAATGTCTTATTTTCGCACGAATTTTGCACAATGGGACGAAAATGCACCACGAGCACCAAAATTGGACAACGGGGCACCTCGGACCTCAAAATCGAAAAGTGTTCCAATCATTATTGTTTTTTATGCATAAGAATGTGTCAGGGATCACGACGCACCAAAACCCAAAAGTCTTAATTTTGCACGAAAGTTTCACAAATGGCCGAAAATGCACGACAGGCACCAAAATTGGACCACGGGGCACCTCGGACCTCAAAACTGAAAAGTGCTCCAAGCATTATGGTTTTTTATGCATAAGAATGCACCATGGATCACGGGGCACCAAAACACAAAAGCCTTATTTTCGAACGAAAATTGCACAAACGGCCGAATATGCCCCATCGGCTCCAAAATTGGACCACCAGGCACCACGAACCGTAAAACTGAAAAGTGTTCCGAGCATTTTGGTTTTTTATGCATAAGAATGCACCAGGGATTACGGGGCACCAAAACCCAAAAGTCTTATTTTCGCACCAAAATTGGACCACGGGGCACCTCTTACCTCAAAACTGAAAAGTGTTCCGAGCATTATGGCTATTTATGCATAAGAATGCACCAGGGATCACGGGGTACCAAAACCCAAAAGTCTTATTTTCGCACGAAAATTGCATAATGGGCTGAAAATGCACAACGGGCACCAAAATTGGACAACGCGGCACCTCGGACCTCCAAACTAAAAAGTGCTTCTAGCATTGGTTTTTTATGCATAAGAATGCACCAAGGATCACGGGGCACCAAAACCCAATAGTCTTATTTTCACACGAAAATTTCACAAATGGCCGAAAATGCACCACAGGCACCAAAATTGGACCACGGACCTCAAAACTGAAAAGTGCTCCAATCATTATGGTGTTTTATGGATAAGAATGCACCAGGGACCACAGGGCACCAAAACCCAAAAGTCTTATTTTTGCACGAAAATTTGCACAAGCGGCCGAAAATGCACCACAAGCACCAAAATTGGACCACAGGGCACCACGGACCTCAAAATTAAAAAGTGTTCCAAGCATTATGGTTTTTTATGCATAAAAATGCACCAGGGATCACAGGGAATCCAAACCTAAAAGTCTTATTTTTGAACGAAAATTTCACAAATGGCTGAAAATGCACCACAGGCACCAAAATTGGACCACGGGGCACCACGCACCTCAAAAATGAAAAGTGTTCCAAGCATTATGGTTTTTTATGCATAAGAATGCGTCAGGGATCATGGGGTACCAAAACCCGAAAGTCTTATTTTCGCACGAAAATTTCATTAAAGGCCGAAAATGCACCACAAGCACCAAAATTGGACCACAGGGCACTACGGACCTCAAAACTGAAAAGTGCTCCAATCATTATGGTTTTTTATGCATAAGAATGCACCAGGGATCACGGGGCACCAAAACACAAAAGTCTTATTTTCGCACGAAAATTTGCACAAATAGCCGAAAATGCACCACATGCACCAAAATTGGACCACGGGGCACCGCGGACCTCAAAATTGAAAAGTGCTCCAAGAATTATGGTTTTTTATGCATAAGAATGCACCAGGGATCACAGGGAACCCAAACCCAAAAGTCTTATTTTTGAACGAAAATTTCACAAATGGCCGAAAATGCACCACAGGCACCAAAATTGGACCACGGGGCACCACGGACCTCAAAAATGAAAAGTGCTCCAAGCATTATGCTTTTTTATGCATAAGAATGGACCATGGATCATGGGGCACCAAACACACAAAAGTCTTATTTACGGACGAAAATTGTTCAAATGGCCGAATATGCACCATCAGCACCAAAATTGGAACACGAGGCACCATGGACCTCAAAACTGAAAAGTGTTCCGAGCATAATGGTTTTTTATGCATAAGAATGCACCAGGGATCACGGGGCACCAAAACCCAAAAGTCTTATTTTCGCACCAAAATTGGACCACGGGACACCTAGGACCTCAAAACTGAAAATTGTTTCGAGCATTATCATTTTTTATGCATAAGAATGCACCAGGGATCACGGGGCACCAAAACCCAAAAGTCTTATTTTCGTACGAAAATTGCCCAAATGGTCGAAAATGCACCACCAGCACCAAAATTGGACCACGGGGCACCGCGGAGTTCAAAACTGAAAAGTGTTCCGAGCATTATGGTTTTTTATGCATAAGAATGCACCAGGGATCATGGGGCACCAAAAGCCCAAAGTCTTATTTTCGCACGAAAATTTCACAAATGGCCTAAAATTCACCACCGGCACCAAAATTGGACCACAGGGCACCACGGACCTCAAAATTGAAAAGTGTTATGAGCATTATGGTTTTTGAAGCATAAGAATGCACCAGGGATCACGGGGTACGAAAACTGAAAAGTCTTATTTTCGCATAAAAATTTCACAAATGGCCTAAAATGCACCACCGGTACCGTGCAAAAAAAAGACTTTTGGGTTTCGGTGTCCCATGATCCCTGGTGCATTCTTATGCATAAAAAACCATAATGCTCGGAGAACTTTTAAGTTTGGAGGTCCGAGATGCCCCGTGGTCCAATTTTGGTGCCTGTGGTGCATTTTCAACCCATTGTGCAATTTTTGTCCAAAAATAAGACTTTTGAGTTTTGGTGCCCCATGATCCCTGGTGCATTCTTATGCATAAAAAACCATAACGCTTAGAACACTTTTTAGTCTTGACATTCGTGGTGCCCGGTTGTCCAATTTTGCTGTCGGGGGTGCATTTTCGGCCATTTGAGCAATTTTCATGCGAAAATAAGACTTTTGGGTTTTGGTGCCCCATGATCCCTGGTGCATTCTTATGCCTAAAAAACCATAACGCTCAGAACACTTTTCAGTTTTGAGGTCCGTGGTGCCCCGTGGTCCAATTTTGGTGCCAGGGGTGCATTCTCGACCATTTGTGCAATTTTCGTGCGAAAATAAGACTTTTGGGTTTTGGTGCCCCGTGATCCCTGGTGCATTCTTATGCATTAAAAATGATAATGCTCGAAACAATTTTCATTTTTGAGGTCCTAGGTGCCCCGTGGTCCAATTTTGGTGCCGGTAGTGCAATTTCGACCCATTGTACAATTTTCGTGCGAAATTAAGACTTTTGGGTTTTCGTGCCCAGTGATCCTTGGTGCATTCACATGCATAAAAAACCATAATGCTCGAAACACATTTCAGTTTTGAGGTCCGAGGTGTCCCGTGGTCCAATTTTGGTGCCAGGGGTGCATTCTCGGCCATTTGTGCAATTTTCGTGTGAAAATAAGACTTTTGGGTTTTGGTGCCCCGTGATCCCTGGTGCATTCTTTTGCATAAAAAACCATAATGCTCAGAACACTTTTCAGTTTTGAAGTTCGGGGTGTCCCCGTGGTCCAATTTTGGTGCCGGTGGTGCATTTTCGGCCATTTGTGAAATTTTTGTGCGAAAATAAGACTTTTGGGTTTTGGTGCCCCGTGATCCCATGTGCATTCTTATGCATAAAAAAGCATAACCCTCAGACCACTTTTCAAATTTGAGGCTGCGGTGCCCCGTGGTCCAATTTTGGTGTCGTGGTGCATTTTCGGCCCGTTGTGCTATTTTCGTGCGAAAATAAGACTTTTGGGTTTTGGTAATTCGTGATCCCTGGTGCATTCTTATGCATAAAAAATGATAATGCTCAGAATACTTTTCAGTTTTGAGGTCCGTGGTGCCCTGTGGTCCAATTTTGGTGTCGATAATACATTTTCAGCCCACCGTGCAATTTTCGTGCGAAAATAAGACTTTTGGGTTTTGGTGCCTTGTGATCCCTGGTGCATTTTTATGCATAAAAAACCATAATGCTCGGAGAAGTTTTCAGTTTTGAGGTCGGTGGTGCCCCGTGGTCCAATTTTTGTGCCTGTGGTGCATTTTCGGCCATTTGTGAAATTTTCGTGTGAAAATAAGACTTTGGGATTTGGGTGCCTCGTGACCCCTGGTGCATTCTTATGCATAAAAAACCATAATGATTGGAACACTTTTCAGTTTTGAGGTCCATGGTGCCCCATGTCCAATTTTGGTGCCGGTGGTGCATTTTCAACCGTTTGTGCAATTTTCGTGTGAAAATAAGACTTTTGGGTTTTGGTGCCCCGTGATCCCTGGTGCATTCTTATGTATAAAAAACCATAACTCTAGGAGTACTTTTCAGTTTTGAGGTTAGTGGTGCCCCGTGGTCCAATTTTGGTGCCTGTGGTGCATTTTCGGCCATTTGTGAAATTTTCGTGTGAAAATAAGACTTTTGGATTTGGGTGCCTCGTGACCCCTGGTGCATTCCTATGCATAAAAAACCATAATGCTTGGAACACTTTTCAGTTTTGAGGTCCATGGTGCCCCATGTCCAATTTTGGTGCCGGTGTTGCATTTTCAACCGTTTGTGCAATTTTCATGTGAAAGTAAGACTTTTGGGTTTTGGTGCCCCGTGAACCCTGGTGCATTCTTATGCATAAAAAACCATAACACTATGAGTACTTTTCAGTTTTGAGGTCGGTGGTGCCCCGTGGTCCAAATTTTGTGCCTGTGGTGCATTTTCGGCCATTTGTGCAATTTTCGTGCGAAGATAAGACTTTTGGGTTTTGGTGCCACGTGATCCCCGGTGCATTCTTATGCATAAAAAACCATAATGCTCAGAACACTTTTCAGTCTTGACATTCGTGGTGCCCGGTTGTCCAATTTTGGTGTTGGGGGTGCATTTTCGGCCATTTGTGCAATTTTCGTGCGAAAACAAGACTTTTGCATTTTTGTTCCCTGTGAACCCTAGTGTATTCTTATGCATAAAAAACCATAATGCTTGGAGCACTTTTCAGTTTTGAGGTCTGAGGTTCCCAATGGTCCAATTTTGGTGCCGGTGGTGCATTTTCGGCCATTTGTGAAATTTTTGTGCGAAAATAAGACTTTTGGGTTTTGGTGCCCCATGATCCCTGGTGCATTCTTATGCATAAAAAATCATAATCCTTTGAGCCCTTTTCAGTTTTGAGATCCGTGGTGCCTCGTGGTTCAATTTTGGTGCCGGTGATGCATTTTCGGCCATTTGTGAAATTTTTGCGCGAAAATAAGAATTTTGGGTTTTGGTGCCCCGTGATCCCGTGTGCATTCTTATGCATAAAAAAGCATAACCCTCAGACCACTTTTCAAATATGAGGCTGAGGTGCCTTGTGGTCCAATTTTGGTGTCGTGGTGCATTTTCGGCCCCTTGTGCAATTTTCGTACGAAAATAAGACTTTTGGGTTTTGGTACTTCGTGATCCATGGTGCATTCTTATGCATAAAAAATGACAATGCTCATAATACTTTTCAGTTTTGAGGTCCGTGGTGCCCTGTGGTCCAATTTTGGTGCCGATAATACATTTTCGGCCCACCGTGCAATTTTCGTGCGAAAATAAGACTTTTGGGTTTTGGTGCCCTGTGATCCATGGTGCATTTTTATGCATAAAAACCCATAATGCTTGGAGAAGTTTTAAGTTTTGAGGTATGAGGTGCCCCGTGGTCCAATTTTGGTGCCCGTGGTGCATTTTCGACCATTTGTGCAATTTTGGTCTGAAAATAAGACTTTTGGGTTTTGGTGCCCCGTGATCCCTGGTGCATTCTTATGCCTAAAAAACCATAACGCTCAAAACACTTTTCAGTTTTGAGGTCGGTGGTGCCCCGTGGTCCAATTTTGGTGCCAGGGGTGCATTCTCGGCCATTTGTGCAATTTTCGTGCGAAAATAAGACATTTGGGTTTTGGTGCCCCGTGATCCCTGGTGCATTCTTTTGCATAAAAAACCATAATGCTTAGAACACTTTTCAGTTTTGAAGTTCGGGGTGTCCCGTGGTCCAATTTTGGTGCCGGTGGTGCATTTTCGACCATTTGTGAAATTTTTGTGCGAAAATAAGACTTTTGGGTTTTGGTGCCCCGTGATCCCTGGTGCATTCTTATGCATAAAAAATCATAATCCTTTGAGCCCTTTTTAGTTTTGAGATCCGTGGTGAATCGTGGTTCAATTTTGGTGCCGGTGATGCATTTTCGGCCATTTGTGCAATTTTCGTGCGAAAATAAGACTTTTGGGTTTTGGTGCCCCGTGATCCCTGGTGCATTCTTTTGCATAAAAAACCATAATGCTCATAACACTTTTCAATTTTGAAGTTCGGGGTGTCCCGTGGTCCAATTTTGGTGCCAGTGGTGCATTTTCGGCCATTTGTGAATTTTTTGTGCGAAAATAAGACTTTTGGGTTTTGGTGCCCCATGATCCCTGGTGCATTCTTATGCATAAAAAATCATAATCCTTTGAGCCCTTTTCAGTTTTGAGATCCGTGGTGCCTCGTCGTTCAATTTTGGTGCCGGTGATGCATTTTCAGCCATTTGTGAAATTTTCGCGCGAAAATAAGAATTTTGGGTTTTGGTGCCCCGTGATCCCATGTGCATTCTTATGCATAAAAAAGCATAACCCTCATACCACTTTTCAAATTTGAGGCTGAGGTGCCCCGTGGTCCAATTTTTGTGTCGTGGTGCATTTTTGGCCCGTTGTGCAATTTTCGTGCGAAAATAAGACTTTTGGGTTTTGGTACTTCGTGATCCATGGGGCATTCTTATGCATAAAAAATGATAATGCTCATAATACTTTTCAGTTTTGAGGTCCGTGGTGCCCCGTGGTCCAATTTTGGTGCCGATAATACATTTCCGGCCCACCGTGCAATTTTCGTGCGAAAATAAGACTTTTGGGTTTTGGTGCCCTGTGATCCCTGGTGCATTTTTATGCATAAAAAACCGTAATGCTCGGAGAAGTTTTAAGTTTTGAGGTATGATGTGCCCCGTGGTCCAATTTTGGTGCCCGTGGTACATTTTCGGCCATTTGTGCAATTTTCGTCCGAAAATAAGACTTTTGGGTTTTGGTGCCCCGTGATCCCTGGTGTATTCTTATGCATAAAAAACCATAACACTAGGAGCACTTTTCAGTTTTGAGGTCGGTGGTGCCCCGTGGTCCAATTTTGGTGCCTGTGGTGCATTTTCGGCCAGTTGTGAAATTTTCCTGTGAAAATAAGAGTTTGGGATTTGGGAGCCTCGTGACCCCTGGTGGATTCTTATGCATAAAAAACCATAATGATTGGAACACTTTTCAGTTTTGAGGTCCATGGTGCCCCATGTCCAATTTTGGTGCCGGTGGTGCATTTTCAACCGTTTGTGCAATTTTCGTGTGAAAATAAGACATTTGGGTTTTGGTGCCCCGTGATCCTTGGTGCATTTTTCTACATGAAAAACCATAATGCTCGGAACAGTTCCAGTCTTGAGGCTCGTGATGCCCCGTGGTCCAATTTTGGTGCCGGGGTGCATTTACGGCAATTTGTGCAATTTTGCGGCGAAAATAAGACTTTTTGGTTTTGGTGCCCCGTGATCCCTGGAGCATTCTTAAGCATAAAAAACTATAATTCTCAAAGAACTTCTCAGTTTTGTAGTCCAATGTGCCCCGTAGTCCAATTTTGGTGCCAGTGGTGCATTTTCGGCCCATTGTATAATTTTCGTGCGAAAATAAGACTTTTGGGTTTTGGTGCCACGTGATCCCTGGTGCATTCTTATGCATACAAAACCATAATGCTCAGAACACTTTTCAGTTTTGAGGTCCGTGGTGCCCCGTGTTCCAATTTTGGTGCAGATGGTGCATTTTCGAACATTTGAACAATTTCTTGCGAAAATAAGACTTTTGGGTTTTGGAGCCCCATGATCCTTTGTGCATTCTTATGCATAAAAAATGATAATGCTCGGAATAGTTTTCAGTCTTGAGGTTTGTGGTGCCCCGTGGTCCTATTTTGGTGCCGGGGTTGCATTTACAGCAATTTGTGCAACTTTCGTGCGAAAATAAGACTTTTGGGTTTTGGTGCCCTATGAACCTTGGTGCATTCTTATGCATAAAAAACCATAATGCTTGGAGCACTTTTCAGTTTTGAGGTCCGAGGTGTCCCGTGGTCCAATTTTGGTGCCCGTGGTGCATTTTCGGCCTATTGTGCAATTTTCGTGCGAAAATAAGAGTTTTGGGTCTTGGAGCCCCATGATCCTTGGTGCATTCTTATGCATAAAAATCGATAATGCTTGAAACAGTTTCAGTCTTGAGGTTCGTGGTGCCCCGTGGTCCTATTTTGGGGCCGGGGTTACATTTACGACAATTTGTGCAATTTTCGTGCGAAAATAAGACTTTTGGGTTTTGGTGCCCTGTGAACCCTGGTGCATTCTTATGCATAAAAAGCCATAATGCTTGGAGCACTTTTCAGTTTTGAGGTCCGAGGTGCCCCGTGGTCCAATTTTGTTGCCCGTGGTGCATTTTCGGCCCATTGTGCAATTTTCATACGAAAATAAGACTTTTGGGTTTTCGTGCCTCGTGATCCCTGGTGCATTTTTATGCATAAAAAACCATAATGCTCTGAGCACTTTTCAGTTTTGAGGTCCGAGGTGCCCCGGGGTCCAATTTTGGTGCCCGTGGTGCATTTTCGGCCCATTATGCATTTTTCATGCGGAAATAAGACTTTTGGGTTTTGGTGCCCTGTTCTCCCTGGTGCATTCTTATGCATAAAAAACCATAATGCTCAGAGGACTTTTAAGTATTGAGGTCCGAGGTGCCCCGTGGTCCAATTTTGGTGCCCATGGTGCATTTTCGGCCCATTGTGTAATTTTCGAACGAAAATAATACTTTAGGGCTTTGGTGCCCTGTGATCCATGGTGCATACTTATGCATGCATAAACAACCATAATGCTCGAAAAAGTTTTCAATCTTTAGGTTCGTGATGCCCCGTGGTCCAATTTTGGTGCCAGGGGTGCATTTTCGGCCATTTGTGCAATTTTCGTACGAAAATAAGACTTTTTGGTTTTGTTGCCCCATGATCCTTGGTGCATTCTTATGCAGAAAAAACCATAATGCTCGGAACACTTTTCAATTTTTAGGTCCGTCGTGCCTCGTGGTCCAGTTTTGGTGTCGTCATGCATTTTTGGCCATTTGTGCAATTTTCGTGCGAAAATAAGACTTTTGGATTTTGGGGCCCCGTGATCTCTGGTGCATTCTTATGCATAAAAAACCATAATGCTTGGAGCACTTTTAAGTATTGAGGTCCGAGGTGCCCCGTGGTCCAATTTTGGTGCCCGTGGTGCACTTTCGGCCCAATGTGCAATATTTGTGCGAAAATAAGACTTTTGGGTTTTGGTGCCCTGTGATCCTTGGTGCATACTTATGCATAAACAACTGTAATGCTCGGAACAGTTTTCAATCTCGATGTTCATGGTGCCCCGTGGTCCAATTTTGGTTCCGGGGGTGCATTTTCAGCCATTTATGCAATTTTCGTGCGAAAATAAGACTTTTGGGTTTTGGTGCCCCGTGATCCCTGGTGCATTCTCTTGCATAAAAAAACATATTGCTCAGAGCACTTTTTAGTTTCGAGGTTCGAGGTGCCCCGTGGTCCAATTTTGGTTCCAGTGGTGCATTTTCGGTCCATTGTGCAATTTTCGTGCGTAAATAAGACTTTTGGGTTTTGGTGCCCCGTGATCCTTTGTGCATACTTATGCATAAAAAACCATAATGCAAGGAGGACTTTTCAGTTTTTAGGTCTGTGGTGTCCCGTGGTCCAGTTTTGATGCCGTCATGCATTTTCGGCCATTTCTATAATTTGCGTGCGAAAGTAAGACTTTTGGGTTTTGGTGCCCTGTGAGCCATGGTGCAGACTTATGCATCAACAACCATAATGCTCGGAACAGTTTTCAATCTTGATGTTCGTGGTGCCCCGTGGTCCAATTTTGGTGCCCGTGGTGAATTTTCGGCCCATTGTGCAATTTTCGTGCGATAATAAGACTTTTGGGTTTTGGTGCCCCGTGATCCCTGGTGCATTCTTATGCATAAAAAACCATAATACTTGGAGCACTTTTCAGTTTTTAGGTCCGTGGTGCCCTGTGGTCCAATTTTCGTGCCAGTGTTGCATTTTCGGCCAGTTGTGCAATTATCGTGAAAAAATAAGACTTTTGGGTTTTTGTGCCCCGTGATCCCTGGTGCATTCTTATGCATAAAAAACCATAATACTTGGAGCACTTTTCAGTTTTTAGGTCCGTGGTGCCCCGCGGTCCAATTTTCGTGCCAATGTTGCATTTTCGGTCAGTTGTGCAATTATCGTGAAAAAATAAGACTTTTGGGTTTTGGTGCCCCGTGATCCCTGGTGCATTCTTATGCATAAAAAACCATAATTCTTGGAGCACTTTTCAATTTTTAGGTCGGTGGTGCCCTGTGGTCCAATTTTTGTGCCAGTCTTGCATTTTTGGCCAGTTGTGCAATTTCCGTGCGAAAATAAGACTTTTGGGTTTTGGTGCCCTGTGAACCCTGGTGCATTCTTACGCATAAAAAACCATAATGCTGATAGCACTTTTCATTTTTGAGGCCCGAGGTGCCCCGTGGTCCAATTTTGGTGCCGGTGGTGCATTTTCGGCCCATTGTTCAATTTTTGTCTGAAAATAAGACTTTTGGGTTTTGGTGCCCCGTAATCCCTGGTGTATTTTTATGCATAAAAAACCATAATGCTTGGAGCACTTTTCAGTTTTGAGGTCCGAGGTGCCC
This sequence comes from Pueraria montana var. lobata, assembly GCA_026413185.1. NCBI lineage: Eukaryota > Viridiplantae > Streptophyta > Magnoliopsida > Fabales > Fabaceae > Pueraria > Pueraria montana. Next base: position 76,138,273 of record CM048648.1, read on the forward strand.
CATGGTCCAATTTTGGTGCATGTGGTGCATTTTATGCCCAATGTTCAATTTTCATGCGAAAATAAGTCTTTTGGGTTTTGGTGTCCCGTGATCCTTGGTGCATTCTTATGCATTAAAAACCATAATGCTTGGATCATTTTTCAGGTTTGAGGCAGTAGTGCCCCGTGGTCCAATTTTGGTTCAGGTGGTGCATATTCGGCCATTTGTGCAATTTTCGTGCGAAAATAAGACATCTAGGTTTTGGTTCCCCGTGATCCCTAGTGCATTCTTATGCATAAAAAATCACAATGCTAGGAGCACTTTTAAGTATTGAGGTCCGAGGTAACCCGTGGTCCAATTTTGGTGCTCGTGGTGCATTTTCGGCCCATTGTGCAATTTTCATGCGAAAATAAGACTTTTGGGTTTTAGTGCCCTGTGATCCCTGGGGCATTCTTATGCATAAAAAACCATAATGCTCAGAGCACTTTTCAGTTTTGACGTACGAGGTGCCCCGTGGTCCAATTTTGGTGTCGGAGGTGCATTTTCGGCCCATTTGTGCAATTTTCGTGCGAAAATTAGAGTTTTGGGTTTTGGTGCCCCAAGATCCTTGGTGCATTCTTATGCATAGAAAACCATAATGGTTGGACAACCTTTAAGTTTTGAGGTCCGAGGTGCCCCGTGGTCCAATTTTAGTGCCCGTGGTGGATTTTCGACCAATTGTGCAATTTTCATGCAAAAATAAGCCTTTTGGGTTTTGGTGCCCCTTGATCCCTGGTGCATTCTATTGCATAAAAAACCATAATGCTCAAAGCACTTTTCAGTCTTGAGGTGCGTGGTGCCCCGTGGTCCAATTTTGGTGCCGGGGGTGCATTTTCGACCCATTGTGCAATTTCCGTGTGAAAATAAGACTTTTGGGTTTTGGTGCCCCATGATCCCTGGTCCATTCTTACGCATAAAAAACCATAATGCTCGGAACACTTTTAAGTTTTGAGGTCCGAGGTGCCCCGTGGTCCAATTTTGGTGCCCGTGGTGAATTTTTGGCCCATTGTGCAATTTTCGTGTGAAAATAAAACTTTTGGGTTTTGGTGCCCTGTGACCCCTGGTGCAATCTTATGCAAAAAAAAACCATAATACTCGGAGCACTTTTAAGTTTTGAGGTTCGAGGTGCCCCGTGGTCCAATTTTGGTGCCCGACGTGAATTTTCGGCCCATTGTGCAATTTTCGTGCCATAATAAGACTTTTGGGTTTTGGTGCCCTGTGATCCCTAGTGCATTCTTATGCATAAAAAACCATAATGCTTGGGAGCACTTTTCAGTTTTGAAGTCCGAGGTGCACCGTGGTCCAAATTTGGAGCCCGTGGGGCATTTTTGGCCCATTGTGCAATTTTCGTGTGAAAATAAAACTTTTGGGTTTTGGTGCTCTGTGACCCTTGGTGCAATCTTATGCAAAAAAAATCATAATGCTCGGAGCACTTTTAAGTTTTGAGGTCCGAGGTGCCCCGTGGTCCAATTTTGGTGCCCGAGGTGAATTTTCGGCCCATTGTGCAATTTTCGTGCCATAATAAGACTTTTGGGTTTTGGTGCCCCGTGATCCCTGGTGCATTCTTATGCATAAAAAACCATAATGCTTGGAGCACTTTTAAGTTTTTAGGTCCGTGGTGCCTCGTGGTCCAATTTTGGTGCTAGTGTTGCATTTTCGGCCATTTGTACAATTTTCGTGCGAAAGTATGACTTTTGGGTTTTGGTGCCCTATGAACCCTGGTGCATTCTTATGCATAAAAAGCCATAATGCTAATAGCAATTTTCAGGTTTCAGGTCCGAGGTGCCCTGTGGTCAAATTTTGGTGCCCGTGGTGAATTTTCGGCCCATTGTGCAATTTTCGTGTGAAAATAAGACTTTTGGGTTTTGCTGCCCCGTAATCCCTGGCGCATTCTTATGCGTAAAAAACCGTATTGCTCGGAGCACTTTTCAGTTTTGAGGTCCGAGGTGCCCCGTGGTCCAATTTTGGTGCCCGAGGTGAATTTTCGGCCCATTGTGCAATTTTCGTGCGATAATAAGACTTTTGGGTTTTGGTGCCCTGTGATCCCTGGTGCATTCTTATGCATAAAAAACCATAATGCTTGGGAGCACTTTTCAGTTTTGAGGTCCGAGGTGCACCGTGGTCCAATTTTCGTGCCGGTGTTGCATTTTCAGCCAGTTGTGCAATTATTGTACGAAAATAAGACTTTTGGGTTTTGGTGCCCTCTGACCCCTGGTGCATTATTATGCATAAAAGATCATAATCCTCAAAGCACTTTTCAGTTTTAAGGTCCGAGGTGCCCCGTGGTCCAAATTTGGTGCCCGTGGTGCATTTTCGGCCCATTGCGCAATTTTCGTGTGAAATTAAAACTTTTTGGTTTTGGTGCCCTGTGATCCCTGGTGCAATCTTATGCAAAAAAAAAACCATAATGCTCGGAGCTCTTTTAAGGTTTGAGGTCCGAGGTGCCCCGTGGTCCAAATTTGGTGCCCGTGGTGCATTTTCGGCCCATTGCACAATTTTCGTGTGAAATTAAAACTTTTTGGTTTTGGTGCCCTGTGATCCCTGGTGCAATCTTATGCAAAAAAAAAAAACCATAATGCTCGGAGCTCTTTTAAGGTTTGAGGTCCGAGGTGCCCCGTGGTCCAATTTTGGGGCCCGTGGTGAATTTTTGGCCCAGTGTGCAATTTTCGTGCGATAATAAGACTTTTGGGTTTTGGTGCCCTGTGATCCCTGGTGCATTCTTATGCATAAAAAACCATAATTCTTGGAGCACTTTTCAGTTTTTTGGTCCGTGGTGTCCGGTGGTACAATTTTGGTGCCGGTGTTGCATTTTCGGCCAGTTGTGCAATTATCGTGCGATAATAAGACTTATGGGTTTTGGTGCCCCATGATCCCTTGTGCATTCTTATGCATAAAAAACCATAATGCTTGGAGCACTTTTTAGTTTTTAGGTCCGTGGCGCCCCGTGGCCCAATTTTGGTGCCTGTGTTGCATTTTTGACAAATTGTGCAATTATCGTGCGAAAATAAGACTTTTGGGTTTTGGTGCCCCGTTATCCCTGGTGCATTCTTATGCATAAAAAACCATAATGCTTGGAGCACTTTTCAATTTTTAGGTCCGTGGTACCCCGAGGTCCAATTTTGGTGCCGTTGTTGCATTTTCGGCCAGTTGTGCAATTTTCAGGGGAAAATAAGACTTTTGGGTTTTGGTGCCCTGTGAACCTTGGTGGATTCTTTTGAATAAATAATCATAATTCTCATAGCACTTTTCAGTTTTGAGGTCCGAGGTGCGTCGTGGTCCAATTTTGGAGCCCTTAGTGAATTTTTGGCCCATTGTGCAATTTTCTTGCGATAATAAGACTTTTGGGATTTTGTGCCCTGTGATCCCTGGTGCATTCTTATGCATAAAAAAAAATAATGATTGGAACACTTTTCAGTTTTTAGGTACATGGTGCCCCGTGGTCCAATTTTGGTGTAGGTGTTGCATTTTTGGCCAGTTGTACAATTTTCATGCGAAAAGAACACTTTTGGGTTTTGGTGCCCTGTGAACCCTGGTGCAATCGTATAATAAAAAGCCATAATGTTGATAGCACTTTTCAGATTTTAGGTCCGAGGTGCCTCGTGGTCCAATTTTGGTGCCCGTGGTGAATTTTCGGCCCATTGTGCAATTTTGGTGCCGATGTTGCATTTTCGGCCAGTTGTGCAATTTTCGGGAGAAAATAAGACTTTTGGGTTTTGGTGCCCTGTGAACCCTGGTGGATTCTTTTGAATAAATAATCATAATTCTCATAGCACTTTTCAGTTTTGAGGTCCGAGGTGCGCCGTGGTCCAATTTTGGTGCCCGTGGTGAATTTTCGGCCCATTATGCAATTTTCTTACGATAATAAGACTTTTGGTTTTTGGTGTCCCGTGATCCCTGGTGCATTCTTATGCGTAAAAAATCATAATGCTCGGAGCAGTTTTCAGTTTGGAGGTCCGAGGTGCACTGTGGTTCAAATTTAGAGCCCGTGGGGCATTTTTGGCCCATTGTGCAATTTTCGTGTGAAAATAAAATTTTTGGGTTTTGGTGCCCTGTGATCCCTGGTGCATTCTTATGCATAAAAAACCATAATTCTTGGAGCACTTTGCAGGTTTTAGGTCCGTGGTGCCCCGTGGTCCAATTTTGGTGCCGATGTTGCATTTTCGGCCAGTTGTGCAATTATCGTGCGAAAATAAGAGTTTTGGGTTTTGGTGCCCTGAGGTCCAATTTTGGTGCCGGTGTTGCATTTTCGGCCAGTTGTGCAATCTTCGTTCAAAATTAAGACTTTTGGATTTTGGTACCCTGTGAACCTTGGTGCACTCTTACGTATAAAAAATCATAATGTTGATAGCACTTTTCAGTTTTGAGGTCCGAGGTGCCCCGTGGTCCAATTTTGGTGCCCGTGGTTAATTTTCAGCCCATTGTGCAATTTTAGTGCGATAATAAGACATTTGGGTTTTGGTGCCCCGTGATCCCTGGTGCATTCTTATGGATAAAAAAGCATAATGCTTGGAGCACTATTTAGTTTTTAGATCCGCGGTGCCCCGTGGTCCAATTTTCGTGCCGGTGTTGCATTTTCAGCTAGTTGTGCAATTATTGTACGAAAATAAGACTTTTGGGTTTTGGTGCCCTGTGACCCCTGGTACATTATTATGCATAAAAGATCATAATCCTCGGTGCACTTTAAAGTATTGAGGTTAGAGGTGCCCTGTGGTCCAAATTTGGTGCCCGTGGTGCATTTTCGGCCCATTGTGCAATTTTCGTGTGAAAATAAGACTTTTGGGTTTTGGTGCCCCATAATCCCTGGTGCATTCTTATGCGTAAAAAATCGTAATGCTCGAAGCACTTTTCAATTTTGAGGTCCGAGGTGCACCGTGTTTCAAATTTGGAGCCCGTGGGGCATTTTTGGCCCATTGTGCAATTTTCGTGTGAAAATAAAACTTTTGGGTTTTGGTGCCCTGTGATCCCTGGTGCAATCTTATGCAAAAAAAACCATAATGCTCGGAGCACTTTTAAGTTTTGAGGTCCGAGGTGCCCCGTGGTCCAATTTTAGTGCCCGAGGTGAATTTTCGGCCCATTGTGCAATTTTCGTGCGATAATAAGACTTTTGGGTTTTGGGGCCCCGTGATCCTTGGTGCATTCTTATGCATAAAAAACCATAATTCTTGGAGCACTTTTCAGTTTTTTGATCCGTGGTGTCCGGTGGTCCAATTTTGGTGCCGGTGTTGCATTTTCGGCCAGTTGTGCAATTATCGTACGATAATAAGGCTTATGGGTTTTGGTGCCCCATGATCCCTTGTGCATTCTTATGCATAAAAAACCATAATGCTTGGAGCACTTTTCAGTTTTTAGGTCTGTGGTGCCCCGTGGCCCAATTTTGGTGCCGGTGTTGTATTTTCGACAAATTGTGCAATTATCGTGCGAAAATAAGACTTTTGGGTTTTCGTGCCCCGTAATCCCTGGTGCATTCCTTGCATAAAAAACCATAATGCTCAGAGCACTTTTATGTTTTGAGGTCCGTGGTGCACCGTGGTCCAATTTTGGAGCCCGTGGTGCATTTTTGGCCCATTGTGCAATTTTCGACCGAAGATAAGACTTTTGGGTTTTGAAGCCCTATGAACCCTGGTGCATTCTTACGCATAAAAAACAATAATGCTGATAGAACATTTCAGTTTTGAGGTCCGAGGTGCCCCGTGGATCAGTTTTGGTGCCGGTAGTGCATTTTTGGCCAATTGTTCAATTTTCGTGTGAAAATAAGACTTTTGGGTTTTGGTGCCCCGTAATCCCTGGTGCATTCTTATGCATAAAAAGCCATAATGCTCAGAGCACTTTTCAGTTTTGAGGTCTGAGGTGCCTCGTTGTCCAGTTTTGGTGCCCGTGGTGTATTTTCGGCACATTGTGCAATTTTCGTGAGAAAATAAGACTTTTGGGTTTTGGTGCCTCGTGATCTAGTGCATTCTTAGGCTAAAAACAACCATAATGCTTGGAGAACTTTTCAGTTTTTAGGTCCGTGGTGCGCCGTGGTCGAATTTTGGTGTCGGTGTTGCATTTTCGGCCAGTTGTGCAATTATCGTGCGAAAATAAGACTTTTGGGTTTTGGTGTCCCGTGATCCCTGGTGCATTCTTATGCATAAAAAACCGTAATGCTTGGAGCACTTTCCGATTTTTATGTGCGTGGTGTCCCGTGGTCCAACTTTGGTGCCGGTGTTGCAGTTTCGGCAAGTTGTGCAATTTTCGTACGAAAAAAATACTTTTGGGTTTTGGTGCCCTGTGAACCCTAGTAGCTTTTTATGCATAAAAAACCATAATGCTCATAGCACTTTTCAGTTTTGAAGTCCGAGGTACCCCGTGGTGCAATTTTGGTGCCGTTGGTGCATTTTCGTCCCATTGTGCAATTTTCATGTGAAAATAAGACTTTTGGGTTTTGGTGCCCCGTAATCCCTGGTGCATTCTTTGCATAAAAAACCATAATGCTCAGAGCACTTTTAAGTTTTGAGGTCTGAGGTGCACCGTGGTCCAATTTTGGAGCCCGTGGTGCATTTTTGGCCCATTGTGCAATTTTTGACCGAAGATAAGACTTTTGGGTTTTGAAGCCCTGTGAACCCTGGTGCATTCTTACGCATAAAAAATCATAATGTTGATAGAACTTTTCAGTTTTGAGGTCCGAGGTGCCTCGTGGTTCAATTTTGGTGCCGGTAGTGCATTTTTGGCCCATTATTCAATTTTCGTGTGAAATTAAAACTTTTGGGTTTTGGTGCCCCGTAATCCCTGGTGCATTCTTATGCATAAAAAACCATAATGCTCAGAGCACTTTTCAGTTTTGAGGTCTGAGGTGTCCCGTTGTCCAGTTTTTGTGCCCGTGGTGTATTTTCGGCCTATTGTGCAATTTTCGTGAGAAAATAAGACTTTTGGGTTTTGGTACCTCGTGATCTAGTGCATTCTTAGGCTAAAAAAACCATAATTCTTGGAGCACTTTTCAGTTTTGAGGTCCGTGGTGCCCCATGGTCCAATTTCGTTGCCGATGTTGCATTTTCGTCCATTTGTACAATTTTCGTGCGAAAATAAGACTTTTGGGTTTTGGTGCCGTGTCAACCCTTGTGCATTCTTAATCATTAATAACCATAATGCTCATAGTACTTTTCAGTTTTGAAGTTCGAGGTGCCCGGTGGTCCAATTTTGGTACCCGTGGTGCATTTTCGGCCCATTATGCAATTTTCGTGCGAAAATAAGACTTTTGGGTTTTCGTGCCCCATGATCCTTAGTGCATTCTTATGCATAAAAAACCATCATGCTCGGAACGCTTTTCAGTTTTGAGGTTCGTGGTGCCCCGTTGTCCAATTTTGGTGTCGTGGTGCATTTTCGGCCATTTGTCAAATTTTCGTGCGACAATAGGACTTTTGGGTTTTGGTGCCCCGTGATCCCTGGTCCATTCTTATGCATAAAAAATTGTGATGCTCGGAACAGTGTTCAGTCTTGAGGTTCGTGGTGCCCCGAGGTCCAATTTTGGTGTCGAGGGTGCATTGTCGGCCATTTGTGCAATTTTCGTGCGAAAATAAGACTTTGGGTTTTTGTGCCCCGTGATCCCTGGTGCAATCTTATGCATAAAAAATGATAATGCTCGGACCACTTTTAAGTATTGATGTCCGAAGGGCCCCGTGGTCCAATTTTGGTGCCGGTGGTGCATTTTCGGCCCATTGGGCAATTTTCGTGCGAAAATAAGACTTTTTGGTTTTGGTGCCCAGTGATCCCTAGTGCATTCTTATGCATACAAAACCATAATACTCGGAGCACTTTTCAGTTTTGAGGTCTGATGTACCTCGTGGTCGAATTTTGGTGCCCGTGGTGCATTTTCGGCCCATTGTGCAATTTTCGTGCGAAAATAAGACTTTTAGGATTTGGTGCCTCGTGATCCTTCGTGCATTCTTATGCATAAAAAACCATAATGCTCGGAACAGTGTTCAGTCTTGAGGTTCGTGGTGCCCCATGGTCCAATTTTTGTTCCGGGGGTGCATTTTCGGCCATTTGAACAATTTTCGTGCGAAAATAAGTCTTTTGGGTTTTGGTGCCCCGTGATCCCTGGGACATTCTTATGCATAAAAAGCCACAGTGCTCAGAACAGTTTTCAGTCTTGAGGTCTGTGGTGCCCTGTGGTCCAATTTTGGTGCCTAGGGTGCATTGTCGGCCATTTGTGCAATTTTCATGCAAAAATAAGACATTTGGGTTTTGGTGCCCCATGATCCCTGGTGCATTCTTATGCATAAAAAACCATAATGCTCAGAACACTTTTCAGTTTTGAGGCCCGCGGTGCATTTTCGGCCATTTGTGCAATTTTCGTACGAAAATAAGACTTTTGGTTTTTGTGACCTGTGATCCCTAGCGCATTTTTATGCATAAAAAATGATAATGCTCTGATGACTTTTAAGTATTGAGGTCCGAGGTGTCCCGTGGTCCAATTTTGGTGCCCGTGGTGCATTTTCGGCCCATTGTACAATTTCGTGCGAAAATAAGACTTTTGGGTTTTGGTGCCCCGTGATCCCTGGTGCATTCTTATGCATAAAAAACCATAATGCTCCTAACAGTTTTTAGTCTTGAGGTACGTGGTGCCCTATGCTCCAATTTTGGTGCCGGGGGTGCATTTTCGGCCATTTGTGCAATTTTGGAGCTAAAATAAGACTTTTGGTTTTTGTGCCACGTGATCCCTGGTGCTTTATTATGCACAAAAAACCATAATGCTCGGACCACTTTTAAGTATTGAGGTCCGAGATGCCCCGTGGTCCAATTTTGGTGCCCGTGGTGCATTTTCGGCCCATTATGCAATTTTCGTGCGAAAATAAGACTTTTGGGTTTTGGTGCCCCGTGATTCCTGGTGCATTCTTATGCATAAGAAACCATACTCATCGGAACACTTTTCAGTTTTGAGGTCCGTGGTGCCCCGTGGTCCAATTTTGGTGCCGGTGGTGCATTTTCGGCCATTTGTGCAATTTTCGTGCGAAAAAAAGACTTTTGGGTTTTGGTTCCCCTTGATCCTTGGTGCATTCTTATGCATAAAAAACCATAATGCTCGGAACAGTTTTCAGTCTTGAGGTTCGTGGTGCCCCGTGGTCCAATTTTGGTGCCCGTGGTGCATTTTCAGCCCGTTGTGCAATTTTCATTCGAAAATAAGACTTTTAGGTTTTGGTGCCCCGTGATCCTTGGTGCATTCTTATGCATAAAAAACCATAATGCTCGGAACAGAGTTCAGTCTTGAGGTTCGTGGTGCCCCGTGGTCCAATTTTGGTGCCGGGGGTGCATTTTCGGCCATTTGTGCTTTTCGTGCGAAAATAAGACTTTTGGGTATTGGTGCCCCATGATCCCCGCGGCATTCTTATGCATAAAAAACCATAATGCTCAGAGCACTTTTAAGTATTGAGGTCCTAGGTGCCCCGTGGTCCAATTTTGGTGCCCGTGGTGCATTTTCGGCCCATTGTGCAATTTTCGTGCGAAAATAAGACTTTTGGGTTTTGGTGCGCCGTGATTCCTGGTGCATTCTTATGCATAAGAAACCATACTCATCGGAACACTTTTCAGTTTTGAGGTCCGTGGTGCCCCGTGGTCCAATTTTGGTGCCGGTGGTGCATTTTCGGCCATTTGTGCAATTTTCGTGCGAAAAAAAGACTTTTGGGTTTTGGTTCCCCTTGATCCTTGGTGCATTCTTATGCATAAAAAACCATAATGCTCAGCGCATTTTTCAGGTTTGAGGTCCATGGTGCTCCGTGGTCCAATTTTGGTGCAGGTTGTAACATCCTCATTTTACTATTTGTACGCATTTATATATGTATATTATGAACACTTATGTACTGTATTTTATAGAAACTTTATGTATGTATTTTCTTAATGAAATTAATACAGTTCTACTTAGAAGAATTTCCTGAATCTTTAAATGTCTTTGTTTTTGCCGAAATTGATTGTTGACTGGACTGCTATGTCAGACAGCTGTCCAGGATAGAATTTCAAGTGTGGAATTTTGGACTCATTTATAACTTAATAGAAAGGTAATTGAATATAGATTAAAAATATATACAGATAAAGAATTAAAATGTTTATTCCGAATTGTTAGGATTTTCTGAAAGTTAGAACTTTGAGAAATTTTTACGGTAAAATTCTAAGGCAGAAAATTTAGAGAAAATTCGTAGGATATCTATAGAATTATCTAATAATTGTAATATGCTTAGAATAATTATTAAAAATGTTTAACCAAGAAAAATTTTAATTTAGAACCTTAACCAATCAAAAAGTGACAACTTAGGCTTCTCTAATGTCATTAAATTAAGCTAATTAGGATTGGATTAAGAGATAAGTAAGACACTACCCCAAGGTTTTTGATAGTGAGGAATCCAATGGTGGTGTTATTTTCTTCAAATTCTAATTAGTTTGTAAGATAATTAACAGCCCTAAAAATATTCTAGAATTTTCTACAATATTCTTGAAAATGTTGACTTTTGGTGTAGGCAAGTGAGCAAGTCACCCAAGGAACTCCTTTGGCTGTCCAAGTGACTTGGTGACTAATCTCCCTTGGCCAATAAGGGCTGCTGGACGTGCAGGAGCAGCTGGATGTGAAGGAAACATTCAATTTGGCTAATAATTGTTTAAAGAAGCATTAAACTTAAGCAAAAAGGAGAAAAAGTCACCAAAAAGCTAGCATTCCCTAAAACAGAACCGTGAGCTCTCCAAACCCAGCAGCTGCAGTTTTCATTTCAATTTCATCTTAACTTCATCATCTCATCTTAAATTAAGAAACCAAACCATCCAAACTTCCAAAATCCTAAGCTAATTCGGCTAGTAGAGAAAGAAATTGGAGGAAATCTCAAAAATCTCAAGAAGATCAAGGAGTGAGGGAGAAAGGGATTCAAGGATTTTTCTTCCATTAAAGAGTTTAAGGTAAGGATCTAGGAATTTAATTTCAATTTAGAACCCTTGGAATTAGAAGAAAACATGTTGTAGGGTTAGATTAAATTTGTGACCTAGAATCATTAAAAGTTGAAATTGATTTAGGGGTTTTGTGTTTTTGATGCTAGTGATTGGAATTTATGGATTGGAATGATGTTTGATTGAATTTTTGATGTGTTGTGATGGTTGAAATTTTGGGTTGTTTGATTTTGATTGAATTGTGATTTGGTTGATTTTTGGTTGGAATTGGAGTTTGTTGCTTTGGAAAACATGTTGGAAATGGTATGTATACCATTCGGCCAAGCTCAAAATACAAGGGATACTATGTGGAAATTTTTGTAAAACCAAGGGCAAAATGGTCATTTTACATGTAGGGACACATTGGGTATTTTGGAAAAAGATTGAAAGCATTTTCGGAAATTACTAAAATACTAATGTTATAAGGTAAATTGCTTAAAGTTTTGTATTCTTGTATGTTAATGTGTACAAATTATTTATTTGATTGTGATCATGAACAAAATTCATTGGCATGAGTCTTTTTGGGGGATTTATATAGGTATAAAATGAGAAAGAATTATGTTGACTAACCGGGACTGCGGTAGTCATGAGAATTGAGTTGATCTATGAGAAATGACTTTTGTTGACTAGCCGGGACTGCGGTAGTCATGTGAAATGAAAATGATTGAGAAATGATTTGTTGACTAACCGGGACTGCGGTAGTCATGTGAAAATGGAAATGATTGAGAAATGAATATTTGGGTGAGCAGAATAAGTTAGGCAGGGTTGTATGGTCTGTGATTATATAACCTGTGGGGTGAGGGATATTGGCAATTCCACATGTGACCGTAATCCGGAACGGGATGCTGTCGTGGTGGCCTTCCGGGTATCCTGATCTCCTAATTCTGTTTAGCTTATTCGCATTTAGTAGGGGCTGATAGCTGAATTGCAGTGCATAATGGTAGGCCAGTTACTTACTAAACACTTAAAGGGGAAGTCTCCATGGAGCAGGGTCAAAAATGATTTTGAGTCAAAACTGCATTTGCATAAATCATCTTGCATTTAATTATGTGTGTGAACGGTTAATTTGTATCGGATATGTATATGTTTGAAATTGTTTTAATTGTATGAGAAATTAAATGTCTGATCTGGTAATTTTGTCCCCAGATTCTAGGGGAGTTTGAATTTCAGGTACTTTGAAGATTAATTAGAAGTTAAAGATGCAGATATTTTCCAGAGCTATAGGACTGGGTACTTTTGGTTATAGATACTATTGGTATTAATTAGAAACAATTTTGTAGTAGTATTTCTGTAAATTTTAATAATGTAAATTATAATGACACACTTTGAACTTTAATGGATTGTATTTATTTTATTTGGAAATTTTTTTTTAATATTAGACATAAATAAATTAATTAGAAGGGGGGGTTACATTAGTGGTATCAGAGCTCTGGTTATGCATCTCTAGGACTTCCGAGTAATGGGTCTATTAGGTGTTTTGCTGTGTTACCCTGATTAGAATTGTTTGTTTGTTAAGAATATTATGGGAAAAAGGGTAGTAACTAGATCTGAAAATTTAAGACAAGTAGAAATGAGAAGAGGAATGCTAGTTATAAATCCTAGAGTTCAAACTAATAGTATAGCTGAGATGGAAAAAAGGAAGAAAGGAAATCTTGATAGAGTTGTGAGGGTGCACACTCAGGACTCAATCGAGATGACTTTCCCTCCTAATATTAAAATTGTTTAAGTTGTGTTATTTTCCATGTTCCTTATATTGTGAATTTAAGAGTTATACCCTTGAGTTAGTTGAGGAAGGAGATCCAAAGATCTAGATTCGTAGATCAAGGTTGAGAATAGGGGTCCAAATATTTGAGTTATAGTATAAGGATGAGTTTAACAAAGGAAAGAAAATAAAGTTTTGAAGGCTGAAACAGTGTATCGTAGTATAAATTTGTCGCAGGATTGATATCTTAACTATTAGGACTTGAAATTTTGTGTTTTAGACATGAATTAGAACCAAAATAGTGCACTTTTCTGGTGCAGTAAAATAGCCTGCGGGTTTAATATTTAATTACATTCCCATGGTGTAAGTGATGATTTAAGACTTGTATAATTGAGGTTATCAAGGATCCATGTTGTAGGTCTTAGTTGGTAGGTATATATATATGAGAATTCTTGATGGTAAAACCTTGATTAATAGGGTAGAATAGGACCCAAATGCTAAGTTAGTAGTAGTTGTCCTAAGAAATTTAAAAAAAAAAAAAGTTGAAAGAGTGTGATTGGAAGGCCTAAGGGTGTGTGTCTTGATGTTGGAAATTCAAGTAACAATTAAATTGGTAGTAGTGAATTGGAGTAATTTGAGGTATTTTGAAAGTCTTTCTAATAGTGATTTGTTGGAATTAGGTTTCTAAAGTACAGCTGTAAGTTGAGGATGTTAATCATGTTTAAAATCCTAACCTCTAAAATACGTTTGAATTGTGTGATAACTATCCGAGATAGACAATTTGTTGTGAACTTGATTTGTTCGCCTTTGATTGACCTTGATGTGATATTAGGAATGGATTGGTTAGCAGCCAACCGTATTCTAATAGATTGTGCTTCTAAAACTTTAATTTTCCTAAACTTGATGTTTCTAGACTTAAGCCTATCCAACCTAAGGAAATAACATTTAAAAGTGAAATTCAAAAATACATGTTATCATCTCTTGGAACTAAGGAAGATAAAATTGAAATAGACTCTGTGCTAGTTGTAAATGAGTATCCTGAAGTTTTTCTTGATGATGTTTCTGGTTTGCCTCCTGAAAGAGAAATAGAATTTAGTATAGATTTGATGCCTGGTACTAAACCAATTTCTATGCAACCATATCGAATGTCATTATTGAAATTAATTGAGTTAAAGAAACAATTGGAAGAATTATTAGAAAAACAGTTTGTAAGGCCTAGTGTGTCCCTATGGTGAGCCCCAGTATTATTAGTTAAAAAGAAAGATGGAGGATCTAGGTTATGTATAGATTATAGACAATTAAATAAAGTAACTATAAAGAATAAATATCCTTGATCTAGAATAGATGATATATTAATATATTCTAAAAATAAAGAAGAACATGAAAATCATCTTAGAATAATATTAGAAATTTTAAAAGATAGAAAATTATATGCTAAATTGTCTAAGTGTGAATTTTGGTTGGAGGAAGTGAAAATTTTAGGACATGTAATTTCTAAAGATGGAATAAGTGTAGATTTTTCTAAGGTAGAAGCAGTTTTAGAATGGGAAAGGCCTAAGACAGTAACTGAGATTAGTAGTTCTTAGGATTTGATGGATATTATAGAAGATTGATTGAAGGATTTTCTAAGATAGCTGGACCCTTAATAGAATTTTATTTGGAGTGAGAGTTGTGAGAAAATTTTCCAAGAATTGAAACATAAATTGACTACCTCACTAGTTTTAGTTTTACCCGACCCAAATGAATCCTATGAGGTATACTGTGATGTTTCATCTCTAGGGTTAGGATGTGTGTTGATGTAAAATAGGAAAGTGGTAGCTTATGCATCTAGGCGGTTGAAATCACATGAGAGAAATTATCCTACTCATGATTTGGAGTTAGCAGCTATAGTTTTTGCTTTGAATATTTGGAGACATTATTTATATGGATCAAGATTTGATGTATATAGTGATCATAAGAGTTTAAAATATTTGTTTGAAGAAAAAAATTGGAAAGGAGACAAAGAAGATGGATGGAGTTTATTAAAGATTATGATTTTCAATTAAGGTATCATCCAAGAGAGGCTAATGTAGTAGAAGATGCTTTAAGTAGGAAAATTGTGCATATGTCAACTATGAGGATTAAAGAATTAGAATTAATAGAATAATTTAGAGATTTAAATCTATGTACAGTTAGGAAAAAGGATAAAATTCCATTTGGAATGATTACCATCACTAATGAATTTTTGGAAGAAATTAGGAAGAAACAAGACGTAGATGAATGTATTCCAGAAAAGAAAGGATTAATGGGAGCAGGTAAGGAAAAAGAATTTAATTTAGGAATGGATGGAATTATTAAGTTTAAAATATAATTTGTGTACCTACTGATTAAGAATTTAAGGAATTAATTTTGGAGGAAGGGCACAAAAGTAAACTTAGTATTCATCCTGGAACAACAAAAATATATAAAGATTTAAAGGGAATGTTTTGGTGGCCTAGGATGAAGAGAGATGTAGCAGAATATGTGGCTAGATGTTTAACATGTTAGAAAGCAAAGATTGAATATCAGAAACCCTTTGATCTGTTACATCCTTTAGAGATACCTATATGAAAACGAAATAGTATATCAATGGATTTTGTGGTAGGATTACCTAGAACACATAGGAATTTTGGTACCATTTGAGTAATTGTAGATAGATTAACTAAATTAGTACATTTTGATTTCAATAAATATTAGGTATTCTTTAGAAAGATTAGCTTAATTTAGAAAAATTAGCTTAATTGTACTTAAAGGAAATAGTTAGATTATCTGGAGTACCTACTAGTATAGAGTCTAATAAAGACCCTAGCTTTGTTTTTAAATTTTTGGAAAGATTTTCAGAAAGCTTTAAGAAGTAAAATTATATCTTAGTTTAGTATAACACCCTAAGATTGATGGTCAAACAGAAAGGACTATTCGGACATTAGAAGATCTCTTAAGAGCCTGTACATTAGAAGAGAAAGGAAACTGGGAAGATATATTACCATTAGTAGAATTTGCATCCAATAATAGTTACCATTCTAGTATAGGTATTGCTTCCTATGAAGCATTGTATGGTAAAAAATGTAAGACCCCTTTGGTATGGTATCAGGATGGTGAGAATTTATTGATAGGACCAGACATTATTCAGCAAACCAAATTCTCAAAAAAATTGAACCTATGGCCTATCAAATAGCCTTACCACCCTTTTTGTCAAACCTCCATGAGGTGTTCCATGTGTCACAACTAAGACAGTACATCTCAGATCCTTCACATGTCATTGAACCTGATCAAATACAGGTAAAGGAAAACCTAACATTTGAAACAAAGCCTGTTAAGATTGAGGACAAAAGGATTAAGTACCTGAGAGGTAAAGAGATTCCTCTGGTTAAGGTTATTTGGGATGATATCAGAGGTGATGCTACATGGGAGTTAGAGGAAAAAATGAGAGAAACATATCCTCATTTGTTTGTATAGTTATTTTGTTGTATAATTGTATGGGTGTATAGTTGTATTAGAAATTTCGAGGACGAAATTTTTATTAGTAGGGGAGAATTGTAACATCCTCATTTTACTATTTGTACGCATTTATATATGTATATTATGAACACTTATGTACTGTATTTTATAGAAACTTTATGTATGTATTTTCTTAATGAAATTAATACAGTTCTACTCAGAAGAATTTCCTGAATCTTTAAATGTCTTTGTTTTTGCCGAAATTGATTGTTGACTGGACTGCTATGTCAGACAGCTGTCCAGGATAGAATTTCAAGTGTGGAATTTTGGACTCATTTATAACTTAATAGAAAGGTAATTGAATATAGATTAAAAATATATACAGATAAAGAATTAAAATGTTTATTCCGAATTGTTAGGATTTTCTGAAAGTTAGAACTTTGAGAAATTTTTACGGTAAAATTCTAAGGCAGAAAATTTAGAGAAAATTCGTAGGATATCTATAGAATTATATAATAATTGTAATATGCTTAGAATAATTATTAAAAATGTTTAACCAAGAAAAATTTTAATTTAGAACCTTAACCAATCAAAAAGTGACAACTTAGGCTTCTCTAATGTCATTAAATTAAGCTAATTAGGATTGGATTAAGAGATAAGTAAGACACTACCCCAAGGTTTTTGATAGTGAGGAATCCAATGGTGGTGTTATTTTCTTCAAATTTTAATTAGTTTGTAAGATAATTAACAGCCCTAAAAATATTCTAGAATTTTCTACAATATTCTTGAAAATGTTGACTTTTGGTGTAGGCAAGTGAGCAAGTCACCCAAGGAACTCCTTTGGCTGTCCAAGTGACTTGGTGACTAATCTCCCTTGGCCAATAAGGGCTGCTGGACGTGCAGGAGCAGCTGGATGTGAAGGAAACATTCAATTTGGCTAATAATTGTTTAAAGAAGCATTAAACTTAAGCAAAAAGGAGAAAAAGTCACCAAAAAGCTAGCATTCCCTAAAACAGAACCGTGAGCTCTCCAAACCCAGCAGCTGCAGTTTTCATTTCAATTTCATCTTAACTTCATCATCTCATCTTAAATTAAGAAACCAAACCATCCAAACTTCCAAAATCCTAAGCTAATTCGGCTAGTAGAGAAAGAAATTGGAGGAAATCTCAAAAATCTCAAGAAGATCAAGGAGTGAGGGAGAAAGGGATTCAAGGATTTTTCTTCCATTAAAGAGTTTAAGGTAAGGATCTAGGCATTTAATTTCAATTTAGAACCCTTGGAATTAGAAGAAAACATGTTGTAGGGTTAGATTAAATTTGTGACCTAGAATCATTAAAAGTTGAAATTGATTTAGGGGTTTTGTGTTTTTGATGCTAGTGATTGGAATTTATGGATTGGAATGATGTTTGATTGAATTTTTGATGTGTTGTGATGGTTGAAATTTTGGGTTGTTTGATTTTGATTGAATTGTGATTTGGTTGATTTTTGGTTGGAATTGGAGTTTGTTGCTTTGGAAAACATGTTGGAAATGGTATGTATACCATTCGGCCAAGCTCAAAATACAAGGGATACTATGTGGAAATTTTTGTAAAACCAAGGGCAAAATGGTCATTTTACATGTAGGGACACATTGGGTATTTTGGAAAAAGATTGAGGGCATTTTCGAAAATTACTAAAATACTAATGTTATAAGGTAAATTGCTTAAATTTTTGTATTCTTGTATGTTAATGTGTACAAATTATTTATTTGATTGTGATCATGAACAAAATTCATTGGCATGAGTCTTTTTGGGGGATTTATATAGGTATAAAATGAGAAAGAATTATGTTGACTAACCGGGACTGCGGTAGTCATGAGAATTGAGTTGATCTATGAGAAATGACTTTTGTTGACTAGCCGGGACTGCGGTAGTCATGTGAAATGAAAATGATTGAGAAATGATTTGTTGACTAACCGGGACTGCGGTAGTCATGTGAAAATGGAAATGATTGAGAAATGAATATTTGGGTGAGCAGAATAAGTTAGGCAGGGTTGTATGGTCTGTGATTATATAACCTGTGGGGTGAGGGATATTGGCAATTCCACATGTGACCGTAATCCGGAACGGGATGCTGTCGTGGTGGCCTTCCGGGTATCCTGATCTCCTAATTCTGTTTAGCTTATTCGCGTTTAGTAGGGGCTGATAGCTGAATTGCAGTGCGTAATGGTAGGCCAGTTACTTACTAAACACTCAAAGGGGAAGTCTCCATGGAGCAGGGTCAAAAATGATTTTGAGTCAAAACTGCATTTGCATAAATCATCTTGCATTTAATTATGTGTGTGAACGGTTAATTTGTATCGGATATGTATATGTTTGAAATTGTTTTAATTGTATGAGAAATTAAATGCCTGATCCGGTAATTTTGTCCCCAGATTCTAGGGGAGTTTGAATTTCAGGTACTTTGAAGATTAATTAGAAGTTAAAGATGCAGATATTTTCCAGAGCTATAGGACTGGGTACTTTTGGTTATAGATACTATTGGTATTAATTAGAAATAATTTTGTAGTAGTATTTTTGTAAATTTTAATAATGTAAATTATAATGACACACTTTGAACTTTAATGGATTGTATTTATTTTATTTGGAAATTTTTTTTTAATATTAGACGTAAATAAATTAATTAGAAGGGGGGGTTACATTAGTGGTATCAGAGCTCTGGTTATGCATCTCTAGGACTTCCGAGTAATGGGTCTATTAGGTGTTTTGCTGTGTTACCCTGATTAGAATTGTTTGTTTGTTAAGAATATTATGGGAAAAAGGGTAGTAACTAGATCTGAAAATTTAAGACAAGTAGAAACGAGAAGAGGAATGCTAGTTATAAATCCTAGAGTTCAAACTAATAGTATAGCTGAGATGGCAAAAAGGAAGAAAGGAAATCTTGATAGAGTTGTGAGGGTGCACACTCAGGACTCAATCGAGATGACTTTCCCTCCTAATATTAAAATTTTTTAAGTTGTGTTATTTTCCATGTTCCTTATATTGTGAATTTAAGAGTTATACCCTTGAGTTAGTTGAGGAAGGAGATCCAAAGATCTAGATTCGTAGATCAAGGTTGAGAATAGGGGTCCAAATATTTGAGTTATAGTATAAGGATGAGTTTAACAAAGGAAAGAAAATAAAGTTTTGAAGGCTGAAACAGTGTATCGTAGTATAAATTTGTCGCAGGATTGATATCTTAACTATTAGGACTTGAAATTTTGTGTTTTAGACATGAATTAGAACCAAAATAGTGCACTTTTCTGGTGCAGTAAAATAGCCTGCGGGTTTAATATTTAATTACATTCCCATGGTGTAAGTGATGATTTAAGACTTGTATAATTGACGTTATCAAGGATCCATGTTGTAGGTCTTAGTTGGTAGGTATATATATATGAGAATTCTTGATGGTCAAACCTTGATTAATAGGGTAGAATAGGACCCAAATGCTAAGTTAGTAGTAGTTGTCCTAAGAAATTAAAAAAAAAAAAAGTTGAAAGAGAGTGATTGGAAGGCCTAAGAAATTTCAGCCTTGAGGTTCGTGGTGCCCCGTTGTCTAATTTTTGTGTCGGGGGTACATTTTCGGCCCATTGTGCAATTTTCGTGCGAAAATAAGACTTTTGGGTTTTGGTGCCCCGTGATCCCTGGTGCATTCTTATGCATAAGAAACCATACTCATCGGAACACTTTTCAGTTTTGAGGTCCGTGGTGCCCCGTGGTCCAATTTTGGTGTCGGTGGTGCATTTTCGGCCATTTGTGCAATTTTCGTGCGAAAAAAAGACTTTTGGGTTTTGGTTCCCCTTGATCCTTGGTGCATTCTTATGCATTAAAAACCATAATGCTCAGCGCATTTTTCAGGTTTGAGGTCCATGGTGCTCCGTGGTCCAATTTTGGTGCAGGTGGGTGCATTTTCGGCCATTAGTGCAATTTTCGTGCAAAAATAAGACTTTTGGGTTTTGGTGCCCCGTGATCCCTGGTGCATTCTTATGCATAAAAAACCATAATGCTCGGAGCACTTTTAAGTATTGAGGTCCGAGGTACCCCGTGGTCCAATTTTGGTGCCCGTGGTGCATTTTCGGCCCTTTGTGCAATTTTCGTGCGAAAATAAGACTTTTGGATTTTGGTGCCCCGTGATTCTTGGTGCATTCTTACGCAGAAAAAACCATAATGCTCAGAACAGCTTTCATTCTTGAGGTTCGTGGTGACCCGTGGTCCAAATTTTGGTGCCGAGGGTGCATTTTCGGCAATTTGTGCAATTTTCGTGCGAAAATAAGACTTTTGGGTTTTGGTTCCCCGTGATCCCTGGTGCATTATTATGCATAAAAAAACATAATGCTCGACACACTTTTCAGTTTTGAGGTTCGTGGTGCCCCGTGGTCCAAATTTGGTGCCGGTGGTGCATTTTCGGCCATTTGTGAAATTTTCGTGCGAAAATAAGACTTTTGGGTTTTGGTTCCCCATGATCCTTGGTGCACTCTTATGCACAAAAAACCATAATGCTCGGTGCATTTTTCAGGGATGTGGTCTGTGGTGCCCCGTGGTCCAATTTTGGTGCAGGTGGTGCATTTTCGGCCATTTGTGCAATTTTCGTGCGAAACCAAGACTTTTGGGTTTTGGAGCCCTATGAACCCTGGAGCATTCTTATGCTTCAAAAACCATAATGCTCATAGCAGTTTTTAGTTTTGAGGTCCGAGGTGCCCCGTGGTCCAATTTAGGTGCCCCGTGGTGCATTTTCGGCCTATTGTGCAATAATCGTGCGAAAATAAGACTCTTGGATTTTGGTGCCCCGTGGTCCCTGGTGCATTCTTATGCATAAAAAACCATAATACTTGGAGCACTTTTAAGTATTGATGTCCGCGATACCCCGTCGTCCAATTTTGCTGCTCGTGGTGCATTTTCGGCCCATTGTGCAATTTTCGTGCGAAAATAAGACTTTTGGGTTTTGGTGCCCCGTTATCCTTGGTGCATTCTAATGCATAAAAAACCATAGTGCTCGAAACAGTTTTTAGTTTTGAGGTTCGTGGTGCCTCGTGGTCCAATTTTGGTGTCGATGGTGCATTTTCGGTCATTTGTCCAATTTTCGTGAGAAAATAAGACTTTTGGTTTTTGGTGCCCCGAGATCCCTGGTGCATTCTTATGCATAAAAAACCATAATGCTCCGAGCACTTTTAAGTATTGAGGTCCTAGGTACCCCGTGATCCATTTTTGGCGCTGGTGGTGCATCTTCGTCCCATTGTGCAATTTTCGTGCGAAAAAAAGACTTTTCGGTTTTGGTGCCCCGTGATACTTGGTGCATTCTTATGCATAAAAAACCATAATTCTCGGAAAAGTTTTCAGTCTTGAAGTTCGTGGAGACCCGTGGTCCAATTTTGGTGCCGGGGGTGCATTTTCGGCCATTTGTGCAATTTTCGTGCAAAAGTAAGACTTTTGGGTTTTGGTACCCCGTGATCCCTGGTGCATTCTTATGCATAAAAAACCATAATGGTTGCAGTACTTTTCAGTTTTGAGGTGCCCCGTGGTCCAATATTGGTGCCTGTTGTGCATTTTTGGCCCATTGTGCAATTTTTGTGCGAAAAAAAGATTTTTTGGTTTTGGTGCCCAGTGATCCTTGGTGCATTCTTATGCATAGAAAACCAAAATGCTCGGAACAGTTTTTAGACTTGAGGTCCGTAGTGACCCGTGGTCCAATTTTGGTGTCGGGGGTGCATTTTCGGCCATTTGGGCAATTTTTGGGCGAAAATAAGACTTTTGGGTTTTGGTGCCCGGTGATTCCTGGTGCATTCTTATGCACAAAAAACCGTAATGATCGGAACACTTTTCAATTTTGACGTCTATGGAGCCCCGTGGTCCAATTTTCGTTCCGGTGGTGCATTTTCGGCCATTTGTGCAATTTTCGTGCGAAAATAAGACTTTTGGGTTTTGGTTCCCCATGATCCTTGGTGCATTCTTATGCATAAAAAACCATAATGCTCAGAGCATTTTTCAGGTTTGAGGTCTGTGGTGCCCCGTGGTCCAATTTTGGTGCAGGTGGTGCATTTTCGGACATTTGTGCAATTTTCGTGCGAAAATAAGACTTTTGGGTTTTGGTTCCCCGTGATCCCTGGTGCATTATTATGCATAAAAAAACATAATGCTCGACACACTTTTCAGTTTTGAGGTTCGTGGTGCCCCGTGGTCCAAATTTGGTGCCGGTGGTGCATTTTCGGCCATTTGAGCAATTTTTGTGCGAAAATAAGACTTTTGGTTTTGGTGCCTCGTGATCCTTGGTGCATTCTTCTGCATAAAAAACCATAATGCTTGGAACGGTTTTCAGTCTTGAGGTTCGTGGTGCCTCGTGGTCAAATTTTGGTGCCGAGGGTGCATTTTCGGCCATTTGTGCAATTTTTGTGCGAAAATAAGAGTTTTGGGTTTTGATGCCCCGTCGTCCCTGGTGCATTCTTATGCATAAAAAACCATATTGCTCGACACGCTTTTCAGGTTTGAGGTTCGTGGTGCCCCGTGGTCCAATTTTGGTGTCGGTGGTGCATTTTCGGCCATTTGCGAAATTTTCGTGCGAAAATAAGACTTTTGGGTTTTGGTACCCCGTGATCCTTGCTGCATTCTTATGCATAAAAAACCATAATGATCGGAACACTTTTCAGTTTTGAGGTCCGTGGTGCCCCGTGGTCCAATTTTGGTGTCGGTGGTGCATTTTCGACCATTTGTGAAATTTTCTTGGAAAATAAGACTTTTGGGTTTTGGTGCCACGTGATCCCTGGTGTATTCTTATGCATAAAAAACCATAATGCTTAGAGTACTTTTCAGTTTTGAGGTACAAGGTACCCCATGGTCCAATTTTGGTGCCCGTGGTGCATTTTCGGCCCATTGTGCAATTTTCGTGCGAAAATAAGACTTTTGGGTTTTGGTGCCCCGTGATCCCATGTGCATTCTTATGCACAAAAAACCATAATGATCAGAACACTTTTTAGTTTTGAGGTCCGTGGAGCCCCGTGGTCCAATTTTGGTGCCGTTGGTGCATTTTCGGCCATTTGTGCAATTTTTGTGCGAAAATAAGACTTTTGGGTTTTGGTGCCCTGTGATCCTTGGTGCATTCTTATGCATAAAAAACCATAATGCTTGGAGTACTTTTCGATTTTGAGGGCCGAGGTGCCCCGTGGTCCAATATTGGTGCCCGTTGTACATTATCGGCCCATTATGCAATTTTCGTGCGAAAATAAGACTTTTTGGTTTTGGTGCCCCGTGATCCTTGGTGCATTCTTATGCATTAAAAACCATAATGCTTAGAACAGTTTTCAGTCTTGAGGTTCGTGGTGCTCCGTGGTCCAATTTTGGTGCGGGGGGTGCATTTTCGGCCATTTGTGCAATTTTCGAGCGAAAATAAGAGTTTTGGGTTTTGTTGCCCCGTGGTCCCTGGTGCATTCTTATGCATAAAAAACCATAATGATCGGAACACTTTTCAGTTTTGAGGTCTGTGGTGCCCCGAGGTCCAATTTTGGTGTCGGTGGTGCATTTTCGATCATTTGTGACATTTTCGTGCGAAAATAAGAGTTTTGGGTTTTGGTGCCCCATCGTCCCTGGTGCCTTCTTATGCATAAAAAACCATAATGCTCAAAGTACTTTTCAGTTTTGAGGTACGAGGTACCCTATGGTCCAATTTTGGTGCCCGTGGTGCATTTTCGGCCCATTGTGCAATTTTCGTGCGAAAATAAGACTTTTTGGTTTTGGTGCCCCGTGATCCCATGTGTATTCTTATGCACAAAAAACCATAATGCTCAGAGCATTTTTCATGTTTGAGGTTCGTGGTGCCCCATGGTCCAATTTAGGTGCAGGTGGTGCATTTTCGGCCATTTTTGCAATATAAGTGAGAAAATAAGACTTTTGGGTTTTGGTGCCCCGTGATCCCTGGTGCATTCTTTTGCATAAAAAACCATAATGCTCATAGCACTTTTAAGTATTAAGGTCCGAGGTACCCCGTGGTCCAATTTTGGTGCTGGTGGTGCATTTTCGGCCCACTGTGCAATTTTCGTGCGAAAATAAGACTTTGGGGTTTTGGTGCCCCGTGATCGTTGGTGCATTCTTATGCATGGAAAAGCAAAATGCTTGGAAGAGTAATTAGTCTTCAGGTTCGTGGTGCCCCGTGGTCCAATTTTGGTGCCGGAGGTGCATTTTCGGCCATTTGGGCATTTTTCGTGCAAAAATAAGACTTTTGGGTTTTGGTGCCCTGTGATCCCGATGCATTCTTATGCATAAAAAACCATAATGCTTGGAGTACTTTTCAGTTTTGGGGCCGAGGTGCCCCGTGGTCCAATATTGGTGCCCGTTACACATTTTCGGCCCAATTTGCAATTTTCGTGCGAAAATAAGACTTTTGGGTTTTGGTGCCCCGTGATCCTTGGTGCATTCTTATGCATAGAAAAGCAAAATGCTTGGAACAGTTTTTAGTCTTGAGGTTCGTGGTGCCCCGTGGTCCAATTTTGGTGTCGAGGGTGCATTTTCGGCCATTTGGGCAATTTTCGTGCAAAAATAAGACTTTTGGGTTTTGGTGCCCGTGATCCCTGGTGCATTCTTATGCATAAAAAACCATAATGCTTGAAGCACTTTTCAGTTTTGATGTCCGAGATGCTCCGTGGTCCAAATTTGGTGCAGGTGGTGCATTTTCGGCCATTTGTGCAATTTTCGTGCAAAATAAGACTTTTCGGTTTTGGTGCCCCGTGATCCCTGGTGCATTCTTATGCATAAAAAACCATAATGCTCGAAACAGTTTTCAGTCTTGAGGTTCGTGGTACCCCGTGGTCCAATTTTGGTGCTCGTGGTACCTTTTCTGCCCATTGTGCAATTTTCGTGCAAAAATAAGACTTTTGGATTTTTGTGCACTGTGATCCTTGGTGCATTCTTATGCATAAAACACCATAATGCTCGGAGCATTGTTCAATTTTGAGGTCCGTGGTGCCCCGTGGTCCAATTTTGGTGCAGATGGTGCTTTTTCGGCCATTTTTGCAATTTTCGTGCGAAAATAAGACTTTTGGGTTTTGGTGTCCCATGATCCCTGGTGCAATCTTATACATAAAAAACAATAATGCTCGGAGCACTTTTAGCTATTGAGGTCCAAGGTACCCCGTTGTCCAATTTTGGTGCTAGTGGTGCATTTTCGGCCCATTATGCAATTTTCGAGCGAAAATAAGACTTTTGGGTTTTGGTGCCCCGTGATCCCTGGTGCATTCTTATGCATAAAAAACCATAATGCTCGACACACTATTCAGTTTTGAGGTTCGTGGTGCCCCGTGGTTCAATTTTTGTGCCGGTGGTGCATTTTCGGCTAGTTGTGCAATTTTCGTGTGCAAATAAGACTGTTGGGTTTTGGTGACCCGTGATCCATGGTCCATTCTTATGCAGAAAAAACCATAATGCTTGGAGTACTTTTCAGTTTTGAGGTCTGAAGTGCCCTGTGGTCCAATTTTGGTGCTAGTGCTGCATTTTCTGCCCATTGTGCAATTTTCGTGCGAACATAAGACTTTTGGGTTTTGGTTCCCCATGATCCTTAGTGCATTCTTATGCATAAAAAACCATAATGCTCAGAGCATTTTTCAGGTTTGAGGTCTGTGGTGCCCCGTGGTCCAATTTTTGTGCAGGTGGTGCATTTTCGGACATTTGTGCAATTTTCGTGCGAAAATAAGACTTTTGGGTTTTGGTGCCCCGTGATACTTGATGCATTCTTATGCATAAAAATCCATAATGCTCGAAGCACTTTTAAGTATTGAGGCCCGAGGTACCCCGTGGTCCAATTTTGGTGCTCGTTGTGCATTATAGGCCCATTGAGCAATTTTTGTGCGAAAATAAGACTTTTGGTTTTGGTGCCTCGTGATCCTTGGTGCATTCTTCTGCATAAAAAACCATAATGCATGGAACGGTTTTCAGTCTTGAGGTTCGTGGTGCCTCGTGGTCAAATTTTGGTGCCGAGGGTGCATTTTCGGCCATTTGTGCAATTTTTGTGCGAAAATAAGAGTTTTGGGTTTTGATGCCCCGTCGTCCCTGGTGCATTCTTATGCATAAAAAACCATATTGCTCGACACACTTTTCAGGTTTGAGGTTCGTGGTGCCCCGTGGTCCAATTTTGGTGTCGGTGGTGCATTTTCGGCCATTTGCGAAATTTTCGTGCGAAAATAAGACTTTTGGGTTTTGGTACCCCATGATCCCTGCTGCATTCTTATGCATAAAAAACCATAATGATCGGAACACTTTTCAGTTTTGAGGTCCGTGGTGCCCCGTGGTCCAATTTTGGTGTCGGTGGTGCATTTTCGACCATTTGTGAAATTTTCTTGGAAAATAAGACTTTTGGGTTTTGGTGCCACGTGATCCCTGGTGTATTCTTATGCATAAAAAACCATAATGCTTAGTGTACTTTTCAGTTTTGAGGTACAAGGTACCCCATGGTCCAATTTTGGTGCCCGTGGTGCATTTTCGGCCCATTGTGCAATTTTCGTGCGAAAATAAGACTTTTGGGTTTTGGTGCCCCGTGATCCCATGTGCATTCTTATGCACAAAAAACCATAATGATCAGAACACTTTTTAGTTTTGAGGTCCGTGGAGCCCCGTGGTCCAATTTTGGTGCCGGTGGTGCATTTTCGGCCATTTGTGCAATTTTTGTGCGAAAATAAGACTTTTGGGTTTTGGTGCCCTGTGATCCTTGGTGCATTCTTATGCATAAAAAACCATAATGCTTGGAGTACTTTTCGATTTTGAGGGCCGAGGTGCCCCGTGGTCCAATATTGGTGCCCGTTGTACATTATCGGCCCATTATGCAATTTTCGTGCGAAAATAAGACTTTTTGGTTTTGGTGCCCCGTGATCCTTGGTGCATTCTTATGCATTAAAAACCATAATGCTCGGAATAGTTTTCAGTCTTGAGGTTCGTGGTGCCCCGTGGTCCAATTTTGGTGTCGGGGGTGCATTTTCGGCCATTTGTGCAATTTTCGAGCGAAAATAAGAGTTTTGGGTTTTGTTGCCCCGTGGTCCCTGGTGCATTCTTATGCATAAAAAACCATAATGATCGGAACACTTTTCAGTTTTGAGGTCTGTGGTGCCCCGAGGTCCAATTTTGGTGTCGGTGGTGCATTTTCGATCATTTGTGACATTTTCGTGCGAAAATAAGAGTTTTGGGTTTTGGTGCCCCCAACGTCCCTGGTGCATTCTTATGCATAAAAAACCATAATGCTCAAAGTACTTTTCAGTTTTGAGGTACGAGGTACCCTATGGTCCAATTTTGGTGCCCGTGGTGCATTTTCGGCCCATTGTGCAATTTTCGTGCGAAAATAAGACTTTTTGGTTTTAGTTCCTCGTGATCCCATGTGCATTCTTATGCACAAAAAACCATAATGCTCAGAGCATTTTTCAGGTTTGAGGTCCGTGGTGCCCCATGGTCCAATTTAGGTGCAGGTGGTGCATTTTCGGCCATTTTTGCAATATTCGTCAGAAAATAAGACTTTTGGGTTTTGGTGCCCCGTGATCCCTGGTGCATTCTTTTAAATAAAAAACCATAATGCTCATAGCACTTTTAAGTATTAAGGTCCGAGGTACCACGTGGTCCAATTTTGGTGCTGGTGGTGCATTTTCGGCCCACTGTTCAATTTTCGTGCGAAAATAAGACTTTTGGGTTTTGGTGCCCCGTGATCCTTGGTGCATTCTTATGCATGGAAAAGCAAAATGCTTGGAACAGATTTTAGTCTTTAGGTTCGTGGTGCCCCGTGGTCCAATTTTGGTGCCGGAGGTGCATTTTCGGCCATTTGGGCATTTTTCGTGCAAAAATAAGACTTTTGGGTTTTGGTGCCTTGTGATCCCGATGCATTCTTATGCATAAAAAACCATAATGCTTGGAGTACTTTTCAGTTTTGGGGCCGAGGTGCACCGTGGTCCAATATTGGTGCCCGTTGCACATTTTCGGCCCATTTTGCAATTTTCGTGCGAAAATAAGACTTTTGGGTTTTGGTGCCCCGTGATCCTTGGTGCATTCTTATGCATAGAAAAGCAAAATGCTTGGAACAGTTTTTAGTCTTGAGGTTCGTGGTGCCCCGTGGTCCAATTTTGGTGTCGAGGGTGCATTTTCGGCCATTTGGGCAATTTTCGTGCAAAAATAAGACTTTTGGGTTTTGGTGCCCCGTGATCCCTGGTGCATTCTTATGCATAAAAAACCATAATGCTTGAAGCACTTTTCAGTTTTGATGTCCGAGATGCCCTGTGGTCCAATTTTGGTGCAGGTGGTGCATTTTCGGCCATTTGTGCAATTTTCGTGCAAAATAAGACTTTTCGGTTTTGATGCCCCGTGATCCCTGGTGCATTCTTATGCATAAAAAACCATAATGCTCGAAACAGTTTTCAGTCTTGAGGTTCCTGGTACCCCGTGGTCCAATTTTGGTGCTCGTGGTGCCTTTTCTGCCCATTGTGCAATTTTCGTGCAAAAATAAGACTTTTGGGTTTTTGTGCACTATGATCCTTGGTGCATTCTTATGCATAAAAAACCATAATGCTCGGAGCATTGTTCAATTTTGAGGTCCGTGGTGCCCCGTGGTCCAATTTTGGTGCAGGTGGTGCTTTTTCGGCCATTTTTGCAATTTTCGTGCGAAAATAAGACTTTTGGGTTTTGGTGCCCTATGATCCCTGGTGCAATCTTATACATAAAAAACAATAATGCTCGGAGCACTTTTAGCTATTGAGGTCCGAGGTACCCCGTTGTCCAATTTTGGTGCTAGTGGTGCATTTTCGGCCCATTATGCAATTTTCGAGCGAAAATAAGACTTTTGGGTTTTGGTGCCCCGTGATCCTTGGTGCATTCTTATGCATAAAAAACCATAATGCTCGACACACTATTCAGTTTTGAGGTTCGTGGTGCCCCGTGGTTCAATTTTTGTGCCGGTGGTGCATTTTCGGCTAGTTGTGCAATTTTCGTGTGAAAATAAGACTGTTGGGTTTTGGTGCCCCGTTATCCATGGTCCATTCTTATGCAGAAAAAACCATAATGCTTGGAGTACTTTTCAGTTTTGAGGTCTGAGGTGCCCTGTGGTCCAATTTTGGTGCTAGTGGTGCATTTTCTGCCGATTGTGCAATTTTCGTGCGAAAATAAGACTTTTGGGTTTTGGTGCTCCGTGATCCCTGGTTCATTCTTATGCATAAAAAACCATAAAGCTTGGAACACTCTTCAGTTTTGAGGTCCGTGGTGCCCCGTTGTCCAATTTTGGTGTTGGTGGTGCATTTTCGGCCATTTGTGCATTTGTCTTACGAAAATAAGACTTTTGGGTTTTGGTGCCCCGTGATCCTTGGAGCATTGTTATGCATAAAAAACCATAATGCTTGGAGAACTTTTCAGTTTTGAGGTCTGTGGTGCCCCATGGTCCAATTTTGGTGCAGGTGGTGCATTTTCGGCCATTTGTGCAATTTTCGTACGAAAATAAGACTTTTGGATTTTGGTGCCCCGTGATCCTTGGAGCATTCTTATGCACAAAAAACCATATTGCTTGGAGTACTTTTCAGTTTTGAGGTCCATGGTGCCTCGTGGTCCAATTTTTGTGCCGGTGGAGCATATTCGGACATTTGTACAATTTTCGTGCAAAAATAAGGCTTTTGGGTTTTGGTGCCCTGTGAACCCTGGTGCATTCTTATGCATAAAAAACCATAATGCTCTGAACAGTTTTCAGTCTTGAGGTTCGTGGTGCCCCTTGGTCCAATTTTGGTGTCGGGGGTGCATTTTCGGCCATTTGTGCAATTTTTGTGCGAAAATAAGACTTTTGGGTTTTGGTGCTCCGTGATCTCTAGTGCATTCTGATGCATAAAAAACTATAATGCTCGAAGCACTTTTCAGTTTTGATGTCCGAGGTGCCCCATGGTCCAATTTTGGTGCCCGTGGTGCATTTTCGGCCCATTGTGCAATTTCGTGCGAAAATAAGACTTTTGGGTTTTGATGCCCAGTGATCCCTGGTGCATTCTTATGCATAAAAAACCATAATGCTTGGAACACTTTTATGTTTTGAGGTTAGTGGTGCCCCGTGGTCCAATTTTGGTGCCGGTGGAGCATTTTCGACCAGTTGTACAATTTTCGTGCGAAAATAAGACTTTTTGGTTTTGGTGCCCCGTGATTCCTGGTGCATTGTTATGCATAAAAATCCATAATGCTTGGTGTACTTTTCAGATTTGAGGTCTGTGGTGCCTCGTAGTCCAATTTTGGTGCCGGTGGTGCATATTCGGACATTTGTGCAATTTTCGTGCGAAAATAAGACTTTTAGGTTTTGGTACCCTATGATCCTTGGTTCATTCTTATGCATAAAAAATCATAATGCATGGAACACTTTTCAGTTTTGAGGTTCGTGGTGCCTCGTGGTCCAATTTTGGTCTTCGGTGGTGCATTTTCGGCCATTTATGTAATTTTCGTGCGAAGATAAGACTTTTTTGTTTTGGTGCCCCGTGATCCCTGATGCATTCTTATGCATAAAAAACCATAACGTTCAGAACACTTTTAAGTTTTGAGGTTCGTGGTGCCCCGTGGTCCAATTTTGGTGCCGGTGGTGCATTTTCTGCCATTTGTACAATTTTCGTGCGAACATAAGACTTTTGGGTTTTCGTGCCCTGTGATCCCTGGTGCATTCTTATGCATAAAAAATCATAATCCTTGGAGCACTTTACATTTTTGAGGGCCGTGGTGCCCCGTGATCCAATTTTGCAGTCGGTGTTGCATTTTCGGCCCATTGTGCAATTTTGGTGCGAAGATAAGACTTTTGGTTTTGGTGCCACGTGATCCCTGATGCATTCTTATGCATAAAAAAAATTATGCTCAGAACATTTTTCAGTTTTGAGGTTTGTGGTGCCCCATGGTCCAATTTTCGTGTCGATGGTGCATTGTCGGCCATTTGTGCAATTTTCGTGCGAAGATAAGACTTTTGGGTTTTCGTGCCACGTGATCACTTGTGCATTCTTATGCATAAAAAACCATAATGCTTGGAGCACTTTTCAGTTTTGAGTTATGAGGTGCCCCGTGGTCCAATTTTGGTCCCCGTGGTGCAATTTTGGCCCATTGTTCAATTTTCGCGCGAAAATATGACTTTTGGGTTTTGGTGCCCCGTGATGCCTGGTGCATTCTTATGCATAAAAAACCATAATGCTTGGAGCACCTTTCAGTTTTTAGGTCCGAGGTGCCCCGTGGTCCAATTTTGGTGCACGTGGTGCATTTTAAGCCCATTGTCAAATTTTCGCACGAAAATAAGACTTTTTGGTCTTGGTGCCCCGTGATCCCTGGTGCATTCTTATGCATAAAAAACCATAATGCTTGGAGTACTTTTGAGTTTTGAGTTATGTGGTGCCTCATCGTCCAATTTTGGTGCCGGTGGTGCATTTTCGGCCATTTGTGCAATTTCCGTGCTAAGATTTTGGGTTTTGGTGCCCCGTGATGCCTGCTGCATTCTTATGCATAAAAACCATCATGCTCGAAGCACTTTTCAGTTTTGACATTCGAGGTGCCCCGTGGTCCAATTTTGGTGCCGGTGGTGCATTTTCGGCCATTTGTGCAATTTTCGTGCGAAGATAAGACTTTTGGGTTTTGGTTCCCCGTGATGCCTGGTACATTCTTATGCATAAAAAAACATAATGCTCGAAGCACTTTTCAGTTTTGACGTCCGAGGTGCCCCGCGGTCCAATTTTGGTGCTCGCGGTGCATTTTCGACCCATTGTGCAATATTCGCGCGTAAATAAGACTTTAGGGTTTTGGTGCCCCGTGATCCCTGGTGCATTCTTATGCATAAAAAACCATAATGCTCGGAGCAATTTTCAGTATTGAGGTCCGAGGTGCCCCGTGGTCCGATTTTGGTGCCCGTGGTGCATTTTCGGTCCGTTGTGCAATTTTCGTACAAAAATAAGACTTTTGGGTTTGGGTGCCCCGTGACCCCTGGTGCATTTTTTTGCATAAAAAACCATAATGCTTCGAACACTTTTCAGTTTTGAGGTTAGTGGTGCCCCATAGTCCAAGTTTGGTGCCGGTGGTGCTTTTTCGGACATTTGTGAAATTTTTGAGCGAAAATAAGACTTTTGAGTTTTGGTGCCCGTGATCCCTGCTTCATTCTTATGCATAAAAAACCATAATGCTCAAAGCACTTTTAAGTATTGAGGTCCGAGGTGCCCCGTGGTCCAATTTTGGTGCCCGTGGGGCATTTTCGGTCCATTGTGCAATTTTCGTGCAAAAATAAGACTTTTGGGTTTTGGTGCCCCGTGATCCCTGGTGCATTCTTATTCTTATGCATAAAAAACCATAATGCTTGGAGAACTTTTTAGTTTTGAGGTTCGAGGTGCCCCGTGGTCCAATTTTGGTGCTCGTGGTGCATTTTCGGTACATTGTGCAATTTTCGTGCGAAAATAAGACTTTTGGGTTTTGGTGCCCCGTGATCCCTGGTGCATTCTTATGCATAAAAAATCATAATGCGTGGAACACTTTTCAGTTTTGAGGTTCGTGGTGCCCCGTGGTCCAATTTTGGTCTTCGGTGGTGCATTTTCGGCCATTTGTGTAATTTTCGTGCGCAGATAAGACTTTTGGGTTTTGGTGCCCCATGATCCCTGATGCATTCTTTTGCATAAAAAACCATAACGTTCAGAACACTTTTAAGTTTTGAGGTTCGTGGTGCCCCGTGGTCCAATTTTGGTGCCGATGGTGCATTTTCTGCCATTTGTACAATTTTCTTGCGAACATAAGACTTTTGGGTTTTGGTGCCCTGTGATCCCTGGTGCATTCTTATGCATAAAAAATCATAATCCTTGGAGAAATTTTCAGTTTTGAGGTCTGAGGTGCCCCGTGGTCCAATTTTGGTGCTCGTGGTGCATTTTCGGTCCATTGTGCAATTTTCGTTCGAAAATAAGACTTTTGGGTTTTGGTGCCCCGTGATCCCTGGTGCATTCTTATGCATAAAAAATCATAATCCTTGGAGCAATTTTCATTTTTGAGGTCCGTGGTGCCCCGTGGTCCAATTTTGGTGCCAGTGGAGCATTTTCGACCATTTGTGAAATTTTCGTGCGAAAATAAGACTTTTGAGTTTTGGTGCCCCGTGATCCATGGTTCATTCTTATGCATAAAAAACCATAATGCATGGAACACTTTTTAGTTTTGAGGTTCGTGGTGCCCCGTGGTCCAATTTTGGTCTTCGGTGGTGCATTTTCTGCCATTTGTGTAATTTTCGTGCGAAGATAAGACTTTTGGGTTTTGGTGCCCCATGATCCCTGATGCATTCTTATGCATAAAAAACCATAACGTTCAAAACACTTTTAAGTTTTGAGGTTCGTGGTGCCCCCTGGTCCAATTTTGGTGCCGGTGGTGCATTTTCTACCATTTGTACAATTTTCGTGCGAACATAAGACCTTGAGGTTTTAGTGCCCCGTGATCCCTGGTGCATTCTTATGCATAAAAAACCATAATGCTCGGAGCACTTATAAGTTTTGAGGTCCGAGGTGCCTCTTTGTCCAGTTTTTGTGCCCGTGATGCATTTTCGGCGCATTGTCCAATTTTCGGGCGAAAATAAGACTTTTGGGTTTTGGTGCCCCGTGATCCCTGGTGCATTCTTATGCAGAAAAAACCATAATGCTTGGAAAATTTTCAGTTTTGAGGTCCGTGGTGCCCCGTGGTCCAATTTTGGGGCCCGGGGTGCATTTTCGGCCATTTGTGCAATTTTCCTACGAAAATAAGACTTTGGGTTTTGGTGCCCGGTGATCCCTGATGCATTCTTATGAATAAAAAACAATAATTCTCATAACACTTTTAAGTTTTGAGGTTCGTGGTGCCCCGTGGTCCAATTTTGGTGCCGGTGGTGCATTTTCGGCAATTTGTGCAATTTTCGTGCGAAGATAAGACTTTTGGGTTTTGGTGCCACATGATCCCTGGTGCATTCTTATGCATAAAAAACCATAATGCTTGGAGAAATTTTCAGGCTTGAGGTCCGAGGTGCCCCGTGGTCCAATTTTGGTGCTCGTGGTGCATTTTCGGTCCATTGTCCAATTTTCGTGCGAAAATAAGACTTTTGGGTTTTGGTGCCCCGTGATCCCTGGTGCATTCTTATGCATAAAAAATCATAATCCTCGGAGCAATTTTCATTTTTAAGGTCCGTGGTGCCCCGTGGTCCAATTTTGGTGCCAGTGGAGCATTTTCGACCATTTGTGAAATTTTCGTGCGAAAATAAGACTTTTGAGTTTTGGTGCCCCGTGATCCATGGTTCATTCTTATGCATAAAAAACCATAATGCATGGAACACATTTTAGTTTTGAGGTTCGTGGTGCCCCGTGGTCCAATTTTGGTCTTCGGTGGTGCATTTTCTGCCATTTGTGTAATTTTCGTGCGAAGATAAGACTTTTGGGTTTTGGTGCCCCATGATCCCTGATGCATTCTTATGCATAAAAAACCATAACGTTCAGAACACTTTTAAGTTTTGAGCTTCGTGGTGCCCCCTGGTCCAATTTTGGTGCCGGTGGTGCATTTTCTGCCATTTGTACAATTTTCGTGCGAACATAAGACCTTGAGGTTTTAGTGCCCCGTGATCCCTAGTGCAATGTTATGCATAAAAAACCATAATGCTCGGAGCACTTATAAGTTTTGAGGTCCGAGGTGCCTCTTTGTCCAGTTTTTGTGCCCGTGATGCATTTTCGGCGCATTGTCCAATTCTCGGGCGAAAATAAGACTTTTGGGTTTTGGTGCCCCGTGATCCCTAGTGCATTCTTATGCAGAAAAAACCATAATGCTTGGAAAAATTTTCAGTTTTGAGGTCCGTGCTGCCCCGTGGTCCAATTTTGGGGCCCGGGGTGCATTTTCGGCCATTTGTGCAATTTTCGTACGAAAATAAGACTTTGGTTTTTGTTGCCCGGTTATCCCTGATGCATTCTTATGAATAAAAAACAATAATTCTCATAACACTTTTAAGTTTTGAGGTTCGTGGTGCCCCGTGGTCCAATTTTGGTGCCGGTGGTGCATTTTCGGCAATTTGTGCAATTTTCGTGCGAAGATAAGACTTTTGGGTTTTGGTGCCACATGATCCCTGGTGCATTCTTATGCATAAAAAACCATAATGCTTGGAGAAATTTTCAGGCTTGAGGTCCGAGGTGCCCCGTGGTCCAATTTTGGTGCTCGTGGTGCATTTTCGGTCCATTGTCCAATTTTCGTGCGAAAATAAGACTTTTGGGTTTTGGTGCCCCGTGATCCCTGGTGCATTCTTATGCCTAAAAAATCATAATCCTCGGAGCAATTTTCATTTTTAAGGTCCGTGGTGCCCCGTGGTCCAATTTTGGTGCCAGTGGAGCATTTTCGACCATTTGTGAAATTTTCGTGCGAAAATAAGACTTTTGAGTTTTGGTGCCCCGTGATCCATGGTTCATTCTTATGCATAAAAAACCATAATGCATGGAACACTTTTTAGTTTTGAGGTTCGTGGTGCCCCGTGGTCCAATTTTGGTCTTCGGTGGTGCATTTTCTGCCATTTGTGTAATTTTCGTGCGAAGATAAGACTTTTGGGTTTTGGTGCCCCATGATCCCTGATGCATTCTTATGCATAAAAAACCATAACGTTCAGAACACTTTTAAGTTTTGAGGTTCGTGGTGCCCCCTGGTCCAATTTTGGTGCCGGTGGTGCATTTTCTGCCATTTGTACAATTTTCGTGCGAACATAAGACCTTGACGTTTTAGTGCCCCGTGATCCCTGGTGCAATGTTATGCATAAAAAACCATAATGCTCGGAGCACTTATAAGTTTTGAGGTCCGAGGTGCCTCTTTGTCCAGTTTTTGTGCCCGTGATGCATTTTCGGCGCATTGTCCAATTTTCGGGCGAAAATAAGACTTTTGGGTTTTGGTGCCCCGTGATCCCTGGTGCATTCTTATGCATAAAAAACCATAATGCTTGGAAAAATTTTCAGTTTTGAGGTCCGTGGTGCCCCGTGGTCCAATTTTGGGGCCCGGGGTGCATTTTCGGCCATTTGTGCAATTTTCGTACGAAAATAAGACTTTGGGTTTTGGTGCCCGGTGATCCCTGATGCATTCTTATGAATAAAAAACAATAATTCTCATAACACTTTTAAGTTTTGAGGTTCGTGGTGCCCCGTGGTCCAATTTTGGTGCCGGTGGTGCATTTTCGGCAATTTGTGCAATTTTCGTGCGAAGATAAGACTTTTGGGTTTTGGTGCCACATGATCCCTGGTGCATTCTTATGCATAAAAAACCATAATGCTTGGAGAAATTTTCAGGCTTGAGGTCCGAGGTGCCCCGTGGTCCAATTTTGGTGCTCGTGGTGCATTTTCGGTCCATTGTCCAATTTTCGTGCGAAAATAAGACTTTTGGGTTTTGGTGCCCCGTGATCCCTGGTGCATTCTTATGCCTAAAAAATCATAATCCTCGGAGTAATTTTCATTTTTAAGGTCCGTGGTGCCCCGTGGTCCAATTTTGGTGCTAGTGGAGCATTTTCGACCATTTGTGAAATTTTCGTGCGAAAATAAGACTTTTGAGTTTTGGTGCCCCGTGATCCATGGTTCATTCTTATGCATAAAAAACCATAATGCATGGAACACTTTTTAGTTTTGAGGTTCGTGGTGCCCCGTGGTCCAATTTTGGTCTTCGGTGGTGCATTTTCTGCCATTTGTGTAATTTTCGTGCGAAGATAAGACTTTTGGGTTTTGGTGCCCCATGATCCCTGATGCATTCTTATGCATAAAAAACCATAACATTCAGAACACTTTTAAGTTTTGAGGTTCGTGGTGCCCCCTGGTCCAATTTTGGTGCCGGTGGTGCATTTTCTGCCATTTGTACAATTTTCGTGCGAACATAAGACTTTTGGGTTTTGGTGCCCTGTGATCCCTGGTGCATTCTTATGCATAAAAAATCATAATTCTTGGAGCACGTTTCATTTTTGAGGTCCATGGTGCCCCGTGGTCCAATTTTGTTGTCGGTGTTGCATTTTCGGCCCATTGTGCAATTTTCGTGCGAAGATAAGACTTTTTGGTTTTGGTGCCCCGTGATCCCTGATGCATTCTTATGCATAAAAAACCTTAATGCTCATAACACTTTTCAGTTTTGAGGTTCGTGGTGCCCTGTGGTCCAATTTTGGTGCCGGTGGTGCATTTTCGGCCATTTGTGCAATTTTCGTTCGAAGATAAGACTTTTGAGTTTAGGTGCCCCGTGATCCCTGGTGCATTCTTATGCTTAAAAACCCATAATGCTTGGAACACTTTTAGTTTGGATGTCCGTGGTGCCCCGTGGTCTAATTTTGTTGCCAGTGGTGCATTTTCGTCCATTTGTGCAATTTTCGTGCGAAAATAAGACTTTTGGGTTTTGGTGCCCCGTGATCCTTGGTGCATTTTTACACATAAAAACCATAATTCTCGGAGAACTTTTAAGTTTTGAGGTCCGAGGTGCCCCGTGGTCTAATTTTTGTGCCCTTGGTGCATTTTCGGCCCATTGTGCAATTTTCGTGTGAAAATAAGACTTTTGGGTTTTGTTGCCCTGTCATCACTGGTGCATTCTTATGCATAAAAACCCTTAATGCTTGGAACACATTTCAGTTTTGAGGTCTGTGGTCCAATTTTGGTGCCGGTGGTGCAATTTCGGACATTTGTGCAGTTTTCGTACGAAAATAAGACTTTTGGGTAGGGTACCCCATAATTCCAGAAGCACTTTTCATTTTTGAGCTTTGTGGTGCCCCGTCGTGCAATTTTGGTGCCGTGGAGTATTTTCATTCATTTGTGAAATTTTCATGCGAAAATAAGACTTTTGGGTTTTGGTGCCCTGTGATCCCTTGTGAATTCTTATTTATAAAAAACCATACTGCTCGGAACACTTTTCAGTTTTGAGGTTCGTGGTGCTCCGTGGTCCAATTTGGTGCCCGTGGTGCATTTTCGGCCCATTGTGCAATTTTCGTGCGAAAATAAGAATTTTGGGTTTTGGTGCCCCGTGATCCCTGGTGCATTCTTATGCATAAAAAACCATAATGCTTGGAAAAATTTTCAGTTTTGAGATCCGTGGTGCCCCGTGGTCCAATTTTGGGGCCCGGGGTGCATTTTCGGCCATTTGTGCAATTTTCGTACAAAAATAAGACTTTGGGTTTTGGTGCCCAGTGATCCCTGTTGCATTCTTATGCATAAAAAACCATAATGCTCAGAACACTTTTCAGTTTTGAGGTCCGTGGTCTCCCGTGGTCCAATTTTGGTGCCGGTGGTGCATTTTCGTCCATTTGTGCAATTTTCGTGCGAAAATAAGACTTTTCGATTTTGGTGCCCCGTGATCCCTGGTGCATTCATATGCATAGAAAACCATAATGTTCGGAACACTTTTTAGATTTGAGGTCCATGGTGCCTGTGGTCCAATTTTGGAGCCTTTGGTGCATTTTCGGCCCATTGTGGATTTTTCGTGCAAAAATAAGACTTTTGGGTTTTGGTGCCTCGTGATCCCTGGAGCATTCTGATGCATAAAAAACCATAATGCTCATGACACTTTCAATTTTGAGGTCCGTGGTGCCCCGTGGTCCAATTTTGGTGCCGGTGGTGCATTTTAGACCATTTGTGAAATTTTCGTGCGAACATAAGACACTTGGGTTTTGGTATTGTGTGAACCCTGGTGCATTCTTATCCATAAAAAACGATAATGCTCATAGCACTTTTCAGTTTTGAGGTCCGAGGTGCCCCGTGTTCCCAAATCGGTGCCTGCCGTGCATTTTCGGCCTATTGTGGAATTTTCGTGCGAAAATATGACTTTTGGGTTTTGGTGCCCCGTGATCCCTGGTGCATTCTTCTGCATAAAAAGCCATAATGCTTGGAGCACTTTTCAGTTTTGAGGTCCGTGGTGCCCCGTGGTCCAATTTTGGTGCTGGTGGTCTGTGAAATTTTCTTGCGAAAATAAGACTTTTAGGTTTTGGTGCCCCATGATCTCTGGTGCATTCTTATGCTTAAAAAACCATAATGCTCGGAGCACTTTGAAGTCCTGAGGTACGAGGTGCGCCGTGGTCCAATTTTGGTGCCCGTGATGCATTTTGGGCCGATTGTGCAATTTTCATGCGAAAACAAGACTTTTGAGTTTTGGTGCCTCGTGATCCCTGGTGCATTCTTACGCATAAAATACCATAACTCTCGGAAAACTTTTCAGTTTTGAGGTCTGTGGTTCCCTGTGGCCCAATTTTGCTGCCGGTAATGCATTTTTGGCCATTTGTACAATTTTCGTGCGAAAATAAGACTTTTGGTTCTTGGTGCCCCGTGATCCCTAGTGCATTCTTATGCATAAAAAATCATAATGCTTGGACCATTTTTCAGTTTTGAGGTCCGTGGTGCCCCGTGGTCCAATGTTTGTGTCGGTGGTGCATTTTCGACCCGTTGTGCAATTTTTGTACGAAAATAAGACTTTTAGGTTTTGGTGCCCCGTGATCCCTGGTGCATTTTTATGCATAAAAAACCATAATTCTTGGAGCACTTTTTAGTTTTTAAGTCTGTGGTGACCCGTGGTCCAATTTGGATCCCGGGTGATGCATTTTTCGCCATTTGTGAAATTATCGTGCGAAAATAAGACTTTTAGGTTTTAGTGCCCCGTGATCCCTGGTGCATTTTTATGCATAAAAAACCATAATGCTCGGAGCACTTATAAGTTTTGAGGTCCGAGGTGCCTCGTGGTCCAATTTTTGTGCCCGTGATGCATTTTCGGCGCATTGTCCAATTTTCGTGCGAAAATAAGACTTTTGGGTTTTGGTGCCCCGTGATCCCTGGTGCATTCTTATGCATAAAAAACCATAATTCTTGGAACAATTTTCAGTTTACAGGTCCGTGATTCCCTGTGGTACAATTTTGGTGCCGGTGTTGCATTTTCGGCCATTTGTGCAATTTTCGTCCGAAAGTAAGACTTTTGGGTTTTGGTGCCCTGTGAACCCTGGTGCATTCTTATCCATAAAAAACCATAATGCTCACAGTACTTTTCAGTTTTGAGGTCCGAGGTGCCCTATGTTCCAACATCGATGCCCGTCATGCATTTTCGGCCCATCGTGGAATTTTCGAGCGAAAATAAGACTTTTGGGTTTCAGTACCCCATGATCCCTGGAGCATTCTTATGCATAAAAAACCATAATGCTCGGAGAACTTTTCAGTTTTGAGGTCCGTGGTGCCCCGTGGTCCAATTTTGGTGCCGGTGGTGCATTTTCGGCCATCTGTGAAATTTTCGTGATAAAATAAGACTTTTAGGTTTTGGTGCCACGTGATACCTGGTTCATTCTTATGCTTAAAAAACCATAATGCTCATAGCACTTTTAAGTTTTGAGGTCCGAGGTGCCCCGTGGTCCAATTTTGGTGCCCGTGATGCATTTTGGGCCCATTATGCAATTTTCGTGCGAAAATAAGACTTTTGGGTTTTGGTGCCCCGTGATCCCTGGTGCATTCTTATGCATAAAAAACAATAATGCTCATAACACTTTTCAGTTTTAAGGTCTGTGGTGCCCCGTCCTCCAATTTAGCTGCCGGTTATGCATTTTCGACCATTTATGCAATTTTTCTGCGAAAATAAGACTTGTGAACCCTGGTGCATTCTTATCCATAAAAAACCATAATGCTCATAGCAGTTTTTAGTTTTGAGGTCCGAGGTGCCCCGTGGTCCAATTTTGTGCCCGTTGTGCATTTTCGGCCCATTGTGCAATTTTCGTACGAAAATAAGACTTTTGGGTTTTGGTGCCCCGTGATCCCTGGTGCATTCTTATGCATAAAAAACCGTAATGCTCGGAACACTTTTCAGTTTTGAGGTTCGTGGTGCCCCATGGTCCAATTATGGCGCCGGTAATGCATTTTAGGCCATTTATACAATTTTCGTGCGAAAATAAGACTTTTTGATTTTGGTGCCCCGTGATCCCTGGTGCATTCTTATGCGTAAAAAATCATAATGCTTGGACCATTTTTCAGTTTTGAGGTCCGTGGTGCCCCGTGGTCCAATGTTTGTGTCGGTGGTGCATTTTCGACCCGTTGTGCAATTTTTGTGCGAAAATAAGACTTTCAGGTTTTGGTGCCCCGTGATCCATGGTGCATTCTTATGCATAAAAAACCATAAATGCTCGGAACACTTTTCAGTTTTGAGGTTCGTGGTGCCCCGTGGTCCAATTATGGCGCCGGTAATGCATTTTAGGCCATTTATACAATTTTCGTGCGAAAATAAGACTTTTGGGATTTTGTGTCCCGTGATCACTAGTGCATTCTTATGCATAAAAAACCATAATGCTCAAACCACTTTTAAGTATTGAGGTCCGAGGTGCCCCGAGGTCCAAATTTGGTGCCTGCGATGCATTTTCGGTCCACTGTGCAATTTTCGTGCGAAAATAAGACTTTTGGGTATTGGTGCTCCGTGATCCCTGGTGCATTCTTATGCATAAAAAACCATAATACTCGGAGCACTTTTCAGTTTTGAGGTCCAAGGTACCCCGTGGTCCAATTTTCGTGCTCGTGGTGCATTTTCAGCCCATTGTGCAATTTTCGTGCGAAAATAAGACTTTTGGGTTTTGGTGCCCCGTGATTCCTGGTGAATTCTAATACATAAAAAACCATAATGCTCGGAACACTTTTCAGTTTTGAGGTTCGTGGTGCCCCGTGGTCCAATTTTGGTGCCGGCGGTGCATTTTTGGCCAATTGTGCAATTTTCGTGCGAAAATAAGACTTTGGATTTTGGTACCCTGTGAACCCTGGTGCATTCTTATGCATAAGAAACCATAATGCTCATAGCACTTTTCAATTTTGAGGTCCGACGTGCCCCGTGGTCCACTTTTGGTGCCGTGGGGCATTTTCGACCCATTGCGCAATTTTCGTGCGAAAATAAGACTTTTGGGTTTTTATGCCCCGTGATCGCTGGTGCATTCTTATGCATAAAATACCATAATGCTCGGATCACTTTTAAGTATGGAGGTCCGAGGTACCCCGTGGTCTAATTTTGGTGCCTGCGGTACATTTTCGATCCATTGTGCAATTTTCGTGCAAAAATAAGACTTTTGGATATTGGTGCCCCGTGATCCCTGGTGCATTCTTATGCATAAAAAACCGTAATACTCGGAACACTTTTCAGTTTTCAGGTCCGAGGTACCCCCGTGGTCCAATTTTGGTGCTCGTGGTGCATTTTCAGCCAATTGTGCAATTTTCGTACGAAAATAAGACTTTTGGGTTTTGGTGCCCCGTGATTCCTGGTGCATTCTAATACATAAAAAAACATAACGCTCGGAACACTTTTCACTTTTGAGGTTCGTGGTGCCCCGTGGTCCAATTTTGGTGCCGGTGATGCATTTTTGGCCAATTGTGCAATTTTCGTGCGAAAATAAGACTTTGGATTTTGGTACCCTGTGAACCCTGGTGCATTCTTATGCATAAGAAGCCATAATGCTCATAGCACTTTTCAGTTTTGAGGTCCGACGTGCCCCGTGGTCCACTTTTGGTGCCCGTGGGGCATTTTCGGCCCTTTGTGCAATTTTCGTGCGAAAATAAGACTTTTGGGATTTTGTGCCCTGTGATCGCTGGTGCATTCTTATGCATAAAATACCATAATGCTCGGACCACTTTTAAGTATGGAGGTCTGAGGAGCCCCGTGGTCCAATTATGGTGCCTGCGGTACATTTTCATCCATTGTGCAATTTTCGTGCGAAAATAAGACTTTTGGATATTGGTGCCCCGTGATCCCTGGTGTATTCTTATGCATAAAAAACCGTAATTCTCATAGCACTTTTCAGTTGTGAGGTCCGAGGTACCCCGTGGTCCAATTTTGGTGCTCGTGGTGCATTTTCAGTCCATTGTGCAATTTTCGTGCGAAAATAAGACTTTTGGGTTTTGGTGCCCCGTGATTCCTGGTGCATTCTAATACATAAAAAACCATAACGCTCGGAACACTTTTCACTTTTGAGGTTCGTGGTGCCCCGTGGTCCAATTTTGGTGCCGGTGGTGCATTTTTGGCCATTTGTGCATTTTTCGTACGAAAATAAGACTTTTCAGTTTTGAGGTTCGACGTGCCCCGTGGTCCAATTTTGGTGCCTGTGGGGCATTTTCGGCCCATTGTGCAATTGTTGTGCAAAAATAAGACTTTTCGGTTTTTGTGCACCGTGATCGCTAGTGCATTCTTATGCCAAAAAAACCATAATGCTTAGACCACTTTTAAGTATTGAGGTCCGAGGTGCCCCGTGGTCCAATTTTGGTGCCCGTGGTGCATTTTCGGCCCATTGTGCAATTTTCGTGCGAAAATAAGACATTTGGATTTTGGTGCCCCGTGATCCCTGGTGCATTCTTATGCATAAAAAACAATAAGGCTTGGAACACTTTTGAGTTTTGAGTTTCGTGGTGCCCCGTGGTCCAATTTTGGTGCTGGTAATGCATTTTCGGCCATTTTTGCAATTTTCGTGCGAAAGTAACACTTTTGGGTTTGGGTGCCCTGTGAACCCTGGGGCATTCTTATTCATAAAAAAATGATAATTCTCAGAGCACTTTTCAGTTTTGAGGTCTGAGGTCCCGTGTGGTCCAATTTTGGTGCCCGTGGTGCATTTTCGGCCCATTGTGCAATTTTCGTACGAAAATAAGACTTTTGGGTTTTGGTGCCCTGTGATCCCTGCTGCATTTTTATCCATAAAAAACCATAATGCTCGGAACACTTTTCAAGTTTGAG
Organism: Pueraria montana var. lobata; assembly: GCA_026413185.1. Taxonomy (NCBI): domain Eukaryota; kingdom Viridiplantae; phylum Streptophyta; class Magnoliopsida; order Fabales; family Fabaceae; genus Pueraria; species Pueraria montana. The sequence continues at coordinate 76,182,046 of CM048648.1, forward strand.
GTCTCTGGTGCCCCGTGGTCCAAATTTGGTGCCGGTGGTGCATTTTCAGCCATTTGTGCAATTTTCGTGCGAAAATAAGACTTTTGGGTTTTGGTGCCCCGTGATCCTTCGTGGATTCTTATGCATAAAAATCATAATGCTCAGACCACTTTTTTGTTTTAAGGTCTGTGGTGCCCCGTGATCCAATTTTGGTGCCCGTGATGAATTTTGGCACATGGTGCAATTTTCGTGCCAAAATCTGACTTTTGGGTGTTGGTGCCCTGTGATCCCTAGTGCATCCTTATGCATAAAAAACCATAATGCTCTAAGAACTTTTCAGTTTTGAGGTCCGTGGTGCCCCGTGGTCCAATTTTTGTGCCAGTAGTGCATTTTCACCCCATTGTGCAATTTTCGTGCGAAAATAAGACTTTTGGGTTTGGGTGCCCCGTGGTCCCTGGTGCATTCTTATGCATAAAAAATCATAATGCTCGGAGCACTTTTCAGTTTTGAGGTCTGTGTTGCCCAGTGGTCCAATTTTGGTGCCCGTCATGCATTTTCGGCCCATTGTGCATTTTTCGTGCGAAAATAAGACTTTTGGGTATGGTGCCCTGTGATCCCTGCTGCATTGTTATCCATAAAAAACCATAATGCTCATTGCCCCGTGGTCCAATGATGGTGTCGGTGGTGCATTTTCGGCCATTTGTACAATATTCGTGCGAAAATAAGAGTTTTGGATTTTGGTGCCCCGTGATCCCTGGTGCATTCTTATTCATAAAAAACCATAATGCTTGGAGCACTTTTCAGTTTTGAGGTTCGTGTTGCCCCGTCGTCCAATTTTGGTGCCCGTGGTGCATTTTCGGCCCATTGTGCAATTTTCGTGTGAAAATAAGACTTTTGGGTTTGGTGCCCTGTGATCCCTGCTGCATTGTTATCCATAAAAAACCATAATGCTCATTGCCCCGTGGTCCAATGATGGTGTCGGTGGTGCATTTTCGGCCATTTGTACAATATTCGTGCGAAAATAAGAGTTTTGGATTTTGGTGCCCCGTGATCCCTGGTGCATTCTTATTCATAAAAAACCATAATGCTTGGAGCACTTTTCAGTTTTGAGGTTCGTGTTGCCCCGTCGTCCAATTTTGGTGCCCGTGGTGCATTTTCGGCCCATTGTGCAATTTTCGTGCGAAAATAAGACTTTTGGGTTTGGTGCCCTGTGATCCCTGCTGCATTGTTATCCATAAAAAACCATAATGCTCGGTGCCCCGTGCTCCAATGATGGTGCCGGTGGTGCATTTTCGGCCATTTGTACAATATTCATGCGAAAATATGAGTTTTGGATTTTGGTGCCCCGTGATCCCTGGTACATTCTTATTCATAAAAAACCATAATGCTTGGAGCACTTTTCAGTTTTGAGGTTCGTGTTGCCCCGTGGTCCAATTTTGGTGCCCATGGTGCATTTTCGGCCCATTGTGCAATTTTCGTGCGAAAATAAGACTTTTGGATTTTGGTGCCCTGTGATCCCTGGTGCATTGTTATCCATGAAAAACCATAATGCTCGGTGCCCCGTGGTCCAATGATGGTGTCGGTGGTGCATTTTCGGCAATTTGTACAATATTCTTTCGAAAATAAGAGTTTGGGTTTTGGTGCCCCATGATCCCTGGTGCATTCTTATACATAAAAAACCATAATGCTCGGAGCACTTTTCAGTTTTGAAGTCAGTGGTGTCCAGTGGTCAAATTTTGGTGCCCGTGGCGCATTTTTGACACATGGTGCAATTTGCGTGCGAAAATAAGTCTTTTGGGTTTTGGTGGCCCCGTGATCCCTGGTGCATTCTTATGCATAAAAAATTATAATGCTCAGAAAACTTTTCAGCTTTGAGGTCTGTGTTGCCCAGTGGTCCAATTTTGGTGCCCGTCATGCATTTTCGGCCCATTGTGCATTTTTCGTGCGAAAATAAGACTTTTGGGTATGGTGCCCTGTGATCCCTGCTGCATTGTTATCCATAAAAAACCATAATGCTCATTGCCCCGTGGTCCAATGATGGTGTCGGTGGTGCATTTTCGGCCATTTGTACAATATTCGTGCGAAAATAAGAGTTTTGGATTTTGGTGCCCCGTGATCCCTGGTGCATTCTTATTCATAAAAAACCATAATGCTTGGAGCACTTTTCAGTTTTGAGGTTCGTGTTGCCCCGTCGTCCAATTTTGGTGCCCGTGGTGCATTTTCGGCCCATTGTGCAATTTTCGTGTGAAAATAAGACTTTTGGGTTTGGTGCCCTGTGATCCCTGCTGCATTGTTATCCATAAAAAACCATAATGCTCATTGCCCCGTGGTCCAATGATGGTGTCGGTGGTGCATTTTCGGCCATTTGTACAATATTCGTGCGAAAATAAGAGTTTTGGATTTTGGTGCCCCGTGATCCCTGGTGCATTCTTATTCATAAAAAACCATAATGCTTGGAGCACTTTTCAGTTTTGAGGTTCGTGTTGCCCCGTCGTCCAATTTTGGTGCCCGTGGTGCATTTTCGGCCCATTGTGCAATTTTCGTGCGAAAATAAGACTTTTGGGTTTGGTGCCCTGTGATCCCTGCTGCATTGTTATCCATAAAAAACCATAATGCTCGGTGCCCCGTGCTCCAATGATGGTGCCGGTGGTGCATTTTCGGCCATTTGTACAATATTCATGCGAAAATATGAGTTTTGGTTTTTGGTGCCCCGTGATCCCTGGTACATTCTTATTCATAAAAAACCATAATGCTTGGAGCACTTTTCAGTTTTGAGGTTCGTGTTGCCCCGTGGTCCAATTTTGGTGCCCATGGTGCATTTTCGGCCCATTGTGCAATTTTCGTGCGAAAATAAGACTTTTGGATTTTGGTGCCCTGTGATCCCTGGTGCATTGTTATCCATGAAAAACCATAATGCTCGGTGCCCCGTGGTCCAATGATGGTGTCGGTGGTGCATTTTCGGCAATTTGTACAATATTCTTTCGAAAATAAGAGTTTGGGTTTTGGTGCCCCATGATCCCTGGTGCATTCTTATACATAAAAAACCATAATGCTCGGAGCACTTTTCAGTTTTGAAGTCAGTGGTGTCCAGTGGTCAAATTTTGGTGCCCGTGGCGCATTTTCGACACATGGTGCAATTTGCGTGCGAAAATAAGTCTTTTGGGTTTTGGTGGCCCCGTGATCCCTGGTGCATTCTTATGCATAAAAAATTATAATGCTCAGAAAACTTTTCAGCTTTGAGGTCTGTGGTGCCCAGTGGTCCGATTTTGGAGGCTGCAATGCATTTTTGACCCACTGTGCATTTTTCGAGCGAAAATAAGACTTTTGGGTTTTGGTGGCCCGAGATGCCTGGTGCATTCTTATGCATAAAAAATCATAATGCTTAGAGCACTTTTCAGTTTTGAGGTCCGACATGCCCTGTGTTCCCCTTTTGGTGCCCGTGGTGCATTTGCGGCCCATTGTGCAATTTTCGTGCGAAAATAAGACTTTTGGGTTTTGGTGCCCCGTGATCCCTGGTGCATTCTTATTCATGAAAAACCATAATGTTCGAATTTTGAGGTTTGAGGTTCGTGTTGCCCCGTGGTCCAATTTTGGTGCCCGTGGTGCATTTTCGGCGAATTGTGCAATTTTCATGCAAAAAAAAGTGTTTAGGTTTTGGTGCCCCGTGAACCCTGGTGCATTCTTATACATAAAAAACCATAATGCTCGGAGCACTTTTCAGTTTTCAAGTCAGTGGTGTCCAGTGGTCAAATTTTGGTGCCCATGGCGCATATTCGGCACATGATGCAACTTTCGTGCGAAAATAAGTCTTTTGGGTTTTGGTGCCCCGTAATCCCTGGTGCATTCTTATGCATAAAAAACTATAATGCTCAGAGAACTTTTAAGATTTGAGGTCCGTGGTGCCCAGTGGTCCAATTTTGGAGGCCGTAATGCATTTTTGGCCCACTGCGCATTTTTCGTGCGAAAAGAAGACTTTTGGGTTTTGGTAGCCCAAGATGCCTGGTGCATTCTTATGCATAAAAAATCATAATGCTTAGAGCACTTTTCAGTTTTGAGGTTCGACGTGCCCCGTGTTCCAATTTTGGTCCCCGTGGTGCATTTTCGGCCCATTGTGCAATTTTCGTGCGAAAATAACACTTTTGGGTTTTGGGGCCCCATGATCCCAGGTGCATTCTTATACATAAAACACCATAATACTCTGAGCACTTTTTAGTTTTGAGGTCTGTGTTGCCCCGTGGTCCAATTTTGATGCCCGTGGTGCATTTTCGGCACATGGTGCAATTTTCGTGCAAAAATAAGTCTTTTGGGCTTTGGTGCCCCGTGATCCCTGGTGCATTCTTATGCATAAAAAGCTATAATTCTTAGAGAACTTTTCAGCTTTGATGTCCGTGGTGCCCCATGGTCCAATTTTGGTGCCAATGATGCATTTTCAGCCATTTGTGCAATTTTCATGCGAAAATAAGCCTTTTGGGGTTTGGTGACCCGTGATCCTTGGTGCATTCTTATGCAAAAAAAATACCATAATCCTCATAGCACTTTTCAGTTTTGAGGTCTGAGGTGCCCCGTGGTCCAATTTTGGTGCCCATGGTGCATTTTCGGCCCATTGTGCAATTTTTGTGCGAAAATAAGACTTTTGGGTTTTGGTTCCCCGTGATCCCTATGTATTCTTATGCATAAAAAACCGTAATGCTTGGAGCACTTTCAGTTTTGAGCTCCGAGGAGCCCTGTGGTCCAATTTTGGTGCCCATGGTGCATTTTTGTGCCTATGGTGAATTTTCGGCCCGTTGTGCAATTTCCGTACGAAAATAAGAGTTTTGGGTTTTGGTACCCCGTGATCCCTGGTGCATTCTTATACATAAAAAACCATAATGTTCGGAGCACTTTTCAGTTTTGAGGTCCGTGGTGTCCAGTTGTCAAATTTTGGTATCCGTGGTGCATTTTCGGCACATGGTACAATTTTTATGCGAAAATAAGACTTTTGGGTTTTGGTTCCCTATGATCCCTGGTGCACTCTTATGGATAAAAAACTATAATGCTCTGATAAATTTTCATCTTTGAGGTTCGTGGTGCCCCGTGGTCCAATTTTGGTGCCGGTGGTGCATTTTCAGCCATTTGTGCAATTTTCGTGCGAAAATAAGACTTTTGGGTTTTGGTGCCCTGTTATCCCTAGTGCATTCTTATGCATAAAAAACCATAATGCTCAGAGCACTTTTCAGTTTTGAGGTTCGAGGTACCCCGTGGTCCAATTTTGGTGCCCGTGGTGCATTTTTGGCCTATTGTGCAATTTTTGAGCGAAAATAAGCCTTTTTGGTTTTGGTACCCCGTGATCCCTTGTGCATTCTTATGCATAAAAAACCATAATGCTCGGAGCACTTTTCAGTTTTGAGGTACGTGCTGCCCCGTGGTCCAATTTTGGTTCCCGTGGTACATTTTCGGCCTATTATGCAATTTTCGTGCGAAAATAAGTCTTTTGGGTTTTGGTGCCCCGTGATCCCTTGTTCATTCTTATCCATAAAAACCCATAATGCTCGGAGCACTTTTCAGATTTGAGGTACGTGTTGCCCCGTGGTCCAATTTTGGTGCCCATGGTGCATTTTTGGCCTTTTGCGCAATTTTTGCACGAAAATAAGACTTTTGGATTTTTGTGCCTCGTGATCATTGGTGCATTCTTATACATAAAAAACCATCATGCATGGAGCACTTTTCAATCATGAGGTTCACGTTGCCCCGTGGTCCAATTTTGGTGCCCGAGGTCCATTTTCGACCCATTGTCCAATTTTCATGCAAAAATAAGACTTTTGGGTTTTTGTGCCCCGTAATCCATGGTGCATTCTTATCCATAAAAAAACATAATGCTCGGTGCCCCGTGGTCAAATGTTGGTCTCGGGGGTGCATTTTCGGCCATTTGTTCAATTTTCGTGCGAAAATAAGACTTTTGGATTTTGGTTTCCCATGATCCCTGGTGCATCCTTATGCATAAAAAACCATAATGCTCGGAGCACTTTTCAGTTTTGAGGTCCGTCTTGCCCCGTGGTCCAATTTTGGTACCTGTAATGCATTTTCTACTCACTGTGCCAATTTTCGTGCGAAAATAAGACTTTTGGGTTTTGGTGCCCCGAGATCCCTGGTGCATTCTTATACATAAAAAACCATAATGCTTGGAGCACTTTTCAGTTTTGAGGTCTGTGGTGCCCCGTGGTCCAATTTTGGTGCATGTGGTGCATTTTCGGCCCATTGTGCAGTTTTCATGCGAAAATTAGAATTTTGGGTTTTGGTGCCCCGTGCTCCTTGGTGCATTCTTATGCATAAAAAACCATAATGCTCGGAGCACTTTTCAGTTTTGAGGTCCGAGGTGCCCCGTGGTCAAATTTTGGTGATCGTGGTGCATTTTCGGCTTATTGTGCAATTTTTATGCAAAATAAGACTTTTGGGTTTTGGTGCCCTGTGATCCCTGGTGCATTCTTATGCATAAAAAACCATAATGCTCGAAGGACTTTTCAGTTTTGAGGTCCGAGGTGCCCCGTGCTCCAATTTTGGGGCCTGTGGTGCATGTTCGGCCCATTGTGCAATTTTCATTCGAAAATAAGACTTTTGGGTTTTGGTTCCCCGTGATACCTAGTGCATTCTTATGTATAAAAAACTATAATGCTCGGAGCACTTTTATGTTTTGAGGTCCGAGGAGCCCCGTGGTCCAATTTTTGTGCCCGTGGTACATTTTTGGCCCATTGTGCAATTTTCATGCGAAAAAAAGACTTTTGGGTTTTGGTGCCCCGTGATCCTTGGTGCATTCTTATGCATAAAAAACCATAATGCTCGGAGCAGTTTTCAGTTTTGAGGTCCGAGGTGCCTCGTGGTCAAATTTTGGTGATCGTGGTGCATTTTCGGCTTATTGTGCAATTTTTATGCGAAAATAAGACTTTTGGGTTTTGGTGCCCTGTGATCCCTGGTGGATTCTTATGCATAAAAACCCATAATGCTCAAAGGACTTTTCAGTTTTGAGGTCCGAGGTGCCCCGTGCTCCAATTTTGGTGCCCGTGGTGCATGTTCGGCCCATTGCGCAATTTTCATTCGAAAATAAGGCTTTTGAATTTTGGTTCCCCGTGATCCCTGGTGCATTCTTATGCATAAAAAACCGTAATGCTTGGAGTACTTTTCCGTTTTGAGGTCCGTGGTGCCCCGTGGTCCAATTTTGGTGCCTGTGGTGCATTTGCGGCCATTTGTGAAATTTTTGTGCGAAAATAAGACTTTTGGGTTTTGGTTCCCCGTGATACCTAGTGCATTCTTATGCATAAAAAACTATAATGCTCGGAGCACTTTTATGTTTTGAGGTCCGAGGAGCCCCGTGGTCCAATTTTTGTGCCCGTGGTACATTTTTGGCCCATTGTGCAATTTTCATGCGAAAAAAAGACTTTTGGGTTTTGGTGCCCCGTGATCCTTGGTGCATTCTTATGCATAAAAAACCATAATCCTTGGCACAATTTCCAGTTTTGAGGTCCGTGCCCCGTGGTCCTATTTTGGTGCCGGGGGTGCATTTTCGGTCGTTTGGGCAATTTTCGTTCGAAAATAAGACTTTTGTGTTTTTGAGCCCCGTGATCCCTGGTGCATTCTTATGCATAAAAACCCATAATGCTCAGAACACTTTTTAGTTTTGAGGTCCGAGGTGCCCCGTGGTCCAATTTTAGTGCACGTGGCGCATTTTCGTCCCATTGTGCAACTTTCGTGCAAAAATAAGACTTTTGGGTTTTGGTGCCCCGTGATCCCTGGTGCATTCTTATGTATAAAAAACAATGATGCTTGGAGCAGTTTTCAGTTTTGAGGTCGAGGTGCCCCGTGGTCTGACGTTGGTGTCAGCGGTGCATTTTCGGCCAATTATGCAATTTTCGTGCGAAAATATGTCTTTTGGGTTATGGTGCCCCGTGATCCCAGGTGCATTCTTATGCATAAAAAACCAAAATGGTTGGACCACATTTAAGTTTCTAGGTCGGAGGTGCCCCGTGGTCCAATTTTAGTGCCTCTGGTGCATTTTCAGCCCATTGCGCAATTTTCCTGCAAAAATAAGACTTTTTGGCTATGGTTCCCCGTGATCCCTTGTGTATTCTTATTCATAAAAAATGATAATGCTCGGAACACTTTTCAGTTTTGAGGTCCGGCGTGCCCCGTGGTCTAACTTTGGTGCCAACGGTGCATTTTCGGGCATTTGTGCAATTTTCGTGCGAAAATAAGACTTTTGGGTTTTGGTGCCCCGTGATCCTTGGTGCATTCTTATGTATAAAAAACCATAATGCTCGCACAACTTTTATGTTTTGAGGTCCGATGTGCCTCGTGGTCCAATTTTGGTGCCCATGTTGCATTTTCGGCCCATTGTGCAATTTTCGTGCGAAAATTAGAGTTTTGGGTTTTGGTGCCCTGTGATCCCTGGTGCGTTCTTATGCATAAAAAATCATAATTCTTGGAGCACTTTTATGTATTGAGGTCTGAGGTGCCCCGTGGTCCAATTTTGGTGCCCGTCGTGCATTTATTGCCCATTGTGCAGTTTTCGTGCGAAAATAAGACAATTGGCTTTTGGCTTCCGTGATCCCTGGTGCATTCTTAATCATAAAAAACCATAATGCTAGGAGCACTTTTCAAGTTTGAGGTCCGAGGTGCCTCGTGGTCCAATTTTGGTGCCCGTGTTGCATTTTCGACCCATTTTGGAAATTTCGTGCGAAAACAAGAGTTTTGGGTTTTCGTGCCCCGTGATCCCTGGTGCATTCTCTGCATAAAAAACTGTAATCCTTGGAACACTTTGAAGTTTTGAAGTCCGTGGTGCCTCGTGGTTCAATTTGGGGCCGGTGGTGAATTTTCAGCCATTTGTGCAATTTTGGTGCGAAAATAATACTTTTGGGTTTTGGTGCCCCGTGATCCCTGGTGCATTCTTATGCATAAAAAACCATAATGGTTGGACCACTTTTAAGTTTTTAGGTCCGAGGTGCCCCGTGGTCCAATTTTAGTGCCTCTGGTGCATTTCAGCCCATTGCACAATTTTCGTGCGAAAATAAGACTTTTTAGTTTTGGTACCCCGTGATCCCTTGTGTATTCTTATTCATAAAAAATGATAATGCTCGGAACACTTTTCAGTTTTGAGGTCTGGGGAGCCCCGTGGTCCAATTTTGGTGTCGGTGGTGCATTTTCGGCCATTTGTGAAATTTTCGTGCGAAAATAAGACTTTAGGGATTTGGTGCCCCGTGATCCTTGGTGCATTCTTATGCATAAAAAACCATAATGCTTGGAACACTTTTATGTTTTGAGGTCTGTGGTGCCCCGTGGTCCAATTTTGGTGCTGGTGGTGATTTTCGGCCATTTGTTCAATTTTCGTGCGAAAATAAGGCTTTTGTGTTTTGGTTCCCGGTGACCCCTGGTGCATTCTTATGCATAAAAAACCATAATGCTCGGAGAAGTTTTAATTTTTGAGATCCGAGGTGCCCCGTTGTCCAATTTTGGTGCCGGTGGTACATTTTCTGCCATTTGTGCAATTTTCGTGCAAACTTTTGGGTTTTGGTGCCTCGGGATCCCTAGTGCATTGTTATGCATAAAAAACCATAATGCTCGGAGAAGTTTTAAGTTTTGAGGTCCGAGGTGCCCTGTGGTCCAATTTTGGTGCCTGTGGTCCATTTTCGGCCATTTGTGCAATTTTCGTTCGACAATAAGGCTTTTGGGTTTTGGTTCCCCATTACCCCTGGTGCATTATTATGTATAAAAAACCCTAATGCTTAGACAACTTTTAAGTATTGAGGTCCGAGGTTCCCTGTGGTCCAATTTTGGGTGCCTCGGGTGCATAATCGGCCCATTGTGCAATTTTCATGCGAAAATAAGACTTTTGGGTTTTTGTGCCCCATGATCCCTTGTGCATTCTTGTGCATAAAAACCATAATGCTCGGAACACTTTTTAATTTTGAGGTCTGAGGTACCCCGTGGTCGTGTTTTGGTGCTGGTTGTGCATTTTCGGCCATTTGTGAAATTTTCGTGCTAAAATAAGACTTTTGGGTTTTGGTGCCTCGTGATCCCTGGTGCATTCTTATGCATAAAAAACCATAATGCTTGCAGAACTTTTAAGTTTTGAGGTCCGAGGTGCCCCGTGGTCCAATTTTCGTACCCGTGGTGCATTTTTTGCCCATTGTGCAATTTTCGTGCGAAAATAAGAGTTTTGGGTTTTGGTGCCCCGTGATCCCTGGTGCATTCTTTTGCATAAAAAACCATAATCCTTGGAACACTTTGAAGTTTTGAGTTCCGTGGTGCCCCGTGGTTCAATTTTGGGGCTGGTGGTGCATTTTCGGCCATTTGTGCAATTTTGGTGCGAAAATAAGACTTTTGGGTTTTGGTTCCCCGTGATCCCTCGTGCATTCTAATGCATAAAAAATAATAATGCTCGGAGAAGTTTTAAGTTTTTAGGTATGAGGTACCCCGTGGTCCAATTTTGGTGCCTCTGGTGCATTTTCGGCCCATTGCGCAATTTTCGTGCGAAAATAAGACTTTTGGGTTTTGCTACCCCGTGATCCCTTGTGTATTCTTATTCATAAAAAATTATAACGCTCAAAACACTTTTTAGTTTTGAGGTCCGGGGTGCCTCGTGGTCCAATTTTGGTGTCGGTGGTGCATTTTCGGCCATTTGTGAAATTTTCGTGCGAAAATAAGACTGTTGGGTTTTGGTGCCCCGTGATTCCTGGTGCATTCTTATGCATAAAAAACCATAATGCTTGGAACACTTTAAAGTTTTGAGGTCCGTGGTGCCCCATGGTCCAATTTTGGTTCCCGTGGTACATTTTCGGCCTATTATGCAATTTTCGTGCGAAAATAAGTCTTTTGGGTTTTGGTGCCCCGTGATCCCTTGCGCATTCTTATCCATAAAAACCCATAATGCTTGGAGCACTTTTCAGTTTTGAGGTCCGTGTTGCACCGTGGTCCAATTTTGGTGCCCATGGTGCATTTTTGGCCTTTTGCGCAATTTTCGCTCGAAAATAAGACTTTTGGATTTTTGTGCCTCGTGATCATTGGTGCATTCTTATACATAAAAAACCATAATGCATGGAGCACTTTTCAATTTTGAGGTTCACGTTGCCCCGTGGTCCAATTTTGGTGCCCGAGGTCCATTTTCGGCCCATTGTCCAATTTTCGTGCGAAAGTAAGACTTTTCGGTTGTTGTGCCCCGTAATCCATGGTGCATTCTTATCCATAAAAGAACATAATGCTCGGTGCCCCGTGGTCAAATGTTGGGGTCGGGGGTGCATTTCCGGCCATTTGTTCAATTTTCGTGCGAAAATAAGACTTTTGGATTTTGGTTTCCCATGATCCCTGGTGCATCCTTATGCATAAAAAACCATAATGTTCGGAGCACTTTTCAGTTTTGAGGTCCGTCTTGCCCTGTGGTCCAATTTTGGTACCTGTAATGCATTTTCTGCTCACTGTGCCAATTTTCGTGCGAAAATAAGACTTTTGGGTTTTGGTGCCCCGAGATCCCTGGTGCATTCTTATACATAAAAAACCATAATGTTTGGAGCACTTTTCAGTTTTGAGGTCTGTGGTGCCCCGTGGTCCAATTTTGGTGCATGTGGTGCATTTTCGGCCCATTATGCAGTTTTCATGCGAAAATTAGAATTTTGGGTTTTGGTGCCCCATGCTCCTTGGTGCATTCTTATGCATAAAAAACCATAATGCTCAGAGCACTTTTCAGTTTTGAGGTCCGAGCTGCCCCGTGGTCAAATTTTGGTGATCGTGGTGCATTTCGGCTTATTGTGCAATTTTTATGCGAAAATAAGACTTTTGGGTTTTGGTGCCCTATGATCCCTGGTGCATTCTTATGCATAAAAAACCATAATGCTCGAAGGACTTTTCAGTTTTGAGGTCCGAGGTGCTCCGTGCTCCAATTTTGGTGCCCGTGGTGCATGTTCGGCCCATTGTGCAATTTTCATTCGAAAATAAGGCTTTTGAATTTTGGTTCCCCGTGATCCCTGGTGCATTCTTATGCATAAAAAACCATAATGCTTAGAGCACTTTTCAGTTTTGAGGTCGGTAGTGCCCCGTGGTCCAATTTTGGTGCCTGTGGTGCATTTTCGGCCATTTGTGAAATTTTCGTGCGAAAATAAGACTTTTGGGTTTTGGTTCCCCGTGATACCTAGTGCATTCTTATGCATAAAAAACTATAATGCTCGAAGCACTTTTATGTTTTGAGGTCCGAGGAGCCCCGTGGTCCAATTTTTGTGCCCGTGGTACATTTTTGGCCCATAGTGCAATTTTCATGTGAAAAAAAGACTTTTAGGTTTTGGTGCCCCATGATCCTTGGTGCATTCTTATGCATAAAAAACCATAATCCTTGGCACAGTTTCCAGTTTTGAGGTCCGTGCCCCGTGGTCCAACTTTGGTGCCGGGGGTGCATTTTCGGCCGTTTGGGCAATTTTTGTTCGAAAATAAGACTTTTGTGTTTTTGAGCCCCGTGATCCCTGGTGCATTCTTATGCATAAAAACCCATAATGCTTGGAACACTTTTTAGTTTTGAGGTTCGAGGTGCCCCGTGGTCCCATTTTAGTGCACGTGGCGCATTTTTGTCCCATTGTGCAACTTTCCTGCGAAAATAAGACTTTTGGGTTTGGTGCCCCCGTGATCCTTGGTGCATTCTTATGCATAAAAAACCATAATGCTCAGAACACTTTTCAGTTTTGAGGTCCGAGGTGCCCCGTGGTCCAATTTTAGTGCACGTGGCGCATTTTCGTCCCATTGTGCAACTTTCGTGCAAAAATAAGACTTTTGGGTTTTGGTGCCCCGTGATCCCTGGTGCATTCTTATGTATAAAAAACAATGATGCTTGGAGCACTTTTCAGTTTTGAGGTCGAGGTGCCCCGTGGTCTGATGTTGGTGCCAGCGGTGCATTTTCGGCCAATTATGCAATTTTCGTGTGAAAATAAGTCTTTTGGGTTATGGTGCCCCGTGACCCTGGTGCATTCTTATGCATAAAAAACCAAAATGGTTGGACCACATTTAAGTTTTTAGGTCCGAGGTGCCCCGTGGCTCTGGTGCATTTAATTTTAGTGCCTCTGGTGCATTTTCAGCCCATTGCGCAATTTTCCTGTGAAAATAAGACTTTTTGGCTTTGGTACCCCATGATCCCTTGTGTATTCTTATTCATAAAAAATGATAATGCTGGGAACACTTTTCAGTTTTGAGGTCCGGCGTGCCCCGTGGTCTAACTTGGTGCCAACGGTGCATTTTCGGGCATTTGTGCAATTTTCGTGCGAAAATAAGACTTTTGGGTTTTGGTGCCCCGTGATCCTTGGTGCATTCTTATGTATAAAAAACCATAATTCTCGCACAACTTTTATGTTTTGAGGTCCGATGTGCCTCGTGGTCCAATTTTGGTGCCCATGGTGCATTTTCGGCCCATTGTGCAATTTTCGTGCGAAAATAAGAGTTTTGGGTTTTGGTGCCCCGTGATCCCTGGTGCGTTCATATGCATAAAAAATCATAATGCTTGGAGAACTTTTCAAGTTTGAGGTTCGAGGTGCCTCGTGGTCCAATTTTGGTGCCCGTGCTGCATTTTCGCCCCATTTTGGAAATTTCGTGCGAAAATAAGAGTTTTGGGTTTTCGTGCCCCGTGATCCCTGGTGCATTCTTCTGCATAAAAAACCGTAATCCTTGGAACACTTTGAAGTTTTGAGGTCCGTGGTGCCCCGTGGTTCAATTTTGGGGCCAGTGGTGAATTTTCGGCCATTTGTGCAATTTTGGTGCGAAAATAATACTTTTGGGTTTTGGTGCCCCGTGATCCCTGGTGCATTCTTATGCATAAAAGACCATAATGGTTGGACCACTTTTATGTTTTGAGGACCGTGGTGCCCCGTGGTGCAATTTAGGTGCCGGTGGTGATTTTCAGCCATTTGTTCAATTTTCGTGCGAAAATAAGGCTTTTGGGTTTTGGTTCCCGGTGACCCCTGGTGCATTCTTATGCATAAAAAACCATAATGCTCGGAGAAGTTTTAATTTTTGAGGTCCGAGGTGCCCCGTTGTCCAATTTTGGTGCCGGTGGTACATTTTCTGCCATTTGTGCAATTTTCGTGCAAACTTTTGGGTTTTGGTGCCCCGTGATCCCTAGTGCATTGTTATGCATAAAAAACCATAATGCTCGGAGAAGTTTTAAGTTTTGAGGTCCGAGGTGCCATGTGCTCCAATTTTGGTGCCTGTGGTCCATTTTCGGCCATTTGTGCGATTTTCGTGCGACAATAAGGCTTTTGGGTTTTGGTTCCCCATTACCCCTGGTGCATTATTATGTATAAAAAACCCTAATGCTTAGACGACTTTTAAGTATTGAGGTCCGAGGTACCCTGTGGTCCAATTTTGGGTGCCTCGGGTGCATAATCGGCCCATAGTGCAATTTTCGTGCGAAAATAAGACTTTTGGGTTTTTGTGCCCCGTGATCCCTTGTGCATTCTTGTGCATAAAAACCATAATGCTCGGAACACTTTTTAATTTTGAGGTCTGAGGTACCCCGTGGTCGAGTTTGGGTGCTGGTTGTGCATTTTCGGCGATTTGTGAAATTTTCGTGCTAGAATAAGACTTTTGGGTTTTGGTGCCTCGTGATCCCTGGTGCATTCTTATGCATAAAAAACCATAATGCTCGCATAACTTTTAAGTTTTTATGTCCGAGGTGCCCCGTGGACCAATTTTCGTACCCGTGGTGCATTTTCTGCCCATTGTACAATTTTCGTGCGAAAATAAGAGTTTTGGGTTTTGGTGCCACGTGATCCCTGGTGCATTCTTCTGCATAAAAAACCATAATCCTTGGAACACTTTGAAGTTTTGAGGTCCGTGGTGCCCCGTGGTTCAATTTTGGGGTTGGTGGTGCATTTTCGGCCATTTGTGCAATTTTGGTGCGAAAATAAGACTTTTGGGTTTTGGTGCCCCGTGATCCCTCGTGCATTCTAATGCATAAAATATAATAATGCTCGTTGAAGTTTTAAGTTTTTAGGTATGAGGTACCCCGTGGTCCAATTTTGGTGCCTCTGGTGCATTTTCGGCCCATTGCGCAATTTTCGTGCGAAAATAAGACTTTTGGGTTTTGCTACCCCGTAATCCCTTGTGTATTCTTATTCATAAAAAATTATAACGCTCGAAACACTTTTCAGATTTGAGGTCCGGGGTGCCCCGTGGTCCAATTTTGGTGTCGGTGGTCCATTTTCGGCCATTTGTGAAATTTTCGTGCGAAAATAAGACTTTTCGGTTTTGGTGGAGGCTCCAGTCGGTGGAGCAAGTTGGTTGGTGGAGTCTGACACAGAGGAGGATCTTGAGGAGGAATCAGAGAGAGAGTCTCTTGGGGATTCATTTGAGGTTTCTTCTCGCGAGTCTCACTGTTAGGACCACATCGACTAGCGACCCACCTAGGGTTTTGGGTTGAGTCTTTCACAGGGTAGGTGTGGACGATGACTGCTCTGGGAGCTAGGATCTTATTTTGCTTTATCATGTATTTGGTTGGGTAGATCTAAGCATCTCAGATATTTTGTTGTACATATTCAGTCATCATGTGGACCGTGTATTATCTTTCTGTACTTATGCTCCAGGAGTACGTTATGTCTTTTGGTTACATATATGTATATACATGTTTACATTTCTAGTCCTACGCATCCTCCATTGTTTTATTTCCGCATATACAAAAATTTAATTCGATCTTTTACGATTGAAACTACGCTTGACCTTTTTGTTGAATTAAATAACGTGTTATAACTGCCAAAGAAAATTATAACTTTCACAATTAAAATTGAATTAAAAACTTTTAAAATTTTCACTCAATTCTGGTTATGTTTCTTTCACCTTTCACGTGTTTTCTTAAGTAAATTAACTAAGGCATTTTATAAAATAAATAATTAAATCAAATATCGCATATTCATCATTATAGAACTTAGCGTGTTACAACGAACCTCAAAATTGAAAAGTGTTCCGAGCATTATGGTTTTTTATGCATAAGAATGCACCAGGGATCATGGGGCACCAAAACCCAAAAGTCTTATTTTCGCACGAAAATTTCACAATGGGCCGAAAATGCACCACAGGCACCAAAACTGGACCACGGGGCACCTCGGACCCCAAAACCGAAAAGTGCTCTGAGCATTCAAGTTTTTTTTTGCATAAGAATGCACCAGGGATCACAGGGCACCAAAACCCAAAAGTCTTATTTTCACACGAAAATTGCACAATGGCCGAAAACGCACCACGGGCACCAAAATTGGACCACAGGGCACCTCGGACCTCAAAACATAAAACTTCTCCGAGCATTATGGTTTTTTATGAATAAGAATGCACCAGGGATCACGCGGCACCGAAACCCAAAAGTCTTTTTTTCGCATCAAAATTGCACAAATGGCCGAAAATGCCCCATCGGCACCAACATTGGACCACGGGGCACCACGGACCTCAAAATTGAAGAGTTCTAAGCATGATGGTTTTTTATGCATAAGAATGCATTAGGGATCACGGGGCACGAAAATCGAAAAGTCTTATTTTTGCACCAAAATTGCACAATGGGCAGAAAATGCACCATGGGCACCAAAATCAGACCGCGGGACAGCTCGGACCTCAAAACCGAAAAGTGCTTCAAGCAATATGGTTTTTTATGCATAAGAATGCACCAGGGATCATGGGGGACCAAAATCCAAAAGTCTTGTTTTCGCACGAAAATTGCACAAATGGCCGAAAATGCACCACCGGCAGCAAAATTGAACCACGCGGTACCACATACCTCAAAATTGAAAAGTGCTCCGAGCATTATGATTTTTTATGCATAAGAATAAACAGGGATCACGGGGCACCAAAACCCAAAAGTCTTATTTTTGCACGAAAATTGCACAAATGGCCGAAAGTGCACCACCGGCACCAAAATTGGACCACCGGGCACCACGGACCTCAAAACTGAAACGTGCTCCAAGCATGATGATTTTTTATGCATAAGAATGCACCAGGGATCACAGGATATCAAATCCCAAAAGTCTTATTTTCGCATGAAAATTGCACAATGGGCAGCATATGCACCACGGGCACCAAAATCGGACAACGGGGCATCACGGACCTCAAAACTGAAAAGTGCTTCAAGCATTATGGTTTTTTATACATAACAATGCACTAGGGATCACGGGACATCAAATCCCAAAATTCTTATTTTCACACAAAAATTGCACAATGGGCAGAAAATGCAGCACAGGCACCAAAATTGGACCACGGGGCACCGTGGACCTCAAAACTTAAAAGTGCTCCGAGCTTAATGGTTTTTTAAGCATAAGAATGCACCAGGGATCACGGGGCACCAAAACCCCAAAGTCTTATTTTCGCACGAAAATTGCACAAATGGTCGAAATGCACCACCGGCACAAAAATTGGACCACGGGGTACCACGGTCCTCAAAACTGAAAAGTGCTCCGAGCATTATGGTTTTTTATGCATAAGAATGCACAGGGATCACGGGGAACGAAAACCCAAAAGTCTTATCTTCGCACGAAAATTGCACAAATGGCTGAAAATGCACCACCGGCACCAAAATTGGACCACCAGGCACCACGGACATCAAAACTGAAAAGTGCTCCAAGCATTATGATTTTTTATGCATAAGAATGCACCAGGGATCACGGGACATCAAATCCCAAAAGTCTTATTTTCGCACGAAAATTGCACAATTGACCGGACAAGCACCACTGGCACCAATATTGGACCACAGGGCACCTCGGACCTCAAAACTTAAAAGTGCTATTAGAATTATGATTTTTTATGCATTAGAATGCACCAAAGTTGAAAGGGCACTAAAACACAAAAGTCTTATTTTCGCACGAAAATTCCACAATGGGCCGAAATTGCACCGCGGCGCAAAAATTGGACCACGGGACACCTCGGACCTCGAAACTTAAAAGTGCACTGAGGATTATGGTTTTTTATGCATAAGAATGCACCAGGGATCACGGGGCACCAAAACCCAAAAGTCTTAATTTCACACGAAAATTGCACAATGGGCCGAAAATGCACCACTGGCACCAAAATTGGACCACGGGGCACCACGGACCTCAAAACTGAAAAGTGCTATGAGCATTATGTTTTTTTGTGCATAAGAATGCACCATGGTTCACAGGGCACAAAAACCAAAAAGTCTTATTTTCGCATGAAAATTGCACAAATGGCCGAAAATGCACCACGGACCTCAAAATAGAAACTGATCCAAGCATTATGCTTTTCGATGCATAAAAATGCACCAGGGATCACAGGGCACCAAAACCCAAAAGTCTTATTTTCGCACGAAAATTGAACAACGAGCCGAAAATGCACCACGTACACCAAAATTCGACCACGGGGCACCTCGAACCTCAAAACTGAAAAGTGCTATGAGTATTATGGTGTTTTCTGCATCAGAATGCACCAGGGTTCACGGGGCACAAAAACTGAAAAGTCTTATTTTCGGACGAAAATTGCTTAAATGGCCGAAAATGCACCACCGGCACAAAAATTGGAACATGGGGCACCACAGACCTGAAAACTAAAAAGTGTTCCGAGCATTATGGTTTTTTATGCATAAGAATCCACAAGGGATCACGGGGCACCAAAACCCAAAAGTCTTATTTTCCCACGAAAATTGCACAATGGACCGAAAATGCACCACATACACCAGAATTCGACCGCGGGGCACCTCGGACCACAAAACTGAAAAGTGCTCCGAGCATTATGGTTTTTTATGCATAAGAATGCACCAGGGATCACGGGCCACCAAAACCCAAAAGTCTTATTTTCGCACGAAAGTTGCTCAAATGGCCGAAAATGCACCACTGGCACCAAAATTGGACCACGGGGCACCACAGACTTCAAGACTGAAAAGTGTTATGAGCATTATGGTTTTTTATGCATAAGAATGCACCAGGGATCACAGGCCACCAATACCCAAAAGTCTTATTTTCGCACGAAAATTGCAGAACGGGCCGAAAATGCACCGCGTACACCAAAATTCGACCACGGGGCACCTCGAACCTCAAAACTGAAAAGTGCTCTGAGGATTATGGTGTTTTCTGCATCAGAATACACCAGGGATCATGGGGCACCAAAATCGAAAAGTCTTATTTTCGCACTTAAATTTTTCATATGGCCGAAAATGCACCACCGGCATCGAAATTGGACCACGGGGCACCACAGACCTCAAAACTGTAAAGTGTTCCGAGCATTATGGTTTTTTATGAATAAGAATGCAACAGGGATCACGGGGCACCAAAAACCAAAGGTCTTATTTTCACACGAAAATTGCTTAAATGGCCGAAAATGCACCACTGGCACCAAAATTGGACCGTGGGGCACCAAAATCCAAAAGTCTTATTTTGGCACAAAAATTGCGCCAGGTGCCGAAATGGCACCACGGGCACCAAATTAGACCACGGGGCATCACAGACCTCAAACCTAAAAAGTGCTTCGAGCATTATGGTTAATTATGCATAAGGATGCCCCAAGGATCATGGGGCACCAAAACTCAAAGGTCTTATTTTGGCACGAAAATTGCATAATGGGTTGAGAATGCACCACGGGGCACCACGGACCTCAAAACTGAAATGTACTCTGAGCATTATAGATTTTTATGCATAAGGATGCAACAGGGATCACGAGGTACAAAAACCTAAAAGTCTTATTTTGGCGTGAAAATTGCATAATGGGCCGAAAATGCACCACGGGCACCAAAATTTGACCACGGGGCACCACGGACCTCAAAACTGAAAAGTGCTCCAAGCTTTATGGTTTTTTATGTATAAGAATGCACCGAGGATAACGGGGCACCATAACCGAAAAGTGCTTCAAGCATTATAGTTATTTATGCATAAGGATGCACCAAGGATCACAGGGCTCCAAAAACCAAAAGTCTTATTTGGCACGAAAATTGCCCCATGTGCCAAAAGGGCATGCGGGCACCAACATTCGACCACGGGGCATCAAAGACCTCAAACCTAAAAATTACTTCAAGAAATATGGTTTTTTATGCATAAGGATGCCCCAAGGATCATGGGGCACCAAAACCCAAAAGTCTTATTTTGGCAGGAAAATTGCATAATGGGCCGAGAATGCACCACAGGCACCAAAATTGGACCACAGGGCACCACAGACTTCAAAACTAAAAAGTGCTTTGAGCATTATGATTTTTTATACATAAGAATGCACTAGGGATCACGGGGCACCAAAACCCAAAAGTCTTCTTGTCGCATGAAAATTGCACAAATGGCCGAAAATTGGACCACGGGGCATCACAGACCTCAAACCTAAAAAATGCTTCGAGCATTATGGGTTTTTATGAATAAGGATGCCCCAAGGATCATAGGGCACGAAAACCCAAAAGTCTTATTTTGGCACGAAAATTGCATATTGGGTCCAGAATGAACGACAGGCACCAAAATTGGACCACGAGGCACCACGTACCTCAAAACTGAAAAGTGCTCTGAGCATTATGGATTTTTATGCATAAGGATGCATCAGAGATCACAAGGTACCAAAACCTAAAAGTCTTATTTTGGTGTGAAAATTGCATAATGGGCCGAAAAGGCACCACGAGCACCAAAATTTGACCACGGGGCACCACAGACCTCAAAACTGAAAAGTGCTGCAAGCATTATGGCTTTTTATGCATAAGGATGCACCAAGGATCACGGCGCTCCAAAACCCAAAAGTCTTATTTTCGCACGAAAATTGCACAATGGGCAAAAAATGCACCACGGGCACCAAAATTTGACCACAGGGCACCACGGACCTCAAAACTGAAAAGTGCTTCAAGCTTTATGGTTTTTTATGTATAAGAATCCACCAAGGATAATGGGGGCACCAAAACCCAAAAGTCTTATTTTCGCATGAAAATTTTAGATATGGCCGAAAATGCACCACCAGCACCAAAATTGGACAACGGGGCACCGGGGACCTCAAAACTGAAAAGTGCTCCAAGCATTATGGTTATTTATGCGTAAGGATGCACCAAGGATCACAGGGCACCAAAAACCAAAAGTCTTATTTGGCACAAAAATTGCCCCATGTGCCAAAAAGGCACCACAGGCACCAAAATTCGACCACGGGGCATCACAGACCTCAAACCTAAAAATTGCCTCAAGAATTATGGTTTTTAATGCATAAGGATGGCCTAAGGATCATGAGGCACCAAAACCCAAAAGTCTTATTTTGGCAGGAAAATTGCATAATGGGCCGAGAATGTACCACAGGCACCAAAATTGGACCACGGGGCACCACAAACCTCAAAACTGAAAAGTGCAATGAGCATTATGATTTTTTATACATAAGAATGCACCAGGCATCCCAGGGCACCAAAACCCAAAAATCTTCTTTTGGCACAAAAATTGCACAAATGGCCGAAAATGCACCATGAGCACCAAAATTGGACCACGGGGCATCACAGACCTCAAACCTAAAACATGCTTCGAGCATTATGGTTTTTTATGCATAAGGATGCCCTGAGGATCATGGGGCACCAAAACCCAAAAGTCTTATTTTGGTACGAAAATTGCATAATGGGCCGAGAATGCACCACGGGCACCAAAATTGCACCACGGGGCACCACGGACCTCAAAACTGAAAAGTGCTCCCAGCATTACGATTTTTTTATACATAAGAATGTACTGGGATGACTGGGCACCAAAACCCAAAAGTCTTCTTTTCGCAAGAAAATTGTACAAATGGCCGAAAATGCACCACGAGCACCAAAGTTGGACCGCAGGGCACCACGAACCTCAAAACTGAAAAGTGCTCAGAGCATTATGGTTTTTTATGCATAAGGATGCACCAACGATCACAGGGCACCATAAACCAAAAGTCTTATTTTGGCACAAAAATTGCCCCATGTGCCGAAAAGGCACCTCCGGCACCAAAATTAGACCACGGGGCATCACAGACCTCAAACCTAAAAAGTGCTTTGAGCATTATGATTTTTTATGCATAAGGATGCCCCAAGGATCATGGGGAACCAAAACCCAAAAGTCTTATTTTGGCACGAAAATTACATAATGGTCCAACAATGCACCACGGGCACCAAAATTGGACCACGGGGCACCACAGACTTCAAAATTGAAAAGTGCTCTGAGCATTATGGATTTTTATGCATAAGGATGCACCAAGGGTCACGGGGCACCAAAACCTAAAAGTCTTATTTTGGCACAAAAATTGCATGATGGGCAGAAAATGCACAACGGGCACCATTATTTGACCACGGGGCACCACGGACCTCAAAACTGAAAAGTGCTCCGAGCATTATGGCTTTTTATGCATAAGGATGCACCAAGGATCACGAGGCTCCAAAACCCAAAGGTCTTATTTTGGCACGAAAATTGCATTATGTGCCGAAAATGCACCACGAGCACAAGAATTTGACTACGGGGCACCACGGACCTCAAAATTGAAAAGTGCTCCAAGAATTATGGTTTTTAATGCATAAGAATTCCCCAAGGATCACGGGGCACCAAAACCCAAAAGCCTTATTTTGGCATGGAAATTGCACCATGGGCCAAAAATGCACCACGGGGCACCAAAATTGGACCACTGGACACCACGGACCTCAAAACTTAAAAGTGCTCTGAGCATTATGGTTTTTTATTTATAAGAATGCGCCAAGGATCACGGGGCACCGAAACCCGAAAGTCTTATTTTCGCACGAAAATTGCACAATGTGCCGAAAATGCACCACGGGCACCAAAATTGGACCACAGGGCACCATGGACATCAAAACTGAAAAGTGCTCTGAGCATTATGGTTTTTTATGTATAAGAATGCACCAAGGATAACGGGGCACCAAAACCCAAAAGTCTTACTTTCCCACGAAAATTTCACAAATGGCCGAAAATGCACCACCGGCACCAAAATTGGACCACGGGGCACCACGGGGCACCACGGACCTCAAAACTGAAAAGTGCTCTGAGCATTATGGTTTTTTATGCATAAGGATGCACGAAGGATCACAGGGCACCAAAAACCAAAAGTCTTTTTTTCGCACGAAAATTGCCCCATGTGCTGAAAAGGCACCACGGGCACCAAAATTGGACCACGGGGCATCACAGACCTCAAACCTAAAAAGTGCTTTGAGCATTATGGTTTTTTATGCATAAGGATGCACCAAGGATCACAGGGCACCAAAACCTAAAAGTCTTATTTTGGCACGAAAATTGCACCAGGTGCCGAAAATGCACCACGGGCACCATAATTGGACCATGGGGCATGTAACGTTGTGGTTTTCTTAATTATATGATTAAGTGTTTGATTAATAATGAAAGAGCAAACTAAATTTAAATTATGTTGATTGATATAATAATAATTAACTTAAGTTCTATGTTTTGTTTTGTGCCATAGTGTTATTGTGAATTTTTTGGGACTTTTACATGAGCTCCGTAAGTTGTAGAAAAAAAAATTAAAAATAAGAGAAGGGGGGGGTGTTCTTAGAGGAAGTATAGGTGCGAAAGTAAAAATTTGAATTAAAACACGAATTTGAACGTCCAAGCTTCCATTCTGCGATTTTCTTCATTTCTTCCTCCTTTCTCGCGAAGCTCTCTTCTCTCTCCTCCTTCCAAGCTTGGCCGTGGCACTCAAAAGGCAATAGAAGCCATTGTTGTTGGTTGCTTTAAGCTTTGTATGCAAGCCAAAGCATGATCTCTTCACCATCCCAACCAAGTTTCCTTTTCCTCTTCATCCCTTTTTTTTTCTCTCTCTCTCTGCTAGAACTAAACCCAAAGGTAAGGGGAGCTTATCTATTTATAGTTTAAGTGTGGTTGAGAGTTAGGGGGCTCAACCACACACAACATGAATGCCCCTCATCTGGACTATTGTGTGTTTTTTGTTTGAATGCTTGAATGTGAAAAGTTGATGAAATGGGTTGAAACCCTTTGGCAGTGGTTGTGTGAGATTTGCATGTACTGTCCTTGGATTGTTTTCAATCTTTGAAATTGATTGGGAAGGCTTCTAAAACAAAGGAGACCGTGCCCAAATTTTCTTGAAATTATTTGATAAGCTTTGCATGTGAAAATCAAACCAGAAAACAAATTGGCAGTGGCTGTTTGGTTCGTCCAACTCTGTACAGCCCCAACGATTTTGTGATTTTTGGAAGATCTAACTGTTGGTTTTTCACGAAACTTGTTTTGAATGAAAATAGATACGAAATGGAGTCATGTTTACGACTTGAAGAGAAAACCTCATTTCTGGTTGTTCTGTTTTCGAGTTTCCCTGGAACATGTCTCGGTTTTTCTCAAATTCACACTTGTGTGCTTAATGTTTCTTTTTCATTTTTGTACCATTAAAAACTAGATAAAACAATATTTTTAACCATATAAATTACAAAAATTATCATGTCCAATTTCTAAATTAACCTTTTAAAAAGAAACAGGGCAAGGGTTTTGAGCTCTGTTTTGAGTCTGAAGCTTAGGCTGTTAGAAATAAATTTACTGGGAACAGTAGGGAAAGAATTTCGGGGCAAGGGTTACCATTTTAGAAAGATAAAGATGTTACCTTTCTACTGTAAAAAGTTTAGCTCAAGAAAAATTCTAGTTGTTGATTTTACAATTGGGATACCATTTTGAAAAATAGGACTCAAGAGAGTTAATTCCATATAAAAAGTTTTTAAATCCGAGGTCATTTGCTACAATCAGTGAGAGCTCACATTTAGTACTGCCAAAGAGAAATCGACCTTATTTGGTCAATTTGGTTAATATGATAGAATTATTGGAATGGTGATGTTTGTTTATTGAGATGTGAATCTTGAGTATTTAATATTTGAAATATGTTTTGTGTGATACAGTCTTTTGACTATAGGATGGATCTTGCAATCATGTTTTGAATGAGGATGTTGGGTAGGTCACCACTTTGGTTCTAGAACTATGTTGGAAATTCACCTTTTGTTAAAGTTAGTGTTGTGTTGTAAGTAAGGATTTAGAGTGTGAGAATATCTTACTTGAGCTTATTGAACTGCTGGATCCGTTCATAAGCATAATTTGAGAAAAATGGTGAATTTATAACATAGAGGGAACTTGTGGCAATCAAAGTTGTTCGGCTTGTTACATGACAATGCATATGGGTCGGCACGTAAGTTGAGGGTGCTAGGTAGGCTCTCAACCTAGTGCCGGAGGTTTTCGTGGTGACTAACGGTGGGCCTATAGAATAGACAAGTGGGCGAATTCCTATAGATGGAAGGTTTTGCAAACCTTACAGATGTAAGCCAATACCCACACTTGTCTATATTCGATTAAATCCACACTTCCTCCACAGGGTCAGCGCAAGGGACTCCCTGAATGGTCAGAGGTGGGACCAAGGTAGGGGATGGGGCCTATGGGGACCCCCAAAAAGTTGTAGAAATCTCCATGGAGTCGAGTCAGCACGACATTGCATAATGAAATTGTATATAAGATTGATGTATGTATTGTTGTGTGATGTTAGCTGAATTATTATTGTTGATTTATTCTAAATTTTCCTTTGATCAAATCCTATCCTTCTTTTTATAAATAAGCTTACCCTTTCATTTTTGTGTTTGTGTTGTTTTACTGCAATGATTGTGTTGTTGGCACGGGAGTAGATAGTGGTGATGTTATAGGTTCTCAGGCCGCTCATGACTAAGCGGATGTAGATCTTGAAGATGGGATGAGATCCCTCTTTTTGAATATGTTCTAGTATATATGTACATAGTATAGAGACCTGCTTAGGGCATATGTATAAATACTAAGGTTGTGATGAATGTTCTCTATAAGAGGACTATTTTGGTATTGTATGTACATATTTATATATTTAAGTTTTGTAAAGCCAGACCTAATTTTTATGATGTGATGATGTACATTATACATAGGAAAGTAGTACATATATATGTGTTAAATGTGAAAAAAATAGTGAAAAAATTTCTATGTAGTTTCATATGATAATATTTAACAAAATGTTTTAGTATAACAAATTTGTAACGAAGATGGCTCGTTACAGGGCACCACGAACCTCAAAACTGAAAAGTGCTCCGAGCATTATGGTTTCTTATGCATAAGAATGCCCTAAGGATCACGGGGCACCAAAACCCAAAAGTCTCGTTTTTGCACGAAAATTGCACCATGGGCAAAAAATGCACCACGGGGCACCAAAATTGGACCACTGGATACCACGGACCTCAAAACTGAAAAGTGCTTCGAGCATTATGGTTTTTTATGTAAAAGAATGCACCAGGAATCACAGGGCACCAAAATCCAAAATTCTTATTTTGGCACGAAAATTGTACCATGGGCCGAACATGCACCACGGTCACAAAAATTGGACCACGGGGAACCACGGACCTCAAAACTGAAAAGTGCTCTAAGCATTATGGTTTCTTATGCATAAGGATGCACAAGGGATAACGAGGCACCAAAACCCAAAAGTCTTATTTTCGCACAAAAATTGCACAAATGGCCGAAAATGCAACACCAACACCAAAATTTGACCACGGTGCACCCCGGACCTCAAAACTGAAAAGTGTTCCGAGCATTATGGTTTTTTATGCATAAGAATGCACCAGGGATCACGGGGAACCCAAACCCAAAAGACTTACTTTCGTACGAAAATTGCGCAAAGGGCCGAAAATTCACCACGAGCACTAACATTGGACCATGGGGCACATCGAACCTCAAAACTGAAAGGCGCTCAGAGCATTATGGTTTTTTATGTATAAGAATGCACCAGAGATCACTACGCACCAAAACCCAAAAGTCTTATTTTCGCATGAAAAGTGCACAATGGGCCGAAAATGCACCACCGGCACCAAAATTAGACCACGGGGCACCTCGGACCTCAAAACCTAAAAGCACTCCAAGCATTTTGGTTTTTTATGCATAAGAATGGACAAGCGATCAAGGGGCACCAAAACCCAAAAGTCTTATTTTCGCACAAAAATTGCACAATGGGTCGAAAATGCACCACAGGCACCAAAATTGGAGCACGGGGAACCTCGGACCTCAATACTCAAAAGTGCTCCTAGCATTAGGGTTTTTAATGCATAAGAATGCACCAAGGATCACAGGGCACCAAAACCTAAAAGTCTTATTTTCGCACGAAAATTTCACAAATGGCCTAAAATGCATCACCGACACCAAAATTGTACCACGGGACACCACAGACCTCAAAACTGAAAAGTCTTCCGAGCATTATGATTTTTTATGCATAAGAATGCACCAGGGATCATGGGGTACCAAAACCCAAAAGTCTAATTTTCTCACGAAAATTCCACAATGGGCCGAAAATCCACCACAGGCACAAAAATTGGAGCACGGGGCACCACGGACCTCAAAACTGAAAAGTGTTCCGAACATTATGGTTTTCTATGCATAAGAATGCACCAGGGATCACACGGCACCAAAAACCAAAAGTCTTATTTTCGCACAAAAATTGCACAAATGGAGGAAAATGCACCACCGACACCAAAATTGGACCACGGGGCACCACGAACCTCAAAACAGAAAAGTGTTCTAAGCATTATGGTTTTTTATGCATAAGAATGCACCAGGGATCACGGGGCACGAAAACCCAAAAGTCTTATTTTCACACCAAAATTTCAGAAATGGCCTAAAATGCACTACCACCACCAAAATTGGACCACGAGGCACCACGGACCTCAAAACTGAAAAGTGTTCTGAGCATTATGGTTTTATATGCATACGAATGCAACAGGGATCACGGGGTACCAACACCCAAAAGTCTTATTTTCACATGAAAATTGCACAATCGGCAATAAATGCATCACGGGCATCAAAATTGGACCACGGGGCACCACGGACCTCAAAACTGAAAAGTGTTCCGAGCATTATGGTTTTTTATGCATAAGAATGCACCAGGGATCACGGGTTGCCAAAACCCAAAAGTCTTATTTTCGCACGAAAATTGCATAAATGGTAGAAAATGCACCATCGGCACCAAAATTGGACCACGGGGCACCACGGACCTCAAAACGGAAAAGTGTTCCGAGAATTATGGTTTTTTTGAATAAGGATGCACCAGGGATCACGGGGCACCAAAACCCAAAAGTCTTATTTTCACACCAAAATTTTACAAATGACCTAAAATGCACTACCGACACCAAAATTGGACCACGAGGCACCACGGACCTCAAAACTGAAAATTGTTCCAGGCATTATACTTTTTTATGCATAAGAATGCACCAGGGATCACGGGGCACCAAAACCCAAAAGTCTTATTTTCGCACGAAAATTGCATAAATGGCCGACAATGCACCACGGGCACGAAAATTGTACCACAGGGCACCACGGACATCAAAATTGAAAAGTGTTCCGAGCATTATGGCTTTTTATGCATAAGAATGCACCAGGGATCATGGGCACGAAAACCCAAAAGTCTTATTTTCACACCAAAAATTCACAAATGGCCTAAAATGCACTACCGACTCCAAAATTGGACCTCGAGGCACCACAGACCTCAAAACTGACAAGTGTTCCGAGCATTATGGTTTTTTATGCATAAGAATGCAACAAGGATCACGGGGTACCAACATCCAAAAGTCTTATTTTCATGTGAAAATTGCACAATCGGCAATAAATGCATCACGGGCATCAAAATTGGACCACGGGGCACCACGGACCTCAAAACTGAAAAGTGTTCCGAGAATTATGGTTTTTTATGCATAAGAACGCACCAGGGATCACGGGGCACCAAAACCCAAAAGTCTTATTTTCGCACGAAAATTGCATAAATGGTCGAAAATGCACCACCGGCACCAAAATTGGACCACGGGGCACCACGGACCTCAAAACTGAAAAGTGTTCCGAGAATTATGGTTTTTTTTTTGCATAAGGATGCACCAGGGATCACGGGGCACCAAAACCCAAAAGTCTTATTTTCGCACGAAAATTACCCAAATGGTTGAAAATGCACCATCGGCACCAAAATTGGACCACGGGGCACCACGGACCTCAAAACTGAAAAGTGTTCCGAGAATTATGATTTTTTTTTGCATAAGGATGCACTAGGGATCACGGGACACCAAAACCCAAAAGTCTTATTTTCGCACGAAAATTACGCAAATGGTTGAAAATGCACCATCGGCACCGAAATTGGACCACGGGGCACCACAAACCTCAAAACTGAAAAGTCTTCCGAGCATTATGCTTTTTTATGCATAAGAATGAACTAGGTATCACGGGGCACCAAAACCCAAAAGTCTTATTTTCGCACGAAAATTGCATAAATGGCCGAAAATGCACCACCGGCACCAAAATTGGACCACGGGCACCACAGACATCAAAACTGAAAAGTGCGCTAAGCGTTATCATTTTTTATGCATAAGGATGCACTAGGGATCACGGGGTCACAAAACCCAAAAGTCTTATTTTGCACGAAAATTGCACAATGGGCCGAAAATGCACCACAGGCACCAAAATTGGACCACGGGGCACCTCGGACCTCAAAACTAAAAAGTGTTCGAGCATTATGATTTTTTATCCATAAGGATGCACCAGGGGTCACGGGGCACCAAATCCAAAAATTCTTATTTTCGCACGAAAATTGCACAAATGGCCGAAAATACACCATCGGCACCAAAATTGGACCACGGAGCACCACAGACCTCAAAACTGAAAAGTGTTCCAAGCATTATGGTTTTTTTTTGCATAAGGATGCACCAGGGATCACGGGGCACCAAAACCCAAAAGTCTGATTTTCGCCCAAAAATTACGCAAATGGTTGAAAATGCACCACCGACACCAAAATTAGACCACAGGGCACCACGAACCTCAAAACTGAAAAGTGTTCCGAGCATTATGGTTTTTATGCATAAGAATGCACCAGGGATCACGGGGCACCAAAACCCAAAAGCCTTATTTACGCACGAAAATTGCACAAATGGACGAAAATGCTCCACTGGCACCAAAATTGGACCACGGGGCACCACGGACATCAAAGCTTGAAAGTGTTCCTAGCATTATGGTTTTTAATGCATAAGAATGCACCAGGGATCACGGGGAACCAAAACCCAAAAGCCTTATTTTCGCACGAAAATTGGACAAATGGCCGAAAATGCACCACCGGCACCAAAATTGGACCATGGGGCACCACGGACCTCAAAACTGAAAAGTGTTCTGAGCATTATGGTTTTGTATGCATAAGACTACAACAGGGATCACGGGGCACCGAAACCCGAAAGTCTTATTTTCGCACGAAAACTGTACAATGGGCCAAAAATGCACCACGGACACCAAAATTGGAGCATGGGGCACCTCGGACCTCAAAACTGAAAAGTGTTCCGAGCATTATGGTTTTTATGCATA
Organism: Pueraria montana var. lobata; assembly: GCA_026413185.1. Classification (NCBI taxonomy): domain Eukaryota; kingdom Viridiplantae; phylum Streptophyta; class Magnoliopsida; order Fabales; family Fabaceae; genus Pueraria; species Pueraria montana. The sequence continues at coordinate 76,212,309 of CM048648.1, forward strand.
AGAATGCACCAGCGTTCACGGGGTACCAAAATGCAAAAGTCTTATTTTCGCACGAAAATTGCAGAATCGGCAATAAATACACCACGGGCACCAAAATTGAACGATGGGGTAGCACGGACCTCAAAACTGAAAAGTGTTCCGAAAATTATGGTTTTTTATGCATAAGAATGCACCAAGGATCACGGGGCACCAAAATGCAAAAGTCTTATTTTCGCACGAGAATTGCACAAATGGTTGAAAATGCACCACCGACACCAAAATTGGACCACGGGGCACCACCAACCTCAAAACTGAAAAGTGTTCCAAGAATTATGGTTTTTTATGCATAAGAATGCACCAAGGATCACGGGACACCAAAACCTAAAAGTCTTATTTTCGCACGAAAATTGCACAAATGGTTGAAAATGCACCACCGACACCAAAATTGGACCACGGGGCACCACGAACCTCAAAACTGAAAAGTGTTTCGAGCATTATGGTTTTTATGCATAAGAATGCACCAGGGATCATGGGGCACCAAAACCCAAAAGTGTTATTTTTGCACGAAAAATTCACAAATGGCCTCAAATGCACCACCGACACCAAAATTGGACCACGGGCCACCACGGACCTCAAAACTAAAAAGTGTTCTGAGCATTATGGTTTTTTATGCATAAGAATGCACCAGGGATCACAGGGCACCAAAACCAAAAAGTCTTATTTTGGCACGAAAATTGCACAAATGGACGAAAATGCTCCACTGGCACCAAAATTGGACCACGGGGCACCACGTACCTCAAAGCTTGAAAGTGTTCCTAGCATTATGGTTTTTAATGCATAAGAATGCACCAGGGATCACGGGGCACCAAAACCCAAAAGCCTTATTTTTGCACGAAAATTGGACGAATGGCCGAAAATGCACCACCGGCACCAAAATTGGACCATAGGGCACCACGGACCTCAAAACTGAAAAGTGTTCTGAGCATTATTGTTTTGTATGCATAAGACTACCACAGGGATCGCAGGGCACCGAAACCCGAAAGTCTTATTTTCGCACGAAAACTGTACAATGGGCCAAAAATGCACCACGGACACCAAAATTGGAGCACGGGGGACCTCGGACCTCAAAACTGAAAAGTGTTCCGACCATTATGGTTTTTATGCATAAGAATGCACTAGCGTTCACGGGGCACCAAAATGCAAAAGTCTTATTTTCGCACGAAAATTGCATAATCGGCAATAAATGCACCACGGGCACCAAAATTGAACGATGGGGTAGCACGGACCTCAAAACTGAAAAGTGTTCCGAGAATTATGGTTTTTTATGCATAACAATACACCAAGGATCACGGGGCACCAAAATGCAAAAGTCTTATTTTCGCACGAAAATTGCACAAATGGTTGAAAATGCACCACCGACAAAAAAATTGGACCACGGGGCACCACGAACCTCAAAACTGAAAAGTGTTCCAAGAATTATGGTTTTTTATGCATAAGAATGTACCAAGGATCACGGGACACCAAAACCCAAAAGTCTTATTTTCGCACGAAAATTGCACAAATGGTTGAAAATGCACCACCGACACCAAAATTGGACCACGGGGCACCACGAACCTCAAAACTGAAAAGTGTTCTGAGCATTATCGTTTTTATGCATAAGAATGCACCAGGGATCATAGGGCACCAAAACCCAAAAGTGTTATTTTCGCACGAAAAATTCACAAATGGCCTCAAATGCACCACCGGCACCAAAATTGGACCACGGGCCACCACGGACCTCAAAACTAAAAAGTGTTCTGAGCATTATGGTTTTTTATGCATAAGAATGCACCAGGGATCACAGGGCACCAAAACCAAAAAGTCTTATTTTGGCACGAAAATTGCACAAATGGACGAAAATGCTCCACTGGCACCAAAATTGGACCACGGGGCACCACGGAACTCAAAGCTTGAAAGTGTTCCTAGAATTATGGTTTTTAATGCATAAGAATGCACCAGGGATCACGGGGCACCAAAACCCAAAAGCCTTATTTTCGCACTAAAATTGGACAAATGGCCGAAAATGCACCACCGGCACCAAAATTGGACCATGGGGCACCACGGACCTCAAAACTGAAAAGTGTTCTGAGCATTATGGTTTTGTATGCATAAGACTACAACAGGGATCACGGGGCACCGAAACCCGAAAGTCTTATTTTCGCACGAAAACTGTACAATGGGCCAAAAATGCACCACGGACACCAAAATTGGAGCATGGGGCACCTCGGACCTCAAAACTGAAAAGTGTTCCGAGCATTATGGTTTTTATGCATAAGAATGCACCAGCGTTCACGGGGCACCAAAATGCAAAAGTCTTATTTTCGCACGAAAATTGCAGAATCGGCAATAAATACACCACGGGCACCAAAATTGAACGATGGGGTAGCACGGACCTCAAAACTGAGAAGTGTTCCGAAAATTATGGTTTTTTATGCATAAGAATGCACCAAGGATCACGGGGCACCAAAATGCAAAAGTCTTATTTTCGCACGAAAATTGCACAAATGGTTGAAAATGCACCACCGACAAAAAAATTGGACCACGGGGCACCACGAACCTCAAAACTGAAAAGTGTTCCAAGAATTATGGTTTTTTATGCATAAGAATGCACCAAGGATCACGGGACACCAAAACCCAAAAGTCTTATTTTCGCACGAAAATTGCACAAATGGTTGAAAATGCACCACCGACACCAAAATTGGACCACGGGACACCACGAACCTCAAAACTGAAAAGTGTTCCGAGCATTATCGTTTTTATGCATAAGAATGCACCAGGGATCATGGGGCACCAAAACCCAAAAGTGTTATTTTCGCACGAAAAATTCACAAATGGCCTCAAATGCACCACCGGCACCAAAATTGGACCACGGGCCACCATGGACCTCAAAACTAAAAAGTGTTCTGAGCATTATGGTTTTTTATGCATAAGAATGCACCAGGGATCACAGGGCACCAAAACCAAAAAGTCTTATTTTGGCACGAAAATTGCACAAATGGACGAAAATGCTCCACTGACACCAAAATTGGACCACGGGGCACCACGGACCTCAAAGCTTGAATGTGTTCCTAGCATTATGGTTTTTAATGCATAAGAATGCACCAGGGATCACGGGGCACCAAAACCCAAAAGCCTTATTTTCGCACGAAAATTGGACAAATGGCCGAAAATGCACCACCGGCACCAAAATTGGACCATAGGGCACCACGGACCTCAAAACTGAAAAGTGTTCTGAGCATTATGGTTTTGTATGCATAAGACTACCACAGGGATCACGGGGCACCGAAACCCGAAAGTCTTATTTTCGCACGAAAACTGTACAGTGGGCCAAAAATGCACCACGGACACCAAAATTGGAGCATGGGGCACCTCGGACCTCAAAACTGAAAAGTGTTCCGAGCATTATGGTTTTTATGCATAAGAATGCACCAGCGTTCACGGGGCACCAAAATGCAAAAGTCTTATTTTCGCACGAAAATTGCAGAATCGGCAATAAATACACCACGGGCACCAAAATTGAACGATGGGGTAGCACGGACCTCAAAACTGAAAAGTGTTCCGAAAATTATGGTTTTTTATGCATAAGAATGCACCAAGGATCACGGGGCACCAAAATGCAAAAGTCTTATTTTCGCACGAAAATTGCACAAATGGTTGAAAATGCACCACCGACAAAAAAATTGGACCACGGGGCACCACGAACCTCAAAACTGAAAAGTGTTCCAAGAATTATGGTTTTTTATGCATAAGAATGCACCAAGGATCACGGGACACCAAAACCCAAAAGTCTTATTTTCGCACGAAAATTGCACAAATGGTTGAAAATGCACCACCGACACCAAAATTGGACCACGGGGCACCACGAACCTCAAAACTGAAAAGTGTTCCGAGCATTATCGTTTTTATGCATAAGAATGCACCAGGGATCATGGGGCACCAAAACCCAAAAGTGTTATTTTCGCACGAAAAATTCACAAATGGCCTCAAATGCACCACCGGCACCAAAATTGGACCACGGGCCACCACGGACCTCAAAACTAAAAAGTGTTCTGAGCATTATGGTTTTTTATGCATAAGAATGCACCAGGGATCACAGGGCACCAAAACCAAAAAGTCTTATTTTGGCACGAAAATTGCATAAATGGACGAAAATGCTCCACTGGCACCAAAATTGGACCACGGGGCACCACGGACCTCAAAGCTTGAAAGTCTTCCTAGCATTATGGTTTTTAATGCATAAGAATGCACCAGGGATCACGGGGCACCAAAACCCAAAAGCCTTATTTTTGCACGAAAATTGGTCAAATTGCCGAAAATGCACCACCGGCACCAAAATTGGACCATGGGGCACCACGGACCTCAAAACTGAAAAGTGTTCTGAGCATTATGGTTTTGTATGCATAAGACTACAACAGGGATCACGGGGCACCGATACCCGAAAGTCTTATTTTCGCACGAAAACTGTACAATGGGCCAAAAATGCACCACGGATACCAAAATTGGAGCATGGGGCACCTCGGACCTCAAAACTGAAAAGTGTTCCGAGCATTATGGTTTTTATGCATAAGAATGCACTAGCGTTCACGGGGCATCAAAATGCAAAAGTCTTATTTTCGCACGAAAATTACAGAATCGGCAATAAATACACCACGGGCACCAAAATTGAACGATGGGGTAGCACGGACCTCAAAACTGAAAAGTGTTCCAAAAATTATGGTTTTTTATGCATAAGAATGCACCAAGGATCACGGGGCACCAAAATGCAAAAGTCTTATTTTCGCACGAAAATTGCACTAATGGTTGAAAATGCACCACCGACACCAAAATTGGACCACGGGGCACCACGAACCTCAAAACTGAAAAGTGTTCCAAGAACTATGGTTTTTTGTGCATAAGAATGCACCAAGGATCACGGGACACCAAAACCCAAAAGTCTTATTTTCGCACGAAAATTGCACAAATGGTTGAAAATGCACCACCGACACCAAAATTGGACCACGGGGCACCACGAACCTCAAAACTGAAAAGTGTTCCGAGCATTATCGTTTTTATGCATAAGAATGCACCAGGGATCATAGGGCACCAAAACCCAAAAGTGTTATTTTCGCTCGAAAAATTCACAAATGGCCTCAAATGCACCACCGGCACCAAAATTGGACCACGGGCCACCACGGACCTCAAAACTAAAAAGTGTTCTGAGCATGATGGTTTTGTATGCATAAGAATGCACCAGCGTTCACGGGGCACCAAAATGCAAAAGTCTTATTTTTGCACGAAAATTGCATAATCGGCAATAAATGCACCACGGGCACCAAAATTGAACGATGGGGTAGCACGGATCTCAAAAATGAAAAGTGTTCCGAGAATTATGGTTTTTTATGCATAAGAATGCACCAAGGATCACGGGGCACCAAAATGCAAAAGTCTTATTTTCGCACGAAAATTGCACTAATGGTTGAAAATGCACCACCGACACCAAAATTGGACCACGGGGCACCACGAACCTCAAAACTGAAAAGTGTTCTGAGCATTATGGTTTTGTATGCATAAGAATGCACCAGGGATCACGGGGCACCAAAACCCAAAAGCCTTATTTTCGCACGAAAATTGGACAAATGGCCGAAAATGCACCACCGGCACCAAAATTGGACCATGGTGCACCACGGACCTCAAAACTGAAAAGTGTTCTGAGCATGATAGTTTTGTATGCATAAGAATGCACCAGCGTTCACGGGGCACCAAAATGCAAAAGTCTTATTTTCGCACGAAAATTGCATAATCGGCAATAAATGCACCACGGGCACCAAAATTGAACGATGGGGTAGCACGGATCTCAAAACTGACAAGTGTTCCGAGAATTATGGTTTTTTATGCATAAGAATGCACCAAGGATCACGGGGCACCAAAATGCAAAAGTCTTATTTTCGCACGAAAATTGCACTAATGGTTGAAAATGCACCACCGACACCAAAATTGGACCACGGGGCACCACGAACCTCAAAACTGAAAAGTGTTCCAAGAATTATGGTTTTTTATGCATAAGAATGCACCAAGGATCACGGGACACCAAAACCCAAAAGTCTTATTTTCGCATGAAAATTGTACAAATGGTTGAAAATGCACCACCGACACCAAAATTGGACAACGGGGCACCACGAACCTCAAAACTGAAAAGTGTTCCGAGCATTATGGTTTTTATACATAAGAATGCACCAGGGATCATGGGGCACCAAAACCCAAAAGTGTTATTTTCGCTCGAAAAATTCACAAATGGCCTCAAATGCACCACCGGCACCAAAATTGGACCACGGGCCACCACGGACCTCAAAACTAAAAAGTGTTCTGAGCATTATGGTTTTTTATGCGTAAGAATGCACCAGGGATCACAGGGCACCAAAACCAAAAAGTCTTATTTTCGCACGAAAATTGCACAAATGGACGAAAATGCTCCACTGGCACCAAAATTGGACCACGGGGCACCACGGACCTCAAAGCTTGAAAGTGTTCCTAGCATTATGGTTTTTAATGCATAAGAATGCACCAGGGATCACGGCGCACCAAAACCCAAAAGCCTTATTTTCGCATGAAAATTGGACAAATGGCCGAAAATGCACCACCGGCACCAAAATTGGACCATGGGGCACCACGTACCTCAAAACTGAAAAGTGTTCTGAGCATTATGGTTTTGTATGCATAAGACTACAACAGGGATCATGGGGCACCGAAACCCGAAAGTCTTTTTTTTGCACGAAAACTGTACAATGGGCCAAAAATGCACCACGGACACCAAAATTGGAGCACGGGGCACCTCGGACCTCAAAAACTGAAAAGTGTTCCTAGCATTATGGTTTTTATGCATAAGAATGCACCACGATTCACGGGGCATCAAAATGCAAAAGTCTTATTTTCGCACGAAAATTGCATAATCGGCAATAAATGCACCTGGGTTCACGGAGCATCAAAATGCAAAAGTCTTATTTTTGCACGAAAATTGGATAATCGGCAATAAATGCACCACGGGCTCCAAAATTGAACGATGGGGTAGCACGAACCTCAAAACTGAAAAGTGTTCCGAGAATTATGGTTTTTTATGCATAAGAATGCACCAAGGATCACAGGGCACCAAAATGCAAAAGTCTTATTTTCGCACGAAAATTGCACAAATGGTTGAAAATGCACCACCGACACCAAAATTGGACCACGGGGCACCACGAACCTCAAAACTGAAAAGTGTTCCAAGAACTATGGTTTTTTGTGCATAAGAATGCACCAAGGATCACGGGACACCAAAACCCAAAAGTCTTATTTTCGCACGAAAATTGCACAAATGGTTGAAAATGCACCACCGACACCAAAATTGGACCACGGGGCACCACGAACCTCAAAACTGAAAAGTGTTCCGAGCATTATCGTTTTTATGCATAAGAATGCACCAGGGATCATAGGGCACCAAAACCCAAAAGTGTTATTTTCGCACGAAAAATTCACAAATGGCCTCAAATGCACCACCGGCACCAAAATTGGACCACGGGCCACCACGGATCTCAAAACTAAAAAGTGTTCTGAGCATTATGGTTTTTTATGCATAAGAATGCACCAGGGATCACAGGGCACCAAAACCAAAATGTCTTATTTTCGCACGAAAATTGCACAATTGGACGGAAATGCTCCACTAGCACCAAAATTGGACCACGGGGCACCACATACCTCAAAGCAAGAAAGTGTTCCTAGCATTATGGTTTTTAATACATAAGAATGCACCAGGGATCACGGGGCACCAAAACCCAAAAGCCTTATTTTCGCACGAAAATTGGACAAATGGCCGAAAATGCACCACCGGCACCAAAATTGGACCATGGGGCACCACGGACCTCAAAACTGAAAAGTGTTCTGAGCATTATGGTTTTATATGCATAAGACTACAACAGGGATCACGGGGCACCGAAACCCGAAAGTCTTATTTTCGCACGAAAACTGTACAATGGGCCAAAAATGCACCACGGACACCAAAATTGGAGCACTGGGCATCTCGGACCTCAAAACTGAAAAGTGTTCCGAGCATTATGGTTTTTATGCATAAGAATGCACCAGGGTTCACGGGGCACCAAAATGCAAAAGTCTTATTTTCGCACGAAAATTGCATAATCGACAGTAAATGCACCATGGGCACCAAAATTGAACGATGGGGTAGCACGGACCTCAAAACTGAAAAGTGTTCCGAGAATTATGGTTTTTTATGCATAAGAATGCACCAAGGATCACGGGGCACCAAAATGCAAAAGTCTTATTTTAGCACGAAAATTGCACTAATGGTTGAAAATGCACCACCGACACCAAAATTGGACCACGGGGCACCACGAACCTCAAAATTGAAAAGTGTTCCAAGAATTATGGTTTTTTATGCATAACAATGCACCAAGGATCACGGGACACCAAAACCCAAAAGTCTTATTTTCGCACGAAAATTGCACAAATGGTTGAAAATGCAACACCGACACCAAAATTGGACCACGGGGCACCACGAACCTTAAAACTGAAAAGTGTTCCGAGCATTATGGTTTTTATGCATAAAAATGCACCAGGGATCATGGGGCACCAAAACCCAAAAGTGTTATTTTCGCACGAAAAATTCACAAATGGCCTCAAATGCACCACCGGCACCAACATTGGACCACGGGCCACCACGGACCTCAAAACTAAAAAGTGTTCTGAGCATTATGGTTTTTTATGCATAAGAATGCACCAGGGATCACAGGCACCAAAACCAAAAAGTCTTATTTTCGCACGAAAATTGCACAAATGGACGAAAATGCTCCACTGGCACCAAAATTAGACCACGGGGCACCACGGACCTCAAAGCTTGAAAGTGTTCCTAGCATTATGGTTTGTAATGCATAAGAATGCACCAAGGATCACGGGGCACCAAAACCCAAAAGCCTTATTTTCGCACGAAAATTGGACAAATGGCCGAAAATGCACCACCGGCACCAAAATTGGACCATGGGGCACCACGGACCTCAAAACTGAAAAGTGTTTTGAGCATTATGGTTTTGTATGCATAAGACTACAATAAGGATCACGGGGCACCAAAACCCGAAAGTCTTATTTTCGCACGAAAACTGTACAATGGGCCAAAAATGCACCACGCACACCAAAATTGGTGCATGGGGCACCTCGGACCTCAAAACTGAAAAGTGCTTCGAGCATTATGGTTTTTTATGCATAAGCATGCACCAGGCATCACTGGACACCAAAATCCAAAAGTCTTATTTTTGCACGAAAATTGCATAATCGGCAATAAATGCACCAGGGTTCACGGAGCATCAAAACGCAAAAGTCTTATTTTCGCACGAAAATTGCATAATCGGCAATAAATGCACCACGGGCACCAAAATTGAACGATGGGGTAGCACGGACCTCAAAACTCAAAAGTGTTCCGAGAATTATGGTTTTTTATGCATAAGAATGCACCAAGGATCACGGGGCACCAAAATGCAAAAGTCTTATTTTCGCACGAAAATTGCACAAATGGTTGAAAATGCACCACCGACAACAAAATTGGACCACGGGGCACCACGAACCTCAAAACTGAAAAGTGTTCCAAGAATTATGGTTTTTTATGCATAAGAATGCACCAAGGATCACGGGACACCAAAACCCAAAAGTCTTATTTTCGCACGAAAATTGCACAAATGGTTGAAAATGCACCACCGACACCAAAATTGGACCACGGGGCACCACGAACCTCAAAACTAAAAAGTGTTCCGAGCATTATGGTTTTTATGCATAAGAATGCACCAGGGATCATGGGGCACCAAAACCCAAAAGTGTTATTTTCGCACGAAAAATTCACAAATGGCCTCAAATGCACCACCGGCACCAAAATTGGACCACGGGCCACCACGGACCTCCAAACTAAAAAGTGTTCTGAGCATTATGGATTTTTATGCATAAGAATGCACCAGGGATCACAGGGCACCAAAACCAAAAAGTCTTATTTTCGCACGAAAATTGCACAAATGGACGAAAATGCTCCATGGCACCAAAATTGGACCACGGGGCACCACGGACCTCAAAGCTTGAAAGTGTTCCTAGCATTATGGTTTTTAATGCATAAGAATGCACCAGGGATCACGGGGCACCAAAACCCAAAAGCCTTATTTTCGCACGAAAATTGGACAAATGGCCGAAAATGCACCACCGGCACCAAAATTGGACCATGGGGCACCACGGACCTCAAAACTGAAAAGTGTTCTGAGCATTATGGTTTTGTATGCATAAGACTACAACAGGGATCACGGGGCACCGAAACCCGAAAGTCTTATTTTCGCACGAAAATTGTACAGTGGGCCAAAAATGCACCACGCACACCAAAATTGGAGCACGGGGGACCTTGGACCTCAAAATTGAAAAGTGCTTCGAGCATTATGGTTTTTTATGCATAAGCATGCACCAGACATCACTGGACACCAAAATCCAAAAGTCTTATTTATGCACGAAAATTGCACATGGGCCGAAAATGCACCACGGGCACCAAAATTGGACCAAGCGGCACCTCAGACGTCAATACTTAAAAGTGCTCCGAGCATTATGGTTTTTTATGCATAAGAATGCACCAGGGTTCACGGGGAACCAAAACCCAAAAGTCTTATTTTCGCACAAAAATTGCACAAATGCTTCAAAATGCACCATCGGCACCAAAATTGGACCATGGGGCCCCACGAACCTCAAAACTAAAAACTGTTCCGAGCATTATGGTTTTTTATGCATAAGAATGCACCAGGGATCACGGGGCACTAACACCCAAAAGTCTTATTTTCGCAAGAAAATTGCACAAATGCCCGAAAATGCACCATTGACACAAAAATTGGACAATGGGCCCCACGGATCTCAAAACTGAAAAGTGTTTCGAGCATTATGGTTTTTTATGCATAAGAATGCACCAAGGATCACGGCACACCAAAACCCAAAAGTCTTATTTTCGCACGAAAATTGCACAAATGGTTGAAAATGCACCACCGACACCAAAATTGGACCACGGGGCACCACGAACCTCAAAACTGAAAAGTGTTCCGAGCATTATGGTTTTTATGCATAAGAATGCGCCAGGGATCATGGGGCACCAAAACCCAAAAGTCTTATTTTCGCACGAAAAATTCACAAATGGCCTCAAATGCACCACCGGCACCAAAATTCGACCACGGGCCACCACGGACCTTAAAACTAAAAAGTGTTCTGAGCATTATCGTTTTTTATGCATAAGAATGCACCAAGGATCACAGGGAACCAAAACCAAAAAGTCTTATTTTGCACGAAAATTGCACAAATGGACGAAAATGCTCCACTGGCACCAAAATTGGACCATGGGGCACCACGGACCTCAAAGCTTGAAAGTGTTCCTAGCATTATGGTTTTTAATGCATAAGAATGCACCAGGGATCACGGCGCACCAAAACCCAAAAGCCTTATTTTCGCACAAAAATTGGACAAATGGCCGAAAATGCACCACCGGCACCAAAATTGGACCATGGGGCACCGCGGACCTCAAAACTGAAAAGTGTTCTGAGCATTAGGGTTTTGTATGCATAAGACTACAACAGGGATCACGGGGCACCGAAACCCGAAAGTCTTATTTTCGCACGAAAACTGTACAGTGGGCCAAAAATGCACCACGCACACCAAAATTAGAGCACGGGGCACCTCGGACCTCAAAACTGAAAAGTGCTTCGAGCATTATGGTTTTCTATGCATAAGCATGCACCAGGCATCACTGGACACCAAAATCCAACAGTCTTATTTTTGCACGAAAATTGCACATGGGCCGAAAATGCACCACGGGCACCAAAATTGGACCAAGCGGCACCTCAGACGTCAATACTTAAAAGTGCTGCGAGCATTATGGTTTTTAATGCATAACAATGCACCAGGGATCACGGGGAACCAAAACCCAAAAGTCTTATTTTCGCACAAAAATTGCACAAATGCCCGAAAATGCACCATCGGCACCAAAATTGGACCATGGGTCCCCACGAACCTCAAAACTGAAAACTGTTCCGAGCATTATGGTTTTTTATGCATAAGAATGCACCAGGGATCACGGGGCACTAACACCCAAAAGTCTTATTTTCGCAAGAAAATTGCACAAATGCCCGAAAATGCACCATTGAAACCAAAATTGGACTATGGGCCCCACGGATCTCAAAACTGAAAGGTGTTTCGAGCATTATGGTTTTTTATGCATAAGAATGCACCAGGGATCACGGGGCGCCAAAATCCAAAAGTCTTATTTTCGCACGCAAATTGCACAAATGGCTAAAATTGCATTACCGGCACCAAAATTGGACCATGGGACACCACGAACCTCAAAACTAAAAAGTGTTCCAAGAATTATGGTTTTTTATGCATAAGAATGCACCAGCAATCACGGGGCACCAAAACCCAAAAGTCTTATTTACGCACGAAAATTGTACAATGGGCCGAAAATCCACCACGGGCACGAAAATTGGACCAGGGGGCACCTCGGACCTCAAAACTTAAAAGTCCTCCAAGCATTATGGTTTTTTATGCATAAGAATGCACCAGGGATCACGGGGCACCAAAACCCAAAAGTCTTATTTTCGCAGGATAATTGCACAAATGGCCGAAAATGCACCACAGGCACCAAAATTGGACCACGAGGCACCACAGACATTCTAACTGAAAAGTACTCCAAGCATTACAGTTTTTTAAGCATAAGAATGCACCAGGGCTCACGGGTCACCAAAACCCAAAAGTCTTATTTCTGCACGAAAATTGCACAAATGGCCGAAAATGCATCCCCGGGACCAAAATTGGACCCTGGGGCAGCACGGACCTCAAGACTGAAAAGTGTTCCGAGCATTATGTATTTTTATGCATAAGAATGCACCAAGGATCACGGGGAACTAAAATCCAAAAGTCTTATTTTCGTATGAAAGTTGCACAAATGGCGGAAAATGCACCACCGACACCAAAATTGGACCACGAACCCCACGGATCTCAAAATTGAAAAGTGTTTCGCGCATTATGGTTTTTTATGAATGAGAATACACCACGGATCACGGGGCTCCAAAACCCAAATGTCTTACTTTCGCACTAAAATTTCACAACTGGCCGAAAATGCACTACCGGCATAAAAATTGGACAATGGGGCACCACTGACCTCGAAACTGAAAACTGCTCTGAGCATTATGATTTTTTAAGAATAAGAATGCACCAGGGATCACGGGGCACCAAAACCCAAAAGTCTTATTTTTGTACAAAAATTGCACATGGGCCGAAAATACACCACGGGCACCAAAATTGGACCACGGGGCACCTCATACCTCAATACTTAAAAGTGCTCCGAGCATTATGGTTTTTTATGCATAAGAATGCACCAGGGATCACGGGGGCACCAAAACCCAAAAGTCTTATTTATGTCCAAAAATTGCACAAATGCACGAAAACGCACCATCGACACCAAAATTGGACCATGGGGCCCCACGAACCTCAAAACTGAAAAGTGTTCCGAGCATTTTGGTTTTTTATGCATAAGAATGAACTAGGGATCATGGGGCACCAAAACCCAAAAGTCTTATTTTTGCACGAAAATTGCACATGGGCCGAAAATGCAACACGGGCACCAAAATTGGACCACGGGGCACCTCAGACCTCAATACTTGAAAGTGCTCCGAGCAATATGGTTTTTTACGCATAAGAATGCACAGGGATCACGGGGCACCAAAACCCAAAAGTCTTATTTTCGCACGAAAATTGCACAAATGGCCAAAAATGCACCACCGGCACCAAAATTGGACCACCGGGCACCACGGATCTCAAAACTGAAAAGTGCTCCAAGCATGATGATTTTTTATGCATAAGAATGCACCAGGGATCACGGGACATCAAATCCCAAAAGTCTTATTTTCGCACGAAAATTGCACAAATGACCGGAAAAGCACCACTGGCCCCAAAATTGGACCCCGGGGCACCTCGACCCTCAAAAGTGAAAAGTACTCTGAGCATTATGGTTTTTTATGCATAAGAATACACCAGGGATCACGGGGCACCAAAACCCAAAAGTCTTATTTTCGCACGAAAATTGCACAATAGGCCGAAAATGCACCTTGGGCACCAAAGTTGGACCACAGGGCACCTCAAACCTCAAAACTGAAAAGTGATCCGAGCATTATGGTTTTTTAAGTATAAGAATGCACCAGGGATCACGGGGCACCAAAACCCAAAAGTCTTATTTTCGCATGAAAATTGCACAATGGGCCGAAAATGCACCATGGGCACCAAAGTTGGACCACGGGGCACCACGGACCTAAAAACTGAAAAGTGTTTTGAGCATTATGGTTTTTTATGCATAAGAATGCACCAAGGATCACGGGGCACCAAAACCCAAAAGTCTTATTTCTGCACGAAAATTGCACAAATGGCCGAAAATGCACCACCGACACCAAAATTGGACCACGGACCCCACGGATCTCAAAATTGAAAAGTGTTTTGCGCATTATGGTTTTTTATGAATGAGAATACACGACGGATCACGGGGCTCCAAAACCCAAATGTCTTACTTTCGCACTAAAATTTCACAACTGGCCGAAAATGCACTACCGGCACAAAAATTGGACAATGGGGCACTAGTGACCTCGAAACTGAAAACTGCTCTGAGCATTATATTTTTTTAAGAATAAGAATGCACCAGGGATCACGGGCACCAAAAACCAAAAGTCTTATTTATGCCCAAAAATTGCACAAATGCCCGAAAACGCACCACCGACACCAAAATTGGACGATGGGGCCCCCCGAACCTCAAAACTGAAAAGTGTTTCGAGCATTTTGGTTTTTTATGCATAAGAATGAACTAGGGATCACGGGGCACCCAAACCCAAAAGTCTTATTTTTGCACGAAAATTGCACATGGGCCAAAAATGCAACACGGGCACCAAAATTGGACCACGGGGCACCACGAACCTCAAAACTAAAAAGTGTTCCAAGAATTATGGTTTTTTATGAATAAGAATACACGAGGGATCACGGGGCTCCAAAACCCAAATGTCTTATTTTCGCACTAAAATTTCACAACTGGCCGAAAATGCGCTATCAACACAAAAAGTTTGACAACGTGGCACCACTGACCTCAAAACTAAAAAGTGTTCCAAGCATTATGGTTTTTTATGCATAAGAATGACCAGGGATCACGAGGCACCAAAACCCAAAAGTCTTATTTACACACGAAAATTTCACAAAAGCCCCGAAAATGCACCACCGACACCAAAATTGGACCACTGGGCTTCACGAACCTCAAAACTGAAAAGTGTTCCGAACATTATGATTTTTTATGCATAAGAATGCACCAGGGATCACGGGGCGCTAAAACCCAAAAGTCTTATTTTCGCATGAAAGTTGCACAAATGGCCAAAAATGCACCCCGGCACCAAAATTGATTCACGGGGCGCTAAAACCCAAAAGTCTTATTTTCGCATGAAAATTGCACAAATGCCCGAAAATGCACCACCGACACCAAAATTGGACCAAGGGCCCCATGGATCTCAAAAATGAGAATTGTTTCGAGCATTATGGTTTTTTATGCATAAGAATCCACCAGGGATCACAGGGCACCGAAACCCAAAAGTCTTATTTTCACATAAAAGTTGCACAAATGGCCGAAAATGGATTACCGACACCATAATTCGACCACGGGGTACCAGGAAGCTCAAAACTGAAAAGTGTTCTGAGCATTACGGTTTTTTATGCATAAGAATGCCCCAGGGATCATAAGGCACCAAAACCCAAAAGACTTATTTTCGCACGAAAATTCCACAACGGGCCAAAAATGCAGGACGGGCCCCAAAGTTGGACCACAGGGCACGTCGGACATCAAAACTGAAAAGTACTATGAGCATTATGGTTTTTTATGGATAAGAATGCACCAGGGTTCACAGGGAACCAAAACCCAAAAGTCTTATTTTCGCACGAAAATTGCACAAATGGCCGAAAATGCACCACCGACACCAAAATTGGACCACGGGGCCCCACGAACCTCAAAACTAAAAAGTGTTCCGAGAATTATGGTTTTTTATGCATAAGAATGCACCAGGGATAACGGGGTACTAAAACCCAAAAGTCTTATTTTCGCATGAAAGTTGCACATATGGCTGAAAATACACCCCGGCACCAAAATTGGACCACGGGGCACCACGGACCTCAAAACTGAAAAGTGTTTTGAGCATTATGGTTTTTTATGCATAATAATGCTCTAGGGATCACGGAGCACCAAAAGCCAAAAGTCTTATTTTCGCACGAAAATTGCATAAATGGTCGAAAATGGATTACCGGCACCATAATTGGACCACGGGGCACCACAAAGCTCAAAACTGAAAAGTGCTTGGAGCATTATGGTTTTTAATGCATAAGAGTGCACCAGGGATCACAGGGCACCAAAACCCAAAAGTCTTATTTTCGCACGAAAATTCCACAATGGGCCGAAAATGTAGGACTGACCCGAAAGTTGGACCACGGGGAACATGGAACATGAAAACTGAAAAGTACTATGAGCATTATGGTTTTTTATCGATAAGAATCCACCAGGTTTCACAGGGCACCAAAACCCAAAAGTCTTATTTTCGGACGAAAATTTCACAAATGGCAGAAAATGAACCACCGGCACCAAAATTGGACCACGGGGAACCACGGACCTCAAAACATAAAAGTGCTCCAAGCATTATGGTTTTTTATGCATAAGAATGCACCTGGGATCACAGGGCACCAAAACCCAAAAGTCTTATTTTCGCACGAAAAATGCACAATGTGCTGAAAATGCGTCACGGGCACCAAATTTGGACCACGAGGCACCTCGGACCTCAAAACTGAAAAGTGCTCCGAGTATTAATTTTTTTATACAAAGGAATGCACCAGGGATCACAGGGCACCAAAACCCAAAAGTCTTATTTTCGCACGAAAATTGCACATGGGTAGAAAATGCACCACGGGCACCAAAATTGGACCACGGGGCACCTCGGACCTCAAAACTGAAAAGAGTTCCGAGCATTATGGTTTTTTATGCATATGAATGCACCAGGGATCACGGGGAACCAAAACCTAAAATTTCTATTTTCGCACGAAAATTGCACAAATGCCCGAAAATGCACCACCGACACCAAAATTGGACCATGGGGCCCCATGAGCCTCAAAACTTAAAAGTGATCAAGCATTGTGGTGTTTTATGCGTAAGAATGCACCAGGGATCATGGGGCACCAAAATCCAAAAGTTTTATTTTCGCACGAAAATTGCACAAATGCCCGAAAATGCACCACCGGCACCAAAATTGGACCAGAGGACCCCACGAACCTCAAAACTGAAAAGTGTTCCTAGCATTATGGTTTTTTATGCATAAGAATGCACTATGGATCACGAGGCACTCAAACCCAAAAGTATTATTTTCGCATGAAAGTTGCACAAATGGCCGAAAATGGATTACCGGCACCATAATTGGACCACGGGGCACCACGAATCTCAAAACTGAAAAGTGTTTCGCGCATTATGGTTTTTTATGAATAAGAATACACGATGGATCACGGGGTTCCAAAACCCAAATGTCTTACTTTCGCAAGAAAATTGCACAAATGCCCGAAAATGCACCACAAACACAAAAATTGGAGCAAGGGCCCCACGGATCTCAAAACTGAAAAGTGTTTCGAGCATTATGGATTTTTATGCATAAGAATCCACCAGGGATCACAGGGCACCAACACCCAAAAGTCTTATTTTTGGACGAAAATTGCACAATACACCGAAAATGCACCACGGGCACCAAAGTTGGACCACGGGGCACCTCAGACCTCAAAATTGAAAAGTGTTCCGAGCATTATGGTTTTTTATGCATAAGAATGCACCAGGGATCACGGGGCACTAAAACCCAAAAGTCTTATTTTCGCATGAAAGTTGCACAAATGGCCGAAAATGGATTACCGGCACCATAATTGGACCACGGGGCACCACGAATCTCAAAACTGAAAAGTGTTTCGCGCATTATGGTTTTTTATGAATAAGAATACACGATGGATCACGGGGCTCCAAAACCCAAATGTCTTACTTTCGCACTAAAATTTCACAAATGCCCGAAAATGGATTACCGGCACCATAATTGGACCACGGGCCCCACGGATCTCAAAACTGAAAAGTGTTTCGGGCATTATGGTTTTTTATGAATAAGAATACACGAGGAACCACTGACCTCGAAACTGAAAAGTGCTCCGAGCATTATGATTTTTTAAGCATAAGAATGCACCAGGGATCACGGGGCACCAAAACCCAAAAGTCTTATTTTCGCACGAAAATTGCACAATGGGCCGAAAATGCACCACGGGCACAAAAATTGGACCACGGGGAACCTCGGACCTCAAAACTGAAAAGTGCTCTGAGTATTAATTTTTTTATGCATAAGAATGCACCAGGGATCACGGGGCACCAAAACCCAAAAGTCTTATTTTCACACGAAAATTGCACATAGGTAGAAAATGCACCACGGGCACCAAAATTGGACCATGGGGCACCTCGGACCTCAAAACTGAAAAGAGTTTCGAGCATTATGGTTTGTTATGCATATGAATGCACCAGGGATCACGGGGCACCAAAACCTAAAATTTCTATTTTCGCACGAAAATTGCACAAATGCCCGAAAATGCACCACCAACACCAAAATTGGACCACGGGGCCCATGGATCTCAAAACTGAAAAGTTTTTCGAGCATTATATTTTTTTATGCATAAGAATGCACTAGGGATCACGGGGCACCAAAACCTAAAAGTCTTAGTTTCGTACGAAAATTGCACAATGCACCGAAAATGCACCACGGGCACCAAAGTTGGACCACGGGGCACCTAAGACCTCAAAACTGAAAAGTGCTCCGAGCATTATGGTTTTTTATGCATAAGAATGCACCAGGGATCACGGGGCACCAAAACCCAAAAGTCTTATTTTCGCACGCAAATTGCAGAAATGGCCAAAAATGCATTACCGGCACCAAAATTGGACCACGGGGCACACGAACCTCAAAACTAAAAAGTGTTCCAAGAATTATGGTTTTTTATGAATAAGAATACACGAGGGATCACGGGGCTCCAAAACCCAAATGTCTTACTTTCGCACTAAAATTTCACAACTTGCCGAAAATGCACTACCGGCACAAAAATTGGACAACGGGGCACCACTGACCTCAAAACTAAAAAGTGTTCCAAGCAGTATGATTCTTTATGCAAAGAATGCACCAGGGATCACGAGGCACCAAAACCCAAAAGATTATTTTCGCAAGAAAATTGCACAAATGCCCGAAAATGCACCACGGACACCAAAATTGGACCATGGGGCACCACGGACCTCCAAACTGAAAAGTGTTTGAAGCATTGTGGTTTTTTACGCATCAGAATGCAGCAGGGATCACGGGGCTCCAAAAACCCAAAAGTCTTATTTTCGTACCAAAGTTGCACAATAATGGGCAGAAAATGCACGACGGGCACCAATATTGGACCACGGGGCACCTTGGACCTCAAAACTGAAAAGTGCGCCGAGCATTATAGTTTTTTATGCATATGAATGCACCAGGGATCCCGGGGCCCCAAAACCCAAAAGTCTTATTTTCGCACGAAAATTGCACAAATGGCTGAAAATGCACCCCCGACACCAAAATTAGACCGCGGAGCTCCACGAACCATAAGACTGAATAGTTTTCCGAGCATTATTGTTTTTAAGCATAAGAATGCACCAAGGATCATGGGGCACCAAAATCCAAAACTCTTATTTTAGCACGAAAATTGGACAAATGGTCGAAATGCACCACCGGCACCAAAATTGGACCACGGTGCACCACGGACCTCCAAACTGAAAAGTGTTCCAAGCATTATGGTTTTTTACGCATAAGAATGCACCAGGGATCACGGGTCACCAAAACCCAAAAGTCTTATTTTCGCACGAAAATTGCACATGGGCTGAAAATGCAGCATGGGCACCAAGATTGGACCACGGGGCACATCGGACATGAAAACTGAAAAGTACTATGAGCATTATGGTTTTTTATGGATAAGAATCCACCAGGGTTCACAGGGAACAAAAACCCAAAAGTCTTATTTTCGCACGAAAATTTCACAAATGGCCGAAAATGAACCACCGGCACCAAAATTGGACCACGGGGAACCACAGACCTCAAAACAGAAAAGTGCTCCAAGCATTATGGTTTTTTATGCATAAGAATGCACAGGGGATCACAGGGCACCAAAACCCAAAAGTCTTATTTTCGCACGAAAAATGCACAATGTGCTGAAAATGCGTCACGGGCACCAAATTTGGACCACGAGGCACCTCAGACCTCAAAACTTAAAATTGTTCCGAGCATTATGGTTTTTTATGCATAGGAATGCACTAGGGATCACGGGGAACCAAAATTGGACCACGGGGAACCTCAGACCTCAATACTTAAAAGTGCTCCGAGCATTATGGTTTTTTATGCATAAGACTGCACCAACGATCACGGGGCACCAAAATCCAAAAGTCTTATTTTCGCACGAAAATTGCACAATGGGCCGAAAGTGCACCACGGGCACAAAAATTGGACCACGGGGCACCTCAGACGTCAAAACTGAAAAGTGCTCCGAGTATTAATTTTTTTATGCATAAGAATGCACCAGGGATCCCGGGGCACCAAAACCCAAAAGTCTTATTCTCGCACGAAAATTGCACATGGGTAGAAAATGCACCACGGGCTCCAAAATTGGACCACGGGGCACCTCGGACCTCAAAACTGAAAAGTGTTCCGAGCATTATGGTTTTTTATGCATATGAATGTACCAGGGATCACGGGGAACAAAAACCTAAAATTTCTATTTTCGCACGAAAATTGCACAAATGGCCAGAAATGCACCTCCGGCAACAAATTGGACCACAGGGCCCCACGAACCTCAAAACAGAAAAGTGTTCCGAGCATTATGGTTTTTTATGCATAAGAATGCACCAGGGATCACGGGGCACAAAAACCCAAAACTCTTATTTTTGCACGAGAATTGGACAATGGGCAGAAAGTCCACCACGGGCACCAAAATTGGACCACGGGGAACCTTGGACCTCAAAACTGAAAAGTGCCCTGAGCATTATAGTTTTTTATGCATATGAATGCACCAGGGATCCCGGGGCCCCAAAACCCAAAAGTATTACTTTCGCACGAAAATTGCACAATGGGCCGAAAATGCACCATGAGCACCAAAATTGGACCACAGGGCACCTCGGAACTCAATACTTAAAAGTGCTCCGAGTATTATGATTTTTTATGCATAAGAATGCACCAGTGACAACGGGGCCCCAAAACCCAAAAGTCCTATTTTCGCCTGAAAATTGCACAAATGGCCGAAATTGCACCACCGGCAGCAAAATTGGACCACGGGGCCCCACGAATGGCAAAACTGAAAAGAGTTCTAAGCATTATGGTTTTTTATGCATAAGAATGCATTAGGGATCACGGGGCACCAAAACCCAAAAGTCTTATTTTCGCACGCAAATTGAACAAATGGCCAAGATTGCAGCACTGACATCAAAATTGGACCACGGGGCACCCCAGACCTCAAAACTGAAAAGTGTTCCGAGTATTATGGTTTTTTATGCATAATAATGAACCAAGGATCACGGGGAACCAAAACCAAAAAGTCTTATTGTTGCACGAAAATTGCACAATGGGCCGAAAATGCACCACGGGTACCAACATTGGACCGCGAGGCACCACGAACCTCAAGACTGAATAGTGTTCTGAGCATTATTTTTTCTTATGCATAAGACTGCACCAACGATCACGGGGCACCAAAACCCAAAAGTCTTATTTTCGCATGAAAATTGCACAATGGGCCGAAAATGCACCACGGGCACCAAAATTGGACCACGGGGCACCTCGGACCTCAAAACTGAAAAGTGCTCCGTGTATTAATTTTTTTATGCATAAGAATGCACCAGGGATCACGGGGCACCAAAATCCAAAAGTCTTATTTTCGTACGAAAATTGCACATGGGTAGAAAATGCACCACGGGCACCAAAATTGGACCACGAGGCACCTCGGACCTCAAAACTGAAAAGTGATCCGAGCATTATGGTTTTTTGTGCATAAGAATGCACTAGGGATCACGGGGCACCAAAACCCAAAAGTCTTATTTTGACTTGAAAATTGCACATTTGGCCTAAAATGCACCTCGGGCACCAAAATTGGACCACGGGCACCTCGGACCTTCATACATAAAAGTGGGCCAAGCATTATGGGTTTTTATGCATAAGAATGCACCAGGGATCGCGGGGCACCAAAACTCAAAAGTCTTATTTTCGCACTAAAATTGCACAATGGGCCGACAATCCACCACGGGCACCAAAATTGGACCATGGGGAACCACGGATCTCAAAACTGAAAAGTGATGCAAACATTATGGTTTTGTATGCATAAGAATGCACAGGGATCACGGGGTACCAAAACCCAAAAGTCTTATTTTTGCATGAAAATTGCACTATGTGCCGAAAATGCATCACGGGCACTAAAATTGGACCACGAGGCACATCGGACCTCAAAAGTTAAAAGTGCTCCGAGCATTATGGTTTTTTATGCATAAGAATGCACCAGGGATCATGGGGCACCAAAACCCAAAAGTCTTATTTTCGCACGAAAATTGCACAAATGTCCGAAAATGGATTACCGGCACCATAATTGGACCACGGGGCACCACGGACCTCAAAACTGAAAAGTGTTCAGAGCATTACCATTTTTTATGCATAAGAATGCACCAGGAATCCCAGGGCTCCAAAACCCAAAATTCTTATTTTTGTACGAAAATTCCACAAAGAGCCGAAAGGAAGGACGGGCCCCAAAGTTGGACCACGGGGCACGTCGGACCTCAAAACTGAAAAGTACTATGAGCATCATGGTTTTTTATGGATAAGAATGCACCAGGGTTCACAGGGCACCAAAACCCAAAAGTCTTATTTTCGCACGAAAATTGCACAATGTGCTGAAAACGCATCACGGGCCCCAAATTTGGACCACGAGGCACCTCGGACCTCAAAACTTAAAAGTGTTTCGATCATTATGGTTCTTTATGCATAAGAATGCACCAAGGATCACAGGGCACCAAAACACAAAAGTCTTATTTTCGCACGAAAATTACACAATGGGCCCAAAATGCATCACGAGCAGCAAAATTGGACCACGGGGCACCTCGGACCTCAAAACTTAAAAGTGCTTCGAGCATTATGGTTTTTTAAGCATAAGAATGCACCAGGGATCACGGAGCACCAAAACCTAAAAGTCTTATTTTCGCAAGAATAATTCACAGATGGCCGAAAATGCACCACCGGCACCAATGTTGGACCTTGGGGCACCACGGACCTCAAAACTAAAAAGTGCTCCAAGCATGATGGTTTTTTATGCATAAGAATTCACCAGGGATCACGGGGCACCAAAACCCAAAAGTCTTATTTTCGCACGAAAATTGCACAAATGTCCGAAAATGGATTACCGGCACCATAATTGGACCACGGGGCACCACGGACCTCAAAACTGAAAAGTGTTCAGAGCATTACCATTTTTTATGCATAAGAATGCACCAGGAATCCCAGGGCTCCAAAACCCAAAATTCTTATTTTTGTACGAAAATTCCACAAAGAGCCGAAAGGCAGGACGGGCCCCAAAGTTGGACCATGGGGCACGTCGGTCCTCAAAACTGAAAAGTACTATGAGCATCATGGTTTTTTATGGATAAGAATGCACCAGGGTTCACAGGGCACCAAAACCCAAAAGTCTTATTTTCGCACGAAAATTGCACAATGTGCTGAAAACGCGTCACGGGCCCCAAATTTGGACCACGAGGCACCTCGGACCTCAAAACTTAAAAGTGTTCCGAGCATTATGGTTCTTTATGCATAAGAATGCACCAAGGATCACAGGGCACCAAAACACAAAAGTCTTATTTTCGCACGAAAATTGCACAATGGGCCCAAAATGCATCACGAGCAGCAAAATTGGACCACGGGGCACCTCGGACCTCAAAACTTAAAAGTGCTTCGAGCATTATGGTTTTTTAAGCATAAGAATGCACCAGGGATCACGGGGCACCAAAACCTAAAAGTCTTATTTTCGCAAGAATAATTCACAGATGGCCGAAAATGCACCACCGGCACCAATATTGGACCTTGGGGCACCACGGACCTCAAAACTAAAAAGTGCTCCAAGCATGATGGTTTTTTATGCATAAGAATTCACCAGGGATCACGGGGCACCAAAACCCAAAAGTCTTATTTTCGCACGAAAATTGCACAAATGGCCGAAAATGGATTATTGTCACCATAATTTGACCACGGGGCACCACGGACCTGAAAATTTAAAACTGCTCCGAGCATGATGGTTTTTTATGCATAAGAATGCACAAGGGATCACGGAGCACCAAAACCCAAAAGTCTTATTTTCACTTGAAAATTGCACAATGGGCCGAAAATGCTCCTCGGCCACCAAAATTTGACCACGGACA
The DNA here is from genome assembly GCA_026413185.1 of Pueraria montana var. lobata. Lineage (NCBI taxonomy): Eukaryota > Viridiplantae > Streptophyta > Magnoliopsida > Fabales > Fabaceae > Pueraria > Pueraria montana. The sequence continues at coordinate 76,236,877 of CM048648.1, forward strand.
CCTCGGACCTCAATACATAAAAGTGGTCAAAGCATTATGGTTTTTTATGCATAAGAATGCACCAGGGATCATGGGGCACCAAAACCCAAAAGTCTCATTTTCGCACAAAAATTGCACAATGTGCCGAAAATGCATCATGGGCACCAAAATTGGACCACGAGGCACTTCGGACCTCAAAAATTAAAAGTGCTCCGAGCATTATGGTTTTTATGCATAAGAATGCACTAGGGATCATGGGGGCACTAAAACCTAAAATTTCGCACGAAAATTTCACAAATGGCCCAAAATGCACCACCCGGCACCAAAATTGGACCATGGGGTACCTCGGACCTCAAAACTGAAAGATGCTCCAAGCATTATGGTTTTTTATGGATAAGAATGTTCCAGGGATGACGGGGCACCGAAACCCAAAAGCCTTATTTTCACATGAAAATTACACAAATGGCCGAAAATGCACCACCGGCTCCAAAATTGGACCACGGGTTACCACGGACCTCCAAACTAAAAAGTGTTCCGAGCATTATGGTTTTTTATGCATAAGAATGCACCAGGGATCACGGGACATGAAAAGCCAAAAGTCTTATTTTTGCACGAATATTGCACATAGGCCGAAAATGCACCACGGGCACCAAAATTGGACCACGGCACACCACAGACTTCAAAACTGAAAAGTGTTTCGAGCATTAGGGTGTTTTATGCATAAGAATGCACTAGGGATCACGAGGCACCAAAACCCAAAAGTCTTATTTTCGCACGAAAATTGCATAATGGGCCCAAAATGCATCACGAGCAGCAAAATTGGACCCCGAGCCACCTCGGACCTCAAAACTTAAAAGTGCTCTGAGCACGGGGCACCAAAATCTAAAAGTGTTATTTTCGGAAGAAAAATTCACAGATGGCCGAAAATGCACCACCGGCACCAAAATTGGACCATGGGGCACCACGGACCGTAAAACATAAAAGTGGGCAAAGCATGGTAGTTTTTTATGCATAAGAATGCACCAGGGATCACGGGGCACCAAAACACAAAGTCTTATTTTCGCACGAAAATTGCACAAATGGCCGAAAATGGATTACCGACACCATAATTTGACCACGGGGTACCACGGACCTCAAAACTGAAAACTGCTCCGAGCATTATGGTTTTTTATGCTTAAGAATGCCCCAGGGATCACGGGGCACCAAAACCCAAAAGTCTTATTTTCGCACGAAAATTGCCCAAATGGCCGGAAATGCACCTCGGGCACAAAAATTGGACCACGGGCACCTCGGGCCTCAATACATAAAAGTGGGCCAAGCATTATGGTTTTTTATGTATAAAAATGCACAAGGGATCACAGGGCACCAAAACTCAAAAGTCTTATTTTCGCACGAAAATTGCACAATGGGCCGAAAATGCACCACGGGGAACCATGGACCTCAAAACTATAAAGTGCTGCAAGCATTATGTTTTTTATGCATAAGAATGCACCAGGGATCACGGGGCGCCAAATCCCAAAAGTCTTATTTTTGCAACAAAATTGCACAATGTGCCGAAAATGCACCACCAGCACAAAAATTGGACCACGAAGCACCTCGGACCTCAGAACTTAAAAGTGCTCCGAGCATGATGCTTTTTTATGCATAAGAATGCACCAGGGATCATGGGGCACTAAAACCTAAAAGTCTTATTTTCAGACGAAAATTTCACAAATGGCCGAAAATGCACCACCCGACACCAAAATTGGACCACGAACCTCAAAAGTAAAAAGTGATCCATGCATTATAGTTTTTTATGCATAAGAATGCACCAGGGATCACTGGGCACGAAAACCCAAAAGCCTTATTTTCACATGAAAATTACACAAATGGCCGAAACTGCACCACCGGCACCAAAATTTGACCACGGGGCACCATGGACTTCAAAACTGAAAAGTGTTCCGAGCATTATGGTTTTTTATACATAAGAATGCACCAGGGATCACGAGCCACCAAAACCCAAAAGTCTTATTTTCGCACGAAAATTGCACAATGGGTCCAAAATGCATCACGGGCAGCAAAATTGGACCACGGGGCACCTCGAACCTCAAAACTTAAAAGTTCTCCGAGCATTATAGTTTTTTAAGCATAAGAATCCACCCGGGATCACGGGGCCCCAAAACCTAGACGCCTTATTGTCGTACGAAAGTTGTACAGATGGCCGAAAATGCACCACGGGCACCAAAATTTGACCACGAAGCACCTCGGACCTGAAAACTGAAAAGGCCTCCGAGCATTATGGTGTTTTATGCATAAGAATGCAGAAGGGATCATGGGGCACCAAAACCCAAAAGTCTTATTTTCGCTTGAAAATTGCACAATGGGCCGCAAATGCTCCTCGGGCACAAAAATTGGAGCACGGGCACCTCGGACCTCAATACATAAAAGTGGTCCAAGCTTTATGGTTTTTTATGCATAAGAATGCACCAGGGATCACGGGGCACCAAAACCCAAAAGTCTTATTTTAGCACGAAAATTGCACAATGGGCCCAAAATGCATCACTGGTAGCAAAATTGGACCACGGGGCACCTCGAACCTCAAAACTTAAAAGTGCTCCGAGCATTATAGTTTTTTAAGCATAAGAATGCACCAGGGATCACAAGGCACCAAAACCTAGAAGTCTTATTTTCGTACGAAAATTGCACAATGTGCCGAAAATGCATCACGGGCACCAAAATTTGACCACGAAGCACCTCGGACCTCAAAACTGAAAATTGCTCTGAGCATTATGGTTTTTTGTGCATAAGAATGCAGAAGGGATCACGGGGCACCAAAACCCAAAAGTCTTATTTTCGCTTGAAAATTGCACAATGGGCGGCAAATGCTCCTCGGGCACCAAAATTGGACCACGGGCACCTCGGACCTCAATACATAAAAGTGGTCCAAGCATTATGGTTTTTTATGCATAAGAATGCACCAGGGGTCATGGGGCACAAAAACCCAAAAGTCTCATTTTCGCACGAAAATTGCACAATGGGCCGAAAATGTGCCACGGTCACAAAAATTGGACCGCGGGGTACCTTGGACCTCAATACTTAAAAGTGCTTCGAGCATTGTAGGTTTTTCATGCATAAGAATCCACCAGGGATCACGGGGGACCAAAATTGGACCCCGGGGCACCACGGACCTCAAAACTGAAAAGTTCCCCGAGCATTATAGGTTTTTTATGCTTAAGAATGCAGCAGGGATCATGGGGCACCAAAACCCAAAAGTCTTATTTTCGCACGAAAATTGCACAATGGACCTTAAATGCACCACGGGCACCAAAATTAGCCCACGGGGCACCTCGGACCTCAAAACTGAAAAGTGCTCTGAGCATTATGGTTTTTTATGCATAAGAATGCACCAGGAATCACGAGGCACCAAAACCCAAAAGTTTTATTTTCGCACGAAAATTGCACAATGGGCCCAAAATGCATCACGGGCAGCAAAATTGGACCACGGTGCACCTCGAACCTCAAAACTTGAAAGTGTTCCGAGCATTATAGTTTTTTAAGCATAAGAAGGCACCAGGGATCACAGGGCACCAAAACCTAGAAGTCTTATTTTCGCACGAAAATTGCACAATGTGCCGAAGATGCATCACGGGCACCAAAATTTGACCACGAAGCACCTCGGACCTCAAAACTGAAAACTGCTCCAAGCATTATGGTTTTTTGTGCATAAGAATTCCGAAGGGATCACGGGGCACCAAAACCCAAAAGTCTTATTTTCGCTTGAAAATTGCACAATGGGCCGTAAATGATCCTCGGGCACAAAAATTAGACCACGGGCACCTCGGACCTCAATACATAAAAGTGGTCCAAGCTTTATGGTTTTTTATGCATAAGAATGGACCAGGGATCACGGGGCACCAAAACTCAAAAGTCTTATTTTCGCACAAAAATTGCACAATGGGCCCAAAATGCATCACGGGCAGCAAAATTGGACCACGGGGCACCTCGATCCTCAAAACATAAAAGTGCTCTGTGCATTATAGTTTTTTAAGCATAAGAATGCACCAGGGATCACAGGGCACCAAAACCTAGAAGTCTTATTTTCGCACGAAAATTGCACAATGTGCCGAAAATGCATCACGTGCACCAAAATTTGACCACGAAGCACCTCGGACCTCAAAACTGAAAACTGCTCCGAGCATTATGGTTTTTTGTGCATAAGAATACAGAAGGGATCACGGGGCACCAAAACCCAAAAGTCTTATTTTCGCTTGAAAATTGCACAATGGGCCGCAAATGCTCCTCGGGCACAAAAATTGGACCACGGGCACCTCGGACCTCAATACATAAAAGTAGTCCAAGCATTATGGTTTTTTATGCATAAGAATGCACCAGGGGTCATGGGGCACAAAAACCGAAAAGTCTCATTTTCGCACGAAAATTGCACAATGGGCCGAAAATGCACCACGGTCACAAAAATTGGACCACGGGGTACCTCGGACCTCAATACTTAAAAGTGCTTCAAGCATTGTAGGTTTTTCATGCATAAGAATGCCCCAGGGATCACGGGGGACCAAAACCGAAAAGTGTTATTTTTGCACGGAAATTGCACAAATGGTCAAAACTGCACCACCGGCACCAAAATTGGACCACGGGGCACCACGAACCTCAAAACTGAAAAGTGCCCTGAGCATTATAGTTTTTTATGCTTAAGAATGCACCAGGGATCATGGGGCACGAAAATCCAAAAGTCTTATTTTCGCACGAAAATTGCACAATGGGCCGTGAATGCACCACGGGCACCAAAATTAGTGCACGGGGCACCTCGGACCTCAAAACTGAAAAGTGCTCTGAGCATTATGGTTTTTTATGCATAAGAATGCACCAGGGATCATGGGGCACCAAAACCCAAAAGTCTTATTTTCGCACGAAAATTGCACAATGGACCCAAAATGCATGACGGGCAGCAAAATTGGACCACGAGGCACCTCGAACCTCAAAACTTAAAAGTGCTCCGAGCATTATAGTTTTTTAAACATAAGAATGCACCATGGATCACAGGGCACCAAAACCTAGAAGTCCTATTTTCGCACGAAAATTGCACAATGTGCCAAAGATGCATCACGGGCACCAAAATTTAACCACGAAGCACCTCGGACCTCAAAACTGAAAACTGCTTTGAGCATTATGGTTTTGTGTGCATAAGAATGCAGAAGGGATCACGGGGCACCAAAACCCAAAAGTCTTATTTTTGCTTGAAAATTGCACAATGGGCCGCAAATGCTCCTCGGGCACCAATATTGGACCACAGGCACCTCGGGCCTCAATACATAAAAGTGGTCCAAGCATTATGGTTTTTTATGCATAAGAATGCACCAGGGATCATGGGGCACAAAAACCCAAAAGTCTCATTTTCGCACGAAAATTGCACAATTGGCCGAAAATGTACCACGGTCACAAAAATTGGACCACGGGGTACCTCGGACCTCAATACTTAAAAGTGCTTCGAGCATTGTAGGTTTTTCATGCATAAGAATGCACCAGGGATCACGGGGGACCAAAATTCGAAAAGTCTTATTTTTGCACGAAAATTGCACAATGGACCCAAAATGCATCACGGGCAGCAAAATTGGACCACGGGGCACCTCGAACCTCAAACCTTAAAAGTGCTCCGAGCATTATAGTTTCCTAAGCATAAGAATGCACCATGGATCACAGGGCACCAAAACCTAGAAGTCTTATTTTCTTACGAAAATTGCACAATGTGCCGAAGATGCATCACAGGCACCAAAATTTGAACACGAAGCACCTCGGACCTCAAAACTGAAAACTGCTCCGAGCATTATGGTTTTTTATGCATAAGAATGCAGAAGGGATCACGGGGCACCAAAACCCAAAAGTCTTATTTTCGCAAGAAAAATTCACAGATGGCCGAAAGTGCACCACCGGCACCAAAATTGGACTATGGGACACCACGGACCTCAAAACTAAAAAGTGCTCCTAGCATGATGGTTTTTTATGCATAAGAATGCACCAGGGATCACGGGGCACCAAAACCCAAAGTCTTATTTTCGCACAAAAATTGCACAAATGGCCGAAAATGGATTACCGGCACCATAATTTGACCACGGGGCACCACAGACCTTAAAACTGAAAACAGCTCCGAGCATTATGGTTTTTTATGCATAAGAATGCACATGGGATCATGGGGCACCAAAACCCAAAAGTCTTATTTTCGCATGAAAATTGCACAATGGGATGAAAATGCTCCTCGGGCACCAAAATTGGACCATGGGCACCTCGGACCTCAATATATAAAAGTGGTCCAAGCATTATGGTTTTTTATGCATAAGAATGCACCAGGGATCACGGGGCACCAAAACCCAAAAGTCTTATTTTCGCACGAAAATTGCACAATGGGCCGAAAATGCACCACGGGCACCAAAATTGGACCACGGGGCACCTTGGACCTCAACACTGACAAGTGCTATGAGCATTATGCTTTTGTATGCATAACAATGCACCAGGGTTGACAGGGCACCCAAACCCAAAAGTCTTATTTCCAAACGAAAATTGCACAAATGGCCGAAAATGCACCACCGGCACCAAAATTGGACCACGGGGCCCCACGGACCTGAAAACTGAAAAGTGTTCTGAGCATAATGGTTTTTTATGCATAAGAATGCACCAGGGATCACGGGGCACCAAAACCCGAAAGTCTTATTTTCGCACGAAAATTGCACGATGGGCCGAAAATGCACCACATGCACCAAAATTGGACGACGGGGAACCTCGGACCTCAAAATTGAAAAGTGCTATGAGCATTAAGATTTTTTGTGCATAAGAATGCACCAGGAATCACGGGGCACCAAAACCCAAGAGTCTTATTTTTGCACCAAAATTGCACTATGGGCCGAAAAAGCACCACAGGCTCCAAAATTGGACCATGAGGCACCACGGACCTCAAAACTGAAAAGTGTTCCGAGCATTATGGTTTTTTATGCATAAGAATGCACCAGGGATAACGGGGCACCAAAACCCAAAAGTCTTGTTTTCGCACGAAAAATTCACAAATGGCTGAAAATGCACCACAATTACCAAATTTCGACCACGGGGCACCTCGGACATCAAAACTGAAAAAGTGCTCTGAGAATTATTGTTTTTTATAGATAAGAATGCAAAAGGGATCACTGGGCACCAAAACCCAAAAGTCTTTTTTCGCACAAAAATTGCACAAATGGCCGAATATGCACCACCGGCACCAAAATTGGACCACGAGGCACCACGGACCTCAATACTGAAAAGTGTTCCGAGCACTATGATTTTTTATGCATAAGAATGCACCAGGGATAACGGGGCACCAAAACCCAAAAGTCTTGTTTTCGCACGAAAAATTCAGAAATGGCTGAAAATGCACCACAGGCACCAAAATTTGACCACGAGGCACCACGGACCCCAAAACTGAAAAGTGTTCCAAGCATTATGGTTTTTTGTGCATAAGAATGCACCAGGGATCACGGGGCACCAAAACCCAAAAGTCTTATTTTCACACGAAAATTGTACAATGGGCCGAAAATGCACCACGGGCACCAAAATTGGACCACGGGGCACCTCGGCCCTCAAAACTGAAAAGTGCTTCGAACATTATGGTTTTTTATGCATAAGAATACACTAGGGATCACGGGGCACCAAAACCTAAAAGTCTTATTTTCGCACGAAAATTTCATAAATGGCCGAAAATGCACACCCGTTACCAAAATTGGGCCATGGGGCACCACGAACCTCAAGAAAGAAAACTTTTGGAGCATTATGGTTTTTTATGCATAAGAATGCTCCAAGGATCACGGGGCACCCAAACCCAAAAGTCTTATTTTCGCAAGAAAATTGCACAACGGGCCGAAAATGCACCACGTGTACCAAAATTGGACCACGGGGCACCTCGGCCCTCAAAACTGAAACGTGCTTCGAACATTATGGTTTTTTATGCATAAGAATACACTAGGGATCACGGGGCACCAAAACCTAAAAGTCTTATTTTCGCACGAAAATTGCATAAATGGCCGAAAATGCACACCCGTTACCAAAATTGGGCCATGGGGCACCACGAACCTCAAGAAAGAAAACTTTTCGAGCATTATGGTTTTTTATGCATAAGAATGCACCAAGGATCACGGGGCACCCAAACCCAAAAGTCTTATTTTCGCAAGAAAATTGCACAACGGGCCGAAAATGCACCATGTGCACCAAAATTGGACCACGGGGCTCCTCGGACCTCAAAACTGATAAGTGCTCCGAGCATTATGGTTTTTTATGCATAAGAATGCACCAGGGTTCACAGGGCACCAAAACCCAAAAGTCTTATTTTAGCACGAATATTGCACAAATGGTCGAAAATTCTCCCCCGGCACCAAAATTGGAACACCGGCCACCATGAATCTCAAGACTGAAAACTGTTCCGAGCAATATGGTTTTTTCTGCATAAGAATGTACCAAGGATCACGGGGCACCAAAACCCAAAAGCTTATTGTTGTACGAAATTGCAGAATGGGCCGAAAATGCACCACGGGCACCAAAATTGGACCACGGTGCACCTCAGACCTCAAAACTGAAGAGTGCTCCAAGCATTATGGTTTTTTATGTATAAGAATGCACAAGGGATCACAGGGCACCAAAACCCAAAAGTCTTATTGTCGAACAAAAATTGCACAATGGGCCGAAAATGCACCACGGGCACAAAAATTCGAACACGGGGCACCTCTGACATCAAAACTAAAAAGTGCTCCGAGCATTATGGTTTTTTAAATAAGAATGCACCAGGGATCACGGGGCACGAAAACCTAAAAGTCTTATTTTCGCACGACAATTGCACAAATGGCTGAAAATGCCCCACGGGCACCAACATTGAACCACAGGGCACCATGGACCTCAAAACCAAAAACAGTTCCAAGCACTATGGTTTTTTATGCATAAGAATGCACCAGGTATCACGGGGCACCAAAACCCAAAAGTCTTTTTTTCGCACAAAAATTGCACAATGGGACGAAAATGCACCACGGGCACGAAAATTGGACCACGGGGCACCTTGGACCTCAAAACTTAAAAGTTCAGTGAGCATTATGGTTTTTTATGCATAAGAATACACCAGGGATCACGGGGCACCAAAACCAAAAATTCTTATTTTCGCACGAAACTTTCACAGAGGCCGAAAATGCACCACCAGCACCAAAATTGGACCACGGGGCACCTCGGACCTCAAAACTAAAAAGTGATCTGAGCATTATGGTTTTTTATGCATATGAATGCACAAGGGATCATGGGGCACCAAAACCCAAATGTCTTATTTTCGCACGAAAATTGCACAATGGCCCGAAAATGCACTACAAGAACTAAAATTGGACCACGAGGCACCTCGGACCTCAATATTAAAACGTCGTCTGAGGATTATGGTTTTTTATGCATAAGAATGCACCAGGGATCACGAGGCACCAAAACCCAAAAGTCTTATTTTCGCACGAAAAATTACACAAATGGCCGAATATGCACCACGGACACCAAAATTGTTCCACGAAGCACCACGGACCTCAAAATTGAAAAGTGTTCCGACCATTATGGTTTTTTATGCATAAGAATGCACCAGGGTTCACAGGGCACCAAAATCCAAAAGTCTTATTTTCGCATGAAAATTGCACAATGGGTCGAAAATGTACCACGGGCACCAAAGTTGGACCACAGGACACCTTGGACCTCAAAACTGAAAAGTGCTCTGACCATTAAGGGTTTTTATAATGCACCAGGAATCATGGGGCACCAAAACCCAAATGTCTTATTTTCGAACGAAAATTGCACAATGGGCCGAAAATGAACCACGGGCACCAAAATTGGACCACCGGGAACCTCGGACCTCAATACTTAAAAGTGGTCCGAGTATTATGGTTTTTTATGCATAAGAATGCAACAAGGTTCACAGGGCACCAAAATCTAAAAGTCTTATTTTCGCACGAAAATTGTACAAATGGCCGAAAATGCACCACTGGCACCAAAATTGGACAATGGGGCACCATGGACCTCAAAAATGAAAAGTGTTTTGAGCATTATGGTTTTTTATGCATAAGAATGCACCAGGGATCACGGGGCACCAAAACCCAAAAGTCTTATTTTCGCACGAAAATTGCACAAATGCCCCACGGCACCAACATTGGACCACAGGGCATCACGGACCTCAAAACTGAAAAGAGTTCGAAGCACTATGGTTTTTATGCATAAGAATGCACCAGGGATCACGGGGCACCAAAACCCAAAAGTTTTATTTTCGCACGAAAATTGCACAATGGCGCCACGGGCACCAAAATTGACCACGGGGCACCTTGGACTTCAAAACTTAAAAGTTCTGTGAGCATTATGATTTTTTATGCATAAGAATGCACCAGGGATCATGGGGCACCAAAACCCAAAAGTCTTATTTTCGCACAAAAATTGCACAATGTGCCGAAAATGCATCACGGGCACAAAAATTGGACCACGAGGTACCTCAGACCTCAAAACTTAAAAATGCTCCGAGCATTATGGTTTTTTATGCATAGGAATGCAGCATGGATCACGAGGCACCAAAACCCAAAAGTTTTATTTTCGCACGAAAATTGCATAATTGGCCGAAAATGCACCACGGGAACCAAAATTGGACCACGGGGCACCTCGGACCTCAAAACTGAAAAGTGCTCTGAGCATTAAGGTTTTTTATGCATAACATTGCACCAGGAATTAAGGGGCACAAAAACCCAAAAGTCTTATTTTCGCACAAAAATTGCACAATGGGCCGAAAATGAACCACGAGCACCAAAATTGGAGCACGGGGAACCTAGGACCTCGATACTTAAAAGTGGTCAAAGTATTATCGTTTTTTATGCATAAGAACGCGCTAGGGATCACAGGATACCAAAACCCATAAGTCTTTTTTTCGCACAAAAATTGCACAATGGGACGAAAATGCACCACGGGCACCAAAATTGGACCATGGGGCACCTTGGACCTCAAAACTTAAAAGTTCAGTGAGCATTATGGTTTTTTATGCATAAGAATGCACCAAGGATCATGGGGCACCAAAACCCAAAATTCTTATTTTCGCACGAAAATTGCACAATGGCCTGAAAATGCACTACAAGAACCAAAATTGGACCCCGAGGCACCTTAGACCTCAATATTAAAAAGTCGTCCGAGGATTATGGTTTTTGATGCATAAGAATGCACCAGGGATCACGAGGCACCAAAACCCAAAAGTCTTATTTTCGCACGAAAAATTACACAAATGGCCGAATATGCACCACGAACACCAAAATTGTTCCACGAAGCACCACGGACCTCAAAATTTAAAAGTGTTCCAACCATTATGGTTTTTTATGCATAAGAATGCACCAGGGTTCACAGGGCACCAAAACCCAAAAGTCTTATTTTCGCATGAAAATTGCACAATGGCCGAAAATGCACCACCGACACCAAAATTGGACCACGTTGGACCACGGACCTCAAAACTGAAAAGTGTTCTGAGCATTATGGTTTTTATGCATAAGAATGCACCCGGGATCACGGGGAACCAAATCCCAAAAGTCTTATTTTCGCACAAAAATTGCTTAAAGGGCCAAAAATGCACCACGGGCACAAAAATTGGACCACGGGGCACCTCTGACATCAAAACTGAAAAGTGCTCCGAGCATTATGGTTTTCTATGCATAAGAATGCACTAGGGATCACAGGGCACTAAACCCCAAAAGTCTTATTTTCGCACGAAAATTGTACAAATGGTCGAAAATGCACCATGGACCTCAAAACTGAAAAGTATTCTGAGCATTATCATTTTTTATGCATAAGAATGCACCAGGGATCACGGGGCACTAAATCCCAAAAGTCTTATTTTCGCACGAAAATTGCACAAAGGGCCGAAAATGCACTACAAGAACCAAAATTGGACCACGAGGCACCTCGGGCCTCAATATTAAAAAGTCATCCAAGGATTATGGTTTTTGATGCATAAGAATGCACCAGGGATCACGAGGCACCAAAACCCAAAAGTCTTATTTCTGAACAAAAATTGTACAAATGGCTGAAAATGCACCACCGGCACCAAAATTAGACCATGCGGGACCACAGACCTCAAAACTGAAAAGTGTTCTGAGCATTATGGTTTTTATGCATAAGAATGCACCAGGGATCACGGGGAACCAAATCCCAAAAGTCTTATTTTCGCACGAAAATTGCACAAAGGGCCGAAAATGCACTACAAGAACCAAAATTGGACCACGAGGCACCTCGGGCCTCAATATTAAAAAGTCATCCAAGGATTATGGTTTTTGATGCATAAGAATGCACCAGGGATCACGAGGCACCAAAACCCAAAAGTCTTATTTCTGAACAAAAATTGTACAAATGGCTGAAAATGCACCACCGGCACCAAAATTAGACCATGCGGGACCACAGACCTCAAAACTGAAAAGTGTTCTGAGCATTATGGTTTTTATGCATAAGAATGCACCAGGGATCACGGGGAACCAAATCCCAAAAGTCTTATTTTCGCACAAAAATTGCTTAAAGGGCCGAAAATGCACCACGGGCACAAAAATTGGACCACGGGGCACCTCTGACATCAAAACTGAAAAGCGCTCCGAGCATTATGGTTTTCTATGCATAAGAATGCACTAGGGATCACAGGGCACGAAACCCCAAAAGTCTTATTTTCACACGAAAATTGTACAACTGGTCGAAAATGCACCACGGGCACCAAAATTGGACCATGGGGCACCACGGACCTCAAAACTGAAAAGTGTTCTGAGCATTATGGTTTTTTAAGCGTAAGAATGCACCAGGGATCATGGGGTACCAATGAAATATAGAGAAATACACTAGAAGGGGGGTTGAATAGTGTATTTATAATTTCTTTGAAAAACTTTAACTAATGTGAAGATAGTATATCTTAAGTTTTACAAGAACTTAGTAAAACAGAAGATTATGCTATCGTCCAGCAGTTCAAAAGCAACAGTCCAATGAAACTGCTTTTTCTTGCTTTTCGTTAGAACACACGTAAAAGATAATCGTAGATAAAATGTGTAAAGAAACACTTTCATAGTATGTTGAAGAGATAGTTTAATAGATATGCAAATAAGCTAGAAAGCGAGAGAATAGAACACTTAGTTTTATACTGGTTCACTCAACTGAGCTACGTCCAGTTCTCCTTCAAAAACTTTTGAAGGGTTCTACTAATCAAGATCTGATTACTCTCAAGTATTCTAACCTTGCCACTTCTGGCTACAAGTATTCTCTAGGCCACTCCTGGCACACCTTTAATCTCCCCTTGAGATTAAACACAAACCCAAGTATTCTTTAACACTAAGCCACTCCTGGCTTTCCAAACAGAATTGTTTGAGTATAGAAAGTAAGACTAACTCTCACAGAGAGGATATTACAGTAAACACAAATATACAGAATCGCTTAGCAAAGCTAAGAAGAAAGCTCATTTTGCTTAAGTATTGATCGTCCAGTCGTTTTGACAGAGATTCAGCTCTTTATAAATTTTTCGTCAGTCTGATACATGAGCTCATTCCTCTATTTATAGGCAGCTTGTTGAAAGGTATCCATTGTGGGATCTATTCCTTTGCCAAGAGTGGTTCTCTCCAAAGCATGTGACCGTTGTCACGTTTTGACTTAGGGTGGAGAGATAGAGGAGACAGCCGTACATATAGCGCCTCTCCTACTTGTACTTTTTTCTGCAGAGAGAAGCTTCTTCTTTTCCTGTTCAATACTATTCGAAAAATCAAATAGAATGACATATTAAAATATGAGAGAATAATCGTTGCATTATATAGAATCAACATTGAAAACGTATTTCCTTGTAATATTATTTTAAGATAGAAACTACAGAGTGGGTTATATAGTCATTGGACGCTTGCTCTCACAGGAGCATTGGACGCTGCCTGTAGAATTCTTACAAAACACATTTGGACACTTTTCTTATTAAAACATAAAGTCCAGGTTTGAGAGATACAATACCATTGCGGAATTGGACGACGTAAATCCTATAACACTCAAACTAGATCATTAGATACTTCAAAATTTATCCTTTAGTTGTTATCATCAAAACCGAAATTCGAGGGGTTGGACATCGTCCAAGGTCTTAGAACCTAACAATCTCCCCCTTTTTGATGATGACAAATAATGGTAAATTTTGATGTTAACAGTCACATAATCATATATGAATACAATGAATCAAGTCAGAGATGATTATGTTATGCCAATGTATAAATGTGAAATGAAGTACTCCCCTTGAGTTCAACATTTCTTATGCATCTGATAACAGAGAAATATAAAAAGCAAGAATATATCAGGTATAACAGATATCAGAGTGTAAAACATATCAAGGATATGGATGCAGAATTTATGAAATAAACACCTCATGTTTTGACAAAGATGCCAACATTTTTATATACAGAGTGTTTAGCTATTTACTTCTATGACATCAAAATTCCAATTTCTCCCCCTTTGTCATTAACAAAAAAAGGTTTGAAAGATGGAAAAATGATTGGACCATCATGGTCACCTTATGGCTGTGGAGGTGGTTCTTGTGGTGGTGGTGGTGGTTGTTCTGGTGGCGCTTGTATAGGTGGTGCTGGTTGAGGAGGTTGTGGTTGGACGGGTGGAACTGCATGAGCAACTTGTCCAAGCAAGGTGGCTGCTGTATTTTGAATCTGGTTCACAAGCGTCTGGGAGAGACTCATGAACTGTTCAGTGATGGCATTCTGCAGCATCAGACGATGTTGAGCAGCCTCAGCCTGTTGCCTTTGCTGAAAAGCTTGAACAGCTGCTTCAGTTTCCAGCTGTTGTTACCTCAGAGCCTGTTGCACTATCTCGTGAACACGATCTTCTGAGACTCCTTGAGGTTCAGCAAATCGCAAGGGATGGATGCCCCTTGGACTTGAAGATCCGGTGGGAACCAGTTGTCGTGTGCCCGAATGTGCTTCAGTAGATGCATCAACAATGGGGAAGCTGGTGATATCTTCAGCAGTAGGCTTTGCTGCAGTTGCTTCCATTGGCTTGGATGCTTCAACAACGAACTCTCTATCATCCTTGGACTTTCCAGATTGGACGGTAGGTTCTTCATGTGACGTGACAAAGTGTTCCACGTCCACTGGTACAGATGAGTCCAGGTCAGGATGAGCTAGCACCTTTGTTACTTTGGCAGATGCTTCATCCAGCTCTGCCTATGTAGCTTTCGACTTAGCAACCTTATCTTCCTTTTCTATGGTTGCGGTCTCAGCTTCCTCAAGAGCCAGCTGCTCTAGACGAGCTTGTTCTGCTGCTGTGGCTTCTTCTGCTTTGTACTCCTCATGCAGAGTTTGGAGTTCCTCCACAAACTCTGTACGATCCAGTGTTCGAAGATCAAACACTTTGTTGCTTCTGATTTTTGGCAATGTCTTCATTAACTCTAGATAATCATCTGAATCTTTCAGAAAGCAGGCAAAGGTGTTTGAGAAGTGGTGAGTCTTTACTGGACGCAGCACCTCAATACCATGAGGGGGGTGAACAAAGTCATCCTTGGAGCTGCCTGAGGAGAAGGCTTTCTGGGAATCGTTCCATAAGATCTAGCGCCAAAAGATAATGGAATCAAAGGTTCCGAGTGAACGCGTAAGCTTACCAGTCTTGTCAAACAGATGACCCTAGGTATGAGAGGATTTTTGCAGGGTTTCAACTTTCTCTTCCCTGCTTGGCATCTCAATGCCGTAGAACTTGTAACCTTTCTTGCGACCAGCATCATATAAAGGTAGTCTAGGACATACCCTGTCTGGTACAAACTTTATTTCTGTGGCGCGGCTTATGTGAAGGTTTGGTGGGTAGGCGATGGCTTGGTTTGGTATATACATTTGTTGCAGAAGTTTTCCAAGTTCATCATAGTCGCCTGGCTGGAAGTTTAGCACTGGAGTTCCAGCTGGTAGAGGCAGGAACTTTGTGATTGGAGTCCAGATTCGAACATCCTTGACCCACCCTACATCTGGACGCTGCTTCGTTATGGAAGGGTCCAGACTTTCTTTAATGGCCAACTGCAACTCTGCAGCCAGTTCAATATCCTTGTTAACAGGGGACTTCTTGGACGGTGCCTTCATTTTTCTTGGAGCCTTCCCTTTCTGCTCCGCAACCGTCTTTGTGAATCGAGAGGCAACCTCCACCTCTGGTTTATGCAGATCTTCTGCTGCTGGACGCACTCTTTGCTGAGTTCCAGTTGGACAGGAGTAAAGATGAGGCATGCGGATCAAGTGTGGGTACACTTCTCTCGTCCAATTGGGCAGAGGGTTGCTGATGATCGCTCCTTCTGGCATAGCAGAATAAACAGCTGAAGAAACATGAGCGTAATCATACCTCGTCCACTCTGGTGCTGAGACAGTAGTGAAATGCCGCTTCAAAGGCTCTTGTAGAGGCCTCCGGATCACATCACTTTTCTTACAGTAATTCTGGTCATTTCGTGTAAGGAATGCAACCGGGAAACGTTCTCTGTCTTTTTCTTCTTTGGTTTTCTGCTTGGGGGGTATAGTCCATGGGGACCAGGTATCCCTCCATGCATCCCTTGGACGCACAAACTTGGACAGGTCCAAGCGAAGATGTGGATGCTGGGTTGTTGATGTGGATGGAGCACTAGGTGTTGTTGGTAGTAGGGTGCTGGTGGATATGTTGTCGGTGTCTTGAGAGGAAGTTGGTGGAACTGCAATTATCCTTGGCCTTGCTACCTGAGTCTTTACTCGTCGTGGCACGTTAGAAGGAAAGGAAATTGGTTTAGCAGGTTGTACCTTCTGCTTCTTTTGCTGAGGACCCTCCGTCTCCTCTGCCTTCTTCATGATTTGACCAATTGGGATCTGGTCATCATCATCAGAGTCGTCGAGTAGTTGAAGCTTCCGAACCTTTTGCTTTTCTGGAGCAAGCTTTACTGGTGCTGCCTTTGGACGCTGCTCAGCTTGAGCAAGTTTGGACGCATTAGTCCTTGGACGCTTCTCTACTGGGAACTGAGCAGTGGATGTGTCAGCATATCTTTTCTTGGTTCTTCTCTCCTTTTCAGCATCTTCCTCATGCTTCTGAGACATTTGTCGTGTGATCTTTCTGCCCTCCTGTTCCTCCATCAGCCTTTTGATCTTTTTGCCAATACCAAGAAGATCAATCTCTTCTTCATCATTATTGGAGATGATCTTGCTCTGTTCATGTCATTGCTTGTTGATGGTGTCCTCGTCCAGGTCCCTTAAGACCTTGGCTGTTAGCTTGATCTTCATAGGTTTTATGTTGCACTCACCAAACAGTTGTTGTGTTGCTACCATTGGCCCTTTCTTCACAACAGCTTCGTAAACATCTTCTTCCAGTTCATCAAAGAAGCGTTGATAGACCTTCTGGTCCCAGAAGATCTTGTTCATCAGGGTGGCGTAGAAAATGTCATCATTCTCACGATATTGACGTAAATGGTGTGAGGGAGATTGAAGGGAATACCTTCCATAATATGGAATATCACAAACTTGTGTAAGTCCGTGAATGAGTCCTTAGACCCAGCTTTGTGCAGGATACTCTTGTTGCACACCTGCTGCCAGATTTTTGCTTCCTCACACAGGTTCCTGTACTCAATCTTTATTGAATCGGTGGATTTGGTCTTGCAAAGCACGATCACAACGTAATTGCCGTACTGCTTGGCCCAGTCTGTTCTGTACTGGTTCTGCTCCCTAATGCAACCAGTTACCTTTGCAATGGTCTCGGTGGACAGTGTCACCTCTCATCCAAGAACCGTGGCCACGAGCTCGCTTGAGCTCTAGAACTTGGCATTTCTCCAGAACATTCTGATCAACTCAGGGAATATTTTCTGGTTTTCATTGAAGTAGCCTCTGATTCCACACTTCAGAAGGCTCTCGTTCAGGTTCAGTCCCAGCTTCTCAAGCTTTTCGATGTCGAAGAAGTGCTCAATGTGCACTGTAGTAGCTCCTTGGCACACAACTGTGGTTTCAGGGTAAGTGAGGACGTCGAGTTCCGAGTTGCTTGAGTTTGCAGAGTTTGACATGGTAGAAAAGTTTGGATTTTTAGGTTTTCTGAGAGGGTTTTGGGTTTCTGAGAGAGAGTGTGTGTGTGTGTGTTCTTAGGGTGATGATAATCTCAGAGAAGATGGATACGATGGTGTTTTTCTGTGATGAATTGATAAGTGTATATTTGGGCTTTGTTTGGAGGACATGAAACGGTTTTTGGCTTTTTGAATATTTGAAATGTAAATGATGCCATAAAACCCGCCATGATGAGACGTGCGAAGAATGTGGGTAACTGTGTACGGTTACTAACATTTTGGTGACTCAGCATAGAGTATTAGCTCATACTTACTCTTAAAACGATCCGTTTTGATTATTTGAACAAAACAAGAAAAACTAAGATAAAAAAACATCGTCCACATATTGGACTTAAGTGAAATATATGTAATGCATGTGCATGACTCTAGTGTTCCTTGGACGACATGTCCTTTGGACGCTATGGTTTTATTGGACGCATCATTAGATGTTAATCATTCCTTTACAGAGTCCATGCCAAGTTTGTTCCTCAGAAGGATTAACTTGTCTTCAGTAAGGGGTTTGGTGAATATATCAGCAAGCTGATTATCTATGGTTACAAAGTGTAATTCCACAATACCCTTTTGAACATGGTCTCTTATAAAGTGATGTTTGATCTCTATATGTTTGGCCCTTGAATGCAATATGGGATTTTTAGAAAGATCTATGGCAGCTTTACTATCACAGAAGATAGGAATGTTACTCTCATATATGTTGTAGTCCTCAAGTTGATGTTTGATCCACAAGATTTGAGAATAGCATTTTACAGCTGAAATATACTCTACTTCAGCAGTGGACAGAGCAATGGTTCGTTGGTTCTTGCATGTCCAGGAGACTAGATTACCACCGATGAAGTGACACCCTCCACTGGTGCTTTTTCTTTCAATTCGATCTCCAGCATAATCAGCATCACAGTATACTATTAGCCTGAAATCTTTCTGCCTTTTGAAATATAACCCAATGTTAGTGGTTCCAGCAAGATATCGAAAGATTCTTTTAACAGCAGTTAAGTGAACTTCCGTTGGGTCAGATTGAAATCTGCCACATAAGCATACGCTGAACATGGTGTCAGGTCTGGACGCTGTGAGGTATAGGAGTGATCCTATCATACCTCTGTATAGAGTATTATCTACTTTCTTTGAGTTGTCGTCCAGTCCAAGTACTGTTGTTGGATGCATAGGAGTTTTCATTGGTTTTGCATCGTCCAACTTGTACTTCTTTAGCAGCTCTTTGACATACTTAGTCTGATGTATATATATTCCCTTTTCAGTTTGTTTGATTTGAAGTCCAAGGAAGAATTTCAGCTCACCCATCATGCTCATCTCGAACTCTATTTGCATTAATTTGGCAAAATCTTCACAGAGAGACTCATTAGTGGCACCAAATATGATATCATCAACATATATTTGTGCAATAATAAAATCAGAAGAGTAGTCTTTGCGAAATAATGTAGTGTCTACTTTTCCTCTTGAAAAACCATTTTCTGACAGAAATGAGCTGAGTTTTTCATACCAAGCTCTAGGGGCTTGTTTCAACCCATATAAGGCTTTGTTAACTTTAAAAACATGGTTTGGAAAATCATCACTTTCAATTCCTGGGGGTTGTTCCACATAGACTTCTTCCTTTATGAGTCCATTGAGGAATGCACTTTTTACGTCCATTTGATATAGCTTCATATTGCTATGAGCTGCAAATGACAGTAGAATGCGGATTGCCTCCAGACGTGCAACGGGAGCATAAGTTTCAGTATAATCTATACCTTCTTGTTGTGAGTAACCTTTTGCTACCAACCTTGCTTTGTTTGTCACAACATTACCTGCTTCGTCCAGCTTGTTTCTGAACACCCACTTTGCTCCTACAACTTCTTTGTCGTTGGGGAGTTCTACTAGCTTCCAGACATTGTTCTTTTGAAATTGGTCAAGTTCTTCTTGCATTGCTTTGACCCAGCCTTCATCTTCTAAGGCATCGTCCACAGTCTTAGGTTCTATTTGTGATATGAATGTTGTGTGACCTTGCTGTCGTTGAAGTGAAGATCTGGTTTTGACTCTATCTTTTGGATCTTCAATGATTTGCTCCTGTGGATGATGTTTCTTCATTTGCCAGTTGCGTCCATTTGGTTCTCTTTGTTCTGCGACTGGACCGTCTAGTGGTGCATTTGACTCTTCAACTGAGACATCATGGTTGAACGAATCTGATGACTTACTTGCATCATCCAATCTGAGATCTGCAAATGATTTGTCCAGCTCTGATAATTCCTTATCAGGCTTGTTGTCATTAAACTTCACATGGATAGCTTCTTCAACAACTAAGGTTCTAGAGTTATAAACTCTGTATGCCTTTGAAGTTTCAGAATATCCAAGCAGTATTCCTTCATCACACTTAGAATCAAATTTTCCCAGGTTATCCTTAGTGTTCAGAATGAAACATTGACATCCAAATGGATGGAAGTAGGATATGTTGGGTCTTCTACCCTTCCACAATTCATATGGAGTCTTTTTCAATATCGGCCTTATATAGATTATGTTTTGTAAATAGCGGGCAGTAATCACTGCTTCAGCCCAGAAGTGTTTAGGGGTTGAATTATCATTCAACATGGTTCTGGCCATCTCCTGGAGCGACCTGTTTTTCCTCTCAACTACACCATTCTGTTGTGGTGTTCTAGGTGTTGAGAAGTTGTGAAGGATACCATTATCCTCACAGAACCTTTGAAAACTTTCATTTTCGAATTCTCCCCCGTGATCACTTCTGATAGAAGTAATGCATACTCCTTTTTCATTTTGAACTCTTTTGCAGAGGTTATAAAAGGCCTTAAAGGACTCATCTTTGTGGGATAGGAATAAGACCCATGTCCATCTAGTATAGTCGTCCACTATAACCAATCCATATCTTTTACCTCTTATCGAGGCTGTTCTTGTGGGTCCAAACAGATCAATATGTAACAGCTCAAGAGGTCTAGAAGTGGAGACAATGTTTTTACTTTGAAAAGAACTTTTCACTTGTTTCCCTTTCTGACAAGCTTCACAAAGAAGATCATCTTTATATGACATACTTGGTAGTCCTCTTACTAGGTTGTGCCTGTTCAGCTTTGAGATTAACCTCAAGCTTGCATGACCAAGTCTTTTATGCCATAACCAATGATTTTCTTGTACAGAAACTAGGCATGATACATTTTGACTTGATAGTTCCCCAAGTTTAATCTTATACAGATTGCCTTGCCTCTTTGCGGTAAAGAGAAGGGATCCATCAGAGTTTTTGACTGTACATTCACCTTTGTTAAAGGCAACATCATATCCACTGTCACATAATTGGCTTATGCTAAGTAGATTATGTTTAAGACCTTTAACATAAAGAACTTTATCAATACAAGGATGGGGTGGTATACCAATCTTACCTACGCCAGCTATCATCCCTTTCTGATTCCCTCCAAAAGTGACTGTCCCACCAGTCTTGGGTAGGAGGCTTTGGAACATACACCTTTCTCCTGTCATGTGATGTGAGCACCCACTGTCCAGGTACCATGATTGGAGTTTCTTTCCTGCTGTTAAGCATGTCTGCAACAGGAACAATTTTATCCTTAGGTACCCAGATTGACTTGGGTCCTTTTTTGTTAGCTCGAAGGGCATTGAATGCTCCCTTCTTAGGCAGGTGTCTGCATTTGGACGTTATATGTCCAGGTTTCCCACAGAAGTAGCAATCATCTGTTTCCTCATCATGAATGTATTTCTTTCCCTTATATCCATGTCCTGACCTGTCATTTGGTCTCTTACAGCCTTCATATTTTAAAAGATTTTTGAGGTTGTCAGAGCCCTTGACAAAGTTTGACAGATCCTTCTTTAGGCTGTCAATTTCTTCATGAAGTTTTACAACATCATGTGGTTGACCTCTTAAGGAAGTATCTGCTTCAACTTTCAAAAGCTTCTCAACTAGCCTTTTGTTTTCTGCGTTGAGATTTCGAATCTCTATGGAAAGATTTCTTTCTCTAGTCCTTGAATCCTCACAGGATTTATGGGCTCGAGCAGCATCATTCCAGAGAGTTCGCCTCTCCATATTTGTAATTTCATTTTGCCTTGAGAGCTCTGTAAACTTTTTCTGTAAATCCTCCTTTTCACTTTCCAGTTGTCTAACACTTTTTTCTAAAGCTTCTTTTTCTTTTGAAAGTGATTTGGATGATTTCTTTAAAGTTCTATAGGCCTTTGACAGAATAGAAGAGTTTGAAAGTAGTTCATGATAAGCTTCTTGAATTGAATCTATGTCATTAAAATCTACCTCATCTTCTTCTTCTGGTTCAGAAGAGTCAGTTAAGGTGTCTGCCATCAGACATATGCGTGCTTCCTCTTCTTCTCCATCGTCCGATGATGAGTCATCGTCCAGGTCTTCCCATGTGGACATCAGAACTTTCTTGCCCTTTCCTTTGCTGAAGAATTTCTTCTTCTTGTCCTTGCTTTTGTCGAGATCTGGGCATTCTGATTTGAAGTGTCCTGGCTTTTTGCATTCGTAGCATACAATTGGACTCTTCTCCTTCTTTTCTTTGAAGCCTTTCCTGTTTAGGTTTCTCCATCTGGATCCACCTTTCTTCTTCCACATAGCATGTATCCTTTTGGATATAAAGGATAGTTCATCATTCTCGTCTGAGTCATCATCTTCATATTGTTCGTCTGATGATGTTTCAGCTTGCATGGCTTTGGACGATGATGCTTTCGTTGGCTTCTGGACGCTGAGCGCCAGAGACTTATTTTTTTTACCATCACTATCTTGATGCAGTTCTAGTTCATGCACCTTGAGAGTTCCCACAAGTTCTTCTAGGGACATATCGTCCAGTTCCTTTTTTGTTCTCAAGGCTGTAACCTGTGGTCTCCATTTCCTAGGCAGACTTCTTAGAATTTTGTCAATATGTTCATAGTTATTGTAATCTTTACCATGTGCTATAAGTTCATTTAGTATGGTTTGAAACCGTCCAAACATACTTTGTATGTCCTCATTTTCTTCCATACTAAACAAGAGTGTTACGTTTTACCTGAGTGGAACCCTCATACGTTAACGCAAGAGTGTCCCACATTTGTTTTGCGCTTTTGAGACTGTGCACCTTGTTGTATTCTTGTTCGCTCAGTGCACACATGATGATGTTTCTGGCTCTGGAGTTGAGATAAAATCTTTGTTTTTGCTCTTCCGTCCATCTAGCCTTTGGGATTTCGTTGAGGCTCGCATCAAGTGGAATATAGTGGCCCATCTCCACAACTTCCCACATGTCAATATGGCTAGATTCAAAGAATGCTATCATTCTTTGTTTCCAGTAATCATATTTGACACCCTTGAAGAGTGGTGGTCTGTTCACAGCTTGTCCTTCATTTTCCATCTTTCTTAGGATCTTTCCTCTGTATTGCTAAGTACTCAACCCAAGAGGTCGAGCTCTGATGCCAACTGAAATATAGAGAAATACACTAGAAGAGGGGTTGAATAGTGTATTTATAATTTCTTTGAAAAACTTTAACTAATGTGAAGATAGTATATCTTAAGTTTTACAAGAACTTAGTAAAATAGAAGATTATGCTATCGTCCAGCAGTTCAAAAGCAACAGTCCAATGAAACTGCTTTTTCTTGCTTTTCGTTAGAACACACGTAAAAGATAATCGTATGTGTAAAGAAACACTTTCGTAGTATGTTGAAGAGATAGTTTAATAGATATGCAAATAAGCTAGAAAGCGAGAGAATAGAACACTTAGTTTTATACTGGTTCACTCAACTGAGCTACGTCCAGTTCTCCTTCAAAAACTTTTGAAGGGTTCTACTAATCAAGATCTGATTACTCTCAAGTATTCTAACCTTGCCACTTCTGGCTACAAGAATTCTCTAGGCCACTCCTGGCACACCTTTAATCTCCCCTTGAGATTAAACACAAACCCAAGTATTCTTTAACACTAAGCCACTCCTGGCTTTCCAAACAGAATTGTTTGAGTATAGAAAGTAAGACTAACTCTCACAGAGAGGATATTACAGTAAACACGAATATACAGAATCGCTTAGCAAAGCTAAGAAGAAAGCTCGTTTTGCTTAAGTATTGATTGTCCAGTCGTTTTGACAGAGATTCAGCTCTTTATAAATTTTTCGTCAGTCTGATACATGAGCTCATTCCTCTATTTATAGGCAGCTTGTTGAAAGGTATCCGTTGTGGGATCTGTTCCTTTGCCAAGAGCGGTTCTCTCCAAAGCATGTGACCGTTGTCACGTTTTGACTTAGGGTGGAGAGATAGAGGAGACAGCCGTACATATAGCGCCTCTCCTACTTGTACTTTTTTTGCAGAGAGAAGCTTCTTCTTTTCCTGTTCAATACTATTCGAAAAATCAAATAGAATGACATATTAAAATGTGAGAGAATAATCGTTGCATTATATAGAATCAACATTGAAAACGTATTTCCTTATAATATTAATTTAAGATAGAAACTACAGAGTGGGTTATATAGTCATTGGACGCTTGCTCTCACAGGAGCATTGGACGCTGGCTGTAGAATTCTTACAAAACACATTTGGACACTTTTCTTATTAAAACATAAAGTCGAGGTTTGAGAGATACAATACCATTGCGGAATTGGACGACGTAAATCCTATAACACTCAAACTAGATCATTAGATACTTCAAAATTTATCCTTTAGTTGTTATCATCAAAACTGAAATTCGAGGGGTTGGACATCGTCCAAGGTCTTAGAACCTAACAACCAAAACCCAAAAGTGTTATTTTCGCACGAAAATTGCACAAATGGCCGAAAATGCACCACGGGCACAAAAATTGCACCATGGGGCACCACGGACCTGAAAACTGAAAAGTGTTCCCAGCATTAAAGGTTATTATGCATAAGAATGCACCAGGGATCATGGGGCACCAAAACCCAAAATTCTTATTTTCGCACGAAAATTTCACAATGGGCCGAAAATGCACCACGTGCACCATAATTGAACCACGGGGCACCTCGGACCTCAATACTTAAAAGTGCTTCGAGCATTATGGTATTTTATGCTTAAGAATGCACAGGGATCACGGGGCACCAAAACCAAAAAGTCTTATTTTCACATGAAAATTGCACAAATGGCCGAAAATGCACCACCGGCAGAAAAGTTGGACCACGGAGCACCACAGACCTCAAAACTGAAAAGTGTTCCAAGCATTATGGTTTTTTATTTATAACAATGCACCAGGGATCACGGGGCACCAAAACCCAAAAGTCTTGTTTTCGCATGAAAACTGCACATTGGGCCTAAAATGCACCCCGGGTACCAAAATTGGACCACGGGGCACCTCAGACCTCAAATCTGAAAAGTGCTCTGAGCATTATGGTTTTTTATGCATAAGAATGCACCAGGGTTCACAGGGCACAAAAACCCAAAAGTCTTATTTTCGAACGAAAATTGCATAAATGGCAGAAAATGCACCACTATCACCAAAATTGGACCATGGGGCACCACGGACCTCAAAACTGAAAAGTGATCCAAGCATTAAGGGTTTTTATGCATAAGAATGCACCAAGGATAACGGGGCATCAAAACCCAAAAGTCTTATTTTCACAGGAAAATTGCACAAATGGCCGAAAATGCACTCCCGGCACCAAAATTATACCACGAGGTACCACGGACCTCAAAACTGAAAAGTGTTCCGAGCATTATGGTTTTTTATGCATAAGAATGCACCAGGGATCATGGGGCACCAAAACCCAAAAGTCTTATTTTCGCACGAAAACTGCACAATGGGCCTAAAATGCACGACGGGAACCAAAATTGGACCACGGGGCACCTCGGACCTCAATACTTAAAAGTGCTCCAAGAATTATGGTTTTTTATGCATAAGAATGCACCAAGGATAACGGGGCATCAAAACCCAAAAGTCTTATTTTCACACGAAAATTGCACAAATGGTCGAAAATACATCCCCGGCACCAAAATTGAACCACAGGGCACCATAGACCTCAAAAATGAAAAGTGTTCCAAGCATTATGGTTTTGTATGCATAAGACTGGACCAAGGATCACGGGGTACCAAAACCCAAAAGTCCGATTTTCGTATGAAAATTCCACATTGAGCTGAAAATGCACCACAGGCACCAGAATTGGACCACGGGGCACCACGAACCTCAAAACTGAAAAGTGTTCTAAACATTACGGTTTTCTATGCATATGAATGCACCAGGGATCACGGGGCACCAAAACCCAAAAGTCTTATTTTAGCACGAAAATTGCACAAATGGCCGAAAATGCACCACCAACACCAAAATTGGACAACGAGGCACCACGGACCTCAAAACTGAAAAGTGTTCCGAGCATTATGGTTTTTTGTGCCTAAGAATGCACCAGGGATCACGGGGCACCAAAACACAAAAGTCTTATTTTCGCACGAAAATTTCACAAATGGCCGAAAATGCACCACCGGCACCAAAATTGAACCACGGGGCACCATGGACCTCAAAACTGACAAGTGCTCGAAGCATTATGAATTTTTATGCATAAGAATGGACCAGGGATCACGGGACACCAAAACGAAAAAGTCTTATTTTTGCACGAAAATTGCACAAATGGCCGAAAATGCACCACCGGCGCCAAAATTGGACCACGGGGCACCACGAACCTCAAAACTGAAAAGTGTTCCGAGCATTATTTTTTTTATGCATAAAAATGTCCCAGGGATCACGGGGCCCCAATACCCAAAAGTCTTATTTTCGCACGAAAATTGTACAATGGGCCGAAAATGCAACACGGGCACCAAAATTGGACCACGGGCCACCTCGGACCTCAAAACTGAAAAGTGCTCTGAGCATTATTTTTTTATGCATAAAAATGCACCAGGGATTACGAGGCACCAATACCAAAAAGTCTTATTTTCGCACGAAAATTGCACAATGGGCCGAAAATGCACCACCGGCACAAAAATTGGACCACGGGGAACCTTGGACCTCAAAACTGAAAAGTGCTCTGAGCATTATGGTTTTTTGTGCATAAGAATGCACCATGGATCACGGGACACCAAAACGAAAAAGTCTTATTTTTGCACGAAAATTGCACAAATGGCCGAAAATGCACCACCGGCGCCAAAATTGGACCACGGGGCACCACGAACCTCAAAACTGAAAAGTGTTCTGAGCATTATTTTTTTTATGCATAAGAATGCACCAGGGATCACGGGGCACCAAAACCCAAAAGTATTATTTTCGCACAAAAAATTGCACAATGGGCCAAAAATTCACCACGGGCACCAAAATTGGACCATGGGGCACCACGCACCTCAAAACTGAAAAGTGTTACGAGCATTATTTTTTTATGCATAAAAATGCACCAGGGATTACGAGGCACCAATACCCAAAAGTCTTATTTTCGCACAAAAATTGCACAATGGGCCGAAAATGCACCACCGGCACAAAAATTGGACCACGGGGAACCTTGGACCTCAAAACTGAAAAGTGCTCTGAGCATTATGGTTTTTTATGCATAAGAATGCACCATAGATCACGGGACACCAAAACCCAAAAGTCTTATTTTCGCATGAAAATTGCACAAATGGCCGTAAATGCATCACCGGCTCCAAAGTTGGACCACGGGGCACCTCGAACCTTAAAACTGAAAAGTGCTCCGAAGATTATGGTTTTTTATGCATAAGATTGCACCAGGGATCACGGGGCACCAAAACCCAAAAGCCTTATTTTTGCACGAAAATTGGACAATGGGCTAAAAATGCACCACCGGCACCGAAATTGGACCACGAGGCACCACGGACCTCAAAACTGAAAAGTGCTCCAAGCAATATGATTTTTTAGGCATGAGAATGCACCAGGGACCACGGGGCACCAAAACCCAAAATTCTTATTTTCGCATGAAATTTTCACAAATGGCCGAAAATGCACCACCGGCACGAAAATTGGACCACGGGGCACCACAAACCTCAAAACTGAAAAGTTTTTCGAGCATTATTCTTTTTATACATAAAAATGCACCAAGGATCACGGGGCACCAATACCCAAAAGTCTTTTTTTTGCACGAAAATTGCACAATGCGCCGAAAATGCACCACGGCACCAAAATTGGACCACGCGGCACCTCGGACCTCAAAACTTAAAAGTTGTCCGAGCATTATGGTGTTTTAGGCATAAGAATGCACCAGGGATCACAGCGCACCAAAACCCAAAAGTCTTATTTTTGCATGAAAATTTCAGAAATGGCAGAAAATGCACCACCGGCACCAAAATTGGACCACGAGGCACCACGAAACTCCAAACTGAAAAGTGCTCCAGGCATTATGATTTTTTATGCATAAGAATGCACCAGGGATCGCGGGGCACCAAAACCCAAAAGTCTTATTTTCGCATGAAATTTTCATAAATGGTCAAAATGCACCACCGATACCAAAATTGGACCACGGGGCACCACAGACCTCAAAACTGAAAAGTATTCCAAGCTTTATGGTTTTTTATGCATAAGAATGCACCAGGGATCTTGGGGCACCAAAACCCAAAAGTCTTACTTTCGCACGAAAATTGCACAAATGGCCAAAAATACACCACCGGCACCAAAATTGGACCACGAGGCACTACGAACCTCAAAACTGAAAAGTGTTCCAAACATTTATTTTTTTATGCATAAAAATGCACCAGGGATCACGGGGCACCAATACCCAAAAGTCTTATTTTCGCACGAAAATTGTACAATGGGCCGAAATTGCACCACTGGCACCAAAATTGGACCACGGGGCTCCTCGGACCTCAAACCTGAAAAGTGCTCTGAGCATTATAGTTTTTTATGCATAAGAATGCACCAGGGATCACAGGGCACCAATACCCAAAAGTCTTATTTTCGCACTAAAATTGCACAATGGGCCGAAAATGCACCACGACACCAAAGTTGGACCACGCGGCACCTCGGACCTCAAAACTTAAAAGTTGTCCGAGCATTATGGGTTTTTAGGCATAAGAATGCACCAGGGATCACGAGGCACCAAAACCCAAAAGTCTTATTTTCACACGAATATTGTAGATATGGCCGTAAATGCACCACCGGCACCAAAATTGGACCACGGGACATGTCGGACCTCAAAACTTAAAAGTGTTCCAGGCTTTATTCTTTTTATGCATAAAAATGCACCAGCGATCACGGGGCACCAAGACACA
The DNA here is from genome assembly GCA_026413185.1 of Pueraria montana var. lobata. Classification (NCBI taxonomy): domain Eukaryota; kingdom Viridiplantae; phylum Streptophyta; class Magnoliopsida; order Fabales; family Fabaceae; genus Pueraria; species Pueraria montana. The sequence continues at coordinate 76,266,068 of CM048648.1, forward strand.
AAAGTCTTATTTTCGCACGAAAATTGCATAATGGGCCGAAAATTCACCACGGGCACCAAAATTGGACCACGGGGCACCTCGGACCTCAAAACTGAAAAGTCCTCCGAGCATTATGGTTTTTTATGCATAAGAATGCACCTTGGATCATGGAGCACCAAAAACCAAAAGTCTTATTTTCGCACGAAAATTGCACAAATGGCCGTAAATGCACCACCGGCACCAAAATTGGACCACGGGGCACCCCGAACCTCAAAACTGAAAAGTGCTCCGAATATTATGGTTTTTTATGCATAAGAATGCACCAGGGATCACGGGCAACCAAAATTGGACCATGCGGGACCATGTACCTCAAATCTGAAAAGTGCTCCAAGCATTATGATTTTTTATGCATAAGAATGTGTCAGGGATCACTGGGCACCAAAACCCAAAATTCTTATTTTCATACGACAATTGCACAAATGGCCGAAAATGCACCACCTACACAAAAATTGGACCACAGGGCACCACGGACCTCAAAACTGAAATGTGTTTGACGCTTTATGGTTTTTTATGCATAAGAATGCACCAGGGATCATGGGGCACCAAAACCCAAAAGTCTTATTTTCGCACAAAAATTGCACAAATTGCCGAAAATGCACCACAGGCACCAAAATTGGACCATGGGGCACCACGGACCTCAAAACTGAAAAGTGTTCCAATCTTTATGGTTTCTTATGCATAAGAATGCACCAGGGATCACGGGGCACCAAAACCCAAAAGTCTTATTTTTGCACGAAAATTGCACAATGGGCCGAAAATGCACCACGGGCACCAAAATTGGACCACGGGGCACCTTGGACTTCAAAACTTAAAAGTGCTACAAGAATTATGGTTTTTATGCATAAGAATGCACCAGGGATCACTGGGCACCAAAAGCCAAAAGTCTCATTTTCGTACGACAATTGCGCAAATGGCCGAAAATGCACCACCAATACCAAAATTGGTCCACAGGGCATCACGGAACTCAAAACTGAAAAGTGTTCCAAGCTTTATGGTTTTTTATGCGAAAGAATGCACCAGGGATCACGGGGTACCAAAACCCAAAAGTCTTATTTTCGCACGAAAATTGCACAATGGGCTGAAAATGCACCACGGGCACCAAAATTGGACCACGGGGCACCACAGAACTCAAAACTGAAAAGTGTTCCAAGCTTTATGGTTTTTTATGCATAAGAATGCACCAGGGAGCACGGGGTACCAAAACCCAAAAGTCTTATTTTCGCACAAAAATTGCACAGATGGCCGAAACTGCACCACAGGCACCAAAATTGGACCATGGGGCCCCACGGACCTCAAAACTGAAAAGTTTTCCAAGCTTTATGGTTTCTTATGCATAAGAATGCACCAGGGATCACGGGGCACAAAAACCGAAAACTCTTATTTTCGTACGGAAACTGCACAAATAGTCGAAAATGCACCACCAACACCAAAATTGGACCACGAGGCACCACGGACCTAAAAAATGAACAGTGTTCTGAGCATTATGGTTTTTTATGCATAAGAATGCACCAGGGATCACGGGGCACCAAAACCCAAAAGTCATATTTTCGCACGAAAATTTCACAAATGGCCGAAAATGCACCACCGACACCAAAATTGAACCATGGGGCACCATGGACCTCAAAACTGAAAAGTGCTCAAAGCATTGTGACTTTTTATGCATAAGAATGCACTAGGGATCACGGGGCACCAAAACACAAAAGTCTTATTTTCGCACGAACATTGCACAATGGGCTAAAAATACACCACGGGCACCAAAATTGGACCATGGGGTACCTCGGACCTCAAAACTGAAAAGTCCTCTGAGCATTATGGTTTTTTATGCATAAGAATGCACCTTGGATCACAGGGCACCAAAACCCAAAAGTCCTATTTTCGTAAGAAAATTGCACAAATGGCCGAAAATGCACCACCAACACCAAATTGGGCCACGAGGCACCACGGACCTCAAAACTGAAAAGTGTTCTGAGCATTATGGTTTTGTATGCATAAGAATGCACCAGGGATCATGGGGCACAAAAATCCAAAAGTCTTATTTTCGCACGAAAATTGGACAATGGGCTGAAAATGCACCACGGGCACCAAAATTGGACAACGGGGCACCTCGGACCTCAAAGCTGAAAAGTGCTCTATGCATTATGGTTTTTTATGCATAAGAATGCACCATGGATCACGGGGCACCAAAACCCAAAAGTCTTATTTTCACACGAAAATTGCACAAATGGCCGTAAATGCACCACCGGCACCAAAATTGGACCACGGGGCACCACGAACCTCAAAACTGAAAAGTGCTCCGAAGACTATGGTTTTTTATGCATAAGAATGCACCAGGGATCACGGGGCACCAAAACCCAAACGTCTTATTTTCGCACGAAAATTGCATAGTGGGCCAAAAATGCACCACAGGCACCAAAATTGGACCACGCGGCACCTCGGACCTCAAAACTGAAAAGTGTTCCAAGCTTTATGGTTTCTTATGCATAAGAATGCACCAAGGATCACAGGGCACCAAAACCCAAAAGTCTTATTTTCGTACGAAAATTGGACAAATGGTCGAAAATGCACCACCAACACCAAAATTGCACCACGAGGCACCACGGACCTCAAAACTGAAAAGTGTTCCAAGCATTATGGTGTTTTATGGATAAGAATGCACCAGGGATCACGGCGCACCAAAACCCAAAAGTCTTATTTTTGCACGAAAATTGCACAAATGGCCGAAAATGCACCACGGCCTCCAAAATTGGACCACGGGGCATGTCGGACCTCAAAACTAAAAAGGGCTCCAAGCATTATGGATTTTTATATATACCAATGCACCAGGGATCATGGGGCACCAAAACCCAAACGTCTTATTTTCGCACGAAAATTTCACAAATGATCAAAAATGCACCACCTGCACGAAAATTGGACCACGGGGCACGTCGGACCTCAAAACTGAAAAGTGCTCTGAGCATTATGGTTTTTTATGCATAAGAATGCATAAGGGATCACGGGGCACCAAAAACCAAGAGTCTTATTATCGCACGATAATTGCACCAATGGCCGAAAAAGCACCACGGGCACCAAAATTGGACCACGGGACACCTCGGACCTCAAAACTTAAAAGTGCTATGAGCATTATGGTTTTTTATGCATAAGAATGCGCATGGGATAACGAGTTACAAAAACCCAAAAGTCTTATTTTCGCCCAAAAATTTCACAAATGGCCGAAAGTGCACCACCGGCACCAAAATTGGACAACGGGCACCACGAACCTCAAAACTAAAAAATGTTCCGAGCATTATGGTTTTTATGTATAATAATGCACCAGGGATCATGGGGCACCAAGACCCAAAATTCTTATTCTCGCACGAAAATTGCACAAATGGCCGAATATGCACCACTGGCACCAAAATTGGACCACGAGGCAGCACGAACCTCAAAACCGAAAAGTACTATAAGCATTATGGTTTTTTATGCCTAAGAATGCACCAGGGATCACGGGGCACCAAAACCTAATAGTCTTATTTTTCCACGAAAACTTCACAAATGGCCAATAATGCACCACTTGCACCAAAATTGGACCACGAGGCACCACGAACCTCAAAACTGAAAATTGTTTCGAGCATTATGATTTTTTATGCATAAGAATCCACCAGGGATCATGGGGCACCATAAGCCAAAAGTCTTATTTTAGAACGAAAATTGCACAATTGGCCGAAAATGCATCACGGGCACAAAAATTGGACCACGAGGCACCTCGGACCTCAAAACTTTAAAGTTCTCCAAGCATTATGGTTTTTTATGCATAACAATGCACCAGGGATCAAGGGGCACCAAAACCCAAAAGTCTTATTTTTGCACAAAAATTTCACAAATGGCCAAAAATGCACCACCGGCACCAAAATTGAACCACGGGGCACCACGGACCTCAAAACTGAAAAGTTCTACAAGCATTATGATTTTTTATGAATAAGAATGCACCAGGAATCACGGGGCACCAAAACCCAAAAGTCTTATTTTCGCACGAGAATTGCACAAATGGCCGAAAATCCACCACCGGCACCAAAATTGGACCACGGGGCACCACGGACGTCAAAATTGAAAAGTGTTCCAAGCATTATGGTTTTTTATGCATAAGAATGCACAAGGGATCACGGGGCACCAATACCCAAAAGTCTTATTTTCGCACGAAAATTGCACAATGGGACAAAAATGCATCACGAGAACCAAAATTGGACAACGGGACACCTCGGATCTCAAAACTAAAAAGTGCTCCAAGCATTATCGTTTTTTATGCATAAGAATGCACTAGGGATCACGGGGCACCAAAACCTAAAAGTCTTATTTTCGCACGAAAATTTCACAAATGGCCGAAAATCCACCACGCACCGAAAACTAAAAAGTGCTCCGAGCATTATGGGTTTTTATGCATAAGAATCCATCGGGATCACGGGGCACCAAAAGTCCGATTTTCGCCCGAAAATTCACAAATGGCCGAAAATGCACCACTGGCACCAAAATTGGACCACGGGGCACCACGGACCTCAAAACTGAAAAGTGCTCTAAGGATTATGATTTTTTATGCATAAGAATGCACCAGGGATCACGGGGCACCAAAATCCAAAAGTCTTATTTTCGCATGAAAATTGCACAATGGGCCGAAAATGCACCACCGGCACCAAAATTGGACCACGGGGCACCACGGACCTCAAAACTGAAAAGTGTTCCAAGCATTATGGTTTTTTATGCATAAGAATGAACCAGGGATCATGGGGCACCAAAATCCAAAAGTCTGATTTTCGCCCGAAATTTTCACAAATGGCCGAAAATGCACAATTGGCACCAAAATTGGACCACGGGGCACAACAGACCTCAAAACTGAAAAGTGCTCCTAGGATTATGATTTTTTATGCATAAGAATGCACCAGGGATCACGGGGCACCAAAATCCAAAAGTCTTATTTCTGCACGAAAATTGCACAATGGGCCCAAAATGCACCACCGGCACAAAAATTGGACCACGGGGCACCACTGACCTCAAAACTGAAAAGTGTTCCAGGCATTATGGTTTTTTATGCATAATAATGAACCAGGAATCACGGGGCACCAAAACCCAAAAGTCTGATTTTCGCCCGAAAATTTCACAAATGGCCGAAAATGCACCACTGGCACCAAAATTGGACCACGGGGCACCACAGACCTCAAAACTGAAAAGTGCTCTAAGGATTATCATTTTTTATGTATAAGAATGCACCAGGGACTACTAGGCACCAAAACCCAAAATTCTTATCTTCGCACGAAAATTGCACAAATGGCCGAAAATGCACCACCGGCACCAAAATTGGACCACCAGGCACCACAGACCTCAAAACTGAAAAGTGCTCTGAGGAATATGATTTTTTATGCATAAGAATGCTCCAGGGATCACAGGGCACCAAAATCCAAAAGTCTTATTGTTGCACGAAAATTGCACAAAGGGCATAAAATGCACCACGTGCACCAAAATTGGACCACGGGGCACCTCAAACCTCAAAACTGAAAAGGGCTCCAAGCATTATAGTTTTTTATGCATAAGAATGCACCAAGGTTCACAGGGCACCATAACCCAAAAGTCTTATTTTCGCACGAAAACTGCACAATGGGCCGAAAATGCACCACGGACACCAAAATTGGACCACTGGGCACCTCGGACCTCAAAACTGAAAAGTGCTTTGACAATTATGATCTTTTATGCATAAGAATGCACTAGGGATCACGGTGCACCAAAACCCAAAAGTCTTATTTTCGCACGAAAACTGCACAATGGGCCGAAAATGCACCACGGACACCAAAATTGGACCACGGGGAACCTCGGACCTCAATACTTCAAAGTGGTCTGAGAATTATGGTTTTTTATGCATAAGAATGCACTAGGGATCATGGGGCACCAAAACCCAAAAGTCTTATTTTCGCACGAAAACTGCACAATGGGCCGAAAATGCACCACGGACACCAAAATTGGACCACGGGGCACCTCGGACCTCAAAACTGAAAAGTGCTTCGACAATTATTATTTTTTATGCATAAGAATGCACCAGGGATCTCGATGCACAAAAACCCAAAAGTCTTATTTTCGCACGAAAACTGCACAATGGGCCGAAAATGCACCACGGACACCAAAATTGGACCACGGGGAACCTCGGACCTCAATACTTCAAAGTGGTATGAGAATTATGATTTTTTATGCATAAGAATGCACCAGGGATCACGGGGCACCAAAACCCAAGAGTCGTATTTTCGCACGAAAATTGCACAAATGGCCGAAAATGCACCACCGGCACCAAAATAGTACCACGGGGCACCACGGACCTCAAAATTGAAAAGTGTTCTGAGCATTATGGTTTTTTATGTAACACCCCGAATTTTGGTGCTTAGGATTAAATAAGAAATTAACCTCTTAATTAGTGATTAATTGAGTAATTGAGAAAAATAATGGAAATAATTAAAATAAACATTATTTAGTTAAGGATTAAGTAGAGACATTACATGATTAGTAGAGGAAAATTCAAAATTTGAAAAGTCAAAGATATACTCACTTTAGTCAAAGTCAATGGGAAGGGTTTTGGTCAACTCATTAATGGCATTGTTATAATTAAGTGTAACTTGTGTCTAGAATCTAAAATTAGACTTTTAAGAGCATGATTAATTTACTAATGGGCCTAGAATAAATTTAATTAGTAAAATTAATTGTTCTAAAGTAATTGGTGATTTAGAAAATTTAATTAAGGTAACTAAACAAAATGGTGTGCAATTTGTTTAATTAAAATATAGTGCAATTTGTTTAATTAAAGACTAAAAGAACTAGTTAGCAACTAAATGAATGCGAGACATCAAATCTTCATTAATGAAGTGAAAATAATTTAAAAAAAATCAAGTTTTAACCATGATTTGACCAAAAGTCAACTCTGGTCAAAGGAAGGAATATTCTCATTAATGGCATTTTCGTAATTATGTGTTTTTAAGCTAAAAAAATTATTTTGGACACAAATAAAATTATAATAATTATAATTAAGCATGAAAGTGATCTAAGTTCAGCAAAAATAATTAAAGTGAATTAATTATTAATTTTGGCAATTTATTTAGTATTTTGGACCTAGAAAATTCATTTTAAGTCCAAATTGAGTGATTCCAAAGGCATTATCTTTGGAAAATTAAATGCTACATTTTAAGAATATTTTAGAGCTAAAAAAATCGAAACTCATATCAGCTAATCACTTAAACACAATTAAGTTTAGAAAAATCCTTTTATTTTTATTTTGTGGGACCTACCCTTAGGGTTTTGGGGTCCCCTATATAAGCTAAGAGGGACCCCTTCCCCCACAAGTGCAGCATCCAGTCTCAACAGCCAAGGTGCAGAGAGAAATTTCACTCTCTCTTGTGGTGAGAGTCTCTCATCCTCTCCATGTTCTTCTTCCCTTCTCTCTAGCTTTTCCTCCACTAACTCTCTTCCTTTTTCTTTGCATTTTTAATATGTTGTAGAGCTCACCAAGCTCTAGCTTTGGGTGGTTGGAAATTTTGTTTTGAGCACTTGAGCTTAGGAAACCAAGGTATGGGAGGGATTTTCTGTTCTCTTTGAGCCTAAAATTGTTTATGTTGGATCCTATTATGATGGGTCAAGTTTGTTTGCAAATATATGTGAGTTTGAACTTGTGTCATGTATATAAAGTGTGATTTTTCGTTACTGTTTTGTGGTCTGGAAAAATGGGTGTACTTTTTGATGTTTTTGATCTCAAAAATGAGTTCCTCGGATCCAAAAACCTAGGGTTACATGTAAAGTATGTTATTTTTGAGCACTTGAGCCATTTGTTATGAATTTCTTAAGTTTTGAGCCATTTATCTAAATGTTCTTGTTCTGTTTTGTGAGGCAAGTGTGTGGTTGCCCTTGACCGTTTGTGGTACCAAAAATGGTCTTTCTATGCTCTAAAATATAGAAGTGTATATGTGGGATGTTTGGAAAATGGATTGTGAATCTTTAGAAAAAATTTTGTTTGGTAAAATTTTGGATTTTTTAGCACTGTTCCTCTGTTTCGAAAATCTGTAATTATGGGGCTGGAATTGGCTGTAATGGACTTCAAAATTAGTTTTCTCATGCTTTAAAACCTAGGGTTGCATATAAATTTCGTTGAAAACCGATTTCTATAGCAACGGGAAATTTATTTTTGAGTTTAAAGCCCTTTTTACGTTGTTCTGTACCTGTTTCGAAATTCTCTAATTATGGGGCTGGAATTGGCTGTAATGGACCACAAAATTAGCTTTCTCATGCTTTAAAACCTATGGTTGCATATAAATTTTGTTGAAAACCGGTTTCTATAGCAGCGGAAAATTTATTTTTGAGTTTAAAGCCCTTTTTACGTTGTTCGGTACCTGTTTCGAAATTCTGTAATTATGGGGCTGGAATTGGCTGTAATGGACCTCAAAATTAGCTTTCTCATGCTTTAAAACCTAGGGTTGTATATAAATTTCGTTGAAAACCAATTTCTATAGCAACGGAAAATTTATTTTTGAGTTTAAAGCCCTTTTTACGTTGTGCTGTACCTGTTACGAAATTCTGTAATTATGGGGCTGGAATTGGCTGTGATGGACCTCAAATTAATCTTTCTCATGCTTTAAAACCTAGGGTTGCATATAAATTTCGCCGAAAAACGATTTCTATAGCAACGGGAAATTTATTTTTTAAGTTTTGTGCCGTTTTGTTGAATTTTGCAACTGTTTTGAAATTAATAGTTTTTATAGTTGGAATTTACTCTTTTAGACCAGAAAAATGGGTTCTTTACATCCTAAAACCTAGGAATGCATATTTGGTTCGTCAATACATCAATGGGAATTAAATTTCGAAGTTTTAAACCCTTTTTCTTGAATTTTTGAACCCATTTCGGGTTGGGTGTCTAACCACTGGAAATTTAAGCTTTAAAAGCCTAAAATATGTATTTTGTGATGGAATATGATAGTTAACATGTACATAGAGGTTGTGACTTAAATTGTGAGCATTTGGAACCCAAAATAAAAAGTTACGATACTTGAAAATTTGGATGTTGTGGTGGCTGCGGGTTTGGCCCAAAGGTTTGTAAAGTGTGATGAATTTAAATTGTATAAATGTTTGAATGTATTCTCGTTGTGAAATTATTAGCAAAGACCGAGAGGGCATGACCTCCGGCACTTGGTTGTTGAATTACGTATGTATTACTATGTTGTAAATACGCATGACCAATTATTGTTAAGACCGAGAGGATGTGACCTCCGGCGTTGATACGAATTGTTGGATATTTCCTGTGTATATATTGCCTCTGTGATATGAGTTCGAGGGGCGTTGTCCCTCGGCAATGCATGTTGGTTTTGCTTGTGCATGAGTAGGATAGATGAGTTGGAGTGCCCGAGGCACCCATGTGTGTGCAAGTGGATATATCCACTTTGAAAGGTCATATTGTTCATGACACTGAGAGATTAGAAAGGATGTGATCATGTACGGAATCGTTGTAAGGAGTGGATGGCTCACAGTTGGTACGCTGGGGAATAGATCGTTCGGCCCAAAGGAGTCCTGGGGGAAATGGTGTCAAGTTGTGACGACTCTGACTAAGGCGAAAAGCCCAGTTAGTATGGGGGACTCACACTACCGACTTGGCATTCCCGACTAGAGCGAGGCTATAGCCAAGGTTGGTGAGAGCGACGTTCCATTTGTACCACCTACGTCGTGTACTCCCAATCATCATCCACATAAATGCATAAGACCATTAAAACCTGGGAGGTTTAATGGCAATGGGGCCCATAGGAATAGATGTTGTGAGATAGATATTAGTGATAGGATTATCGTGAGTGTCGTCGCTAGAGTACCACACACAGTGGTCGTATAGGTTGTTTGGGACTGAAAGTCCATTTGTTTGTGGCGACCAAGGAGGTAGAGAATTCACTCCCATGTTTTTATTTTTCAGAGAAGGTTTGTTGGCCCTATACGAATGATGAAGACGGAGTGGGGATACTATGCCAAGTGCCAGTGACGCAAATGGATATGTTTAAGGAAGAAGAGGATGCCTCTGAGGATGCCTCATGGGTATTTTGAGTTTTAATTTTCATTGAGTCACTGCTCTGAGTCTTAGTCCTTTTCTTGTCTAAATGAGGGTAGACTAGGATTTTGTATTATGATGTATCATTTTCCTTCATGTGACTTATTTGAAAAAGATGTATTCGTTCTTAAGGATGTAAAAGTGTATTCAGTTTGTGTAACAGAATTGTCAAATGATAAAATTGAGGATGTTTAAAAGAAGTTCTATAACATTTTAATGGTTTGCTGTGGTTATGATGTTTTGATAACCCGAGTTCAGTTTATTAAGAAATTTCATTTCACAAAAAGGGTGTTTTTAAATTTACGATAAGTTAACAAGGATAATTCTTCTTTTGGAGTTAAAATTAATAAGTTTTGAAAGTTAAAAAGGGAATAAATTTCCTTGTATTTTGATGGTTACTTTACAATCCAGAATAAAAATCATTTTCGCTAATAATGCTAATATCTAGAAATTCCTTAATAGAAAAATAGGGTGTTACACACCAAAACCCAAAAGTCTTATTTTCGCACGAAAATTGCATAATGGGCCGAAAATGCACCATGGGCACCAAAATTGGACCACGGGGCACCTCGGACCTCAAAACTTAAAAGTGCTTCAAGCATTATGGTTTTTTATGCACAAGAATGCACCAAGGATCACGGGGCACCAAAATCCAAAACTCTTATTTTCACACGAAAATTGCACAAATGGTCGAAAATGCACCCCCGACACCAAAATTGGACCACTGGGCACCACGAACCTCAAGACTAAAAACTGTTCCGAGCATTATGGTTTTTTATGCATAAGAATGCACCAGGGTTCACGGGGCACCAAAACCCAAAAGTCTTATTTTTGCACGAAAATTGCACTAATGGCCGGAAATGCACCACCGGTACCAAAATTGGATCACGGGGCACAACGGACCTCATTACTTAAAAGTGTTCCAAGCATAATGGTTTTTTATGCATAAGAATGCACAAGGGATCATGGGGCACCAAAACCCAAAAGTTTTATTTTCGCACGAAAATTGCACAAATGGTCGAGAATGCACCACGGGCACCAAAATTGGACCACGGGGAACCACAGACCTCGAAACTGAAAAGTGCTCCAAGCATTATGGTTTTTTATGCATAAGAATGCACCAGGGATCATGGGGGCACCAAAACCCAAAAGTCTTATTTTCGAACGAAAATTGCACAAATGGCCGAAAGTGCACCCCCGGTACCAAAATTGGACCACTGGGCACCACGAACCTCAAGACTAAAAACTGTTCCGAGCATTATGGTTTTTAAGCATAAGAATAAACCAGGGTTCACGGGATACCATAACCCAAAAGTCTTTTTTTCGCACGAAAATTGCACAAATGGCCGAAAATGCACCATCGGTACCAAAATTGGACCACAAGGCACAACGGACCTCATTAATTAAAAGTGTTCCAAGCATAATGGTTTTTTATGCATAAGAAAGCACAAGGGATCATGGGGCACCAAAACCCAAAAGTCTTATTTTCCCACGAAAATTGCACAATGGGCCGAAAATGCAACACGGGCACCAAAATTGGACCACGGGGCACCTCGAACCTCAATACTTGAAAGTGCTCCGAGCATTACGGTTTATTATGCATAAGAATGCACCAGGGATCACGGGGCACCAAAGCCCAAAAGTCTTATTTTCGTGCGAAAATTGCACAGATGCCCGAAAATGCACCAACGGCACCAAAATTGGACCATGGGGCCCCATGAACCTCAAAACTGAAAAATGTTCTGAGCATTATTGTTTTTTATGCATAAGAATGGACCAGGGATCACTGGGCACCAAAACCCAAAAGTCTTATCTTCGCACGAAAATTGTACCAATGGCCGAAAATGCACCATCGGCACCAAAATTGGACCACCGGGCTCCACGGACCTCAAAACTGAAAAGTGTTCTGAGCATTATGGTTTTTTATGCATAAGAATGCATTAGGGATCACGAGGCACCAAAACCCAAAAGTCTTATCTTCGCACGAAAATTGTACAAATGGCCGAAAATGCACCACAGACACAAAAATTGGACCACGGGGCACCACTAACCTCAAAACCAAAAAGTGTTCTGAGCATTATGGTTTTTTATGCATAGGATTGCACCAGGGATCACGGGACACCAAAACCCAAAAGGCTTATTTTCGAGCGAAAATTTCACAATGGGCCGAACATGCACCACGGGCACCAAAATTGGACCACGGGGCACCTCGGACCTCAAAACTAAAAAGTGTTGCAAGAATTATGGTTTTTTATGCATAAAAATGAACCAGGGATCATGGGACACCAGAACCCAAAAGTCTTATTTTCGCACGAAAATTTCACAAATGGCCGAGAATGCACCATTGGCACCAAAATTGGACCACGGGGCACCACGGACCTCAAAACTGAAAAGTGTTCTGAGCAATATCATTTTTTATGCATAAGAATGCACCAGGGATCACAGGGCACCAAAACCCAAAAGTCTTATCTTCGCACGAAAATTGCACAAATGGCCGAAAATGCACCACCGGCACCAAAATTGGACCACGGGGCTCCACGGACCTCAAAACTGAAAACTGTTCTAAGCATTATGATTTTTTATGCATAAGAATGCATCAGGGATGACGGGGCACCAAAACCCAAAAGTCTTATCTTCGCACAAAAATTGTACAAATCGCCGAAAATGCACCACAGACACAAAAATTGGACCACGGGGCTTCACAGACCTCAAAACTGAAAAGTGTTTTGATCATTATGGTTTTTTATGCATCAAAAAGAACCAGGGATCACGGGGCACAAAAACCCAAAGGTCTTATTTTTCCCACAAAAATTGCACAAATGGCCGAAAATGCAGCACCGGCACCAAAATTGGACCACGGGGCTCCACAGACCTCAAAACTGAAAAGTGTTCTGAGCATTATGGTTTTTTATGCATAAGAATGCATCAGGGATCACGGGGCACAAAAACCCAAAAGTCTTATCTTCGCACGAAAATTGTACAAATGGCCGAAAATGCACCACAGACACAAAAATTAGACCACGGGGCACCACTAACCTCAAAACCGAAAAGTGTTCTGAGCATTATGGTTTTTTATGCATAAGATTGCCCCAGGGATCAGGGGGCACCAAAACCCAAAAGGCTTATTTTCGAGCGAAAATTGCACAATGGGCCGAAAATGCACCACGGGCACCAAAATTGGACCACGGGGCACCTCGGACCTCAAATCTGAAAAGTATTCCAAGCATTATGGTTTTTTATGCATAAAAATGAACCAGGGATCACGGGGCACCATAACCCAAAAGTCTTATTTTCGCACGAAAATTGCACAAATGGCCGAGAATGCACCATTGGCACCAAAATTGGACCACGGGGCACCACGAACCTCATAACTGAAAAGTTTTCGAGGATTATGATTTTTGATCCATAAGAATGCACCAGGGATCACGGGGCACCAAAACCCAAAAAGTCTTATCTTCGCACGAAAATTGCACAAATGGCCGAAAATGCACCACCGGCACCAAATTTGGACCATGGTGCTCCACGAACCTCAAAACTGAAAAGTGTTCTGACCATTATGGTTTTTTATGCATATGAATGCATCAGTGATCACGGGGCACCAAAACCCAAAAGTCTTATCTTCGCGCGAATATTGCACAAATGACCGAAAATGCACCACCGGCACCAAAATTGGACCACGGGGCACCACGAACCTCAAAACTGAAAAGTGTTCCAAGCATTATGGTTTTTTATGCATAAAATTGAACCAGGGATCACAGGGCACCAAAATCCAAAAGTCTTATCTTCGCTCAAAAATTGCACAAATGGCCGAAAATGCACCACAGGCACCAAAATTGGACCATGGGGCATCACGGACCTCAAAACTGAAAAGTGTTCCAAATTTTATTGTTTCTTATGCATAAGAATGCACCAGGGATCACGGGGCACCAAAATCCAAAAGTCTTATTTTCGCACGAAAATTGCACAAGGGTTCGAAAATGCGTGGTCACCAAAATTGGACCACGGGGCACCACGAACCTCAAGACTAAACATTGTTCCGAGCATTATGGTTTTTTATGCATAATAATGCACCACGGATCACGGGGCACCAAAACCCAAAAGTCTTTTTTTTGCACGAAAATTGCAAAAAAGGTCGAAAATGCACCGCCGGCACCAAAATTGGACCACGGGGCACCACGAACCTCATGGCTAAACATTGTTCCAAGAATTATGGTTTTTTATGCATAAGAATGCACCACGGATCACGGGGCACCAAAACCCGAAAGTCTTTTTTTTTGCACGAAAATTGCACAAAAGGCCGAAAATGCAGCGCCCGCACCAAAATTGGACCACGGGGCCCCGTGGACCACAATACTTAAAAGTGTTCCAAGCATGATGGTTTTTTATGCATAACAATGCACATGGGATCACGGGGCACCAAAACCCAAAAGTCATATTTTCGCACGAAAATTGCAGCGTGGGCCGTAAATGCACCACAGGCACCAAAATTGGACCACATGGCACCTCAGACCTCAAAATTGAAAAGGGCTCTGAGCATTATGATTTTTAATGAATAAGAATGCACCAGGGTTCACAGGGCACCAAAACCCAAAGGTCTTATTTTTGCACGAAAATTGCAGAAATGACCGAATATACATCGCCGGCACCAAAATTGGACCGCGAGGCACCACGGACCTCAAAACTGAGAAGTACTCCAAGAATTATGGGATTTTAGGCAAAAGAATGCACCAGGGATCACGAGGCACCAAAGCCCTGAAGTCTTATTTTCGTACAAAAATTGCATAATGGGCCGAAAATGCAACACAGGCACCAAAATTGGACCACGGGGCACCTCGGACCTCAAAACTATAAAGTGCTCTGAGCATTATGGTTTTTTATGCATAAGAATGCACCAGGGATCACGGGGCACCAAAACCCTAAAGTCTTATTTTCGCACATAAATTTCACAAATGGCCGAAAATGCACCACTGGCACCAAAATTGGACCTTGGGGCACCACGGACCTCAAAACTGAAAAGTGTTCCGAGCATTATGTTTTATTATGCATAAGAATGCACCAGGGATCACGTGGCACCAAAACCCAAAAGTCTTATTTTTGCACGAAAATTGTACAATGGGCCGAAAATGCACCACGAGCCCAAAAATTGGACCACGGGGCACCTAGGACATGAAAACTGAAAAGTGCTTCCAGCATTATGATTTTTTATGCATAAGCATGCACCAGGGATCACGGGCACCAAAACCTAAAATCTTATTTTCGCACGAAAATTGCACAACTGGCCAAAAATGCACACCCGGCACCAAAATTGGACCACGGGGCACCATGAACCTCAAGACTAAAAACTGTTCTGAGCATTATGGTTTTTTATGCATAAGAATGCACCAAGGATCACAGAGCACCAAAACCCAAAAGTCTTATTTTTGCACCAAAATTGCACAAATGGCCGAATATGCACCACCGGCACCAAAATTGGACCACGAGGCAGCACGGACCTCAAAACCGAAAAGTACCATAAGCATTATGGCTTTTTATGCATCAGAATGCACCAAGGATCACGGGGCACCAAAATCCAAAAGTCTTATTTTCGCACGAAAATTGCACAATGGGCTTAAAATGCACCACGTACACCGAAGTTGGACCACGGGTCACCACGGACCTCAAAACAGAAAAGGGCTCCAAGCATTATAGTTTTTTATGCATAAGAATGCACCAATGTTCACAGGGCACAAAAACCCAAAAGTCTTATTTTCGCACGAAAATTACACAAATGGTCGAAAATGCACCCCCGGCACCAAAATTGGACCACCGGGCACCACGAATCGCAAGACTGAAAGCTGTTCCGAGCATTATAGTTTTTTATGCATAAAAATGCACCAAGGATCATGGGGCTCCAAAACCCAAAAGTCTTGTTTTCGCACGAAAATTGCACAATGGGCCAAAAATGCATGACGGGCGCCAAAATTGGACCACGGGGCACCTCGGACCTCAATACCGAGCATTATGGTTTTTTATGCATAGGAATGCACCAGGGATCACGGGGCACCAAAACCCAAAAGTCTTATTTTCACACAAAAATTGCACAAATGGCCGGAAATGCACCACCGGTACCAAAATTGGACAACGGGGCACAACGGACCTCATTACTTAAAAGTGTTCCAAGCATAATGGTTTTTTATGCATAAGAAAGCACAAGGGATCATGGGGCACCAAAACCCAAAAGTCTTATTTTCCCACGAAAATTGCACAATGGGCCGAAAATGCAACACGGGCACCAAAATTGGACCACGGGGCACCTCGGACCTCAATACTTAAAAGTTCTCCGAGCATTACGGTTTGTTATGCATAAGAATGCACCAGGGATCACGGGGCACCAAAACCCAAAAGTCTTATTTTCGTGCGAAAATTGCACAAATGCCCGAAAATGCACCACCGACACCAAAATTGGACCATGGGGCCCCATGAACCTCAAAACTGAAAAATATTCTGAGCATTATTGTTTTTTATGCATAAGAATGGACCAGGGATCACAGGGCACCAAAACCCAAAAGTCTTATTTTCAAGCGAAAATTGCACAATGGGCCGAAAATGCACCACGGGCACCAAAATTGGACCACTGGGCACCTCGGACCTCAAAACTGAAAAGTGTTCCAAGCGTTATTGTTTTTTATGCATAAAAATAAACCAGGGATCAAGGGGTACCAAAACCCAAAAGTCTTATTTTCACATGAAAATTGCACAATTGGCCGAAAATGTACCACGGGCACCAAAATTGGACCACGGGGCACCACGGACCTCAAAACTGAAAAGTGTTCCGAGCATTATGGTTTTTTATGCATAAGAATGCACCAGGATCACGGGGCACCAAAACCCAAAAGTCTTATTTTCGCACGAAAATTGCACAAATGGCCGAAAATGCACCACGGGCACCAAAATTGGACCACGGGGCACCAAGGACCTCAAAACTGAAAGGTGTTTCGAGCATTATGGTTTTTTATGCGTAAGAATGCACCAGGATCACGGGGCACCAAAACCCAAAAGTCTTATTTTCGCACGAAAATTGCACAATGGGCTTAAAATGCACCATGGACACCAAAATTGGACCACGGGTCACCTCGGACCTCAATACTTAAAAGTGGTCTGAGCATGATGGTTTTTTATGCATAAGAATGCACCAGGGATCACGGGGTACCAAAACGCAAAAGTCTTATTGTCGCACGAAAATTGCACAATGGGCATAAAATGCACCATATGCACCAAAATTGGACGACGGGGAACTTCGAACCTCAAAACTGAAAAGGGTTCCAAGCACTATAGTTTTTTATGCATAAGAATGCACGAAGGTTCACAGGGCACCATAACCCAAAAGTCTTATTTTCGCACAAAAATGGCACAATGGGCCGAAAATGCACCACGGGCACCAAAATTGGACCACGGGGCACCTCGGACCTCAAAACTGAAAAGTGCTTCGAGCATTATGGTTTTTTATGCATAAGAATGCACCAGGGATCACGGGGCACCAAAACCCAAAAGTCTTATTTTCGCACGAAAATTGCACAATGGACCGAAAATGCACCACGGACACCAAAATTGGACCATGGGGCACTTGGACCTCAAAAATGAAAAGTGTTCCGAGCATTATGGGTTTTGATGCATAAGAATGCACCAGGGATCACGGGGCACCAAAACCCAAAATTCTTATTTTCGCACGAAAATTGCAAAATGGACCGAAAATGCACAATGGGCACCAAAATGGGACCACGGGCACCTCGGACCTCAGAAATGAAAAGTGCTCCATGCATTATGGTTTTTTATGCATAAGAATGCACCAGGGATCACGGGGCACCAAATCCCAAAAGTCTTATTTTCGCACTTAAATTGCACAATGGGCCGAAAATGCACCACGGACAAAAAAAATTTGACCACGGGGCACCTCGGACCTCAATACTTGAAAGTGGTCCGAGCATTATGATTTTTTATGCATAAGAATGCACCAGCGATCAAGGGGCCCCAAAACCCAAAAGTTTTATTGTCGCACGAAAATTGCACAAATTGTTGAAAATGCTTCACCGGCACAAAAATTGGACCACCGGGCTCCAGGGACCTCAAAACTGAAAAGGGTTCCGAGCATTATGGTTTTTTTTATGCATAAGAATGCACCAGGGATCACAGGGCACCAAAACCCAAAAGTCTTATTTTCACATGAAAATTGCACAAATGGCCGAAAATTTCACCCCCGACACCAGAATTGGACCACTGGGCACCACGAACCTCAAGACTAAAACTGTTCCAAGCATTATGGTTTTTTATGCATAAGAATAAACCAGGGTTCACGGGGCACCAAAAATCTTATTTTCGCACGAAAATTGCACAAATGGCCGGAAATGCACCACCGGTACCAAAATTGGACAACGGGGAACAACGGACCTCATTACTTAAAAGTGTTCCAAGCATAATGGTTTTTTATGCATAAGAAAGCACAAGGGATCATGGGGCACCAAAACCCAAAAGTCTTATTTTCCCACGAAAATTGCACAATGGGCCGAAAATGCAACACGGGCACCAAAATTGGACCACGGGGCACCTCGGACCTCAATACTTAAAAGTTCTCCGAGCATTACGGTTTGTTATGCATAAGAATGCACCAGGGATCACGGGGCACGAAAACCCAAAAGTCTTATTTTCGTGCGAAAATTGCACAATTGCCCGAAAATGCACCACCAGCACCAAAATTGGACCATGGGGCCCCATGAACCTCAAAACTGAAAAATGTTCTGAGCATTATTGTTTTTTATGCATAAGAATGGACCAGGGATCACAGGGCACCAAAACCCAAAAGTCTTATTTTCAAGCGAAAATTGCACAATGGGCCGAAAATGCACCACGGGCACCAAAATTGGACCACTGGGCACCTCAGACCTCAAAACTGAAAAGTGTTCCAAGAGTTATTGTTTTTTATGCATAAAAATAAACCAGGGATCACGGGGTAACAAAACCCAAAAGTCTTATTTTCGCATGAAAATTGCACAATTGGCCGAAAATGTACCACGGGCACCAAAATTGGACCACGGGGCACCACGGACCTCAAAATTGAAAAGTGTTCCGAGCATTATGGTTTTTTATGCATAAGAATGCACCAGGATCACGGGGCACCAAAACCCAAAAGTCTTATTTTCGCACGAAAATTGCACAAATGGCCGAAAATGCACCACGGGCACCAAAATTGGACCACGGGGCACCAAGGACCTCAAAACTGAAAGGTGTTCCGAGCATTATGGTTTTTTATGCGTAAGAATGCACCAGGATCACGGGGCACCAAAACCCAAAAGTCTTATTTTCGCATGAAAATTGCGCAATGGGCTTAAAATGCACCATGGACACCAAAATTGGACCACGGGTCACCTCGGACCTCAATACTTAAAAGTGGTCTGAGCATGATGGTTTTTTATGCATAAGAATGCACCAGGGATCACGGGGTACCAAAACCCAAAAGTCTTATTATCGCACGAAAATTGCACAATGGGCATAAAATGCACCATATGCACCAAAATTGGACGACGGGGAACTTCGAACCTCAAAACTGAAAAGGGTTCCAAGCACTATAGTTTTTTATGCATAAGAATGCACGAAGGTTCACAGGGTACCATAACCCAAAAGTCTTATTTTCGCACAAAAATGGCACAATGGGCCGAAAATGCACCACGGGCACCAAAATTGGACCACGGGGCACCTCGGACCTCAAAACTGAAAAGTGCTTCGAGCATTATGGTTTTTTATGCATAAGAATGCACCAGGGATCACGGGGCACCAAAACCCAAAAGTCTTATTTTCGCACGAAAATTGCACAATGGACCGAAAATGCACCACGGACACCAAAATTGGACCATGGGGCACTTGGACCTCAAAAATGAAAAGTGTTCCGAGCATTATGGGTTTTGATGCATAAGAATGCACCAGGGATCACGGGGCACCAAAACCCAAAATTCTTATTTTCGCACGAAAATTGCAAAATGGACCGAAAATGCACAATGGGCACCAAAATGGGACCACGGGCACCTCGGACCTCAGAAATGAAAAGTGTTCCATGCATTATGGTTTTTTATGCATAAGAATGCACCAGGGATCACGGGGCACCAAATCCCAAAAGTCTTATTTTCGCACTTAAATTGCACAATGGGCCGAAAATGCACCACGGACAAAAAAAATTTGACCACGGGGCACCTCGGACCTCAATACTTTAAAGTGGTCCGAGCATTATGGTTTTTTATGCATAAGAATGCACCAGCGATCAAGGGGCCCCAAAACCCAAAAGTTTTATTGTCGCACGAAAATTGCACAAATTGTTGAAAATGCTTCACCGGCACAAAAATTGGACCACCGGGCACCAGGGACCTCAAAACTGAAAAGGGTTCCGAGCATTATGGTTTTTTTTATGCATAAGAATGCACCAGGGATCACGGGGCACCAAAACCCAAAAGTCTTATTTTCACATGAAAATTGCACAAATGGCCGAAAATTTCACCCCCGACACCAGAATTGGACCACTGGGCGCCACGAACCTCAAGACTAAAACTGTTCCAAGCATTATGGTTTTTTATGCATAAGAATAAACCAGGGTTCACGGGGCACCAAAAGTCTTATTTTTGCACGAAAATTGCACAAATGGCCGGAAATGCACCACCGGTACCAAACTTGGACAACGGGGCACAACGGACCTCATTACTTAAAAGTGTTCCAAGCATAATGGTTTTTTATGCATAAGAAAGCACAAGGGATCATGGGGCACCAAAACCCAAAAGTCTTATTTTCCCACGAAAATTGCACAATGGGCCGAAAATGCAACACGGGCACCAAAATTGGACCACGGGGCACCTCGGACCTCAATACTTAAAAGTTCTCCGAGCATTACGGTTTGTTATGCATAAGAATGCACCAGGGATCACGGGGCACCAAAACCCAAAAGTCTTATTTTCGTGCGAAAATTGCACAAATACCCGAAAATGCACCACCGGCACCAAAATTGGACCATGGGGCCCCATGAACCTCAAAACTGAAAAATGTTCTGAGCATTATTGTTTTTTATGCATAAGAATGGACCAGGGATCACAGGGCACCAAAACCCAAAAGTCTTATTTTCAAGCGAAAATTGCACAATGGGCCGAAAATGCACCATGGGCACCAAACTTGGACCACTGGGCACCTCGGACCTCAAAACTGAAAAGTGTTCCAAGCGTTATTGTTTTTTATGCATAAAAATAAACCAGGGATCACGGGGTACCAAAACCCAAAAGTCTTATTTTCGCATGAAAATTGCACAATTGGCCGAAAATGTACCACGGGCACCAAAATTGGAGCACGGGGCACCACGGACCTCAAAACTGAAAAGTGTTCCGAGCATTATGGTTTTTTATGCATAAGAATGCACCAGGATCACGGGGCACCAAAACCCAAAAGTCTTATTTTCGCACGAAAATTGCACAAATGGCCGAAAATGCACCACGGGCACCAAAATTGGACCACGGGGCACCAAGGACCTCAAAACTGAAAGGTGTTCCGAGCATTATGGTTTTTTATGCGTAAGAATGCACCAGGATCACGGGGCACCAAAACCCAAAAGTCTTATTTTCGCACGAAAATTGCACAATGGGCTTAAAATGCACCATGGACACCAAAATTGGACCACGGGTCACCTCGGACCTCAATACTTAAAAGTGGTCTGAGCATGATGGTTTTTTATGCATAAGAATGCACCAGGGATCATGGGGTACCAAAACGCAAAAGTCTTATTGTCGCACAAAAATTGCACAATGGGCATAAAATGCACCATATGCACCAAAATTGGACGACGGGGAACTTCGAACCTCAAAACTGAAAAGGGTTCCAAGCACTATAGTTTTTTATGCATAAGAATGCACGAAGGTTCACAGGGCACCATAACCCAAAAGTCTTATTTTCGCACAAAAATGGCACAATGGGCCGAAAATGCACCACGGGCACCAAAATTGGACCACGGGGCACCTCGGACCTCAAAACTGAAAAGTGCTTCGAGCATTATGGTTTTTTATGCATAAGAATGCACCAGGGATAACGGGGCACCAAAACCCAAAAGTCTTATTTTCGCACGAAAATTGCACAATGGACCGAAAATGCACCACGGACACCAAAATTGGACCATGGGGCACTTGGACCTCAAAAATGAAAAGTGTTCCGAGCATTATGGGTTTTGATGCATAAGAATGCACCAGGGATCACGGGGCACCAAAACCCAAAATTCTTACTTTCGCACGAAAATTGCAAAATGGACCGAAAATGCACAATAGGCACCAAAATGGGACCACGGGCACCTCGGACCTCAGAAATGAAAAGTGCTCCATGCATTATGGTTTTTTATGCATAAGAATGCACCAGGGATCACGGGGCACCAAATCCCAAAAGTCTTATTTTCGCACTTAAATTGCACAATGGGCCGAAAATGCACCACGGACAAAAAAAATTTGACCACGGGGCACCTCGGACCTCAATACTTTAAAGTGGTCCGAGCATTATGGTTTTTTATGCATAAGAATGCACCAGCGATCAAGGGGCCCCAAAACCCAAAAGTTTTATTGTCGCACGAAAATTGCACAAATTGTTGAAAATGCTTCACCGGCACAAAAATTGGACCACCGGGCACCAGGGACCTCAAAACTGAAAAGGGTTCCGAGCATTATGGTTTTTTTTATGCATAAGAATGCACCAGGGATCCCGGGGCACCAAAACCCAAAAGTCTTATTTTCACATGAAAATTGCACAAATGGCCGAAAATTTCACCCCCGACACCAGAATTGGACCACTGGGCACCACGAACCTCAAGACTAAAACTGTTCCAAGCATTATGGTTTTTTATGCATAAGAATAAACCAGGGTTCACGGGGCACCAAAAGTCTTATTTTCGCACGAAAATTGCACAAATGGCCGGAAATGCACCACCGGTACCAAAATTGGACAACGGCGCACAACGGACCTCATTACTTAAAAGTGTTCCAAGCATAATGGTTTTTTATGCATAAGAAAGCACAAGGGATCATGGGGCACCAAAACCCAAAAGTCTTATTTTCCCACGAAAATTGCACAATGGGCCGAAAATGCAACACGGGCACCAAAATTGGACCACGGGGCACCTCGGACCTCAATACTTAAAAGTTCTCCGAGCATTACGGTTTGTTATGCATAAGAATGCACCAGGGATCACGGGGCACCAAAACCCAAAAGTCTTATTTTCGTGCGAAAATTGCACAAATGCCCGAAAATGCACCACCGGCACCAAAATTGGACCATGGGGCCCCATGAACCTCAAAACTGAAAAATGTTTTGAGCATTATTGTTTTTTATGCATAAGAATGGACCAGGGATCACAGGGCACCAAAACCCAAAAGTCTTATTTTCAAGCGAAAATTGCACAATGGGCCGAAAATGCACCACGGGCACCAAAATTGGACCACTGGGCACCTCGGACCTCAAAACTGAAAAGTGTTCCAAGCGTTATTATTTTTTATGCATAAAAATAAACCAGGGATCACGGGGTACCAAAACCCAAAAGTCTTATTTTCGCACAAAAATTTCACAAATGGCCGAGAATGCACCATTGGCTCCAAAATTGGACCACAGGGCACCACGGACCTCAAAACTGAAAAGTGTTCGAGGATTATGATTTTGATCCATAAGAATGCACCAGGGATCACGGGGCACCAAAACCCAAAAGTCTTATCTTCGCACGGAAGTTGCACAAATGGCCGAAAATGCACCACCGGAACCAAATTTGGACCACGGTGCTCCACGAACCTCAAAACTGAAAAGTGTTCTGAGCATTATGGTTTTTTATTCATATGAATGCATCAGTGATCACGGGGCACCAAAATCCAAAAATCTTATCTTCGCGCGAATATTGCACAAATGACCGAAAATGCACCACGGACCTCAAAACTGAAAAGTGTTCCGAGCATTATTGTGTTTTATGCATAAGAATGCACCAGGTATGACGGGGTACCAAAACCCAAAAGTCTTATTCTCACACGAAAATTGCACAATGGGCTGAAAATGCACCATGGAAACTAAAATTGGACCACGGGGCACCTCGGCCCTCAAAACTAAAAAGTGCTCTAAGCATTATGGTTTTTTATGCATGAGAATGCACCAGGGATCACAAGCACCAAAATCCAAAAGTCTTATTTTCGCACGAAAATTGCACAATCGTCCGAAAATGCACAACGGGCACCAAAATTAGACCACGGGGCACCTCGGACCTCAAAAAAGAAAAGTGCTTCGAGCATTATTGTTTTTTATGGATAAGAATGCACCAGAGATGACGAGGCAGCAAAACCCAAAAGTCTTATTTTCGAACAAAAATTGCACAATCGGCCGAAAATTCACCACGGGCACCAAAATTGGAACACGGGGCACCACGGACCTCAAAACTGAAAAGTTTTCCAATCATTATGGTTTCTTAAGCATAAGAATGCACCGGGGATCATGGGGCACCAAAACCCAGAAGTCTTATTTTCGCACGAAAAGTGCACAATGGATCGAAAATGCACAACGGGCACCCAAAATGGACCACGGGGAACCTCGGACCTCAAAACTTAAAAGTGCTTCGAGCATTATGGTTTTTTATGCGTAAGAATGCACCAGGGATCACGGGGCACAAAAACCAAAAAGTCTCATTTTCGCACAAAATTACACAAATGGCCGAAAATGCACAACCAGCACCAAAATTGGACCACGGGGAACCACGGACCTAAAAACTGAAAAGTGTTCCAAGCATAATGGTTTTTATGCATAAGAATGCACCAGGGATCACTGGGCACCAAAACCCAAAAGTCTTATTTTCGCACGAAAATTGCACAAATGGCCGAAAATGCACCACCGACACCAAAATTGGACCACGGGGCACCACGGACCTCAAAATTGAAAAGTGTTCTGAGCATTATGGTTTTTTATGCATAAGAATGCACCAGGGATGACGGGGTACCAAAACTGGAAAGTCTTATTTTCGCACGAAAATTGCACAAATGGCCGAAAATGCACCACCGGCACCAAAATTGGACCACGGGCCACCACGGACCTCAAAATTCAAAAGTGTTCTGAGCATTATGGTTTTTTATGCATAAGAATGCACCAGGGATGACGGGGCACCAAAACCGGAAAGTCTTATTTTCGCACGAAAATTGCACAAATGGTCGAGAATGCACCACGGGCACCAAAATTGGACCACGGGGAACCACAAACCTCGAAACTGAAAAGTGCTCCAAGCATTATGGTTTTTTATGCATAAGAATGCACCAGGGATCATGGGGCACCAAAACCCAAAAGTCTTATTTTTGCACGAAAATTGCACAAATGGCCGAAAATGCACCCCCGGCACCAACATTGGACCACTGGGCACCACGAACCTCAAGACTAAAAACTGTTCCGAGCATTATGGATTTTAAGCATAAGAATAAACCTGGGTTCACGGGGTACCAAAACCCAAAGTCTTTTCTTCGCACGAAAATTGCACAAATGGCCGGAAATGCACCACCGGTACCAAAATTGGACCACGGGGCACAACGGACCTCATTACTTAAAAGTGTTCCAAGCATAATGGTTTTTTATGCATAAGAAAGCACAAGGGATCATGGGGCACCAAAACCCAAAAGTCTTATTTTCCCACGAAAATTGCACAATGGGCCGAAAATGCAACACGGGCACCAAAATTGGACCACGGGGCACCTCGAACCTCAATACTTAAAAGTTCTCTGAGCATTACGGTTTATTATGCATAAGAATGCACCAGGGATCACGGGGCACCAAAACCCAAAAGTCTTATTTTCGTGCGAAAATTGTACAAATGCCCGAAAATGCACCACCGGCACCCAAATTGGACCATGGGGCCCCATGAACCTCAAAACTGAAAAATGTTTTGAGCATTATTGTTTTTTATGCATAAGAATGGACCAGGGATCACAGGGCACCAAAATCCAAAATTCTTATTTTCAAGCGAAAATTGCACAATTGGCCGAAAATGCACCACGGGCACCAAAATTGGACCACTGGGCACCTCGGACCTCAAAACTGAAAAGTGTTCCAAGCGTTATGGTTTTTTATGCATAAAAATAAACCAGGGATCACGGGGTACCAAAACCCAAAAGTCTTATTTTCGCACGAAAATTTCACAAATGGCCGAGAATGCACCATTGGCACCAAAATTGGACCACGGGGCACCACGGACCTCAAAACTGTTCGAGGATTATGATTTTGATCCATAAGAATGCACCAGGGATCACGGGGCACCAAAACCCAAAAGTCTTATCTTCGCACGGAAATTGCACAAATGGCCGAAAATGCACCACCGGAACCAAATTTGGACCACGGTGCTCCACGAACCTCAAAACTGAAAAGTGTTCTGAGCATTATGGTTTTTTATGCATATGAATGCATCAGTGATCACGGGGCACCAAAACCCAAAAGTCTTATCTTCGTACGAAAATTGCACCAGGGTCCGAAAATGCGTGGTCACCAAAATTGGACCACGGGGCACCACGAACCTCAAGACTTAAAAGTGCTTCGAGCATTATGGTTTTTTATGCATAAGAATGCATCAGGGATCACGGGACACTAAAACCCAAAAGTCTAATTTTCGCACGGAAATTGCACAAATGGCCGAAAATGCACCACCGGCCCCAAAATTGGACCATGGGGCACCGCGGACCTCAAAACTGAAAAGAGTTCCAAGAATTGTGGTTTTTTATGCATAAGAATGCACCAGTGATCATGGGCACCAAAATCCAAAAGTCTTATTTTCGCACAACAATTGCACGATGGACCTAAAATACACAACGTGCACCAAAATTGGACCACGGGGCACCTTGGACCTCAAAAATGAAATGTGCTTCGAGCATTATGGTTTTTTATGCAGAAGAATGCACCAGGGTTCACGGGGCACCAAAACCCAAAAGTCTTATTTTCACACAAAAATTGCACAACGGACCGTAAATGCACAACGGTCACAAAAATTGGACCATGGGGCACCTCGGACCTCAAAACTGAAAAGTGCTTCGAGCATTATCATTTTTTATGCATAAGAATGCACCAGGGATCACGGGGAACCAAAACCCAAAAGTCTTATTTTCGCACGAAAATTGCACAATGGACAGAAAATGCACAACGGGCACCAAAATTGGACCATGGGCCACCTCGAACCTCAAAATTGAAAATGACTTGGAGCATTATGATTTTTTATGCATAAAAATAACCCAGGGATCACGGGGTACCAAAACCCAAACGTCTTATTTTCGCACGAATATTGCACAAATGGCCGAAAATGCACCACCGGCACCAAAATTGGACAATGGGGCACCACGGATCCCAAAACTGAAAAGTGTTCCGAGCATTATGGTTTTTTATGCATAAGAATGCACCAGGGATCAAGGGGCACCAAAACCCAAAAGTCTTATTTTCGCACGAAAATTACACAATGGACCGAAAATGCAGAACGGGCACAAAAATTGGACCACGGGGCACCTCGGACCTCAAAACTGAAATGTGCTTCGAGCATTATGGTTTTTTATGCATAAAAATGCACCAGGGTTCACGGGGCACCAAAACCCAAAAGTCTTATTTTCACACAAAAATTGCACAACGGACCGAAAATGCACAACGCTCACCAAAATTGGACCATGGGGCACCTCGGACCTCAAAACTGAAAAGTGCTTCGAGCATTATGGTTTTTTATGCATAAGAATGCCCCAGGTATCACGGGGCACCAAAACCCAAAGGTCTTATTTTCGCACGAAAATTGCACAAATGGCCGAAAATGCACCACGGGCAGGAAAATTGGACCACGGGGCACCAAGGACCTCAAAACTGAAAAGTCTTCCGAGCATTATGGTTTTTTATGCATAAGAATGCCCCATGTATCACGGGGCACGAAAACCCAAAAGTCTTATTTTCGCACGAAAATTGCACAAATGGCTGAAAATGCACCACGGGCACGAAAATTGGACCACGGGGCACCACGGACCTCAAAACTGAAAAGTCTTCCGAGCATTATGGTTTTTTATGCATAAGAATACACCAGGGATCACGGGGCACCAAAACCGAAAAGTCTTATTTTCGTACGAAAATTGTACAATGGATAGAAAATGCACAACGGGCACCAAAATTGGACCACGGGGCACCTAGGACCTCGAAACTGAAATGTGCTTCGAGCATTATGGTTTTTTATGCATAAGAATTCACCAAGGATCACGGAGCACCAAAACCCAAAAGTCTTATTTTCAAACGAAAATTGCACAAGGGGCCAAAAATGCACCACTAGAACCAAAATTGGACCACGGGGCACCTCGGACCTCAAAACTGAAATATGCTTCGAGCATTATGGTTTTTTATGCATAAGAATGCACCAGGGTTCATGGGGCACCAAAACCCAAAAGTCTTATTTTCACACAAAAAATGCACAACGGACCGAAAATGCACAACGGGCACCAAAATTGGACCATGGGGCACCAAAACCTAATAGTCTTATTTTCCCACGAAAATTGCACAAATGGGAAAAAATTTATTATCGGCTCCAAAATTGGACCACAGGGCCCCACGGACCTCAAAACTAAAAATGCTCAGAGAATTATGGTTTTTTATGCATAAGAATGCACCAAGGATCATGGGGCACCAAAATCCAAAATACTTATTTTCGCACGAAAATTGCACAAATGGTCGAAAATGCACCACTGGCACCAAAATTAGACCACGGGGCACCTCGGACCTTAATACTTAAAAGTGCTCCAAGCATTATGGTTTTTTATGCATAAGAATGCCCCAGGGATCATGGGGCACCAAAATCCAAAAGTCTTATTTTCGCACGAAAACTGCACAATGGGTCGAAAATGCACCACGGACACCAAAATTGGACCACGGGGCACCTCGGACCTCAAAACTGAAAAGTGTTCCATGCATTAAGGTTTTTATGCATAAAAATAACCCAGGGATCACGGGGCACCAAAACCCAAAAGTCTTATTTTCGCACGAAAATTTCACAAATGGCCGAGAATGCACCATTGGCACCAAAATTGGACCACGGGGCACCACGGACCTCAAAACTGAAAAGTGCTCTGAGCATTATGGTTTTTTATGTATAAGAATGCACCAAGGATAACGGGGCACCAAAACCCAAAAGTCTTATTTTCCCACGAAAATTTCACAAATGGCCGAAAATGCACCACCGGCACCAAAATTGGACCACGGGGCACCACGGACCTCAAAACTGAAAAGTGCTCTGAGCATTATGGTTTTTTATGCATAAGGATGCACGAAGGATCACAGGGCACCAAAAACCAAAAGTCTTTTTTTCGCACGAAAATTGCCCCATGTGCTGAAAAGGCACCACGGGCACCAAAATTGGACCACGGGGCATCACAGACCTCAAACCTAAAAAGTGCTTTGAGGATTATGGTTTTTTATGCATAAGGATGCACCAAGGATCACGGGGCACCAAAACCCAAAAGTCTTATTTTGGCACGAAAATTGCACCAGGTGCCGAAAATGCACCACGGGCACTATAATTGGACCATGGGGCATGTAACGTTGTGGTTTTCTTAATTATATGATTAAGTGTTTGATTAATAATGAAAGAGCAAACTAAATTTAAATTATGTTGATTGATATAATAATAATTAACTTAAGTTCTATGTTTTGTTTTGTGCCATAGTGTTATTGTGAATTTTTTGGGACTTTTACGTGAGCTCCGTAAGTTGTAGAAAAAAAAAATTAAAAATAAGAGAAGGGGGGGTGTTCTTAGAGGAAGTATAGGTGCGAAAGTAAAAATCTTAATTAAAACACGAATTTGAACGTCCAAGCTTCCATTATGCGATTTTCTTCATTTCTTCCTCCTTTCTCGCGAAGCTCTCTTCTCTCTCCTCCTTCCACGCTTGGCCGTGGCACTCAAAAGGAAATAGAAGCCATTGTTGTTGGTTGCTTTAAGCTTTGTATGCAAGCCAAAGCATCATCTCTTCACCATCCCAACCAAATTTCCTTTTCCTCTTCATCCCTTTTTTTTTCTCTCTCTCTGCTGGAACTAAACCCAAAGGTAAGGGGAGCTTATCTATTTTTAGTTTAAGTGTGGTTGAGAGTTAGGGGGCTCAACCACACACAACATGAATGCCCCTCATCTGGACTGTTGTGTGTTTTTTGTTTGAATGCTTGAATGTGAAAAGTTGATGAAATGGGTTGAAACCCTTTGGCAGTGGTTGTGTGAGATTTGCATGTACTGTCCTTGGATTGTTTTCAACCTTTGAAATTGATTGGGAAGGCTTCTAAAAAAAGGAGACCGTGCCCAAATTTTCTTGAAATTATTTGATAAGCTTTGCATGTGAAAATCAAACCAGAAAACAAATTGGCAGTGGCTGTTTGGTTCGTCCAGCTCTGTACAGCCCCAACGATTTTGTGATTTTTGGAAGATCTAACCGTTGGTTTTTCACGAAACTTGTTTTGAATGAAAATAGACACGAAATGGAGCAACTTTCATTTTTACGACTTGAAGAGAAAACCTCATCTCTGGTTGTTCTGTTTTCGAGTTTCCCTGGAACATGTCTCGATTTTTCTCAAATTCACACTTGTGTGCTTAATGTTTCTTTTTCATTTTTGTACCATTAAAAACTAGATAAAACAATATTTTTAACCATATAAATTACAAAAATTATCATGTCCAATTTCTAAATTAACCTTTTAAAATGAAACAGGGCAAGGGTTTTGAGCTCTGTTTTGAGTCTGAAGCTTAGGTTGTTAGAAATAAATTTACTGGGAATAGTAGGGAAAGAATTTGGGGGCAAGGGTTACCATTTTAGAAAGATAAAGATGTTACCTTTCTACTGTAAAAAGTTTAGCTCAAGACAAATTCTAGTTGTTGATTTTACAATTGGGATACCATTTTGAAAAATAGGACTCAAGAGAGTTAATTCCATATAAAAAGTTTTTAATTTCGAGGTTATTTGCTACAATCAGTGAGATCTCACATTCAGTACTGCCAAAGAGAAATCGACCTTATTTGGTCAATTTGGTTAATATGATAGAATTATTGGAATGGTGATGT
The DNA here is from genome assembly GCA_026413185.1 of Pueraria montana var. lobata. NCBI lineage: Eukaryota > Viridiplantae > Streptophyta > Magnoliopsida > Fabales > Fabaceae > Pueraria > Pueraria montana. The sequence continues at coordinate 76,297,285 of CM048648.1, forward strand.
TTGTTTATTGAGATGTGAATCTTGAGTATTTAATATTTGAAATATGTTTTGTGTGATACAGTCTTTTGACTATAGGATGGATCTTGTAATCATGTTTTGAATGAGGATGTTGGGTAGGTCACCACTTTGGTTCTAGAACTATGTTGGAAATTCACCTTTTGTTAAAGTTAGTGCTGTGTTGTAAGTAAGGATTCAGAGTGTGAGAATATCTTACTTGAGCTTATTGAACTGCTGGATTCGTTCATAAGCATAATTTGAGAAAAATGGTGAATTTATAACATAGAGGGAACTTGTGGCAATCAAAGTTGTTCGGCTTGTTACATGACAATGCATATGGGTAGGCACGTAAGTTGAGGGTGCTAGGTAGGCTCTCAACCTAGTGCCGGAGGTTTTCGTTGTGACTAACGGTGGGCCTATAGAATAGACAAGTGGGCGAATTCCTATAGATGGAAGGTTTTGCAAACCTTACAGATGTAAGCCAATACCCACACTTGTCTATATTCGATTAAATCCACACTTCCTCCACAGGGTCAGCGCAAGGGACTCCCTGAATGGTCAGAGGTGGGACCAAGGTAGGGGATGGGGCCTATGGGGACCCCCCAAAAGTTGTAGAAATCTCCATGGAGTCGAGTCAACACGACATTGCATAATGAAATTGTATATAAGATTGATGTATGTATTCTAAATTTTCCTTTGATCAAATCCTATCCTTCTTTTTATAAATAAGCTTACCTTTGCATTTTTGTGTTTGTGTTGTTTTACTGCAATGATTGTGTGGTTGGCATGGGAGTAGATAGTGGTGATGTTACAGGTTCTCAGGCCGCTCATGACTGAAGCGGATGTAGATCTTGAAGATGGGATGAGATCCCTCTTTTTGAATATGTTCTAGTATATATGTACATAGTATGGAGACCAGCTTAGGGCATATGTATAAATACTAAGGTTGTGATGAATGTTCTCTATAAGAGGACTATTTTGGTATTGTATGTACATATTTATATATTTAAGTTTTGTAAAGCCAGACCTAATTTTTATGATGTGATGATGTACATTATACGTAGGAAAGAAGTACATATATATGTGTTAAATGTGAAAAAAATAGTGAAAAAATTTCTATGTAGTTTCATATGATAATATTTAACAAAATGTTTTAGTATAACAAATTTGTAACGAAGATGGGTCGTTAAAGGGCACCACGAACCTCAAAACTGAAAAGTGCTCCGAGCATTATGGTTTCTTATGCATAAGAATGCCCCAAGGATCACGGGGCACCAAAACCCAAAAGTCTCGTTTTTGCACGAAAATTGCACCATGGGCCAAAAATGCACCACGGGGCACCAAAATTGGACCACTGGATACCACGGACCTCAAAACTGAAAAGTGCTTCGAGCATTATGGTTTTTTATGTAAAAGAATGCACCAGGAATCACTGGGCACCAAAATCCAAAATTCTTATTTTGGCACGAAAATTGTACCATGGGCCAAACATGCACCACGGTCACAAAAATTGGACCACGGGGCACCACGAACCTCAAAACTGAAAAGTGCTCTAAGCATTATGGTTTCTTATGCATAAGGATGCACAAGGGATAACGAGGCACCAAAACCCAAAAGTCTTATTTTCGCACAAAAATTGCACAAATGGCCGAAAATGCACCACCAACACCAAAATTTGACCACGGGGCACCCCGGACCTCAAAACTGAAAAGTGTTCTGAGCATTATGGTTTTTTATGCATAAGAATGCACCAGGGATCACGGGGAACCCAAACCCAAAAGACTTACTTTCGCACGAAAATTGCACAAAGGGCCGAAAATTCACCACGAGCACCAACATTGGACCTTGGGGCACATCGAACCTCAAAACTGAAAGGTGCTCAGAGCATTATGGTTTTTTATGTATAAGAATGCACCAGAGATCACTACGCACCAAAACCCAAAAGTCTTATTTTCGCACAAAAATTGCACAAATGGCCGAAAATGCATCCCCGGCACCAAAATTGGAACACGGGGCACCACGAACCTCAAGACTAAAAACAATTACGATCATTAAGGTTTTTTATGGATAAGAATGCACCGGGGATCACGGGGCACCAAAACCCAAAAGTCTTATTCTCGCACGAAAATTGTACACTGGGCCAAATATGCACCACGGGCACCAAAATTGGACCACGGGGCACGTCGGAACTCAAAACTGGAAAGTGCGCCGAGCATTATGGTTTTTTATGCATAAGAATGCACCAAGGATCACGGGGCACCAAAACCCAAAAGTCTTATTTTCGGACGAAAATTGCACAAATGGCCGAAAACGCACCACCGGCACCAAAATTGGATCACGAGGCAACACGGACCTCAAAACTAAAAAGTGCTATGAGCATTATGGTTTTTTTTTGCATAAGAATGCACCAGGGATCACGGGGCACCAAAATCCAAAAGTCTTATTTTCGCATGAAAATTGCGCAGATGGCAGAAAATGCACCACCGGCACCAAAATTGGACCACGTGGCACCACAGACCTCAAAATTGAAAAGTGCTCCAAGCATTATGGTTATTTATGCATAAGAATGCACCAGGGATCATGGGGCACAAAAACCCAAAAGTCATATTTTCGCATGAAAAGTGCACAATGGGCCGAAAATGCACCACCGGCACCAAAATTAGACCACGGGGCACCTTGGACCTCGAAACCTAAAAGCGCTCCAAGCATTTTGGTTTTTTATGCATAAGAATGGACAAGCGATCAAGGGGCACCAAAACCCAAAAGTCTTATTTTCACACGAAAATTGCACAATGGGCCGAAAATGCACCACAGGCACCAAAATTGGAGCACGGGGAACCTCGGACCTCAATACTCAAAAGTCCTTCGAGCATTAGGGTTTTTAATGCATAAGAATGCACCAAGGATCACAGGGCACCAAAACCTAAAAGTCTTATTTTCGCACGAAAATTTCACAAATGACCTAAAATGCATCACCGGCACCAAAATTGTACCACGGGACACCACAGACCTCAAAACTGAAAAGTCATCTGAGCATTACGGTTTTTTATGCATAAGAATGCACCAGGGATCATGGGACACCAAAACCCAAAAGTCTCATTTTCTCACGAAAATTCCACAATGGGCCGAAAATCCACCACAGGCACAAAAATTGGAGCACGGGGCACCACGGACCTCAAAACTAAAAAGTGTTCCGAACATTATGGTTTTCTATGCATAAGAATGCACCAGGGATCACACGTCACCAAAACCCAAAAGTCTTATTTTCGCACAAAAATTGCACAAATGGAGGAAAATGCACCACCGACACCAAAATTGGACCACGGGGCACCACGGACCTCAAAACAGAAAAGTGTTCTAAGCATTATGGTTTTTTATGCATAAGAATGCACCAGGGATCACGGGGCACGAAAACCCAAAAGTCTTATTTTCACACCAAAATTTCACAAATGGCCTAAAATGCACTACCACCACCAAAATTGGACCACGAGGCACCACGGACCTCAAAACTGAAAATTGTTCCGAGCATTATACTTTTTTATGCATAAGAATGCACCAGGGATCACGGGGCACCAAAACCCAAAAGTCTTATTTTCGCACGAAAATTGCATAAATGGCCAACAATGCACCACGGGCACGAAAATTGTACCATGGGGTACCACGGACATCAAAATTGAAAAGTGTTCCGAGCATTATGGTTTTTTATGCATAAGAATGCACCAGGGATCACGGGCACGAAAACCCAAAAGTCTTATTTTCACACCAAAGTTTCACAAATGGCCTAAAATGCACTACCGACACCAAAATTGGACCACGAGGCACCACAGACCTCAAAACTGAAAAGTGTTTCGAGCATTATGGTTTTTTATGCATAAGAATGCAACAAGGATCATGGGGCACCAACACCCAAAAGTCTTATTTTCATGTGAAAATTGCACAATCGGTAATAAATGCACCACGGGCATCAAAATTGGACCACGGGGCACCACGGACCTCAAAACTGAAAAAGTGTTCTGAGAATTATGGTTTTTATGCATAAGAATGCACCAGGGATCACGGGGCACCAAAACCCAAAAGTCTTATTTTCGCACGAAAATTGCATAAATGGCCGAAAATGCACCACCGGCACCAAAATTGGACCACGGGGCACCACGGACCTCAAAACTGAAAAGTGTTCCGAGAATTATGGTTTTTTTTTTGCATAAGGATGCACCAGGGATCACGGGGCACCAAAACCCAAAAGTCTTATTTTCACACGAAAATTACGCAAATGGTTCAAAATGCACCATTGGCACCAAAATTGGACAACGGGGCACCACAAACCTTAAAACTGAAAGTCTTCCGAGCATTATGCTTTATTATGCATAAGAATGAACTAGGTATCACGGGGCACCAAAACCCAAAAGTCTTATTTTCGCACGAAAATTGCATAAATGGCCGAAAATGCACCACCGGCACCAAAATTGGACCACGGGGCACCACGGACATCAAAACTGAAAAGTGTTCCGAGCATTACGGTTTTTTATGCATAAGAATGCAACAAGGATCGCGGGACACCAACACCCAAAAGTCTTATTTTCACGTGAAAATTGCACAATCGGCAATAAATGCATCACGGGCATCAAAATTGGACCAGGGGGCACCACGGACCTCAAAACTGAAAAGTGTTCCAAGAATTATGGTTTTTTATGCATAAGAATGCACCAGGGATCACGGGGCACCAAAACCCAAAAGTCTTATTTTCGCACGAAAATTGCATAAATGGCCGAAAATACACCACCGGCACCAAAATTGGACCACGGGGCACCACGGACCTCAAAACTGAAAAGTGTTCGGAGAATTATGGTTTCTTTTTGCATAAGGATGCACCAGGGATCACGGGGAACCAAAACCCAAAAGTCTTATTTTCGCACGAAAATTGCACAATGGGCCGAAAATGCACCACAGGTGCCAAAATTGGAGCACAGGCCACCTCGGACCTCAATACTCAAAAGTGCTCCGAGCATTAGGGTTTTTAATGCATAAGAATGCACCAAGGATCACAGGGCACCAAAACCTAAAAGTCTTATTTTCGCACGAAAATTTCACAAATGGCCTAAAATGCATCACCGGCACCAAAATTGTACCACGAGACACCACAGACCTCAAAACTGAAAAGTCTTCCGAGCATTATGGTTTTTTATGAATAAGAATGCACCAGGGATCACGGGGCACCAAAACCCAAAAGTCTCATTTTCTCACGAAAATTCCACAATGGGCCGAAAATCCACCACAGGCACAAAAATTGGAGCACAGGGCACCACGGACCTCAAAACTGAAAAGTGTTCCGAACATTATGGTTTTCTATTCATAAGAATGCACCAGGGATCACACGGCACCAAAACCCAAAAGTCTTATTTTCGCACAAAAATTGCACAAATGGAGGAAAATGCACCACCGACACCAAAATTGGACCACGGGGCACCACGGACCTCAAAATAGAAAAGTGTTCTAAGCATTATGGTTTTTTATGCATAAGACTGCACCAGGGATCACGGGGCACGAAAACCCAAAAGTCTTATTTTCACACCAAAATTTCACAAATGGCCTAAAATGCACTACCACCACCAAAATTGGACCACGAGACACCATGGACCTCAAAACTGAAAAGTGTTCCGAGCATTATGGTTTTATATGCATAAGAATGCAACAGGGATCACGGGGCACCAACAGCCAAAAGTCTTATTTTCACATGAAAATTGCACAATCGGCAATAAATGCATCACGGGCATCAAAATTGGACCACGGGGCACCACGGACCTCAAAACTGAAAAGTGTTCCGAGCATTATGGTTTTTAATGCATAAGAATGCACCAGGGATCACGGGGCACCAAAACCCAAAAGTCTTATTTTCGCACGAAAATTGCATAAATGGCCGAAAATACACCACCGGCACCAAAATTGGACCACGGGGCACCACGGACCTCAAAACTGAAAAGTGTTCCGAGAATTATGGTTTCTTTTTGCATAAGGATGCACCAGGGATCACGGGGAACCAAAACCCAAAAGTCTTATTTTCGCACGAAAATTGCACAATGGGCCGAAAATGCACCACAGGTGCCAAAATTGGAGCACAGGCCACCTCGGACCTCAATACTCAAAAGTGCTCCGAGCATTAGGGTTTTTAATGCATAAGAATGCACCAAGGATCACAGGGCACCAAAACCTAAAAGTCTTATTTTCGCACGAAAATTTCACAAATGGCCTAAAATGCATCACCGGCACCAAAATTGTACCACGAGACACCACAGACCTCAAAACTGAAAAGTCTTCCGAGCATTATGGTTTTTTATGAATAAGAATGCACCAGGGATCACGGGGCACCAAAACCCAAAAGTCTCATTTTCTCACGAAAATTCCACAATGGGCCGAAAATCCACCACAGGCACAAAAATTGGAGCACAGGGCACCACGGACCTCAAAACTGAAAAGTGTTCCGAACATTATGGTTTTCTATTCATAAGAATGCACCAGGGATCACACGGCACCAAAACCCAAAAGTCTTATTTTCGCACAAAAATTGCACAAATGGAGGAAAATGCACCACCGACACCAAAATTGGACCACGGGGCACCACGGACCTCAAAATAGAAAAGTGTTCTAAGCATTATGGTTTTTTATGCATAAGACTGCACCAGGGATCACGGGGCACGAAAACCCAAAAGTCTTATTTTCACACCAAAATTTCACAAATGGCCTAAAATGCACTACCACCACCAAAATTGGACCACGAGACACCATGGACCTCAAAACTGAAAAGTGTTCCGAGCATTATGGTTTTATATGCATAAGAATGCAACAGGGATCACGGGGCACCAACAGCCAAAAGTCTTATTTTCACATGAAAATTGCACAATCGGCAATAAATGCATCACGGGCATCAAAATTGGACCACGGGGCACCACGGACCTCAAAACTGAAAAGTGTTCCGAGCATTATGGTTTTTAATGCATAAGAATGCACCAGGGATCACGGGTTACCACAACCCAAAAGTCTTATTTTCGCACGAAAATTGCATAAATGGCAGAAAATGCACCATCGGCACCAAAATTGGACCACGGGGCACCACGGACCTCAAAACGGAAAAGTGTTCCGAGAATTATGGTTTTTTTTTTTGCATAAGGATGCACCAGGGATGACGGGGCACCAAAACCCAAAAGTCTTATTTTCACACCAAAATTTGACAAATGGCCTAAAATGCACTACCGACACCAAAATTGGACCACGAGGCACCACGGACCTCGAAACTGAAAATTGTTCCGAGCATTATGCTTTTTTATGCATAAGAATGCACCAGGGATCACGGGGCACCAAAACCCAAAAGTCTTATTTTCGCACGAAAATTGCATAAATGGCCGACAATAAACCACGGGTACGAAAATTGTACCACGGGGCACCACGGACATCAAAACTGAAAACTGTTCCGAGCATTATGGTTTTTTATGCATAAGAATGCACCAGGGATCACGGGCACGAAAACCCAAAAGTCTTATTTTCACACCAAAATTTCACAAATGGCCTAAAATGCACTACCGACACCAAAATTGGACCACGAGGCACCACAGACCTCAAAACTGAAAAGTGTTTCGAGCATTATGGTTTTTTATGCATAAGAATGCAACAAGGATCATGGGGCACCAACACCCAAAAGTCTTATTTTCATGTGAAAATTGCACAATCGGTAATAAATGCACCACGGGCATCAAAATTGGACCACGGGGCACCACGGACCTCAAAACTGAAAAGTGTTCTGAGAATTATGGTTTTTTATGCATAAGAATGCACCAGGGATCACGGGGCACCAAAACCCAAAAGTCTTATTTTCGCACGAAAATTGAATAAATGGCCGAAAATGCACCACCGGCACCAAAATTGGACCATGGGGCACCACGAACCTCAAAACTGAAAAGTGTTCCGAGAATTATGGTTTTTTTTTTCATCAGGATGCACCAGGGATCACGGGGCACCAAAATCCAAAAGTCTTATTTTCGCACGAAAATTACGCAAATGGTTGAAAATGCACCATCGGCACCAAAATTGGACCACGGGGCACCACAAACCTCAAAACTGAAAGTCTTCCGAGCATTATGCTTTTTTATGCATAAGAATGAACTAGGTATCACGGGGCACCAAAACCCAAAAGTGTTATTTTCGCACGAAAATTGCATAAATGGCCGAAAATGCACCACCGGCACCAAAATTGGACAACGGGGCACCACGGACATCAAAACTGAAAAGTGATCTAAGCATTATCGTCTTTTTATGCATAAGGATGCACTAGGGATCACGGGGCACCAAAACCGAAAAGTCTTATTTTCGCACGAAAATTGCACAATGGGCCGCAAATGCACCACAGGCGCCAAAATTGGAGCACAGGGCACCTCGGACCTCAATACTCAAAAGTGCTCCGAGCATTAGGGTTTTTAATGCATAAGAATGCACTAAGGATCACAGGGCACCAAAACCTAAAAGTCTTATTTTCGCACGAAAATTTCACAAATGGCCTAAAATGCATCACCGGCACCAAAATTGTACCACGGGACACCACAGACCTCAAAACTGAAAAGTCTTCAGAGCATGATGGTTTTTTATGCATAAGAATGCACCAGGGATCACGGGGCACCAAAACCCAAAAGTCTCATTTTCTCACGAAAATTCCACAATGGGTCGAAAATCCACCACAGGCACAACAATTGGAGCACGGGGCACCACGGACCTCAAAACTGAAAAGTGTTCCGAACATTATGGTTTTCTATGCACAAGAATGCACCAGGGATCACACGGCACCAAAACCCAAAAGTCTTATTTTCGCACAAAAATTGCACAAATGAAGGAAAATGCACCACCGACACCAAAATTGGACAACGGGGCACCACGGACCTCAAAACAGAAAAGTGTTCTAAGCATTATGGTTTTTTATGCATAAGAATGCACCAGGGATCACGGGGCACGAAAACCCAAAAGTCTTATTTTCACACCAAAATTTCACAAATGGCCCAAAATGCACTACCACCACCAAAATTGGACCACGAGGCACCACGGACCTCAAAACTGAAAAGTGTTCTGAGCATTATGGTTTTATATGCATAAGAATGCAACAGGGATCACGGGGCACCAACACCCAAAAGTCTTATTTTAACATGAAAATTGCACAGTCGGCAATAAATGCATCACGGGAATCAAAATTGGACCACGGACCTCAAAACTGAAAAGTGTTCCGAGCATTATGATTTTTTATGCATAAGAATGCACCAGGGATCACGGGTTACCAAAACCCAAAAGTCTTATTTTCGCACGAAAATTGCATAAATGGTAGAAAATGCACCATCGGCACCAAAATTGGACCACGGGGCACCACGGACCTCAAAACGGAAAAGTGTTCCGAGAATTATGGTTTTTTTTGCATAAGGATGCACCAGGGATCACGGGGCACCAAAACCCAAAAGTCTTATTTTCACACCAAAATTTCACAAATGGCCTAAAATGCACTACCGACACCAAAATTGGACCACGAGGCACCACGGACCTCAAAACTGAAAATTGTTCAGAGCATTATGCTTTTTTATGCATAAGAATGCACCAGGGATCACGGGGCACCAAAAACCAAAAGTCTTATTTTCGCACGAAAATTGCATAAATGGGCGACAATGCACCACGGGCACGAAAATTGTACCACGGGGCACCATGGACATCAAAAATGAAAACTGTTCCGAGCATTATGGTTTTTTATGCATAAGAATGCACCAGGGATCACGGGCACGAAAACCCAAAAGTCTTATTTTCACACCAAAATTTCACAAATGGCCTAAAATGCACTACCGACACCAAAATTGGACCACGAGGCACCACAGACCTCAAAACTGAAAAGTGTTCCGAGCATTATTTTTTTTATGCATAAGAATGCAACAAGGATCACGGGGCACCAACACCCAAAAGTCTTATTTTCACGTGAAAATTGCACAATCTGCAATAAATGCATCACGGGCATCAAAATTGGACCACGGGGCACCATGGACCTCAAAACTGAAAAGTGTTCCGAGAATTATGGTTTTTTATGCATAAGAATGCACCAGGGATCACGGGGCACCAAAACCCAAAAGTCTTATTTTCGCACGAAAATTGCATAAATGGTCGAAAATGCACCACCGACACCAAAATTGGACCACGGGGCACCACGGACCTCAAAACTGAAAAGTGTTCCGAGAATTATGGTTTCTTTTTGCATAAGGATGCACCAGGGATCACGGGGCACCAAAACCCAAAAGTCTTATTTTTGCACGAAAATTACGCAAATGGTTGAAAATGCACCATCGGCACCAAAATTCGACCACGGGACACCACAAACCTCAAAACTGAAAAGTGCTCTAAGCATTATCGTTTTTTATGCATAAGGATGCACTAGGGATCACGGGGCACCAAAACCCAACAGTCTTATTTTCGCATGAAAATTGCACAAATGGTCGAAAATGCACCACGGGTACCAAATTTGGACCACGCGGCCCCACGGACCTCAAAACTGAAAAGTGTTCCAAGCATTATAGTTTTTTATGCATAATAATGCACCAGGGATCATGGGGCACCAAAACCCAAAAGTCTTATTTTCGCACGAAAATTGCACCATGGGCCGAAAATGCACCACGAGCACCAAAATTGGACCACGGGGCACCTCGGACCTCAAAACTGAAAAGTGCTATGAGCATTATGGTTTTTTATGGATAAGTATGCACCAGGGTTCATAGGGCACCAAAACACAAAAGTCTTATTTTCGCACGAAAATTTCACAAAGGGTTGAAAATGCACCACCGGCACCTAAATTGGACCACGAAGCACCACGGACCTCAAAACTGAAAAGTGCTATGAGCATTATGGTTTTTTATGGATAAGAATGCACCAGGGTTCACGGGGCACCAAAACCCAAAAGTCTTATTTTTGCACGAAAATTGTACAAATAGCCGAAAATGCATCACCGGAACCAAAATTGGGCAATGGGGAACCGCGGACCTGAAAACTGAAATGTGCTCCAAGCATTATGGTTTTTTATGCATAAGAATGCACCAGGGATGACGGGGCACCAAAACCCAAAAGTCTTATTTTCGCACGGAAGTTGCACAAATGGCCGAAAATGCATTACCGTGACCAAAATTGGAAGACGGGGCACCACAGACCTCAAAATTGAAAAGTTTTCCGAGCATTATGGTTTGTTATGCATAGGAATGCACCAGGGATCACGGGGCACCAAAACCCAAAAGTCCTATTTTCGTACGAACATTGTACATTGGGCTGACAATGCACCACGGGCACCAAAATTGGACCACGGGGCACCACGGAACTCAAAACTTAAAAGTGTTTCGAGCTTTATGGTTTTTTATAAATAAGAATGCACTAGGGATCATGGGGCACCAAAACCTAAAAGTCTTATTTTGGCACAAAAATTTCACAAATGGCCAAAAATGCACAACGGGCACCAAAATTAAACCACGGGGCACCTCGGACTTCAAAACTGAAATTTCTATGAGCATTATTGTTTTTTATGCATAAGAATGCACCAGGGTTCACGGGGCACCAAAACCCAAAAGTCTTATTTTCACACGAAAATTGCACAAATGGCCGAAAATACACCACCGGCACCAAAATTGGACCACGGGGCACCACGGACCTCAAAACTGAAAAAGTGTTCCAAGCATTATAGTTTTTTATGCATAAGAATGCACTAGGGATAACGGAGCACCAAAACCCAAAAGTCTTATTTTCGCACGAAAATTGTACAATGGGCCGAAAATGCACCACAGGCATCAAAATTGGACCACGGGGCACCTCGGACCTCAAAACTGAAAAGTGTTCCGAGCATTATGATTTTTTATCCATAAGGATGCACTAGGGGTCACGGGGCACCAAATCCAAAAATTCTTATTTTCGCACGAAAATTGCCCAAATGGTCGAAAATGCACCACCGGCACCAAAATTGGACCACGGGACACCACGGATCTCAAAACTGAAAAGTTTTCTGAGCATTATGGGTTTTTATGCATAAGAATGCACCAGGGATCATGGGGCACCAAAACCCAAAAGACTTGTTTTCGCACGAAAATTACACAAAGGGCCGAAAATGCACCACGAGCATCAACATTAGACCACTGGGCACCACGGACCGCAAAACTGAAAATTGCTCTAAGCATTATCATTTTTTATGCATAAGGATGCACCAGGGATCACAGGTCACCAAAACCCAAAAGTCTTATTTTCGCACGAAAATTGCACAAATGGCTAAAAATACATCCCCGTCACCAAAATTGGACCACGGGGCACCATGAACCTCAAGATTGAAAAGTGTTACGAGCATTATGGGTTTTTATGCATAAGAATGCACCAGGGATCTCGTGGCCCCAAAACCCAAAAGACTTATTTTCGCACGCAAATTGCACAATGGGCAGAAAAAGCACCTCGGGCACCAAAATTGGACCACGGGGCACGTCGGACCTCAAAACCTAAAACTGCTCTGAGCATTATGGTTTTTTATGCATTAGAATGCACCAGGGATAACGGGGCACCAAAACCAAAAAGTCTTATTTTTGCACGAAAATTGCACATTGGGCCGAAAATGCACCCCCAGCACGAAAATTGGACCACGGGGCATCTCAGACCTCAAAACTGAAAAATGATCCTAGCATTTATAGTTTTTTATGCATAAGAATGCACCAGGGATCATGGGGCACGAAAATCCAAAAGTCTTACTTTCGCACGAAAATTGCACAATGGGCCGAAAATGCACCACAGGCACCAAAATTGGACCACGGGGCACCTCGGACCTCAAAACTGAAAAGTGTTCTGAGCATTATGATTTTTTATCCATAAGGATGCACTAGGGGTCACGGGGAACCAAATCCAAAAATTCTTATTTTCGCACGAAAATTGCCCAAATGGTCGAAAATGCACCATCGGCACCAAAATTGGACCACGGGACACCACGGATCTCAAAACTGAAAAGTGTTCCAAGCATTATGGGTTTTTATGCATAAGAATGTACCAGGGATAACGGAGCACCAAAACCCAAAAGTCTTATTTTCGCACGAAAATTGCACAATGGGCCGAAAATGCACCACAGGCACCAAAATTGGACCACGGGGCACCTCGGACCTCAAAACTGAAAATTGTTCCGAGCATTATGATTTTTTATCCATAAGGATGCACCAGGGGTCACGGGGCACCAAATCCAAAAATTCTTATTTTCGCACGAAAATTGCCCAAATGGTCGAAAATGCACCACCGGCACCAAAATTGGACCACGGCGGATCTCGGACCTCAAAACTGGAAAATGACCCTAGCATTATGCTTTTTTATGCATAAGAATGCACCAGGGATCTCGTGGCCCCAAAACCTAAAAGACTTATTTTCGCACGCAAATTGCACAATGGGGAGAAAAAGCACCTCGAGCACCAAAATTGGACCACGGGGCACCACGAACCTCAAAACTGAAAAGTGTTCCGAGCATTATGGTTTTTTATCCATAAGGATGCCCCAGGGGTCACGGGGCACCAAATTCAAAAGTCTTATTTTCTCACGAAAATTGCATAATGGGCCGAAAATGCACCACGGGCACCAAAATTGGACCACGGGGCACCTCGGACCTCAAAACTGAAAAGTGTTCTGAGCATTATGATTTTTTATCCATAAGGATGCACTAGGGGTCACGGGGAACCAAATCCAAAAATTCTTATTTTCGCACGAAAATTGCCCAAATGGTCGAAAATGCACCATCGGCACCAAAATTGGACCACGGGACACCACGGGTCTCAAAACTGAAAAGTGTTCCAAGCATTATGGGTTTTTATGCATAAGAATGTACCAGGGATAACGGAGCACCAAAACCCAAAAGTCTTATTTTCGCACGAAAATTGCACAATGGGCCGAAAATGCACCACAGGCGCCAAAATTGGACCACGGGGCACCTCAGACCTCAAAACTGAAAAGTGTTCCGAGAATTACGATTTTTTATCCATAAGGATGCACCAGGGGTCACGGGGCACCAAATCCAAAAATTCTTATTTTCGCACGAAAATTGCCCAAATGGTCGAAAATGCACCACCGGCACCAAAATTGGACCACGGGGGATCTCGGACCTCAAAACTGAAAAATGACCCTAGCATTATGCTTTTTTATGCATAAGAATGCACCAGGGATCTCGTGGCCCCAAAACCTAAAAGACTTATTTTCGCACGCAAATTGCACAATGGGCAGAAAAAGCACCTCGGGCACCAAAATTGGACCACGGGGCACCACGAACCTCAAAACTGAAAAGTGTTCCGAGCATTATGGTTTTTTATCCATAAGGATGCCCCAGGGGTCACGGGGCACCAAATCCAAAAGTCTTATTTTCTCACGAAAATTGCATAATGGGTCGAAAATGCACCACGGGCACGAAAATTGGACCACGGGGCATCTCGGACCTCAAAACTGAAAAATGATCCTAGCATTATAGTTTTTTATGCATAAGAATGCACCAGGGATCATGGGGCACCAAAACCCTAAAGTCTTACTTTCGTACGAAAATTGCACAAATGGCCGAAAATACACCACCGGCACCAAAATTGGACCACGGGGCACCACGGACCTCAAAACTGAAAAGTGTTCCAAGCATTATAGTTTTTTATGCATAAGAATGCACCAGGGATAACGGAGCACCAAAACCCAAAAGTCTTATTTTCGCACGAAAATTGAACAATGGGCCGAAAATGCACCACAGGCACCAAAATTGGACCACGGGGCACCTCGGACCTCATAACTGAAAAGTGTTCCGAGCATTATGATTTTTTATCCATAAGGATGCACCAGGAGTGACGGGGCACCAAATCCAAAAATTCTTATTTTCGTACGAAAATTGCACAAATGGCCGAAAATACACCACCGGCACCAAAATTGGACCACGGGGGATCTCGGACCTCAAAACTGAAAAATGACCCTATCATTATAGTTTTTTATGCATAAGAATGCACCAGGAATCACGGGGCACCAAAACCCAAAAGTCTTATTTTCGCACGCAAAATTACGTAAATGCACCACCGACACCAAAATTGGACCATGGGCCACCACGGACCTCAAAACTAAAAAGTGTTCTGAGCATTATGGTTTTTTATGCATAAGAATGCACCAGGGATCACAAGGCACCAAAATCAAAAAGTCTTATTTTCGCACGAAAATTGCACAAATGGACGAAAATGCTCCACTGGCACCAAAATTGGACCACGGGGCACCACGGACCTCAAAGCTTGAAAGTCTTCCTAGCATTATGGTTTTTAATGCATAAGAATGCACCAGGGATCATGGGGCACCAAAACCCAAAAGCCTTATTTTCGCACGAAAATTGGACAAATGGCCGAAAATGCACCACCGGCACAAAAATTGGACCATGGGGCACCACGAACCTCAAAACTGAAAAGTGTTCTGAGCATTATGGTTTTGTATGCATAAGACTACAACAGGGGTCACGAGGCACCGAAACCCGAAAGTCTTATTTTCGCACGAAAACTGTACAACGGGCCTAAAATGTACCTCGGACACCAAAATTGGAGCACGGGGCACCTCGGACCTCAAAACTGAAAACTGTTCCGAGCATTATGGTTTTTATGCATAAGAATGCACCAGGGTTCACGGGGCACCAAAATGCAAAAGTCTTATTTTCGCACGAAAATTGTATAATCGGCAATAAATGCACCACGGGCACCAAAATTGAACGATGGGGTAGCACGGACCTCAAAACTGAAAAGTGTTCCGAGAATTATGGTTTTTTATGCATAAGAATGCACGAAGGATCACGGGACACCAAAACCCAAAAGTCTTATTTTCGCACGAAAATTGCACAAATGGTTGAAAATGCACCACCAACACCAAAATTGGACCACGGGGCACCACGAACCTCAAAACTGAAAAGTGTTCCGAGCATTATGGTTTTTATGCATAAGAATGCACCAGGGATCATGGGGCACCAAAACCCAAAAGTCTTATTTTCGCACGAAAAATTCACAAATGGCCTCAAATGCACCACTGGCACCAAAATTGGACCACGGGCCACCACGGACCTCAAAACTAAAAAGTGTTCTGAGCATTATGGCTTTTTATGCATATGAATGCACCGGGGATCACAGGGCACCAAAACCAAAAAATCCTATTTTCGCATGAAAATTGCACAAATGGACGAAAATGCTCCATTGGCACCAAAATTGGACCACGGGGCACCACGGACCTCAAAGCTTGAAAGTGTTCCTAGCATTATGGTTTTGAATGCATAAGAATGCACCAGGGATCACGGGGCACCAAAACCCAAAAGCCTTATTTTCGCACGAAAATTGGACAAATGGCCGAAAATGCACCACCGGCACCAAAATTGGACCATGGGGCACCACGGACCTCAAAACTGAAAAGTGTTCTGAGCATTATAGTTTTGTATGCATAAGACTACAACAGGGATCACGAGGCACCAAAACCCAAAAGTCTTATTTTCGCACAAAAACTGTACAATGGGCCAAAAATGCACCACGGACACCAAAATTGGAGCACGAGGCACCTCAGACCTCAAAACTGAAAAGTGCTTCGAGCATTATGGTTTTTTATGCATAAGCATGCACCAGGCATCACTGGACACCAAAATCCAAAAGTCTTATTTTTGCACGAAAATTGCACATGGGCCGAAAATGCACCACGGGCACCAAAATTGGACCAAGCGGCACCTCAGACGTCAATACTTAAAAGTGCTCCGAGCATTATGGTTTTTAATGCATAACAATGCACCATGGATCACAGGGAACCAAAACCCAAAAGTCTTATTTTCGCACAAAAATTGCACAAATCCCCGAAAATGCACCATCGGCACCAAAATTGGACCATGGGGCCCCACGAACCTCAAAACTGAAAAGTGTTCCGAGCATTATGGTTTTTTATGCATAAGAATGCACCAGGGATCACGGGGCACTAACACCCAAAAGTCTTATTTTCGCAAGAAAATTGCACAAATGCCCGAAAATGCACCATTGACACCAAAATTGGACAATGGGCCCCACGGATCTCAAAACTGAAAAGTGTTTCGAGCATTATGGTTTTTTATGCATAAGAATGCACCAGGGATCACGGGCCACCAAAACCCAAAAGTCTTATTTTCGCATGAAAATTGCACAATGCGCCGAAAATGCACCACGGGCACCAAAGCTGGACCACGGGGCACCTCAGACCTCAAAATTGAAAAGTACGCCGGGCATTATGGTTTTTTATGCATAAGAATGCACCAGGGATCACGGGGCATCAAAACCCAAAAGTCTTATTTTCGCACGCAAATTGCACAAATGGCTAAAATTGCATTACTGGCACCAAAATTGGACCATGGGGCACCACGAACCTCAAAACTAAAAAGTGTTCCAAGAATTATGTTTTTTTATGAATAAGAATACACGAGGGATCACGGGGCTCCAAAACCTAAATGTCTTCTTTTCGCACTAAAATTTCACAACTAGCAAAAATGCACTACCGGCACAAAAATTGGACAACGGGGCACCACTGACATCAAAACTAAAAAGTGTTCCAAGCATTATGGTTTTTTATGCATAAGAATGCACCAGGGATCACGGGGCACCAAAACCCAAAAGTCTTATTTTCGCACGAAAATTGCACAAACGGCCGAGAATCCACCACCGGCACCAAAATTGGACCACGGGGCACCATAGACCTCAAAACTGAAAAGTGTTCTGAGCATTATGGTTTGTTATGCATAAGCATGCACCAGGGATCACGGGGCACTAAAACCCAAAAGTCTTATTTTCGCATGAAAGATGCACAAATGGCCGAAAATGCACCCCCGCACCAAAATTGGACCACGGGGCACCATGGATCTCAAAACTGAAAAGTGTTTCAAGCTTTACGGTTTTTTATGCATAAGAATGCACCAAGGATCACGGAGCACCAAAACCCAAAAGTCTTATTTTCGCAAGAAAATTTCACAAATGCCCGAAAATGCACCACCGACACCAAAATTGGACCACGGGCCCCACGGATCTCAAAACTGAAAAGTGTTTCGAGCATTATGGTTTTTTATGCATAAGAATGCACCAGGGATCACGGGGCAGCAACACCCAAAAGTCTTATTTCGCACGAAAATTGCACAATGCGCCAAAAATGCACCAAGGGCACCAAAGTTGGACTACGGGGCACGTCAGACCTCAAAACTGAAAAGTGCTCCGAGCATTATGGTTTTTTATGAATAAGAATGCACCAGGGATCACGGGGCACCCAAACCCAAAAGTCTTATTTTCGCACGCAAATTGCACAAATGGCCAAAAATGCATTACCCGCACCAAAATTGGACCACGGGGCACCACGAACCTCAAAACTAAAAAGTGTTCCAAGAATTATGGTTTTTTATGAATAAGAATACACGAGGGATCACGGGGCTCTAAAACCCAAATGTCTTATTTTCGCACTAAAATTTCACAACTGGCCGAAAATGCGCTATCGACACAAAAATTTTGACAACGGGGAACCACTGACCTCAAAACTAAAAAGTATTCCAAGCATTATGGTTTTTTATGCATAAGAATGCACCAGGGATCATGAGGCACCAAAACCCAAAAGTCTTATTTTCGCACGAAAATTTCACAAAAGCCCCGAAAATGCACCACCGACACCAAAATTGGACCACGGGGCTTCACGAACCTCAAAACTGAAAAGTGTTCCGAGCATTATGGTTTTTTATGCATAAGAATGCACCAGGGATCACGGGGCGCTAAAACCCAAAAGTCTTATTTTCGCATGAAAGTTGCACAAATGGCCGAAAATGCACCGGCACCAAAATTGGACCACAGGGCACCACGAACCTCAAAACTGAAAAGTGTTTTGAGCATTATGGTTTTTTATGCATAAGAATGCACCAGGGATCACGGTGCACCAAAACCCAAAAGTCTTATTTTCGCACGAAAAATGCACAATTGGCCGAAAATGGATTACCGGCACCATAATTGGACCACAGGGCACCATGAAGCTCAAAACTGAAAAGTGTTTTGAGCATTACGGTTTTTTATGCATAAGAATGCACCAGGGATCATAGGGCACCAAAACCCAAAAGTCTTATTTTCGCATGAAAATTGCACAAATGCCCGAAAATGCACCACCGACACCAAAATTGGACCAAGGGCCCCATGGATCTAAAAAATGAGAACTGTTTCAAGCATTATGGTTTTTTATGCATAAGAATCCACCAGGGATCACAGGGCACCGAAACCCAAAAGTCTTATTTTCGCATAAAAGTTGCACAAATGGCCGAAAATGGATTACCGACACCATAATTGGACCATGGGGTACCACGAAGCTAAAAACTGAAAAGTGTTCTGAGCATTACGGTTTTTTATGCATAAGAATGCCCCAGGGATCATAGGGCACCAAAACCCAAAAGACTTATTTTCGCACGAAAATTCCACAACGGGCCAAAAATGCAGGACGGGCCCCAAAGTTGGACCACGGGGCACGTCGGACGTCAAAACTGAAAAGTACTATGAGAATTATGGTTTTTTATGGATAAGAATGCACAA
The DNA here is from genome assembly GCA_026413185.1 of Pueraria montana var. lobata. Taxonomy (NCBI): domain Eukaryota; kingdom Viridiplantae; phylum Streptophyta; class Magnoliopsida; order Fabales; family Fabaceae; genus Pueraria; species Pueraria montana. The sequence continues at coordinate 76,316,886 of CM048648.1, forward strand.
GAGTTCACAGGGCACCAAAACCCAAAAGTCTTATTTTCGCACGAAAATTGCACAAATGGCCAAAAATGCACCCCCGGCACCAAAATTGGACCACAGGGAACCACGGACCTCAAAACTGAAAAGTGCTCCAAGCATTATGGATTTTTATGCATAAGAATGCACCAGGGATCACGGGTCACAAAAACCCAAAATTCTTATTTTCGCACAAAAATTGCACAAATGCCCGAAAATGCACCACCGGCACCAAAATTGGACCACGGGGCCCCACGAACCTCAAAACTGAAAAGTGTTTCGAGCATTATGGTTTTTTATGCATAAGAATGCACCAGGGATCACGGGGCACTAAAACCCAAAAGTCTTATTTTCGCATGAAAGTTGCACAAATGGCCGAAAATGCACCCCGGCACCAAAATTGGACCACGGGGCACCACGGACCTCAAAACTGAAAAGTGTTTCGAGCATTATGGTTTTTTATGCATAAGAATGCACCAAGGATCACGGGGCACCAAAACCCAAAAGTCTGATTTTCGCAAGAAAATTGCACAAATGCCCGAAAATGCACACCGACACCAAAATTGGACCACGGGACCCACGGATTTTAAAACTAAAAAGTGTTCCGAGCATTATGGTTTTTTATGCATAAGAATGCACCAGGGATCACGGGGCACTAAAACCCAAAAGTCTTATTTTCGCATGAAAGTTGCACATATGGCTGAAAATACACCCCGGCACCAAAATTGGACCACGGGGCACCACGGACCTCAAAACTGAAAAGTGTTTTGAGCATTATGGTTTTTTATGCATAATAATGCTCTAGGGATCACGGAGCACCAAAACCCAAAAGTCTTATTTTCGCACGAAAATTCCATAATGGGCCGAAAATGTAGGACGTGCCCGAAAGTTGGACCACGGGGCACATCGGACATGAAAACTGAAAAGTACTATGAGCATTATGGTTTTTTACCGATAAGAATCCACCAGTGTTCACAGGGCACCAAAAACCAAAAGTCTTATTTTCGGACGAAAATTTCACAAATGGCCGAAAATGAACCACCGGCACCAAAATTGGACCACGGGGAACCACGGACCTCAAAACATAAAAGTGCTCCAAGCATTATGGTTTTTTATGCATAAGAATGCACCAGGGATCACAGGGCACCAAAACCCAAAAGTCTTATTTTCGCACGAAAAATGCACAATGTTCTGAAAATGCGTCACGGGCACCAAATTTGGACCACGAGGCACCTCGGACCTCAAAACTGAAAAGTGCTCCGAGTATTAATTTTTTTATGCATAAGAATGCACCAGGGATCACGGGGCACCACAACCCAAAAGTCTTATTTTCGCATGAAAATTGCACATGGGTAGAAAATGCACCACGGGCACCAAAATTGGACTACGGGGCACCTCGGACCTCAAAACTGAAAAGAGTTCCGAGCATTATGGTTTTTTATGCATATGAATGCACCAGGGATCACGGGGAACCATAACCTAAAATTTCTATTTTCGCACGAAAATTGCACAAATGCCCGAAAATGCACCACCGGCACCAAAATTGGACCATGGGGCCCCATGAACCTCAAAACTGAAAAGTGTTCAAGCATTATGGTTTTTTATGCATATGAATGCACCAGGGATCACGGGGAACCAAAACCTAAAATTTCTATTTTTGCACGAAAATTACACAAATGCCCGAAAATGCACCATCTAACGACCCATCTTCATTACAAATTTGTTATACTAAAACAATTATTAATTATTATCATATGAAATTTCAAAGAAATTTTTTTCTCATTTAATACATATTATATGTACCTACTTTCCTACTGATAACGTACATCATCACATCATAAAAGAGTTAAGTCTGGCTTTACAAAACTTACGTATATATACATACATACAATACCAATGTAGTCCTCTTTTAAAGGACATTCATAGCAACCTAAATATTTATACATATTTCCTAAGCTGGTCCCCATACTATGTACAGATATACTAGAACATAATCAGCAGAACAGGAGGATCGTCCAATCTTTAGATCGTCCAATCAGAAGGAACAAAAGGATCATCCAATCTTCAACCTTGACTATCATGAGAGCCTGCGCCATCACTATTGCCTGCTCCCGTGTCAATACACGATCATTGCAGTAATACAATACAAACACAAAATACAAGGGTAAGCTTCTTATAAAAAAAAAGATAGATTATACACAAAATTTCAATCAACATCATTCACACGAAACATTCAGTTCATTTCATATGTCACTCCATACATCAATATCATCATGCAATATTATGCTGACTCGACTCCATGGAGATTTCAACAAACTTCGGGCGGTCCCCATAGGCCCCATCCCCTACCATTAGTCTCTTCTTAGACCATTCAGGGAGTCCCTTGAGCCACCATGTGGAGGAAGTGTGAATTTAATCCGATATAGACAAGTGTTGGTATTGGCTTACCTCTGTCAGGTTTGCAAAACCATCCATCTTTAGGAATTCGCCCACTTGTCTATTCTATATGCCCGCCATTGGCCACCACGAAATCCTCCAGCACTAGGTTGAGAGCCCACCTAGCACCCTCAACTTACGTGCCTACCCGCATGCAATATCATGCACAACTCTGATTGCCACACGTTCCCTCTATGTTATAAATTCACCATTTTTCTCAAATCAAGCTTATGAACCCATCCAGCAGTTCAATAAGCACAAGTAAGGCATTCTCAACAATTGAATCCTTACTCACAACTCAGCATCAATGTTAACCAAAAATGTGAATTTTCTAACATAGTTCTAGAACCAAATTAGTGGCATATCCCACATCCTTGTTCGTAATAAGACTAGGTTCTGGTTCCCTGCTAAACACACCCTCAGAATTTCACAACCACCGTAACTGGACGTCAGACTTTACTGAACACAAGGTGTCGCTGGACGCGGGTTATTAAACAATGGATCATTGGACGCTGGTCACTAGACACTGGGTCATTGGACGCTGGTTTTTAGTTGTAGTATAGGTAGATGGACGATGGTTTTCTTTGGACGAGGGGTTTTCTGCTGAATCCAGAACCTTTCAAAACCCATTACGAACACATGTTTCAAAGATTTTGAAACCATTTCCATCACTTAGAATATCATTCCAAAGCACAACAACATATTATTACAACAAACTCAGCTCAAATCATCAAAACATCAAGAGAGTAAAAATCATCACATCATCATAACAATTCTTTAAAACATTAAACAGAAACAGAATTTCAAACAGTTATGAAGCTTCCCTTACCTACGGCTCTTGACTCAAACCGTGAAGAAGAAAAAGCTAGTGAGAATAACTTTGAGGTTCTCGAGTGATCTGTCCTCAAGTTTTGTTACAGAATCAACTAGGAGACACCTAAAACAACATCAAAGTAAACTCAAAAATTAAGATTCCTCTCATCTCTTAAAATCTAACCAAGACCCATTTCTCATGTTCTTGGGAGGAGATGAGAAAGATACGTAGAAACCAAGAATAGAAAGGAACTGGACTTACCAACTTAACATCAACTAAGAAATCTCTAGGGAAGAAGAAATCAAACTTCAAGTTGAGGTAGGAAATCAAACTTCCATTTACGGGAAAAGAAAGAGCTTAGAGAGGAAGAAGGATAAGAATGAAGGAATTGGAAGAAATAGGAAACTTGACACGTTCACTTAAGAGATTTGCATGAAATTTTGCTAGTAACACCTCTATTTCCTCTAAAAGCACCCCCTTTTCTTATTTTTTTTCTTTTCTACAACTTACGAAATTTACGTAAAATTCCTAACAACAACCTTACCTTCTAAGCCCGACCTTACATGAAATATTATCAACAACATTATAACACATAACAAAACCATCTATTTATTAATTCTTTTATACATAATATAGCTTTAAATTTAATTTCCTCTTGCATTATCAATCAACACTTGATCATACACTTAAAAAAAAAACACGACATTACACACCACCGGCACCAAAATTGGACCACAGGACCCCACGAACCTCAAAATTGAAAAGTGTTCCTAGCATTATGGTTTTTTATGCATAAGGATGCACTATGGATCATGAGGCACTAAAACACAAAAGTATTATTTTCGCATGAAAGTAGCACAAATGGCCGAAAATGGATTACCAGCACCATAGTTGGACCACGGGGCACCACAAATCTCAAAACTGAAAAGTGTTTCGCGCATTATGGTTTTTTATGAATAAGAATACACGATGGATCACGGGGCTCCAAAACCCAAATGTCTTACTTTCGCAAGAAAATTGCACAAATGCCCGAAAATGCACCACCGACACCAAAATTGGACCAAGGGCCCCACGGATCTCAAAACTGAAAAGTGTTTCGAGCATTATGGTTTTTTATGCATAAGAATCCACCAGAGATCACAGGGCACCAACACCCAAAAGTCTTATTTTCGGACGAAAATTGCACAATACAGCGAAAATGCACCACGGGCACCAAAGTTGGACCACGGGGCACCTCAGACCTCAAAATTGAAAAGTGCTCTGGGCATTATGGTTTTTTATGCCTAATAATGCACCAGGGATCACGGGGCACCAAAACCCAAAAGTCTTATTTTCGCACGAAAATTGCACAAATGGCTGTGAATCCACGACCGGCACCAAAATTGGACCACGGGGCACCATAGACCTCAAAACTGAAAAGTGTTCCGAGCATTATGGTTTTTTATGCATAAGAATGCACCAGAGATCACAGGGCACCAAAACCCAAAAGTCTTATTTTCGCACGAAAATTGCACAATGGGCCGAAAATGCACCATCGGCACCAAAGTTGGACCACAGGGCACCTCAAACCTCAAAACTGAAAAGTGATCCGAGCATTATGGTTTTTGAAGTATAAGAATGCACCAGGGATCACGGGACACCAAAACCCAAAAGTCTTATTTTCGCATGAAAATTGCACAATGGGCTGAAAATGCACCATGGGCACCAAAGTTGGACCACAGGGCACCTCAGACCTCAAAACTGAAAAGTTCTCCGAGCATTATGGTTTTTTAAGCATAAGAATGCACCAGGGCTCACAGGGCACCAAAACCCAAAAGTCTTATTTCTGCACGAAAATTGCGCAAATGGCCGAAAATGCATCCCCGGGACCAAAATTGGACCCCGGGGCACCACGGACCTCAAGACTGAAAGGTGTTCCGAGCATTATGTATTTTTATGCATAAGAATGCACCAGGGATCACGGGGAACTAAAATCCAAAAGTCTTATTTTCGTATGAAAGTTGCACAAATGGCAGAAAATGCACCACCGACACCATAATTGGACCACGGACCCCACGGATCTCAAAATTGAAAAGTGTTTCGCGCATTATGGTTTTTTATGAATGAGAATACACGACGGATCACGGGGCTCCAAAACCCAAATGTCTTACTTTCGCACTAAAATTTCACAACTGGCCGAAAATGCACTACCGGCACAAAAATTGGACAATGGGGCACCACTGACCTCGAAACTGAAAACTGCTCCGAGCATTATGATTTTTTAAGAATAAGAATGCACCAGGGATCACGGGGCACCAAAACCCAAAAGTCTTATTTTTGCACGAAAATTGCACATGGGCCGAAAATGCACCACGGGCACCAAAATTGGACCACGGGGCACCTCATACCTCAATACTTAAAAGTTCTCCGAGCATTATGGTTTTTTATGCATAAGAATGCACCAGGGATCACGGGGGCACCAAAACCCAAAAGTCTTATTTATGCCCAAAAATTGCACAAATGCCCGAAAACGCACCACCGACACCAAAATTGGACCATGGGGCCCCACGAACCTCAAAACTGAAAAGTGTTCCGAGCATTTTGGTTTTTTATGCATAAGAATGAACTAGGGATCATGGGGTACCAAAACCCAAAAGTCTTATTATTGCACGAAAATTGCACATGGGCCGAAAATGCAACACGGGCACCAAAATTGGACCACGGGGCACCTCAGACCTCAATACTTGAAAGTGCTTTGAGCATTATGGTTTTTTACGCATAACAATGCACCAGGGATCATGGGGCACCAAAACCCAAAAGTCTTATTATCGCACAAAAATTGCACAAATGCCTGAAAATGCACCATGGGCACCAAAATTGGACTATGGGGCCCCACGAACCTCAAAATTGAAAAGTGTTCCTAGCATTATGGTTTTTTATGCATAAGAATGCACCAGGGATCACGGGGCACTAAAACCCAAAAGTCTTATTTTCGCATGAAAGTTGGACAAATGGCCGAAAATGGATTACCGGCACCATAATTGGACCACGGGGCACCACGAATCTCAAAACTGAAAAGTGTTTCGCGCATTATGGTTTTTTATGAATAAGAATACACGATGGATCACGGGGCTCCAAAACCCAAATGTCTTACTTTTGCACTAAAATTTCACAAATGCCCGAAAATGGATTACCGGCACCATAATTGGACCACGGGCCCCACGAATCTCAAAACTGAAAAGTGTTTCGGGCATTAAGTTTTTTATGAATAAGCATACATGAGGGATCACGGGGCTCCAAAACCCCAATGTCTTACTTTTGTACTAAAATTTCACAACTGGCCGAAAATGCACTTCCGGCACAAAAATTGGACAACGAGGCACCACTGACCTCGAAACTGAAAAGTGCTCCGAGCATTATGATTTTTTAAGCATAAGAATGCACCAGGGATCACGGGGCACCAAAACCCAAAAGTCTTATTTTCGCACGAAAATTGCACAATGGGCTGAAAATGCACCATGGGCACAAAAATTGGACCACGGGGCACCTCGGACCTCAAAACTGAAAAGTGCTCCGAGTATTAATTTTTTTATGCATAAGAATGCACCAGGGATCACGGGGCACCAAAATCCAAAAGTCTTATTTTCACACGAAAATTGCACATGGGTAGAAAATGCACCACGGGCACCAAAATTGGACCACGGGGCACCTCGGACCTCAAAACTAAAAAGAGTTTCCAGCATTATGGTTTCTTATGCATATGAATGCACCAGGGAATCACGGGGCACCAAAACATAAAATTTCTATTTTCGCACGAAAATTGCACAAATGCCCGAAAATGCACCACGAACACCAAAATTGGACCACGGGCCCATGGATATCAAAACTGAAAAGTGTTTCGAGCATTATGTTTTTTTATGCATAAGAATGCACTAGGGATCACGGGGCACCAAAACCTAAAAGTCTTATTTTCGCACGCAAATTGCAAAAATGGCCAAAAATGCATTACCGGCACCAAAATTGGACCACGGGGCACACGAACCTCAAAACTAAAAGTGTTCCAAGAATTATGGTTTTTTATGAATAAGAATACATGAGGGATCATGGGGCTCCAAAACCCAAATGTCTTACTTTCGTACTAAAATTTCACAACTGGCCGAAAATGCACTACCGGCCCAAAAATTGGACAACGGGGCACCACTGACCTCAAAACTAAAAAGTGTTCCAAGCATTATGGTTTTTTATGCAAAGAATGCACCAGGGATCATGAGGCACCAAAACCCAAAAGATTATTTTCGCAAGAAAATTGCACAAATGCCCGAAAATGCACCACGGACACCAAAATTGGACCACGGGGCACCACGGACCTCCAAACTGAAAAGTGTTTGAAGCATTGTGGTTTTTTACGCATCAGAATGCAGCAGGGATCACAGGGCACCAAAAACCGAAAAGTCTTATTTTCGCACCAAAATTGCACAATAATGGGCAGAAAATGCACCACGGGCACCAAAATTGGAGCACGGAGCACCTTGGACCTCAAAACTGAAAAGTGCTCCGAGCATTATAGTTTTTTATGCATATGAATGCACCAGGGATCCCGGGGCCCCAAAACCCAAAAGTCTTATTTTCGCACGAAAATTGCACAAATGGCCGAAAATGCACCCCCGGCACCAAAATTGGACCACGGAGCTCCACGAACCTTAAGACTGAATAGTGTTCCGAGCATTATTGTTTTTAAGCATAAGAATGCACCAAGGATCATGGGGCACCAAAATCCAAAACTCTTACTTTAGCACGAAAATTGGACAAATGGTCGAAATGCACCACGGGCACCAAAATTGGACCACGGTGCACCACAGACCTCCAAACCGAAAAGTGTTCCAAGCATTATGGTTTTTTACGCATAAGAATGCACCAGGGATCACGGGTCACCAAAACCCAAAAGTCTTATTTTCGCACGAAAATTGCACATGGGCTGAAAATGTAGCATGGACACCAAAATTGGACCACGAGGCACATCGGACGTGAAAACTGAAAAGTACTATGAGCATTATGGTTTTTTATGGATAAGAATCCACCAGGGTTCACAGGGCACCAAAATCCAAAAGTCTTATTTTTGCACGAAAATTTCACAAATGGCCGAAAATGAACCACCGGCACCAAAATTGGACCACGGGGAACCACGGACCTCAAAACAGAAAAGTGCTCCAAGCATTATGGTTTTTTATGCATAAGAATGCACCAGGGATCACAGGGCACCAAAACCCAAAAGTCTTATTTTCGCACGAAAAATGCACAATGTGCTGAAAATGCGTCACGGGCACCAAATTTGGACCATGAGGCACCTCGGACCTCAAAACTTAAAATTGTTCCGAGCATTATGGTTTTTTATGCATAGGAATGCACTAGGGATCATGGGGAACCAAAACCCAAAAGTCTTATTTTTGCACGAAAATTGCACATGGGCCGAAAATGCACCACGGGCACCAAAATTGGACCACGGGGAACCTCAGACCTCAATACTTAAAAGTGCTCCGAGCATTATGGTTTTTTATGCATAACAATGCACCAGGGATCATGGGGCACCAAAACCCAAAAGTCTTATTTTCGCACAAAAATTGCCCAAATGCCCGAAAATACACCACCGGCACCAAAATTGGACCACGGGGCACCACGGACCTCCAAACTGAAAAGTGTTTGAAGCATTGTGGTTTTTTACGCATCAGAATGCAGCAGGGATCACAGGGCACCAAAAACCGAAAAGTCTTATTTTCGCACCAAAATTGCACAATAATGGGCAGAAAATGCACCACGGGCACCAAAATTGGAGCACGGAGCACCTTGGACCTCAAAACTGAAAAGTGCTCCGAGCATTATAGTTTTTTATGCATATGAATGCACCAGGGATCCCGGGGCCCCAAAACCCAAAAGTCTTATTTTCGCACGAAAATTGCACAAATGGCCGAAAATGCACCCCCGGCACCAAAATTGGACCACGGAGCTCCACGAACCTTAAGACTGAATAGTGTTCCGAGCATTATTGTTTTTAAGCATAAGAATGCACCAAGGATCATGGGGCACCAAAATCCAAAACTCTTACTTTAGCACGAAAATTGGACAAATGGTCGAAATGCACCACGGGCACCAAAATTGGACCACGGTGCACCACAGACCTCCAAACCGAAAAGTGTTCCAAGCATTATGGTTTTTTACGCATAAGAATGCACCAGGGATCACGGGTCACCAAAACCCAAAAGTCTTATTTTCGCACGAAAATTGCACATGGGCTGAAAATGTAGCATGGACACCAAAATTGGACCACGAGGCACATCGGACGTGAAAACTGAAAAGTACTATGAGCATTATGGTTTTTTATGGATAAGAATCCACCAGGGTTCACAGGGCACCAAAATCCAAAAGTCTTATTTTTGCACGAAAATTTCACAAATGGCCGAAAATGAACCACCGGCACCAAAATTGGACCACGGGGAACCACGGACCTCAAAACAGAAAAGTGCTCCAAGCATTATGGTTTTTTATGCATAAGAATGCACCAGGGATCACAGGGCACCAAAACCCAAAAGTCTTATTTTCGCACGAAAAATGCACAATGTGCTGAAAATGCGTCACGGGCACCAAATTTGGACCATGAGGCACCTCGGACCTCAAAACTTAAAATTGTTCCGAGCATTATGGTTTTTTATGCATAGGAATGCACTAGGGATCATGGGGAACCAAAACCCAAAAGTCTTATTTTTGCACGAAAATTGCACATGGGCCGAAAATGCACCACGGGCACCAAAATTGGACCACGGGGAACCTCAGACCTCAATACTTAAAAGTGCTCCGAGCATTATGGTTTTTTATGCATAACAATGCACCAGGGATCATGGGGCACCAAAACCCAAAAGTCTTATTTTCGCACAAAAATTGCCCAAATGCCCGAAAATACACCACCGGCACCAAAATTGGACCACGGGGCACCACGGACCTCCAAACTGAAAAGTGTTTGAAGCATTGTGGTTTTTTACGCATCAGAATGCAGCAGGGATCACAGGGCACCAAAAACCGAAAAGTCTTATTTTCGCACCAAAATTGCACAATAATGGGCAGAAAATGCACCACGGGCACCAAAATTGGAGCACGGAGCACCTTGGACCTCAAAACTGAAAAGTGCTCCGAGCATTATAGTTTTTTATGCATATGAATGCACCAGGGATCCCGGGGCCCCAAAACCCAAAAGTCTTATTTTCGCACGAAAATTGCACAAATGGCCGAAAATGCACCCCCGGCACCAAAATTGGACCACGGAGCTCCACGAACCTTAAGACTGAATAGTGTTCCAAGCATTATTGTTTTTAAGCATAAGAATGCACCAAGGATCATGGGGCACCAAAATCCAAAACTCTTACTTTAGCACGAAAATTGGACAAATGGTCGAAATGCACCACGGGCACCAAAATTGGACCACGGTGCACCACAGACCTCCAAACCGAAAAGTGTTCCAAGCATTATGGTTTTTTACGCATAAGAATGCACCAGGGATCACGGGTCACCAAAACCCAAAAGTCTTATTTTCGCACGAAAATTGCACATGGGCTGAAAATGTAGCATGGACACCAAAATTGGACCACGAGGCACATCGGACGTGAAAACTGAAAAGTACTATGAGCATTATGGTTTTTTATGGATAAGAATCCACCAGGGTTCACAGGGCACCAAAATCCAAAAGTCTTATTTTTGCACGAAAATTTCACAAATGGCCGAAAATGAACCACCGGCACCAAAATTGGACCACGGGGAACCACGGACCTCAAAACAGAAAAGTGCTCCAAGCATTATGGTTTTTTATGCATAAGAATGCACCAGGGATCACAGGGCACCAAAACCCAAAAGTCTTATTTTCGCACGAAAAATGCACAATGTGCTGAAAATGCGTCACGGGCACCAAATTTGGACCATGAGGCACCTCGGACCTCAAAACTTAAAATTGTTCCGAGCATTATGGTTTTTTATGCATAGGAATGCACTAGGGATCATGGGGAACCAAAACCCAAAAGTCTTATTTTTGCACGAAAATTGCACATGGGCCGAAAATGCACCACGGGCACCAAAATTGGACCACGGGGAACCTCAGACCTCAATACTTAAAAGTGCTCCGAGCATTATGGTTTTTTATGCATAACAATGCACCAGGGATCATGGGGCACCAAAACCCAAAAGTCTTATTTTCGCACAAAAATTGCCCAAATGCCCGAAAATACACCACCGGCACCAAAATTGGACCACGGGGCACCACGGACCTCCAAACTGAAAAGTGTTTGAAGCATTGTGGTTTTTTACGCATCAGAATGCAGCAGGGATCACAGGGCACCAAAAACCGAAAAGTCTTATTTTCGCACCAAAATTGCACAATAATGGGCAGAAAATGCACCACGGGCACCAAAATTGGAGCACGGAGCACCTTGGACCTCAAAACTGAAAAGTGCTCCGAGCATTATAGTTTTTTATGCATATGAATGCACCAGGGATCCCGGGGCCCCAAAACCCAAAAGTCTTATTTTCGCACGAAAATTGCACAAATGGCCGAAAATGCACCCCCGGCACCAAAATTGGACCACGGAGCTCCACGAACCTTAAGACTGAATAGTGTTCCGAGCATTATTGTTTTTAAGCATAAGAATGCACCAAGGATCATGGGGCACCAAAATCCAAAACTCTTACTTTAGCACGAAAATTGGACAAATGGTCGAAATGCACCACGGGCACCAAAATTGGACCACGGTGCACCACAGACCTCCAAACCGAAAAGTGTTCCAAGCATTATGGTTTTTTACGCATAAGAATGCACCAGGGATCACGGGTCACCAAAACCCAAAAGTCTTATTTTCGCACGAAAATTGCACATGGGCTGAAAATGTAGCATGGACACCAAAATTGGACCACGAGGCACATCGGACGTGAAAACTGAAAAGTACTATGAGCATTATGGTTTTTTATGGATAAGAATCCACCAGGGTTCACAGGGCACCAAAATCCAAAAGTCTTATTTTTGCACGAAAATTTCACAAATGGCCGAAAATGAACCACCGGCACCAAAATTGGACCACGGGGAACCACGGACCTCAAAACAGAAAAGTGCTCCAAGCATTATGGTTTTTTATGCATAAGAATGCACCAGGGATCACAGGGCACCAAAACCCAAAAGTCTTATTTTCGCACGAAAAATGCACAATGTGCTGAAAATGCGTCACGGGCACCAAATTTGGACCATGAGGCACCTCGGACCTCAAAACTTAAAATTGTTCCGAGCATTATGGTTTTTTATGCATAGGAATGCACTAGGGATCATGGGGAACCAAAACCCAAAAGTCTTATTTTTGCACGAAAATTGCACATGGGCCGAAAATGCACCACGGGCACCAAAATTGGACCACGGGGAACCTCAGACCTCAATACTTAAAAGTGCTCCGAGCATTATGGTTTTTTATGCATAACAATGCACCAGGGATCATGGGGCACCAAAACCCAAAAGTCTTATTTTCGCACAAAAATTGCCCAAATGCCCGAAAATACACCACCGGCACCAAAATTGGACCACGGGGCACCACGGACCTCCAAACTGAAAAGTGTTTGAAGCATTGTGGTTTTTTACGCATCAGAATGCAGCAGGGATCACAGGGCACCAAAAACCGAAAAGTCTTATTTTCGCACCAAAATTGCACAATAATGGGCAGAAAATGCACCACGGGCACCAAAATTGGAGCACGGAGCACCTTGGACCTCAAAACTGAAAAGTGCTCCGAGCATTATAGTTTTTTATGCATATGAATGCACCAGGGATCCCGGGGCCCCAAAACCCAAAAGTCTTATTTTCGCACGAAAATTGCACAAATGGCCGAAAATGCACCCCCGGCACCAAAATTGGACCACGGAGCTCCACGAACCTTAAGACTGAATAGTGTTCCAAGCATTATTGTTTTTAAGCATAAGAATGCACCAAGGATCATGGGGCACCAAAATCCAAAACTCTTACTTTAGCACGAAAATTGGACAAATGGTCGAAATGCACCACGGGCACCAAAATTGGACCACGGTGCACCACAGACCTCCAAACCGAAAAGTGTTCCAAGCATTATGGTTTTTTACGCATAAGAATGCACCAGGGATCACGGGTCACCAAAACCCAAAAGTCTTATTTTCGCACGAAAATTGCACATGGGCTGAAAATGTAGCATGGACACCAAAATTGGACCACGAGGCACATCGGACGTGAAAACTGAAAAGTACTATGAGCATTATGGTTTTTTATGGATAAGAATCCACCAGGGTTCACAGGGCACCAAAATCCAAAAGTCTTATTTTTGCACGAAAATTTCACAAATGGCCGAAAATGAACCACCGGCACCAAAATTGGACCACGGGGAACCACGGACCTCAAAACAGAAAAGTGCTCCAAGCATTATGGTTTTTTATGCATAAGAATGCACCAGGGATCACAGGGCACCAAAACCCAAAAGTCTTATTTTCGCACGAAAAATGCACAATGTGCTGAAAATGCGTCACGGGCACCAAATTTGGACCATGAGGCACCTCGGACCTCAAAACTTAAAATTGTTCCGAGCATTATGGTTTTTTATGCATAGGAATGCACTAGGGATCATGGGGAACCAAAACCCAAAAGTCTTATTTTTGCACGAAAATTGCACATGGGCCGAAAATGCACCACGGGCACCAAAATTGGACCACGGGGAACCTCAGACCTCAATACTTAAAAGTGCTCCGAGCATTATGGTTTTTTATGCATAACAATGCACCAGGGATCATGGGGCACCAAAACCCAAAAGTCTTATTTTCGCACAAAAATTGCCCAAATGCCCGAAAATACACCACCGGCACCAAAATTGGACCACGGGGCACCACGGACCTCCAAACTGAAAAGTGTTTGAAGCATTGTGGTTTTTTACGCATCAGAATGCAGCAGGGATCACAGGGCACCAAAAACCGAAAAGTCTTATTTTCGCACCAAAATTGCACAATAATGGGCAGAAAATGCACCACGGGCACCAAAATTGGAGCACGGAGCACCTTGGACCTCAAAACTGAAAAGTGCTCCGAGCATTATAGTTTTTTATGCATATGAATGCACCAGGGATCCCGGGGCCCCAAAACCCAAAAGTCTTATTTTCGCACGAAAATTGCACAAATGGCCGAAAATGCACCCCCGGCACCAAAATTGGACCACGGAGCTCCACGAACCTTAAGACTGAATAGTGTTCCGAGCATTATTGTTTTTAAGCATAAGAATGCACCAAGGATCATGGGGCACCAAAATCCAAAACTCTTACTTTAGCACGAAAATTGGACAAATGGTCGAAATGCACCACGGGCACCAAAATTGGACCACGGTGCACCACAGACCTCCAAACCGAAAAGTGTTCCAAGCATTATGGTTTTTTACGCATAAGAATGCACCAGGGATCACGGGTCACCAAAACCCAAAAGTCTTATTTTCGCACGAAAATTGCACATGGGCTGAAAATGTAGCATGGACACCAAAATTGGACCACGAGGCACATCGGACGTGAAAACTGAAAAGTACTATGAGCATTATGGTTTTTTATGGATAAGAATCCACCAGGGTTCACAGGGCACCAAAATCCAAAAGTCTTATTTTTGCACGAAAATTTCACAAATGGCCGAAAATGAACCACCGGCACCAAAATTGGACCACGGGGAACCACGGACCTCAAAACAGAAAAGTGCTCCAAGCATTATGGTTTTTTATGCATAAGAATGCACCAGGGATCACAGGGCACCAAAACCCAAAAGTCTTATTTTCGCACGAAAAATGCACAATGTGCTGAAAATGCGTCACGGGCACCAAATTTGGACCATGAGGCACCTCGGACCTCAAAACTTAAAATTGTTCCGAGCATTATGGTTTTTTATGCATAGGAATGCACTAGGGATCATGGGGAACCAAAACCCAAAAGTCTTATTTTTGCACGAAAATTGCACATGGGCCGAAAATGCACCACGGGCACCAAAATTGGACCACGGGGAACCTCAGACCTCAATACTTAAAAGTGCTCCGAGCATTATGGTTTTTTATGCATAACAATGCACCAGGGATCATGGGGCACCAAAACCCAAAAGTCTTATTTTCGCACAAAAATTGCCCAAATGCCCGAAAATACACCACCGGCACCAAAATTGGACCACGGGGCACCACGGACCTCCAAACTGAAAAGTGTTTGAAGCATTGTGGTTTTTTACGCATCAGAATGCAGCAGGGATCACAGGGCACCAAAAACCGAAAAGTCTTATTTTCGCACCAAAATTGCACAATAATGGGCAGAAAATGCACCACGGGCACCAAAATTGGAGCACGGAGCACCTTGGACCTCAAAACTGAAAAGTGCTCCGAGCATTATAGTTTTTTATGCATATGAATGCACCAGGGATCCCGGGGCCCCAAAACCCAAAAGTCTTATTTTCGCACGAAAATTGCACAAATGGCCGAAAATGCACCCCCGGCACCAAAATTGGACCACGGAGCTCCACGAACCTTAAGACTGAATAGTGTTCCGAGCATTATTGTTTTTAAGCATAAGAATGCACCAAGGATCATGGGGCACCAAAATCCAAAACTCTTACTTTAGCACGAAAATTGGACAAATGGTCGAAATGCACCACGGGCACCAAAATTGGACCACGGTGCACCACAGACCTCCAAACCGAAAAGTGTTCCAAGCATTATGGTTTTTTACGCATAAGAATGCACCAGGGATCACGGGTCACCAAAACCCAAAAGTCTTATTTTCGCACGAAAATTGCACATGGGCTGAAAATGTAGCATGGACACCAAAATTGGACCACGAGGCACATCGGACGTGAAAACTGAAAAGTACTATGAGCATTATGGTTTTTTATGGATAAGAATCCACCAGGGTTCACAGGGCACCAAAATCCAAAAGTCTTATTTTTGCACGAAAATTTCACAAATGGCCGAAAATGAACCACCGGCACCAAAATTGGACCACGGGGAACCACGGACCTCAAAACAGAAAAGTGCTCCAAGCATTATGGTTTTTTATGCATAAGAATGCACCAGGGATCACAGGGCACCAAAACCCAAAAGTCTTATTTTCGCACGAAAAATGCACAATGTGCTGAAAATGCGTCACGGGCACCAAATTTGGACCATGAGGCACCTCGGACCTCAAAACTTAAAATTGTTCCGAGCATTATGGTTTTTTATGCATAGGAATGCACTAGGGATCATGGGGAACCAAAACCCAAAAGTCTTATTTTTGCACGAAAATTGCACATGGGCCGAAAATGCACCACGGGCACCAAAATTGGACCACGGGGAACCTCAGACCTCAATACTTAAAAGTGCTCCGAGCATTATGGTTTTTTATGCATAACAATGCACCAGGGATCATGGGGCACCAAAACCCAAAAGTCTTATTTTCGCACAAAAATTGCCCAAATGCCCGAAAATACACCACCGGCACCAAAATTGGACCACGGGGCACCACGGACCTCCAAACTGAAAAGTGTTTGAAGCATTGTGGTTTTTTACGCATCAGAATGCAGCAGGGATCACAGGGCACCAAAAACCGAAAAGTCTTATTTTCGCACCAAAATTGCACAATAATGGGCAGAAAATGCACCACGGGCACCAAAATTGGAGCACGGAGCACCTTGGACCTCAAAACTGAAAAGTGCTCCGAGCATTATAGTTTTTTATGCATATGAATGCACCAGGGATCCCGGGGCCCCAAAACCCAAAAGTCTTATTTTCGCACGAAAATTGCACAAATGGCCGAAAATGCACCCCCGGCACCAAAATTGGACCACGGAGCTCCACGAACCTTAAGACTGAATAGTGTTCCGAGCATTATTGTTTTTAAGCATAAGAATGCACCAAGGATCATGGGGCACCAAAATCCAAAACTCTTACTTTAGCACGAAAATTGGACAAATGGTCGAAATGCACCACGGGCACCAAAATTGGACCACGGTGCACCACAGACCTCCAAACCGAAAAGTGTTCCAAGCATTATGGTTTTTTACGCATAAGAATGCACCAGGGATCACGGGTCACCAAAACCCAAAAGTCTTATTTTCGCACGAAAATTGCACATGGGCTGAAAATGTAGCATGGACACCAAAATTGGACCACGAGGCACATCGGACGTGAAAACTGAAAAGTACTATGAGCATTATGGTTTTTTATGGATAAGAATCCACCAGGGTTCACAGGGCACCAAAATCCAAAAGTCTTATTTTTGCACGAAAATTTCACAAATGGCCGAAAATGAACCACCGGCACCAAAATTGGACCACGGGGAACCACGGACCTCAAAACAGAAAAGTGCTCCAAGCATTATGGTTTTTTATGCATAAGAATGCACCAGGGATCACAGGGCACCAAAACCCAAAAGTCTTATTTTCGCACGAAAAATGCACAATGTGCTGAAAATGCGTCACGGGCACCAAATTTGGACCATGAGGCACCTCGGACCTCAAAACTTAAAATTGTTCCGAGCATTATGGTTTTTTATGCATAGGAATGCACTAGGGATCATGGGGAACCAAAACCCAAAAGTCTTATTTTTGCACGAAAATTGCACATGGGCCGAAAATGCACCACGGGCACCAAAATTGGACCACGGGGAACCTCAGACCTCAATACTTAAAAGTGCTCCGAGCATTATGGTTTTTTATGCATAACAATGCACCAGGGATCATGGGGCACCAAAACCCAAAAGTCTTATTTTCGCACAAAAATTGCCCAAATGCCCGAAAATACACCACCGGCACCAAAATTGGACCACGGGGCACCACGGACCTCCAAACTGAAAAGTGTTTGAAGCATTGTGGTTTTTTACGCATCAGAATGCAGCAGGGATCACAGGGCACCAAAAACCGAAAAGTCTTATTTTCGCACCAAAATTGCACAATAATGGGCAGAAAATGCACCACGGGCACCAAAATTGGAGCACGGAGCACCTTGGACCTCAAAACTGAAAAGTGCTCCGAGCATTATAGTTTTTTATGCATATGAATGCACCAGGGATCCCGGGGCCCCAAAACCCAAAAGTCTTATTTTCGCACGAAAATTGCACAAATGGCCGAAAATGCACCCCCGGCACCAAAATTGGACCACGGAGCTCCACGAACCTTAAGACTGAATAGTGTTCCGAGCATTATTGTTTTTAAGCATAAGAATGCACCAAGGATCATGGGGCACCAAAATCCAAAACTCTTACTTTAGCACGAAAATTGGACAAATGGTCGAAATGCACCACGGGCACCAAAATTGGACCACGGTGCACCACAGACCTCCAAACCGAAAAGTGTTCCAAGCATTATGGTTTTTTACGCATAAGAATGCACCAGGGATCACGGGTCACCAAAACCCAAAAGTCTTATTTTCGCACGAAAATTGCACATGGGCTGAAAATGTAGCATGGACACCAAAATTGGACCACGAGGCACATCGGACGTGAAAACTGAAAAGTACTATGAGCATTATGGTTTTTTATGGATAAGAATCCACCAGGGTTCACAGGGCACCAAAATCCAAAAGTCTTATTTTTGCACGAAAATTTCACAAATGGCCGAAAATGAACCACCGGCACCAAAATTGGACCACGGGGAACCACGGACCTCAAAACAGAAAAGTGCTCCAAGCATTATGGTTTTTTATGCATAAGAATGCACCAGGGATCACAGGGCACCAAAACCCAAAAGTCTTATTTTCGCACGAAAAATGCACAATGTGCTGAAAATGCGTCACGGGCACCAAATTTGGACCATGAGGCACCTCGGACCTCAAAACTTAAAATTGTTCCGAGCATTATGGTTTTTTATGCATAGGAATGCACTAGGGATCATGGGGAACCAAAACCCAAAAGTCTTATTTTTGCACGAAAATTGCACATGGGCCGAAAATGCACCACGGGCACCAAAATTGGACCACGGGGAACCTCAGACCTCAATACTTAAAAGTGCTCCGAGCATTATGGTTTTTTATGCATAACAATGCACCAGGGATCATGGGGCACCAAAACCCAAAAGTCTTATTTTCGCACAAAAATTGCCCAAATGCCCGAAAATACACCACCGGCACCAAAATTGGACCACGGGGCACCACGGACCTCCAAACTGAAAAGTGTTTGAAGCATTGTGGTTTTTTACGCATCAGAATGCAGCAGGGATCACAGGGCACCAAAAACCGAAAAGTCTTATTTTCGCACCAAAATTGCACAATAATGGGCAGAAAATGCACCACGGGCACCAAAATTGGAGCACGGAGCACCTTGGACCTCAAAACTGAAAAGTGCTCCGAGCATTATAGTTTTTTATGCATATGAATGCACCAGGGACCCCGGGGCCCCAAAACCCAAAAGTCTTATTTTCGCACGAAAATTGCACAAATGGCCGAAAATGCACCCCCGGCACCAAAATTGGACCACGGAGCTCCACGAACCTTAAGACTGAATAGTGTTCCGAGCATTGTTGTTTTTAAGCATAAGAATGCACCAAGGATCATGGGGCACCAAAATCCAAAACTCTTACTTTAGCACGAAAATTGGACAAATGGTCGAAATGCACCACGGGCACCAAAATTGGACCACGGTGCACCACAGACCTCCAAACCGAAAAGTGTTCCAAGCATTATGGTTTTTTACGCATAAGAATGCACCAGGGATCACGGGTCACCAAAACCCAAAAGTCTTATTTTCGCACGAAAATTGCACATGGGCTGAAAATGTAGCATGGACACCAAAATTGGACCACGAGGCACATCGGACGTGAAAACTGAAAAGTACTATGAGCATTATGGTTTTTTATGGATAAGAATCCACCAGGGTTCACAGGGCACCAAAATCCAAAAGTCTTATTTTTGCACGAAAATTTCACAAATGGCCGAAAATGAACCACCGGCACCAAAATTGGACCACGGGGAACCACGGACCTCAAAACAGAAAAGTGCTCCAAGCATTATGGTTTTTTATGCATAAGAATGCACCAGGGATCACAGGGCACCAAAACCCAAAAGTCTTATTTTCGCACGAAAAATGCACAATGTGCTGAAAATGCGTCACGGGCACCAAATTTGGACCATGAGGCACCTCGGACCTCAAAACTTAAAATTGTTCCGAGCATTATGGTTTTTTATGCATAGGAATGCACTAGGGATCATGGGGAACCAAAACCCAAAAGTCTTATTTTTGCACGAAAATTGCACATGGGCCGAAAATGCACCACGGGCACCAAAATTGGACCACGGGGAACCTCAGACCTCAATACTTAAAAGTGCTCCGAGCATTATGGTTTTTTATGCATAACAATGCACCAGGGATCATGGGGCACCAAAACCCAAAAGTCTTATTTTCGCACAAAAATTGCCCAAATGCCCGAAAATACACCACCGGCACCAAAATTGGACCACGGGGCACCACGGACCTCCAAACTGAAAAGTGTTTGAAGCATTGTGGTTTTTTACGCATCAGAATGCAGCAGGGATCACAGGGCACCAAAAACCGAAAAGTCTTATTTTCGCACCAAAATTGCACAATAATGGGCAGAAAATGCACCACGGGCACCAAAATTGGAGCACGGAGCACCTTGGACCTCAAAACTGAAAAGTGCTCCGAGCATTATAGTTTTTTATGCATATGAATGCACCAGGGATCCCGGGGCCCCAAAACCCAAAAGTCTTATTTTCGCACGAAAATTGCACAAATGGCCGAAAATGCACCCCCGGCACCAAAATTGGACCACGGAGCTCCACGAACCTTAAGACTGAATAGTGTTCCGAGCATTGTTGTTTTTAAGCATAAGAATGCACCAAGGATCATGGGGCACCAAAATCCAAAACTCTTACTTTAGCACGAAAATTGGACAAATGGTCGAAATGCACCACGGGCACCAAAATTGGACCACGGTGCACCACAGACCTCCAAACCGAAAAGTGTTCCAAGCATTATGGTTTTTTACGCATAAGAATGCACCAGGGATCACGGGTCACCAAAACCCAAAAGTCTTATTTTCGCACGAAAATTGCACATGGGCTGAAAATGTAGCATGGACACCAAAATTGGACCACGAGGCACATCGGACGTGAAAACTGAAAAGTACTATGAGCATTATGGTTTTTTATGGATAAGAATCCACCAGGGTTCACAGGGCACCAAAATCCAAAAGTCTTATTTTTGCACGAAAATTTCACAAATGGCCGAAAATGAACCACCGGCACCAAAATTGGACCACGGGGAACCACGGACCTCAAAACAGAAAAGTGCTCCAAGCATTATGGTTTTTTATGCATAAGAATGCACCAGGGATCACAGGGCACCAAAACCCAAAAGTCTTATTTTCGCACGAAAAATGCACAATGTGCTGAAAATGCGTCACGGGCACCAAATTTGGACCATGAGGCACCTCGGACCTCAAAACTTAAAATTGTTCCGAGCATTATGGTTTTTTATGCATAGGAATGCACTAGGGATCATGGGGAACCAAAACCCAAAAGTCTTATTTTTGCACGAAAATTGCACATGGGCCGAAAATGCACCACGGGCACCAAAATTGGACCACGGGGAACCTCAGACCTCAATACTTAAAAGTGCTCCGAGCATTATGGTTTTTTATGCATAACAATGCACCAGGGATCATGGGGCACCAAAACCCAAAAGTCTTATTTTCGCACAAAAATTGCCCAAATGCCCGAAAATACACCACCGGCACCAAAATTGGACCACGGGGCACCACGGACCTCCAAACTGAAAAGTGTTTGAAGCATTGTGGTTTTTTACGCATCAGAATGCAGCAGGGATCACAGGGCACCAAAAACCGAAAAGTCTTATTTTCGCACCAAAATTGCACAATAATGGGCAGAAAATGCACCACGGGCACCAAAATTGGAGCACGGAGCACCTTGGACCTCAAAACTGAAAAGTGCTCCGAGCATTATAGTTTTTTATGCATATGAATGCACCAGGGATCCCGGGGCCCCAAAACCCAAAAGTCTTATTTTCGCACGAAAATTGCACAAATGGCCGAAAATGCACCCCCGGCACCAAAATTGGACCACGGAGCTCCACGAACCTTAAGACTGAATAGTGTTCCGAGCATTATTGTTTTTAAGCATAAGAATGCACCAAGGATCATGGGGCACCAAAATCCAAAACTCTTACTTTAGCACGAAAATTGGACAAATGGTCGAAATGCACCACGGGCACCAAAATTGGACCACGGTGCACCACAGACCTCCAAACCGAAAAGTGTTCCAAGCATTATGGTTTTTTACGCATAAGAATGCACCAGGGATCACGGGTCACCAAAACCCAAAAGTCTTATTTTCGCACGAAAATTGCACATGGGCTGAAAATGTAGCATGGACACCAAAATTGGACCACGAGGCACATCGGACGTGAAAACTGAAAAGTACTATGAGCATTATGGTTTTTTATGGATAAGAATCCACCAGGGTTCACAGGGCACCAAAATCCAAAAGTCTTATTTTTGCACGAAAATTTCACAAATGGCCGAAAATGAACCACCGGCACCAAAATTGGACCACGGGGAACCACGGACCTCAAAACAGAAAAGTGCTCCAAGCATTATGGTTTTTTATGCATAAGAATGCACCAGGGATCACAGGGCACCAAAACCCAAAAGTCTTATTTTCGCACGAAAAATGCACAATGTGCTGAAAATGCGTCACGGGCACCAAATTTGGACCATGAGGCACCTCGGACCTCAAAACTTAAAATTGTTCCGAGCATTATGGTTTTTTATGCATAGGAATGCACTAGGGATCATGGGGAACCAAAACCCAAAAGTCTTATTTTTGCACGAAAATTGCACATGGGCCGAAAATGCACCACGGGCACCAAAATTGGACCACGGGGAACCTCAGACCTCAATACTTAAAAGTGCTCCGAGCATTATGGTTTTTTATGCATAACAATGCACCAGGGATCATGGGGCACCAAAACCCAAAAGTCTTATTTTCGCACAAAAATTGCCCAAATGCCCGAAAATACACCACCGGCACCAAAATTGGACCACGGGGCACCACGGACCTCCAAACTGAAAAGTGTTTGAAGCATTGTGGTTTTTTACGCATCAGAATGCAGCAGGGATCACAGGGCACCAAAAACCGAAAAGTCTTATTTTCGCACCAAAATTGCACAATAATGGGCAGAAAATGCACCACGGGCACCAAAATTGGAGCACGGAGCACCTTGGACCTCAAAACTGAAAAGTGCTCCGAGCATTATAGTTTTTTATGCATATGAATGCACCAGGGATCCCGGGGCCCCAAAACCCAAAAGTCTTATTTTCGCACGAAAATTGCACAAATGGCCGAAAATGCACCCCCGGCACCAAAATTGGACCACGGAGCTCCACGAACCTTAAGACTGAATAGTGTTCCGAGCATTATTGTTTTTAAGCATAAGAATGCACCAAGGATCATGGGGCACCAAAATCCAAAACTCTTACTTTAGCACGAAAATTGGACAAATGGTCGAAATGCACCACGGGCACCAAAATTGGACCACGGTGCACCACAGACCTCCAAACCGAAAAGTGTTCCAAGCATTATGGTTTTTTACGCATAAGAATGCACCAGGGATCACGGGTCACCAAAACCCAAAAGTCTTATTTTCGCACGAAAATTGCACATGGGCTGAAAATGTAGCATGGACACCAAAATTGGACCACGAGGCACATCGGACGTGAAAACTGAAAAGTACTATGAGCATTATGGTTTTTTATGGATAAGAATCCACCAGGGTTCACAGGGCACCAAAATCCAAAAGTCTTATTTTTGCACGAAAATTTCACAAATGGCCGAAAATGAACCACCGGCACCAAAATTGGACCACGGGGAACCACGGACCTCAAAACAGAAAAGTGCTCCAAGCATTATGGTTTTTTATGCATAAGAATGCACCAGGGATCACAGGGCACCAAAACCCAAAAGTCTTATTTTCGCACGAAAAATGCACAATGTGCTGAAAATGCGTCACGGGCACCAAATTTGGACCATGAGGCACCTCGGACCTCAAAACTTAAAATTGTTCCGAGCATTATGGTTTTTTATGCATAGGAATGCACTAGGGATCATGGGGAACCAAAACCCAAAAGTCTTATTTTTGCACGAAAATTGCACATGGGCCGAAAATGCACCACGGGCACCAAAATTGGACCACGGGGAACCTCAGACCTCAATACTTAAAAGTGCTCCGAGCATTATGGTTTTTTATGCATAACAATGCACCAGGGATCATGGGGCACCAAAACCCAAAAGTCTTATTTTCGCACAAAAATTGCCCAAATGCCCGAAAATACACCACCGGCACCAAAATTGGACCACGGGGCACCACGGACCTCCAAACTGAAAAGTGTTTGAAGCATTGTGGTTTTTTACGCATCAGAATGCAGCAGGGATCACAGGGCACCAAAAACCGAAAAGTCTTATTTTCGCACCAAAATTGCACAATAATGGGCAGAAAATGCACCACGGGCACCAAAATTGGAGCACGGAGCACCTTGGACCTCAAAACTGAAAAGTGCTCCGAGCATTATAGTTTTTTATGCATATGAATGCACCAGGGATCCCGGGGCCCCAAAACCCAAAAGTCTTATTTTCGCACGAAAATTGCACAAATGGCCGAAAATGCACCCCCGGCACCAAAATTGGACCACGGAGCTCCACGAACCTTAAGACTGAATAGTGTTCCGAGCATTGTTGTTTTTAAGCATAAGAATGCACCAAGGATCATGGGGCACCAAAATCCAAAACTCTTACTTTAGCACGAAAATTGGACAAATGGTCGAAATGCACCACGGGCACCAAAATTGGACCACGGTGCACCACAGACCTCCAAACCGAAAAGTGTTCCAAGCATTATGGTTTTTTACGCATAAGAATGCACCAGGGATCACGGGTCACCAAAACCCAAAAGTCTTATTTTCGCACGAAAATTGCACATGGGCTGAAAATGTAGCATGGACACCAAAATTGGACCACGAGGCACATCGGACGTGAAAACTGAAAAGTACTATGAGCATTATGGTTTTTTATGGATAAGAATCCACCAGGGTTCACAGGGCACCAAAATCCAAAAGTCTTATTTTTGCACGAAAATTTCACAAATGGCCGAAAATGAACCACCGGCACCAAAATTGGACCACGGGGAACCACGGACCTCAAAACAGAAAAGTGCTCCAAGCATTATGGTTTTTTATGCATAAGAATGCACCAGGGATCACAGGGCACCAAAACCCAAAAGTCTTATTTTCGCACGAAAAATGCACAATGTGCTGAAAATGCGTCACGGGCACCAAATTTGGACCATGAGGCACCTCGGACCTCAAAACTTAAAATTGTTCCGAGCATTATGGTTTTTTATGCATAGGAATGCACTAGGGATCATGGGGAACCAAAACCCAAAAGTCTTATTTTTGCACGAAAATTGCACATGGGCCGAAAATGCACCACGGGCACCAAAATTGGACCACGGGGAACCTCAGACCTCAATACTTAAAAGTGCTCCGAGCATTATGGTTTTTTATGCATAACAATGCACCAGGGATCATGGGGCACCAAAACCCAAAAGTCTTATTTTCGCACAAAAATTGCCCAAATGCCCGAAAATACACCACCGGCACCAAAATTGGACCACGGGGCACCACGGACCTCCAAACTGAAAAGTGTTTGAAGCATTGTGGTTTTTTACGCATCAGAATGCAGCAGGGATCACAGGGCACCAAAAACCGAAAAGTCTTATTTTCGCACCAAAATTGCACAATAATGGGCAGAAAATGCACCACGGGCACCAAAATTGGAGCACGGAGCACCTTGGACCTCAAAACTGAAAAGTGCTCCGAGCATTATAGTTTTTTATGCATATGAATGCACCAGGGATCCCGGGGCCCCAAAACCCAAAAGTCTTATTTTCGCACGAAAATTGCACAAATGGCCGAAAATGCACCCCCGGCACCAAAATTGGACCACGGAGCTCCACGAACCTTAAGACTGAATAGTGTTCCGAGCATTATTGTTTTTAAGCATAAGAATGCACCAAGGATCATGGGGCACCAAAATCCAAAACTCTTACTTTAGCACGAAAATTGGACAAATGGTCGAAATGCACCACGGGCACCAAAATTGGACCACGGTGCACCACAGACCTCCAAACCGAAAAGTGTTCCAAGCATTATGGTTTTTTACGCATAAGAATGCACCAGGGATCACGGGTCACCAAAACCCAAAAGTCTTATTTTCGCACGAAAATTGCACATGGGCTGAAAATGTAGCATGGACACCAAAATTGGACCACGAGGCACATCGGACGTGAAAACTGAAAAGTACTATGAGCATTATGGTTTTTTATGGATAAGAATCCACCAGGGTTCACAGGGCACCAAAATCCAAAAGTCTTATTTTTGCACGAAAATTTCACAAATGGCCGAAAATGAACCACCGGCACCAAAATTGGACCACGGGGAACCACGGACCTCAAAACAGAAAAGTGCTCCAAGCATTATGGTTTTTTATGCATAAGAATGCACCAGGGATCACAGGGCACCAAAACCCAAAAGTCTTATTTTCGCACGAAAAATGCACAATGTGCTGAAAATGCGTCACGGGCACCAAATTTGGACCATGAGGCACCTCGGACCTCAAAACTTAAAATTGTTCCGAGCATTATGGTTTTTTATGCATAGGAATGCACTAGGGATCATGGGGAACCAAAACCCAAAAGTCTTATTTTTGCACGAAAATTGCACATGGGCCGAAAATGCACCACGGGCACCAAAATTGGACCACGGGGAACCTCAGACCTCAATACTTAAAAGTGCTCCGAGCATTATGGTTTTTTATGCATAACAATGCACCAGGGATCATGGGGCACCAAAACCCAAAAGTCTTATTTTCGCACAAAAATTGCCCAAATGCCCGAAAATACACCACCGGCACCAAAATTGGACCACGGGGCACCACGGACCTCCAAACTGAAAAGTGTTTGAAGCATTGTGGTTTTTTACGCATCAGAATGCAGCAGGGATCACAGGGCACCAAAAATCGAAAAGTCTTATTTTCGCACCAAAATTGCACAATAATGGGCAGAAAATGCACCACGGGCACCAAAATTGGAGCACGGAGCACCTTGGACCTCAAAACTGAAAAGTGCTCCGAGCATTATAGTTTTTTATGCATATGAATGCACCAGGGATCCCGGGGCCCCAAAACCCAAAAGTCTTATTTTCGCACGAAAATTGCACAAATGGCCGAAAATGCACCCCCGGCACCAAAATTGGACCACGGAGCTCCACGAACCTTAAGACTGAATAGTGTTCCGAGCATTGTTGTTTTTAAGCATAAGAATGCACCAAGGATCATGGGGCACCAAAATCCAAAACTCTTACTTTAGCACGAAAATTGGACAAATGGTCGAAATGCACCACGGGCACCAAAATTGGACCACGGTGCACCACAGACCTCCAAACCGAAAAGTGTTCCAAGCATTATGGTTTTTTACGCATAAGAATGCACCAGGGATCACGGGTCACCAAAACCCAAAAGTCTTATTTTCGCACGAAAATTGCACATGGGCTGAAAATGTAGCATGGACACCAAAATTGGACCACGAGGCACATCGGACGTGAAAACTGAAAAGTACTATGAGCATTATGGTTTTTTATGGATAAGAATCCACCAGGGTTCACAGGGCACCAAAATCCAAAAGTCTTATTTTTGCACGAAAATTTCACAAATGGCCGAAAATGAACCACCGGCACCAAAATTGGACCACGGGGAACCACGGACCTCAAAACAGAAAAGTGCTCCAAGCATTATGGTTTTTTATGCATAAGAATGCACCAGGGATCACAGGGCACCAAAACCCAAAAGTCTTATTTTCGCACGAAAAATGCACAATGTGCTGAAAATGCGTCACGGGCACCAAATTTGGACCATGAGGCACCTCGGACCTCAAAACTTAAAATTGTTCCGAGCATTATGGTTTTTTATGCATAGGAATGCACTAGGGATCATGGGGAACCAAAACCCAAAAGTCTTATTTTTGCACGAAAATTGCACATGGGCCGAAAATGCACCACGGGCACCAAAATTGGACCACGGGGAACCTCAGACCTCAATACTTAAAAGTGCTCCGAGCATTATGGTTTTTTATGCATAACAATGCACCAGGGATCATGGGGCACCAAAACCCAAAAGTCTTATTTTCGCACAAAAATTGCCCAAATGCCCGAAAATACACCACCGGCACCAAAATTGGACCACGGGGCACCACGGACCTCCAAACTGAAAAGTGTTTGAAGCATTGTGGTTTTTTACGCATCAGAATGCAGCAGGGATCACAGGGCACCAAAAACCGAAAAGTCTTATTTTCGCACCAAAATTGCACAATAATGGGCAGAAAATGCACCACGGGCACCAAAATTGGAGCACGGAGCACCTTGGACCTCAAAACTGAAAAGTGCTCCGAGCATTATAGTTTTTTATGCATATGAATGCACCAGGGATCCCGGGGCCCCAAAACCCAAAAGTCTTATTTTCGCACGAAAATTGCACAAATGGCCGAAAATGCACCCCCGGCACCAAAATTGGACCACGGAGCTCCACGAACCTTAAGACTGAATAGTGTTCCGAGCATTATTGTTTTTAAGCATAAGAATGCACCAAGGATCATGGGGCACCAAAATCCAAAACTCTTACTTTAGCACGAAAATTGGACAAATGGTCGAAATGCACCACGGGCACCAAAATTGGACCACGGTGCACCACAGACCTCCAAACCGAAAAGTGTTCCAAGCATTATGGTTTTTTACGCATAAGAATGCACCAGGGATCACGGGTCACCAAAACCCAAAAGTCTTATTTTCGCACGAAAATTGCACATGGGCTGAAAATGTAGCATGGACACCAAAATTGGACCACGAGGCACATCGGACGTGAAAACTGAAAAGTACTATGAGCATTATGGTTTTTTATGGATAAGAATCCACCAGGGTTCACAGGGCACCAAAATCCAAAAGTCTTATTTTTGCACGAAAATTTCACAAATGGCCGAAAATGAACCACCGGCACCAAAATTGGACCACGGGGAACCACGGACCTCAAAACAGAAAAGTGCTCCAAGCATTATGGTTTTTTATGCATAAGAATGCACCAGGGATCACAGGGCACCAAAACCCAAAAGTCTTATTTTCGCACGAAAAATGCACAATGTGCTGAAAATGCGTCACGGGCACCAAATTTGGACCATGAGGCACCTCGGACCTCAAAACTTAAAATTGTTCCGAGCATTATGGTTTTTTATGCATAGGAATGCACTAGGGATCATGGGGAACCAAAACCCAAAAGTCTTATTTTTGCACGAAAATTGCACATGGGCCGAAAATGCACCACGGGCACCAAAATTGGACCACGGGGAACCTCAGACCTCAATACTTAAAAGTGCTCCGAGCATTATGGTTTTTTATGCATAACAATGCACCAGGGATCATGGGGCACCAAAACCCAAAAGTCTTATTTTCGCACAAAAATTGCCCAAATGCCCGAAAATACACCACCGGCACCAAAATTGGACCACGGGGCACCACGGACCTCCAAACTGAAAAGTGTTTGAAGCATTGTGGTTTTTTACGCATCAGAATGCAGCAGGGATCACAGGGCACCAAAAACCGAAAAGTCTTATTTTCGCACCAAAATTGCACAATAATGGGCAGAAAATGCACCACGGGCACCAAAATTGGAGCACGGAGCACCTTGGACCTCAAAACTGAAAAGTGCTCCGAGCATTATAGTTTTTTATGCATATGAATGCACCAGGGATCCCGGGGCCCCAAAACCCAAAAGTCTTATTTTCGCACGAAAATTGCACAAATGGCCGAAAATGCACCCCCGGCACCAAAATTGGACCACGGAGCTCCACGAACCTTAAGACTGAATAGTGTTCCGAGCATTGTTGTTTTTAAGCATAAGAATGCACCAAGGATCATGGGGCACCAAAATCCAAAACTCTTACTTTAGCACGAAAATTGGACAAATGGTCGAAATGCACCACGGGCACCAAAATTGGACCACGGTGCACCACAGACCTCCAAACCGAAAAGTGTTCCAAGCATTATGGTTTTTTACGCATAAGAATGCACCAGGGATCACGGGTCACCAAAACCCAAAAGTCTTATTTTCGCACGAAAATTGCACATGGGCTGAAAATGTAGCATGGACACCAAAATTGGACCACGAGGCACATCGGACGTGAAAACTGAAAAGTACTATGAGCATTATGGTTTTTTATGGATAAGAATCCACCAGGGTTCACAGGGCACCAAAATCCAAAAGTCTTATTTTTGCACGAAAATTTCACAAATGGCCGAAAATGAACCACCGGCACCAAAATTGGACCACGGGGAACCACGGACCTCAAAACAGAAAAGTGCTCCAAGCATTATGGTTTTTTATGCATAAGAATGCACCAGGGATCACAGGGCACCAAAACCCAAAAGTCTTATTTTCGCACGAAAAATGCACAATGTGCTGAAAATGCGTCACGGGCACCAAATTTGGACCATGAGGCACCTCGGACCTCAAAACTTAAAATTGTTCCGAGCATTATGGTTTTTTATGCATAGGAATGCACTAGGGATCATGGGGAACCAAAACCCAAAAGTCTTATTTTTGCACGAAAATTGCACATGGGCCGAAAATGCACCACGGGCACCAAAATTGGACCACGGGGAACCTCAGACCTCAATACTTAAAAGTGCTCCGAGCATTATGGTTTTTTATGCATAACAATGCACCAGGGATCATGGGGCACCAAAACCCAAAAGTCTTATTTTCGCACAAAAATTGCCCAAATGCCCGAAAATACACCACCGGCACCAAAATTGGACCACGGGGCACCACGGACCTCCAAACTGAAAAGTGTTTGAAGCATTGTGGTTTTTTACGCATCAGAATGCAGCAGGGATCACAGGGCACCAAAAACCGAAAAGTCTTATTTTCGCACCAAAATTGCACAATAATGGGCAGAAAATGCACCACGGGCACCAAAATTGGAGCACGGAGCACCTTGGACCTCAAAACTGAAAAGTGCTCCGAGCATTATAGTTTTTTATGCATATGAATGCACCAGGGATCCCGGGGCCCCAAAACCCAAAAGTCTTATTTTCGCACGAAAATTGCACAAATGGCCGAAAATGCACCCCCGGCACCAAAATTGGACCACGGAGCTCCACGAACCTTAAGACTGAATAGTGTTCCGAGCATTGTTGTTTTTAAGCATAAGAATGCACCAAGGATCATGGGGCACCAAAATCCAAAACTCTTACTTTAGCACGAAAATTGGACAAATGGTCGAAATGCACCACGGGCACCAAAATTGGACCACGGTGCACCACAGACCTCCAAACCGAAAAGTGTTCCAAGCATTATGGTTTTTTACGCATAAGAATGCACCAGGGATCACGGGTCACCAAAACCCAAAAGTCTTATTTTCGCACGAAAATTGCACATGGGCTGAAAATGTAGCATGGACACCAAAATTGGACCACGAGGCACATCGGACGTGAAAACTGAAAAGTACTATGAGCATTATGGTTTTTTATGGATAAGAATCCACCAGGGTTCACAGGGCACCAAAATCCAAAAGTCTTATTTTTGCACGAAAATTTCACAAATGGCCGAAAATGAACCACCGGCACCAAAATTGGACCACGGGGAACCACGGACCTCAAAACAGAAAAGTGCTCCAAGCATTATGGTTTTTTATGCATAAGAATGCACCAGGGATCACAGGGCACCAAAACCCAAAAGTCTTATTTTCGCACGAAAAATGCACAATGTGCTGAAAATGCGTCACGGGCACCAAATTTGGACCATGAGGCACCTCGGACCTCAAAACTTAAAATTGTTCCGAGCATTATGGTTTTTTATGCATAGGAATGCACTAGGGATCATGGGGAACCAAAACCCAAAAGTCTTATTTTTGCACGAAAATTGCACATGGGCCGAAAATGCACCACGGGCACCAAAATTGGACCACGGGGAACCTCAGACCTCAATACTTAAAAGTGCTCCGAGCATTATGGTTTTTTATGCATAACAATGCACCAGGGATCATGGGGCACCAAAACCCAAAAGTCTTATTTTCGCACAAAAATTGCCCAAATGCCCGAAAATACACCACCGGCACCAAAATTGGACCACGGGGCACCACGGACCTCCAAACTGAAAAGTGTTTGAAGCATTGTGGTTTTTTACGCATCAGAATGCAGCAGGGATCACAGGGCACCAAAAACCGAAAAGTCTTATTTTCGCACCAAAATTGCACAATAATGGGCAGAAAATGCACCACGGGCACCAAAATTGGAGCACGGAGCACCTTGGACCTCAAAACTGAAAAGTGCTCCGAGCATTATAGTTTTTTATGCATATGAATGCACCAGGGATCCCGGGGCCCCAAAACCCAAAAGTCTTATTTTCGCACGAAAATTGCACAAATGGCCGAAAATGCACCCCCGGCACCAAAATTGGACCACGGAGCTCCACGAACCTTAAGACTGAATAGTGTTCCGAGCATTGTTGTTTTTAAGCATAAGAATGCACCAAGGATCATGGGGCACCAAAATCCAAAACTCTTACTTTAGCACGAAAATTGGACAAATGGTCGAAATGCACCACGGGCACCAAAATTGGACCACGGTGCACCACAGACCTCCAAACCGAAAAGTGTTCCAAGCATTATGGTTTTTTACGCATAAGAATGCACCAGGGATCACGGGTCACCAAAACCCAAAAGTCTTATTTTCGCACGAAAATTGCACATGGGCTGAAAATGTAGCATGGACACCAAAATTGGACCACGAGGCACATCGGACGTGAAAACTGAAAAGTACTATGAGCATTATGGTTTTTTATGGATAAGAATCCACCAGGGTTCACAGGGCACCAAAATCCAAAAGTCTTATTTTTGCACGAAAATTTCACAAATGGCCGAAAATGAACCACCGGCACCAAAATTGGACCACGGGGAACCACGGACCTCAAAACAGAAAAGTGCTCCAAGCATTATGGTTTTTTATGCATAAGAATGCACCAGGGATCACAGGGCACCAAAACCCAAAAGTCTTATTTTCGCACGAAAAATGCACAATGTGCTGAAAATGCGTCACGGGCACCAAATTTGGACCATGAGGCACCTCGGACCTCAAAACTTAAAATTGTTCCGAGCATTATGGTTTTTTATGCATAGGAATGCACTAGGGATCATGGGGAACCAAAACCCAAAAGTCTTATTTTTGCACGAAAATTGCACATGGGCCGAAAATGCACCACGGGCACCAAAATTGGACCACGGGGAACCTCAGACCTCAATACTTAAAAGTGCTCCGAGCATTATGGTTTTTTATGCATAACAATGCACCAGGGATCATGGGGCACCAAAACCCAAAAGTCTTATTTTCGCACAAAAATTGCCCAAATGCCCGAAAATACACCACCGGCACCAAAATTGGACCACGGGGCACCACGGACCTCCAAACTGAAAAGTGTTTGAAGCATTGTGGTTTTTTACGCATCAGAATGCAGCAGGGATCACAGGGCACCAAAAACCGAAAAGTCTTATTTTCGCACCAAAATTGCACAATAATGGGCAGAAAATGCACCACGGGCACCAAAATTGGAGCACGGAGCACCTTGGACCTCAAAACTGAAAAGTGCTCCGAGCATTATAGTTTTTTATGCATATGAATGCACCAGGGATCCCGGGGCCCCAAAACCCAAAAGTCTTATTTTCGCACGAAAATTGCACAAATGGCCGAAAATGCACCCCCGGCACCAAAATTGGACCACGGAGCTCCACGAACCTTAAGACTGAATAGTGTTCCGAGCATTGTTGTTTTTAAGCATAAGAATGCACCAAGGATCATGGGGCACCAAAATCCAAAACTCTTACTTTAGCACGAAAATTGGACAAATGGTCGAAATGCACCACGGGCACCAAAATTGGACCACGGTGCACCACAGACCTCCAAACCGAAAAGTGTTCCAAGCATTATGGTTTTTTACGCATAAGAATGCACCAGGGATCACGGGTCACCAAAACCCAAAAGTCTTATTTTCGCACGAAAATTGCACATGGGCTGAAAATGTAGCATGGACACCAAAATTGGACCACGAGGCACATCGGACGTGAAAACTGAAAAGTACTATGAGCATTATGGTTTTTTATGGATAAGAATCCACCAGGGTTCACAGGGCACCAAAATCCAAAAGTCTTATTTTTGCACGAAAATTTCACAAATGGCCGAAAATGAACCACCGGCACCAAAATTGGACCACGGGGAACCACGGACCTCAAAACAGAAAAGTGCTCCAAGCATTATGGTTTTTTATGCATAAGAATGCACCAGGGATCACAGGGCACCAAAACCCAAAAGTCTTATTTTCGCACGAAAAATGCACAATGTGCTGAAAATGCGTCACGGGCACCAAATTTGGACCATGAGGCACCTCGGACCTCAAAACTTAAAATTGTTCCGAGCATTATGGTTTTTTATGCATAGGAATGCACTAGGGATCATGGGGAACCAAAACCCAAAAGTCTTATTTTTGCACGAAAATTGCACATGGGCCGAAAATGCACCACGGGCACCAAAATTGGACCACGGGGAACCTCAGACCTCAATACTTAAAAGTGCTCCGAGCATTATGGTTTTTTATGCATAACAATGCACCAGGGATCATGGGGCACCAAAACCCAAAAGTCTTATTTTCGCACAAAAATTGCCCAAATGCCCGAAAATACACCACCGGCACCAAAATTGGACCACGGGGCACCACGGACCTCCAAACTGAAAAGTGTTTGAAGCATTGTGGTTTTTTACGCATCAGAATGCAGCAGGGATCACAGGGCACCAAAAACCGAAAAGTCTTATTTTCGCACCAAAATTGCACAATAATGGGCAGAAAATGCACCACGGGCACCAAAATTGGAGCACGGAGCACCTTGGACCTCAAAACTGAAAAGTGCTCCGAGCATTATAGTTTTTTATGCATATGAATGCACCAGGGATCCCGGGGCCCCAAAACCCAAAAGTCTTATTTTCGCACGAAAATTGCACAAATGGCCGAAAATGCACCCCCGGCACCAAAATTGGACCACGGAGCTCCACGAACCTTAAGACTGAATAGTGTTCCGAGCATTGTTGTTTTTAAGCATAAGAATGCACCAAGGATCATGGGGCACCAAAATCCAAAACTCTTACTTTAGCACGAAAATTGGACAAATGGTCGAAATGCACCACGGGCACCAAAATTGGACCACGGTGCACCACAGACCTCCAAACCGAAAAGTGTTCCAAGCATTATGGTTTTTTACGCATAAGAATGCACCAGGGATCACGGGTCACCAAAACCCAAAAGTCTTATTTTCGCACGAAAATTGCACATGGGCTGAAAATGTAGCATGGACACCAAAATTGGACCACGAGGCACATCGGACGTGAAAACTGAAAAGTACTATGAGCATTATGGTTTTTTATGGATAAGAATCCACCAGGGTTCACAGGGCACCAAAATCCAAAAGTCTTATTTTTGCACGAAAATTTCACAAATGGCCGAAAATGAACCACCGGCACCAAAATTGGACCACGGGGAACCACGGACCTCAAAACAGAAAAGTGCTCCAAGCATTATGGTTTTTTATGCATAAGAATGCACCAGGGATCACAGGGCACCAAAACCCAAAAGTCTTATTTTCGCACGAAAAATGCACAATGTGCTGAAAATGCGTCACGGGCACCAAATTTGGACCATGAGGCACCTCGGACCTCAAAACTTAAAATTGTTCCGAGCATTATGGTTTTTTATGCATAGGAATGCACTAGGGATCATGGGGAACCAAAACCCAAAAGTCTTATTTTTGCACGAAAATTGCACATGGGCCGAAAATGCACCACGGGCACCAAAATTGGACCACGGGGAACCTCAGACCTCAATACTTAAAAGTGCTCCGAGCATTATGGTTTTTTATGCATAACAATGCACCAGGGATCATGGGGCACCAAAACCCAAAAGTCTTATTTTCGCACAAAAATTGCCCAAATGCCCGAAAATACACCACCGGCACCAAAATTGGACCACGGGGCACCACGGACCTCCAAACTGAAAAGTGTTTGAAGCATTGTGGTTTTTTACGCATCAGAATGCAGCAGGGATCACAGGGCACCAAAAACCGAAAAGTCTTATTTTCGCACCAAAATTGCACAATAATGGGCAGAAAATGCACCACGGGCACCAAAATTGGAGCACGGAGCACCTTGGACCTCAAAACTGAAAAGTGCTCCGAGCATTATAGTTTTTTATGCATATGAATGCACCAGGGATCCCGGGGCCCCAAAACCCAAAAGTCTTATTTTCGCACGAAAATTGCACAAATGGCCGAAAATGCACCCCCGGCACCAAAATTGGACCACGGAGCTCCACGAACCTTAAGACTGAATAGTGTTCCGAGCATTGTTGTTTTTAAGCATAAGAATGCACCAAGGATCATGGGACACCAAAATCCAAAACTCTTACTTTAGCACGAAAATTGGACAAATGGTCGAAATGCACCACGGGCACCAAAATTGGACCACGGTGCACCACAGACCTCCAAACCGAAAAGTGTTCCAAGCATTATGGTTTTTTACGCATAAGAATGCACCAGGGATCACGGGTCACCAAAACCCAAAAGTCTTATTTTCGCACGAAAATTGCACATGGGCTGAAAATGTAGCATGGACACCAAAATTGGACCACGAGGCACATCGGACGTGAAAACTGAAAAGTACTATGAGCATTATGGTTTTTCATGGATAAGAATCCACCAGGGTTCACAGGGCACCAAAATCCAAAAGTCTTATTTTTGCACGAAAATTTCACAAATGGCCGAAAATGAACCACCGGCACCAAAATTGGACCACGGGGAACCACGGACCTCAAAACAGAAAAGTGCTCCAAGCATTATGGTTTTTTATGCATAAGAATGCACCAGGGATCACAGGGCACCAAAACCCAAAAGTCTTATTTTCGCACGAAAAATGCACAATGTGCTGAAAATGCGTCACGGGCACCAAATTTGGACCATGAGGCACCTCGGACCTCAAAACTTAAAATTGTTCCGAGCATTATGGTTTTTTATGCATAGGAATGCACTAGGGATCATGGGGAACCAAAACCCAAAAGTCTTATTTTTGCACGAAAATTGCACATGGGCCGAAAATGCACCACGGGCACCAAAATTGGACCACGGGGAACCTCAGACCTCAATACTTAAAAGTGCTCCGAGCATTATGGTTTTTTATGCATAACAATGCACCAGGGATCATGGGGCACCAAAACCCAAAAGTCTTATTTTCGCACAAAAATTGCCCAAATGCCCGAAAATACACCACCGGCACCAAAATTGGACCACGGGGCACCACGGACCTCCAAACTGAAAAGTGTTTGAAGCATTGTGGTTTTTTACGCATCAGAATGCAGCAGGGATCACAGGGCACCAAAAACCGAAAAGTCTTATTTTCGCACCAAAATTGCACAATAATGGGCAGAAAATGCACCACGGGCACCAAAATTGGAGCACGGAGCACCTTGGACCTCAAAACTGAAAAGTGCTCCGAGCATTATAGTTTTTTATGCATATGAATGCACCAGGGATCCCGGGGCCCCAAAACCCAAAAGTCTTATTTTCGCACGAAAATTGCACAAATGGCCGAAAATGCACCCCCGGCACCAAAATTGGACCACGGAGCTCCACGAACCTTAAGACTGAATAGTGTTCCGAGCATTGTTGTTTTTAAGCATAAGAATGCACCAAGGATCATGGGACACCAAAATCCAAAACTCTTACTTTAGCACGAAAATTGGACAAATGGTCGAAATGCACCACGGGCACCAAAATTGGACCACGGTGCACCACAGACCTCCAAACCGAAAAGTGTTCCAAGCATTATGGTTTTTTACGCATAAGAATGCACCAGGGATCACGGGTCACCAAAACCCAAAAGTCTTATTTTCGCACGAAAATTGCACATGGGCTGAAAATGTAGCATGGACACCAAAATTGGACCACGAGGCACATCGGACGTGAAAACTGAAAAGTACTATGAGCATTATGGTTTTTCATGGATAAGAATCCACCAGGGTTCACAGGGCACCAAAATCCAAAAGTCTTATTTTTGCACGAAAATTTCACAAATGGCCGAAAATGAACCACCGGCACCAAAATTGGACCACGGGGAACCACGGACCTCAAAACAGAAAAGTGCTCCAAGCATTATGGTTTTTTATGCATAAGAATGCACCAGGGATCACAGGGCACCAAAACCCAAAAGTCTTATTTTCGCACGAAAAATGCACAATGTGCTGAAAATGCGTCACGGGCACCAAATTTGGACCATGAGGCACCTCGGACCTCAAAACTTAAAATTGTTCCGAGCATTATGGTTTTTTATGCATAGGAATGCACTAGGGATCATGGGGAACCAAAACCCAAAAGTCTTATTTTTGCACGAAAATTGCACATGGGCCGAAAATGCACCACGGGCACCAAAATTGGACCACGGGGAACCTCAGACCTCAATACTTAAAAGTGCTCCGAGCATTATGGTTTTTTATGCATAACAATGCACCAGGGATCATGGGGCACCAAAACCCAAAAGTCTTATTTTCGCACAAAAATTGCCCAAATGCCCGAAAATACACCACCGGCACCAAAATTGGACCACGGGGCACCACGGACCTCCAAACTGAAAAGTGTTTGAAGCATTGTGGTTTTTTACGCATCAGAATGCAGCAGGGATCACAGGGCACCAAAAACCGAAAAGTCTTATTTTCGCACCAAAATTGCACAATAATGGGCAGAAAATGCACCACGGGCACCAAAATTGGAGCACGGAGCACCTTGGACCTCAAAACTGAAAAGTGCTCCGAGCATTATAGTTTTTTATGCATATGAATGCACCAGGGATCCCGGGGCCCCAAAACCCAAAAGTCTTATTTTCGCACGAAAATTGCACAAATGGCCGAAAATGCACCCCCGGCACCAAAATTGGACCACGGAGCTCCACGAACCTTAAGACTGAATAGTGTTCCGAGCATTGTTGTTTTTAAGCATAAGAATGCACCAAGGATCATGGGACACCAAAATCCAAAACTCTTACTTTAGCACGAAAATTGGACAAATGGTCGAAATGCACCACGGGCACCAAAATTGGACCACGGTGCACCACAGACCTCCAAACCGAAAAGTGTTCCAAGCATTATGGTTTTTTACGCATAAGAATGCACCAGGGATCACGGGTCACCAAAACCCAAAAGTCTTATTTTCGCACGAAAATTGCACATGGGCTGAAAATGTAGCATGGACACCAAAATTGGACCACGAGGCACATCGGACGTGAAAACTGAAAAGTACTATGAGCATTATGGTTTTTCATGGATAAGAATCCACCAGGGTTCACAGGGCACCAAAATCCAAAAGTCTTATTTTTGCACGAAAATTTCACAAATGGCCGAAAATGAACCACCGGCACCAAAATTGGACCACGGGGAACCACGGACCTCAAAACAGAAAAGTGCTCCAAGCATTATGGTTTTTTATGCATAAGAATGCACCAGGGATCACAGGGCACCAAAACCCAAAAGTCTTATTTTCGCACGAAAAATGCACAATGTGCTGAAAATGCGTCACGGGCACCAAATTTGGACCATGAGGCACCTCGGACCTCAAAACTTAAAATTATTCCGAGCATTATGGTTTTTTATGCATAGGAATGCACTAGGGATCATGGGGAACCAAAACCCAAAAGTCTTATTTTTGCACGAAAATTGCACATGGGCCGAAAATGCACCACGGGCACCAAAATTGGACCACGGGGAACCTCAGACCTCAATACTTAAAAGTGCTCCGAGCATTATGGTTTTTTATGCATAACAATGCACCAGGGATCATGGGGCACCAAAACCCAAAAGTCTTATTTTCGCACAAAAATTGCCCAAATGCCCGAAAATACACCACCGGCACCAAAATTGGACCATGGGGCCCCACGAACCTCAAAACTGAAAAGTGTTCCGAGCATTATGGTTTTTTACGCATACGAATGCACTAGGGATCACGAGGCACTAAAACCCAAAAGTCTTATTTTCGCATGAAAGTTGCACAAATGGCCGAAAATGGATTACCGGCACTATAATTGGACCACGGGGCACCACGAATCTCAAAACTGAAAAGTTTTTCACGCATTATGGTTTTTTATGAATAAGAATACACGATGGATCGCGGGGCTCCAAATCCTAAATGTCTTACTTTCGCAAGTAAATTGCACAAATGCCCGAAAATGCACCACCGACACCAAAATTGGACCAAGGGCCCCACGGATCTCAAAACTGAAAAGTGTTTCGAGCATTATGGTTTTTTATGCATAAGAATCCATCAGGGATCATAGGGCACCAAAACCCAAAAGTGTTATTTTTGCACGAAAATTGCACAAATGGCCGAGAATCCACCACCGGCACCAAAATTGGACCACGGGGCACCATAGACCTCAAAACTAAAAAGTGTTCTGAGCATTATGATTTTTTATGCATAAGAATGCACCAGGGATCACGGGGCACCAAAACCCAAAAGTCTTATTTTCGCACGAAAATTACACAATGGGCCGAAAATGCACCATGGGCACCAAAGTTGGACCACAGGGCACCTCAAACCTCAAAACTGAAAAGTGATCCGAGCATTATGGTTTTTTAAGTATAAGAATGCACCAGGGATCACGGGGCACCAAAACCCAAAAGTCTTATTTTCGCATGAAAATTGCACAATGGGCCAAAAATGCACCATGGGCACCAAAGTTGGTCCACAAGGCACCTCAGACCTGAAACCTGAAAAGTTCTCCGAGCATTATGGTTTTTTAAGCATAAGAATGCACCAGGGCTCACGGGGCACCAAAACCCAAAAGTCTTATTTCTACACGAAAATTGCACAAATGGCCGAAAATGCATTGTTGGGACCAAAATTGGACCCCGGGGCACCACGGACCTCAAGACTGAAAAGTGTTCCGAGCATTATGTATTTTTATGCATAAGAATGCACCAGGGATCATGGGGCACTAAAATCCAAAAGTCTTATTTTCGTATGAAAGTTGCACAAATGGCGGAACATGCACCACCGACACCAAAATTGGACCACGGACCCCACGGATCTCAAAACTGAAAAGCGTTTCGCTCATGATGGTTTTTTATGAATGAGAATACACGACAGATCACGGGGCTCCAAACCCCAAATGTCTTACTTTCGCACTAAAATTTCACAACTGGCCGAAAATGCACTACCGGCACAAAAATTGGACAACGGGGAACCATTGACCTCGAAACTGAAAAGTGCTCCGAGCATTATGATTTTTTAAGAATAAGAATGCACCAGGGATCACGGGGCACCAAAACCCAAAAGTCTTATTTTCGCACGAGAATTGCACAATCGGCATAAAGTCCACCACGGGCACCAAAATTAGACCACGGGGAACCTTGGACCTCAAAACTGAAAAGTGCTCTGAGCATTATAGTTTTGTATGCATATGAATGCACTAGGGATCTCGGGGCCCAAAAACCCAAAAGTATTATTTTCCCACGAAAATTGCACAATGGGCCGAAAATGCACCACGAGCACCAAAATTGGACCGCAGGGCACCTCGTACCTCAAAACTAAAATGTGCTCCGAGTATTAATTTTTTTATGCATAAGAATGCACCAGGGATCACGGGGCACCAAAACCCAAAAGTCTTATTTTCGCACGAAAATTGTACATGGGTAGAAAATGCACCACGGGCACCAAAATTGGACCACAGGGCACCTCGGACCTCAATACTTAAAAGTGCTCCGAGCATTATGGTTTTTTATGCATAAGAATGCCCAAGGGATCATGGGGCACCAAAATCCAAAAGTCTTATTTTCTCACGAAAAT
Source organism: Pueraria montana var. lobata (assembly GCA_026413185.1). NCBI lineage: Eukaryota > Viridiplantae > Streptophyta > Magnoliopsida > Fabales > Fabaceae > Pueraria > Pueraria montana. The sequence continues at coordinate 76,359,198 of CM048648.1, forward strand.
TGCACAATGGGCCGAAAGTGCACCACGGGCACAAAAATTGGACCACGGGGCACCTCGAACCTCAAAATTGAAAAGTGCTCTGAGTATTAATTCTTTTATGCATAAGAATGCACCAGGGATCACGAGGCACCAAAACCCAAAAGTCTTATTTTCACACGAAAATTGCACATGGGTAGAAAATGCACCACGGGCACCAAAATTGGACCACGGGGCACCTCGGACCTCAAAACTTAAAAGAGTTCCGAGCATTATGGTTTTTTATGCATATGAATGCACCAGGGATCACGGGGAACAAAAACCTAAAATTTCTATTTTCGCACGAAAGTTGCACAAATGGCCAGAAATGCACCTCCGGCAACAAATTGGACCACAAGGCCCCACGAACCTCAAAACTGAAAAGTGTTCCGAGCATTATGATTTTTTATGCATAAGAATGCACCAGGGATAACGGGGCACAAAAACCCAAAAGTCTTATTTTTGCACGAGAATTGCACAATGGGCAGAAAGTGCACCACGGGCACCAAAATTGGACGACGGGGAACCTTGGACCTCAAAACTGAAAAGTGCCCTGAGCATTATAGTTTTTTATGCATATGAATGCACCAGGGATCCTGGGGCCCCAAATCCCAAAAGTATTATTTTCGCACGAAAATTGCACAATGGGCCGAAAATGCACCACGAGCACCAAAATTGGACCACAGGGCACCTCAGAACTCAATACTTAAAAGTGCTCTGAGCATTATGGTTTTTTATGCATAAGAATGCACCAGTGACAACGGGGCCCCAAAACCCAAAAGTCCTATTTTCGCCTGAAAATTGCACAAATGGCCGAAATTGCACCACCGGCACAAAAATTGGACCACGGGGCCCCACGAACCGCAAAACTGAAAAGAGTTCTGAGCATTATGGTTTTTTATGCATAAGAATGCATTAGGGATCATGGGGCACCAAAACCCAAAAGTCTTATTTTCGCACGCAAATTGCACAAATGGCCAAGAATGCAACACCGGCATCAAAATTGGACCACGGGGCACCCCAGACCTCAAAACTGAAAAGTGTTCCGAGTATTATGGTTTTTTATGCATAATAATGCACTAGGAATCACGGGGCACCAAAACCCAAAAGTCTTATTTTTGCACGAAAATTGCACAATGGGCCGAAAATGCACCACGGGTACCAACATTGGACCGCGAGGCACCACGAACCTCAAGACTGAATAGTGTTCCGAGCATTATTTTTTCTTATGCATAAGACTGCACCAACGATCATGGGGCACCAAAACCCAAAAGTCTTATTTTCGCACGAAAATTGCACAATGGGCCGAAAATGCACCACGGGCACCAAAATTGGACCACGGGGCACCTCGGACCTCAAAACTGAAAAGTGCTCCGAGTATTAATTTTTTTATGCATAAGAATGCACCAGGGATCACGGGGCACCAAAACCCAAAAGTCTTATTTTCGCACGAAAATTGCACATGGGTAGAAAATGCACTATGGGCACCAAAATTGGACCACGAGGCACCTCGGACCTCAAAACTGAAAAGTGATCCAAGCATTATGGTTTTTTGTGCATAAGAATGCACTAGGGATCATGGGGCACCAAAACCCAAAAGTCTTATTTTCACTTGAAAATTGCACATTTGGCCTAAAATGCACCTCGGGCACCAAAATTGGACCACGGGCACCTCGGACCTTAATAAATAAAAGTGGGCCAAGCATTATGGGTTTTTATGCATAAGAATGCACCAGGGATCGCGGGGCACCAATACTCAAAAGTCTTATTTTCGCACGAAAATTGCACAATGGGCCGAAAATCCACCACGGGCACCAAAATTGGACCATGGGGAACCACGAATCTCAAAACTGAAAAGTGATGCAAACATTATGGTTTTGTATGCATAAGAATGCACCAGGGATCACGGGGCACCAAAACCCAAAAGTCTTATTTTCGCATGAAAATTGCACTATGTTCCGAAAATGCATCACGGGCACTAAAATTGGACCACGAGGCACCTCGAACCTCAAAAGTTAAAAGTTCTCCGAGCATTATGGTTTTTTATGCATAAGAATGCACTAGGGATCATGGGGCACCAAAACCCAAACGTCTTATTTTCGCACGAAAATTGCACAAATGGCCGAAAATGGATTACCGGCACCATAATTGGACCACGGGGCACCACGGACCTCAAAACTGAAAAGTGTTCCGAGCATTACCGTTTTTTATGCATAAGAATGCACCAGGAATCACAGGGCACCAAAACCCTAAATTCTTATTTTCTTACGAAAATTCCACAAAGAGCCGAAAGGCAGGACGAGACCCAAAGTTGGACCACGGGGCACGTCGGACCTCAAAACTGAAAAGATGAGATTATGGTTTTTTATGGATAAGAATGCACCAGGGTTTACAGGGCACCAAAACCCAAAAGTCTTATTTTCGCACGAAAATTGCACAATGTGCTGAAAATGCGTCACGGGCCCCAAATTTTGACCACGAGGCACCTCGGACCTTAAAACTTAAAAGTGTTCCGAGCATTATGGTTTTTTATGCATAAAAATGCACCAAGGATCACAGGGCACCACAACACAAAAGTCTTATTTTCGCACGAAAATTGCACAATGGGCCCAAAATGCATCACGAGCAGCAAAATTGGACCACGGGGCACCTCGGACCTCAAAACTTAAAAGTGCTCCGAGCATTATGGTTTTTTAAGCATAAGAATGCACCAGGGATCACGGGGCACCAAAACCTAAAAGTCTTATTTTCGCAAGAAAAATTCACAGATGGCCGAAAATGCACCACCGGCACCAATATTGGACCATGGGGCACCACGGACCTCAAAACTAAAAAGTGCTCCAAGCATGATGGTTTTTTATGCATAAGAATTGACCAGGGATCACGGGGCACCATAACCTAAAAGTCTTATTTTCGCACGAAACAAATGGCCGAAAATGGATTACTGTCACCATAATTTGACCACGGGGCACCACGGACCTGAAAATTGAAAACTGCTCCGAGCATGATGGTTTTTTATGCATAAGAATGCACAAGGGATCACGGAGCACCAAAACCCAAAAGTCTTATTTTCGCTTGAAAATTGCACAATGGGCCGAAAATGCTCCTCGGCCACCAAAATTTGACCACGGACACCTCGGACCTCAATACATAAAAGTGGTCAAAGCATTATGGTTTTTTATGCATAAGAATGCACCAGGGATCATGGGGCACCAAAACCCAAAAGTCTCATTTTCGCACAAAAATTGCACAATGTGCCGAAAATGCATCATGGGCACCAAAATTGGACCACGAGGCACCTCGGACCTCAAAACTTAAAAGTGCTCCGAGCATTATGGTTTTTTATGCATAAGAATGCACTAGGGATCATGGGGCACTAAAACCTAAAAGTCTTATTTTCGCACGAAAATTTCACAAATGGCCCAAAATGCACCACCCGCACCAAAATTGGACCACGGGGTACCTCGGACCTCAAAACTGAAAGGTACTCCAAGCATTATGGTTTTTTATGGATAAGAATGCTCCAGGGATCACAGGGCACCGAAACCCAAAAGCCTTATTTTCACATGAAAATTACACAAATGGCCGAAAATGCACCACCGGCTCCAAAATTGGACCACGAGTTACCACGGACCTCCAAACTAAAAAGTGTTCCGAGCATTATGGTTTTTTATGCATAAGAATGCACCAGGGATCACGGGACATGAAAACCAAAAGTCTTATTTTTGCACGAATATTGCACATAGGCCGAAAATGCACCACGGGCACCAAAATTGGACCACGGCGCAGCACAGACTTTAAAACTGAAAAGTGTTTCGAGCATTAGGGTGTTTTATGCATAAGAATGCGCTAGGGATCACGAGCCACCAAAATCGAAAAGTCTTATTTTTGCACGAAAATTGTACAATGGGCCCAAAATGCATCACGAGCAGCAAAATTGGACCCCGGGCCACCTCGGACCTCAAAACCTAAAAGTGCTCTGAGCGTTATGGTTTTTTAAGCATAAGAATGCACCAGGGTTCACGGGGCACCAAAATCTAAAAGTCTTATTTTCGCAAGAAAAATTCACAGATGGCCGAAAATGCACCACCGGCACCAAAATTGGACCATGGGGCACCATGGACCGCAAAACATAAAAGTGGGCAAAGCATGGTGGTTTTTAATGCATAAGAATGCACCAGGGATCACGGGGCACCCAAACACAAAGTCTTATTTTCGCAGGAAAATTGCACAAATGGCCGAAAATGGATTACCGACACCATAATTTGACCACGGGGTACCACGGACCTCAAAACTGAAAACTGCTCCGAGCATTATGGTTTTTTAGGCATAAGAATGCACCAGGGATCATGGGGCACCAAAACCCAAAAGTCTTATTTTCGCATGAAAATTGCCCAAATGGCCGGAAATGCACCTCGGGCACAAAAATTGGACCACGGGCACCTCGGGCCTCAATACATAAAAGTGGGCCAAGCATTATGGTTTTTTATGTATAAAAATGCACAAGGGATCACAGCGCACCAAAACACAAAAGTCTTATTTTCGCACGAAAATTTTACAATGGGCCGAAAATGCACCACGGGCACCAAAATTGGACCACGGGGAAAGACGGACCTCAAAACTGTAAAGTGCTGTAAGCATTATGGGTTTTTATGCATAAGAATGCACCAGGGATCACGGGGCACCAAATCCCAAAAGTCTTACTTTCGCACGAAAATTGCACAATGTGCCGAAAATGCACCACCGGCACAAAAATTGGACCACGAAGCACCTCGGACCTCAAAACTTAAAAGTGCTCTAAGCATTATGCTTTTTTATGCATAAGAATGCACCAGGGATCATGGGGTACTAAAACCTAAAAGTCTTATTTTCAGACGAAAATTTCACAAATGGCCGAAAATGCACCACCCGGCACCAAAATTGGACCACGAACCTCAAAACTAAAAAGTGCTCCATGCATTATAGTTTTTTATGCATAAGAATGCACTAGGGATTACTGGGCACGAAAACCCAAAAGCCTTATTTTCGCACGAAAATTACACAAATGGCCGAAAATGCACCACCGGCACCAAAATTGGACCACGGGGCACCATGGACTTCAAAACTGAAAAGTGTTCCGAGCATTATGGTTTTTTATACATAACAATGCACCAGGGATCACGGGGCACCAAAACCCAAAAGTCTTATTTTCGCACGAAAATTGCACAATGGGTCCAAAATGCATCACGGGCAGCAAAATTGGACCACGGGGCACCTCGAACCTCAGAACTTAAAAGTTCTCCGAGCATTATAGTTTTTTAAGTATAAGAATCCACCCGGGATCACGGGGCCCCAAAACCTAGAAGCCTTATTCTCGCACGAAAGTTGTACAGATGGTCGAAAATGCACCACCGGCACCAAAATTTGACCACGAAGCACCTCGGACCTCAAAACTGAAAAGGGCTCCGAGCATTATGGTGTTTTATGCATAAGAATGCCAAAGGGATCACGGGGCACCAAAACCCAAAAGTCTTATTTTCGCTTGAAAATTGCACAATGGGCCGCAAATGCTCCTCGGGCACAAAAATTGGAGCACGGGCACCTCGGACCTCAATACATAAAAGTGGTCCAAGCTTTATGGTTTTTTTATGCATAAGAATGCACCAGGGATCACGGGGCACCAAAACCCAAAAGTCTTATTTTAGCACGAAAATTGCACAATGGGCCCAAAATGCATCATGGGCAGCAAAATTGGACCACGGGGCACCTCGAACCTTAAAACTTAAAAGTGCTCTGAGCATTATAGTTTTTTAAGCATAAGAATGCACCAGGGATCACAGGGCACCAAAACCTAGAAGTCTTATTTTCGTACGAAAATTGCACAATGTGCCGAAAATGCATCACGGGCACAAAAATTTGACCACGAAGCACCTCGGACCTCAAAACTGAAAACTGCTTCGAGCATTATGGTTTTTTGTGCATAAGAATGCAGAAGGGATCACGGGGCACCAAAACCCAAAAGTCTTATTTTCGCTTAAAAATTGCACAATGGGCCGCAAATGCTCCTCGGGCACCAAAATTGGACCACGGGCACCTCGAGCCTCAATACATAAAAGTGGTCCAAGCATTATGGTTTTTTATGCATAAGAATGCACCAGGGGTCATGGGGCACAAAAACCCAAAAGTCTCATTTTCGCACGAAAATTGCACAATTGGCCGAAAATGCACCACGATCACAAAAATTGGACCACGGGGTACCTCGGACCTCAATACTTAAAAGTGCTTCGAGCATTGTAGGTTTTTCATGCATAAGAATGCACCAGGGATCACGGGGGACCAAAATTCGAAAAGTCTTATTTTCGCACGAAAATTGCACAATGGACCCAAAATGCATCACGGGCAGCAAAATTGGACCACGGGGCACCTCGAACCTCAAAACTTAAAAGTGCTTCGAGCATTATAGTTTCCTAAGCATAAGAATGCACCATGGATCACAGGGCACCAAAACCTAGAAGTCTTATTTTCACACGAAAATTGCACAATGTGCCGAAGATGCATCACGGGCACCAAAATTTGAACACGAAGCACCTCGAACCTCAAAACTTTAAACTGCTCCGAGGATTATGGTTTTTTATGCATAAGAATGCAGAAGGGATCACGGGGCACCAAAACCCAAAAGTCTTATTTTCGCTTGAAAATTGCACAATGGGCCGCAAATGCTCGTCGGGCACCAAAATTGGACCACGGGCACCTCGTACCTCAATACATAAAAGTGGTCCAAGCATTATGGTTTTTTATGCATAAGAATGCACCAGGGATCACGGGGCACCAAAACCTAAAAGTCTTATGTTCGCAAGAAAAATTCACAGATGGCCGAAAATGCACCACCGGCACCAAAATTGGACTGTGGGACACCACGAACCTCAAAACTAAAAAGTGCTCCTAGCATGATGGTTTTTTATGCATAAGAATGCACCAGGGATCACGGGGCACCAAAACCCAAAGTCTTATTTTCGCACGAAAATTGCACAAATGGCCGGAAAATGGATTACCGGCACCATAATTTGACCACGGGGCACCACGGACCTTAAAACTAAAAACAGCTCCGAGCATTATGGTTTTTTATGCATAAGAATGCACATGGGATCACGGGGCACCAAAACCCAAAAGTCTTATTTTCGCTTGAAAATTGCACAATGGGCCGAAAATGCTCCTCTGGCACCAAAATTGGACCACGGGCACCTCGAACCTCAATATATAAAAGTGGTCCAAGCATTATGGTTTTTTATGCATAAGAATGCACCAGGGATCACGGGGCACCAAAACTCAAATGTCTTATTTTCGCACGAAAATTGCACAATAGGCCGAAAATGCACCACGGGCACTAAAATTGCACCACAAGGAACCACGGGCCTTAAAATTGAAAAGTGCTCCATGCATTATGGTTTTTTATGCATAAGAATGCACCAGGGATCACGGGGCACCAAAACCCAAAAGTCTTATTTTCGCACAAAAATTGCACAATGTGCCGAAAATGCACCACCGGCACCAAAATTGGACCACGAGGCTCCTTGGACCTCAAAACTTAAAAGTTCTCCGAGCATTATGGTTTTTTAAGCATAAGAATGCACTAGGGATCATGGGGCACTAAAACCAAAAAGTCTTATTTTCGCACCAAAATTTTACAAATGGCCCAAAATGCACCACCCAGCACCAAAATTGGACCACCGGGCACCACGGACCTCAAAAGTGAAAGGTGGTCCAAGCGATATGGTTTTTTATGGATAAGAATGCACCAGGGATCACGGGGGCACCGAAACCCAAAAGCCTTATTTTCAAACGAAAATTACACAAATGGCCAAAAATGCACCACCGGCACCAAAATTGGACCACGGGACACCACGGACCTCAAAACTAAAAAGTGTTCCAATCATTATGGTTTTTTATGCATAAGAATGCAGCAGGGATCACGGGGCACCAAAACCGAAAAGTCTTATTTTCGCACAAAAATTGCACAAATGGTCGAAAATGGACTACTGGCACCATAATCTGACCACTGGGCACCACGGACCTCAAAACTGAAAACTGCTTCGAGCATTATGGTTTTTTATGCATAAGAATGCACGAGGGAACACGTGGCACTAAAACCCAAAAGTTTTATTTTCGCTTGAAAATTGCCCATTGGGCCGAAAATTCACCTCGGGCACAAAAATTGGACCTCGGGGACCTCGGACCTCAATACATAAAAGTGGGCCACGCCTTATGGTTTTTTATGTATAGGAATGCACAAGGGATCATGGGGCACTAAAACTCAAAAGTCTTATTTTCGCACGAAAATTGCATAATGGGCCGAAATTGCACCACGGGCACCAAAATTGGACCATGGGGAACCACGGACCTCAAAACTGAAACTGCTGCAAGCATTATGGTTTTTTATGCATAAGAATGCACCAGGGATCACGAGGCACCAAAACCCCAAAGTCTTATTTTCGCACGAAAATTGTACAATGTGCCGAAAATTGATCACGGGCACCAAAATTTGACCACGAAGCACCTCAGACCTCAAAACTTAAAAGTGCTCTGAGCATTATGCTTTTTTATGCATAAGAATGCACCAGGGATCATGGGGCACTAAAACCTAAAAGTCATTTTTCGGACGAAAATTTCACAAATGGCCGAAAATGCACCACCTGGCACCAAAATTGGACCACGAACCTCAAAACTGAAAAGTGCTCCATGCATTATATTTTTTATGCATAAGAATGCACCAGGGATCACGGGGCACGAAAACCCAAAAGCCTTATTTTCGCACGAAAATCATTCAAATGGCCGAAAATCCACCACCGGCACCAAAATTGGACCACGGGGCACCTCGAACCTCAAAACTTAAAAGTACTCTGAGCATTATAGTTTTTTAAGCATAAGAATGCACCAGGGATCACAGGGCACCAAAACCTAGAAGTCATATTTTCGCACGAAAATTGCAGAATGTGCCGAAAATGCATCACGGGCACCAAAATTTTACCACGAAGCACCTCGGACCTCAAAACTTAAAACTTCTCTGAGCATTATGATTTTTTTTGCATAAGAATGCAGAAGGGATCACGGGGCACCAAAACCCAAAAGTCTTATGTTCGCTTGAAAATTGCGCAATGGGCCGAAAATGCTCCTCAGCCACCAAAATTGGACCACGGGCACCTCGGACCTCAATACATAAAAGTGGTCAAAGAATTATGGTTTTTTATGCATAAGAATGCACCAGGCATCACGGGGCACCAAAACTCAAAAGTCTTATTTTCGCATCAAAATTGTACAATGGGCCGAAAATGCACCACGGGGACCAAAATTGGAACACAGGGAACCACGGACCTCAAAATTGAAAAGTGCTCCAAGCATTATGGTTTTCTATGAATAAGAATGCACCAGGGATCACGGGGCACCAAAACCCAAAAGTCTTATTTTCGCACAAAAATTGCACAATGTGCCGAAAATGCATCATGGGCACCAAAATTGGACCATGAGGCACCTCGGACCTCAAAACTTAAAAGTGCTCCGAGTATTATGGTTTTTTATGCATAAGAATGCACTAGTGATCATGGGGCACTAAAACCTATAAGTCTTATTTTCGCACGAAAATTTCACAAATGGCCCAAAATGTACCACCCGGCACCAAAATTGGACCACGAGGCACCACGGACCTCAAAACCGAAAGGTGCTCCAAGCATTATGGTTTTTTATGGATAAGAATGCACCAGGGATCATTGGGCACCGAAACCCAAAAGACTTATTTTCACATGAAAATTACACAAATGGCCGAAAATGCACCACCGGCACCAAAATTGGACCACGGGGCACCACGGACCTCAAAACTAAAAAGTGTTCCGAGCATTATGATTTTTTATACATAAGAATGCACTAGGGATCACGGTGCACCAAAACCCAAAAGTCTTATTTTCGCACGAAAATTGCACAATGGACCGAAAATGCACCACGGGCACCAAAATTGAACCCCGGGGCACCTCGGACCTCAATACATAAAAGTGGTCTGAGCATTATGGTTTTTTATGCATAAGAATGCACCAGGGATCACGGGGAACCAAAACCCAAAAGCCTTATTTTCGCACGAAAATTGCACAATGGGCCGAAAATGCACCACGGGCACCAAAATTGGACCACGGGGCACCATGGACCTCAAAACTAAAAAGTGTTCCGAGCGTTATGGTGTTTTATATATATGAACGCACCAGGGATCACGGGGCACCAAAACCCAAAAGTCTTATTTTCGCACGAAAATTGCACAAGGGGCCGAAAATGCACCACGACCACCAAAATTGGACCACGGGGCACCTTGGACCTCAAAACTGACAAGTGCTATGAGCATTATGCTTTTTTATGCATAAGAATGTACCAGGGTTGACAGGACACCCAAACCCAAAAGTCTTATTTTCATACGAAAATTGCACAAATGGCCGAAAATGCACCACCGGCACCAAAATTGGACCACGGGGCCCCACGGACCTGAAAACTGAAAAGTGTTCCAAGCATAATGGTTTTTTATGCATAAGAATGCACCAGGGATCACGGGGCACCAAAACCCGAAAGTCTTATTTTCGCACAAAAATTGCACGATGGGCCGAAAATGCACCACATGCACCAAAATTGGACGACGGGGAACCTCGGACCTCAAAACTGAAAAGTGCTCTGAGCATTAAGGTTTTTTGTGCATAAGAATTTACAGGAATCACGGGGCACCAAAACCCAAGAGTCTTATTTTCGCACCAAAATTGTACTATGGGCCGAAAAAGCACCACAGGCTCCAAAATTGGACCACGAGGCACCACGGACCTCAAAACTGAAAAGTGTTCCGAGCATTATGATTTTTTATGCATAAGAATGCAGCAGGGATAACGGGGCACCAAAACCCAAAACTCTTGTTTTCGCACGAAAAATTCACAAATGGCTGAAAATGCACCACAATTACCAAATTTCGACCACGGGGCACCTCGGACATCAAAACTGAAAAAGTGCTCTGAGAATTATTGTTTTTTATAGATAAGAATGCAAAAGGGATCACTGGGCACCAAAACCCAAAAGTCTTTTTTCGCACAAAAATTGCACAAATGGCCGAATATGCACCACCGGCACCAAAATTGGACCACGAGGCACCACGGACCTCAATACTGAAAAGTGTTCCGAGCATTATGATTTTTTATGCATAAGAATGCACCAGGGATAACGGGGCACCAAAACCCAAAAGTCTTGTTTTCGCACGAAAAATTCAGAAATGGCTGAAAATGCACCACAGGCACCAAAATTTAACCACGAGGAACCACGGACCCCAAAACTGAAAAGTGTTCCAAGCATTATGGTTTTTTGTGCATAAGAATGCACCAGGGATCACGGGGCACCAAAACTCAAAAGTCTTATTTTCACACGAAAATTGTACAATGGGCCGAAAATGCACCACGGGCACCAAAATTGGACCACGGGGCACCTCGGCCCTCAAAACTGAAAAGTGCTTCGAACATTATGGTTTTTTATGAATAAGAATACACTAGGGATCACAGGGCACCAAAACCTAAAAGTCTTATTTTCGCACGAAAATTGCATAAATGGCCGAAAATGCACACCCGTTACCAAAATTGGGCCATGGGGCACCACGAACCTCAAGAAAGAAAACTTTTCGAGCATTATCATTTTTTATGCATAAGAATGCACCAAGGATCACGGGGCACCCAAACCCAAAAGTCTTATTTTCGCAAGAAAATTGCACAACGGGCCGAAAATGCACCAGGTGCACCAAAATTGGACCACGGGGCACCTCGGCCCTCAAAACTGAAAAGTGCTTCGAACATTATGGTTTTTTATGCATAAGAATACACTAGGGATCACGGTGCACCAAAACCTAAAAGTCTTATTTTCGCACGGAAATTGCATAAATGGCCGAAAATGCACACCCGTTACCAAAATTGGGCCATGGGGCACCACGAACCTCAAGAAAGAAAACTTTTCGAGCATTATGGTTTTTTATGCATAAGAATGCACCAAGGATCACGGGGCACCCAAACCCAAAAGTCTTATTTTCGCAAGAAAATTGAACAACGGGCCGAAAATGCACCACGTGCACCAAAATTGGACCACGAGGCTCCTTGGACCTCAAAACTGATAAGTGCTATGAGGATTATGGTTTTTTATGCATAAGAATACACCAGGGTTCACAGGGCACCAAAACCCAAAAGTCTTATTTTAGCACGAAAATTGCACAAATGGTCGAAAATTCTCCCCCGGCACCAAAATTGGAACACCGGCCACCATGAATCTCAAGACTGAAAACTGTTCCGAGCATTATGGTTTTTTCTACATAAGAATGAACCAAGGATCACGGGGCACCAAAACCCAAAAGCTTATTGTTGCAAGAAATTGCACAATGGGCCGAAAATGCACCACGGGCACCAAAATTGGACCACGGTGCACCTCAGACCTCAAAACTGAAAAGTGCTCCAAGCAATATGGTTTTTTATGTATAAGAATGCACAAGGGATCACAGGGCACCAAAACCCAAAAGTCTTATTGTCAAACAAAAATTGCACAATGGGCTGAAAATGCACCACGGGCACAAAAATTGGAACACGGGGCACCTCTGACATCAAAACTAAAAAGTGCTCCGAGCATTATGGTTTTTTCTAAATAAGAATGCACCAAGGATCACGGGGCATGAAAACCTAAAAGTCTTATTTTCGCACGAAAATTGCACAAATGGCTGAAAATGCCCCACGGGCACCAACATTGAACCACGGGCCACCACGGACCTCAAAACCAAAAACAGTTCCAAGCACTATGATTTTTTACGCATAAGAATGCACTAGGTATCACGGGGCACCAAAACCCAAAAGTCTTTTTTTCGCACAAAAATTGCACAATGGGACAAAAATGCACCACGGGCACCAAAATTGGACCACGGGGCACCTTGGACCTCAAAACTTAAAAGTTCAGCGAGCATTATGGTTTTTTATGCATAAGAATGCACCAGGGATCACGGGGCACCAAAACCAAAAATTCTTATTTTCGCACGAAACTTTCACAAAGGCCAAAAATGCACCACCAGCACAAAAATTGGACCACGGGGTACGTCGGAGCTCAAAACTAAAAAGTGGTCTGAGCATTATGGTTTTTTATGCATAAGAATGCATAAGGGATCATGGGGCACCAAAATCCAAATGTCTTATTTTCGCACGAAAATTGCACAATGGCCCGAAAATGCACTACAAGAACCAAAATTGGACCACGAGGCACCTTAGACCTCAATATTTAAAAGTCGTCCGAGGAATATGGTTTTTGATGCATAAGAATGCACCAGGGATCACGAGGCACCAAAACCGAAAAGTCTTATTTTCGCACCACGGACACCAAAATTGTTCCACGAAGCACCACGGACCTCAAAATTGAAAAGTGTTCCGACCATTATGGTTTTTTATGCAAAAGAATGCACCAGGGTTCACAGGGCACCAAAACCTAAAAGTCTTATTTTCGCATGAAAATTGCACAATGGCCGAAAATGCACCACCGACACCAAAATTGGACCACGTTGGACCACGGACCTCAAAACTGAAAAGTGTTCTGAGCATTATGGTTTTTATGCATAAGAATGCACCCGGGATCACGGGGAACCAAATCCCAAAAGTCTTATTTTCGCACAAAAATTGCTTAAAGGGCCGAAAATGCACCACGGGCACAAAAATTGGACCACGGGGCACCTCTGACATCAAAACTGAAAAGCGCTCTGAGCATTATGGTTTTCTATGCATAAGAATGCACTAGGGATCACTGGGCACCAAACCCCAAAAGTCTTATTTTCGCACGAAAATTGTACAAATGGTCGAAAATGCACCAGGGGCACCAAAATTGGACCATGGGGCACCACGGACCTCAAAACTGAAAAGTGTTCTTAGCATTATGATTTTTTATGCATAAGAATGCACTAGGGATCATGGGGCACTAAATCCCAAAAGTCTTATTTTTGCACGAAAATTGCACAAAGGGTCGAAAATGCACCACGGGCACAAAAATTGGACCACGGGGCACCTCTGAGATCAAAACTAAAAACTGCTCTGAGCATTATGTTTTTTTATACATAAGAAAGCACCAGGGATCACAGGGCACAAAAACCCAAAAGTCGTATTTTCGCATGAAAATTGCACAAATGGCCGAAAATGCCCCACCGGCACCAACATTGGACCATGAAGAATAATGGACCTCAAAACGGAAAAGAGTTCCAAGCACTATGATTTTTTATGCAGAAGAATGCCCTGGGGATCATGCGGCACCAAAACCCAAAAGTCTTATTTTTACACGAAAATTGCACAAATGGCCGAAAATGCATTACCGGCACCAAAATTGGGCCACGGGGCAACACGGACCTCAAAACTGAAGTGTTCCGAGCATTATGCATAAGAATACACCAGGGATCACGGGGCCCTGAAACCCAAAAGTCTTATTTTCGCACAAAAATTGCACGATGGGGTGAAAATGCACCACGAGCACCAGAATTGGACCACAGGACACCTGAGACCTCAAAACTGAAAAGTGCTCCGAGCATTATGGTTTTTTATGCATAAGAATGCACCAGGGATCACGAGGCACCAAAACCATAAAGTCTTATTTTCGCACGAAAATTGCACAATGGGCCGAAAATGCATCACGGGCACAAAAATTGGACCATTGGGCACCTCGGACCTCAAAACTTAAAAGTACTCCGAGAATTATGGTTTTTTATGCGTAAGAATGCACTAGGGATCACAGGGCACCAAAATCCAAAACTCTTATTTTTGCACAAAAATTTCAAAAATGGAAGAAAATGCACCACCGGCACCAAAATTGGACCACGGGGCACCACAGACCTCAAACCTGAAAAATGTTCCAAGCATTATGGGTATTTATGCATAAGAATGCACCAGGGATCACGGGGCACCATAACCCAAAAGTCTTGTATTTGCACGAAAATTGCACAAATGGCCGAAAATGCATTACCGGCACCAAAATTGGACCACGGGACACCCCGAACCTAAAAACTGAAAAGTGCTCCAAAGATTATGGTTTTTTATGCATAAGAATGCACCAAGGATCACGGGGCACCAAAACCCAAAAGTCTTATTTTCGCACGAAAATTTCACAAATGGCCAAAAATGCACCACCGGCACCAAAATTGAACCACGAGACACCATGGACCTCAAAACTGAAAAGTGCTCAAAGCATTATGATTTTTTATGCATAAGAATGCACCAGCGATCACGGGGCACCAAAACCCAAAAGTCTTATTTTTGCACGAAAAATGCACAAATGGCTGAAAATGCACCACCGACACCAAAATTTGACCACGGGGCACCACGGACATCAAAACTAAAAAGTGTTCCAAGCTGTATGGTTTCTTATGCATAAGAATGCACCAGGGATCACGGGGCACCAAAACCCAAAAGTCTAATTTTCGTACGAAAATTGCATAAACGGCCGAAAATGCACACCACCAACACCAAAATTGGACAACGGGGCACCTCGGACCTCAAAACTGAAAAGTGCTTCGAGCATTATGCTTTTTTATGCATAAAAATGCACCAAGGATAACGGGGCACCAACACTCTAAAGTCTTATTTTGGCACCAAAATTGCACAAATGGCCAAAAGTGCACCCCCGGCACCAAAATTTGACCACGGGGCACCACTGACATCAAAACTAAAAAGTGTTCCAAGCTGTATGGTTTCTTATGCATAAGAATGCACCAGGGATCATGGGGCACCAAAACCCAAAAGTCTAATTTTCGTACGAAAATTGCATAAACGGCAGAAAATGCACCACCAACACCAAAATTGGACCACGGGGCACCACGGACCTCAAAACTGAAAAGTGTTCCAAGATTTATGGTTTCTTATGCATAAGAATGCACAAGGGATCACGGGGCACAAAAACCCAAAAGTTTTATTTTCGCACGAAAATTGCGCAAATGTCTGAAAATGCAACACGGGCACCAATATTGGACCACGGGGCACAACGGACCTCAATACTTAAAAGTGTTCCAAGCATAATGGTTTTTTATGCATAAGAATGCACAAGGGATCACGGGGCACCAAAACCCAAAAGTCTTATTTTAGCACGAAAATTGTACAATGGGCCGAAAATGCACCACGGGCACCAAAATTGGACCACGGGGCACCTCGGACCTCAAAACTGAAAAGTCCTTCTAGCATTATGCTTTTTTATGCATAAAAAAGCACTAGGGATCACGGGGAACCAAAAACCAAAAGTCTTATTTTCGAACGAAAATTTCACAAATGGCCAAAAATGCACCATAGACACCAAAATTGGACAACGGGGCACCACGGACCTCAAAACTGAAAAGTGTTCTGAGCATTATGGTTTTTTATGCATAAGAATGCACCAGGGATCACGGGGCACCAAAACGCAAATGTCTTATTTTCGCACGAAAATTGCACAATGGGCCGAAAATGCACCACGGGCACCAAAATTGGACCACGGGGCACCTCGGACCTCAAAACTGAAAATCCTTCTAGCATTATGCTTTTTTATGCATAAAAAAGCACTAGGGATCACGGGGAACCAAAATCCAAAAGTCTTATTTTCGAACGAAAATTTCACAAATGGCCGAAAATGCACCACAGGCACCAAAATTGGACAATGGGGCACCACGGACCTCAAAACTGAAAAGTGTTCCTAGTATTATGGTTTTTTATGCATAAGAATGCACCAGGGATCACGGGGCACCAAAACGCAAATGTCTTATTTTCGCACGAAAATTGCACAATGGGTCGAAGATGCACCACGGGCACCAAAATTGGACCACGAGGCACCTCGGACCTCAAAACTGAAAAGTGCTTCGAGCATTATGCTTTTTTATGCATAAAAATGCGCCAAGGATAACGGGGCACCAACACTCTAATGTCTTATTTTGGCACCAAAATTGCACAAATGGCCAAAAATGCACCCCCGGCACCAAAATTGGACCACGAGGCACCACGAACCTCAAGACTGAAAACTGTTCCAAGCATTATGGTTTTTTATGCATAAGAATGCACCAGGGATCACGGGGCACCAAAACGCAAATGTCTTATTTTCACACGAAAATTACACAATGGGTCGAAAATGAACCACGGGCACCAAAATTGGATTCACGGGGCATCTCGGACCTCAAAAATGAAAAGTGCTTCCAGTATTATGCTTTTTTATGCATAAAAATGCACCAGGGATCACGGGGCACCAACACCCAAAAGTCTTATTTTCGCACGAAAATTTCACAAATGGCCAAAAATGCACCATAGGCCCCAAAATTGGACAACGGGGCACCACGGACCTCAAAACTGAAAAGTGTTCTGAGCATTATGGTTTTTTATGCACAAGAATGCACCAGGGATCACGGGGCACCAAAACGCAAATCTCTTATTTTCGCACGAAAATTGCACAATGGTTCGAAGATGCACCACGGGCACCAAAATTGGACCACGGGGCACCTCGGACCTCAAAACTGAAAAGTGCTTCGAGCGTTATGCTTTTTTATGCATAAAAATGCACCAAGGATAACGGGGCACCAACACTCTAAAATCTTATTTTGGCACCAAAATTGCACAAATGGCCAAAAATGCACCCCCGGCCCCAAAATTGGACCACGAGGCACCACGAACCTCAAGACTGAAAACTGTTCCAAGCATTATGGTTTTTTATGCATAAGAATGCACCAGGGATCACGGGGCACCAAAACGCAAATGTCTTATTTTCGCACGAAAATGGCTCAATGGGCCGAAAATGCACCACGGGCACCAAAATTGGACCACGGGCCACCTCGGACCTCAAAACTGAAAAGTCCTTCTAGCATTATGGTTTTTTATGCATAAAAATGCACTAGGGATCACGGGGAACCAAAACCCAAAAGTCTTATTTTCGAACGAAAATTTCACAAATGGCCGAAAATGCACCACAGGCACCAAAATTGGACAACGGGGCACCACGGACCTCAAAACTGAAAAGTGTTCCGAGCATTATGGTTTTTTATGCATAAGAATGCACCAGGGATCACGGGGCACCAAAACGCAAATGTCTTATTTTCGCACGAAAGTTGCACAATGGGTCGAAGATGCACCACGGGCACCAAAATTGGACCGCGGGGCACCTCGGACCTCAAAACTGAAAAGTGCTTTGAGCATTATGCTTTTTTATGCATAAAAATGCACCAAGGATAACGGGGCACCAACACTCTAAAGTCTTATTTTGGCACCAAAATTGCACAAATGGCCAAAAATGCACCCCCGGCACCAAAATTGGACCACGAGGCACCACGAACCTCAAGACTGAAAACTGTTCCAAGCATTATGGTTTTTTATGCATAAGAATGCACCAGGGATCACGGGGCACCAAAACGCAAATGTCTTATTTTCACACGAAAATTACACAATGGGTCGAAAATGCACCACGGGCACCAAAATTGGATTCACGGGGCATCTCGGACATCAAAAATGAAAAGTGCTTCCAGTATTATGCTTTTTTATGCATAAAAATGCACCAGAGATCACGGGGCACCAACACCCAAAAGTCTTATTTTCGCACAAAAATTGCACAAATGGGCGAAAATGCACCACCGGCACAAAAATTGGACCACGGACCTCAAAACTGAAAAGTGTTCGAAGCATTATGGTTTTTTATTCATAAGAATGCCCTAGGGATCACGGGGCACCAAAACCCAAAAGTCTTATTTTCGCACGAAAAATGAACAAATGGCCGAAAATGCACCACCGGCACCAAAATTGGACCACGGGGCACCACGGACCTCAAAACTGAAAAGTATTCTGAGCATTATGGGTTTTTACGCATATAAGTGAACCAGGAATCACGGGGCACCAAAACCCAAAAGTCTTATTTTCACACGAAAATTGTACAATGGGCCTGAAATGCACCACGGGCACCAAAATTAGACAACTGGGCACCTCGGACCTCAAAACTGAAAAGTGCTCCATGCATTATAGTTTTTTATGCATAAGAATGCACCAGGGATCATGGGCACCAAAACCCGAAAGTCTTATTGTCTCACGAAAATTGCCCATTGCGCCGAAAATAGACCACGGGCAAAAAAATTAGACAACGGGGCACCTCGGACCTAAAATTGAAAAGTACTCCAAGCATTATGGTTTTTTATGCATAAGAATGTGTCAGGGATCACGGGGCACCAAAACCAAAAAGTCTTACTTTCGCACGAAAATTGCACAAATGGCTGAAAATGCACCACCGACACCAAAATTTGACCACGGGGCACCACGGAAATCAAAACTAAAAAGTGTTCCAAGCTGTATGGTTTCTTATGCATAAGAATGCACCAGGGATCACGGGGCACCAAAACCCAAAAGTCTTATTTTCGTACGAAAATTGCATAAACGGCAGAAAATGCACCACCAACACCAAAATTGGACCACGGGGCACCACGGACCTCAAAACTGAAAAGTGTTCCAAGATTTATGGTTTCTTATGCATAAGAATGCATTAGGGATCACGGGGCACCAAAACCCAAAAGTCTTATTTTCACACGAAAATTTCACAAATGGCCGAAAATGCACCACCGGCACCAAAACTTGACCACGGGGCACCAAGGACATCAAAACTAAAAAGTGTTCCAAGCTTTATGGTTTCTTATGCATAAGAATGCACCAGGGATCACGGGGCACCAAAGCCCAAAAGTCATATTTTCGTACGAAAATTGCACAAACGGCCGAAAATACACCCCCGACACCAAAATTTGACCACGGGGTACTACGAAACTCAAGACTAAAAACTATTATGAGCATTATGGTTTTTTATGCATAAGAATTGCACAAACGGCCGAAAATGCACCACCAACACCAAAATTGGACCACGGGGCACCACGAACCTCAAAACTGAAAAGTGTTCCAAGATTTATGGTTTCTTATGCATAAGAATGCAAAAGGGATCACGGGGCACAAAAACCCAAAAGTTTTATTTTCGCACGAAAATTCCGCAAATGTCCGAAAATGCAACACGGGCACCAATATTGGACCACGGGGCACAACAGACCTCAATACTTAAAAGTGTTCCAAGCATAATGGTTTTTTATGCATAAGAATGCACAAGGGATCACGGGGCACCAAAACCCAAAAGTCTTATTTTAGCACGAATATTGTACAATGGGCCGAAAATGCAACACGGGCACCAAAATTGGACCACGGGGCACCTCGGACCTCAATACTTAAAAGTGCTCCGAGCATTATGGTTTTTTATGCATAAGAATGCACCAAGGATCACGGGGAACCAACACCCTAAAGTCTTATTTTGGCACCAAAATTGCACAAAATGGCAAAAAATGCACCACGGGCACCAAAATTGGACCACGGGGCACCTCGGACCTCAAAACTGAAAATTCCTTCTAGCATTATGCTTTTTTATGCATAAGAATGCACCAGGGATCACGGGGCACCAACACCCAAAAGTCTTATTTTCGAAAGAAAATTTCAGAAATGGCCGAAAATGCACCACAGACACCAAAATTGGACCACGGGGCACCACGGACCTCAAAACTGAAAAGTGTTATGAGCATTATGGTTTTTTATGCATAAGAATGCACCAGGGATCACGGGGCACCAAAACGCAAATGTCTTATTTTCGCACGAAAATTGCTCAATGGGCCGAAAATACACCACGGCCACCAAAATTTGACCACGGGCCACCTCGGACCTCAAAACTGAAAAGTCCTTCCAGCATTAAGCTTTTTTATGCATAAAAATGCACCAGGGATCACGGGGAACCAAAAACCAAAAGTCTTATTTTCGAACGAAAATTTCACAAATGGCCAAAAATACACCATAGGCACCAAAATTGGACAACGGGGCACCATGGACCTCAAAACTGAAAAGTGTTCTGAGCATTATGGTTTTTTATGCATAAGAATGCACCAGGGATCACGGGGCACCAAAACACAAATGTCTTATTTTCGCACGAAAATTGCACAATGGGCCGAAAATACACCACGGGCACCAAAATTGGACCACGGGGCACCTCGGACCTCAAAACTGAAAAGTGTTTCGAGCATTATGGTTTTTTATGCATAAGAATGCACCAGGGATCACGGGGCACCAAAACGCAAATGTCTTATTTTCGCACGAAAATTGCACAATGGGTCGAAGATGCACCACTGGCACCAAAATTGGACCACGGGGCACCTCGGACCTCAAAACTGAAAAGTGCTTCGAGGATTATGCTTTTTTATGCATAAAAATGCACCAAGGATAACGGGGCACCAACACTCTAAAGTCTTATTTTGGCACCAAAATTGCACAAATGGCCAAAAATGCACCCCCGGCACCAAAATTGGACCACGAGGCACCACGAACCTCAAGACTGAAAACTATTCCAAGCATTATGGTTTTTTATGCATAAGAATGCACCAGGGATCAAGGGGCACCAAAACGCAAATGTCTTATTTTCGCACGAAAATTGCACAATGGGCCGAAAATGCACCACGGGCACCAAAATTGGATCACGGGGCACCTTGTACCTTAAAACCGAAATGTTCTTCCAGCATTATGCTTTTTTATGCGTAAAAATGCAACAGGGATCACGGGGCACCATCCCCCAAAAGTCTTATTTTCGCATGAAAATTGCATAAATTGCCGAAAAAGCACCACCGGCACAAAATTGGACCACAGGGCACCACAGACCTCAAAACTGAAAAGTGTTCCTAGCGTTATGGTTTTTTATGCGTAAGAATGCACCAGGGATCACGGGGTACCAAAACGCAAATGTCTTATTTTCGCACAAAATTGCACAAATGGGCGAAAATGCACCACCGACACCAAAATTGGACCACGGGGCACCACGGACCTCAAAACTAAAAAGTGTTCTGAGCATTATGGTGTTTTACGCATATAAGTGAACCAGGAATCACGGGGCACCAAAATCGAAAAGTCTTATTTTCGCACGAAAATTGTACAATGGGCCGGAAATGCACCACAGGCACCAAAATTAGACAACGCGCCACCTCGGACCTCAAAACTGAAAAGTGCCCCCAGCATTATGGATAATGCACCATGGATCATGAGGCACCAAAACCCGAAAGTCTTATTGTCTCACGAAAATTGCACAATGGGCCGAAAATGCACCACGGGCACCAAAATTAGACAACGGGGCACCTCGAACCTCAAAACTGAAAAGTACTCCAAGTATTATGGTTTTTTATGCATAAGAATGCACCAGCGATCACGGGGCACCAAAACCCAAAAGTCAATTTCGCAAGAAAATTGCACAAATGGCCAAAATGCACCACCAGCACAAAAATTGGACCACGGGGCACCACGGACCTCAAAACTGAAAAGTGTTCGAAGCATTATGGTTTTTTATTCATTAGAATGCACTAGGGATCACGGGGCACCAAAACCCAAAAGTCTTATTTTCGCACGAAAAATGAACAAATGGCCGAAAATGCACCACCGGCACCTAAATTGGACCACGGGGCACCACGGACCTCAAAACTGAAAAGTGTTCTGAGCATTATGGGTTTTTACGCATATAAGTGAACCAGGAATCACGGGGCACCAAAACCCAAAAGTCTTATTTTCACACGAAAATTGTACAATGGGCCTGAAATGCACCACGGGCACCAAAATTAGACAACTGGGCACCTCGGACCTCAAAACTGAAAAGTGCTCCATGCATTATAGTTTTTTATGCATAACAATGCACCAGGGATCATGGGGCACCAAAACCCAAAAGTCTTATTGTCTCACGAAAATTGCCCATTGCGCCGAAAATAGACCACGGGCACAAAAATTAGACAACGGGGCACCTCGGACCTAAAACTGAATAGTACTCCAAGCATTATGGTTTTTTATGCATAAGAATGTGTCAGGGATCACGGGGCACCATGTAACATCCTCATTTTACTATTTGTATGCATTTATATATGTACATTATGAACACTTATGCAATGTATTTCATAGAACTTTATGAACATATTTTCTTAATGAAATTGATACAGTTCTACTCAGAAGAATTTTCTGAATTTGCAAATGTCTTTGTTTTTACTGAAATTGATAGTTGACTGGACTGCTATGTCAGACAGCTGTCCAGGATAAATTTTCAAGTATAGAATTTTGAACTCGTTTATAACTTAAAAGAAAGGTAATAGAATATAGATTAAAAATATATACAGATAAAGAATTAAAATGCTTATTCAGAATTGTTAGGATTTTCTGAAAGTTAGAACTTTGAGAAATTATTACGGTAAAATTTTAAGACAGAAAATTTAGAGAAAATTCGTAGGATATCTATAGAATTATCTAATAATTGTAATATACTTAGAATAATTATTAAAAATGTTTAACCAAGAAAAATTTAATTTAGAACCTTAACCAATCAAAAAGTGACAACTTAGGCTTTTCTAAGATCACTAAATTAAGCTAATTAGGCTTGGATTAAGAGACAAGTAAGACACTACCCCAAGGTTTTTGATAGTGAGGAATCCAATGGTGATGTTATTTTCTTCAAATTCTAATCACATTGTAAAATAATTAGCAGCCCTAATTACCTTCTAGAAATTTCTACAAAGTTCTTGAAATGTTGACTTTTGGGGTAGGCAAGTGACTTGGAACTCCTTTGGCTGTCCAAGTGGATGGGAAAGCTTGGAGAACTGATCTCCCTTGGCCAATAGGGGCTGCTGGACGTGCAGGAGCTGCTGGATGTGAAGGAAACATCCAATTTGGTTAATTCTTGGTTTAATGAAGCAAATAAGTTAAGTAAAAGGCAAAAAGTCACAAAAAGCTATTTCTCTCAAAACTGAACCGTGAGCTCTCCCAAAACAGTAGCTGCAGTTCCAATTTTCTTTTCATCTTAACTTCATCCTTTCATCCCAAATTAAGAAACCAAACCATCCAAACTTCCTAAACCCTAAGTTAATCGGCAAAAAGGAAAAGAAATTGGAGGAAATCTAAAAAATTCCTACAAGACCAAGAAGTGAGGGAGAAAGGAATTCAAGGCTTTTTCTTCAATTAAAGAGTCTAAGGTAAGGATCTAGGCATTTAATTTCAATTAAAACCCTTGGAATTAGAAGAAAACATGTTGTAGGGTTAGATTCAATTTGTGACCTAGAATCATGAAAACTTGAAATTGATTTAGGGGTTTTGTTTTTTTGATGCTTGTGATTGTAATTCATGGATTGGAATGATGTGTGATTGAATTTTTAATGTGTTGTGATGGTTGAAATTTGAGTTGCTTGATTTTTAATTGAATTGAGATTTGGTTGAATTTTGGTTGGAATTGGAGTTTGTTGCTTTGGAAAATATGTTGAGAATGGTAGTGAGACCATTCGGCCAGCCCTAAATGCAAGGGATATTATGTGGAAATTTTTGTAAAACCAAGGGCAAAATGGTCATTTTACATGTAGGGACACATTGGGTATTTTGGAAAAAGATTGAGGGCATTTTCGGAAATTATTAAAATACTAATGTTATAAGGTAAATTGCTTATTTTTTTGTATTCTTGTATGTTAATGTGTACAAATTATTTATTTAATTGTGATCATGAACATAATTCATTGCATGAGTCTTTTTGGGGGATTTATAAAGATTCAAGTGAAAAATAATTGATGTTGGCTAACCGGGATTGCGGTAGCCATGAAAAGAAAGAAAAGAAAAGAAAAGAAAGAATTATGTTGACTAACCGGGACTGCGGTAGTCATGTGAAATGAAAATGATTGAGAAAGAATTATGTTGACTAACCGGGACTGCGGTAGTCATGAGAATTGAGTTGATCTATGAGAAATGACTTTTGTTGACTAGCCAGGATTGCGGTAGTCATGTGAAATGAAAATGATTGAGAAATGAATTGTTGACTAATCGAGACTACGGTAGTCATGTGGAAATGGAAATGATTGAGAAATGAATCTTTGGGGTGAGCAGAATAAGTTAGGCAGGGTTGTATGGTCTGTGATTATATAACCTGTGGGGTGAGGGATATTGGCAACTCCACATGTGACAGTAATCCGGAACGGGATTGCTGTCGTGGTGGCCTTCCTGGATATCCTGATCTCCTAATTCTGTTTAGCTAATTCGCGTTTAGTAGGGGCTGATAGCTGAATTGCAGTGCGTAATGGTAGGCCAGTTTCTTACTAAACACTCAAAGGGGAAGTCTCCATGGAGCAGGGTCAAAAATGATTTTGAGTCAAAACTGCATTTGCATAAATCATATTGCATTTAATTATGTGTGAGAATGGTTAATTTGTATCGGATATGTATATGTTTGAAATTGTTTTAATTGTATGAGAAATTAAATGCCTGATCCGGTAATGCTGTCCCCAGATTTTAGGGGAGTGTGATTGCAGGTATTTGGAAGATTAATTAGAAGTTACAGATGCAGACATGTTCCAGAGCTATAGGAATAGGGGTTTTTTTGGCTTTAGATAATTTTGTATTAATTAGAAATAAGTTGGTAGTAGTAATTTCTGTAAATTTTAATAATGTAAATTATAATGACAAACTTTAAACTTAATGGAGTGTATTTATTTTATTTGTAAATTTCGTGTTTATGGATTTTAGATAGAAATTAATTAATTAAGAAGGGGGGTTACATTAGTGGTATCAGAGCTCTGGTTATGCATCTCTAGGACTTGCGAGTAGTGGGTCTATTAGGTGTTTTGCTGTGTTACCCTGATTAGAATTTTTTTGTTTGTTAAGAATATTATGGGAAAAAGGGTAGTAACTAGATCTGAAATTTTAAGACATGTAGAAATGAGAAGAGAAAGGCTAGTTATAAATCCTAGAGTTGAAACCAATAGTATAGCTAAGATGGCAGAAAGGAAGAAAGAAAATCTTGATAAAGTTGTGAGGGTGCACACTCAGGACTCAGTCGAGATGACTTTCTCTCCTAATGCTTAAAATTTTATTATTATTAGTATTGTTCAAGTTGGGTTATTTTCCATGTTACTTATATTGTGAATTTAAGACTTATAATCTTGAGTTAGTTGAGAAAGGAGATCTAAAGACCTGAGTTCGTAGATCAAGGTTGAGAATAGAGGTCCAAATATTTGAGTTTATAGGATAATAGTTGAGTTTGACAAAAGAAAGAAAACAAAGTTTTGAAGGTACCTTGATGTTTGGAATATGATGAGATGTTGAAAGTATGGTTATTGCCATATTGTTCTAATGGATGTTTTCATGTGTTTTTTATGCATAAGAATGCACTAGGGATCACGGGGCATCAAAATCCAAAAGTCTTATTTTCGCACGAAAATTACACAAATGGCCGAAAGTGCACCACCGGCACAAAAATTGGACCACGAGGCACCACGGACCTCAAAACTGAAAAGTGTTCCAAGCATTATGATTTTTTATTCATAAAAATGCACTAGGGATCACGGGGCAACAAAACCCAAAAGTCTTATTTTCGCACGAAAAACGCACAAATGGCCGAAAATTCACCACCGGCACCAAAATTGGACCACGGGGCACCCCGGACCTCAAAACTGAAAAGTGTTCCGAGCATTATGGGTTTTTACGCATATAAGTGAACCAGGAATCACGGGGCACCAAAACCCAAAAGTCTTATTTTCACACAAAAATTGTACAATGGGCCGGAAATGCACCACGGGCACCAAAATTAGACAACTGGGCACCTCGGACCTCAAAACTGAAAAGTGCCCCGAGCATTATGGTTTTTTATGCATAAGAATGCACCAGGGATCACGGGACACCAAAACCCGAAAGTCTTATTGTCTCACGAAAACTGCCCATTGCGCCGAAAATGCACCACGGGCATAAAAATTAGACAACGGGGCACCTCGGACCTAAAACTGAAAAGTACTCCAAGCATTATGGTTTTTTATGCATAAGAATGTGTCAGGGATCACGGGGCACCAAAACCGAAAAGTCTTATTTTCGTACGACAATTGCACAAATGGCCGAAAATGCACCACTGGCACAAAAATTGGACCACGGCGCACTACGAAACTCAAAACTGAAAAGTGTTCCAAGCATTATGGTTTTTTATGCATAAGAATGCACTAGGGATCACGGGGTACCAAAACCCAAAAGTATTATTTTCGCACGAAAATTAGACAACTGGCCGAAAATGGACCACCGGCACAAAAATTGGACCACAAGGCACCACAGAACTCAAAACTGAAAAGTGTTCCAAGCATTATGATTTTTTATTCATAAGAATGCACTAGGGATCACGGGGCACCAAAATCCGAAAGTCTTATTTTCGCACGAAAAACGCACAAATGGCCGAAAATGCACCACCGGCACCAAAATTGGACCACGGGGCACCCCGGACCTCAAAACTGAAAAGTGTTCCGAGCATTATGGGTTTTTACGCATATAAGTGAACAAGGAATCACGGGGCACCAAAACCCAAAAGTCTTATTTTCACACAAAAATTGTACAATGGGCCGGAAATGCACCACGGGCACCAAAATTAGACAACTGGGCACCTCGGAACTCAAAACTGAAAAGTGCCCCGAGCATTATGGTTTTTTATGCATAAGAATGCACCAGGGATCACGGGGCACCAAAACCCGAAAGTCTTATTGTCTCACGAAAATTGCCCATTGCGCCTAAAATGCACCACGGGCATAAATGTTAGACAACGGGGCACCTCGGACCTAAAACTGAAAAGTACTCCAAGCATTATGATTTTTTATGCATAAGAATGTGTCAGGGATCACGGGGCACCAAAACCGAAAAGTCTTATTTTCGTACGACAATTGCACAAATGGCCGAAAATGAACCACCGGCACAAAAATTGGACCACGGCGCACCACGAAACTCAAAACTGAAAAGTGTTCCAAGCATTATGGTTTTCTATGCATAAAAATGCACTAGGGGTCATGGGGCACCAAAACCCAAAAGTATTATTTTCACAAGAAAATTACACAAATGGCCGAAAATGCACCACCGGCACAAAAATTGGACCACGAGGCACCACGGACCTCAAAACTGAAAAGTGTTCCAAGCATTATGATTTTTTATTCATAAGAATGCACTAGGGATCACGGGGCACCAAAACTCAAAAGTCTTATTTTCGCACGAAAAACGCACAAATGGCGGAAAATGCACCACCGGCACCAAAATTGGACCACGGGGCACCCCGGACCTCAAAACTGAAAAGTGTTCCGAGCATTATGGGTTTTTACGCATATAAATGAACCGGGAATCACGGGGCACCAAAACCCAAAAGTCTTATTTTCACACAAAAATTGTACAATGGGCTGGAAATGCACCATGGGCACCAAAATTAGACAACTGGGCACCTCGGACCTCAAAACTGAAAAGTGCCCCGAGCATTATGGTTTTTTATGCATAAGAATGCACCAGGGATCACGGGGTACCAAAACCCGAAAGTATTATTCTCTCACGAAAATTGCCCATTGTGCCGAAAATGCATCACGGGCACCAAAATTAGACAACGGGGCACCTCGGACCTAAAACTGAAAAGTACTCCAAGCATGATGGTTTTTTATGCATAAGAATGCGGTAGGGATCACGGGGCACCAAAATCCAAAAGTCTTATTTTCGCACGAAAATTACACAAATGGCCGAAAATGCACCACCGGCACAAAAATTGGACCACGAGGCACCACGGACCTCAAAACTGAAAAGTGTTCCAAGCATTATGATTTTTTATTCATAAGAATGCACTAGGGATCACGGGGCACCGAAACCCGAAAGTCTTATTTTCGCACGAAAAACGCACAAATGGCCGAAAATGCACCACCGGCACCAAAATTGGACCACGGGGCACCCCGGACCTCAAAACTGAAAAGTGTTCCGAGCATTATGGGTATTTACGCATATAAGTGAACAAGGAATCACGGGGCACCAAAACCCAAAAGTCTTATTTTCACACAAAAATTGTACAATGGGCCGGAAATGCACCACGGGGACCAAAATTAGACAACTGGGCACCTCGGACCTCAAAATTGAAAAGTGCCCCGAGCATTATGGTTTTTTATGCATAAGAATGCACCAGGGATCACGGGGCACCAAAACCTGAAAGTCTTATTGTCTCACGAAAATTGCCCATTGTGCCGAAAATGCATCACAGGCACCAAAATTAGACAACGGGGCACCTCGAACCTAAAACTGAAAAGTACTCCAAGCATTATGGTTTTTTATGCATAAGAATGCGGTAGGGATCACGGCGCACCAAAACCCAAAAGTCTTATTTTAGCACGAAAATCGCACAAATGGCCGAAAATGCAACACCGGTACAAAAATTGGACAACGGGGAACCTCGGAACTCAAAACTGAAAAGTGCCCCGAGCATTATGGTTTTTTATACATAACAATACACCACGGATCACGGGGCACCAAAACCCGAATGTCTTATTGTCTCACGAAAATTGCCCAATTCGCCGAAAATGCACCACGGGCACCAAAGTTAGACAACGGGGCATCTCGGACCTCAAAACTGAAAAGTACTCCAAGCATTATGGATTTTAATGCATAAGAATGCGCTAGGGATCACGGGGCACCAAAATCGAAAAGTCTTATTTTCGCACGAAAATTGCACAAATGGCAAAAAATGCACCACCGGCACAAAAATTGGACCACGGGGCACCACGGACCTCAAAACTAAAAAGTGTTCAGAGCATTATGGTTTTTTATGCATAAGAATGCACTAGAGATCACGGGGCACCAAAACCTAAAAGTCTTATTTTCACACGAAAATTGTACAAATGGCCGAAAATGCACCACCGGCACAAAAATTGGACCACGGGGCACCACGAACCTCAAAACTGAAAAGTGTTCGAAGCATTGTGGTTTTTTATGCATAAGAATGCACTAGGGATCACGGGGCACCAAAATCCAAAAGTCTTACTTTCGCACGACAATTGCACGAAGGGCCGAAAATGCACTACCGGCACCAAAATTGGACCACGGGGCACCATGGACCTCAAAACTGAAAAGTGTTACGAACATTATGATTTTTTACGCATATGAGTGAACCAGGAATCACGGGGCACCAAAACCCAAAAGTCTTATTTTTGCACGAAAATTGTACAATGGGCCGGAAATGCACCACGGGCTCCAAAATTAAACAACTGGGCACCTCAGACCTCAAAACTGAAAAGTGCTCCATGCATTATAGTTTTTTATGCATAAGAATGCACCAGGGATCACGGGGCACCAAAACCCGAAAGTTTTATTGTCTCACGAAAACTGCCCATTGCGCCGAAAATAGACCACGGGCACAAAAATTAGACAACGGGGCACCTCGGACCTAAAACTGAAAAGTACTCCAAGCATTATGGTTTTTTATGCATAAGAATGTGTCAGGGATCACAGGGCACCAAAACCGAAAAGTCTTATTTTCGCACGACAATTGCACAAATGGCCGAAAATGCACCACCGGCACAAAAATTGGACCACTGGGCACCACGGAACTCAAAAGTGAAAAGTGTTCCAAGCATTATGGTTTTTTATGCATAAGAATGCACTAGGGATCACGGGACACCAAAACCCAAAAGTCTTATTTTCGCACGAAAATTACACAAATGGCCGAAAATGCACCACCGGCACAAAAATTGGACCACGAGGCACCACGGACCTCAAAACTGAAAAGTGTTCCAAGCATTATGATTTTTTATTCATAAGAATGCACTAGGAATCACGGGGCACCAAAACCCAAAAGTCTTATTTTCGTCCGAAAAACGCACAAATGAACGAAAATGCACCACCGGCACCAAAATTGGACCACGGGGCATCCCGGACCTCAAAACTGAAAAGTATTCTGAGCATTTTAGGTTTTTACGCATATAAGTGAACTAGGAATCACGGGGCAACAAAACCCAAAAGTCTTATTTTCACACAAAAATTGTACAATGGGCCGGAAATGCACCACAGGCACCAAAATTAGACAACTGGGCACCTCGGACCACAAAACTGAAAAGTGCCCCGAGCATTATGGTTTTTTATGCATAAGAATGCACCAGGAATCACGGGGCACCAAAACTCGAAAGTCTTATTGTCTCAGGAAAATTGCCCATTGCGCCGAAAACGCATCACGGGCACCAAAATTAGACAACGGGGCACCTCGGACCTAAAACTGAAAGGTACTCCAAGCATTATGGTTTTTTATGCATAAGAATGCGCAAGGGATAACGGCGCACCAAAACCAAAAAGTCTTATTTTCGCACGAAAATCGCACAAATGGCCGAAAATGCACCACCGGCACAAAAATTGGACAATGGGGCACCACGGACCTCAAAACTGAAAAGTGCTCCAAGCATTATGGGTTTTTATGCTTAAGAATGCACCAGGGATCATGGGGCACCATAACCCAAAAGTCTTATTGTCTCATAAAATTTGCACAATGGGACGAAAATGCACCACGGGCACCAAAATTTAACCGTGGGGCCCCTCGGACCTCAATACTTAAAAATGCTTCGAGCATTATGGTTTTTTATGCGTAAGAATGCACCGGGGATCACGGGGCACTATAACCCAAAAGTCTTATTGTCTCACGAAAATTGCACAATGGGCCGAAAATGCACCACGGGCAGCAAAATTTAACCATGGGGCACCTCGGACCTCAATACTTAAAAATGCTTCGAGCATTATGGTTATTTATGCAAAATAATGCACCAGGGATCACGGGGCACCAAAACCCAAAAGTGTTATTTTCGCACAAAAATTGCACAAATGGCCGAAAATGCACCACCGGTACAAAAATTGGACCGCAGGTCACCACGAACCTCAAAACTGAAAAGTGTTCCAAGCATTATGGTTTTTTATGCATAAGAATGCACCAGGGATCACGGGGCACCAAAACACAAACGTCTTATTTTCGCACGAAAATTACACAAATGGCCGAAAATGTACCACCGACACCAAAATTAGACCACGGGGCACCACGGACCTCAAAACTGAAAAGTGTTCCGAGCATTATGGTATTTTATGCATATAAGAGAACCAGGAATCACAGGGCACCAAAACCCAAAAGTCTTATTTTCACACGAAAATTCTACAATGCGCTGGAAATGCACCACGTGCACCAAAATTAGACAACGGGGCACCTCGGACCTCAAAACTGAAAAGTACCCCGAGCATTATGGTTTTTTATCCATAAGAATGCACCACGGATCACAGGGCACCAAAACCCGAACGTCTTATTGTCTCACGAAAATTGCCCAATTCGCAGAAAATACACCACGGGCACCAAAGTTAGACAACGGGGCAGCTCGGACCTCAAAACTGAAAAGTACTCCAAGCATTGTGCATTTTAATGCATAAGAATGCACCAGGGATCAAGGGGCACCAAAACCGAAAAGTCTTATTTTCGCACGAAAATTGTAAAAATGGCCAAAAATGCACCACCGGCACAAAAATTGGACCACGGGGCACCACGAACCTCAAAAATAAAAAGTGTTCAGAGCATTATGGTTTTTTATGCATAAGAATGCACTAGGGATCACGGGGCACCAAAACCCAAAAGTCTTATTTTCAGACGAAAATTGTACAAATGGCCGAAAATGCACCACCGGCACAAAAATTGGACCACGGGACACCATGGACCTCAAAACTGAAAAGTGTTCGATTCATTATGGTTTTTTATGCATAAGAATGCACTAGGGATCACGGGGCACAAAAACCCAAAAGTCTTACTTTCGCACGACAATTGCACAAAGGGCCGAAAATGCATTACCGGCACCAAAATTGGACCACGGGGCACCACGGACCTCAAAACTGAAAAGTGTTCTGAACATTATGGTTTTTTACGCATATGAGTGAACCAGGAATCACGGGGCACCAAAACCCAAAAGTCTTATTTTCGCACGAAAATCGTACAATGGGTCGGAAATGCACCATGGGCACCAAAATTAGACAACTGGGCACCTCGGACCTCAAAACTGAAAAGTGCTCCATGCATTATAGTTTTTTATGCATAAGAATGCACCAGGGATCACGGGGCACCAAAACCCGAAGGTCTTATTGTCTCACGAAAATTACCCATTGCGTCGAAAATGCACCACGGGCACAAAAATTAGACAACGGGGCACCTCGGACCTAAAACTGAAAAGTACTCCAAGCATTATGGTTTTTTATGCATAAGAATGTGTCAGGGTTCACGGGGCACCAAAACCGAAAAGTCTTATTTTCGCACGATAATTGCACAAATGGCCGAAAATGCACCACCGGCACAAAAATTGGACCACGGGGCACCACGGAACTCAAAACTGAAAAGTGTTCCAAGCATTATGGTTCTTTATGCATAAGAATGCACTAGGGATCACGGGGCACCAAAACCCAAAAGTCTTATTTTCGCACAAAAATTGCACAAATGGCCGAAAATGCACCACTGGCACAAAAATTGGACCACGGTGCACCACGAACCTCAAAACTGAAAATTGTTCCAAGCATTATGGTTTTTTATGCATAAGAATGCACCAGGGATCACGGGGCACCAAAATCCAAACGTCTTATTTTCGCACGAAAATTGCACAAATGGCCGAAAATGTACCCCCGACACCAAAATTGGACCACGGGGCACCACGGACCTCAAAACTGAAAAGTGTTCCAAGCATTATGGTATTTTACGCATATAAGAGAACCAGGAATCACAGGGCACCAAAACCCAAAAGTCTTATTTTCACACAAAAATTGTACAATGGGCCGGAAGTGCACAACGGGCACCAAAATTAGACAACTGGTCACCTCGGACCTCAAAACTGAAAAGTGCCCCGAGCATTATGGTTTTTTATGCGTAAGAATGCACCAGGGATCACGGGGCACCAAAACCCGAAAGTCTTATTGTCTCACGAAAATTGCCCATTGCGTCGAAAATGCATCATGGGCACCAAAATTAGACAACGGGGCACCTCGGACCTAAAACTAAAAAGTACTCCAAGCATTATGGTTTTTTATGCATAAGAATGCGTCAGGGATCACGGCGCACCAAAACCCAAAAGTCTTATTTTCGCACGAAAATCGCACAAATGGCCGAAAATGCACCACCGGCACAAAAATTGGACAACGGGGCACCACGGACCTCAAAACTGAAAAGTGCTCCAAGCATTATGGTTTTTTATGCATAAGAATGCACCAGGGATCATGGGGCACCATAACCCAAAAGTCTTATTGTCTCAGAAAAATTGCACAATGGGTCGAAAATGCACCACGGGCACCAAAATTTAACCATGGGGCACCTCAGACCTCAATACTTAAAAATTCTTCAAGCATTATGATTTTTTATGCATAAGAATGCATCGGGGATCAGGGGGCACCATAACCCAAAAGCCTTATTGTCTCACGAAAATTGCACAATGGGCCGAAAATGCACCACGGGCAGCAAAATTTAACCTTGGGGCACCTCGGACCTCAATGCTTAAAAATGCTTCGAGAATTATGGTTTTTTATGCATAATAATGCACCAGGGATCACAGGGCACCAAAACCCAAAAGTCTTATTTTCGCACAAAAATTGCACAAATGGCCGAAAATGCACCACTGGCACAAAAATTGGACCACATGGCACCACGAACCTCAAAACTGAAAAGTGTTCCAAGCATTATGGTTTTTTATGCATAAGAATGCACCAGGGATCACGGGGCACCAAAACCCAAATGTCTTATTTTCGCACGAAAATTGCACAAATGGCCGAAAATGTACCACCGACACCAAAATTGGACCACGGGGCACCACGGACCTCAAAACTGAAAAGTATTCCGAGCACTATGGTATTTTACGCATATAAGAGAACCAGGAATCACGGGGCACCAAAACCCAAAAGTCTTATTTTCACACGAAAATTGTACAATGCGCCGGAAATGCACCACGGGCACCAAAATTAGACAACGGGGCACCTCGGACCTCAAAACTGAAAAGTGCCCCAAGCATTATGGTTTTTTATGCATAAGAAGGCACCACGGATCATGGGGCACCAAAACCCGAACGTCCAGGTCCCTTAAGACCTTGGCTGTTAGCTTGATCATAGGTTTTATGTTGGACTCACCAAATAGTTGTTGTGTTGCTACCATTGGCCCTTTCTTCACAATAGCTTCGTAAACATCTTCTTCCAGTTCATCAAAGAAGCGTTGATAAACCTTCTGGTCCCAGAAGATCTTGTTCATCAGGGCGGCGTAGAAAATGTCACCATTGCCACCAACAGACTTCATCATTCTCACGATATTGACGTAAATGGTGTTAGGGAGGTTGAAGGGAATACCTTCCATAATATGGAATATCACAAACTTGTGTAAGTCCGTGACTGAGTCCTTAGACCCAGCTTTGTGCAGGATACTCTTGTTGCACACCTACTGCCAGATTTTTGCTTCCTCACACAGGTTCCTGTACTCAATCCTTATTGAGTCGGTGGATTTGGTCTTGCAAAGCACAGTCGCAACGTAATTGCCATACTGCTTGGCCAGTCCGTTCTGTACTGGTTTTGCTCCCTAATGCAACCAGTTACCTTTGCAATGGTCTCGGTGGACAGTGTCTCCTCTCGTCCAAGAACCGTGGCCACGAGCTCCCTTGAGCTCTGGAACTTGGCATTTCTCCAGAACATTCTGATCAACTCAGGGAATATTTTCTGGTTTTCATTGAAGTAGCCTCTGATTCCACACTTCAGAAGGTTCTCGTTCAGGTTCAGTCCCAGCTTCTCAAGCTTTTCGATGTCGAAGAAGTGCTCAATGTGCACTGTAGCAGCACCTTGGCACACAACTGTGGTTTCAGGGTAAGTGAGGACGTCGAGTTCCGAGTTGCTTGAGCTTGCAGAGTTCGACATGGTAGAAAAGTTTGGATTTTTAGGTTTTTCTGAGAGGGTTTTGGGTTTCTGAGAGAGAGAGTGTGTGTGTGTGCTTAAGGGTAATGATAATCTCAGAGAAGATGGATACGGTGGTGTTTTTCTGTGATGATTTGATAAGTGTATATTTGGGCTTTGTCTGGAGAATATGAAATGGTTTTGGGCTTTTTGAATATTTGAAATGTAAATGACGCCATAAAACCCGCCATGATGAGACGTGCGAAGAATGTGGGTAACTGTGTACGGTTACTAACATTTTGGTGACTCAGCATAGAGTATTAGCTCATACTTACTCTTAAAACGATCCGTTTTGATTATTTGAACAAAATAAAACAAAAAAACTAAGATAAAAGCATCGTCCAAATATTGGACTTAAGTGAGATATATGCAATGCATGTGCATGACTCTAGTGTTCCTTGGACGACATGTCCTTTGGACGCTATGGTTTTATTGGATGCATCATGTAGATGTTAATCATTCCTTTACAGAGTCCATGCCAAGTTTGTTCCTCAGAAGGATTAACTTGTCTTCAGTAAGGGGTTTGGTGAATATATCAGCAAGCTGATTATCTGTGGTTACAAAGTGTAGTTCCACAGTACCCTTTTGAACATGGTCTCTTATAAAGTGATGTTTGATCTCTATATGTTTGGCCCTTGAATGCAATATGGGATTCTTAGAGAGATCTATGGCAGCTTTACTATCACAGAAGATAGGAATGTTACTCTCATATATGCTATAGTCCTCAAGTTGATGTTTGATCCACAAGATTTGAGAACAGCATTTTGCAGCTGAAATATACTCTGCTTTAGCAGTGGACAGAGCAATGGTTCCTTGCTTCTTGCATGTCCAGGAGACTAGATTACCACCGATGAAGTGACACCCTCCACTGGTGCTTTTTCTTTCAATTCGATCTCCAGCATAATCAGCATCACAGTATCCTATTAGCCTGAAATCTTTCTGCCTTTTGAAATATAACCCAAGGTTAGTGGTTCCAGCAAGATATCGAAAGATTCTTTTAACAGCAGTTAAGTGAACTTCCCTTGGGTCAGATTGAAATCTGCCACATAAGCATACGCTGAACATGGTGTCAGGTCTGGACGCTGTGAGGTATAGGAGTGATCTTATCATTCCTCTGTATAGAGTATTATCTACTTTCTTTGAGTTGTCGTCCAGTCCAAGTACTGTTGTTGGATGCATAGGAGTTTTCATTGGTTTTGCATCGTCCAACTTGTACTTCTTTAGCAGCTCTTTGACATACTTAGTCTAATGTATATATATTCCCTTTTCA
Source organism: Pueraria montana var. lobata (assembly GCA_026413185.1). NCBI lineage: Eukaryota > Viridiplantae > Streptophyta > Magnoliopsida > Fabales > Fabaceae > Pueraria > Pueraria montana. The sequence goes on from CM048648.1 coordinate 76,396,278, forward strand.
GTTTGTTTGATTTGAAGTCCAAGGAAGAATTTCAGCTCACCCATCATGCTCATCTCGAACTCTGTTTGCATTAATTTGGCAAATTCTTCACAGAGAGACTCATTAGTGGCACCAAATATGATATCATCAACATATATTTGTGCAATAATAAAATCAGAAGAGTAGTCTTTGCGAAATAATGTAGTGTCTACTTTTCCTCTTGAAAAACCATTTTCTGATAGAAATGAGCTGAGTTTTTCATACCAAGCTCTAGGGGCTTGTTTCAACCCATATAAGGCTTTGTTAAGTTTAAAAACATGGTTTGGAAAAGCATCACTTTCAAATTCTGGGGGTTGTTCCACATGGACTTCTTCCTTTATGAGTCCATTGAGGAATGCACTTTTTACGTCCATTTGATATAGCTTCATATTGGTATGAGCTGCAAATGATAGTAGAATGCGAATTGCCTCTAGACGTGCAATGGGAGCATAAGTTTCAGTATAATCTATACCTTCTTGTTGTGAGTAACCTTTTGCTACCAACCTTGCTTTGTTTCTCACAACATTACTTGCTTCGTCCAGCTTGTTTCTGAACACCCACTTTGCTCCTACAGCTTCTTTGTCGTTGGGGAGTTCTACTAGCTTCCAGACATTGTTCTTTTGAAATTGGTCAAGTTCTTCTTGCATTGCTTTGACCCAGCCTTCATCTTCTAAGGCATCATCCATAATCTTAGGTTCTATTTGAGATATGAATGCTGTGTGACCTTGCTGTCGTTGAAGTGAAGATCTGGTTTTGACTCTATCTTTTGGATCTCCAATGATTTGCTCCTGTGGATGATGTTTCTTCATTTTCCAGTTGCGTCCATTTGGTTCTCTTTGTTCTATGACTGGACTGTCCAGTGGTGCATTTGACTCTTCAACTAAGACATCATGGTTGGACGAATCTGATGACTTACTTGCATCGTCCAATCTAAGATCTACAAATGATTTGTCCAGCTATGATAATTCCTTATCAGGCTTGTTGTCATTAAACTTCACATGGATAACTTCTTCAACAACTAAGGTTTTAGAGTTATAAACTCTGTATGCCTTTGAAGTTTTAGAATATCCAAGCAGTATTCCTTCATCACACTTAGAATCAAATTTTCCCAGGTTATCCTTAGTGTTCAAAATGAAACATTGACATCCAAATGGATGGAAGTAGGATATGTTGGGTCTTCTACCCTTCCATAATTTATATGGAGTCTTTTTCAATATCGACCTTATATAGATTCTGTTTTGTAAATAGCAGGCAGTATTCACTGCTTCAGCCCAGAAGTGTTTAGGGGTTGAATTATCATTCAACATGGTTCTGGCCATCTCCTGGAGTGACCTATTTTTCCTCTCAACTACACCATTCTGTTGTGGTGTTCTAGGTGTTGAGAAGTTGTGAAGGATACCATTATCCTCACAGAACCTTTGAAAACTTTCGTTTTCGAATTCTCCCCCGTGATCACTTCTGATAGAAGTAATGCATACTCCTTTTTCATTTTGAACTCTTTTGCAGAGGTTATAAAAGGCCTTGAAGGACTCATCTTTGTGGGATAGGAATAAGACCCATGTCCATCTAGTATAGTCGTCCACTATAACTAATCCATATCTTTTACCACTTACCGAGGTTGTTCTTGTGGGTCCAAACAGATCAATATGTAATAGCTCAAGAGGTCTAGAAGTGGAAACAATGTTTTTACTTTGAAAAGAACTTTTCACTTGTTTCCCTTTTTGACAAGCTTCACAAAGAAAATCATCTTTATATGACATACTTGGTAGTCCTCTTACGAGGTTGTGCCTATTCAGCTTTGAGATTAACCTCAAGCTTGCATGACCAAGTCTTTTATGCCATAACCAATGATTTTCTTGTACAGAAACTAGGCATGATACATTTTGACTTGATAGTTCCCCAAGTTTAATCTTATACAGATTGCCTTGCCTCTTTGCGGTAAAGAGAAGGGATCCATCAGAGTTTTTGACTGTACATTCACCTTTGTTAAAGGCAACATCATATCCACTGTCACATAATTGGCTTATGCTAAGTAGATTATGTTTAAGACCTTTAACATAAAGAACTTTATCAATACAAGGATAGGGTGCTATACCAATCTTACTTACACCAGCTATCATCCCTTTCTGATTCCCTCCAAAAGTGACTGTCCCACCAGTCTTGGGTAGGAGGCTTTGGAACATACACCTTTCTCCTGTCATGTGATGTGAGCACCCACTGTCCAGGTACCATGATTAGAGTTTCTTTCCTGCTGTTAAGCATGTCTGCAACAGGAACAATTTTATCCTTAGGTACCCAGATTGACTTGGGTCCTTTTTTGTTAGCTCGAAGGGCATTGAATGCTCCCTTCTTAGGCAGGTGTCTGCATTTGGACGTTATATGTTCAGGTTTCCCACAGAAGTAGCAAACACCTGTTTCCTCGTCATGAATGTATTTCTTTCCCTTATATCCATGTCCTGACCTGTCATTTGGTCTCTTACAACCTTCATATTTTAAAAGCTTTTTGAGGTTGTCAGAGCCCTTGACAAAGTTTGACAGATCCTTCTTTAGGCTGTCAATTTCTTCATGAAGTTTTACAACATCATGTGGTTGACCTCTTAAGGAAGTATCTGCTTCAACTTTCAGAAGCTTCTCAACTAGCCTTTTGTTTTCTGCGTTGAGATTTCGAATCTCTATGGAAAGATTTCTTTCTCTAGTCCTTGAATCCTCACAGGATTTATGGGCTCGAGCAGCATCATTCCAGAGAGTTCGCCTCTCCATATTTGTAATTTCATTTTGCCTTGAGAGCTCTGTAAACTTTTTCTGTAAATCCTCATTTTCACTTTCCAGTTGTCTAACACTTTTTTCTAAAGCTTCTTTTTCTTTTGAAAGTGATTTGGATGATTTCTTTAAAGTTCTATAGGCCTTTTGAAAGTAGTTCATGATAAGCTTCTTGAATTGAATCTATGTCATTAAAATCTACCTCATCTTCTTCTTCTGGTTCAGAAGAGTCTGTTGAGGTGTCTGCCATCAGACATATGTGTGCTTCCTCTTCTTCTCCATCGTCCGATGATGAGTCATCGTCCAAGTCTTCCCATGTGGACATTAGAACTTTCTTGCCCTTTCCTTTGCTGAAGAATTTCTTCTTCTTGTCCTTGCTTTTGTTGAGATCTGGGCATTCTGATTTGAAGTGTCCTGGCTTTTTGCATTCATAGCATACAATTGGACTCTTCTCCCTCTTTTCTTTGAAGCCTTTCCTATTTAGGCTTCTCCATCTAGATCCACCTTTCTTCTTCCACATAGCATGTACCCTTTTGGATATAAAGTATAGTTCATCATTCTCGTCTGAGTCATCATCTTCATATTGTTCGTCTGATGATGTTTCAGCTTGCATGGCTTTGGACGATGATGCTTTCCTTGGCTTTTGGACGCTGAGCGCCAGAGACTTATTTTTCTTACCATCACTATCTTGATGCAGTTCTAGTTCATGCACCTTGAGAGTTCCCACGAGTTCTTCTAGGGACATATCGTCCAGTTCCTTTTTTGTTCTCAAGGCTGTAACCTGTGGTCTCCATTTCCTAGGCAAACTTCTTAGAATTTTGTCAATATGTTCATAGTTATTGTAATCTTTACCATGTGCTCTAAGTTCATTTAGTATGGTTTGAAACCGTCCAAACATACTTTGTATGTCCTCGTTTTCTTCCATACTAAACAACTCATATTGACGAGTAAGGAGACTGAGTTTGTTTCGTTTTACCTGGGTGGAACCCTCATACGTTAACGCAAGAGTGTCCCACATTTGTTTTGCGCTTTTGAGACTGTGCACCTTGTTGTATTCTTGTTCGCTCAGTGCACACATGATGATGTTTCTGGCTCTGGAGTTGAGATAAAATCTTTGTTTTTGCTCTTCCGTCCATTTAGCCTTTGGGATTTCGATGAGGTTCGCATCAAGTGGAATATAGTCGCCCATCTCCACAACTTCCCACATGTCAATATGGCTAGATTCAAAGAATGCTATCATTCTTTGTTTCCAGTAATCATATTTGACACCCTTGAAGAGTGGTGGTCTGTTCACAGCTTGTCCCTCATTTTCCATCTTTCTTAGGATCTTTCCTCTGTACTGCTAAGTACTCAACCCAAGAGGCCGAGCTCTAATGCCAACTGAAATACAGAGAAATACACTAGAAGGGGGGTTGAATAGTGTATTTCAAAATTTCTTTAAAAAAAACTTTAATCAATGTGAAGATAGTATATCTTAAGTTTTACAAGAACTTAGTAAAACAGAAGATTATGCTATCGTCCAGCGGTTCAAAAGCAACAGTCCAATGAAACTGCTTTTTCTCGCTTTTCGTTAGAGCACACGTAAAAGATTGTCGTAGATAAAATGTGTAAAGAAACACTTTCGTAGTATGTTGAAGAGATAGTTTAATAGATATGCAAATAAGCTAGAAAGCGAGAGAATAGAACACTTAGTTTTATACTGGTTCACTCAACTGAGCTACGTCCAGTTCTCCTTCAAAAAACTTTTGAAGGGTTCTACTAATCAAGATCTGATTACTCTCAAGTATTCTAACCTTGCCACTTCTGGCTACAAGTATTCTCTAGGCCACTCCTGGCACACCTTTAATCTCCCCCTGAGATTAAAAACAAACCCAAGTATTCTTTAACACTAAGCCACTCCTGGCTTTCCAAACAGCATTGTTTGAGTATAGAAAGTAAGAATAACTCTCACAGAGAGGATATTACAATAAACACGAATACACAGAATCGCTTAGCAAAGCCAAGAAGAAAGCTCGTTTTGCTTAAGTATTGATCGTCCAGTCATTTTGACAGAGATTCAGCTCTTTATAAATTTTTCGTCAATCTGATACATGAGCTCATTCCTCTATTTATAGGCAGCTTGTTGTAAGGTATCCGTTGTGGGATCTGTTCCTTTGCCAAGAGTGTAAACCCCCTTTTTTTATAAAACATAATTTAACTATTTAATTTATTTTATATATTTATTTCAAAGTTCTGATACGATCTCTTACAATCCAAAATATGTTCTGTAATTTACATCATTAAAATTTATATAAACACTGCTACAAAATAATTCTAACTACTATCTAACTACTACAAATTATTGTCTACCCAAAATAGTCCCATCCTATATGCTCTGGAATTTCTGCATCTTCATCATTTAACTATATCTTCAAGCACCTGCAATTCACACTCCCCTAGAATCTGGGGACAGCATTACAGGATCAGGCATTTAATTTCTCATAGAATTAAAACAATTTCAAACAAATACATATCATAACAATTTAATTAGTTACACACATAATTAAATGCAGTATGATTTATGCAATGCAGTTTTTTTGACTCAAATTCGTTTTAACCCTGCTCCATGGAGACTTCCCCTTTGAGTGTTTAGTAAGAAACTGGCCTACCATTACGATCTGTAATTCAGCTATCAGCCCCTACTAAACGCGAATAAACTAAACAGAATTAGGAGGTCAGGATACCCGGAAGACCACCACGGCAGCATCTCTGTCCAAATTACAGCCACATGTGGAATTGCCAATATCCCTCACCCCACAGACTATATAATCACAGACTATACAGTCCTGTCTAACTTACTCTGCTCACCCATTTCTCAGGACTATCATATTCTCTGTTCATAATCTCAATCATATTTTCAAATACATGACTACCGCAGTCCGGTCAGTCAACACAGTCCTGGAAATCAATTCCCCCATAAATACTCATTTCTCATTTGAAATCTTTGTATTTTCTAAGAACTCAAGCTTATGCAATATGACAATGATGCTAATAAACAAATAATTAATATTAAGCAATCACATAAAAATTATAAAAATTCACTATTAGGTAAAGTTACTAAAATACCCTTAATCTTTTCTAGAATTCCATCTATGTCCTAAATTTTGAAATGACCAAATTACCCTTGCTCTTTTTCAAAAATTCCCATTTTGTCCCTACATGTAAAATGACCATTTTGCCCTTGATTTTACAAAAATTTCCACATAATATCCCTTGCATTTAGGGCTGGCCGAATGGTCTCACTACCATTCTCAACATATTTTCCAAAGTAACAACTTCCAATTCCAACCAAAAATCAACCAAATCACAAATTCAATCAAAATTCAACAAACCAAATTTCAACCATCACAACACATCAAAAATTCAATCAAACATCATTCCAATCCATGAATTACAATCACAAGCATCAAAAACACAAAACCCCTAAATCAATTTCAAGTTTTCATGATTCTAGGTCAAAATTTTAATCTAAGCCTACAACATGTTTTCTTCTAATTCCAAGGGTTCTAATTGAAATTAAATGCCTAGATCCTTACCTTAAACTCTTTAATTGAAGAAAAAGCCTTGAATTCCTTTCTCCCTCACTCCTTGGTCTTGTATGAATTTTTGAGATTTCCTCCAATTTCTTTTCCTTTTTGCCGATTAGCTTAGGGTTTAGGAAGTTTGGATGGTTTGGTTTCTTAACTTGGGATGAGATGATGAAGTTAAGATGAAATTGAAATGAAAACTGCAGCTGCTGGGTTTGGAGAGCTCAAGGTTCTGTTTTGAGAGAAAATAGCTTTTTGTGACTTTTTCTCCTTTTACTTAAGTTAAATGCTTCTTAAAACAAATTATTAACTAAATTGGACTTTGCCTTCAAGTCCAGCTGCTGCCCTGCACGTCCAGCAGCTCATTTGGACCAAGGGAAGTCCACTTGCCAAGCCTTTCCAGCCCACTTGGACAGCCAAGGAGTTCCAAGTCACTTGCCTACCCCAAAAGTCAACATTTCAAGCACTTTGTAGAAAGTTCTAGAAGGTAATTAGGGCTGCTAATTATTTTACAATGTGATTAGAATTTGAAGAAAATAACATCACCATTGGATTCCTCACTATCAAAAACCTTGGGGTAGTGTCTTACTTATCTCTTAATCCAAGCCTAATTAGCTTAATTTAGTGATCTTAGAAAAGCCTAAGTTGTCACTTTTTGATTGGTTAAGGCTCTAAATTAAAATTTTCTTGGTTAAACATTTTTAATAATTATTCTAAGTATATTACAATTATTAAATAATTTTATAGATGCCCTACAAATTTTCACTTAATTTTCTGTCTTAGAATTTTACCGTAATATTTCCTCAAAGTTCTAACTTTCAGAAAATCCTAACAATTCTGAATAAGCATTTTAATTCTTTATCTGTATATATTTTTAATCTATATTCTATTACCTTTCTTTTAAGTTATAATTGAGTTCAAAATTCTATACTTGAAAATTTATCCTGGACAGCTGTCTGACATAGCAGTCCAGTCAACTATTAATTTCGGCAAAAATAAAGACATTTGGAAATTCAGAAAATTCTTTTGAGTAGAACTGTATTAATTTCATTAAGAGAATATGTACATAAGGTTTCTATAAAATATAGTGCATAAATGTTAATAATATACATATATAAATGCGTACAATTAATAAAATGAGGATGTTACAATTCTCCCCTACTAATAAAAATTTCGTCCTCGAAATTTCTAATACAAATATATAACCATACAACTATACAACAAAATAACTATACAAACAAATGAGGATATGTTTCTTTCATTTTTTCCTCTAACTCCCATGTAGCATCACCTCTGATATCATCCCAAATAACCTTAACTAGAGAAATTTCTTTACCTCTCAGGTACTTAATCCTTCTGTCCTCAATCTTAATAGGCTTTGTTTCAAATGTTAGGTTTTCCTTTCTCTTCTAATGTACAGGCTCTTAAGAGATCTTCTAATGTCCGAATAGTCCTTTCTGTTTGACCATCAATCTTAGGGTGTTATACTAAACTAAGATAAAATTTTACTTCTTAAAGCGTTCTGAAAATCTTTCCAAAAATTTAAAAACAAAGCTAGGGTCTTTATTAGACTCTATACTAGTAGGTACTCCAGATAATCTAATTATTTCCTTTAAGTACAATTAAGCTAATTTTTCTAAAGAATACCTAATATTTATTGAAAGCAAAATGTACTAATTTAGTTAATCTATCTACAATTACTCAAATGGTATCAAAATTCCTATGTGTTCTAGGTAATCCTACCACAAAATCTATTGATATACTATTCCGTTTCCATATAGATATCTCTAAAGGATGTAACAGATCAAAGGGTTTCTGATATTCAATCTTTGCTTTCTAACATGTTAAACATCTAGCCACATATTCTGCTACATCTTTCTTCATCCTAGACCACCAAAACATTCCCTTTAAATCTTTATATATTTTTGTTGTTCTTGGATGAATACTAAGTTTACTTTTGTGCCCTTCCTCCAAAATTAATTCCTTAAATTCTTGATCATTAGGTACACAAATTCTATTTTAAACCTAATAATTATATCCATTCCTAAATTAAATTCTTTTTCCTTACCTGATCCCATTAATCCTTTCTTTTCTGGAATACATTCATCTGCAGCTTGTTTCTTCCTAATTTCTTCCAAAAATTCATTAGTGATGGTAATAATTCCAAATGGAATTTTATCCTTTTTCCTAACTGTACATAGATTTAAATCTCTAAATTATTCTATTAACTCTAATTCTTTAATCCTCATAGTTGACATATGCACAATTTTCCTACTTAAAGCATCTTCTACTACATTAGCCTCTATTGGATGATACCTTAATTGAAAATCATAATCTTTAATAAACTCCATCCATCTTCTTTTTCTCCTTTCCAATTTTTTTTTTTAAAACAAATATTTTAAACTCTTATGATCACTATATATACATCAAATATTGATCCATATAAATAATGTCTCCAAATCTTCAAAGCAAAAACTATAGCTGCTAACTCCAAATCATGAGTAGGATAGTTTCTCTCATGTGATTTCAACCGCCTAGATGCATAAGCTACCACTTTCTTATTTTATATCAACACACATCTTAACCCTAGAGATGAAACATCACAGTATACCTCATAGGATTCATTTGGGTCGGGTAAAACTAAAACTAGTGAGGTAGTCAATTTATGTTTCAATTCTTCGAAATTTTCTCACAACTCTCACTCCAAATAAAATTCTATTAAGGGTTCAGCTATCTTAGAAAATCCTTCAATCAATCTTCTATAATATCCATCAAATCTTAAGAACTACTAATCTCAGTTACTGTCTTAGGCCTTTCCCATTCTAAAATTGCTTCTACCTTAGAAAAATCTACACTTATTCCATCTTTAGAAATTACATGTCCTAAAATTTTCACTTCCTCCAACCAAAATTCACACTTAAACAATTTAGCATATAATTTTCTATCTTTTAAAATTTCTAATTTTATTCTAAGATGATTTTCATGTTCTTCTTTATTTTTAGAATATATTAATATAACATCTATTCTAGATCAAGGATATTTATTCTTTATAGTTACTTTATTTAATTGTCTATAATCTATACATAACCTAGATCCTCCATCTTTCTTTTTAACTAATAATACTGGGGCTCACCATATGGACACACTAGGCCTTACAAACTGTTTTTCTAATAATTCTTCCAATTGTTTCTTTAACTCAATTAATTTCAATAATGACATTCTATATGGTTGCATAGAAATTGGTCTAGTACCAGACATCAAATCTATACTAAATTCTATTTCTCTTTCAGGAGACAAACCAGAAACATCATCAGGAAAAACTTCAGGATAATCATTTACAACTAACACAGAGTCTATTTCAATTTTATCTCCTTAGTTCCAAGAGATGATAACATGTATTTTTTTGAATTTCACTTTTAAATGATATTTCCTTAGGTTGGATAGGCTTAAGTCTAGAAACATCAAGTTCAGGGAAAATCACAGATTTAGAGGCACAGTCTATTAGAATATGGTTGGCTGCTAACCCATCCATTCCTAATATCACATCAAGGTTAGTCATAGGCAAACAAATCAAATTCACAACAAATGGTCTATCTCTGATGGTTATTATACAATTCAAACATATTTGAGAGGTTAGGATTGGTTTAGATGTAGGCACAGAAACAAGCAAGGTATAGGGTATTTTAAACATAATTAGCATTCTCAACTTATAGTTGTACTTTAGAACTATAATTCCAACAAGTCACCATTAGAATGACTTTCAAAGTACCTCAAATTACTCCAATTCACTACTACCAATTTAATTGTTACTTAGGCTTAATTTCCAACATCAATACACATACCTTTAGGCCTTCCAATTACTTACTCTTTCAACTTTAAAAATTCTTAGGTCAACTGCTACTAACTTAGCATTTGGGTCCTATTCTACCCTATTAATCAAGGTTTGACCATCAAGAATTCTCATATATATATACCTACCAACTAAGACCTACAACATGGATCCTTGATAACCTCAATTATACAAGTCTTAAATCATCACTTACACCATGGGAATGTAATAAAATATATTAAACCCGCAGGCTATTTTACTGCACCAGAAAAATGCACTATTTTGGTTCTAATTCATGTCTAAAACACAAAATTTCAAGTCCTAATAGTTAAGATATCAATCCTGTGACAAATTTATACTACGATACACTGTTTCAGCCTTCAAAACACATGAAAACATCCATTAGAACAATATGGCAATAACCATACTTTCAACATCTCATCATATTCCAAACATCAAGGTACCTTCAAAACTTTGTTTTCTTTCTTTTGTCAAACTCAACTATTATCCTATAAACTCAAATATTTGGACCTCTATTCTCAACCTTGATCTACGAACTCAGGTCTTTAGATCTCCTTTCTCAACTAACTCAAGATTATAAGTCTTAAATTCACAATATAAGTAACATGGAAAATAACCCAACTTGAACAATACTAATAATAATAAAATTTTAAGCATTAGGAGAGAAAGTCATCTCGACTGAGTCCTGAGTGTGCACCCTCACAACTCTATCAAGATTTCCTTCCTTCCTTTCTGCCATCTCAGCTATACTATTAGTTTCAACTCTAGGATTTATAACTAGCCTTCCTCTTCTCATTTCTACATGTCTTAAAATTTCAGATCTAGTTACTACCCTTTTTCCCATAATATTCTTAACAAACAAACAATTCTAATCAGGGTAACACAGCAAAACACCTAATAGACCCACTACTCGCAAGTCCTAGAGATGCATAACCAGAGCTCTGATACCACTGATGTAAACCCCCTTTTTTTATAAAACATAATTTAACTATTTAATTTATTTTATATATTTATTTCAAAGTTCTGATACGATCTCTTACAATCCAAAATATGTTCTGTAATTTACATCATTAAAATTTATATAAACACTGCTACAAAATAATTCTAACTACTATCTAACTACTACAAATTATTGTCTACCCAAAATAGTCCCATCCTATATGCTCTGGAATTTCTGCATCTTCATCATTTAACTATATCTTCAAGCACCTGCAATTCACACTCCCCTAGAATCTGGGGACAGCATTACAGGATCAGGCATTTAATTTCTCATAGAATTAAAACAATTTCAAACAAATACATATCATAACAATTTAATTAGTTACACACATAATTAAATGCAGTATGATTTATGCAATGCAGTTTTTTTGACTCAAATTCGTTTTAACCCTGCTCCATGGAGACTTCCCCTTTGAGTGTTTAGTAAGAAACTGGCCTACCATTACGATCTGTAATTCAGCTATCAGCCCCTACTAAACGCGAATAAACTAAACAGAATTAGGAGGTCAGGATACCCGGAAGGCCACCACGGCAGCATCTCTGTCCAAATTACAGCCACATGTGGAATTGCCAATATCCCTCACCCCACAGACTATATAATCACAGACTATACAGTCCTGTCTAACTTACTCTGCTCACCCATTTCTCAGGACTATCATATTCTCTGTTCATAATCTCAATCATCTTTTCAAATACATGACTACCGCAGTCCGGTCAGTCAACACAGTTCTCTGTTCATAATCTCAATCATATTTTCAAATACATGACTACCGCAGTCCGGTCAGTCAACACAGTTCTCTGTTCATAATCTCAATCATATTTTCAAATACATGACTACCGCAGTCCGGTCAGTCAACACAGTCCTGGAAATCAATTCCCCCATAAATACTCATTTCTCATTTGAAATCTTTGTATTTTCTAAGAACTCAAGCTTATGCAATATGACAATGATGCTAATAAACAAATAATTAATATTAAGCAATCACATAAAAATTATAAAAATTCACTATTAGGTAAAGTTACTAAAATACCCTTAATCTTTTCTAGAATTCCATCTATGTCCTAAATTTTGAAATGACCAAATTACCCTTGCTCTTTTTCAAAAATTCCCATTTTGTCCCTACATGTAAAATGACCATTTTGCCCTTGATTTTACAAAAATTTCCACATAATATCCCTTGCATTTAGGGCTGGCCGAATGGTCTCACTACCATTCTCAACATATTTTCCAAAGTAACAACTTCCAATTCCAACCAAAAATCAACCAAATCACAAATTCAATCAAAATTCAACAAACCAAATTTCAACCATCACAACACATCAAAAATTCAATCAAACATCATTCCAATCCATGAATTACAATCACAAGCATCAAAAACACAAAACCCCTAAATCAATTTCAAGTTTTCATGATTCTAGGTCAAAATTTTAATCTAAGCCTACAACATGTTTTCTTCTAATTCCAAGGGTTCTAATTGAAATTAAATGCCTAGATCCTTACCTTAAACTCTTTAATTGAAGAAAAAGCCTTGAATTCCTTTCTCCCTCACTCCTTGGTCTTGTATGAATTTTTGAGATTTCCTCCAATTTCTTTTCCTTTTTGCCGATTAGCTTAGGGTTTAGGAAGTTTGGATGGTTTGGTTTCTTAACTTGGGATGAGATGATGAAGTTAAGATGAAATTGAAATGAAAACTGCAGCTGCTGGGTTTGGAGAGCTCAAGGTTCTGTTTTGAGAGAAAATAGCTTTTTGTGACTTTTTCTCCTTTTACTTAAGTTAAATGCTTCTTAAAACAAATTATTAACTAAATTGGACTTTGCCTTCAAGTCCAGCTGCTGCCCTGCACGTCCAGCAGCTCATTTGGACCAAGGGAAGTCCACTTGCCAAGCCTTTCCAGCCCACTTGGACAGCCAAGGAGTTCCAAGTCACTTGCCTACCCCAAAAGTCAACATTTCAAGCACTTTGTAGAAAGTTCTAGAAGGTAATTAGGGCTGCTAATTATTTTACAATGTGATTAGAATTTGAAGAAAATAACATCACCATTGGATTCCTCACTATCAAAAACCTTGGGGTAGTGTCTTACTTATCTCTTAATCCAAGCCTAATTAGCTTAATTTAGTGATCTTAGAAAAGCCTAAGTTGTCACTTTTTGATTGGTTAAGGCTCTAAATTAAAATTTTCTTGGTTAAACATTTTTAATAATTATTCTAAGTATATTACAATTATTAAATAATTTTATAGATGCCCTACAAATTTTCACTTAATTTTCTGTCTTAGAATTTTACCGTAATATTTCCTCAAAGTTCTAACTTTCAGAAAATCCTAACAATTCTGAATAAGCATTTTAATTCTTTATCTGTATATATTTTTAATCTATATTCTATTACCTTTCTTTTAAGTTATAATTGAGTTCAAAATTCTATACTTGAAAATTTATCCTGGACAGCTGTCTGACATAGCAGTCCAGTCAACTATTAATTTCGGCAAAAATAAAGACATTTGGAAATTCAGAAAATTCTTTTGAGTAGAACTGTATTAATTTCATTAAGAGAATATGTACATAAGGTTTCTATAAAATATAGTGCATAAATGTTAATAATATACATATATAAATGCGTACAATTAATAAAATGAGGATGTTACAAAGAGCGGTTCTCTCCAAAGCATGTGACCATTGTCACGTTTTGACTTAGGGTGGAGAGATAGAGGAGACAGCCGTACATGTAGCGCCTCTCCTACTTGTACTTTTTTCTGCAGAGAGAAGCTTCTTCTTTTCCTGTTCAATACTATTCGAAAAATCAAATAGAATGACATATTAGAATGAGAGAGAATAATCGTTGCATTACATAGAATCACCATTGAAAACGTATTGCCTTATAATATTTTTTCTTTTTTAAGATAGAAACTACAGAGTGGGTTATATAGTCATTGGACGCTTGCTCTCACAGGAGCATTGGACGCTGACTGTAGTATTCTTACAAAACACATTTGGACGCTTTTCTTATTAAAACATAAAGTCGAGGTTTGTGAGATACAATACCATTGCGGCATTGGACGACGTAAATCCTATAACACTCAAACAAGATCATTAGATACTTCAAAATTTATCCTTTAGTTGTTATCATCAAAACCGAAATTCGAGGGGTTGGACATCGTCAAAGGTCTTAGAACCTAACATACCAAACACATTAAATAGATAACAATCACATTAATAGTTTCCTTTATCAGTTTTTTTATCACAACGTTTACAATAATTTGCATTATTAATGGGAGGAGATATGTATTTTTAATAAAATTAAACGAGATATCCTGAAATTTTTTTAGGTCTTCTCTCATTTTATGCCAATTTGGAAGGGAATGATCTTGTTAGATCTCACAAAAAAAAAATAATCTTTTTATTATTTCACCTCCCAAACATATTGTGAAATATTGTGAAATTTTAATATTTCTACGACAATTACAAATCGCACTAAAAAGATATCAATCCGTTAATAGTTTCCTTTATTAGTTTTTTTATCACAACGTTTATAATAATTTGCATTATTAATGAGAGGAGATATGTATTTTTAATAAAATTAAACGAGATATCCTGAAATTTTTTTAGGTCTTCTCTCATTTTAGGCCAATTTGGAAGGGAATGATCTTTTTAGATCTCACAAAAAAATTATAATCTTTTTATTATTTCACCTCCCAAATATATCGTGAAATTTTAATATTTCTACGACAATTACCAAACACATTAAAAAGATAACAATCACGTTAATAGTTTCTTTTATTAGTTTTTTTATCACAACGTTTATAATAATTTCCATTATTAATGACAGGAGATGTGTATTTTTAATAAAATTACATGAGATATCCAAAAAAAAATTCAGGTCCTCTCTCATTTTATGCCAATTTGGAAGTGAATGATCTTCTTAGATCTCACAAAAAAAAATTATAATCTTTTTATTATTTCACCTCCCAAACATATTGTGAAATTTTAATATTTCTACGACAATTACAAATCACATTAAAAAGATAGCAATCACATTAATAGTTTCCTTTATTAGTTTTTTTATCACAACGTTTATAACAATTTCCATTATTACTGAGAGGAGATATGTATTTTTAATAAAATTAAACGAGATATCCTGAAATTTTTTTAGGAATTCCCTCATTTTATTCAAATTTGGAAGGGAATGATCTTTTTAGATCTCACAAAAAAAATTATAATCTTTTTATTATTTCACCTCCCAAACATATCGTAAAATTTTGATATTTCTACAACAATTACAAATCATATTAAAAAGATAACAATCACATTAATAGTTTCCTTTATTAGTTTTTTTATCACAGCGTTTATAATAATTTCCATTATTAATGAGAGGATATATGTATTTTTAATAAAATTAAATGAGATATCCTGAAATTTTTTTAGGTCTTCTGTTATTTGTTGCCAATTTGGAAGGGAATGATCTTTTTAGATCTCACCAAAAAAAAATTATAATCTTTTTATTATTTCACCTCCCAAACATATCATGAAATTTTGATATTTCTACGACAATTACCAATCACATTAAATAGATAACAATCACATTAATAGTTTCCTTTATCAGTTTTTTTTATGACAACGTTTACAATAATTTGCATTATTAATTGGAGGAGATATCTATTTTTAATAAAATTCAACGAGATATCTTGAAATTTTTTTAGGTCTTCTCTCATTTTATGCCAATTTGGAAGGGAATGATCTTTTTAGATCTCACAAAAAAATAATCTTTTTATTATTCCACCTCCCAAACATATTGTGAAATTTTAATATTTCTACGACAATTACAAATCACTTTAAAAAGATACCAATCACATTAATAGTTTCCTTTATTAGTTTTTTATCACAATGTTTATAATAATTTGCATTATTAATGAGAGGAGATATGTATTTTTAATAAAATTAAATCAGATATCCTGAAATTTTTTTAGGTCTTCTCTCATTTTAGACCAATTTGGAAGGGAATGATCTTTTTAGATCTCACAAAAAAAATTATAATCTTTTTATTATTTCACCTCCCAAATATATCGTGAAATTTTAATATTTCTAAGACAATTACAAATCACATTAAAAAGATAATAATCACATTAATAGTTTCCTTTATTAGTTTTTTTTATCACAATGTTTATAATAATTTTCATTATTACTGAGAGGAGATGTGTATTTTTAATAAAACTACACGAGATATCCAAAAAAAATTTTAGGTCCTCTCTCATTTTATGCCAATTTGGAAGTGAATGATCTTCTTAGATCTCACCAAAAAAAAATTATAATCTTTTTATTATTTCACCTCCCAAACATATATTGTGAAATTTTAATATTTCTACGACAATTACAAATCACATTAAAAAATAACAATCACATTAATAGTTTCCTTTATTAGTTGTTTTATCACAACGTTTATAATAATTTCCATTATTAATGAGAGGAGATATGTATTTTTAATAAAATTAAACGAGATAACCTGAAATTTTTTTAGGTCTTCTCTCATTTTATTCAAATTTGGAAGGGAATGATCTTTTTAGATCTCACAAAAAAAATTATAATCTTTTTATTATTTCTCCTCCCAAACATATCGTGAAATTTTGATATTTCTATGACAATTACCAATCACATTAAAAATATAACAATCACATTAATAGTTTCCTTTATTGGTTGTTTTATCACAACGTTTACAATAATTTGCATTATTAATGGGAGGAGATATGTATATTTAATAAAATTAAACGAGATATCCTGAAATTTTTTTAGGTCTTCTCTCATTTTATGCCAATTTGGAAGGGAATGATCTTTTTAGATCTCACAAAAAAAAATAATCTTTTTATTATTTCACCTCCCAAACATATTGTGAAATTTTAATATTTCTACGACAATTACAAATCACATTAAAAAGATAGCAATCACATTAATAGTTTCCTTTATTAGTTTTTTTATCACAACGTTTATAACAATTTCCATTATTACTGAGAGGAGATATGTATTTTTAATAAAATTAAACGAGATATCCTGAAATTTTTTTAGGAATTCCCTCATTTTATTCAAATTTGGAAGGGAATGATCTTTTTAGATCTCACAAAAAAAACTATAATCTTTTTATTATTTCACCTCCCAAACATATCGTGAAATTTTGATATTTCTACGAAATTACAAATCATATTAAAAAGATAACAATCACATTAATAGTTTCCTTTATTAGTTTTTTTATCACAGCATTTATAATAATTTCCATTATTAATGAGAGGATATATGTATTTTTAATAAAATTAAATGAGATATCCTGAAATTTTTTTAGGTCTTCTGTTATTTGTTGCCAATTTGGAAGGGAATGATCTTTTTAGATCTCACCAAAAAAAAATTATAATCTTTTTATTATTTCACCTCCCAAACATATCATGAAATTTTGATATTTCTACGACAATTACCAATCACATTAAATAGATAACAATCACTTTAATAGTTTCCTTTATCAGTTTTTTTTATGACAACGTTTACAATAGTTTGCATTATTAATTGGAGGAGATATGTATTTTTAATAAAATTCAACGAGATATCCTGAAATTTTTTTAGGTCTTCTCTCATTTTATGCCAATTTGGAAGGGAATGATCTTTTTAGATCTCACAAAAAAAATAATCTTTTTATTATTTCACCTCCTAAACATATTGTGAAATTTTAATATTTCTACGACAATTACAAATCACTTTAAAAAGATACCAATCACATTAATAGTTTCCTTTATTAGTTTTTTATCACAATGTTTATAATAATTTGCATTAATAATGAGAGGAGATATGTATTTTTAATAAAATTAAATCAGATATCCTGAAATTTTTTTAGGTCTTCTCTCATTTTAGACCAATTTGGAAGGGAATGATCTTTTTAGATCTCACAAAAAAAATTATAATCTTTTTATTATTTCACCTCCCAAATATATCGTGAAATTTTAATATTTCTAAGACAATTACAAATCACATTAAAAAGATAATAATCACATTAATAGTTTCCTTTATTAGTTTTTTTTATCACAACGTTTATAATAATTTTCATTATTACTGAGAGGAGATGTGTATTTTTAATAAAACTACACGAGATATCCAAAAAAAAATTTATGTCCTCTCTCATTTTATGCCAATTTGGAAGTGAATGATCTTCTTAGATCTCACAAAAAAAAATTATAATCTTTTTATTATTTCACCTCCCAAACATATATTGTGAAATTGTAATATTTCTACGACAATTACAAATCACATTAAAAAGATAACAATCACATTAATAGTTTCCTTTATTAGCTGTTTTATCACAACGTTTATAATAATTTCCATTATTAATGAGAGGAGATATGTATTTTTAATAAAATTAAACGAGATAACCTGAAATTTTTTTAGGTCTTCTCTCATTTTATTCAAATTTGGAAGGGAATGATCTTTTTAGATCTCACCAAAAAAATTATAATCTTTTTATTATTTCTCCTCCCAAACATATCGTGAAATTTTGATATTTCTACGACAATTACCAATCACATTAAAAATATAACAATCACATTAATAGTTTCCTTTATTGGTTGTTTTATCACAACGTTTACAATAATTTGCATTATTAATGGGAGGAGATATGTATATTTAATATAATTAAACGAGATATCCTGAAATTTTTTTAGGTCTTCTCTCATTTTATGCCAATTTGGAAGGGAATGATCTTTTTAGATCTCACAAAAAAAATAATCTTTTTATTATTTCACCTCCCAAACATATTGTGAAATTTTAATATTTCTACGACAATTACAAA
This sequence comes from Pueraria montana var. lobata, assembly GCA_026413185.1. Taxonomy (NCBI): domain Eukaryota; kingdom Viridiplantae; phylum Streptophyta; class Magnoliopsida; order Fabales; family Fabaceae; genus Pueraria; species Pueraria montana. Next base: position 76,415,283 of record CM048648.1, read on the forward strand.
TCACTTTAAAAAGATAGCAATCACATTAATAATTTCCTTTATTAGTTTTTTTATCACAACGTTTATAACAATTTCCATTATTACTGAGAGGAGATATGTATTTTTAATAAAATTAAACGAGATATCCTGAAATTTGTTTAGGAATTCCCTCATTTTATGCCAATTTGGAAGGGAATGATCTTTTTAGATCTCACAAAAAAAATAATCTTTTTATTATTTCACCTCCCAAACATATTGTGAAATTTTAATATTTCTACGACAATTACAAATCACATTAAAAAGATAGCAATCACATTAATAATTTCCTTTATTAGTTTTTTTATCACAACGTTTATAACAATTTCCATTATTACTGAGAGGAGATATGTATTTTTAATAAAATTAAACGAGATATCCTGAAATTTGTTTAGGAATTCCCTCGTTTTATTCAAATTTGGAAGGGAATGATCTTTTTAGATCTCACCAAAAAAATTATAATCTTTTTATTATTTCACCTCCCAAATATATCGTGAAATTTTAATATTTCTAAGACAATTACAAATCACATTAAAAAGATAATAATCACATTAATAGTTTCCTTTATTAGTTTTTTTATCACAGTGTAACATCCTCATTTTTACTATTTGTATGCATTTATATATGTACATTATGAACACTTATGCAATGTATTTCATAGAACCTTATGAACATATTTTCTTAATGAAATTAATACAGTTCTACTCAGAAGAATTTTCTGAATTTGCAAATGTCTTTGTTTTTGCTGAAATTGATAGTTTACTGGACTGCTATGTCAGACAACTGTCCAGGATAAAATTTCAATTATAGAATTTTGAACTCATTTATAACTTAAAAGAAAGGTAATAGAATATAGATTAAAAATATATACAGATAAAGAATTAAAATGCTTATTCGGAATTGTTAGGATTTTCTGAAAGTTAGAACTTTGAGGAATTATTACGATAAAATTCTAAGACAGAAAATTTAGAGAAAATTCATAGGATATCTATAGAATTATCTAATAATTGTAATATACTTAGAATAATTATTAAAAATGTTTAACCAAGAAAAATTTAATTTAGAACCTTAACCAATCAAAAAGTGACAACTTAGGCTTTTCTAAGATCACTAAATTAAGCTAATTAGGTTGGATTAAGAGATAAGTAAGACACTACCCCAAGGTTTTTGATAGTAAGGAATTCAATGGTGGTGTTATTTTCTTCAAATTCTAATTACATTGTAAGATAATTAACAGCCCTAAAAATATTCTAGAATTTTCTACAAACTTCTTGAAAATGTTGACTTTTGGGGTAGGCAATTGACCAAGTCACACAAGGAACTACTTGGCTGTCCAAGTGACTTTGGTGACTTATTTTCCTTGGCCAATGAAGGCTGCTGGACGTGCAGGAGCAGCTGGATGTGAGGGAATTATCCAATTTGGTTAATAGCTTGCTTAAAGGAGTATTAAAACATAAAATAAAGTAAAAGTCACCAAAAGCTAGCCTTTGCCTTAAAACAGAACCGTGACATTCTTAGAACCCAGCAGCTGCAGTTCCTATTTTAATTTCATCTTAACTTCATCATCTCATCCCAAATTAAGAAACCCAACCATCCAAACTTCCTAAACCCTAAGTTAATCGGCAAAAAGGGCAAGAAATTGGAGAAAATCTCAAAAATTCCTACAAGACCAAGGAGTGAGGGAGAAAGGAATTCAAGGCTTTTTCTTCAATTAAAGAGTCTAAGGTAAGGATCTAGGCATTTAATTTCAATTAGAACCCTTGGAATTAGAAGAAAACATGTTGTAGGGTTAGATTAAAATTTTGGCCTAGAATCATGAAAACTTGAAATTGATTTAGGGGTTTTGTGTTTTTAATGCTTGTGATTGAAATTCATGGATTGGAATGATGTTTGATTGAATTTTTAAGGTGTTGTAATGGTTGAAATTTGATTTGTTGAATTTTGATTGAAATTGTGATTTGATTGAATTTTGGTTGGAATTGGAGTTTGTAGCTTTGGAAGAATTGTTGAGAATGGCTTGTAGACCATTCGGCCAGCCCTAAATGCAAGGGATATTATGTGGAAATTTTTTTTAAAACCAAGGGCAAAATGGTCATTTTACATGTAGGGACACATTGGGTATTTTGGAAAAAGATTGAGGGCATTTTCGGAAATTATTAAAAATACTAATGTTATAATTTAAATTGCTTAAATTTTTGTATCCTTGTATGTGAATGTGTACAAATTATTTATTTGATTGTGATCATGAAAAAAATTCATTAGCATGAGTCTTTTTGGGGAATTTATAAAAGTATCAAATGAGAAAGAATTATGTTGACTAACCAGGACTGTGGTAGTCATGAGAATTGAGTTGATTTATGAGAAATGACTTTTGTTGACTAACCGAGATTACGGTAGTCATGTGAAATGAGAATGATTGAGAAAGGATTTTTTTTGGGTTGAGTAGAATTTGTTAGACAGGACCGTATAATCTGTGATTATATAGTCTGTGGGGTGAAGGATATTGGCAATTCCACATGTGGCTGGAAACTGGACTGAGTTGCGGTCGTGGTAGCCTTCCGGGTATCCTGATCTCCTAATTCTGTTTAGCTTATTCGCGTTTAGTAGGGGCTGATAGCTGAATTGCAGTACGTAATGGTAGGCCAGTTACTTACTAAACACTCAAAGGGGAAGTCTCCATGGAGCAGGGTCAAAATGAATTTGAGTCAAAAACTGCATTGCATAAATCATACTGCATTTAATTATGTGTGTAACTAATTAATTTGTTATGATATGTATTTGTTTGAAATTGTTTTAATTCTATGAGAAATTAAATGCCTGATCCGGTAATGCTGTCCCCAGATTCTAGGGGAGTGTGATTGCAGGTACTTGGAAGATTAATTAGAAGTCACAGATGCAGACATACTCCAGAGCTATAGGAATAGGGTTTTTTGGCTTTAGATACTTTTGTATTAATTAAAAAAAAAAATTTGTAATAGTATTTTCTGTAAATTTTAATAATGTAAATTATAAAGACAAACTTTAAACTTAATGGAATGTATTTATTTTAATTGTAAATTTTTGTGTTATGGATTTTATATAGAAATTAAAAAAAAAAAAAAAAAGGGGGTTACATTAGTGGTATCAGAGCTCTGGTTATGCATCTCTAGGATTTGTGAGTAATTGGTCTGTTATGTATTTTGCTGTGTTACTTTGATTGAAACTGGTTGTTTTATATGAATTGTTTGTTTTGATTGAAATTGGTTGTTTTCTATGAATTGGTTGCTTAGTTGTTTGTTAGGAATATTATAGGAATAAGGGTAGTAACTGGATCAAAGATTATCTTTTTTAGACAGGTAGAGATGTCAGGAAGAGGAAGAGGAAGAGGAAGAGGAAGACCAGCTGCAAATCCCACAGTTGGAAATGATAATATAGCTGAGATGGCCAGAGCCATGAGGGATATGGCTAATGCAGTAACTCAGCAGACTGAGATGTTGGCTAATCAGACACTAGCTCAGCATCCACCTCCACTTGTTGACAGGACCACTTTAACAGATTTTAAGAGGCATGATCCACCTTACTTTAAGGGAGAGTATGATCCAGAGAAAGCTGAAGAGTGGATTCAGAATCTGGAGGATATTTTTGTGGCTATGGAATGTCCTGATGAGAGAAGGGTGACACATGCAGCCTTTCAGTTACTGAGTGATGCTAAGTTGTGGTGGAAAGCTACTCAGAGGATGTGGGAGAACAGGGGAGAAGTGATCACCTGGGATATCTTCAAGACCTTGTTCCTTGAGAAATATTTTCCAGAGACTGTGAGACAAGCCAAAGAGGAAGAATTTATCAGTTTGACTCAGGGAAGTATGAGTATTCTTGAATATACTTCTAAATTTGAATCTTTGGCCAAATATTCTAAATACTTGCAGATCACTGGAAATGAAGAATGGAAGTGTAGGAGGTATGAAAAAGGCTTGAGATATGAGATTAAGGAAGCCATAGTTCCATTGAGGATTGCTGAGTTCCCTGAATTAATGGATCAGTGCAAAGTAATTGAAGATATGAAAAGGGAGCAAAGATCCAAAATGGCGGGATATGCAAGTAGGAGTAGTTTTGGAAGAGGAGGTCCTATGATGAAAGGGAAAAATATTCAGCCTCAGAGACCATACAGTAGACCACCACCAGGGCGCTTTGGAGGAGGAGTAGGTACAGGTGGTTTTAGACCAATGGGAGGAGTAGGTGGGGCTGGAAATTTTCAAGGATCTCATTTGGTAGTTAAATGCTGGAAGTATGGAAAGGGACATATGGCAAAGGATTGTCCTATAACTGGTCCTGTTTGCTTCAACTGTGGAAAACCAGGTCATGTATCTAGGGATTGTTATGCACCCAGAAGGGATCAGGCTGGTAGAGCTTTGCAGACCCAGAAACCTACAGCTAGTGGAAGAGTATTTACCTTGAGTGGTACTGAGGCTTCACGGTCTGCAGATCTTATTCAGGACAAGGGTCAAATGAAAGGTAAGTCCTTGACTGTGTTATTTGATTCAGGTGCTACCCATTCATTTATATCTGATGACTGTGTTGAGAATCTGAGCTTAGTTGTGTCACCATTACCTTATACTTTGCTTGTTTCTGTGCCTACATCTAAACCAATCCTAACCTCTCAAATATGTTTGAATTGTATGATAACCATCAGAGATAGACCATTTGTTGTGAATTTGATTTGTTTGCCTTTGACTAACCTTGATGTAATATTAGGAATGGATTGGTTAGCAGCCAACCATATTCTAATAGACTGTGCCTCTAAAGCTGTGATTTTCCCTGAACTTGATGTTTCTAGACTTAAACCTGTCCAACCCAAAGAAATATCATTTAAAAGTGAAATTCAAAAATACATGTTATCATCTCTTAGAACTAAAGAAGACAAAATTGAAATTGACTCTGTGCTAGTTGTAAATGAGTATCCTGAAGTTTTTCCTGATGATGTTCCTGGTTTACCTCCTGAGAGAGAGATAGAATTTAGCATTGACTTGATGCCTGGTACTAGACCAATCTCTATGCAACCCTATAGAATGGCACCATTGGAATTAACTGAATTAAAGAAACAATTGGAAGAGTTGCTAGAAAAACAATTTATAAGACCTAGTGTGTCACCATGGGGAGCCCCAGTGTTATTAGTTAAAAAGAAAGATGGGGGATCTAGGTTATGTATAGATTATAGACAATTAAATAAAGTAACTATAAAGAATAAATATCCTTTACCTAGAATAGATGATTTAATGGATCAACTTAAGGGAGCAACAATTTTTTCTAAAATAGACTTAAGGTCTGGGTACCATCAAATTAGAGTTAAAAAGGAAGACATACCCAAGACTGCTTTTAGGACTAGATATGGACATTATGAATATCAAGTGATGCCATTTGGAGTAACTAATGCACCAGCCGTGTTTATGGATTATATGAATAGGGTGTTTAGACAATATTTAGATAATTTTGTAGTAGTATTTATAGATGACATATTAATATATTCTAAAAATAAAGAAGAACATGAAAATCATCTTAGAATAATATTAGAAACTTTAAAAGATAGAAAATTATTTGCAAAGATGTCTAAATGTGAATTTTGGTTAGAGGAAGTAAAATTTTTGGGGGCATGTAATTTCTAAAGAGGGAATAAGTGTAGATCCTTCTAAGGTAGAAACGGTTTTGGAATGGGAGAGACCTAAAACAGTAACTGAGATTAGGAGTTTCTTAGGATTAGCTGGGTATTATAGAAGATTTATTGAAGGGTTTTCTAAGATAGCTGGACCATTAACTGAATTAACTAGGAAAAACCAACCTTTTGTGTGGAGTGAAAGTTGTGAGAAAAGTTTTCAAGAGTTGAAAGATAAATTGACTACCTCACCAGTTTTAATTTTACCTGACCCAAATGAACCTTATGATGTATATTGTGATGCTTCTTATCAAGGGTTAGGATGTGTGTTAATGCAGAATAGGAAAGTGGTAGCATATGTGTCTAGGCAGTTGAGACCACATGAGAGAAATTATCCTACACATGATTTAGAATTAGCTGCCATAGTTTTTGCTTTGAAAATTTGGAGACATTATTTGTATGGGTCTAAATTTAATGTGTATAGTGACCATAAGAGTTTAAAATATTTGTTTGATCAAAAGGAACTTAACATGAGACAAAGAAGATGGATGGAGTTTATTAAAGACTATGAATTTCAATTAATGTATCATCCAGGAAAAGCTAATGTAGTAGCAGATGCCTTAAGTAGGAAAATTGTACATGTGTCAACTATGATGATTAAAGAATTAGAATTAATAGAACAATTTAGAGATTTGAACTTGTGTACAGTTAGAGAAAAAGATAAAATTCAATTAGGAAGGATTACTATTGCTAATGATTTTTTGGAAGATATTAGGAAGAAACAAGATGTAGATACATTCATTCAAGAAAAGAAAGCATTAATAGGAACAGATAAAGTAAAAGAATTTAATTTGGGAACAGATGGAATTATTAGATTTAAAAATAGAATTTCTGTACCTAATAATCAAGAATTAAAAGAATTAATTTTAGAAGAAGGACATAAAAGTAAATTAAGTATTCACCCTGGAACTACAAAAATGTACAAAGATTTAAAAGAGATGTTTTGGTGGCCTAGGATGAAGAAAGATGTGGCAGAATATGTAGCTAGGTGCTTAACTTGTCAAAAATCAAAGATTGAACATCAGAAACCCTCTGGCATGTTACAACCTTTAGAGATACCTGTGTAGAAGTGGGATAGTATATCAATGGATTTTGTAGTAGGATTACCAAGAACTAATAAAAATTGTGATTCTATTTGGGTAATTGTAGATAGATTAACTAAATCAGCACATTTTCTTCCAATAAATATTAGGTATTCTTTAGAAAGATTGGCTCAATTGTATATAAAAGAGATAGTTAAATTACATGGGGTACCTACTAGTATAGTATCAGATAGAGATCCTAGATTTGTTTCTAAATTTTGGAGAGAATTTCAGAAAGCCTTAGGAAGTAGATTACATCTTAGTTCAGCATACCACCCTCAGACAGATGGCCAAACAGAAAGAACCATTCAATCATTAGAAGATCTTTTGAGAGCTTGTACATTAGAAGAGAAAGGGAATTGGGAAGATATATTACCTTTAGTAGAATTTACATATAATAATAGTTATCATTCTAGTATAGGTATGGCTCCCTATGAAGCATTGTATGGTAGGAAATGTAGGACACCTTTGGTATGGTATCAGGATGGTGAGAATCTTTTGATAGGTCCAGACATTATTCAGCAAACCACTGAGAAAGTAAAATTTATTCAGGAGAAAATGAAAACTGCACAGAGTAGACAGAAAAATTATGCAGATAAAAGAAGAAAACCTTTGGAATTTCAAGAAAGTGAACATGTCTTTTTGAAAGTCACACCAACAACTGGGGTTGGCAGAGCAATAAAGTCTAAGAAACTAACTCCTAAATTTATTGGACCTTACCAAATTCTCAGAAAAATTGGACCTATGGCCTATCAAATAGCCTTACCACCCTTTTTGTCAAACCTCCATGATGTGTTCCATGTGTCACAACTAAGACAATACATCTCAGATCCTTCACATGTCATTGAACCTGATCAAATACAGGTAAAGGAAAACCTAACATTTGAAACAAAGCCTGTTAAGATTGAGGACAGAAGGATTAAGTACTTGAGAGGTAAAGAAATTTCTTTGGTTAAGGTTATTTGGGATGATATCAGAGGTGATGCTACATGGGAGTTAGAGGAGAAAATGCGAGAAGCATATCCTCATTTGTTTGTATAGTTATTTAGTTGTATAGTTGTATGGTTGTATATTTGTATTAGAAATTTCGAGGACGAAATTTTTATTAGTAGGGGAGAATTGTAACATCCTCATTTTTACTATTTGTATGCATTTATATATGTACATTATGAACACTTATGCAATGTATTTCATAGAACCTTATGAACATATTTTCTTAATGAAATTAATACAGTTCTACTCAGAAGAATTTTCTGAATTTGCAAATGTCTTTGTTTTTGCTGAAATTGATAGTTTACTGGACTGCTATGTCAGACAACTGTCCAGGATAAAATTTCAATTATAGAATTTTGAACTCATTTATAACTTAAAAGAAAGGTAATAGAATATAGATTAAAAATATATACAAATAAAGAATTAAAATGCTTATTCGGAATTGTTAGGATTTTCTGAAAGTTAGAACTTTGAGGAATTATTACGGTAAAATTCTAAGACAGAAAATTTAGAGAAAATTCATAGGATATCTATAGAATTATCTAATAATTGTAATATACTTAGAATAATTATTAAAAATGTTTAACCAAGAAAAATTTAATTTAGAACCTTAACCAATCAAAAAGTGACAACTTAGGCTTTTCTAAGATCACTAAATTAAGCTAATTAGGCTTGGATTAAGAGATAAGTAAGACACTACCCCAAGGTTTTTGATAGTAAGGAATTCAATGGTGGTGTTATTTTCTTCAAATTCTAATTACATTGTAAGATAATTAACAGCCCTAAAAATATTCTAGAATTTTCTACAAACTTCTTGAAAATGTTGACTTTTGGGGTAGGCAATTGACCAAGTCACACAAGGAACTACTTGGCTGTCCAAGTGACTTTGGTGACTTATTTTCCTTGGCCAATGAAGGCTGCTGGACGTGCAGGAGCAGCTGGATGTGAGGGAATTATCCAATTTGGTTAATAGCTTGCTTAAAGGAGTATTAAAACATAAAATAAAGTAAAAGTCACCAAAAGCTAGCCTTTGCCTTAAAACAGAACCGTGACATTCTTAGAACCCAGCAGCTGCAGTTCCTATTTTAATTTCATCTTAACTTCATCATCTCATCCCAAATTAAGAAACCCAACCATCCAAACTTCCTAAACCCTAAGTTAATCGGCAAAAAGGGCAAGAAATTGGAGAAAATCTCAAAAATTCCTACAAGACCAAGGAGTGAGGGAGAAAGGAATTGAAGGCTTTTTCTTCAATTAAAGAGTCTAAGGTAAGGATCTAGGCATTTAATTTCAATTAGAACCCTTGGAATTAGAAGAAAACATGTTGTAGGGTTAGATTAAAATTTTGGCCTAGAATCATGAAAACTTGAAATTGATTTAGGGGTTTTGTGTTTTTAATGCTTGTGATTGAAATTCATGGATTGGAATGATGTTTGATTGAATTTTTAAGGTGTTGTAATGGTTGAAATTTGATTTGTTGAATTTTGATTGAAATTGTGATTTGATTGAATTTTGGTTGGAATTGGAGTTTGTAGCTTTGGAAGAATTGTTGAGAATGGCTTGTAGACCATTCGGCCAGCCCTAAATGCAAGGGATATTATGTGGAAATTTTTTTTAAAACCAAGGGCAAAATGGTCATTTTACATGTAGGGACACATTGGGTATTTTGGAAAAAGATTGAGGGCATTTTCGGAAATTATTAAAAATACTAATGTTATAATTTAAATTGCTTAAATTTTTGTATCCTTGTATGTGAATGTGTACAAATTATTTATTTGATTGTGATCATGAAAAAAATTCATTAGCATGAGTCTTTTTGGGGAATTTATAAAAGTATCAAATGAGAAAGAATTATGTTGACTAACCAGGACTGTGGTAGTCATGAGAATTGAGTTGATTTATGAGAAATGACTTTTGTTGACTAACCGAGATTACGGTAGTCATGTGAAATGAGAATGATTGAGAAAGGATTTTTTTTGGGTTGAGTAGAATTTGTTAGACAGGACCGTATAATCTGTGATTATATAGTCTGTGGGGTGAAGGATATTGGCAATTCCACATGTGGCTGGAAACTGGACTGAGTTGCGGTCGTGGTAGCCTTCCGGGTATCCTGATCTCCTAATTCTGTTTAGCTTATTCGCGTTTAGTAGGGGCTGATAGCTGAATTGCAGTACGTAATGGTAGGCCAGTTACTTACTAAACACTCAAAGGGGAAGTCTCCATGGAGCAGGGTCAAAATGAATTTGAGTCAAAAACTGCATTGCATAAATCATACTGCATTTAATTATGTGTGTAACTAATTAATTTGTTATGATATGTATTTGTTTGAAATTGTTTTAATTCTATGAGAAATTAAATGCCTGATCCGGTAATGTTGTCCCCAGATTCTAGGGGAGTGTGATTGCAGGTACTTGGAAGATTAATTAGAAGTCACAGATGCAGACATACTCCAGAGCTATAGGAATAGGGTTTTTTGGCTTTAGATACTTTTGTATTAATTAAAAAAAAAAATTTGTAATAGTATTTTCTGTAAATTTTAATAATGTAAATTATAAAGACAAACTTTAAACTTAATGGAATGTATTTATTTTAATTGTAAATTTTTGTGTTATGGATTTTATATAGAAATTAAAAAAAAAAAAAAAAAAGGGGGTTACACACAGCGTTTATAATAATTTCCATTATTAATGAGAGGATATATGTATTTTTAATAAAATTAAATCAGATATCCTGAAATTTTTTTAGGTCTTCTGTTATTTGTTGCCAATTTGGAAGGGAATGATCTTTTTAGATCTCACCAAAAAAAAATTATAATCTTTTTATTATTTCACCTCCCAAACATATCATGAAATTTTGATATTTCTACGACAATTACCAATCATATTAAATAGATAACAATCACATTAATAGTTTCCTTTATCAGTTTTTTTTATGACAACGTTTACAATAATTTGCATTATTAATTGGAGGAGATATCTATTTTTAATAAAATTCAACGAGATATCCTGAAATTTTTTTAGGTCTTCTCTCATTTTATGCCAATTTGGAAGGGAATGATCTTTTTAGATCTCACAAAAAAAATAATCTTTTTATTATTTCGCCTCCCAAACATATTGTGAAATTTTAATATTTCTACGACAATTACAAATCACTTTAAAAAGATACCAATCACATTAATAGTTTCCTTTATTAGTTTTTTATCACAATGTTTATAATAATTTTCATTATTAATGAGAGGAGATATGTATTTTTAAGAAAATTAAATCAGATATCCTGAAATTTTTTTAGGTCTTCTCTCATTTTAGACCAATTTGGAAGGGAATGATCTTTTTAGATCTCACAAAAAAAATTATAATCTTTTTATTATTTCACCTCCCAAATATATCGTGAAATTTTAATATTTCTAAGACAATTACAAATCACATTAAAAAGATAATAATCACATTAATAGTTTCCTTTATTACTTTTTTTTATCACAACGTTTATAATAATTTTCATTATTACTGAGAGGAGATATGTATTTTTAATAAAACTACACGAGATATCCAAAAAAAATTTTAGGTCCTCTCTCATTTTATGCCAATTTGGAAGTGAATGATCTTCTTAGATCTCACAAAAAAAAATGATAATCTTTTTATTATTTCACCTCCCAAACATATTGTGAAATTTTAATATTTCTACGACAATTACAAATCACATTGAAAAGATAACAATCACATTAATAGTTTCCTTTATTAGTTGTTTTATCACAACGTTTATAATAATTTCCATTATTAATGAGAGGAGATATGTATTTTTAATAAAATTAAACAAGATAACCTGAAATTTTTTTAGGTCTTCTCTCATTTTATTCAAATTTGGAAGGGAATGATCTTTTTAGATCTCACAAAAAAAATTATAATCTTTTTATTATTTCTCCTCCCAAACATATCGTGAAATTTTGATATTTCTACGACAATTACCAATCACATTAAAAATATAACAATCATATTAACAGTTTCCTTTATTAGTTGTTTTATCACAACGTTTATAATAATTTCCATTATTAATGAGAGGAGATATGTATTTTTAATAAAATTAAACGAGATAACCTGAAATTTTTTTAGGTCTTCTCTCATTTTATTCAAATTTGGAAGGGAATGATCTTTTTAGATCTCACAAAAAAAATTATAATCTTTTTATTATTTCTCCTCCCAAACATATCGTGAAATTTTGGTATTTCTACGACAATTACCAATCACATTAAAAATATAACAATCATATTAATAGTTTCCTTTATTAGTTGTTTTATCACAACGTTTATAATAATTTCCATTATTAATGAGAGGAGATATGTATTTTTAATAAAATTAAACGAGATAACCTGAAATTTTTTTAGGTCTTCTCTCATTTTATTCAAATTTGGAAGGGAATGATCTTTTTAGATCTCACAAAAAAAATTATAATCTTTTTATTATTTCTCCTCCCAAACATATCGTGAAATTTTGGTATTTCTACGACAATTACCAATCACATTAAAAATATAACAATCATATTAATAGTTTCCTTTATTAGTTGTTTTATCACAACGTTTATAATAATTTCCATTATTAATGAGAGGAGATATGTATTTTTAATAAAATTAAACGAGATAACCTGAAATTTTTTTAGGTCTTCTCTCATTTTATTCAAATTTGGAAGGGAATGATCTTTTTAGATCTCACAAAAAAATTATAATCTTTTTATTATTTCTCCTCCCAAACATATCGTGAAATTTTGATATTTCTACGACAATTACCAATCACATTAAAAATATAACAATCACATTAATAGTTTCCTTTATTGGTTGTTTTATCACAACGTTTACAATAATTTGCATTATTAATGGGAGGAGATATGTATATTTAATAAAATTAAACGAGATATCCTGAAATTTTTTTAGGTCTTCTCTCATTTTATGCCAATTTGGAAGGGAATGATCTTTTTAGATCTCACAAAAAAAATAATCTTTTTATTATTTCACCTCCCAAACATATTGTGAAATTTTAATATTTCTACGACAATTACAAATCACTTTAAAAAGATACCAATCACATTAATAGTTTCCTTTATTAGTTTTTTATCACAATGTTTATAATAATTTGCATTATTAATGAGAGGAGATATGTATTTTTAATAAAATTACATCAGATATCCTGAAATTTTTTTAGGTCTTCTCTCATTTTAGACCAATTTGGAAGGGAATGATCTTTTTAGATCTCACAAAAAAAAATTATAATCTTTTTATTATTTCACCTCCCAAATATATCATGAAATTTTAATATTTCTAAGACAATTACAAATCACATTAAAAAGATAATAATCACATTAATAGTTTCCTTTATTACTTTTTTTTATCATACGTTTATAATAATTTTCATTATTACTGAGAGGAGATATGTATTTTTAATAAAACTACACGAGATATCCAAAAAAAATTTTAGGTCCTCTCTCATTTTATGCCAATTTGGAAGTGAATGATCTTCTTAGATCTCACAAAAAAAATTATAATCTTTTTATTATTTCAGCTCCCAAACATATTGTGAAATTTTAATATTTCTACGACAATTACAAATCACATTCAAAGGATAACAATCACATTAATAGTTTCCTTTATTAGTTGTTTTATCACAACGTTTATAATAATTTCCATTATTAATGAGAGGAGATATGTATTTTTAATAAAATTAAACAAGATAACCTGAAATTTTTTTAGGTCTTCTCTCATTTTATTCAAATTTGGAAGGGAATGATCTTTTTAGATCTCACAAAAAAAATTATAATCTTTTTATTATTTCTCCTCCCAAACATATCGTGAAATTTTGATATTTCTACGACAATTACCAATCACATTAAAAATATAACAATCACATTAATAGTTTCCTTTATTAGTTGTTTTATCACAACGTTTATAATAATTTCCATTATTAATGAGAGTAGATATGTATTTTTAATAAAATTAAACGAGATAACCCGAAATTTTTTTAGGTCTTCTCTCATTTTATTCAAATTTGGAAGGGAATGATCTTTTTAGATCTCAAAAAAAATTATAATCTTTTTATTATTTCTCCTCCCAAACATATCGTGAAATTTTGATATTTTTACGACAATTACCAATCACATTAAAAATATAACAATCACATTAATAGTTTCCTTTATTGGTTCTTTTATCACAACGTTTACAATAATTTGCATTATTAATGGGAGGAGATATGTATATTTAATAAAATTAAACGAGATATCCTGAAATTTTTTTAGGTCTTCTCACATTTTATGCCAATTTGGAAGGGAATGATCTTTTTAGATCTCACAAAAAAAATAATCTTTTTATTATTTCACCTCCCAAACATATTGTGAAATTTTAATATTTCTACGACAATTACAAATCACTTTAAAAAGATACCAATCACATTAATAGTTTCCTTTATTAGTTTTTTTATCACAATGTTTATAATAATTTGCATTATTAATGAGAGGAGATATGTATTTTTAATAAAATTACATCAGATATCCTGAAATTTTTTTAGGTCTTCTCTCATTTTAGACCAATTTGGAAGGGAATGATCTTTTTCGATCTCACAAAAAAAAATTATAATCTTTTTATTATTTCACCTCCCATATATATCTTGAAATTTTAATATTTCTAAGACAATTACAAATCACATTAAAAAGATAATAATCACATTAATAGTTTCCTTGATTACTTTTTTTTATCACAACTTTTATAATAATTTTCATTATTACTGAGAGGAGATATGTATTTTTAATAAAACTACACGAGAAATCCAAAAAAAATTTTAGGTCCTCTCTCATTTTATGCCAATTTGTAAGTGAATGATCTTCTTAGATCTCACAAAAAAAATAATCTTTTTATTATTTCACCTCCCAAACATATTGTGAAATTTTAATATTTCTACGACAATTACAAATCACATTAAAAAGATAACAATCACATTAATAGTTTCCTTTATTAGTTTTTTATCACAATGTTTATAATAATTTGCATTATTAATGAGAGGAGATATGTATTTTTAATAAAATTACATCAAATATCCTGAAATTTTTTTAGGTCTTCTCTCATTTTAGACCAATTTGGAAGGGAATGAGCTTTTTCGATCTCACAAAAAAAAAATTATAATCTTTTTATTATTTCTCCTCCCAAATATATCATGAAATTTTGATATTTCTACGACAATTACCAATCACATTAAAAATATAACAATCACATTAATAGTTTCCTTGATTACTTTTTTTTATCACAACTTTTATAATAATTTTCATTATTACTGAGAGGAGATATGTATTTTTAATAAAACTACACGAGATATCCAAAAAAAAATTTAGGTCCTCTCTCATTTTATGCCAATTTGGAAGTGAATGATCTTCTTAGATCTCACAAAAAAAATTATAATCTTTTTATTATTTCACCTCCCAAACATATTGTGAAATTTTAATATTTCTACGACAATTACAAATCACATTAAAAAGATAACAATCACATTAATAGTTTCCTTTATTAGTTGTTTTATCACAACGTTTATAATAATTTCCATTATTAATGAGAGGAGATATGTATTTTTAATAAAATTAAACGAGATAACCTGAAATTTTTTTAGGTCTTCTCTCATTTTATTCAAATTTGGAAGGGAATGATCTTTTTAGATCTCACAAAAAAAATTATAATCTTTTTATTATTTCTCCTGCCAAACATATCGTGAAATTTTGATATTTCTACGACAATTACCAATCACATTAAAAATATAACAATCACATTAATAGTTTCCTTTATTGGTTGTTTTATCACAACGTTTAAAATAATTTCCATTATTGATGAGAGGCGATATGTATTTTTAATAAAATTAAATGAGATATCCTGAAATTTTTTTAGGTCTTCTCTCATTTTATGCCAATTTGGAAGGGAATGATCTGTTTAGATCTCACAAATAAAAATATAATCTTTTAATTATTTCACCTCCCAAACATATCGTCAAATTTTAATATTTCTACGACAATTACCAATCACATTAAAAAGATAACAATCACATTAATAGTTTCCTTTATAAGTTCTTTTATTACAACGTTTATAATAATTTCCATTATTAATGAGAGGAGATATGTATTTTAAATAAAATCAAACGAGATATTCTTAAATTTTTTTAGGTCTTCTCTCATTTTATGCCAATTTGGAAGGGCATGATCTTTTTACATCTCACCAAAAATATTATAATCTTTTTATTATTTCACCTCCCAAACATATCGTGAAATTTTGATATTTCTACGACAATTACCAATCACATTAAATAGATAACAATCAGATTAATAGTTTCCTTTATCAGTCTTTTTATCACAACGTTTACAATAATTTGCATTATTAATGGGAGGAGATATGTATATTTAATAAAATTAAACGAGATATCCTGAAATTTTTTTAGGTCTTCTCTCATTTTATGCTAATTTGGAAGGGAACGATCTTTTTAGATCTCACAAAAAAAATAATCTTTTTAATATTGTGAAATTTTAATATTTCTACGACAATTACAAATCACATTTATAGTTTCCTTTATTAGTTTTTTTATCAATACGTTTATAATAATTTGCATTATTAATGAGAGGAGATATGTATTTTTAATAAAATTAAACGAGATATCCTGAAATTTTTTTTAGGTCTTCTCTCATTATAGGACAATTTGGAAGGAAATGATCTTTTTAGATCTCACCAAAAAAAATTATAATCTTTTCATTATTTCACCTCCCAAATATATCGTGAAATTTTAATATTTCTAAGACAATTACAAATCACATTAAAAAGATAATAATCACATTAATAGTTTCCTTTATTAGTTTTTTTTTATCACAATGTTTATAATAATTTTCATTATTAATGAGAGGAGATGTGTATTTTTAATAAAATTACACGAGATATCCAAAAATATTTTTAGGTCCTATCTAATTTTATGCCAATTTGTAAGTGAATGATCTTCTTAGATCTCACCAAAAAAAATTATAATCTTTTTATTATTTCACCTCCCCAACATATTGTGAAATTTTAATATTTCTACGACAATTACAAATCACATTAAAAAGATAGCAATCACATTAATAGTTTCCTTTATTAGTTTTTTTATCACAACGTTTATAACAATTTCCATTATTACTGAGAGGAGATATGTATTTTTAATAAAATTAAACGAGATATCCTGAATTTTTTTTACGAATTCCCTCATTTTATTCAAATTTTGAAGGGAATGATCTTTTTAGATCTCACAAAAAAAATTATAATCTTTTTATTATTTCACCTCCCAAACATATCGTGAAATTTTGATATTTCTACGACAATTACCAATCACATTAAAAAGATAATAATCACATTAATAGTTTCCTTTATTAGTTGTTTTATCACAACGTTTATAATAATTTCCATTATTAATGAGAGGAGATATCTATTTTTAAAAGAATTAAACGAGTTATCCTGAAATTGGTTTAGGTCTTCTCTCATTTTATGCTAATTTGGAAGGGAATGATCTTTTTAGACCTCACAAAAAGAAATTATAATCTTTTTATTGTTTCACCTCCCAAACATATCGTGAAATTTTTATATTTCTACGACAATAACCAATCACATTAAGAAGATGACAATCACATTAATAGTTTCCTTTATTACTTTTTTTTATCACAATGTTTACAATAACTTCCGCTATTAATGAGAGGATATATGCATTTTTCAATAAAATTAAATGAGATATCCTGAAATTTTGTTAGGTCTTCTCTCACTTTGTGCCAATTTGGAAGGGAATGATCTTTTTAGACCTCACAAAAAGAAATTATAATCTTTTTATTGTTTCACCTACCAAACATATCGTGAAATTTAGATATTTCTACAACAATTTCCAATCACATTAAAAAGACAACAATCACATTAATAGTTTCCTTTATTAGTTTTTTATCACAATGTTTATAATAATTTCCATTATTAATGAGAGGAGATATGCATTTTTTAATAAAACTAATCGAGATATCCGGAAATTTTGTTAGGTCTTCTCTCATTTTATGCCAATTTGGAAGGGAATGATCTTTTTAGACCTCACAAAAAGAAATTATAATCTTTTTATTGTTTCACTTCCCAAACTTATCGTGAAATTTTGATATTTCTACGACAATTACCAATCACATTAAGAAGATAACAATCACATTAATAGTTTCCTTTATTAGTTTTTTTATCACAAACTTTACAATAACTTCCGCTATTAATGAGAGGATATATGCATTTTTCAATAAAATTAAACGAGATATCCTGGAATGTTGTTAGGTCTTCTCTCATTTTATGCCATTTTGGAAGGGAATGATCTTTTTAGACCTCACAAAAAGAAATTATATTCTTTTTATTGTTTCACCTCCCAAACATATCGTGAAATTTTGATATTTCTACAACAATAACCAATCACATTAAGAAGATAACAATCACATTAATAGTTTCCTTTATTAGTTTTTTTATCACAATGTTTATAATAATTTCCACTATTAATGCGAGGAGATATGCATTTTTTAATAAAATTAAACGAGATATCCTGAAATTTTGTTAGGTCTTCTCTCATTTTATGCCAATTTGAAAGGGAATGATCTTTTTAGACCTCACAAAAAGAAATTATAATCTTTTTATTGTTTCACCTGTAACATCCTCATTTTATTAATTGTACGCATTTATATATGTATATTATTAACATTTATGCACCGTATTTTATAGAAACCATATGTACATATTCTCTTAATGAAATTAATACAGTTCTACTCAGAAGAATTTTCTGAATTTCCAAATGTCTTTATTTTTGCCGAAATTGATAGTTGACTGGACTGCTATGTCAGACAGCTGTCCAGGATAAATTTTCAAGTATAGAATTTTGAACTCATTTATAACTTAAAAGAAAGGTAATAGAATATAGATTAAAAATATATACAGATAAAGAATTAAAATGCTTATTCAGAATTGTTAGGATTTTCTGAAAGTTAGAACTTTGAGGAATTATTACGGTAAAATTCTAAGACAGAAAATTTAGAGAAAATTCATAGGATATCTATAGAATTATCTAATAATTGTAATATACTTAGAATAATTATTAAAAATGTTTAACCAAGAAAATTTTAATTTAGAACCTTAACCAATCAAAAAGTGACAACTTAGGCTTTTCTAAGATCACTAAATTAAGCTAATTAGGCTTGGATTAAGAGATAAGTAAGACACTACCCCAAGGTTTTTGATAGTGAGGAATCCAATGGTGATGTTATTTTCTTCAAATTCTAATCACATTGTAAAATAATTAGCAGCCCTAATTACCTTCTAGAATTTTCTACAAAGTGCTTGAAATGTTGACTTTTGGGGTAGGCAAGTGACTTGGAACTCCTTGGCTGTCCAAGTGGGCTGGAAAGGCTTGGCAAGTGGACTTCCCTTGGTCCAATTGAGCTGCTGGACGTGCAGGCAGCAGCTGGACTTGAAGGCAAAGTCCAATTTGGTTAATAAATTTTTTTAGAAGCATTTAACTTAAGTAAAAGGCAAAAAGTCACAAAAGAGCAAAGCTTGGCAAAACAGAACCGTGAGTCTCCCAAAACACAGCAGCTGCAGTTTCAATTTTCTTTACATCTTAAACTCATCATCTCATCCCAAATTAAGAAACCAAACCATCCAAACTTCCTAAACCCTAAGTTAATCGGCAAAAAGGAAAAGAAATTGGAGGAAATCTCAAAAATTCCTACAAGACCAAGGAGTGAGGGAGAAAGGAATTCAAGGCTTTTTCTTCAATTAAAGAGTCTAAGGTAAGGATCTAGGCATTTAATTTCAATTAGAACCCTTGGAATTAGAAGAAAACATGTTGTAGGCTTAGATTAAAATTTTGACCTAGAATCATGAAAACTTGAAATTGATTTAGGGGTTTTGTGTTTTTGATGCTTGTGATTGTAATTCATGGATTGGAATGATGTTTGATTGAATTTTTGATGTGTTGTGATGGTTGAAATTTGGTTTGTTGACTTTTGATTGAATTTGTGATTTGGTTGATTTTTGGTTGGAATTGAAAGTTGTTGCTTTGGAAAACATGTTGGAAATGGTGTGTATACCATTCGGCCAGCCCTAAATGCAAGGGATATTATGTGGAAATTTTTGTAAAATTAAGGGCAAAATGGTCATTTTACATGTAGGGACAAAATGCGAATTTTTGAAAAAGAGTAAGGGTAATTTGTTAATTTCACCCTTTGAGGGCAAAATTGGAATTTTATAAAAAGATTGAGGGTAATTAGGTAATTTCACATTTAGAGGACACAATTGGAAATTTATAAAAAGATTAAGGGTATTTTAGTAACTTTACCTAATAGTGATTTAATTGATAATTTACTAAAATACTAATGTTATAAGGTAAATTGCTTAATTTTTGTATTCTTGTATGTTAATGTGTACAAATTATTTATTTAATTGTGATCATGAACATAATTCATTGCATGAGTCTTTTTGGGGGATTTATAAAGATTCAAGTGAAAAATAATTGATGTTGGCTAACCGGGATTGCTGTAGCCATGAAAAGAAAAGAAAAGAAAAGAAAAGAAAAGAAAAGAAAGAAAAGAAAGAATAAATGTTGACTAACTGAGACTGCGGTAGTCATGAGAAACAAGTTGATATATGAGAAATGATTTTGTTGACTAACCGGGACTGCGGTAGTCATGAGAAACGAGTTGATATATGAGAAATGATTTTTGTTGACTAACCGAGACTACGGTAGTTGTAACCCCCCTTTTCTTATAAAACATAATTTAACTATTTAATTTATTTTATATATTTATTTCAAAGTTCTGATACGTTATCTTACAATCCAAAATATGTTCTGTAATTTACATCATTAAAATTTATATAAACACTGCTACAAAATAATTCTAACTACTACAAATTATTGTCTACCCAAAATAGTCCCATCCTATATGCTCTGGAATTTCTGCATCTTCATCATTTAACTATATCTTCAAGCACCTGCAATTCACACTCCCCTAGAATCTGGGGACAGCATTACAGGATCAGGCATTTAATTTCTCATAGAATAAAACAATTTCAAACAATTACACATCATAACAATTTAATTAATTACACACATAATTAAATGCAATATGATTTATGCAAATGCAATTTTTGACTCAAATTCAGTTTTGACCCTGCTCCATGGAGACTTCCCCTTTGAGTGTTTAGTAAGTAACTGGCCTACCATTACGTACAGCAATTCAGCCATCAGCCCCTACTAAACGCGAATAAACTAAACAGAATTAGGAGATCAGGATATCCAGGAAGGCCACCACGGCAGCATCTCTGTCCAGATTACAGCCACATATGGAATTGCCAATATCCTTATCCCCACAGACTATATAATCACTGATTATACGGTCCTGTTTAACAAATTCTACTCACCCCAAAAATCCTTTCTCAATCATTTTCATTTCACATGACTACCGCAGTCCCGGTTAGTCAACAATTCATTTCTCAATCAGTTTCATTTCACATGACTACCGCAGTCCCGGTCAGTCAACAATTCATTTCTCAATCAGTTTCATTTCACATGACTACCGCAGTCCCGGTCAGTCAACAAAAGTCATTACTCATAAATCAACTCAATTCTCATGACTACCACAGTCCTGGTTAGTCAACATAATTCTTTCTCATTTGATACTTTTATAAATCCCCCAAAAAGACTCATGCTAATGGATTTTGTTCATGATCACAATCAAACAAATAATTTGTACACCTTAACATACAAGGATACAAAATTTTAAGCAATTTACATTATAACCTTAGTATTTTTAATAATTTCCGAAAATGCCCTCAATCTTTTTCCAAAATACCCAATGTGTCCCTACATGTAAAATGACCATTTTGCCCTTGGTTTTATAAAAATTTCCACATAATATCCCTTGCAATTAGGGCTGCCCGAATGGTCTCACTACCATTCTCAACATATTTTCCAAAGCAACAAACTCCAATTTCAACCAAAATTCAACCAAATCTCAATTCAATTAAATTCAAGCAACTCAAATTTCAACCATCACAACACATTAAAAATTCAATCACACATCATTCCAATCCATGAATTACAATCACAAGCATCAAAAACACAAAACCCCTAAATCAATTTCAAGTTTTCATGATTCTAGGTCACAAATTTAATCTAACCCTACAACATGTTTTCTTCTAATTCCAAGGGTTCTAATTGAAATTAAATGCCTAGATCCTTACCTTAGACTCTTTAATTGAAGAAAAAGCCTTGAATTCCTTTCTCCCTCACTCCTTGGTCTTGTAGGAATTTTTGAGATTTCCTCCAATTTCTTTTCCTTTTTGCCGATTAGCTTAGGGTTTAGGGAGTTTGGATGGTTTGGTTTCTTAATTTGAGATGAGATGATGAAGTTAAGATGAAATTGAAATGAAAACTGCAGCTGCTGGGTTTGGAGACTCATGGTTCTGTTTTTGAGTTTTTGGTGATTTTTTTCTCCTTTTACTTAAGTTAAATGCTTCTAAAAAATTTTATTAACCAAATTGGACTTTGCCTTCAAGTCCAGCTGCTGCCTGCACGTCCAGCAGCTCAATTGGACCAAGGGAAGTCCACTTGCCAAGCCTTTCCAGCCCACTTGGACAGCCAAGGAGTTCCAAGTCACTTGCCTACCCCAAAAGTCAACATTTCAAGCACTTTGTAGAAATTTCTAGAAGGTAATTAGGGCTGCTAATTATTTTACAATGTGATTAGAATTTGAAGAAAATAACATCACCAATGGATTCCTCACTATCAAAAACCTTGGGGTAGTGTCTTACTTATCTCTTAATCCAAGCCTATTTAGCTTAATTTAGTGATCTTAGAAAAGCCTAAGTTGTCACTTTTTGATTGGTTAAGGTTCTAATTTAAATTTTTCTTGGTTAAACATTTTTAATAATTATTCTAAGTATATTACAATTATTAGATAATTCTATAGATATCCTATGAATTTTCTCTAAATTTTCTGTCTTAGAATTTTACCGTAATAATTCCTCAAAGTTCTAACTTTCAGAAAATCCTAACAATTCTGAATAAGCATTTTAATTCTTTATCTGTATATATTTTTAATCTATATTCTATTACCTTTCTTTTAAGTTATAAATGAGTTCAAAATTCTATACTTGAAAATTTACCCTGGACAGCTGTCTGACATAGCAGTCCAGTCAACTATCAATTTCGGCAAAAATAAAGACATTTGGAAATTCAGAAAATTCTTCTGAGTAGAACTGTATTAATTTCATTAAGAGAATATGTACATAAGGTTTCTATAAAATATAGTGCATAAATGTTAATAATATACATATATAAATGCGTACAATTAATAAAATGAGGATGTTACAATTCTCCCCTACTAATAAAAATTTCGTCCTCGAAATTTCTAATACAAATATATAACCATACAACTATACAACAAAATAACTATACAAACAAATGAGGATATGTTTCTTTCATTTTTTCCTCTAACTCCCACGTAGCATCACCTCTGATATCATCCCAAATAACCTTAACTAGAGAAATTTCTTTACCTCTCAGGTACTTAATCCTTCTGTCCTCAATCTTAATAGGCTTTGTTTCAAATGTTAGGTTTTCCTTTCTCTTCTAATGTACAGGCTCTTAAGCGATCTTCTAATGTCCGAATAGTCCTTTCTGTTTGACCATCAATCTTAGGGTGTTATACTAAACTAAGATAAAATTTTACTTCTTAAAGCGTTCTGAAAATCTTTCCAAAAATTTAAAAACAAAGCTAGGGTCTTTATTAGACTCTATACTAGTAGGTACTCCAGATAATCTAATTATTTCCTTTAAGTACAATTAAGCTAATTTTTCTAAAGAATACCTAATATTTATTGAAAGCAAAATGTACTAATTTAGTTAATCTATCTACAATTACTCAAATGGTATCAAAATTCCTATGTGTTCTAGGTAATCCTACCACAAAATCTATTGATATACTATTCCGTTTCCATATAGGTATCTCTAAAGGATGTAACAGATCAAAGGGTTTCTGATATTCAATCTTTGCTTTCTAACATGTTAAACATCTAGCCACATATTCTGCTACATCTCTCTTCATCCTAGACCACCAAAACATTCCCTTTAAATCTTTATATATTTTTGTTGTTCTAGGATGAATACTAAGTTTACTTTTGTGCCCTTCCTTCAAAATTAATTCCTTAAATTCTTGATCATTAGGTACACAAATTCTATTTTAAACCTAATAATTATATCCATTCCTAAATTAAATCCTTTTTCCTTACCTGATCCCATTAATCCTTTCTTTTCTGGAATACATTCATCTGCATCTTGTTTCTTCCTAATTTCTTCCAAAAATTCATTAGTGATGGTAATAATTCCAAATGGAATTTTATCCTTTTTCCTAACTGTACATAGATTTAAATCTCTAAATTATTCTATTAACTCTAATTCTTTAATCCTCATAGTTGACATATGCACAATTTTCCTACTTAAAGCATCTTCTACTACATTAGCCTCTATTGGATGATACCTTAATTGAAAATCATAATCTTTAATAAACTCCATCCATCTTCTTTTTCTCCTTTCCAATTTTTTTTTTTTTTTTTTAAACAAATATTTTAAACACTTATGATCACTATATATACATCAAATATTGATCCATATAAATAATGTCTCCAAATCTTCAAAGCAAAAACTATAGCTGCTAACTCCAAATCATGAGTAGGATAATTTCTCTCATGTGATTTCAACCGCCTAGATGCATAAGCTACCACTTTCTTATTTTATATCAACACACATCTTAACCCTAGAGATGAAACATCACAGTATACCTCATAGGATTCATTTAGGTCGGGTAAAACTAAAACTAGTGAGGTAGTCAATTTATGTTTCAATTCTTCGAAAATTTTCTCACAACTCTCACTCCAAATAAAATTCTATTAAGGGTTCAGCTATCTTAGAAAATCCTTCAATCAATCTTCTATAATATCCATCAAATCTTAAGAACTACTAATCTCAGTTACTGTCTTAGGCCTTTCCCATTCTAAAACTGCTTCTACCTTAGAAAAATCTACACTTAGTTCATCTTTAGAAATTAAATGTCCTAAAATTTTCACTTCCTCCAACCAAAATTCACACTTAGACAATTTAGCATATAATTTTCTATCTTTTAAAATTTCTAATATTATTCTAAGATGATTTTCATGTTCTTCTTTATTTTTAGAATATATTAATATATCATCTGTAAATACTACTACAAAATGATCTAAGTATGGTCCAAACACCCTATTCATATAATCCAACACTGCTGGGCCATTAGTCACTCCAAATGGCATCACTTGATATTCATAATGTCCATATCTAGTCCTAAAAGCAGTCTTGGGTATATCCTCCTTTTTACTGTAATTTATTGGTACCCAGACCTTAAATCTATTTTAGAGAAAATTGTTGCTCCTCTAAGTTGGTCTATTAAATCATCTATTCTAGGTAAAGGATATTTATTCGTTATAGTTACTTTATTTAATTGTCTATAATCTATACATAACCTAGATCCTCCATCTTTCTTTTTAACTAATAATACTGAGGCTCACCATAGGGACACACTAGGCCTTACAAACTGTTTTTCTAATAATTCTTCCAATTGTTTCTTTAACTCGATTAATTTCAATAATGACATTCTATATGGTTGCATAGAAATTGGTCTAGTACCAGGCATCAAATCTATACTAAATTCTATTCTCTTTCAGGACACAAACCAGAAACATCATCAGGAAAATTTCAGGATATTCATTTACAACTAGCACAGAGTCTATTTCAATTTTATCTCCTTAGTTCCAAGAGATGATAACATGTATTTTTGAATTTCACTTTTAAATAATATTTCCTTAGGTTGGATAGGCTTAAGTCTAGAAACATCAAGTTTAGGAAAAATTAAAGTTTTAGAAGCACAATCTATTAGAATATGGTTGGTGGCTAACCAATCCATTCCTAATATCACATCAAGGCCAGTTAAAGGCAAACAAATCAAGTTCACAACAAATGTTCTATCTCTGATGGTTATAACACAATTCAAACATAATTTAGAGGTTAGGGTTGATTTAAAAGTAGGCACAGAAACAAACAAAGTATAGGGTATTTTAAACATAATTAACATCCTCAACTTACAGCGGTATTTTAAAACCATAATTCCAACAAATCCCCATTAGAATGACTTTCAAAGTACTTTAAATTACTCAAATTCACTACTACCAATTTCATTGTTACTTGGGCTTAATTTCCAACATCAAAACACACACCCTTAGGCCTTCCACTCACTTACTCTTTCAACTAAAAAAAATTCTTAGGACCACTACTACTAACTTAGCATTTGAGTCCCATTCTACTCTCTTAATCACCACTTACACCATGGTAATGTAATTAAACAATGTTAAACCCGTAGGCTATTTTACTGCACCAGAAAAATGCACTATTTTGGTTCTAACTCATGTCTAAAACACAAAATTTCAAGTCCTAATAGTTAAGATATCAATCCTGTGACAAATTTATACTACGATACACTGTTTCAGCCTTCAAAACACATGAAAACATCCATTAGAACAATATGGCAATAACCATACTTTCAACATCTCATCATATTCCAAACATCAAGGTACCTTCAAAACTTTGTTTTCTTTCTTTTGTCAAACTCAACTATTATCCTATAAACTCAAATATTTGGACCCCTATTCTCAACCTTGATCTACGAATCTAGACCTTTGGATCTCCTTCCTCAACTAACTCAAGGGTATAACTCTGAAATTCACAATATAAGGAACATGGAAAATAACCCAACTTGAACAATACTAATAATAATAAAATTTTAAGCATTAGGAGAGAAAGTCATCTCGACTGAGTCCTGAGTGTGCACCCTCACAACTTTATCAAGATTTTCTTTCTTCCTTTCTGCCATCTTAGCTATACTATTGGTTTCAACTCTAGGATTTATAACTAGCATTCCTCTTCTCATTTCTACATGTCTTAAAATTTCATATCTAGTTACTACCCTTTTCCCCATAATATTCTTAACAAACAAACAATTCTAATCAGGGTAACACAGCAAAACACCTAATAGACCCACTACTCACAAGTCCTAGAGATGCATAACCAGAGCTCTGATACCACTAATGTAACCCCCCTTTTCTTATAAAACATAATTTAACTATTTAATTTATTTTATATATTTATTTCAAAGTTCTGATACGTTATCTTACAATCCAAAATATGTTCTGTAATTTACATCATTAAAATTTATATAAACACTGCTACAAAATAATTCTAACTACTACAAATTATTGTCTACCCAAAATAGTCCCATCCTATATGCTCTAGAATTTCTGCATCTTCATCATTTAACTATATCTTCAAGCACCTGCAATTCACACTCCCCTAGAATCTGGGGACAGCATTACAGGATCAGGCATTTAATTTCTCATAGAATAAAACAATTTCAAACAATTACACATCATAACAATTTAATTAATTACACACATAATTAAATGCAATATGATTTATGCAAATGCAATTTTTGACTCAAATTCAGTTTTGACCCTGCTCCATGGAGACTTCCCCTTTGAGTGTTTAGTAAGTAACTGGCCTACCATTACGTACAGCAATTCAGCCATCAGCCCCTACTAAACGCGAATAAACTAAACAGAATTAGGAGATCAGGATATCCAGGAAGGCCACCACGGCAGCATCTCTGTCCAGATTACAGCCACATATGGAATTGCCAATATCCTTATCCCCACAGACTATATAATCACTGATTATACGGTCCTGTTTAACAAATTCTACTCACCCCAAAAATCCTTTCTCAATCATTTTCATTTCACATGACTACCGCAGTCCCGGTTAGTCAACAATTCATTTCTCAATCAGTTTCATTTCACATGACTACCGCAGTCCCGGTCAGTCAACAATTCATTTCTCAATCAGTTTCATTTCACATGACTACCGCAGTCCCGGTCAGTCAACAAAAGTCATTACTCATAAATCAACTCAATTCTCATGACTACCACAATCCTGGTTAGTCAACATAATTCTTTCTCATTTGATACTTTTATAAATCCCCCAAAAAGACTCATGCTAATGGATTTTGTTCATGATCACAATCAAACAAATAATTTGTACACCTTAACATACAAGGATACAAAATTTTAAGCAATTTACATTATAACCTTAGTATTTTTAATAATTTCCGAAAATGCCCTCAATCTTTTTCCAAAATACCCAATGTGTCCCTACATGTAAAATGACCATTTTGCCCTTGGTTTTATAAAAATTTCCACATAATATCCCTTGCAATTAGGGCTGCCCGAATGGTCTCACTACCATTCTCAACATATTTTCCAAAGCAACAAACTCCAATTTCAACCAAAATTCAACCAAATCTCAATTCAATTAAATTCAAGCAACTCAAATTTCAACCATCACAACACATTAAAAATTCAATCACACATCATTCCAATCCATGAATTACAATCACAAGCATCAAAAACACAAAACCCCTAAATCAATTTCAAGTTTTCATGATTCTAGGTCACAAATTTAATCTAACCCTACAACATGTTTTCTTCTAATTCCAAGGGTTCTAATTGAAATTAAATGCCTAGATCCTTACCTTAGACTCTTTAATTGAAGAAAAAGCCTTGAATTCCTTTCTCCCTCACTCCTTGGTCTTGTAGGAATTTTTGAGATTTCCTCCAATTTCTTTTCCTTTTTGCCGATTAGCTTAGGGTTTAGGGAGTTTGGATGGTTTGGTTTCTTAATTTGAGATGAGATGATGAAGTTAAGATGAAATTGAAATGAAAACTGCAGCTGCTGGGTTTGGAGACTCATGGTTCTGTTTTTGAGTTTTTGGTGATTTTTTTCTCCTTTTACTTAAGTTAAATGCTTCTAAAAAATTTTATTAACCAAATTGGACTTTGCCTTCAAGTCCAGCTGCTGCCTGCACGTCCAGCAGCTCAATTGGACCAAGGGAAGTCCACTTGCCAAGCCTTTCCAGCCCACTTGGACAGCCAAGGAGTTCCAAGTCACTTGCCTACCCCAAAAGTCAACATTTCAAGCACTTTGTAGAAATTTCTAGAAGGTAATTAGGGCTGCTAATTATTTTACAATGTGATTAGAATTTGAAGAAAATAACATCACCAATGGATTCCTCACTATCAAAAACCTTGGGGTAGTGTCTTACTTATCTCTTAATCCAAGCCTATTTAGCTTAATTTAGTGATCTTAGAAAAGCCTAAGTTGTCACTTTTTGATTGGTTAAGGTTCTAATTTAAATTTTTCTTGGTTAAACATTTTTAATAATTATTCTAAGTATATTACAATTATTAGATAATTCTATAGATATCCTATGAATTTTCTCTAAATTTTCTGTCTTAGAATTTTACCGTAATAATTCCTCAAAGTTCTAACTTTCAGAAAATCCTAACAATTCTGAATAAGCATTTTAATTCTTTATCTGTATATATTTTTAATCTATATTCTATTACCTTTCTTTTAAGTTATAAATGAGTTCAAAATTCTATACTTGAAAATTTACCCTGGACAGCTGTCTGACATAGCAGTCCAGTCAACTATCAATTTCGGCAAAAATAAAGACATTTGGAAATTCAGAAAATTCTTCTGAGTAGAACTGTATTAATTTCATTAAGAGAATATGTACATAAGGTTTCTATAAAATATAGTGCATAAATGTTAATAATATACATATATAAATGCGTACAATTAATAAAATGAGGATGTTACAGTAGTCATGTGAAATGAATATGATTTGAGAATTGAATCTTTGGGGTGAGCAGAATAAGTTAGACAGGGCTGTATAGTCTGTGATTATATAGTCTGTGGGGTGAGGGATATTGGCAATTCCACATGTGATCGTAATCCGGAACGGGATTGCTGTCGTGGTGGCCTTCCTGGATATCCTGATCTCCTAATTCTGTTTAGTTTATTCGCGTTTAGTAGGGGCTGATAGCTGAATTGCAGTGCGTAATGGTAGGCCAGTTACTTACTAAATACTCAAAGGGGAAGTCTCCATGGAGCAGGGTCAAAAATGAATTTGAGTCAAAAACTGCATTTGCATAAATCAGACTGCATTTAATTATGTGTGTAATTAAGTAATTTGTTATGATATGTATTGTTTGAAATTGTTTTATTGTATGAGAAATTAAATGCCTGATCCGGTAATGCTGTCCCCAGATTCTAGGGGGAGTGTGAATTGCAGGTGCTTGAAGATATAGTCAAATGATGAAGATGCAGAAATTCCAGAGCATATAGGATGGGACTATTTTGGGTAGACAATAATTTGTAGTAGTTAGAATTATTTTGTAGCAGTGTTTATATAAATTTTAATGATGTAAATTACAGAACATATTTTGGATTGTAAGAGATCGTATCAGAACTTTGAAATAAATATATAAAATGAATTAAATAGTTAATTTATGTTTTATAAATTAAAAAAAAGGGGGGTTACATCACCTCCCAAACATATCGTGAAATTTTGATATTTCTACGACAATTACCAATCACATTAAGAAGATAACAATCACATTAATAGTTTCATTTATTAGTTTTTTTATCACAAAGTTTACAATAACTTCCGCTATTAATGAGAGGATATATGCATTTTTCAATAAAATTAAACGAGATATCCTAAAATTTTGTTAGGTCTGCTCTCATTTTATGCCAATTTGGAAGGGAATGATCTTTTTAGACCTCACAAAAAGAAATTATAATCTTTTTATTGTTTCACCTCCCAAACATATCGTGAAATTTTGATATTTCTACGACAATTACCAATCACATTAAGAATATGACAATCACATTAATAGTTTCCTTTATTAGTTTTTTTATCACAAAGTTTACAATAACTTCCGCTATTAATGAGAGGATATATGCATTTTTCAATAAAATTAAACGAGATCTCCTGAAATTTTGTTAGGTCTTCTCTCATTTTATGCCAATTTGAAAGGGAATGATCTTTTTAGACCTCACAAAAATAAATTATAATCTTTTTATTGTTTCACCTCCCAAACATATCGTGAAATTTTGATATTTCTACGATAATTACCAATCACATTAAAAAGATAACAATGACATTAATAGTTTCCTTTATTAGTTTTTTATCACAACGTATAATAACTTCTATTATTAATGAGAGGAGATATGCATTTTTTAATAAAATTAAACGAGATATCGTGAGATTTTGGTAGGTCTTCTCTCAATTTATGCCAATTTGGAAGGGAATGATCTTTTTAGACCTCACAAAAAGAAATTATAATCTTTTCATTGTTTCACCTCCCAAACATATCGTGAAATTTGGATATTTCTATGACAATTACCAATCACATTAAAGAGATAACAATCACATTAATAGTTTCCTTTATTAGTTTTTTATCACAACGTTTATAATAATTTCTATTATTAATGAGAGGAGATATGTAACACCCTCAATTTTATTATTTTACCATTTGTAAATATTTTTATATAAATATTATGAGAAATGATATACTGTATTTTATAGCAACTTTCTGTACCTATTTTCATAATAAAATTAATACAGTGCTATTCAGTAAAATTTTCTAAGTCTTTTAATACTTTTGTTTATACCTAAATTTCTTGTTGACCGGACAGTTGTGTCAGACAGCTGTCCAGGATAAGATTTTCCAGTATAACATTTTGGATTAAATTGTACTCTAATAAATCAAGAATTTAATGTAGATTTAAAATATATACAGTTGAGAAATGAATTACTTGTTGACTGGACCGTTGTGTCTGACGGCTGTCCAGGATAAATTTTCAAGTGTAAAATTTTGGACTAATCTGTAACTTAATAAAAAGGTAATTGAATATAGATTAAAAATATATACAATTAAAGAATTAAAATGCTAATTCTGAATTGTTAGAATTTTCTGAAAGTTAGAACTTTGAGAAATTCTTACGATAAAATTCTAAGGTGGAAAATTAAGAGAAATTTTGTATGACATCTATGGAATTATCTAATAATTGTAATATACTTAGAATAATTATTAAAAATGTTTAACCAAGAAAAAAATAAATTTAGAGTATTAACCAATCAAAGTGTGACAACTCAAACTTTCTAATGTCACTAAATTAAGCTAATTAGACTTGGATTAAGAGATAAGTAAGACATTACCCCAAGGTTTTTGACAGTGAGGAATCCAATGGTGGTGTTAGTTTCTTCAAATTCTAATTAGTTTGTAAGATAATTAAAACCCTAAACAACCTTCTAGAAGACTCCACCAAATTCAACAACTTTGACCCATTGACCAAGCAATTGGCAAGTTACGTTTGGGACTTGTCTTGGACGTCCAAGTGGACTGAGAAGCTAGGCCAATTGGCTGCCCAAGGACTGCAGCTGGACGTGTGACGGTTATTCAATTTGGTGGAGAAAATGCTTTATTAAAGACATAAGAAATTAATATAAAAAAAAAACACAAAACCTTAACTTCAAGAAACCCCAAACCGTAAGCTTTCCATACAGCAGCCCCTCCATTTTCACTTCAGCCTTTCTTCTAAAATTAAGAATTTAACCAACCAAAACCTTTCAAATTTCAATATAGCTTAGGCCAAAGAGAAGAGAATTAGGAGAAAAAGCTCAAAATTTCAAGAAGCCAAGGAAAAAGAGAGAAAAGGGGGAAAAGGAAATTCAAGAGTTCTCCATCAAATTAAGGATCTAAGGTAAGGATCTTGGCATTTAATTTCAATTTAAACAAATTGGAAGTAGGAGAAACATGTCCTTAGGGTTAATTTCAAGATTTGATCAAGAAACATTAAAAGATGAAATTAAATTAGGGCTTTTATATCTTTGATAAAATAAGTTGAAATTTGATGGTTGAATGAATGTTTTGGTTGATATCATGATGTATTGTGATTGATTGAACCTTGAATTGATTTGTTCTTGATTGAAATTGGCTTGGTTGTGTTGAATTTGATGTTGGAATTTTGAGAAAAATTGTTGGAAATGGTATCAAGACCATACGGCCATGGTTAGTTTGCAAGGGATAATATGTGGAAATTTTCAATTAACCAAGGGCAAAATAGTCATTTCACATGTAGGGACACATTGGGAATTTTAGAAAAAGTTTAAGGGCATTTTCGGCAATAATTAAAAAGTATAAGGGTAATTAGGTAATTTCACATTTAGAGGATACAATTGGAATTGTATAAAAAGATTGAGGTTAATTAGGTAATTTCACATTTAAAGGATACAATTGGAATTTTATAAAAAGATTGAGGATAATTAGGTAATTTCATAGATTCTAGAAGAATTAGGGACACATTCGGAAATTTATAAAAAGATCAAGGGTAAAATGGGAAATTTTAGAAAATAGTAAGGGTAATTTAGTAATTTCACCTTCGAGGGCAAAATTGGAAATTTATAAAAAGATAGGGGTATTTTAGTAATTTTCCATATTAAAGACTTAATTGGTATTTTAGTAAAAGTTTAGTAATTTTCATAGTAAATACATAATTATTATTTTAGTAAAAGTTTAGTAATTTTACCTAGTAAAGGACTAGTTAGTAATTTATTAAGGTATTGATGTTATAATGTTAATTAGTGAATTTTATAATTTTAATGTGATTGATTAATATTAATTATTTGTTAATTAGCATCATTATCATATTGCATAAGTTTGAGTTCTTGGAAAATACAAAGATTTCAAATGAGAAATAAGTTTTTAAATGAGAAATGATTTTGTTGACTAACCGGGACTGCGGTAGTCATGAAAAATGAGTATGTTTGGGGGAATTGATTTCCAGGACTGTGTTGACTGACCGGACTGCGGTAGTCATGTATTTGAAAAAAATGATTGAGATTATGAACAGAGAACTGTGTTGACTGACCGGAATGCGGTAGTCATGTATTTGAAAAGATGATTGAGAATATGAACAGAGAATATGATAGTCCTGAGAAATGGGTGAGCAGAGTAAGTTAGACAGGACTGTATAGTCTGTGATTATATAGTCTGTGGGGTGAAGGATATTGGCAATTCCACATGTGGCTGGAAACTGGACTGAGTTGCGGTCGTGGTGGCCTTCCGGGTATCCTGATCTTCTAATTCTGTCTAGTTTATTCGCGTTTAGTAGGGGCTGATAGCTGAATTGCAGTGCATAATGGTAGGCCAGTTTCTTACTAAACACTCAAAGGGGAAGTCTCCATGGAGCAGGGTCAAAATGATTTTGAGTCAAAAAAATGAATTTGAGTCAAAAACTGCATTTGCATAAATCATACTGCATTTAATTATGTGTGTAACTAATTAATTTGTTATGATATGTATTTGTTTGAAATTGTTTTAATTGTATGAGAAATTAAATGCCTGATCCGGTAATGCTGTCCCCAGATTCTAGGGGAGTATGAATTGCAGGTGTCTGAAGATATAGTTAAATGATGAAGATGCAGAAATTCCAGAGCATATAGGATGGGACTATTTTGGGTAGACAATAATTTGTAGTACTTAGAATTATTTTGTAACAGTGTTTATATAAATTTTAATGATGTAAATTACAGAACATATTTTGGATTGTAAGAGAACGTATCAGAACTTTGAAATAAATATATAAAATAAATTAAATAGTTAAATTATGTTTTATAAGAAAAGGGGGTTACATTAGTGGTATCAGAGCTCTGGTTATGCATCTCTAGGATTTGTGAGTAGTGGGTCTATTAGGTGTTTTGTTGTGTTACCCTGATTAGAATTGTTTGTTTGTTAAGAATATTATGGGAAAAGAGTAGTAACTAGATCTAAGATTTTAAGACATGTAGAAATGAGAAGAGGAATGCTAGTTATAAATCTTAGAGTTGAAACTAATAGTATAGCTAAGATGGCAGAAAGGAAGAAAGGAAATCTTGATAGAGTTGTGAGGGTGCACACTCAGGACTCAGTCGAGATGACTTTTCCCTCCTAATGCTAAATTTTTAATATTGTCTAAGTTGTGTTATTTTCCAGGTTCTTTATAGTGTGAATTTAAGAGTTATACCCTTGAGTTTGTTGAGGAAGGAGATCCAAAGATCTGAGTTAATAGATCAAGGTTGAGAATAGAGGTTCAATTATTTGAGTTTATAGAATAAGGATGAGTTTGACAATGGAAAGAAAACAAGGTTTTGAAGGTACCTTGATGTTTGGAATATGATAAGAGGTTAAGAGTATGGTTATTGCCATATTGTTCTAATGGATGTTTTCACGTGCTTTGAAGGCTGAAACAGTGTATCGTAGTATAAATTTGTCGCGGGGTTGATATCTTAACTATTAGGACTTGAAATTTTGTGTTTTGGACATGATTTAGAACCAAAATAGTGCATTTTTTTGGTGCCGTAAAATAGCCTGCGGGTGTAACACTGTTAAATTACATTCCATGGTGTAAGTGGTGATTTAAGGCTTGTATAATTGAGG
Organism: Pueraria montana var. lobata; assembly: GCA_026413185.1. Lineage (NCBI taxonomy): Eukaryota > Viridiplantae > Streptophyta > Magnoliopsida > Fabales > Fabaceae > Pueraria > Pueraria montana. Next base: position 76,450,555 of record CM048648.1, read on the forward strand.
TTATTAATGATCCATGTTATAGGACTTAGTGGGTAGGTATTAGTGAGGGTTCTTGATGGTTAAACCTTGACTAAGAGAGTAGAATAGGACCCAAATGCTAAGTTAGTAGCAGTTGTCCTAAGAAAATTTAAAAAAAAAAAAAAAGTTGAGGATGTTAATCATGTTTAAAATCCTAACCTCTAAAATACGTTTGAATTGTGTGATAACTATCCGAGATAGACAATTTGTTGTGAACTTGATTTGTTCGCCTTTGATTGACCTTGATGTGATATTAGGAATGGATTGGTTAGCAGCCAACCGTATTCTAATAGATTGTGCTTCTAAAACTTTAATTTTTCCTAAACTTGATGTTTCTAGACTTAAGCCTATCCAACCTAAGAAAATATCATTTAAAAGTGAAATTCAAAAATACAAGTTATCATCTCTTGGAACTAAGGAAGATAAAATTGAAATAGACTCTGTGCTAGTTGTAAATGAATATCCTTAAATTTTTCCTGATGATGTTTCTGGTTTGCCTCCTGAAAGAGAAATAGAATTTAGTATAGATTTGATGCCTGGTACTAGACCAATTTTTATGCAACCATATAGGATGTCACCATTGGAATTAACTGAGTTAAAGAAATAATTGGAAGAATGATTAGAAAAACAGTTTATAAGACCTAGTGTGTCACCATGGTGAGCCCTAGTATTATTAGTTAAAAAGAAAGATGGAGGATCTAAGTTATGTGTAGATTATAGACAATTAAAGTAACTATAAAGAATAAATATCCTTTACCTAGGATAGATGATTTAATGAACCAACTCAGAGGAGCAACAATTTTATCTAAAATAGATTTAAGGTCTGGGTACCATCCAATTAGAGCTAAAAAGGAAGATATGCCCAAGACTGCTTTTAGGACTAGATATGGACATTATGAATATCAAGTGATGCCATTTGGAGTGACTAATGCTCCAGCAGTGTTGGATTATATGAATAGGGTGTTTAAACCATACTTAGATCAGTTTGTAGTAGTATTTATAGATGATGTATTAATATATTCTAAAAATAAAGAGGAACATGAAAATCATCTTAGAATAACATTGCAAACTTTGAAAGATAGAAAATTATATGCTAAATTGCTAAGTGTGAATTTTGGTTGGAGGAAGTAAAATTTTTAGGAGATGTAATTTCTAGAGATGGAATAAGTATGGATCTTTCTAAGGTAGAAGTGGTTTTAGAATGGGAAAGACCTAAAACAGTAACTGAGATTAGTAGTTCTTAGGATTTGATGGATATTATAGAAGATTGATTGAAGGATTTTCTAAGATAGCTGGACCCTTAATAGAATTTTATTTGGAGTGAGAGTTGTGAGAAAATTTTCCAAGAATTGAAACATAAATTGACTACCTCACTAGTTTTAGTTTTACCCGACCCAAATGAATCCTATGAGGTATATTGTGATGTTTCATCTCTAGGGTTAGGATGTGTGTTGATGTAAAATAGGAAAGGGGTAGCTTATGCATCTAGGCGGTTGAAATCATATGAGAGAAATTATCCTACTCATGATTTGGAGTTAGCAGCTATAGTTTTTACTTTGAAGATTTGGAGACATTATTTATATGGATCTAGATTTAATGTATATAGTGACCATAAGAGTTTAAAACAATTGTTTGATTAAAAGGAATTGAATACGAGATAAAGAATATGGATGGAGTTTATTAAGGATTATGATTTTCAGTAATGTATCATCCAGGAAAAGCTAATGTAGTAGCAGATGCTTTAAGTAGGAAAATTGTACATATGTCAACTATGATGATTAAAGAATTAGAATTAATACAATAATTTAGAGATTTGAATTTGTGTACAATTAGGGAAAAAGATAAAATTCAATTAGGAATGATTATTATCACTAATGAATTTTTGAAAGAAATTAGGAAGAAACAAGATGTAGATGAATTTATAAAAAAAAAAAAAAAAGGATTAATAAGAACAGATAAAGTAAAAGGATTTAATTTAGGAATAGATGGAATTATTAGATTTAAAAATAGAATTTGTATACCTAATAATCAAGAATTAAAGGAATTGATTTTGGAAGGAATGACACAAAAGTAAATTTAGTATTCAACCTAGAAATACAAAAATGTATAAAGATTTAAAGGAGATGTTTTGGTGGCCTAGGATGAAGAAAGATGTGGCAGAATATGTAGCTAGATGTTTAACGTGTCAGAAAGCTTTAGGAAGTAAATTATATCTTAGTTTAGTATAACACCCTAAGATTGATGGTCAAACAGAAAGGACTATTCAGTCATTAGAAGACCTCTTAAGGTCTTGTACATTAGAAGAGAAAGGAAATAGGGAATATATATTACCTTTAGTAGAATTTACATATAATAATAGTTACCATTCTAGTATAAGTATGGATCTCTATGAAGCTTTGTATGGTAGCAAATGTAGGACACCACTGGTATGGTATCAGGATGGTGAAAATTTATTGATAGAGCCAGACATCATCCAACAGACAATTGAAAAAGTAAAATTTATTCAAGAGAAAATGAAAACTGCACAGAGGAGACAGAAAAGTTATATAGATAAAAGAATAAAATCTTTAAAAATCTCAAGAAGATGATAAGGTATTTTTAAAAGTAACATCAATAACTGGTAAAGGAAAACCTAACTATAAAAACAAATCCTGTTAAGATTAAGGACAAAAGGATTAAATACTTGAGAGGTAAAAATATTCCTTTGGTTAAAGTTATCTGGAAGGATATCAGAGGTAATGACACTTGGGAATTAGAAGAGAAAATGAGAGAAAAATATCTTCAATTGTTTATATAGTTATATTAGAAATTTCGAGGACGAAATTTTTATTAGTAGGGGAGAATTGTAACACCCTCAATTTTATTATTTTACCATTTGTAAATATTTTTATATAAATATTATGAGAAATGATATACTGTATTTTATAGCAACTTTCTGTACCTATTTTCATAATAAAATTAATACAGTGCTATTCAGTAAATTTTTCTAAGTCTTTTAATACTTTTGTTTATACCTAAATTTCTTGTTGACCGGACAGTTGTGTCAGACAGCTGTCCAGGATAAGATTTTCCAGTATAACATTTTGGATTAAATTGTACTCTAATAAATCAAGAATTTAATGTAGATTTAAAATATATACAGTTGAGAAATGAATTACTTGTTGACTGGACCGTTGTGTCTGACGGCTGTCCAGGATAAATTTTCAAGTGTAAAATTTTGGACTAATCTGTAACTTAATAAAAAGGTAATTGAATATAGATTAAAAATATATACAATTAAAGAATTAAAATGCTAATTCTGAATTGTTAGAATTTTCTGAAAGTTAGAACTTTGAGAAATTCTTACGATAAAATTCTAAGGTGGAAAATTAAGAGAAATTTTGTATGACATCTATGGAATTATCTAATAATTGTAATATACTTAGAATAATTATTAAAAATGTTTAACCAAGAAAAAAATAAATTTAGAGTATTAACCAATCAAAGTGTGACAACTCAAACTTTCTAATGTCACTAAATTAAGCTAATTAGACTTGGATTAAGAGATAAGTAAGACATTACCCCAAGGTTTTTGACAGTGAGGAATCCAATGGTGGTGTTAGTTTCTTCAAATTCTAATTAGTTTGTAAGATAATTAAAACCCTAAACAACCTTCTAGAAGACTCCACCAAATTCAACAACTTTGACCCATTGACCAAGCAATTGGCAAGTTACGTTTGGGACTTGTCTTGGACGTCCAAGTGGACTGAGAAGCTAGGCCAATTGGCTGCCCAAGGACTGCAGCTGGACGTGTGACGGTTATTCAATTTGGTGGAGAAAATGCTTTATTAAAGACATAAGAAATTAATATAAAAAAAAAACACAAAACCTTAACTTCAAGAAACCCCAAACCGTAAGCTTTCCATACAGCAGCCCCTCCATTTTCACTTCAGCCTTTCTTCTAAAATTAAGAATTTAACCAACCAAAACCTTTCAAATTTCAATATAGCTTAGGCCAAAGAGAAGAGAATTAGGAGAAAAAGCTCAAAATTTCAAGAAGCCAAGGAAAAAGAGAGAAAAGGGGGAAAAGGAAATTCAAGAGTTCTCCATCAAATTAAGGATCTAAGGTAAGGATCTTGGCATTTAATTTCAATTTAAACAAATTGGAAGTAGGAGAAACATGTCCTTAGGGTTAATTTCAAGATTTGATCAAGAAACATTAAAAGATGAAATTAAATTAGGGCTTTTATATCTTTGATAAAATAAGTTGAAATTTGATGGTTGAATGAATGTTTTGGTTGATATCATGATGTATTGTGATTGATTGAACCTTGAATTGATTTGTTCTTGATTGAAATTGGCTTGGTTGTGTTGAATTTGATGTTGGAATTTTGAGAAAAATTGTTGGAAATGGTATCAAGACCATACGGCCATGGTTAGTTTGCAAGGGATAATATGTGGAAATTTTCAATTAACCAAGGGCAAAATAGTCATTTCACATGTAGGGACACATTGGGAATTTTAGAAAAAGTTTAAGGGCATTTTCGGCAATAATTAAAAAGTATAAGGGTAATTAGGTAATTTCACATTTAGAGGATACAATTGGAATTGTATAAAAAGATTGAGGTTAATTAGGTAATTTCACATTTAAAGGATACAATTGGAATTTTATAAAAAGATTGAGGATAATTAGGTAATTTCATAGATTCTAGAAGAATTAGGGACACATTCGGAAATTTATAAAAAGATCAAGGGTAAAATGGGAAATTTTAGAAAATAGTAAGGGTAATTTAGTAATTTCACCTTCGAGGGCAAAATTGGAAATTTATAAAAAGATAGGGGTATTTTAGTAATTTTCCATATTAAAGACTTAATTGGTATTTTAGTAAAAGTTTAGTAATTTTCATAGTAAATACATAATTATTATTTTAGTAAAAGTTTAGTAATTTTACCTAGTAAAGGACTAGTTAGTAATTTATTAAGGTATTGATGTTATAATGTTAATTAGTGAATTTTATAATTTTAATGTGATTGATTAATATTAATTATTTGTTAATTAGCATCATTATCATATTGCATAAGTCTGAGTTCTTGGAAAATACAAAGATTTCAAATGAGAAATGAGTTTTTAAATGAGAAATGATTTTGTTGACTAACCGGGACTGCGGTAGTCATGAAAAATGAGTATGTTTGGGGGAATTGATTTCCAGGACTGTGTTGACTGACCGGACTGCGGTAGTCATGTATTTGAAAAAAATGATTGAGATTATGAACAGAGAACTGTGTTGACTGACCGGAATGCGGTAGTCATGTATTTGAAAAGATGATTGAGAATATGAACAGAGAATATGATAGTCCTGAGAAATGGGTGAGCAGAGTAAGTTAGACAGGACTGTATAGTCTGTGATTATATAGTCTGTGGGGTGAAGGATATTGGCAATTCCACATGTGGCTGGAAACTGGACTGAGTTGCGGTCGTGGTGGCCTTCCGGGTATCCTGATCTTCTAATTCTGTCTAGTTTATTCGCGTTTAGTAGGGGCTGATAGCTGAATTGCAGTGCGTAATGGTAGGCCAGTTTCTTACTAAACACTCAAAGGGGAAGTCTCCATGGAGCAGGGTCAAAATGATTTTGAGTCAAAAAAATGAATTTGAGTCAAAAACTGCATTTGCATAAATCATACTGCATTTAATTATGTGTGTAACTAATTAATTTGTTATGATATGTATTTGTTTGAAATTGTTTTAATTGTATGAGAAATTAAATGCCTGATCCGGTAATGCTGTCCCCAGATTCTAGGGGAGTGTGAATTGCAGGTGTCTGAAGATATAGTTAAATGATGAAGATGCAGAAATTCCAGAGCATATAGGATGGGACTATTTTGGGTAGACAATAATTTGTAGTACTTAGAATTATTTTGTAACAGTGTTTATATAAATTTTAATGATGTAAATTACAGAACATATTTTGGATTGTAAGAGAACGTATCAGAACTTTGAAATAAATATATAAAATAAATTAAATAGTTAAATTATGTTTTATAAGAAAAGGGGGTTACAAGATATGCATATTTTAATAAAATTAAACGAGATATCGTGAGATTTTGGTAGGTCTTCTCTCATTTTATGCCAATTTGGAAGGGAATGATCTTTTTAGACCTCACAAAAAGAAATTATAATCTTTTTATTGTTTCACCTCCCAAACATATCGTGAAATTTTGATATTTCTACGACAATTTCCAATCACATTAAAAAGACAACAATCACATTAATAGTTTCCTTTATTAGTTTTTTATCACAATGTTTATACGAATTTCCATTATTAATTAGAGGAGATCTGCATTTTTTAATGAAATTAAACGAGATATCCTGAAATTTTGTTAGGTCTTCTCTCATTTTATGCCAATTTGGAAGGGAATGATCTTTTTAGACCTCACAAAAAGAAATTATAATCTTTTTATTATTTCACCTCCCAAACATATCGTGAAATTTGGATATTTCTATGACAATTACCAATCACATTAAAGAGATAACAATCACATTAATAGTTTGCTTTATTAGTTTTTTTATCACAACGTTTATGATAATTTCTATTATTAATGAGAGGAGATATGCATTTTTTAATAAAATTAAACGAGATATCATGAGATTATGGTAGGTCTTTTCTCATTTTATGCCAATTTGGAAGGGAATGATCTTTATAGACCTCACAAAAAGAAATTATAATCTTTTTATTGTTTCACCTCCCAAACATATCATGAAATTCTGATATTTCTACGACAATTACCAATCACATTAAAAAGATGACAATGACATTAATAGTTTCGTTTATTAGTTTTTTATCACAACGTTTATAATAATTTCTATTATTAATGAGAGGAGATATGCATTTTTTAAGAAAATTAAACGAGATATCCTGAAATTTTTGTTAGGTCTTCTCTCATTTTAGGTCAATTTGGAAGGGAATGATCTTTTTATACCTCACAAAAATAAATTATAATCTTTTTATTGTTTCACCTCCCAAACATATCGTGAAATTTTGATATTTCTACGACAATTTCCATCCACATTAAAAAGACAACAATCACATTAATAGTTTCCTTTATTAGTTTTTTATCACAATGTTTATAATAATTTCCATTATTAATGAGAGGAGATATGCATTTTTTAATAAAATTAGTCGCGATATCCGGAAATTTTGTTAGGTCTTCTCTCATTTTATGCCAATTTGGAAGGGAATGATCTTTTTAGACCTCACAAAAAGAAATTATAATCTTTTTATTGTTTCACCTCCCAAACATATCGTGAAATTTTTATATTTCTACGACAATAACCAATCACATTAAGAAGATGACAATCACATTAATAGTTTCCTTTATTACTTTTTTTTATCACAATGTTTACAATAACTTCCGCTATTAATGAGAGGATATATGCATTTTTCAATAAAATTAAACGAGATATCCTGAAATTTTGTTAGGTCTTCTCTCACTTTATGCCAATTTGGAAGGGAATGATCTTTTTAGACCTCACAAAAAGAAATTATAATCTTTTTATTGTTTCACCTCCCAAACATATCGTGAAATTTTGAGATTTCTACGACAATTACCAATCACATTAAGAAGATGACAATCACATTAATAGTTTCCTTTATTAGTTTTTTTTATCACAAAGTTTACAATAACATCCGTTATTAATGAGAGGATATATGCATTTTTCAATAAAATTAAACGAGATATCCTGAAATTTTGTTAGGTCTTCTCTCATGTTTGGCCAATTTGGAAGGGAATGATCTTTTTAGACCTCACAAAAATAAATTATAATCTTTTTATTGTTTCACCTCCCAAACATATCGTGAAATTCTGATATTTCTACGACAATTACCAATCACATTAAAAAGATAACAATGACATTAATAGTTTCCTTTGTTAGTTTTTTATCACAACGTTTATAATAATTTCTATTATTAATGAGAGGAGATATGCATTTTTTAATGAAATTAAACGAGATATCCTGAAATTTTGTTAGGTCTTCTCTCATTTTATGCCAATTTGGAAGGGAATGATCTTTTTAGACCTCACAAAAAGAAATTATAGTCTTTTTGTTGTTTCACCTCCCAAACATATCGTGAAATTTTGATATTTCTACGACAATTTCCAATCACATTAAAAAGAGAACAATCACATTAATAGTTTCCTTTATTAGTTTTTTATCACAATGTTTATAATAAATTCCATTATTAATGAGAGGAGATATGCATTTTTTAATAAAACTAATCGAGATATCCGGAAATTTTGTTAGGTCTTCTCTCATTTTATGCCAATTTGGAAGGGAATGATCTTTTTAGACCTCACAAAAAGAAACTATAATGTTTTTATTGTTTCACCTCCCAAACATATCGTGAAATTTTGATATTTCCACGGCAATTACCAATCACATTAAGAAGATAACAATCACATTAATAGTTTCCTTTATTAGTTTTTTTTATCACAAAGTTTACAATAACTTCCGCTATTAATGAGATGATATATGCATTTTTCAATAAAATTAAACGAGATCTCCTGAAATTTTGTTAGGTCTTCTCTCATTTTAGGCCAATTTGGAAGGGAATGGTCTTTTTAGACCTCACAAAAATAAATTATAGTCTTTTTATTGTTTCACCTCCCAAACATATCGTGAAATTTTGATATTTCTACGACAATTTCCAATCACATTAAAAAGATAACAATCACATTAATAGTTTCCTTTATTAGTTTTTTATCACAACGTTTATAATAATTTCTATTATGAATGAGAGGAGATATGCATTTTTTAATAAAATTAAACGAGATATCGTGAGATTTTGGTAGGTCTTCTCTCATTTTATGCCAATTTGGAAGGGAATGATCTTTTTAGACCTCACAAAAAGAAATTATAATCTTTTTATTGTTTCACCTCCTAAACATATCGTGAAATTTTGATATTTCTACGACAATTTCCAATCACATTAAAAAGATAACAATCACATTAATAGTTTCCTTTATTAGTTTTTTATCACAATGTTTATACTAGTTTCCATTATTAATCAGAGGAGATATGCATTTTTTAATAAAATTAAACGAGATATCCTGAAATTTTGTTAGGTCTAAAATTAAACGAGATATCCTACGGGGAAAGTGTGATTTTATCGAAAATAGACAAGTGCTATAGTGGCTTACCTATGTAGGTTTGCAAAACCTTACATCTATAGGGATTCGTCCACTCGTCTATTCTATAGGCCCACCGTTAGCCACCACGAAAATCCCCAACACTAGGTTGAAAGCCCAACTGGCACCCTTAACTTACGTGCCTACTCATATGTCTGTGCACCAACTGTGCACATACAACATTTGGAATATTTCTGTGCATCAACTATGCACACCCCGTATTCCAGCAGCAAAACATATTTGGAATCCCTTACAATCTTATATACGGCACCTCCATACCCGCCATTTCCAATAGCCTGACTTAAGGATCCAAATACATCTCAACAACATCAACAAATCTCAACCCCGACAACAACCCATCCCCTATACACTAAAAGAGTCACTAAACCTCTTGGGAAGTAGTTCTCAACACTCCAACACGCCATTCGGAGTCAAAACATAGGGGTGGTACTTGGAAAGATATCCCACTAGGCGAAACCCCCGGGTCGTGTAACGCCCTAGTTCTAACTAGGAAAATATGCCATATTTAATTCAATTAATTATTTTCTAAAGCTCTTTAATAAATTTGTACTTGTGAAAACGAGTGAAGTTAAAATGTAGTAGGTGGAATTTTAGTGAATTTTTAAAACTTTTTAATTGAACTATGCACTTCAAATTTTTAAACTTTAATTTCGAAAGTTCTCATTTGTTTTAGCATTTATTAACGCGTCATTTTAATGGGAGAAGATCTTAACGTGTTTAACATTGCAAAAGATCACTTTGAATTCTCAAATATGTGGAATAGATAAATAAGGTAATAATTAAAGACATAAATGAATAACTGAAAGATACACTGCATAAATATATATATATATATATAAAGAGTCTAATGAGCATCACAAGGTTCCCAGTAACTGTGTGTAGCAAATACCTAATGTGGTACGCAGGATGACTGAAACATATATAACAAAACATCTGAATGCCTAGATCTACCTAACAAAATACATGGTAAAGATAAAAGAAGATCCTAACATTCAGAGCAGTCATCTACCATCTACCCCAAGAAACTCCGCCCACACCTACGGGAACTGTCGACCAACGAAGGACTAAGTGTGTGACTCACGAGAAGAGACCTCGAAGGAATCCTCAGAAAGATCCTCCTCTGGATCCTCCTCGGGATCCTCCTCGGGGTCCTCCTCGGGATCCTCCTCGGGGTCATCCTCGTCCTCTGCTGGTAACCAACCAGCTCCCTCGGCAGGAGCCTCTGCCACCTCCTCTACAGCAGCTGCTGCTGGCTCCTCCCCATCAACCTCCATCGCCGCTGGAGCGGCCTCGTCATCCTCCCCTACTGCCTCATACTCCGGCTGGGGTACGTAGTCAGGCACCGCAGAGGAACTCCCCTCAGTAGGAGTTTCCTCTGTGTCGGAGTCATCTAACTCCTCTAACTGAACTCCTGAAGAATGAGAAGCAGTCTCTGTGCTCTCGGACAAAAGAAGGGATGAGGAGATCATCACTACGCCGGCGGGCTCCGCATGACGGTAGTATGGCGGCGTCGGCTGCGTCCACCATGCAAAGTATTCTGCTACTACTGGGTGCGCTCCTATAGGCTCGTCAATGGGCGTCCATGTAAATCGTATGTAGCCGGTAAAGTGGTCTACGCCCGCAACCACGTCGGCTATCCATCTTCCAAAATAGCAATCAACCTCCCAATGGAGGGCTGGTTCCTCATCTGTAACGTTGTAGTTTTCCTAATTGTATGACTAAGTGTTTGACCAATAATGCAAGAGAAAAATTAAAATTAAATTATGTTGAAATAATATAATAATTAACTTAAGTTATACGTTGTGCTATGTGTTGTGGTATTACTTTTGGAATTTAATGAGGTGTTGGGCTTAGAGTGTGTGTTGAGAGATTTTCGGGATTTTTACGTAAGTTCCATAAGTTGTAGAAGAAAATAATAAGAGAAGGGAGTGTCTTTAGAGGAAAGGTGGAGACAAATAGTAAAATTCCATGCAAATCTTCTTAATAAACGTGTAAAGCTTCCTGTTTCTTCCATTCTCCTTCATTCTTATCTTTCTTATTCTATAAGTTTCCTTACCGTAAGTGAGAGAGCTATTTTCTACCTTAGCTTGAAGTTTGATTTCTTCTTTCCTAGAGATTTCTTAGCTGATTTTAAGTTGGTAAGTCCAGTTCCTTTTTATTCTTGATTTCTAAGTAACTTTCTCATCTCTTCCCAAGAACATGAGAAATAGGTCTTGGTTAGATTTTAATAGATGAGAGAAATCTTGATTTTTGAGTTTATTTTGATGTTGTTTTAGGTGTCTCCTAGTTGATTCTGTAACAAAACTTGAGGACAGATCACTCGAGAACCTCAAAGTTATCCTCTCTAGCTTTTTCTTCTTCACGGTTTGAGTCAAGAGCTGTAGGTAAGGGAAGCTTCATAACTGTTTGAAATGATCTGGTGGTGATATGTTTGGAATTCTGTTTCTGTTTGTATGCTTTAAAGATTTGTTATGATGATGTGATGATTTTTCTCTCTTGATGTTTTGATGATTTGAGCTGAGTTTGTTGTGCTAAAATGTTGTTGTGCTTTGGAATGATATTGTAAGTGATGGAAATGGTTTCAAAATCTTTGAAACATGTGTTCGTAATGGGTTTTTGAAAGGTTCTGGGCTCTGCAGAAAACCACTCGTCCAAAGAAAACCATCGTCCATCTATCTATACTACGACTAAAAACCAACGTCCAGTGAATACTAGAGTGTAGTAAAACCAGCGTCCAATGACCCAGTGTCTAGTGACCAGCGTCCAATGACCCAGTGTCTAGTGACCAGCGTCCAATGAATCAGTGTATAATGACCTGCGTCCAGTGGTGCCTTATGTTCAGTAAAGTCTGACGTCCAACGATGGTGGTTGTGAAATTTTGAGGGTGTGTTTAACAGAGAATCAGAACCTAGTCTTGTTACGAACGAGGATGTTGGATCTGCCACCACTTTGGTTCTAGAACTATGTTAGGAAATTCACCCTTAGTGAAATTTAGTGTTGTGTTGTGAGTAAGGATTCGAGGTGTGAGAATGCCTTACTTGTGCTTATTGAACTGCTGGATGGGTTCATAAGCTTGATTTGAGAAAAATGGTGAATTTATAACATAGAGAGAACGTGTGGCAATCAGAGTTGTTGAGTTGTGCATGATATTGCATAAGGGTAGGCACGTAAGTTGAGGGTGCTAGGTGGGCTCTCAACCTAGTGCTGGAGGATTTCGTGATGGCCAATGGTGGGCATATAGAATAGACAAGTGGGCGAATTCCTAAAGATGGAAGGTTTTGCAAACCTGACAGAGGTAAGCCAATACCAACACTTGTCTATATTGGATTAAATTCACACTTCCTCCACATGGTGGCTCAAGGGACTCCCTGAATGGTCTAAGGCGAGACTAATGGTAGGGGATGGGGCCTATGGGGACCGCCCGAAAGTTGTTGAAATCTCCATGGAGTCGAGTCAGCATAATGTTGCATGATGATATTGATGTATGGAATGATACCTGAAGTGAACTGAATATTTATTGTGAATGATGTTGATTGAAATTGTGTATATTATATCATTCTTTTTATAAGTAAGCTTACCCTTGCAATTTGTGTTTGTATTGTTTTACTGCAATGATCGTGTGGTTAACACGGGAGCAGGTAGCAGTGATGGTGTTGGCTCTCATGCTAGTCACGATTGAAGATTGGACGATTCTCCTACTATGTTGATTGGACGATCCTAAGATTGGACGATCCTCCTGTTTTGCTAATTTTGTTCTAGTATATATGTACAGATTAGGGGGACCAACTTAGGATTTTGTATAAATATTAAGATTAGTGTGAACGTTCTCTACAAGGGGATCTTTCTTCTGATGTTATATGTATCCTCGTATTTTAAGGTGTAAATCGGTATATTATGTTTGGACGATGCGGTGATGAACGTTTTATGTAGGTACATATGTATGTATTTTAAATGTGAAAAAAATTTATACGTTCTTTCACATGATAATAATTAAATAGAGAGCTTAATATAACATATCTGTAACGAAGTTGGGTCGTTACATCGTCCGCCATCTGGACCTAAAGAAAATAAACACACAGAAAGGGTAAACTCTTTGCTTCATCAAGCCAATCACACAGAAACGACTGTAGAAGTCACACCCAATCCTGCCAACCACTACGGGGTGGTTCTCTAACGTTCACTCTCGAAACCTACTCGCTTTCATGACTAAAATCTGTAAACTATAACATACTGGCCAGCTGCCACTTGGAACTCCCAGAACTCAGTGGTCTTACATATATTGAGTGGAATGACTGCTGGGAGTACACCATCACCCTGGTATAAGGTGGGCTCTCACCAACTGAGATTTTCTCGTGGTTATTGTCAGGGTCGCCAAGTCGGTTTGTGTGAACGAAGTCACAACTCGACGCCTACCCTCCAAGGTCGTAATGCCTCATGATCATCTCCCAGGTACCAATCTGTGGTCATTCATACTCCGAGGACTTATTCCTCGCACACTCTCTCACGGAGATTTTCTTTGCCCGTCGTCGTGGGTTTCCGCTATAGGGGGTATTAGACGGATCGAAATTGACGCCAAGCTCAAGACCTTGTCTTGGCTCCACAAAATTATACCATATGAGAATATGCTCTCCATCACCTATTGGTGAACACGTCGTTCGATCTCTGTTAACATCGTAGCAACTTTCGCTCATCTGGAATCATCCCACGCGACTTCCTTCATGAGTCCGCCATACACGCGTTTTTCCTCGTTACACGACTCTCAAGGCGTATATCGCCCTCACGTATCGAAGTCCTTTATTACATTTTATTTGTGCCTTACCCTCTCAATTTTTTTTTAAAGTTTTTAATAATTCATACTTACCGACGATTCCTCCATGCAAGGGTCCTAGTATATTTATCTAAGTCCAAAGCACAAATTAAAGAGTTAATTTATTATTATTAAGCCTAGAAAAATAAATAAATTCTTCAGTCTAAATTAGTTGTTCTCACTGTTGGAATTTATATTATTACTGGTACAATTTTCCCGGATCACTAGGACAATGTCCTAGTCCACATAAGCACTCACGATCGAGTCTTATGCTCACAGATCACAAACATCACAGAGAAATTTAAATCACACTACAGTCCACATGACTGTATCATAGAGCATTTCAAAATTCACAATCACACAAACACAGGTGCCCTAGGTTCACATTCCAAGGGTCTTACAATCACATGAGGCAAGAGTAAATTTTTACCCACTGCCTTGCACATACATATTTAAAATTAATTCACACACTCAAACATATCATAGTTCAAATATCATATATCAAGGCAATTTTAAGAACAGAATTCCTCTCTGGCAGCACCCAATATCTGTCCAAAATTAATTTAGTAAACACTTTTTGTTTGGCGAAAATCTTATATCAAATTAAAGATCTTAAAACCTATTTTTCAGAAAGGTAATCCACACTCTCAGATTAAATCCACAAAAATTTATGAAAATTTCTAAATGTTCGCAGGTCAGCATGCTCCTCACAGTGAGCATACCTTAAAGATGTGAAATTTTCTCAACATTTCCAAAGGATATTTTCTCTCAAATTTTTATGGTAAAAAGATAACATTTATACCTTTCATAAAAAGTAAAACTTGATTGCTAATTCCTCCTACATTTTTCCCAGTAATTTATTTTCTAAGACCTATGTCTCAGGTTCGAAATTTGGGATCCATGTATGAGATCTGTCTAAACCAAATTAATTAACTTAGCTATTGTGGGTGAAAATTTTCAAAAATTACATCATTTTAAATATCTGTTTGTCTAGTTTTATGATCAAAAATTATATTTTAAAAACAGTCATTATTTTGTTTAAAAAAGGTCAAAAACCAAACCTTGCCCGAACCAGTTTTCACAAGCAGAATAGTCCCATTGAATGTCACGGATGAACCTTCATTTGAGGTTATCTCACAATGGTCTCAAAAGCAAAGTTGGTGCATTTTAAGTCTAATTTAACTGAGAACAAGTTTCATCAAAATCCAATGGTTAGATTAAAAGTTATGTTAAAAAGACGTAAACATTATCCAGGGCATCTATGTGAAACAGCCACCGCCCAACCATTTTCCGAAAGTAGAACGGTCCCATTGAAGGTCATTGATGAACCTTCATTTGAGGTCATCTCACAATGATATCAAAAGCAAAGTTAGTTCATTTTGAGTCTTATTCAACTGGGGACAAGTTTCATCAAAATCCAACGGTTAGATAAAAAGTTATGGTCGAAAACATAGCCACTGTCCAGGGCTTCTACCATGAGACAGCCACTGTCAGCATCACTTTTTTTCGAATTTCTTGAAAGTGCATGAGTTTCTAACAAATTTTGGGCATGGTCTCCTTTGTTTTGGAGCCATCCCACGATTTTTAGGCAAGAAAAAGATGAGGAGAAAAGTTTTGACATAGACACAGCCACTGCCAAAGAGAAATAAAAGAAAACAAAACCAGTCACACACATACAACTACACATTTCATGCAACCAGTTCACATGGGAGGCATTTAGGGTGAGAGTGGCTGGATCCTCCACCTCCAGCCACTTGAATCCATCAAAGAGTCCCCTTACAGTGATGAAGATCTTGCTGGACAGAGGAGAAGAAGCTGGTTAGCTTCCTTCAAAGGAGTATTGGCTGCAGGGCACTCCAACTAGAGGATGCAAGAGGAAGAAGAAGCTGAAAAAAAATGGTGTTTGTGAGGGAGAGAGAGGGCTGCGACCAGAGGAGGGAAGAGAGAGGGCTGAGCAGTTTCAGTCTTCTCCTTGGACAGATTTGGCTGAAGTTAAGTGAGTGAGTGGTTGAGTGAGTGTAGGTGAGTGTTAGCCTTAAGTGTGATTTGAGTGATGCTTAGCTAGGGAGGCTGAAAAGTGTGATAGGGCTGGCTGTTGGCTGCTGGCAGCAGTGAGGCTGTCTCTACATGAGGTGCAAGTGGTCAATGGTCACTTGATTGGATGGTTGAGGGTCATGTCAATTTACACAGTGTAGAAATACACTGTGTAATTTAACCCAGAACGCGGTTTTTACAACAAAAACTAATCGATAACTATCTAGTTTAAATTTTAGAAATTCTTTACAATTGAAAAACTTTTTTTTTTAAACAACATAAAGACACAAACTACAAATAAACACAGACAATTTTTTTTTCTACTGGCAGATGAATTCACATCTGTTTCATTAGATACTTCAAACAGAGAAATTATCTATTTTTTTTACTGATGAATTTAAACACTGAAATTTAAATTTTCATTACACCACACATCATCAACCTAAATAAAATAACACAGGTTATTTTATTTTCATCGAAACCTAAAATCAAACTAACAGTCAATTATACAGAAAAGCAACTATAGAGAATTTATTCTAGCGAATTAATTTCTATCAGTTACTTGCAGAGATTTTATATACAGATAAATATAATTATGCATATTTATATATCTAATCGAGTTGATATTTTCAGGGTGTTACAACTCTCCCACCCTTTTAGAAATTTCGTCCCCGAAATTTACTAACCTTGGAAAAGATATGGATGAGACTCCTTCATCTTATCTTCTAGTTCCCACGTTGCATCGCCTTCGCCATTGTCACTCCACAAAACCTTTACTAGAGTGATATCCTTACCCCTAAGTTGTTTCACCCTCCGATCACTAATTCGCAAGGGACTTACATCATAGGTAAGATTCTCTCTCATTTGTATTTGATCCGGTTCAATCACATGCGAAGGGTCAGGATGATACTGTCTGAGCTGAGATATGTGAAAAACAGAATGGAGATTTGAAAGATTTGGGGGTAAAGCTATTTGATAGGCCACAAGGCCAACCCTTTTGAGAATTTGGTAAGGACCAATGAATTTAGGAGAAAGTTTTCGAGATTTTAGAGCTCTGCCAACTCCGGTCATAGGCGTAACCTTCAAGAATACGTGATCTCCAACTTGGAATTCAAGAGGTTTCCTCCTTTTGTCATGATAACTCTTTTGTCGATCTTGAGAAATCTTGATCTTTTCCCTAATGGCTCTCACCTGTTCTGTTGTTTTCTGTAACATCTCAGGCCCTATTAAGAGAGACTCACCAGCCTCATACCAACTCAAGGGGGTCCTACATTTCCTACCATACAAGGCTTCAAATGGTGCCATCCCTATACTAGCATGAAAGCTATTGTTATAGGTGAACTCCACTAAGGCTAGGCACTCGTTCCAACTACGTTTTTGTTCCATCATGCAGGCTCTCAAAAGGTCTTCTAAAGATTGTATGGTTCTCTCAGTTTGACCATCTGTTTGAGGGTGGTAAGCTGAACTAAGCTTCAGTTTGGTTCCTAAGGCTTCTTGCAAACTTACCCAAAATCTAGAAGTAAAACGAGGATCTCTATCTGAAACTATGCTAGAAGGTATCCCATGCAACCTAACCACTTCCTTGATATACAAGTCAGCAAGCTTTTCCAACTTGTATTTCATGTTGATAGGTATAAAGTGAGCAGATTTCGTCAATCTATCCACAATTACCCATATGGCATCTTGACCCGATTTGGTCTTTGGCAAGCCAGAGACGAAATCCATTGAGATACCATCCCACTTCCATTCTGGAATCTCTAATGGTTGCAATTCACTGGGCGGTCTCTTATGTTCCACTTTTGCCTTCTGGCAAGTCAGACATTTTGCCACGTATTCTGCCACATCCTTCTTCAAACCGTACCACCAAAAGTTCTTCTTCAAGTCTTGGTACATCTTTGTAGAACCTGGATGAAAGCTAAGTTGACTCTTATGCGCTTCTTCCAAAATCGCTTCCTTCAACTCGCTTTCATGGGGTATACACACCCTATTCTTAAACTTGATGAGTCCATTAGCATCTTTGCTGAACTCCAGCTCTTTCCCTTCTTCTCTCAACTCCATCTTGTCTTGCAGAAACTGGTTTTCTTGTTGAGCTTCTCGAACTTGCTCCAAAAACTCGTTGGTAATCTTCAAGGTTCCTAGGAATAAACTCTGAGGCTTTACTTCCACTGCTAGGTTCATATCTCTGAACGCTTCAACCAATTCCAACTCTTTTACCATCATGGCAGACATGTGCAATGACTTTCGGCTCAAAGCGTTGGCCACTACATTTGCCTTCCCAGGATGGTATGACAGTGCGAAGTCATAGTCCTTGAGGAATTCCATCCATCGCCTTCGTCGCATGTTCAACTCCTTCTGATCAAAGAGGTACTTCAAGCTTTTGTGGTCGCTGAACACTTCAAATGTTGCCCCATACAGGGAATGATCTTTTTAGACCTCACAAAAAGAAATTATATTCTTTTTATTGTTTCACCTCCCAAACATATCGTGAAATTTTGATATTTCTACGACAATTACCAATCACATTAATAGTTTCCTTTATTAGTTTTTTATCACAAAGTTTACAATAACTTCCGCTATTAAGGATATATGCATTTTTCAATAAAATTAAACGAGATATCCTGAAATTTTGTTAGGTCTTCTCTCATTTTATGCCAATTTGGAAGGGAATGATCTTTTTAGACCTCACAAAAAGAAATTATATTCTTTTTATAGTTTCACCTCCCAAACATATCTTGAAATTTTGATATTTCTACAACAATTACCAATCACATTAAGAAGATAACAATCATATTAATAGTTTCCTTTATTAGTTTTTTTATCACAACGTTTATAATAATTTCCAATATTAATGAGAGGAGATATGCATTTTTTAATAAAATTAAACGAGATATCCTGAAATTTTGTTAGGTCTTCTTTCATTTTATGCCAATTTGGAAAGGAATGATCTTTTTAGACCTCACAAAAAGAAATTATATTCTTTTTATTATTTCACCTCCCAAACATATCTTGAAACTTTGATATTTCTACGACAATTACCAATCACATTAAAAAGATAACAATCACATTAATAGTTTCCTTTATTACTTTTTTATCACAACGTTTATAATAATTTCCATTATTGATGAGAGGAGATATGCATTTTTTAATAAAATTAAACGAGATATCCTGAAATTTTTTTAGGTCTTCTCTCATTTTATGCCAATTTGGAAGGGAATGATCTTTTTAGACCTCACAAAACGAAATTATAATGTTTTTATTGTTTCACCTCCCAAACATATCGTGAAATTTTTATATTTCTATGACAATTACCAATCACATTAAAAAGATAACAATCACATTAATAGTTTCCTTTATTAGTGTTTTATCACAACGTTTATAATAATTTCCATTATTAATGAGAGGAGATATGCATTTTTTAATAAAATTAAAGGAGATATCCTGAAATTTTGTTAGGTCTTCTCTCATTTTATGCCAATTTGGAAGGGAATGATCTTTTTAGACCTCACAAAAAGAAATTATATTCTTTTTATTGTTTCACCTCCCAAACATATCTTGAAATTTTGATATTTCTACGATAATTACCAATCACATTAAGAAGATAACAATCACATTAATAGTTTCCTTTATTAGTTTTTTATCACAACGTTTATAATAATTTCCATTATTAATGAGAGGAGATATGTATTTTTTAATAAAATTAAACGAGATATCCTGAAATTTTGTTAGGTCTTCTCTCATTTTATGCCAATTTGGAAGGGAATGATCTTTTTAGACCTCACAAAAAGAAATTATATTCTTTTTATTGTTTCACCTCCCAAACATATCGTGAAATTTTGATATTTCTACGACAATTACCAATCACATTAAAAAGATAACAATCACATTAATAGTTTCGTTTATTAGTTTTTTTATCACAAAGTTTACAATAACTTCCTCTATTAATGAAAGGATATATGCATTTTTCAATAAAATTAAACAAGATATCCTGAAATTTTGTTAGGTCTTCTCTCATTTTATGCCAATTTGGAAGGGAATGATCTTTTTAGACCTCACAAAAAGAAATTATATTCTTTTTATTGTTTCACCTCCCAAACATATCTTGAAATTTTGATATTTCTACAACAATTACCAATCACATTAAGAAGATAACAATCACATTAATAGTTTCCTTTATTAGTTTTTTTATCACAACCTTTATAATAATTTCCACTATTAATGAGAGGAGATATGCATTTTTTAATAAAATTAAACGAGATATCCTGAAATTTTGTTAGGTCTTCTCTCTTTTTATTCCAATTTGGAAGGGATTGATCTTTTTAGACCTCACAAAAAGAAATCATATTCTTTTTGTTGTTTCACCTCCCAAACATATCGTTAAATTTTGATATTTCTACAACAATTACCAATCACATTAAGAAGATAACAATCACATTAATAGTTTCCTTTATTAGTTTTTTTATCACAACGTTTATAATAATTTCCACTATTAATGAGAGGAGATATGCATTTTTTAATAAAATTAAACGAGATATCCTGAAATTTTGTTAGGTCTTCTCTCATTTTATTCCAATTTGGAAGGGATTGATCTTTTTAGACCTCACAAAAAGAAATCATATTCTTTTTGTTATTTCAGCACCCAAACATATCTTGAAATTTTGATATTTCTACAACAATTACCAATCACATTAAGAAGATAACAATCACATTAATAGTTTCCTTTATTAGTTTTTTTATCACAACGTTTATAATAATTTCCACTATTAATGAGCGGAGATATGCATTTTTTTAAAAAATTAAACGAGATATCCTGAAATTTTGTTAGGTCTTCTCTCATTTTATTCCAATTTGGAAGGGATTGATCTTTTTAGACCTCACAAAAAGAAATCATATTCTTTTTGTTGTTTCACCTCCCAAACATATCGTGAAATTTTGATATTTCTACGACAATTACCAATCACATTAAGAAGATAACAATCACATTAATAGTTTCCTTTATTAGTTTTTTATCACAACGTTTATAATAATTTCCATTATTAATGAAAGGAGATATGCATTTTTTTAACGAAATTAAACGAGATATCCTGAAATTTTGTTAGGTCTTCTCTCATTTTAGGCCAATTTGGAAGGGAATGATCTTTTTAGACCTCACAAAAAGAAATTATAATCTTTTTATTGTTTCACCCCCCAAACATATCGTGAAATTTTGATATTTCTATGACAATTACCAATCACATTGAAAAGATAACAATCACATTAATAGTTTCCTTTATTAGTTTTTTATCACAACGTTTATAATAATTTCCATTATTAATGAGAGGAGATATGCATTTTTTAATAAAATTAATGGAGATATCCTGAAATTTTGTTAGGTCTTCTCTCATTTTATTCCAATTTGGAAGGGAATGATCTTTTTAGACCTCACAAAAAGAAATTATATTCTTTTTATTGTTTCACCTCCCACGCATATCTTGAAATTTTGATATTTCTACGAAAATTACCAATCAAATTAAAAAGATAACAATCACATTAATAGTTTCCTTTATTAGTTTTTTATCACAAAGTTTACAATAACTTCCGCTATTAATGAAAGGATATATGCATTTTTCAATAAAATTAAACGAGATATCCTGAAATTTTGTTAGGTCTTCTCTCATTTTATGCCAATTTGGAAGGGAATGATCTTTTTAGACCTCACAAAAAGAAATTATATTCTTTTTATAGTTTCACCTCCCAAACATATCTTGAAATTTTGATATTTCTACAACAATTACCAATCACATTAAGAAGATAACAATCACATTAATAGTTTCCTTTATTAGTTTTTTTATCACAACGTTTATAATAATTTCCACTATTAATGAGAGGAGATATGCATTTTTTTTAAAAATTAAACGAGATATCCTGAAATTTTGTTAGGTCTTCTTTCATTTTATGCCAATTTGGAAGGGAATGATCTTTTTAGACCTCACAAAAAGAAATTATATTCTTTTTATTGTTTCACCTCCCAAACATATCTTGAAATTTTGATATTTCTACGACAATTACCAATCACATTAAAAAGATAACAATCACATTAATAGTTTCCTTTATTAGTTTTTTATCACAACGTTTATAATAATTTCCATTATTAATGAGAGGAGATATGCATTTTTTAATAAAATTAAACCAGATATCCTGAAATTTTTTTAGGTCTTCTCTCATTTTATGCCAATTTGGAAGGGAATGATCTTTTTAGACCTCACAAAAAGAAATTATAATGTTTTTATTGTTTCACCTCCCAAACATATCGTGAAATTTTGATATTTCTATGACAATTACCAATCACATTAAAAAGATAACAATCACAATAATAGTTTCCTTTATTAGTTTTTTATCACAACGTTTATAATAATTTCCATTATTAATGAGAGGAGATATGCATTTTTTAATAAACTTAAAGGAGATATCCTGAAATTTTGTTAGGTCTTCTCTCATTTTATTCCAATTTGGAAGGGAATGATCTTTTTAGACCTCACAAAAAGAAATTATATTCTTTTTATTGTTTCACCTCCCAAACATATCTTGAAATTATGATATTTCTACGATAATTACCAATCACATTAAGAAGATAACAATCACATTAATAGTTTCCTTTATTAGTTTTTTATCACAACGTTTATAATAATTTCTATTATTAATGAGAGGAGATATGAATTTTTTAATAAAATTAAACGAGATATCTTGAAATTTTGTTAGGTCTTCTCTCATTTTATGCCAATTTGGAAGGGAATGATCTTTTTAGACCTCACAAAAAGAAATTATATTCTTTTTATTGTTTCACCTCCCAAACATATCGTGAAATTTTGATATTTCTACGACAATTGCCAATCACATTAAAAAGATAACAATCACATTAATAGTTTCGTTTATTAGTTTTTTTATCACAAAGTTTACAATAACTTCCTCTACTAATGAAAGGATATATGCATTTTTCAATAAAATTAAACGAGATATCCTGAAATTTTGTTAGGTCTTCTCTCATTTTATGCCAATTTGGAAGGGAATGATCTTTTTAGACCTCACAAAAAGAAATTATATTCTTTTTGTTGTTTCACCTCCCAAACATATCGTGAAATTTTGATATTTCTACGACAATTACCAATCACATTGAGAAGATAACAATCACATTAATAGTTTCCTTTATTAGTTTTTTATCACAACGTTTATAATAATTTCCATTATTAATGAAAGGAGATATGCATTTTTTTAATGAAATTAAACGAGATATCCTGATATTTTGTTAGGTCTTCTCTCATTTTAGGCCAATTTCGAAGGGAATGATCTTTTTAGACCTCACAAAAAGAAATTATAATATTTTTATTGTTTCACCTACCAAATATATCGTGAAATTTAGATATTTTTACAACAATTTCCAATCACATTAAAAAGACAACAATCACATTAATAGTTTCATTTATTAGTTTTTTATCACAATGTTTATAATAATTTCCATTATTAATGAGAGGAGATATGCATTTTTTAATAAAACTAATCGAGATATCCGGAAATTTTGTTAGGTCTTCTCTCATTTTATGCCAATTTGGAAGGGAATGATCTTTTTAGACCTCACAAAAAGAAATTATAATCTTTTTATTATTTCACCTCACAAACATATCGTGAAATTTTGATATTTCTACGACAATTGCCAATCACATTAAAAAGATAACAATCACATTAATAGTTTCGTTTAGTAGTTTTTTTTATCACAAAGTTTACAATAACTTCCTCTATTAATGAAAGGATATATGCATTTTTCAATAAAATTAAACGAGATATCCTGAAATTTTGTTAGGTCTTCTCTCATTTTATGCCAATTTGGAAGGGAATGATCTTTTTAGACCTCACAAAAAGAAATTATATTCTTTTTATTGTTTCACCTCCCAAACATATCGTGAAATTTTGATATTTCTACGACAATTACCAATCACATTAAAAAGATAACAATGACATTAATAGTTTCGTTTATTAGTTTTTTATCACAACGTTTATAATGATTTCCATTATTAATGAGAGGAGATATGCATTTTTTAATAAAATTAAACGAGATATCCTAAAATTTTGTTAGGTCTTCTCTCATTTTATTCCAATTTGGAATGGAATGATCCTTTTAGACCTCACAAAAAGAAATTATATTCTTTTAATTGTTTCACCTCCCAAACATATCGTGAAATTTTGATATTTCTACGACAATTTCCAATCACATTAATAGTTTCTTTTATTAGTTTTTTATCACAACGTTTATTATAATTTCCATTATTAATGAGAGGAGATATGCATTTTTTAATGAAATTAAACGAGATATCCTGAAATTTTGTCAGGTCTTGTGTCATTTTATGCCAATTTGGAAGGGAATGATCTTTTTAGACCTCACAAAAAGAAATTATAATCTTTTTATTGTTTCACCTCCCAAACATATCGTGAAATTTTGATATTTCTACGACAATTACCAATCACATTAAAAAGATAACAATGACATTAATAGTTTCCTTTATTAGTTTTTTATGACAACGTTTATAATAATTTCCATTATTAATGAGAGGAGATATGCATTTTTTAATAAAATTAAACGAGAAATCGTGAGATTTTGGGAGGTCTTCTCTCAATTTATGCCAATTTGGAAGGGAATGATCCTTTTGGACCTCACAAAAAGAAATTATATTCTTTTTATTGTTTCACCTCCCAAACATATCGTGAAATTTTGATATTTCTACGACAATTACCAATCACATTAAGAAGATAACAATCACATTAATAGTTTCCTTTATTAGTTTTTTATCACATTGTTTATAATAATTTCCATTGTTAATGAGAGGAGAGATGCATTTTTTAATGAAATTAAACGAGATATCCTGAAATTTTGTTAGGTCTTCTCTCATTTTATGCCAATTTGGGTGGGAATGATCTTTTTAGACCTCACAAAAAGAAATTATAATCTTTTTATTGTTTCACGTCCCAAATGTAACCCCCTTCTAATAAATTAATCTACATCTAATATCCATACACATAAAAAAAATATCAGCCCCTACTAAACGCAAATAAACTAAACAGAATTAGGAGATCAGGATACCCAGGAAGGCCACCACGACCGCAACTCAGTCCAGTTTCCAGCCACATGTGGAATTGCCAATATCCTTCACCCCACAGATTATATAATCACAGACTATACAGCCCTGTCTAACTTATTCTGCTCACCCCAAAGATTCAATTCTCATCTGTCAAATCATTCCTCATATGTCAAATCATTACTCACCTGTCAAATCATTTCTCATCTGTCAAATCATTTTTTCATGACTGCCACAGTCCCGGTTAGTCAACATTTATTATTTCTTTTCTTTCTTTTCTTTTCTTTTCTTTCTTTTCTTTTCTTTTCTTCTTTTTCATTTTCATGGCTACCACAGTCCCAGTTAGCCAACATCAATTATTTTTCACTTGAACCTTTATAAATCCCCCAAAAAGACTCATGCATATGCAATATGTTAATAATCACAATTAAATAAGTAATTTTAAACAATCACCTACAAAAATATAAACATTTAACAATTTCCAACATCATTCACAACACAATCAAGCCAAATCAAGCAATTTCAATCCAACAACAACCCAACCAATCAATTTCAATCCATCACAACACATCATCCAATCAATCAAACATGGTTCCAAACCATTATTTCAAGCTTCTAATATCAATTATATAAAACCCCTAAATCAATTTCATCTTTTCATGGTTCTTGATCAAATCTTGAATCTAAACCTAAAAACATGTTTTTCTACATTCCAAATGGTCTAAAATGAAATTCAATGCCATGATCCTTACCTAGAATCCTTAGTTTGATGGAGAAACATTTGAATCCCTTTTCTCCCTTTCTCCTTTGTCTTCTTGAAATTTTAGGATTTTTCTCCCAAATATTTCTCTTTGACGGTATTGAATATGAGCTCTCACTAATACAAACAAATGATCTCGGAATTTAAAATTTTTTATATCAAATCGAAGGTCTTGAAATCTATTTTACAAAAAGCTATCCCACTTATAAAATCAACATCTAAAAAATTTTATAAAAATTTTCTAAGTCAGCAGCCCTGAATTTTGAGTGCTCACTGAACATAGCTCAAAGAAATGTAAATTTCTCCCACTTCCCAAACTCGTTTTGAGCTGAAATTTTTACAGTAGAAATCTAACATCCTTATCTTTCTAAAAAGATAACCCTTGCTCCCAAATTCGTTCCCTATTGTTCCCAGTAAATTTGTTTCTAACAGCCTAAGTTTCAGACTCAAAACAGAGCTCAAAAACCCTTGCCCTGTTTCTTTTCAAAAAGTTAATTTAGAAATTGGACATGAAAATTTTTGTAATTTATATGGTTAAAAAGCTTGTTTTGTCTAGTTTTTAATGGTTCAAAAACGAAAAATAAAAATTAAGCACACAAGTGAGAATTTGAGAAAAATCGAGACATGTTCCAGGGAAACTTGAAAACAGAACAGCCATTTTGAAAGCCACGGATGAACTTCAAGATGAGTTTTTCTCTCCATGGTATCAAAATAAAAGTTGTTTATTTTTGTGTCTATTTTCATTCAAAACAAATTTCATGAAAAACCAACGGTTAGATCTTCCAAAAATCACAAAATCGTGGGGGCTGTCCAGAGCTGAACGAACCAACAGCCACTGCCACACTTATTTTTGGGGTGAATTTCACATTGAAAACCTTGTCAAACAATTTTAATAAAATTTGGGCATGGTCTCCTTTGTTTTAGAAGCCTTCCCAATTAATTTAGAGATTCAAAAACAAAAAAAATCAATCCATACACACTCACACAGCCACTGTCAGGAGAATCAAATACCCATTTTTCCTCAATTTCTCAAATTCAACCACCAAGCAAAACACAACACAAACAGTAAAAGGGGCATGCATGCTGTAGGTGATTGAGCCCCCTAACTCTCAACCACCCTTAGATTAAAAATAGAATCCACAAAGAGTTTCCCTTACCTAATTGTTGATTTTCAGCCAAGAGGGAGAGGAGAAGACAAGTTGTTGGTAATGGAGAGTGTACCACCAAGCCTTGTATGCAACCAACAAAGCAAATAAAAATGGCTTCCCTTCTCCCTTGTTAGGTCTCGGCCAGGAGAAGAAAAGAGAGAGAAGAGAGCTTCCAGAACTTAAAAAAAAATAAAGAGAATGAGGGAAAGAAAGAAGCTTTAGGATAAATTTGAAACTTTGCTATTTGCAGCCACCCTTCCTCTAAGGACACCCCCTTCTCTTATTTTTTTTTTCTTTTTCTACAACTTACGGAACTTATGTAAAAGTTTCAAAAATCTCACAATAACACTATGGCCCATAACAAAACATAGAACTTAAGTTAATTATTATATCAATCAACATAATATAAATTTAGTTTGCTATTTCATTATTAATCAATCACTTAATCATACATTTAGCAAAATCACAACGTTACAATTCTCCCCAACAAGAAAATTTTCTAATTAAATCTCTCACTTTCATACTTATTGGGTTGTAATTTTCGGGGTGTTACATTAATGAGAGGAGATATGTATTTTTAATAAAATTAAACGATATATCCTGAAATTTTTTTAGGTCTTCTCTCATTTTATGCCAATTTGGAAGGGAATGATCTTTCTAGATCTCACAAAAAAAAAATTATAATCTTTTTATTATTTCACCTCCCAAACATATCCTGAAATTTTGATATTTATACGACAATTACCAATCAAATTAAAAAGATAACAATCACGTAAATAGTTTCCATTATTAGTTTTTTTATCATAACGTTTATAATAATTTCCATTATTAATGAGAGGATATATGTATTTTAATAAAATTAAACGAGATATCCTGAAATTCTTTTAGGTCTTCTCGCATGTTCTGCCAATTTGGAAGGGAATGATCTTTTTAGATCTCACAAAAAAAATTATAATCTTTTTATTATTTCACTGCCCAAACATATCGTGAAATTTTGATATTTCTACGACAATTACCAATCACATTAAAAAGATTACAATCATGTTAATAGTTTCCTTTATTAGTTTTTTATCACAACGTTTATAATAATTTCCATTATTAATGAGAAGAAATATGTATTTTTAATAAAATTAAATGAAATATCCTGAAATTTTTTTAGGTCTTCTCTCCTTTTATGCAAATTTGGAAGGGAGTGATATTTTTAGATCTCACAAAAAAAAATTATAATCTTTTTATTATTTCACCTCCCAAACATACCGTGAAATTTTTATATTTCTACGACAATTACCAATCATATTAAAAAGATAACAATCACATTAATAGTTTCATTTATTAGTTTTTTGATCACAATGTTTATAATAATTTCCATTATTAATGAGAGCAGACATGTATTCTTAATAAAATTAAACGAGATATATTGAATTTTTTTTAGGTCTTCTCTCATTTTATCCCAATTTGGAAGGGAATGATCGATTTAGATCACACAAAAAAAATTATAATCATTTTATTATTTCACCTCCCAAACATATCATGAAATTTTAATATTTTTACGATAATTATCAATCACATTAAAAAGATAACGATCACATTACTAATTTCCTTTATTAGTTTTTTTATCAGAACGTTTATAATAATTTTCATTATTAACGAAAGGAGATATGTATTTTTAATAAAATTAGACGACATATCCTGAATTTTTTTAGGTCTTCTCTGATTTTATGCAAATTTGGAAGGGAAAGATCTTTTTAGATCTCACGAAAAAAAATTATAATCTTTTTATTATTTCACCTCCCAAACATATCGTGAAATTTTGATATTTTTACGATAATTATCAATCACATTAAAAAGATAACGATCACATTACTAATTTCCTTTATTCGTTTTTTTATTAGAACGTTTATAATAATTTCCATTATTAATGAAAGGAGATATGCATTTCTAATAAAATTAAACGAGATATCCTGAAACTTTTTTATGTCTTCTCTCATTTTACGCCAATTTGGAAGGCAATGATCTTTTTACATCTCAAAAAAAAATTATAATCATTTTTTTATTTCACCTCCCATACATATCGTCAAATTTTTATATTTCTACGACAATTACCAATCACATTAAAAAGATAACAATCACATTAATAGTTTCCTTTATTAGTACTTTTATCACAATGTTTATAATAATTTCCATTATTAATGAGAGGAGATATGTACTTTTAATAAAATTAAACGAGATATCCTGAAATTTTTTTAGGTCTTCTCTCATTTTATCCCAATTTGGAAGGGAATGATCGGTTTAGATCTCACAAAAAAAAATTATAATCATTTTATTATTTCACCTACCAAACATATCGTGAAATTTTAATATTTTTACGATAATTATCAATCACATTAAAAAGATAACGATCACATTACTAATTTCCTTTATTAGTTTTTTTATCAGAACGTTTATAATAATTTCCATTATTAATGAAAGCATATATGTATTTTTAATAAAATTAAACGAGATATCCTGAAATTTTATTAGGTCTTCTCTGATTTTATGCAAATTTGGAAGGGAAAGATCTTTTTAGATCTCACGAAAAAAAATTATAATCTTTTTATTATTTCACATCCCAAACATATCGTGAAATTTTGATATTTTTATGATAATTACCAATCACATTAAAAAGATAACGATCACATCACTAATTTCCTTTATTAGTTTTTTTATTAGAACGTTTATAATAATTTCCATTATTAATGAAAGGAGATATGCATTTTGTAACGACCCATCTTCGTTACAGATTTGTTATACTAAAGATTTTATTTCATTAAATTTTAAAAACTCTCTAATTAGTTTATTGATAAAATATTGGATAATTTTTTTTTTTCCGCGATTCCCAAAACTGACAGATAAAAATTAAAGCTTAATTTATAAATATCTCTTATACAAAACTTAACTAAATAAAACTATGTGTACATACATCTTTTCGCATGATAAATACATAATACCCCTAACTGGTTCATTTTATACATAAGACCAAACAAAGAAATGGAAAGAAATGATAATGTCTTCAATCCCTCGTATGCTCTATCCACAAACTCTCCAAGAGAAAGATCCACCTAAAAACCATCTGCTCCCCCGAACACGATGTCCGAGATCATCACAGGCACGAACCACATGTGCAAACATTGCAAGGGTAAGCTTACCAAACAAAACTATACATATAAGAAAATAAGTGAATTTCCAATTATTAAGGAAAAGGACGAAAAACTAGATTTTGTATACTTCAAAATACTATATATAATAACTGAAAATGTTATACAAAACTTAGTTCATAAACATATTTATAACATGAATCATCAACAAGATCAACCACATACACCATCACCACTAATCACAATGAGTCATAACATCATAAGTCACACAATTAAAACAATTGCAGTATGATTTATGCAAATGCAGTTTTGACTCAAAATCATTTTGACCCTGCTCCATGGAGACTTCCCCTTTGAGTGTTTAGTAAGTAACTGGCCTACCATTACATACTGCAATTCAGCTATCAGCCCCTACTAAACGCGAATAAACTAAACAGAATTAGGAGGTCAGGATACCCGGAAGGTCACCACGACAGTATCTGCACTCCAGATTACGGTCCTCTGTGGAATTGCCAATATCCTTCACCCCACAGACTATATAATCACAGACTATACAGCCCTGTCTAACTTATTCTGCTCACCCCAAAGATTCAATTCTCAAATCATATTCCTTTCACATGACTACCGCAGTCCCGGTTAGTCAACAAAATCATTTCTCAATCATTTTCATTTCACATGACTACCGCAGTCCCGGTTAGTCAACTAAATCATTTCTCATATATCAACTTGTTTCTCATGACTACCGCAGTCTCGGTTAGTCAACATTTAATCTTTCTTTTCTTTCTTTTCTTTTCTTTTCTTTCTTTTCATGGCTACCGCAGTCCCGGTTAGCCAACATCAATTATTTTTCACTTGAATCTTTGTAAAACCCCCAAAAAGACTCATGCATATGCAATATGTTAATAATCACAATTAAATAAGTAATTTTAAACAATCACCTACAAAAATATAAACATTCAACAATTTCCAACATCATTCACAACACAATCAAGCCAAATCAAGCAATTTCAATCCAACAATAAACCAACCAATCAATTTCAATCCATCAAAACACATCATCCAATCAATCAAACATGATTCCAAACAATTATTTCAAGCTTCTAATATCAATTATATAAATCAATTTAATCTTTTTATGGCTCTTGATCAAATCTTGAATCTAAACCTAACAACATGTTTTTCTATATTCCAAATGGTCTAAAATGAAATTAAATGCCATGATCCTTACATTCTTAGATACGGCATCTCAGTACCCGTCATCTCCAATGGCCAGACGAACCTAACAGCCACTACCACTTTGTTTTGTGGTTTGATTTTCACATGCAAAGCTTATCAAATAATTTCAAGAAAATTTGGGCATGGTCTCCTTTGTTTTAGGAGCCTTTCCAAGTAATTTAGAGAATCAAAAACAAAAACAATCAGTCCATACACACTCACACAGCCACTGCCAGGAGAATCAAATACCCCTTTTTTTCATCAATTTTAAATTCAACCACCAATCAACTCAACATAAACAGCAAAAGGGGCAGGCATGCTATATGTGATTGAGCCCCCTAACTCTCAACCACACTTAAACTGAAAATATAAATCACAATGAAGCTTCCCTTACCTTGAATCTTTTTTCTCCTTTTCTCCTTTGTCTTCTTTAAATTTTAGGATTTTTCTCCCAAATATTTCTCTCTGAATATAAGATCTCACTGATACAAGCAATTCACATGCACAACAAATTCCAGCACTCTTTGCCCGAGGATCACATTCCTCCCGGTCTCCAATTCACAATTAATAATAGAACAATCATTAATAACCAATAATCCAATAACTCAAACTCAATCATCACAAATCATTGCATTCATATTTCTATGGAAACTTCCCTTTTTAGGTGAAATTATTCCTTAACAAGTACAATTAAAGGCATTAAAACCAAATACACAATTAATATAATTAAATTTCATGTGGACACATAGAGCTGTACACACACACCAAAAATTATTTGATGCATCATATCAATTTGAAATTTCATGAGATTTTACAGAGAAACTATACATCATTCATATTTCATCATATAAATTTATCTCACGAAAATTCAACCCACAAATATTATTTTTGAATTAAAAACAGTGGCTGGACATACTCTGTCAAACACAATTCCATATTTTTAGAAAATAGCATATCAAATTCGTTTTATGTGAAATTTTACAGAGAATATCTCCAACATGTGGACCATCACATATAATTTCCTCAGTACCAAAAATCCACCAAAAATACCTTTTTTTGAATTTCCAAATCATTATTTCTCCAGAACACAGTTTTCAATAAGAAAATGTAATTAATTACAAAAGGTACTTAAAAAATTCTGAGAAAATCCATGGATATTCCACATGGTCAAAACAGTATTACTAAATTTTCTCAAGACCAAATTCTCACAAAAAGTAATTTTCTACATTTAATTTCTCTACTGTCCAGCTTTTCGGTTTTTCCAACATTAAATAACTAAAAATACTTCCCAGGCTTTTCTGACCTTACAAAAATTCAGAGATGACCCTCATGATGCATAAAATGAACTCATGGTTCCAGTTTTCCAAAATCATGTCCCAAAATTCTTGTAAAAATCAAAACAGTTCCATTCTCAGAATCAACAGTTTTTAAAAATAATTCCGGTAAAAATAGTTACAGTGCTCAAAAAAATCTGAAAAAAATACCATGATATCCAGAGGCATCAAAACATAATAAAATGTATTTACATCCTCAAAAACCTGCACGAAAACCGAGACAAAAAATCCAGACAGTCACAGGACCCAAATCACAAGTAGCTTATTTCGGGTTTTCAAAATTATTTACATACCATCAACAACAGCCACAATCCATATTTAACAAGAAAACAAGGAAATAGCTTAGGAGAAAAAAAGAAACCCCTCCATACCTCGATGAAATCGAAATCCAATCGGTTGGTTTTGAAGCTCTAGTCTCCCTCTATGATATATCCAATTTTAATCGGTAGAAACTTTGATTTGGAGGCTCAAATATTAGAGAGAAGGAGGAGAGAGAGAGCAGAGGGTTTCAAGAGACTGGAGGAAGAAAACAGAAATGGAGAGAATTCAGAGAAAGAAGAAGCTTGGGCACGTCTCTTATTTGGGATAAATTTTCAATTTTGCTATTTGCAGCCACACTTCCTCTAAGGACACCCCTCTTCTCTTATTTTTTTTTTCTACAACTTACGGAACTTACGTAAAAGTCCCAAAAATCTCACAATAACACTATGAATTTATTTAATTTCCTTTTACGGTATTTATCAAACACTTAATATACGTTACAAAAAATCACAGTGTTACAATTCTCTCCAACAAGAAAATTTCTAATTAAATCTCTCACTTTCATACTTATTGGGTTTTAATTTTCGGGATGTTACAATACTCCCCTCCTTTTAGGAATTTCGTCCCTGAAATTCATTGAATGTAGGGTTAAGCTAAGCTAGGGCTGTAATCATCTTTGCCTACTCTCAGGCCAATCTATTTTTCTATAGCTAGTCTTAGACTTCTGCCATAAGGAAGTGTTCTTCTTAAGGGCTCGTTTCTAACTTACTATCTCTTTCTCCAACACAAAGCATAGATAAGGTCGTTCACAAAGGGTATATATGGTTTTCATCTAAGCAGATTCACTCTCAAGGCTATAGGCTCACTAACATAGAGTGGATTCGATAGAAATTTATCTAAGCTACTAGGTAGACAGTATAGCTATCTTCAAGGCAATACTTAAATCTACTCAACATTGAAGATTTAGAGTTAATGTATCCTATATAAGTTGTAGGTAAACTACTAGGTAGGCCTCTAGGTCAAGAACAAGTCTTTCACCTAAGGATTTCCCTTGAATTAAGCTTTCTAAGAGGTGACTTTGGGAAGCAACCCTATGATACAGAATTGTTTTCATTTTAGAACCCAAAAACAGATTTAGTTAACTTAGAAACAAGATTGTGAGTTCTGGTTTCATCCAAGTCGGAGTTACGGTTTGAAAACTACGCGCATTTTAAGTTTGCGATTTTAAGGAATTCTAGAAAACGATTTTCTACGCCAATTGAGCTACAGAACTTGAAATCCTTTGGGACTTGAAAACAGATTTAATATGCATTAAATGTGACCTAATGGTTTTGGTTTGACTCAAAAACTCAAAGCAGTTTGGAAATGGCGCACACTATAAGTTTGCAAAATGCATGTTTCTACAAAACTGGTTTTTCTACCAAATTCACTGTATAATGCTTAAACTCATGTGGGACCTCAAAACAGATTTAGAGGGTACTAAAACAAAGTTGTGGGCTTTGGTTTCACTCTAAAATCTCGAACGGTTTGAAAATGGCGTACGTTTCAAGTTTCAGGTTAAAAACGGCTTAGAAAAGATGTGGTTTTCAAAGGTGAATTTAAAATCCATAGGGAGAAACTTTTTAAATCCCAAAAACAGATTTTATATACCTAAAAATAGGATTGTAGGAATTGGTCTCACCTCAAAATTCATCTCGGATCAAAATCTAGGCATTTCGGGTCACTTAAGGAACTAGTTTTGGGTCAAAATGAACTTAGGGATCCAAAATGAGCTACATAAGTCCAATGACTATGAAATTTTGTGGAGAACTAGAATTTGGTAATACAAAATTGTGGAAAAAGGTTTCGTTCCGAAACTTATCCTATATAAGGAGTTATGTAGTGCCAAAATTGGCCTTTTTACCATTTTGGGTCATTTCTAAGGTACCTAAAATGTGCAATTTTGACTCTTATCATTTTGTTTTTATTTTGATAGTTTAAACTCACTATTTTGAGCATGGTATGATACTAAAACACAATGTTTAGCTATGGATTAAGGATATTGATGTTCTACTCCAATTATAGGCTTACCTAAGCACTTGTTAAGGTAAATCTAGTGATTTTGGCTAAATCTTTAAACTATACTTACTAAGTTCATCTAGATGGATTACTTGCTACTTTGTTTTTGAATAATGACTATAATTCTTAGCTCAACGACTCTTCCAACACCCTTCATACATGTCTAGACCTCAACTTTCTATGTCTAAACACTACCAAAGACTTTTCCTATAATTTTCTCACATTTTTCTCTTCATAGAAGGTATTCTAAATATGATTTAAGTCTCTAACTTACAGCTACATCCTATTATCATAATTCCAACCAAATCACCATTTGGATGATTTCTAAATTGTCTCAAACCATTCCAATCTACTATCACCAATTTAATCACTTATTGAATTCGACTTTTAACATCCAAATCACACTTTCAAACTTTGCAATCACTTACCTCCCCATCTTAAACACTCTGCTATTATTCTAGCATTTGTATCTTATTTCACCCACTAAATCATGACCTAATCATCAAGGACCATCGTGCTTACACACTACGCTTCCGCTACGTACTCTGATTCTACAAACTCGGAGTTTTGGACCTTCTTTCCCAACCACCTCAAGGATACGAACTCATACTCTCAGAACATGAAGAACAAGGACAACAACACAACTTAGACAATATTTCAAGAAATTTAGTAATAGGAGGGAAAGTCATCTCGACAGAGTCCTGAGTGCGCATCTCACAACTCTATCACGAATCATTTCTTCCTTGAAAGTTTCCATCTTGCTCGAATGCAAGAAAGATAGAAGAAGCAACTCCTCCATGTGGATCAAAAGACTCATAAGACTTGAGAACAATACATCCCCATGAAGTAAATGACTCTCATTGGGATTAAAGACAACTCAATCACCATTGATATAATTTCTCAGAACACGATCAATAAATTTATTTCCACTGGAGACATAGACACTGAAAGAAGCTCAGGTTACCACATGATTAAAAGAAACATCATGTGTAATGCATCATTCATACGGAATGAATGACCCTTCTAAGAATTGAGATATTTCATTTACATGAATAGTAGGCTACTCAAAAGTAGACTACTTGAAACATGTCCAATCGACTCATTCTTACAAGAAGAGCAATGATAAAATAAAATATCCAACATCACTATACAACTTGGAAGAGAATAGAATGCATAAGGCATTTACTCATAAGAAGTCAAAACAACTTGATAACAAGAGGGACAACTCATGCATAATGCATAGACTTCTCTATCACACTCAATCCATTATCCCACTATAGATGCCAAGGTCTTAAGGATTCCTTAAGGCAAAGCACAGTCTAGAGAAATAACCTTGTCCCTTAGGTTTTTTTTTTTTTTTTTTTTTTTTTGATGTCTAACTAATCTCAATTCTATTGGCAATTCTATGGACTATTACACATCCTTAAGATGTCGGCATTTCCTTTTA
This sequence comes from Pueraria montana var. lobata, assembly GCA_026413185.1. Lineage (NCBI taxonomy): Eukaryota > Viridiplantae > Streptophyta > Magnoliopsida > Fabales > Fabaceae > Pueraria > Pueraria montana. The sequence goes on from CM048648.1 coordinate 76,487,055, forward strand.
ACGACATTGCATCAACGATCTCACATGCCTATAATCTAACTAATCATACATTGCCACCACAGTAGTTAATGCAAGATTACGCTGTTACAAACAACTTCATATCTTACACCACCACCCACACATAGTAGGAGTAAGATTACACAACATATAGCATACAATGTTTCTTTCACCACTATTAAACAACAGTCGGTGCAAAAGCAAGCAGCTCAATCAATTCATCCTACATTGCTATTAAAGAATAGTCAATGTGGAATCACACAACATCAAACAATTCATCAATACTGTCATTAAGCGACAGCCAAACCAATCACACACAGCACAAACAATGGTTAAGTCCACACCCCAGTCTTGGTAGGACGAACTGCTCTGATACCATTATTGTAACGACCCATCTTCGTTACAGATTTGTTATACTAAAGATTTTATTTCATTAAATTTTAAAAACTCTCTAATTAGTTTATTGATAAAATATTGGATAATTTTTTTTTTCCGCGATTCCCAAAACTGACAGATAAAAATTAAAGCTTAATTTATAAATATCTCTTATACAAAACTTAACTAAATAAAACTATGTGTACATACATCTTTTCGCATGATAAATACATAATACCCCTAACTGGTTCATTTTATACATAAGACCAAACAAAGAAATGGAAAGAAATGATAATGTCTTCAATCCCTCGTATGCTCTATCCACAAACTCTCCAAGAGAAAGATCCACCTAAAAACCATCTGCTCCCCCGAACACGATGTCCGAGATCATCACAGGCACGAACCACATGTGCAAACATTGCAAGGGTAAGCTTACCAAACAAAACTATACATATAAGAAAATAAGTGAATTTCCAATTATTAAGGAAAAGGACGAAAAACTAGATTTTGTATACTTCAAAATACTATATATAATAACTGAAAATGTTATACAAAACTTAGTTCATAAACATATTTATAACATGAATCATCAACAAGATCAACCACATACACCATCACCACTAATCACAATGAGTCATAACATCATAAGTCACACAATTAAAACAATTGCAGTATGATTTATGCAAATGCAGTTTTGACTCAAAATCATTTTGACCCTGCTCCATGGAGACTTCCCCTTTGAGTGTTTAGTAAGTAACTGGCCTACCATTACATACTGCAATTCAGCTATCAGCCCCTACTAAACGCGAATAAACTAAACAGAATTAGGAGGTCAGGATACCCGGAAGGTCACCACGACAGTATCTGCACTCCAGATTACGGTCCTCTGTGGAATTGCCAATATCCTTCACCCCACAGACTATATAATCACAGACTATACAGCCCTGTCTAACTTATTCTGCTCACCCCAAAGATTCAATTCTCAAATCATATTCCTTTCACATGACTACCGCAGTCCCGGTTAGTCAACAAAATCATTTCTCAATCATTTTCATTTCACATGACTACCGCAGTCCCGGTTAGTCAACTAAATCATTTCTCATATATCAACTTGTTTCTCATGACTACCGCAGTCTCGGTTAGTCAACATTTAATCTTTCTTTTCTTTCTTTTCTTTTCTTTTCTTTCTTTTCATGGCTACCGCAGTCCCGGTTAGCCAACATCAATTATTTTTCACTTGAATCTTTGTAAAACCCCCAAAAAGACTCATGCATATGCAATATGTTAATAATCACAATTAAATAAGTAATTTTAAACAATCACCTACAAAAATATAAACATTCAACAATTTCCAACATCATTCACAACACAATCAAGCCAAATCAAGCAATTTCAATCCAACAATAAACCAACCAATCAATTTCAATCCATCAAAACACATCATCCAATCAATCAAACATGATTCCAAACAATTATTTCAAGCTTCTAATATCAATTATATAAATCAATTTAATCTTTTTATGGCTCTTGATCAAATCTTGAATCTAAACCTAACAACATGTTTTTCTATATTCCAAATGGTCTAAAATGAAATTAAATGCCATGATCCTTACATTCTTAGATACGGCATCTCAGTACCCGTCATCTCCAATGGCCAGACGAACCTAACAGCCACTACCACTTTGTTTTGTGGTTTGATTTTCACATGCAAAGCTTATCAAATAATTTCAAGAAAATTTGGGCATGGTCTCCTTTGTTTTAGGAGCCTTTCCAAGTAATTTAGAGAATCAAAAACAAAAACAATCAGTCCATACACACTCACACAGCCACTGCCAGGAGAATCAAATACCCCTTTTTTTCATCAATTTTAAATTCAACCACCAATCAACTCAACATAAACAGCAAAAGGGGCAGGCATGCTATATGTGATTGAGCCCCCTAACTCTCAACCACACTTAAACTGAAAATATAAATCACAATGAAGCTTCCCTTACCTTGAATCTTTTTTCTCCTTTTCTCCTTTGTCTTCTTTAAATTTTAGGATTTTTCTCCCAAATATTTCTCTCTGAATATAAGATCTCACTGATACAAGCAATTCACATGCACAACAAATTCCAGCACTCTTTGCCCGAGGATCACATTCCTCCCGGTCTCCAATTCACAATTAATAATAGAACAATCATTAATAACCAATAATCCAATAACTCAAACTCAATCATCACAAATCATTGCATTCATATTTCTATGGAAACTTCCCTTTTTAGGTGAAATTATTCCTTAACAAGTACAATTAAAGGCATTAAAACCAAATACACAATTAATATAATTAAATTTCATGTGGACACATAGAGCTGTACACACACACCAAAAATTATTTGATGCATCATATCAATTTGAAATTTCATGAGATTTTACAGAGAAACTATACATCATTCATATTTCATCATATAAATTTATCTCACGAAAATTCAACCCACAAATATTATTTTTGAATTAAAAACAGTGGCTGGACATACTCTGTCAAACACAATTCCATATTTTTAGAAAATAGCATATCAAATTCGTTTTATGTGAAATTTTACAGAGAATATCTCCAACATGTGGACCATCACATATAATTTCCTCAGTACCAAAAATCCACCAAAAATACCTTTTTTTGAATTTCCAAATCATTATTTCTCCAGAACACAGTTTTCAATAAGAAAATGTAATTAATTACAAAAGGTACTTAAAAAAATTCTGAGAAAATCCATGGATATTCCACATGGTCAAAACAGTATTACTAAATTTTCTCAAGACCAAATTCTCACAAAAAGTAATTTTCTACATTTAATTTCTCTACTGTCCAGCTTTTCGGTTTTTCCAACATTAAATAACTAAAAATACTTCCCAGGCTTTTCTGACCTTACAAAAATTCAGAGATGACCCTCATGATGCATAAAATGAACTCATGGTTCCAGTTTTCCAAAATCATGTCCCAAAATTCTTGTAAAAATCAAAACAGTTCCATTCTCAGAATCAACAGTTTTTAAAAATAATTCCGGTAAAAATAGTTACAGTGCTCAAAAAAATCTGAAAAAAATACCATGATATCCAGAGGCATCAAAACATAATAAAATGTATTTACATCCTCAAAAACCTGCACGAAAACCGAGACAAAAAATCCAGACAGTCACAGGACCCAAATCACAAGTAGCTTATTTCGGGTTTTCAAAATTATTTACATACCATCAACAACAGCCACAATCCATATTTAACAAGAAAACAAGGAAATAGCTTAGGAGAAAAAAAGAAACCCCTCCATACCTCGATGAAATCGAAATCCAATCGGTTGGTTTTGAAGCTCTAGTCTCCCTCTATGATATATCCAATTTTAATCGGTAGAAACTTTGATTTGGAGGCTCAAATATTAGAGAGAAGGAGGAGAGAGAGAGCAGAGGGTTTCGAGAGACTGGAGGAAGAAAACAGAAATGGAGAGAATTCAGAGAAAGAAGAAGCTTGGGCACGTCTCTTATTTGGGATAAATTTTCAATTTTGCTATTTGCAGCCACACTTCCTCTAAGGACACCCCTCTTCTCTTATTTTTTTTTTTTACAACTTACGGAACTTACGTAAAAGTCCCAAAAATCTCACAATAACACTATGAATTTATTTAATTTCCTTTTACGGTATTTATCAAACACTTAATATACGTTACAAAAAATCACAGTGTTACAATTCTCTCCAACAAGAAAATTTCTAATTAAATCTCTCACTTTCATACTTATTGGGTTTTAATTTTCGGGATGTTACACATTTCTAATAAAATTAAATGAGATATCCTGAATTTTTTAGGCCTTCTCTCATTTTGCGCCAATTTGGAAGGCAATGATCTTTTTAGATCTCAAAAAAAATTATAATCATTTTTTTATTTCACCTCCCAAACATATCGTGAAATTTTTATATTTCTACGACAATTACCAATCACATTAAAAATATAACAATCACATTAATAGTTTCCTTTATTAGTATTTTTATCACAATGTTTATAATAATTTCCATTGTTAATGAGAGGAGATATGTATTTTTAATAAAATTAAACGAGATATCCTGAAATTTTTTTAGATCTTCTCTCATTTTATGCCAATTTGGAAGGGAATGATCTTTTTAGATCTCACAAAAAAAAATTATGATCTTTTTATTATTCACCTTCCAAACATATCATGAAATTTTGATATTTATACGACAATTACCAATCACATTAAAAAGATAACAATCACGTTAATAGTTTCCACTATTAGTTTTTTTTATCACGACATTTATAATAATTTCCATTATTAATGAGAGGAGATATGTATTTTTAATAAAATTAAACAAGATATCCTAAATTTTTTACGTCTTCTCTCATTTTATGCCAATTTAGAAGGGAATGATCTTTTTCGATCTCACAAAAAAATTATAATATTTTTATTATTTCAGCTCCCAAACATATCGTGAAATTTTGATATTTATACGACAATTACCAATCACATTAAAAAGATAACAATCACCTTAATAGTTTCCATTATTAGTTTTTTTTTATCACAACGTTTATAATAATTTCCGTTATTAATGAGAGGAGATACGTATTTTTAGTAAATTTAAACGAGATATCCTCAAATTTTTTTAGGTCTTCTCTCATTTTCTGCCAATTTGGAAGGGAATGATCTTTTTAGATCTCACAAAAAAAATTATAATCTTTTTATTATTTTACCGCCCAAACATATCGTGAAATTTTTATATTTCTACGACAATTACCAATCACATTAAAAAGATAACAATCACATTAATAGTTTCCTTTATTAGTTTTTTTATCACAATGTTTATAACAATTTCCATTATTAATGAGAGGAGATATGTATTTTTAATAAAATTAAATGAGATATCCTGAAAATTTTTTAGGTCCTCTCTCATTTTATGCCAATTTGGAAGGGAATGATCTTTTTAGATCTCACAAAAAAATTATAATCTTTTTCTTATTTCACCTCTCAAACATATCGTGAAATTTTGATATTTCTACGACAATTACCAATCACATTAAAAAGATAACAATCACGTTAATAGTATCCTTTATTAGTTTTTTTTATCACAACATTTATAATAATTTCCATTATTAATGAGAGGAGATATGTATTTTTAATAAAATTAAATGAGATATCCTGAAATTGTTTTAGGTCCTCTCTCATTTTATGCCAATTTGGAAGTGAATGATCTCTTTAGATCTCACAAAAAAAATTATGATCTTTTTCTTATTTTACCTCCCAAACATATCGTGAAATTTTGATATTTCTATGACAATTACCAATCACATTAAAAAGATAACAATCACGTTAATAGTATCCTTAATTAGTTTTTTTATCACAACGTTTATAATAACTTCCATTATTAATGAGAGGAGATATGTATTTTTAATAAAATTAAACGAGATATCCTGAAATATTTTTAGTTCCTCTCTCATTTTATGCCAATTTGGAAGGGAATGATCTCTTTAGATCTCACAAAAAAAATTATAATCTTTTTATTATTTCACCTCCCAAACATATCGTGAAATTTTGATATTTCTACGACAATTACCAATCACATTAAAAAGATTACAATTGTAACCCCCCTTCTAATTAATTAATTTACATCTAATATTCATAAAAAAAATCTAAATATAATAAATACAATCCATTAAAGTTCAAGATGTATCATTATAATTTTCATTATTAAAATTTATATAAATACTACTCCAAAATAATTCTAATTAATACAAATATTATATATATAACCAAAAGTACCCAGTCCTATAGCTCTGGAAAATATTTGCATCTTTAACTTCTACTTAATCTTCAAAGTACCTGCAGTCACACTCCCCTAGAATCTAGGGACAAAATTACTGGATCAGGCATTTAATTTTTCATACAATTAAAACAATTTCAAACATATACATATCATAACAAATTAATTAGTCACACACATAATTAAATGTAGCATGATTTATGCAAATGCAGTTTTTGACTCAAATTCATTTTGACCCTGCTCCATGGAGACTTCCCCTTTGAGTGTTTAGTAAGAAACTGGCCTACCATTACGTACTGCAATTCAGCTATCAGCCCCTACTAAACGCGAATAAACTAGACAGAATTAGAAGATCAGGATACCCGGAAGGCCACCACGGCAGCATCTCTGTCCAGATTACGGCCACATGTGGAATTGCCAATACCCTTCACCCCACAAACTATATAATCACAGACTATACAGTCCTGTCTAACTTACTCTGCTCACCCATTTCTCAGGACTATCATATTCTCTATTCATATTCTCAATCATCTTTTCAAATACATGACTACCGCATTCCGGTCAGTCAACACAGTTCTCTTTTCATAATCTCAATTATTTTTTCAAATACATGACTACCGCAGTCCGGTCAGTCAACACAGTCCTGGAAATCAATTCCCCCAAACATACTCATTTTTCATGACTACCGCAGTCCCGGTTAGTCAACAAAATCATTTCTCATTTAAAAACTCATTTCTCATTTGAAATCTTTGTATTTTTCAAGAACTCAGACGTATGCAATATGACAATGATGCTAATAAACAAATAATTAATATTAATCAATCACATTAAAATTATAAAATTCACTAATTAACATTATAACATCAATACCTTAATAAATTACTAACTAGTCCTTTACTAGTTAAAATTACTAAACTTTTACTAAAATAATAATTATGTATTTACTATGAAAATTGTAACCCCCCTTCTAATTAATTAATCTACATCGAATATATATAAAAAAAAAATTTCCAAATACATTCTATTAAAGTTCAAGATATATCATTATAATTTACATCCTAAAAATTTACAGAAATACTACTACAAAATAATTCTAGTTATTACAAGCATTAAAATACCCCAAAAAGTCCCCATCCTATAGCTCTGGAAGTTGCTGCATGTTTTCCATCTAACTATTCTTTAAACACCTGCAAATCAAACTTCCCTAGAATCTAGGGACAGCATTACCGGATCAGGCATTTAATTTCTCATACAATAAAACAATTTCAAACAAATACATATCATAACAATTTAATTAGTTACACACATAATTAAATGCAATATGATTTATGCAAATGCAGTTTTTGACTCAAATTCATTTTTGACCCTGCTCCATGGAGACTTCCCCTTTGAGTGTTTAGTAAGAAACTGGCCTACCATTACGCACTGCAATTCAGCAATCAGCCCCTACTAAACGCGAATAAACTAAACAGAATTAGGAGATCAGGATACCCAGGAAGGCCACCACGACCGCATCTCTGTCCAGATTACAGCCACATATGGATTTGCCAATATCCTTCTCCCCACAGACTATAACATCACAGATTTTACAGTCCTGTCTAACTTATTCTGCTCACCCAAAAACAAATCATTTCTCATCTTTCAAAACATTTCTCATGACTACCGCAGTCCCGGTTAGTCAACATCACTGATCTTTTAAAATCCATGGCTACCGCAGTCCCGGTTAGCCAACATAATTTAGTTTTCACTTGAAATCTTTTAAAAATCCCCCAAAAAGACTCATGCATATGCAATATGATGATAATCATAATTAAATAAGGAATTTTAAATAATCACATACAAATATATAAAAATTCAATAATTAACATTATAACATTGATATTTTAATAAATTATCAATTAAATCACTATTAGATAAAAATACTAAACTACCTTTAATTTTTCTAGAATTCCAATTATGTCCTCAATCTTTTTCCAAAATTCCCAATGTATCCCTACATGTGAAATGACCATTTTGCCCTTGGTTTTTCAAAAATTTGCACATAGTATCCCTTGTAAAATCAACATAACCGAATGGCCTACAAGCCATTTCCTACATCTTTTCCAAAGCAACAAAGCCAAATTCCAACCAAAAATCAACCAATTCACACTTCAATCAAAATCAACCAAACCAAAGTTCCAACCATCACAACACACCAAGAATTCAATCAAACATCATTCCAATCAATAATTTCCAATTACTAACATCAAATACACAAAACCCCTAAATCAATTTCAACTTTTCATGGTTCTAGGTCACATCTTGAATTTAACCCTACAACATGTTTTCTCCTAATTCCAAGGGTTCTAAATTGAAATTAAATGCCAAGATCCTTACCTTGAATCCTTAATTTGATGAAAAACCCTTGAATCCTTTTACTCCCTTCCTCCTTGGTCTTCTTGTCTTTTGGAATTTTGAGCTTTTTCTCCTAATTCTCTTCTCTTTGGTTGAAGGTGGTTTAAATTTTGTGAGGTTTAGATTGGTCTCTCTCTTGATTTTTAGAAGAAAAGGTGAAAAGAAAATGAAGGGCTGCTGGACAGAGAGCTCACGGGTGGAGAGTTTTTGAGAGCTAGCTTTGCTTGCTTTTTCCTTTGTGTTGATTTCTTATATTATAATTAATTTTTCTGCACCCCATTTAATTAATGTTTCACGTCCAGCTGCTGGCCAAAGGCAGTCACTTACGTGAGAATGGGGCAGCCAATTTAGCTAAGTCTCTAGCCCACTTGGACAGCCAAGAAAGTTCCCTACGTGAATTGCCATTTGCTTGGCCAAAAGTCAATAATTGTAGGCAATTTTGTAGACTTTTCTTCTTCACTCAATTTAATTAAATCTTCCCACCCAGCTGCTGTCCAAGGGTAGTAATTCACGTGAGAATGAGGCAGCCAATTTGGCTAAATTTCCAGCCCCACTTGAACGTCCCAAAATGGTGCCTTGTGTGACCTTCCAACTAGCTTGGTCAATTGGTCCAAGGTGTAGTATTTTCTAGAATATTTTTAGGGCTCTTAATTATCTTATAAACTAATTAGAATTTGAAGAAATTAACACCACCATTGGATTCCTCACTATCAAAAACCTTGGGGTAGTGTCTTACTTATCTCTTAATCCAAGTCTAATTAGCTTAATTTAGTGACATTAGAAACTTTGATTTGTCACCTTGTGATTGGTTAATACTCTAAATTTAATTTTTCTTGGTTAAACATTTTTACTAATTATTCTAAGTATATTACAATTATTAGATAATTCTATAGATGTCATACGAATTTTCTCTAAATTTTCTGCTTTAGAATTTTACCGTAATAATTTCACAGAGTTCTAACATTCAGAAAATTCTAACAATTCGGAATAAGCATTTTAATTCTTTATCTGTATATATTTTTAATCTATATTCAATTATCTTTTTATTAGGTTACAGATTTATCCAAAATGCTACACTAGAGAATTTATCCTGGACAGCTGTTTGACACACTGTCCAGTCAACAGTCAGTTTAACCAAAAACACAGATATCAGAAGATTCAGAAAGTTTTTCTGAATAGAAATGTATTAATTTTATTATGAAACTATGTATAGTAGGTTTTTATAAAATACAGTCCTGGACAGTTGTTTGACACAACTATCCGGTCAACAAGCAATTCAAAGAAAAACAAAGATATTAGAAGATTCAGAAAATTCTTCTGAGTAGAACTGTATTAATTTCATTAGGAAAATATGTACAGAAAGTTTCTATAAAATACAGTACATAATTGTTCATAATATTCATATATAAATACGTACAATTAGTAAAATAAAATGAGGATGTTACAAAAATTACTAAACTTTTACTAAAATACCAATTAAGTCTTTAATATGAAAAATTACTAAAATACCCCTATCTTTTTATAAATTTCCAATTTTGCCCTCAAAGGTGAAATTACTAAATTACCCTTACTATTTTCTAAAATTTCCCATTTTACCCTTGATCTTTTTATAAATTTCCGAATGTGTCCCTAATTCTTCTAGAATCTATGAAATTACCTAATTACCCTCAATCTTTTTATAAATTTCCAACTGTGTCCTCAAAATGTGAAATTACCTAATTACCCTTATACTTTTTAATTATTGCCGAAAATGCCCTTAAACTTTTTCTAAAATTCCCAATGTGTCCCTACATGTGAAATGACTATTTTGCCCTTGGTTAATTGAAAATTTCCACATATTATCCCTTGCAAACTAACCATGGCCGTATGGTCTTGATACCATTTCCAACAATTTTTCTCAAAATTCCAACATCAAATTCAACACAACCAAGCCAATTTCAATCAAGAACAAATCAATTCAAGGTTCAATCAATCACAATACATCATGATATCAACCAAAACATTCATTCAACCATCAAATTTCAACTTATTTTATCAAAGATATAAAAGCCCTAATTTAATTTCATCTTTTAATGTTTCTTGATCAAATCTTGAAATTAACCCTAAGGACATGTTTCTCCTACTTCCAATTTGTTTAAATTGAAATTAAATGCCAAGATCCTTACCTAGAATCCTTAGTTTGATGAAGAAATCCCTTGAACCCTTTTCTCCCTTTCTCTCTTGTCTTTTGAAATTTTTGAGATTTTCTCCCAAATCTCATCTCTTTGGCCAAAGGTATATTGAAATTTGGGAGGTTTTGGTTGGTTTAATTCTTGGAATTGGAAGAAAGGATGAAGAGAAATGGAGAAGGCAGCAGCTGCAGAACTCACGGGTTTGGGTGGGTGAGGAAAGCTAGCTTATGTGTTTGTCTTTTGGCTTTTGTGTCTTAAGTTAAAAAAAGAAATTTCTTCACCAAATTCAATTAGACTCTCACGTCCAGCAGCTGGTCCAAGGCAGCAGATTTTTTTCCATGTTTTCCAGCCACTTGTACGTTCAAGAATGTTCCCAACGTGACTTGCCAATTTGGTGACCAAAAGTCAAAAATGTAGAAAAAGGTAGATTTTTCTAGAAGGTTTTAAGGGCTTTTAATTATCTTACAAACTAATTAGAATTTGAAGAAATTAACACCACCATTGGATCCCTCACTATCAAAAACCTTGGGGTAGTGTCTTACTTATCTCTTAATCCAAGTCTAATTAGCTTAATTTAGTGACATTAGAAACTTTGATTTGTCACCTTGTGATTGGTTAATACTCTAAATCTAATTTTTCTTGGTTAAGCATTTTTAATAATTATTCTAATTATATTACAATTATTAGATAATTCTATAGATGTCATACAAATTTTTTCTGAATTTTCTGCCTTAGAATTTTATCGTAAGAATTTCTTAGAGTTCTAACTTTCATAAAATTCTAACAATTTGAAATTAGCATTTTAATTCTTTAACTGTATATATTTTTAATCTATATTCACTTACCTTTTTATTAAGTTACAGATTAGTCCAAAATTTTACACTTGAAAATTTATCCTGGACAGCTGTCTGACATACTGTCCAGTCAACAAGTAATTTCATTTCTCAACTGTATATATTTTAAATCTACATTAAATTCTTGATTTATTAGAGTACAGTTTAATCCAAAATGTTATACTGAAAATCTTATCCTGAACAGCTGTCTGACACAACTGTCCGGTCAACAAGAAATTTAGGCCTAAACAAATGTATCAAAAGACTTAGAAAATTTTGCTGAATAGAACTGTATTAATTTTATTATGAAAATATGTATAGAAAATATTCTCTAAATACAGTACGTAATTTCTTATAATATTTATAGAAAAATATTTATAAACAGTAAAATAAAAATGAGGGTGTTACAATTCTCCCCTACTAATAAAAATTCCGTCCTCGAAATTTCTAATATAACTATATTAATAATTTAGGACATTCTTCTGTCATTTTCTCCTCTAATTCCCAAGTGTCATTACCTATTATATCCTTCCAAACAACTTTAACCAGAGGAATATTCTTACCTCTCAAGTACTTAATCCTTTTGCCTTCAATTTTAGCAGACCTTGTTTTTATAGTTAGGTTTTCTGTTATCAGTTATTGATGTAACTTTCAAAAATATATGATCACTCTCTTGAAATTCTAAAGGTTTTCTTCTTTTATTTGCATAGTTTTCGGTTTGCTCTGTGCAGTTTCATTTCTCCTGAATAAATTTTACTTTCTCAGTTGTTTGCTTAATGATGTATGGCCCGATCAATAGACTTTCACCATCCTGATACCATACCAGTGGTGTCCTACAATTTCTGCCATATAAAACTTCATAAGGAGCAATACCTATACTAGAATTGTAACTATTATTATATATAAATTCTACTAAAGGTAATATATTTTCTCAGTTTCCTTTCTCTTCTAATGTACAGGCTCTTAAGAGATCTTCTAATGACTGAATAGTCCTTTCTATTTGACCATCAGTTTGAAGGTAGTATACTGAACTAAGATGTAATTTACTTCCTAAAGCTTTCTGAAATTCTTTCCAAAATTTAGAAACAAATCTAGGATCCCTATCTGATTATATACTCGTAGATACTCCTTGTAATCTAACTATTTCTTTTATGTACAATTGAGCTAAGCTTTCTAAAGAATACCTAATATTTATTGGAAGAAAATGCGTTGATTTAGTTAATCTATCTACAATTACCCAATTAGTATCACAATTCCTACTTATCCTAGGTAATCCTACCACAAAATCCATTGGTATACTATCCCACTTCCATACAGGTATCTCTAAAGGTTGTAACATGCCAGATGGTTTCTGATGTTCAATATTTGCTTTCTGACTTGTTAAACATCTAGCTACATATTCTGCTACATCTCTCTTCATCCTAGGCCACCAAAACATCCCCTTTTAAATCTTTATATTTTTGTTGTTCCAGGATGAATACTAAGTTTACTTTTGTGCCTTTCCTCCAAAATTAATTCCTTTAATTCTTGATTGTTAGGTACACAAATTCTATTTTTAAACCTAATAATTTCATCCATTCCTTAATTAAATTCTTTCTAATTTCTTCCAAAAATTCATTATTGATGGCAATCATTCCAAATGGAATTTTATCATTTTTCTTAACTGTACATAGATTTAAATCTCTAAATTATTCTATTAATTCTAATTCTTTAATCTTCATAGTTGACATATGCACAATTTTCCTACTTAAAACATCTTCTACTACATTAGGCTTTCTTGGATGATACATTAACTGAAAATCATAATCTTTAATAAACTCCATCCAGCTTCTTTGTCTCATTTCCAATTCCTTTTTGATCAAACAAATATTTTAAACTCTTATGATCACTATATACATAAAATCTTGATCCATATAAATAATGTCTCCAAATCTTCAAAGCAAAAATATAGCTGCTAACTCCAAATCATGATTAGGATAATTTCTCTCATGTGATTTCAACCGCCTAGATGCATAAGCTACCACTTTCCTATTTTACATTAACACACATCCTAACCCTAGAGATGAAACATCACAGTATACCTCCTAGGGTTCATTTGGGTCTAGTAAAACTAAAACTGGTAAGGTAGTCAATTTATGTTTCAATTCTTGAAAATTTTTCTCACACTCTCACTCCAAACAAAAGGTTGATTTTTCCTAGTTAATTTTGTTAAGGGTCCAACTATCTTAGAAAAACCTTTAATAAACCTTTTGTAATATCCATCAAATCCTAAGAACTACTAATCTCAGTTACTGTTTTAGGTCTTTCCCATTCTAAAACCACTTCTACCTTAGAAAGATCCATACTTATTCCATCTCTAGAAATTACATCTCCTAAAAATTTTACTTCCTCCAACCAAAATTCACACTTAGACAATTTAGCATATAATTTTCTATCTTTCAAAGTTTGCAATGTTATTCTAAGATGATTTTCATGTTCCTCTTTATTTTTAGAATATATTAATATATCATCTACAAATGCTACTACAAAATGATCTAAGTATGGTCCAAACACCCTATTTATATAATCCAACACTGTTGGGGCATTAGTCACTCCAAATGGCATCACTTGATATTCATAATGTCCATATCTAGTCCTAAAAGCAGTCTTGGGTATATCCTCCTTTTTACTGTAATTTGTTGGTACCCAGACCTTAAATCTATTTTAGAGAAAATTGTTGCTCCTCTAAGTTGGTCCATTAAATCATCTATTCTAGGTAAAGGATATTTATTCTTTATAGTTACTTTATTTAATTTTCTATAATCTACACATAACCTAGATCCTCCATCTTTCTTTTTAACTAATAATATTGGGGCTCACCATGGTGACACACTAGGCCTTATAAACTGTTTTTCTAATAATTCTTCCAATTGTTTCTTTAATTCAGTTAATTCCAATGGTGCCATCCTATAGGGTTGCATAGAGATTGGTCTAATACCAAGCATCAAGTCAATGCTAAATTCTATCTCTCTCTCAGGAGGTAAACCAGGAACATCATCAGAAAAAGAAAACTTCAGGATACTCATTTACAACTGGCACAGAGTCTATTTTAATTTTATCTTCCTTAGTTCCAAGAGATGATAACATGTATTTTTGAATTTCACTTTTAAATGATATTTCTTTAGGTTGGACAGGTTTAAGTCTAGAAACATCATGTTCAGGGAAAATCAAAGATTTAGAGGCACAATCTATTAGAATATGGTTGACTGCTAACCCATCCATTCCCAATATCACATCAAAGTCAATCAAAGACAAACAAATCAAGTTCACAACAAATGTTCTATCTCTGATGGTTATAACACAATTCAAACATAATTTAGAGGTTAGGGTTGATTTAAAAGTAAGCACAGAAACAAACAAAGTATAGGGTATTTTAAACATAATTAACATCCTTAACTTTTTTTAAAAATTTCTTAGGACAACTGCTACTAACTTAGCATTTGGGTCCTATTCTACTCTCTTAATCAAGGTTTAACCATCAAGAACCCTCACTTATACCTACCCACTAAGTCCTATAACATGGATCATTAATAACCTCAATTATACAAGCCTTAAATCACCACTTACACCATGGGCATGTAATTTAATAGTGTTACACCCGCAGGCCATTTTACTGCACTAGAAAAATGCACTATTTTGGTTCTAAATCATGTCCAAAACACAAAATTTCAAGTCCTAATAGTTAAGATATCAATCCTGTGACAAATTTATACTGTGATACACTGTTTCAGCCTTCAAAACACATGAAAACATCCATTGGAACAATATGGCAATAACCATACTTTCAACTTCTCATCATATTCCAAACATCAAGGTACCTTCAAAACTTTGTTTTCTTTCCTTTGTCACACTCAACCATTATCCTATAAACTCAAATATTTGGACCTCTATTCTCAACCTTGACATACTAACTCATATCTTTAGATCTCCTTTCTCAACTAACTCAAGGTATAACTCTTAAATTCACAATATAAGGAACATGTAAAATATTATAATTTAGACAATATAAAATTTTTAGCATTAGGAGGGAAAGTCATCTCGACTGAGTCCTGAGTGTGCACCCTCACAACTCTATCAAGATTTCCTTTCTTCCTTTCTGCCATCTCAACTATACTATTAGTTTCAACTCTTAAGGTTTATAACTAGCCTTCCTCTTCTCATTTCTACAAGTCTTAAAATTTTCAGTTCTAGTAACTACACTTTTTCCCATAATATTCTTAACAAACAAACAATTCTAATCAGGGTAACACAGTAGAACACCTAATAGACCTACTACTCACAAGTCCTAGAGATGCATAACCAGAGCTCTGATACCACTAATGTAACCCCCCTTCTAATTAATTAATTTCCATCTAAAATCCATAAAAAGAATTTACCATTAAAATAAATACATTCCATTAAAATTTAAAGTTTGTCATTATAATTTACATTATTAAAATTTACAGAAAATACTACTACCAATTTATTTCTAATTAATACAAAAGTATCTAAAGCCAAAAACCCCTATTCCTATAGCTCTGGAAAATATCTGCATCTTTAACTTCTAATTAATCTTCAAAATACCTGCAATTCACACTCCCCTAGAATCTGGGGACAACATTACCGGATCAGGCATTTAATTTCTCATACAATTAAAACAATTTCAAACAAATTCATATCATAACAAATTAATTAGTTACACACTTAATTAAATGCAGTATGATTTATGCAAATGCGGTTTTTGACTCAAATTCATTTTTTTGACTCAAAATCATTTTGACCCTGCTCCATGGAGACTTCCCCTTTGAGTGTTTAGTAAGAAACTGGCCTACCATTACGCACTGCAATTCAGCTATCAGCCCCTACTAAACGCGAATAAACTAGACAAAATTAGAAGATCAGGATACCCGGAAGGCCACCACGGCAGCATCTCTGTCCAGATTACGGCCACATGTGGAATTGCCAATACCCTTCACCCCACAGACTATATAATCACAGACTATACAGTCCTGTCTAACTTACTCTGCTCACCCATTTCTCAGGACTATCATATTCTCTATTCATATTCTCAATCATCTTTTCAAATACATGACTACCGCATTCCGGTCAGTCAACACAGTTCTCTTTTCATAATCTCAATTATTTTTTCAAATACATGACTACCGCAGTCCGGTCAGTCAACACAGTCCTGGAAATCAATTCCCCCAAACATACTCATTTTTCATGACTACCGCAGTCCCGGTTAGTCAACAAAATCATTTCTCATTTAAAAACTCATTTCTCATTTGAAATCTTTGTATTTTTCAAGAACTCAGACGTATGCAATATGACAATGATGCTAATAAACAAATAATTAATATTAATCAATCACATTAAAATTATAAAATTCACTAATTAACATTATAACATCAATACCTTAATAAATTACTAACTAGTCCTTTACTAGGTAAAATTACTAAACTTTTACTAAAATAATAATTATGTATTTACTATGAAAATTACTAAACTTTTACTAAAATACCAATTAAGTCTTTAATATGAAAAATTACTAAAATACCCCTATCTTTTTATAAATTTCCAATTTTGCCCTCAAAGGTGAAATTACTAAATTACCCTTACTATTTTCTAAAATTTCCCATTTTACCCTTGATCTTTTTATAAATTTCCGAATGTGTCCCTAATTCTTCTAGAATCTATGAAATTACCTAATTACCCTCAATCTTTTTATAAATTTCCAACTGTGTCCTCAAAATGTGAAATTACCTAATTACCCTTATACTTTTTAATTATTGCCGAAAATGCCCTTAAACTTTTTCTAAAATTCCCAATGTGTCCCTACATGTGAAATGACTATTTTGCCCTTGGTTAATTGAAAATTTCCACATATTATCCCTTGCAAACTAACCATGGCCGTATGGTCTTGATACCATTTCCAACAATTTTTCTCAAAATTCCAACATCAAATTCAACACAACCAAGCCAATTTCAATCAAGAACAAATCAATTCAAGGTTCAATCAATCACAATACATCATGATATCAACCAAAACATTCATTCAACCATCAAATTTCAACTTATTTTATCAAAGATATAAAAGCCCTAATTTAATTTCATCTTTTAATGTTTCTTGATCAAATCTTGAAATTAACCCTAAGGACATGTTTCTCCTACTTCCAATTTGTTTAAATTGAAATTAAATGCCAAGATCCTTACCTAGAATCCTTAGTTTGATGAAGAAATCCCTTGAACCCTTTTCTCCCTTTCTCTCTTGTCTTTTGAAATTTTTGAGATTTTCTCCCAAATCTCATCTCTTTGGCCAAAGGTATATTGAAATTTGGGAGGTTTTGGTTGGTTTAATTCTTGGAATTGGAAGAAAGGATGAAGAGAAATGGAGAAGGCAGCAGCTGCAGAACTCACGGGTTTGGGTGGGTGAGGAAAGCTAGCTTATGTGTTTGTCTTTTGGCTTTTGTGTCTTAAGTTAAAAAAAGAAATTTCTTCACCAAATTCAATTAGACTCTCACGTCCAGCAGCTGGTCCAAGGCAGCAGATTTTTTTCCATGTTTTCCAGCCACTTGTACGTTCAAGAATGTTCCCAACGTGACTTGCCAATTTGGTGACCAAAAGTCAAAAATGTAGAAAAAGGTAGATTTTTCTAGAAGGTTTTAAGGGCTTTTAATTATCTTACAAACTAATTAGAATTTGAAGAAATTAACACCACCATTGGATCCCTCACTATCAAAAACCTTGGGGTAGTGTCTTACTTATCTCTTAATCCAAGTCTAATTAGCTTAATTTAGTGACATTAGAAACTTTGATTTGTCACCTTGTGATTGGTTAATACTCTAAATCTAATTTTTCTTGGTTAAGCATTTTTAATAATTATTCTAATTATATTACAATTATTAGATAATTCTATAGATGTCATACAAATTTTTTCTGAATTTTCTGCCTTAGAATTTTATCGTAAGAATTTCTTAGAGTTCTAACTTTCATAAAATTCTAACAATTTGAAATTAGCATTTTAATTCTTTAACTGTATATATTTTTAATCTATATTCGCTTACCTTTTTATTAAGTTACAGATTAGTCCAAAATTTTACACTTGAAAATTTATCCTGGACAGCTGTCTGACATACTGTCCAGTCAACAAGTAATTTCATTTCTCAACTGTATATATTTTAAATCTACATTAAATTCTTGATTTATTAGAGTACAGTTTAATCCAAAATGTTATACTGAAAATCTTATCCTGAACAGCTGTCTGACACAACTGTCCGGTCAACAAGAAATTTAGGCCTAAACAAATGTATCAAAAGACTTAGAAAATTTTGCTGAATAGAACTGTATTAATTTTATTATGAAAATATGTATAGAAAATATTCTCTAAATACAGTACGTAATTTCTTATAATATTTATAGAAAAATATTTATAAACAGTAAAATAAAAATGAGGGTGTTACATCAGCTAACAGTCCCCACTATAAGCTAAACAGAATTAGAAGATCAGGATACCCGGAAGGCCACCACGATCGCATCTCAGTCCAGATTTTGGCCACATATGAAATTGCCAATATCCTTCACCCCACAGATTATATAATCATAGACTATACGGTCCTGTTTAACAAATTCTGCTCACCCCAAAAATCATTTCTCAAATCATATTCATTTCACATGACTACCGCAGTCCCGGTTAGTCAACAAAATCATTTTTCATATATCAACTCAATTCTCATGACTACCGTAGTCCCGGTTAGTCAACATAATTCTTTCTCATTTGAAACTTTTATAAATCCCCCAAAAAGACTCATGCAAATGAATTATGTTCATGATCGCAATTAAATAAATAATTTGTACACATTAACATACAAGAATACAAAAATTAAGCAATTTATCTTACAACATTAGTATTTTAGTAAATTATCAATTAAATCACAATTAGGTAAAATTACTAAAATACCCTTAATCTTTTTCCAAAATACCCAATATGTCCCTACATGTAAAATGACCATTTTGCCCTTGGTTTTTCAAAAATTTCCACATAGTATCCCTTGTATTTTTAGCTTGGCCGAATGGTATACACACCATTTCCAACATGTTTTCCAAAGCAACAACTTCCAATTCCAACCAAAAATCAACCAAATCACAATTCAATCAAAATTTAGCAAACCAAATTTCAACCATCACAACACATCAAAAATTCAATCAAACATCATTCCAATCCATAATTTCCAATTACTAGCATCAAAAACACAAAACCCCTAAATCAATTTCAACTTTCATGATTCTAGGTCACATATTGAATCTAACCCTACAACATGTTTTCTTCTAATTCCAAGGGTTCTAATTTGAAATTAAATGCCTAGATCCTTACCTTGATCTCTTAATTGAAGAAAAATCCTTGAATTTCTTTCTCCCTCACTCCTTGATCCTCTTGAGATTTTTGAGATTTCCTCCAATTTCTTTCTCTACTAGCCGAAATAGCTTAGGGTTTTGGAAGTTTGGATGGTTTGGTTTCTTAATTTAAGTTGAGAAGATGAAGATAAGATGAAAAAAAAAATGAAACTGCAGCTGCTGTGTTTAAAACTCATGGTTCTATTTTGTAGGAAAACTAGCTTTGGTGACTTTTCTCTTGTGTTAAGTTTTTAAGGCTTCATTTAACAAGTTATTAACCAAAATGAAGTTTCCCTTCAGGTCCAGCAGTCCCTGCACGTCCAGCAGCCCCAATTGGCCAAGGGAGATCAAGTCACCAAGCCACTTGGACATCCAAAGGAGCTTGCTTGGGTGACTTGCCTTCCAAAAGGTCAAAAGTCAACATTTGTAGGTAATTGAATGGAATTTTCTAGAATAATTTAGGGCTGTTAATTATGTTACAAACTAATTAGAATTTGAAGAAAATAACACCACCATTGGATTCCTCACTATCAAAAACCTTGGGGTAGTGTCTTACTTATCACTTAATCCAAGCCTAATTAGCTTAATTTAGTGACATTAGAAACTTTGAGTTGTCACACTTTGATTGGTTAAGGTTCTAAATTAAATTTTTCTTGTTTAAACATTTTTAATAATTATTCTAAGTATATTACTATTATTAGATAATTCTATAGATGTCCTAGGAAATTTCTCTAAATTTTCTGCCTTAGAATTTTACCATAAAAATTTCTCAAAGTTCTAACTTTTAGAAAATCCTAACAATTCGGAATAAGCATTTTAATTCTTTATCTGTATATATTTTTAATCTATATTCAATTACCTTTCTATTAAGTTATAAATGAGTCCAAAATTCCACACTTGAAAATCTATCCTGGACAGTTGTCTGACAAAGCAGTCTAGTCAACAATCAGTTTTGGCAAAAACAAAGACATTCAAAGATTCACAAAATTCTTCTGAGTAGAACTATATTAATTTCATTAAGAAAATACATACATAAGTGTTCATAATATACATATATAAATGCGTACAAATAGTAAAATGAGGATGTTACAACAATCACATTAATAGTTTCCTTTATTAGTTTTTTTATCACAACGTTTATAATAATTTCCATTATTAATGAGAGGAGATATGTATTTTTAATAAAATTAAATGAGATATCCTTAAATTTTTTTAGGTCTTCTCTCATTTTAGGCCAATTTGGAAGGGAATGATCTTTTTAGATCTTACAAAAAAAAATTATAATCCTTTTATTATTTTACCTCCCAAACATATCGTGAAATTTTTATATTTCTACAACAATTACCAATCACATTAAAAAGATAACAATCACATTAATAGTTTCCTTTATTAGTTTTTTTTATCACAATGTTTATAACAATTTCCATTATTAATGAGAGGAGATATGTATTTTTAATAAAATTAAACGAGATATCCTGAAAATTTTTTAGGTCCTCTCTCATTTTATGCCAATTTGGAAGGGAATGATCTTTTTACATCTCACAAAAAAAATTATAATCTTTTTCATATTTCACCTCCCAAACGTATTGTGAAATTTTGATATTTCAACGACAATTACCAATCACATAAAAAAGATAACAATCACGTTAATAGTATCCTTTATTAGTTTTTTTTATCACAATGTTTATAATAATTTCCATTATTAATGAGAGGAGATATGTATTTTTAATAAAATTAAACTAGAAATCCTGAAATTATTTTAGGTCCTCTCTCATTTTATGCCAATTTGGAAGAGAATGATCTCTTTAGATCTCACAAAAAAAAATTATAATATTTTTATTATTTCACCTCCCAAACATATCGTGAAATTTTGATATTTCTACGACAATTACCAATCACATTAAAAAGATAACAATCACGTTAATAGTATCCTTTATTAGTTTTTTTTATCACAACGTTTATAATAATTTCCATTATTAATGAGAGGAGATATGTATTTTTAATAAAATTAAACGAGATATCCTGAAATTTTTTTAGTTCCTCTCTCATTTTATGCCAATTTGGAAGGGAATGATCTCTTAAGATCTCACAAAAAAAATTATAATATTCTTATTATTTCACCTCCCAAACATATCGTGAAATTTTGATATTTCTACGACAATTACCAATCACATTAAAAAGATAACAATCACGTTAATAGTATCCTTTATTAGTTTTTTTATCACAACGTTTATAATAATTTCCAATATTAATGAGAGGAGATATGTATTTTTAATAAAATTAAACGAGATATCTTGAAATTTTTTTAGGTCTTCTCTCATTTTATGCCAATTTGGAAGGGAATGATCTTTTTAGATCTCACAAAAAATTTATAATCTTTTTATTATTTCACCTCACAAACATATTGTGAAATTTGATATTTATACGACAATTACCAATCACATTAAAAAGATAACAATCACGTTAATAGATTCTATTATTAGCTTTTTTATCACAATGTTTTTAATAATTTCCATTAATAATGAGAGGAAATATGTATTTTTAATAAAATTAAATGAGATATAATGAAATTTTTTTAGGTCTTCTGTCATTTTATGCCAATATGTAAGGGAATGAACTTTTTACATCTCACAAAAAAAATTATAATCTTTTTATTATTTCACCTGCCAAACATATCATTAAATTTTGATATTTCTACGACTTCACGTTAAAAAGATAACAATCACATTAATAGTTTCCTTTATTAGTTTTTTTTCACAATGTTTATAATAATTTCCAATATTAATGAGAGGAGATATGTATTTTTAATAAAAATAAAAAAGATATCCTGAATTTTTTTAGGTCTTCTCTTATTTTATGACAATTTGGAAGGGAATGATCTTTTTAGATCTCACAAAAAAAATTATCATCTTTTTATTATTTCACCTCCCAAACATATGAAATTTTGATATTTCTACGACAATTACCAATCACATTAAAAAGATAACACTCACGTTAAGAGTTTCCTTTATCACAACGTTTATAATAATTTCCATTATTAATGAGAGGAGATATGTATTTTGAATAAAATTAAACGAGATATCCTTAAATTTTTTTAGGTCTTCTCTCATTTTATGCCAATTGGGAAGGGAATGATCTCTTTAGATATCACAAAAAAAAATTATAATCTTTTTATTATTTCACCTCCCAAACATATCGTAAAATTTTTAAATTTCTATGACAATTACCAATCACTTTAAAAAGATAACAATCACATTAATAGTTTTTTTTGTCACAATGTTTATAACAATTTTCATTATTAATGAGATGAGATATGTATTTTTAATAAAATTAAACGAGATATCCTGAAATTTTTTTTGGTCTTCTCTCATTTTATGCCAATTTGGAAGGGGATGAACTTTTTAGATCTCACAAAAAAAATTATCATCCTTTTATTATTTCACCTCCCAAACATATCGTGAAATTTTGATATTTCTACGACTTCACATTAAAAAGATAACAATCACATTAATAGTATCCTTTTTTAGTTTTTTTTATCACAACATTTATAATAATTTCCATTATTAATGAGAGGAGATACGTATTTTTAATAAAATTAAACGAGATATCCTAAAATTTTTTTAGGTCCTCTCTCATTTTATACCAATTTGGAAGGGATTGATCTTTTTAGACCTCACAAAAAAAAATTATAGTCTTTTTATTATTTCATCTCCCAAACATATCGTGAAATTTTGATATTTCTACGACAATTACCAGTCACATTAAAAAGATGACAACCACGTTAATAGTTTCCTTTATTACTTTTTTTATCACAACGTTTATAATAATTACCATTATTAATGAGAGGAGATATGTATTTTTAATAAAATTAAACGAGATATCTTGAAATTTTTTTAGGTCCTCTCTCATTTTATACCAATTTGGAAGGGAATGATCTTTTTAGACCTCACAAAAAAAAATTATAATCTTTTTATTATTTCACCTCCCAAACATATCGTGAAATTTTGATATTTCTACGACAATTACCAGTCACATTAAAAAGATGACAATCACGTTAATAGTTTCCTTTATTACTTTTTTTATGACAACGTTTATAATAATTTCCCTTATTAATGAGAGGAGATATGTATTTTTAATAAAATTAAACGAGATATCTTGAAATTTTTTTAGGTCCTCTCTCATTTTATGCCAATTTGGAAGAGGATGAACTTTTTAGATCTCACAAAAAAATTATCATCCTTTTATTATTTCACCTCCCAAACATATCGTGAAATTTTGATATTTCTACGACTTCACATTAAAAAGATAACAATCACATTAATAGTTTTCTTTATTAGTTTTTTTTATCACAACATTTATAATAATTTCCATTATTAATGAGAGGAGATATGTATTTTTAATAAAATTAAAAGAGATATCCTGATAATTTTTTTAGCTCATCTCTCATTTTATGCCAATTTGGAAGGGACTGATCTTTTTAGATCTCACAAAAAAAATTATAATATTTTTATTATTTCACCTCCCAAACATATCGGGAAATTTTGATATTTCTACGACAATTACCAATCACATTAAAAAGATAACAATCACGTTAATAGTATCCTTTATTAGTTTTTTTATCACAATGTTTATAATAATTTCCATTATTAATGAGAGGAGATATGTATTTTTAATAAAATTAAACGAGATATCCTGAAATTTTTTTAGGTCTTCTCTCATTTTATGCCTGTAACCCCCTCTTTCTTATAAAACATAATTTAACTATTTAATTCATTTTATATATTTATTTCAAAGTTCTGATACGATCTCTTACAATCCAAAATATGTTCTGTAATTTACATCATTAAAATTTATATAAACACTGCTACAAAATAATTCTAACTACTACAAATTATTGTCTACCCAAAATAGTCCCATCCTATATGCTCTGGAATTTCTGCATCTTCATCATTTAACTATATCTTCAAGCACCTGCAATTCACACTCCCCTAGAATCTGGGGACAGCATTACAGGATCAGGCATTTAATTTCTCATAGAATTAAAACAATTTCAAACAAATACATATCATAACAATATAATTAGTTACACACATAATTAAATGCAGTATGATTTATGCAATGCAGTTTTTGACTCAAATTCGTTTTGACCCTGCTCCATGGAGACTTCCCCTTTGAGTGTTTAGTAAGAAACTGGCCTACCATTACGATCTGTAATTCAGCTATCAGCCCCTACTAAACGCGAATAAACTAAACAGAATTAGGAGGTCAGGATATCCAGGAAGGCCACCACGGCAGCATCTCTGTCCAGATTACAGCCACATGTGGAATTGCCAATATCCTTCACCCCACAGACTATATAATCACAGACTATACAGCCCTGTCTAACTTATTCTGCTCACCCCAAAGATTCAATTCTCAAATCATATTCCTTTCACATGACTACCGCAGTCCCGGTTAGTCAACAAAATCATTTCTCAATCATTTTCATTTCACATGACTACCGCAGTTCCGGTTAGTCAACAAAAGTCATTTCTCATAGATCAACTCAATTCTCATGACTACCGCAATCCCGGTTAGTCAACATAATTCTTTCTCAATCATTTTCATTTCACATGACTACTGCAGTCCCGGTTAGTCAACATAATTCCTTCTTTTCTTTCTTTTCTTTTCTTTTCTTTCTTTTCATGGCTACCGCAATCCCGGTTAGCCAACATCAATTATTTTTCACTTGAATCTTTATAAATCCCCCAAAAAGACTCATGCAATGAATTATGTTCATGATCACAATTAAATAAATAATTTGTACACATTAACATACAAGAATACAAAAAAATAAGCAATTTACCTTATAACATTAGTATTTTAATAATTTCCGAAAATGCCCTCAATCTTTTTCCAAAATACCCAATGTGTCCCTACATGTAAAATGACCATTTTGCCCTTGGTTTTACAAAAATTTCCACATAATATCCCTTGCATTTAGGGCTGGCCGAATGGTCTCACTACCATTCTCAACATATTTTCCAAAGCAACAAACTCCAATTCCAACCAAAATTCAATCAAATCACAAATTCAATCAAAATTCAACAAACCAAATTTCAACCATTACAACACCTTAAAAGTTCAATCAAACATCATTCCAATCCATGAATTTCAATCACAAGCATCAAAAACACAAAACCCCTAAATCAATTTCAAGTTTTCATGATTCTAGGTCAAAATTTTAATCTAACCATACAACATGTTTTCTTCTAATTCCAAGGGTTCTAATTGAAATTAAATGCCTAGATCCTTACCTTAAACTCTTTAATTGAAGAAAAAGCCTTGAATTCCTTTCTCCCTCACTCCTTGGTCTTGTATGAATTTTTGAGATTTCCTCCAATTTCTTTTCCTTTTTGCCGATTAGCTTAGGGTTTTGGAAGTTTGGATGGTTTGGTTTCTTAATTTGGGATGAGATGATGAAGTTAAGATGAAATTGAAATGAAAACTGCAGCTGCTGGGTTTGGAGAGCTCAAGGTTCTGTTTTGAGAGAAAATAGCTTGTTGTGACTTTTTCTCCTTTTACTTAAGTTAAATGCTTCTTAAAACAAATTATTAACTAAATTGGACTTTGCCTTCAAGTCCAGCTGCTGCCCTGCACGTCCAGCAGCTCATTTGGACCAAGGGAAGTCCACTTGCCAAGCCTTTCCAGCCCACTTGGACAGCCAAGGAGTTCCAAGTCACTTGCCTACCCCAAAAGTCAACATTTCAAGCACTTTGTAGAAAATTCTAGAAGGTAATTAGGGCTGCTAATTATTTTACAATGTGATTAGAATTTGAAGAAAATAACATCACCATTGGATTCCTCACTATCAAAAACCTTGGGGTAGTGTCTTACTTATCTCTTAATCCAAGCCTAATTAGCTTAATTTAGTGATCTTAGAAAAGCCTAAGTTGTCACTTTTTGATTGGTTAAGGTTCTAAATTAAAATTTTCTTGGTTAAACATTTTTAATAATTATTCTAAGTATATTACAATTATTAGATAATTCTATAGATATCCTATGAATTTTCTCTAAATTTTCTGTCTTAGAATTTTACCGTAATAATTCCTCAAAGTTCTAACTTCCAGAAAATCCTAACAATTCTGAATAAGCATTTTAATTCCTTATCTATATATATTTTTAATCTATATTCTATTACCTTTCTTTTAAGTTATAATTGAGTTCAAAATTCTATACTTGAAAATTTATCCTGGACAGCTGTCTGACATAGCAGTCCAGTCAACTATCAATTTCGGCAAAAACAAAGACATTTGGAAATTCAGAAAATTCTTCTGAGTAAAATTGTATTAATTTCATTAAGAGAATATGTACACAAGGTTTCTATAAAATACAGTGCATAAATGTTAATAATATACATATATAAATGCGTATAATTAATAAAATAGGATGTTACAATTCTCCCCTACTAATAAAAATTTCGTCCTCGAAATTTCTAATACAAATATATAACCATACAACTATACAACAAAATAACTATACAAACAAATGAGGATATGTTTCTTTCATTTTTTTTCCTCTAACTCCCATGTAGCATCACCTCTGATATCATCCCAAATAACCTTAACTAGAGAAATTTCTTTACCTCTCAGGTACTTAATCCTTCTGTCCTCAATCTTAATAGGCTTTGTTTCAAATGTTAGGTTTTCCTTTCTCTTCTAATGTACAGGCTCTTAAGAGATCTTGTAATGTCCGAATAGTCCTTTCTGTTTGACCATCAATCTTAGGGTGTTATACTAAACTAAGATATAATTTTACTTCTTAAAGCTTTCTGAAAATCTTTCCAAAAATTTAAAAACAAAGCTAGGGTCTTTATTAGACTCTATACTAGTAGGTACTCTAGATAATCTAATTATTTCCTTTAAGTACAATTAAGCTAATTTTTCTAAAGAATACCTAATATTTATTGAAAGCAAAATGTACTAATTTAGTTAATCTATCTACAATTACTCAAATGGTATCAAAATTCCTATGTGTTCTAGGTAATCCTACCACAAAATCCATTGATATACTATTCCGTTTCCATATAGGTATCTCTAAAGGATGTAACAGATCAAAGGGTTTCTGATATTCAATCTTTGCTTTCTAACATGTTAAACATCTAGCCACATATTCTGCTACATCTCTCTTCATCCTAGACCACCAAAACATTCCCTTTAAATCTTTATATATTTTTGTTGTTCTAGGATGAATACTAAGTTTACTTTTGTGCCCTTCCTTCAAAATTAATTCCTTAAATTCTTGATTATTAGGTACACAAATTCTATTTTAAACCTAATAATTATATCCATTCCTAAATTAAATTCTTTTTCCTTACCTGATCCCATTAATCCTTTCTTTTCTGGAATACATTCATCTGCATCTTGTTTCTTCCTAATTTCTTCCAAAAATTCATTAGTGATGGTAATAATTCCAAATGGAATTTTATCCTTTTTCCTAACTGTACATAGATTTAAATCTCTAAATTATTCTATTAACTCTAATTCTTTAATCCTCATAGTTGACATATGCACAATTTTCCTACTTAAAGCATCTTCTACTACATTAGCCTCTATTGGATGATACCTTAATTGAAAATCATAATCTTTAATAAACTCCATCCATCTTATTTTTCTCCTTTCCAATTTTTTTTTTTAAACAAATATTTTAAACACTTATGATCACTATATATACATCAAATATTGATCCATATAAATAATGTCTCCAAATCTTCAAAGCAAAAACTATATCTGCTAACTCCAAATCATGAGTAGGATAATTTCTCTCATGTGATTTCAACCGCCTAGATGCATAATAAGCTACCACTTTCTTATTTTATATCAACACACATCTTAACCCTAGAGATGAAACATCACAGTATACCTCATAGGATTCATTTGGGTCGGGTAAAACTAAAACTAGTGAGGTAGTCAATTTATGTTTCAATTCTTGGAAAATTTTCTCACAACTCTCACTCCAAATAAAATTCTATTAAGGGTTCAGCTATCTTAGAAAATCCTTCAATCAATCTTCTATAATATCCATCAAATCTTAAGAACTACTAATCTCAGTTATTGTCTTAGGCCTTTCCCATTCTAAAACTGCTTCTACCTTAGAAAAATCTACACTTAGTTCATCTTTAGAAATTAAATGTCCTAAAATTTTCACTTCTTCCACCCAAAATTCACACTTAGACAATTTAGCATATAATTTTCTATCTTTTAAAATTTCTAATTTTATTCTAAGATGATTTTCATGTTCTTCTTTATTTTTAGAATATATTAATATAACATCTATTCTAGATCAAGGATATTTATTCTTTATAGTTACTTTATTTAATTTTCTATAATATACACATAACCTAGATCCTCCATCTTTCTTTTTAACTAATAATACTGGGCTCACCATATGGACACACTAGGCCTTACAAACTATTTTTCTAATAATTCTTCCAATTGTTTCTTTAACTCGATTAATTTCAATAATGACATTCTATATGGTTGCATAGAAATTGGTCTAGTACCAAGCATCAAATCTATACTAAATTCTATTTCTCTTTCAGGACGCAAACCAGAAACATCATTAGGAAAAACTTCAGGATACTCATTTACAACTAGCACAGAGTCAATTTCAATTTTTATCTTCTTTAGTTCCAAGAGATGATAACATGTATTTTTGAATTTCACTTTTAAATGATATTTCCTTAGGTTGGATAAGCTTAAGTCTAGAAACATCAAGTTCAGGAAAAATCACAGATTTAGAGGCACAGTCTATTAGAATATGGTTGGCTGCTAACCCATCCATTCCTAATATCACATCAAGGTTAGTCATAGGCAAACAAATCAAATTCACAACAAATGGTCTATCTCTGATGGTTATTATACAATTCAAACATATTTTAGAGGTTAAGGTTGGTTTAGAAGTAGGTACAGAAACAAGCAAAGTATAGGGTATTTTAAACATGATTAACATCCTCAACTTACAGCTGTACTTTAGAACCCTAATTCCAACAAATCACTATTAGAAAGACTTTCAAAATACCTCACATTACTCCAATTCACTACTACCAATTTAATTGTTACTTGAATTTCCAACATCAATACACACACCTTTAGGCCTTCCAATTACTTACTCTTTCAACTTTAAAAATTCTTAGGACAACTGCTACTAACTTAGCATTTGGGTCCTATTCTACTCTCTTAATCACCACTTACACCATGGTAATGTAATTAAACAATGTTAAACCCGTAGGCTATTTTACTGCACCAGAAAAATGCACTATTTTGGTTCTAACTCATGTCTAAAACACAAAATTTCAAGTCCTAATAGTTAAGATATCAATCCTGTGACAAATTTATACTACGATACACTGTTTCAGCCTTCAAAACACATGAAAACATCCATTAGAACAATATGGCAATAACCATACTTTCAACATCTCATCATATTCCAAACATCAAGGTACCTTCAAAACTTTGTTTTCTTTCTTTTGTCAAACTCAACTATTATCCTATAAACTCAAATATTTGGACCTCTATTCTCAACCTTGATCTACGAACTCAGGTCTTTAGATCTCCTTTCTCAACTAACTCAAGATTATAAGTCTTAAATTCACAATATAAGTAACATGGAAAATAACCCAACTTGAACAATACTAATAATAATAAAATTTTAAGCATTAGGAGAGAAAGTCATCTCGACTGAGTCCTGAGTGTGCACCCTCACAACTCTATCAAGATTTCCTTTCTTCCTTTCTGCCATCTCAGCTATACTATTAGTTTCAACTCTAGGATTTATAACTAGCCTTCCTCTTCTCATTTCTACATGTCTTAAAATTTCAGATCTAGTTACTACCCTTTTTCCCATAATATTCTTAACAAACAAACAATTCTAATCAGGGTAACACAGCAAAACACCTAATAGACCCACTACTCGCAAGTCCTAGAGATGCATAACCAGAGCTCTGATACCACTAATGTAACCCCCTCTTTCTTATAAAACATAATTTAACTATTTAATTCATTTTATATATTTATTTCAAAGTTCTGATACGATCTCTTACAATCCAAAATATGTTCTGTAATTTACATCATTAAAATTTATATAAACACTGCTACAAAATAATTCTAACTACTACAAATTATTGTCTACCCAAAATAGTCCCATCCTATATGCTCTGGAATTTCTGCATCTTCATCATTTAACTATATCTTCAAGCACCTGCAATTCACACTCCCCTAGAATCTGGGGACAGCATTACAGGATCAGGCATTTAATTTCTCATAGAATTAAAACAATTTCAAACAAATACATATCATAACAATATAATTAGTTACACACATAATTAAATGCAGTATGATTTATGCAATGCAGTTTTTGACTCAAATTCGTTTTGACCCTGCTCCATGGAGACTTCCCCTTTGAGTGTTTAGTAAGAAACTGGCCTACCATTACGATCTGTAATTCAGCTATCAGCCCCTACTAAACGCGAATAAACTAAACAGAATTAGGAGGTCAGGATATCCAGGAAGGCCACCACGGCAGCATCTCTGTCCAGATTACAGCCACATGTGGAATTGCCAATATCCTTCACCCCACAGACTATATAATCACAGACTATACAGCCCTGTCTAACTTATTCTGCTCACCCCAAAGATTCAATTCTCAAATCATATTCCTTTCACATGACTACCGCAGTCCCGGTTAGTCAACAAAATCATTTCTCAATCATTTTCATTTCACATGACTACCGCAGTTCCGGTTAGTCAACAAAAGTCATTTCTCATAGATCAACTCAATTCTCATGACTACCGCAATCCCGGTTAGTCAACATAATTCTTTCTCAATCATTTTCATTTCACATGACTACTGCAGTCCCGGTTAGTCAACATAATTCCTTCTTTTCTTTCTTTTCTTTTCTTTTCTTTCTTTTCATGGCTACCGCAATCCCGGTTAGCCAACATCAATTATTTTTCACTTGAATCTTTATAAATCCCCCAAAAAGACTCATGCAATGAATTATGTTCATGATCACAATTAAATAAATAATTTGTACACATTAACATACAAGAATACAAAAAAATAAGCAATTTACCTTATAACATTAGTATTTTAATAATTTCCGAAAATGCCCTCAATCTTTTTCCAAAATACCCAATGTGTCCCTACATGTAAAATGACCATTTTGCCCTTGGTTTTACAAAAATTTCCACATAATATCCCTTGCATTTAGGGCTGGCCGAATGGTCTCACTACCATTCTCAACATATTTTCCAAAGCAACAAACTCCAATTCCAACCAAAATTCAATCAAATCACAAATTCAATCAAAATTCAACAAACCAAATTTCAACCATTACAACACCTTAAAAGTTCAATCAAACATCATTCCAATCCATGAATTTCAATCACAAGCATCAAAAACACAAAACCCCTAAATCAATTTCAAGTTTTCATGATTCTAGGTCAAAATTTTAATCTAACCATACAACATGTTTTCTTCTAATTCCAAGGGTTCTAATTGAAATTAAATGCCTAGATCCTTACCTTAAACTCTTTAATTGAAGAAAAAGCCTTGAATTCCTTTCTCCCTCACTCCTTGGTCTTGTATGAATTTTTGAGATTTCCTCCAATTTCTTTTCCTTTTTGCCGATTAGCTTAGGGTTTTGGAAGTTTGGATGGTTTGGTTTCTTAATTTGGGATGAGATGATGAAGTTAAGATGAAATTGAAATGAAAACTGCAGCTGCTGGGTTTGGAGAGCTCAAGGTTCTGTTTTGAGAGAAAATAGCTTGTTGTGACTTTTTCTCCTTTTACTTAAGTTAAATGCTTCTTAAAACAAATTATTAACTAAATTGGA
Organism: Pueraria montana var. lobata; assembly: GCA_026413185.1. NCBI lineage: Eukaryota > Viridiplantae > Streptophyta > Magnoliopsida > Fabales > Fabaceae > Pueraria > Pueraria montana. The sequence goes on from CM048648.1 coordinate 76,519,907, forward strand.
CTTTGCCTTCAAGTCCAGCTGCTGCCCTGCACGTCCAGCAGCTCATTTGGACCAAGGGAAGTCCACTTGCCAAGCCTTTCCAGCCCACTTGGACAGCCAAGGAGTTCCAAGTCACTTGCCTACCCCAAAAGTCAACATTTCAAGCACTTTGTAGAAAATTCTAGAAGGTAATTAGGGCTGCTAATTATTTTACAATGTGATTAGAATTTGAAGAAAATAACATCACCATTGGATTCCTCACTATCAAAAACCTTGGGGTAGTGTCTTACTTATCTCTTAATCCAAGCCTAATTAGCTTAATTTAGTGATCTTAGAAAAGCCTAAGTTGTCACTTTTTGATTGGTTAAGGTTCTAAATTAAAATTTTCTTGGTTAAACATTTTTAATAATTATTCTAAGTATATTACAATTATTAGATAATTCTATAGATATCCTATGAATTTTCTCTAAATTTTCTGTCTTAGAATTTTACCGTAATAATTCCTCAAAGTTCTAACTTCCAGAAAATCCTAACAATTCTGAATAAGCATTTTAATTCCTTATCTATATATATTTTTAATCTATATTCTATTACCTTTCTTTTAAGTTATAATTGAGTTCAAAATTCTATACTTGAAAATTTATCCTGGACAGCTGTCTGACATAGCAGTCCAGTCAACTATCAATTTCGGCAAAAACAAAGACATTTGGAAATTCAGAAAATTCTTCTGAGTAAAATTGTATTAATTTCATTAAGAGAATATGTACACAAGGTTTCTATAAAATACAGTGCATAAATGTTAATAATATACATATATAAATGCGTATAATTAATAAAATAGGATGTTACAATGCCAATTTGGGAGGGAATGATCTTTTTAGATCTCACAAAAAAAATTATAATCTTTTTATTATTTCACCTCACAAACATATTGTGAAATTTGATATTTATACGACAATTACCAATCACATTAAAAAGATAACAATCACATTAATAGATTCTATTATTAGCTTTTTTATCACAACGTTTATAATAGTTTCTATTATTAATGAGAGGGGATATTTATTTTTAATAAAATTAAACGAGATATCCAGAATTTTTTTTAGGTCATCTCCCATTTTATGTCAATTTGGAAGGAAATGATCTTTTTAGATCTCACAAAAAAAAATTATAATCTTTTTATTCTTTCACCTCCCAAACATATCGTGAAATTTTGATATTTCTACGACAATTACCAATCACATTAAAAGATAACAATCACGTTAATTGTAACATCCTCATTTTATTAATTGTACGCATTTATATATGTATATTATTAACATTTATGCACTATATTTTATAGAAACCTTATGTACATATTCTCTTAATGAAATTAATACAGTTCTACTCAGAAGAATTTTCTGAATTTCCAAATGTCTTTATTTTTGCCGAAATTGATAGTTGACTGGACTGCTATGTCAGACAGCTGTCCAGGGTAAATTTTCAAGTATAGAATTTTGAACTCAATTATAACTTAAAAGAAAGGTAATAGAATATAGATTAAAAATATATACAGATAAAGAATTAAAATACTTATTCAGAATTTTTAGGATTTTCTGGAAGTTAGAACTTTGAGGAATTATTACGGTAAAATTCTAAGACAGAAAATTTAGAGAAAATTCATAGGATATCTATAGAATTATCTAATAATTGTAATATACTTAGAATAATTATTAAAAATGTTTAACCAAGAAAATTTTAATTTAGAACCTTAATCAATCAAAAAGTGACAACTTAGGCTTTTCTAAGATCACTAAATTAAGCTAAATAGGCTTGGATTAAGAGATAAGTAAGACACTACCCCAAGGTTTTTGATAGTGAGGAATCCATTGGTGATGTTATTTTCTTCAAATTCTAATCACATTGTAAAATAATTAGCAGCCCTAATTACCTTCTAGAAATTTCTACAAAGTGCTTGAAATGTTGACTTTTGGGGTAGGCAAGTGACTTGGAACTCCTTGGCTGTCCAAGTGGGCTGGAAAGGCTTGGCAAGTGGACTTCCCTTGGTCCAAATGAGCTGCTGGACGTGCAGGGCAGCAGCTGGACTTGAAGGCAAAGTCCAATTTAGTTAATAATTTGTTTTAAGAAGCATTTAACTTAAGTAAAAGGAGAAAAAGTCACAAAAAGCTATTTTCTCTCAAAACAGAACCTTGAGCTCTCCAAACCCAGCAGCTGCAGTTTTCATTTCAATTTCATCTTAACTTCATCATCTCATCCCAAATTAAGAAACCAAACCATCCAAACTTCCTAAACCCTAAGCTAATCGGCAAAAAGGAAAAGAAATTGGAGGAAATCTCAAAAATTCATACAAGACCAAGGAGTGAGGGAGAAAGGAATTCAAGGCTTTTTCTTCAATTAAAGAGTTTAAGGTAAGGATCTAGGCATTTAATTTCAATTAGAACCCTTGGAATTAGAAGAAAACATGTTGTAGGCTTAGATTAAAATTTTGACCTAGAATCATGAAAACTTGAAATTGATTTAGGGGTTTTGTGTTTTTGATGCTTGTGATTGTAATTCATGGATTGGAATGATGTGTGATTGAATTTTTAATGTGTTGTGATGGTTGAAATTTGAGTTGCTTGAATTTAATTGAATTGAGATTTGGTTGAATTTTGGTTGAAATTGGAGTTTGTTGCTTTGGAAAATATGTTGAGAATGGTAGTGAGACCATTCGGGCAGCCCTAATTGCAAGGGATATTATGTGGAAATTTTTATAAAACCAAGGGCAAAATGGTCATTTTACATGTAGGGACACATTGGGTATTTTGGAAAAAGATTGAGGGCATTTTCGGAAATTATTAAAAATACTAAGGTTATAATGTAAATTGCTTAAAATTTTGTATCCTTGTATGTTAAGGTGTACAAATTATTTGTTTGATTGTGATCATGAACAAAATCCATTAGCATGAGTCTTTTTGGGGGATTTATAAAAGTATCAAATGAGAAAGAATTATGTTGACTAACCAGGACTGTGGTAGTCATGAGAATTGAGTTGATTTATGAGTAATGACTTTTGTTGACTGACCGGGACTGCGGTAGTCATGTGAAATGAAACTGATTGAGAAATGAATTGTTGACTGACCGGGACTGCGGTAGTCATGTGAAATGAAACTGATTGAGAAATGAATTGTTGACTAACCGGGACTGCGGTAGTCATGTGAAATGAAAATGATTGAGAAAGGATTTTTGGGGTGAGTAGAATTTGTTAAACAGGACCGTATAATCAGTGATTATATAGTCTGTGGGGATAAGGATATTGGCAATTCCATATGTGGCTGTAATCTGGACAGAGATGCTGCCGTGGTGGCCTTCCTGGATATCCTGATCTCCTAATTCTGTTTAGTTTATTCGCGTTTAGTAGGGGCTGATGGCTGAATTGCTGTACGTAATGGTAGGCCAGTTACTTACTAAACACTCAAAGGGGAAGTCTCCATGGAGCAGGGTCAAAACTGAATTTAAGTCAAAAATTGCATTTGCATAAATCATATTGCATTTAATTATGTGTGTAATTAATTAAATTGTTATGATGTGTAATTGTTTGAAATTGTTTTATTCTATGAGAAATTAAATGCCTGATCCTGTAATGCTGTCCCCAGATTCTAGGGGAGTGTGAATTGCAGGTGCTTGAAGATATAGTTAAATGATGAAGATGCAGAAATTCCAGAGCATATAGGATGGGACTATTTTGGGTAGACAATAATTTGTAGTAGTTAGAATTATTTTGTAGCAGTGTTTATATAAATTTTAATGATGTAAATTACAGAACATATTTTGGATTGTAAGATAACGTATCAGAACTTTGAAATAAATATATAAAATAAATTAAATAGTTAAATTATGTTTTATAAGAAAAGGGGGGTTACATTAGTGGTATCAGAGCTCTGGTTATGCATCTCTAGGACTTGTGAGTAGTGGGTCTATTAGGTGTTTTGCTGTGTTACCCTGATTAGAATTGTTTGTTTGTTAAGAATATTATGGGGAAAAGGGTAGTAACTAGATATGAAATTTTAAGACATGTAGAAATGAGAAGAGGAATGCTAGTTATAAATCCTAGAGTTGAAACCAATAGTATAGCTAAGATGGCAGAAAGGAAGAAAGAAAATCTTGATAAAGTTGTGAGGGTGCACACTCAGGACTCAGTCGAGATGACTTTCTCTCCTAATGCTTAAAATTTTATTATTATTAGTATTGTTCAAGTTGGGTTATTTTCCATGTTCCTTATATTGTGAATTTCAGAGTTATACCCTTGAGTTAGTTGAGGAAGGAGATCCAAAGGTCTAGATTCGTAGATCAAGGTTGAGAATAGGGGTCCAAATATTTGAGTTTATAGGATAATAGTTGAGTTTGACAAAAGAAAGAAAACAAAGTTTTGAAGGTACCTTGATGTTTGGAATATGATGAGATGTTGAAAGTATGGTTATTGCCATATTGTTCTAATGGATGTTTTCATGTGTTTTGAAGGCTGAAACAGTGTATTGTAGTATAAATTTGTCACAGGATTGATATCTTAACTATTAGGACTTGAAATTTTGTGTTTTAGACATGAGTTAGAACCAAAATAGTGCATTTTTCTGGTGCAGTAAAATAGCCTGCGGGTGTAACACTGTTTAATTACATTACCATGGTGTAAGTGGTGATTAAGAGAGTAGAATAGGACCCAAATGCTAAGTTAGTAGCAGTTGTCCTAAGAATTTTTTAAAGTTGAAAGAGTAAGTAATTGGAAGGCCTAAAGGTGTGTGTATTGATGTTGGAAATTAAGCCCAAGTAACAATGAAATTGGTAGTAGTGAATTGGAGTAATGTGAGGTATTTTGAAAGTCTTTCTAATAGTGATTTGTTGGAATTATGGTTTTAAAATACCGCTGTAAGTTGAGGATGTTAATTATGTTTAAAATACCCTATACTTTGTTTGTTTCTGTGCCTACTTTTAAATCAACCCTAACCTCTAAATTATGTTTGAATTGTGTTATAACCATCAGAGATAGAACATTTGTTGTGAACTTGATTTGTTTGCCTTTAACTGGCCTTGATGTGATATTAGGAATGGATTGGTTAGCAACCAACCATATTCTAATAGATTGTGCTTCTAAAACTTTAATTTTTCCTAAACTTGATGTTTCTAGACTTAAGCCTATCCAACCTAAGGAAATATTATTTAAAAGTGAAATTCAAAAATACATGTTATCATCTCTTGGAACTAAGGAGATAAAATTGAAATAGACTCTGTGCTAGTTGTAAATGAATATCCTGAAATTTTCCTGATGATGTTTCTGGTTTGCGTCCTGAAAGAGAATAGAATTTAGTATAGATTTGATGCCTGGTACTAGACCAATTTCTATGCAACCATATAGAATGTCATTATTGAAATTAATCGAGTTAAAGAAACAATTGGAAGAATTATTAGAAAAACAGTTTGTAAGGCCTAGTGTGTCCCTATGGTGAGCCTCAGTATTATTAGTTAAAAAGAAAGATGGAGGATCTAGGTTATGTATAGATTATAGACAATTAAATAAAGTAACTATAAAGAATAAATATCCTTTACCTAGAATAGATGATTTAATGGACCAACTTAGAGGAGCAACAATTTTCTCTAAAATAGATTTAAGGTCTGGGTACCAATAAATTACAGTAAAAAGGAGGATATACCCAAGACTGCTTTTAGGACTAGATATGGACATTATGAATATCAAGTGATGCCATTTGGAGTGACTAATGGCCCAGCAGTGTTGGATTATATGAATAGGGTGTTTGGACCATACTTAGATCATTTTGTAGTAGTATTTACAGATGATATATTAATATATTCTAAAAATAAAGAGGAACATGAAAATCATCTTAGAATAACATTGCAAACTTTGAAAGATAGAAAATTATATGCTAAATTGTCTAAGTGTGAATTTTGGTTGGAGGAAGTGAAAATTTTAGGACATTTAATTTCTAAAGATGAACTAAGTGTAGATTTTTCTAAGGTAGAAGCAGTTTTAGAATGGGAAAGGCCTAAGACAGTAACTGAGATTAGTAGTTCTTAAGATTTGATGGATATTATAGAAGATTGATTGAAGGATTTTCTAAGATAGCTGAACCCTTAATAGAATTTTATTTGGAGTGAGAGTTGTGAGAAAATTTTCGAAGAATTGAAACATAAATTGACTACCTCACTAGTTTTAGTTTTACCCGACCTAAATGAATCCTATGAGGTATACTGTGATGTTTCATCTCTAGGGTTAAGATGTGTGTTGATATAAAATAAGAAAGTGGTAGCTTATGCATCTAGGCGGTTGAAATCACATGAGAGAAATTATCCTACTCATGATTTGGAGTTAGCAGCTATAGTTTTTGCTTTGAAGATTTGGAGACATTATTTATATGGATCAATATTTGATGTATATATAGTGATCATAAGTGTTTAAAATATTTGTTTAAAAAAAAAAAAAAAAAATTGAAAGGAGAAAAAGAAGATGGATGGAGTTTATTAAAGATTATGATTTTCAATTAAGGTATCATCCAATAGAAGCTAATGTAGTAACAGATGCTTTAAGTAGGAAAATTGTACATATGTCAACTATGAGGATTAAAGAATTAGAGTTAATAGAATAATTTAGAGATTTAAATCTATGTACAGTTAGGAAAAAGGATAAAATTCCATTTGGAATTATTACCATCACTAATGAATTTTTGGAAGAAATTAGGAAGAAACAAGATGCAGATGAATGTATTCCAGAAAAGAAAGGATTAATGGGATCAGGTAAGGAAAAAGGATTTAATTTAGGAATGGATATAATTATTAGGTTTAAAATAGAATTTGTGTACCTAATGATCAAGAATTTAAGGAATTAATTTTGAAGGAAGGGCACAAAAGTAAACTTAGTATTCATCCTAGAACAACAAAAATATATAAAGATTTAAAGGGAATGTTTTGGTGGTCTAGGATGAAGAGAGATGTAGCAGAATATGTGGCTAGATGTTTAACATGTTAGAAAGCAAAGATTGAATATCAGAAACCCTTTGATCTGTTACATCCTTTAGAGATACCTATATGGAAACGGAATAGTATATCAATAGATTTTGTGGTAGGATTACCTAGAACACATAGGAATTTTGATACCATTTGAGTAATTGTAGATAGATTAACTAAATTAGTACATTTTGCTTTCAATAAATATTAGGTATTCTTTAGAAAAATTAGCTTAATTGTACTTAAAGGAAATAATTAGATTATCTGGAGTACCTACTAGTATAGAGTCTAATAAAGACCCTAGCTTTGTTTTTAAATTTTTGGAAAGATTTTCAGAACGCTTTAAGAAGTAAAATTTTATCTTAGTTTAGTATAACACCCTAAGATTGATGGTCAAACAGAAAGGACTATTCGGACATTAGAAGATCGCTTAAGAGCCTGTACATTAGAAGAGAAAGGAAAACCTAACATTTGAAACAAAGCCTATTAAGATTGAGGACAGAAGGATTAAGTACCTGAGAGGTAAAGAAATTTCTCTAGTTAAGGTTATTTAGGATGATATCAGAGGTGATGCTACATGGGAGTTAGAGGAAAAAAATGAAAGAAACATATCCTCATTTGTTTGTATAGTTATTTTGTTGTATAGTTGTATGGTTATATATTTGTATTAGAAATTTCGAGGACGAAATTTTTATTAGTAGGGGAGAATTGTAACATCCTCATTTTATTAATTGTACGCATTTATATATGTATATTATTAACATTTATGCACTATATTTTATAGAAACCTTATGTACATATTCTCTTAATGAAATTAATACAGTTCTACTCAGAAGAATTTTCTGAATTTCCAAATGTCTTTATTTTTGCCGAAATTGATAGTTGACTGGACTGCTATGTCAGACAGCTGTCCAGGGTAAATTTTCAAGTATAGAATTTTGAACTCAATTATAACTTAAAAGAAAGGTAATAGAATATAGATTAAAAATATATACAGATAAAGAATTAAAATACTTATTCAGAATTTTTAGGATTTTCTGGAAGTTAGAACTTTGAGGAATTATTACGGTAAAATTCTAAGACAGAAAATTTAGAGAAAATTCATAGGATATCTATAGAATTATCTAATAATTGTAATATACTTAGAATAATTATTAAAAATGTTTAACCAAGAAAATTTTAATTTAGAACCTTAATCAATCAAAAAGTGACAACTTAGGCTTTTCTAAGATCACTAAATTAAGCTAAATAGGCTTGGATTAAGAGATAAGTAAGACACTACCCCAAGGTTTTTGATAGTGAGGAATCCATTGGTGATGTTATTTTCTTCAAATTCTAATCACATTGTAAAATAATTAGCAGCCCTAATTACCTTCTAGAAATTTCTACAAAGTGCTTGAAATGTTGACTTTTGGGGTAGGCAAGTGACTTGGAACTCCTTGGCTGTCCAAGTGGGCTGGAAAGGCTTGGCAAGTGGACTTCCCTTGGTCCAAATGAGCTGCTGGACGTGCAGGGCAGCAGCTGGACTTGAAGGCAAAGTCCAATTTAGTTAATAATTTGTTTTAAGAAGCATTTAACTTAAGTAAAAGGAGAAAAAGTCACAAAAAGCTATTTTCTCTCAAAACAGAACCTTGAGCTCTCCAAACCCAGCAGCTGCAGTTTTCATTTCAATTTCATCTTAACTTCATCATCTCATCCCAAATTAAGAAACCAAACCATCCAAACTTCCTAAACCCTAAGCTAATCGGCAAAAAGGAAAAGAAATTGGAGGAAATCTCAAAAATTCATACAAGACCAAGGAGTGAGGGAGAAAGGAATTCAAGGCTTTTTCTTCAATTAAAGAGTTTAAGGTAAGGATCTAGGCATTTAATTTCAATTAGAACCCTTGGAATTAGAAGAAAACATGTTGTAGGCTTAGATTAAAATTTTGACCTAGAATCATGAAAACTTGAAATTGATTTAGGGGTTTTGTGTTTTTGATGCTTGTGATTGTAATTCATGGATTGGAATGATGTGTGATTGAATTTTTAATGTGTTGTGATGGTTGAAATTTGAGTTGCTTGAATTTAATTGAATTGAGATTTGGTTGAATTTTGGTTGAAATTGGAGTTTGTTGCTTTGGAAAATATGTTGAGAATGGTAGTGAGACCATTCGGGCAGCCCTAATTGCAAGGGATATTATGTGGAAATTTTTATAAAACCAAGGGCAAAATGGTCATTTTACATGTAGGGACACATTGGGTATTTTGGAAAAAGATTGAGGGCATTTTCGGAAATTATTAAAAATACTAAGGTTATAATGTAAATTGCTTAAAATTTTGTATCCTTGTATGTTAAGGTGTACAAATTATTTGTTTGATTGTGATCATGAACAAAATCCATTAGCATGAGTCTTTTTGGGGGATTTATAAAAGTATCAAATGAGAAAGAATTATGTTGACTAACCAGGACTGTGGTAGTCATGAGAATTGAGTTGATTTATGAGTAATGACTTTTGTTGACTGACCGGGACTGCGGTAGTCATGTGAAATGAAACTGATTGAGAAATGAATTGTTGACTGACCGGGACTGCGGTAGTCATGTGAAATGAAACTGATTGAGAAATGAATTGTTGACTAACCGGGACTGCGGTAGTCATGTGAAATGAAAATGATTGAGAAAGGATTTTTGGGGTGAGTAGAATTTGTTAAACAGGACCGTATAATCAGTGATTATATAGTCTGTGGGGATAAGGATATTGGCAATTCCATATGTGGCTGTAATCTGGACAGAGATGCTGCCGTGGTGGCCTTCCTGGATATCCTGATCTCCTAATTCTGTTTAGTTTATTCGCGTTTAGTAGGGGCTGATGGCTGAATTGCTGTACGTAATGGTAGGCCAGTTACTTACTAAACACTCAAAGGGGAAGTCTCCATGGAGCAGGGTCAAAACTGAATTTAAGTCAAAAATTGCATTTGCATAAATCATATTGCATTTAATTATGTGTGTAATTAATTAAATTGTTATGATGTGTAATTGTTTGAAATTGTTTTATTCTATGAGAAATTAAATGCCTGATCCTGTAATGCTGTCCCCAGATTCTAGGGGAGTGTGAATTGCAGGTGCTTGAAGATATAGTTAAATGATGAAGATGCAGAAATTCCAGAGCATATAGGATGGGACTATTTTGGGTAGACAATAATTTGTAGTAGTTAGAATTATTTTGTAGCAGTGTTTATATAAATTTTAATGATGTAAATTACAGAACATATTTTGGATTGTAAGATAACGTATCAGAACTTTGAAATAAATATATAAAATAAATTAAATAGTTAAATTATGTTTTATAAGAAAAGGGGGGTTACATTAATAGTTTCCTTTATTAGTTTTTTTATCACAACGTTTATAATAATTTCTATTTTTAATGAGAGGAGATATGTATTTTTAATAGAATTAAACTAGATATCCTAAAATTTTTTTAGGTCCTCTCTCATTTTATGTCAATTTGGAAGGGAATGATCTTTTTAGATCTCACAGAAAAAAATATAATCTTTTAATTATTTCACCTGCCAAACATATCATGTAATTTTGATATTTCTACGACAATTACCAATCACATTAAAAAGAAAACAATCACGTTAATAGTTTCCTTTATTAGTTTTTTTATCACAACATTTATAACAATTTCCCTTATTAATGAGAGGAGATATGAATTTTTAATAAAATTAAATGAGATATCCTGTAATTTTTTTAGGTCCACTCTCATTTTATACCAATTTCGAAGGGAATGATCTTTTTAGACCTCAAAAAAAAATTATAGTCTTTTCATTATTTCACCTCCCAAACATATCGTGAAATTTTGATATTTCTACGACAATTACCAGTCACATTAAAAAGATGACAATCATGTTAATAGTTTCCTTTATTACTTTTTTTATCACAACGTTTATAATAATTTCCCTTATTAATGAGAGGAGATATGTATTTTTAATAAAATTAAACGAGGTATCTTGAAATTTTTTTAGGTCCTCTCTCATTTTATGCCAATCACATTAAAAGGTAACAATCACGTTAAAAGTTTCCTTTATTAGTTTTTTTTATCACAATGTTTATAATAATTTCGATTATTAATGAGAGGAGATACATATTTTTAATAAAATTAAAAGAGATATCCTGAAAATTTTTTAGGTCCTCTCTCATTTTATGCCAATTTGGAAGGGAATGATCTTTTTAGACCTCACAAAAAAAATTATAAACTTTTTATTATTTCACCTGCCAAACTTATCATGAAATTTTGATATTTCTATGACATTTGCCAATCACATTAAAAAGGTAACAATCACGTTAATAGTTTCCTTTATTAGTTTTTTTTATCACAACGTTTATAATAATTTCCATTATTAATGAGAGGAGATATGTATTTTTAATAAAATTAAACGAGATATCCTGAAATTTTTTTAGGCCCTCTCTAATTTTATGCCAATTTGGAAAGGAATGATCTTTTTAGACCTCACAAAAAAAAATTATAATCTTTTTATTATTTCAGCTCCAAAACATATCGTGAAATTTTGATATTTCTACGACAATTACCAGTCACATTAAAAAGATGACAATCACGTTAATAGTTTCCTTTATTACTTTTTTTTATCACAACGTTTATAATAGTTTCCATTATTAATGAGAGGGGATATTTATTTTTAATAAAATTAAACGACATATCCTGAAATTTTTTTAGGTCCTCTCCCAATTTATGTCAATTCGGAAGGGAATGATCTTTTTAGATCTCACAAAAAAAATTATAATCTTTTTATTATTTCACCACCCAAACATATCGTGAAATTTTGATATTTCTACGACAATTACCAATCACATTAAAATATAAGAATCACGTTAATAGTTTCCTTTATTAGTTTTTTTATCACAACGTTTATAATAATTTCCATTATTAATGATTGGAGATATGTATTTTTAATAAAATTAAATGAGATATCCTGAAATTTTTTTAGGTCATCTCCCATTTTATGTCAATTTGGAAGGAAATGATCTTTTTAGATCTCACAGAAAAAAAATTATAATCTTTTTATTCTTTCACCTCCCAAACATATCGTGAAATTTTGATATTTCTACAACAATTACCAATCACTTTAAAAGATAACAATCACGTTAATAGTTTCCTTTATTAGTTCTTTTATCACAACGTTTATAATAATTTCTATTTTTAATGACAGGAGATATGTATTTTTAATACAATTAAACTAGATATCCTGAAATTTTTTTAGGTCGTCTCTCATTTTATGTCAATTTGGAAGGGAATGATGTTTTTAGATCTCACAGAAAAAAATATAATCTTTTAATTTTTTCACCTGCCAAACATATCGTGTAATTTTCATATTTCCACGAAAATTACCAATCAGATTAAAAAGAAAACAATCACGTTAATAGTTTCCTTTATTAGATTTTTTTTATCACAACGTTTATAATAATTTCCATTATTAATGAGAGGAGATATGAATTTTTAATAAAATTAAATGAGATATCCTGAAATTTTTTTAGGTCCTCTCTCATTTTATACCAATTTGGAAGGGAATGATCTTTTTAGACCTCACAGAAAAAAATTATAGTCTTTTTATTATTTCATCTCCCAAAGATATCGTGAAATTTTGATATTTCTACGACAATTACCAGTCACATTAAAAAGATGACAATCACGTTAATAGTTTCCTTTATTACTTTTTTTATCACAACGTTTATAATAATTACCATTATTAATGAGAGGAGATATGTATTTTTAATAAAATTAAACGAGATATCTTGAAATTTTTTTAGGTCCTCTCTCATTTTATACCAATTTGGAAGGGAATGATCTTTTTAGACCTCACAAAAAAAAATTATAATCTTTTTATTATTTCACCTCCCAAACATATCGTGAAATTTTGATATTTCTACGACAATTACCAGTCACATTAAAAAGATGACAATCACATTAACAGTTTCCTTTATTACTTTTTTTATCACAACGTTTATAATAATTTCCCTTATTAATGAGAGGAGATATGTATTTTTAATAAAATTAAACGAGATATCCTGAAATTTTTTTATGTCCTCTCTCATTTTATGCCAATCACATTAAAAAGGTAACAATCATGTTAATAGTTTCCTTTATTAGTTTTTTTTATCACAACGTTTATAATAATTTCATTAATAATGAGAGGAGATACGTATTTTTAATAAAATTAAACGAGATATCCTGAAATTTTTTTAGGTCCTCTCTCATTTTATACCAATTTGGAAGGGATTGATCTTTTTAGACCTCACAAAAAAAAATTATAGTCTTTTTATTATTTCATCTCCCAAACATATCGTGAAATTTTGATATTTCTACGACAATTACCAGTCACATTAAAAAGATGACAATCACGTTAATAGTTTCCTTTATTACTTTTTTTATCACAACGTTTATAATAATTACCATTATTAATGAGAGGAGATATGTATTTTTAATAAAATTAAACGAGATATCTTGAAATTTTTTTAGGTCCTCTCTCATTTTATACCAATTTGGAAGGGAATGATCTTTTTAGACCTCACAAAAAAAAAATTATAATCTTTTTATTATTTCACCTCCCAAACATATCGTGAAATTTTGATATTTCTACGACAATTACCAGTCACATTAAAAAGATGACAATCACGTTAACAGTTTCCTTTATTACTTTTTTTATCACAACGTTTATAATAATTTCCCTTATTAATGAGAGGAGATATGTATTTTTAATAAAATTAAACGAGATATCCTGAAATTTTTTTAGGTCCTCTCTCATTTTATGCCAATCACATTAAAAAGGTAACAATCATGTTAATAGTTTCCTTTATTAGTTTTTTTTATCACAACGTTTATAATAATTTCATTAATAATGAGAGGAGATACGTATTTTTAATAAAATTAAACGAGATATCCTGAAATTTTTTTAGGTCCTCTCTCATTTTATACCAATTTGGAAGGGATTGATCTTTTTAGACCTCACAAAAAAAAATTATAGTCTTTTTATTATTTCATCTCCCAAACATATCGTGAAATTTTGATATTTCTACGACAATTACCAGTCACATTAAAAAGATGACAATCACGTTAATAGTTTCCTTTATTACTTTTTTTATCACAACGTTTATAATAATTTCCCTTATTAATGAGAGGAGATATGTATTTTTAATAAAATTAAACGAGATATCCTGAAATTTTTTTAGGTCCTCTCTCATTTTATGCCAATCACATTAAAAAGGTAACAATCATGTTAATAGTTTCCTTTATTAGTTTTTTTTATCACAACGTTTATAATAATTTCATTAATAATGAGAGGAGATACGTATTTTTAATAAAATTAAACGAGATATCCTGAAATTTTTTTAGGTCCTCTCTCATTTTATACCAATTTGGACGGGATTGATCTTTTTAGACCTCACAAAAAAAAATTATAGTCTTTTTATTATTTCATCTCCCAAACATATCGTGAAATTTTGATATTTCTACGACAATTACCAGTCACATTAAAAAGATGACAATCACGTTAACAGTTTCCTTTATTACTTTTTTTATCACAACGTTTATAATAATTTCCCTTATTAATGAGAGGAGATATGTATTTTTAATAAAATTAAACGAGATATCCTGAAATTTTTTTAGGTCCTCTCTCATTTTATGCCAATCACATTAAAAAGGTAACAATCATGTTAATAGTTTCCTTTATTAGTTTTTTTTATCACAACGTTTATAATAATTTCATTAATAATGAGAGGAGATACGTATTTTTAATAAAATTAAACGAGATATCCTGAAATTTTTTTAGGTCCTCTCTCATTTTATACCAATCACATTAAAAAGGTAACAATCATGTTAATAGTTTCCTTTATTAGTTTTTTTTATCACAACGTTTATAATAATTTCATTATTAATAAGAGGAGATACGTATTTTTAATAAAATTAAACGAGATATCTTGAAATTTTTTTAGGTCCTCTCTCATTTTATGCCAATTTGGAAGAGGATGAACTTTTTAGATCTCACAAAAAAAATTATCATCCTTTTATTATTTCACCTCCCAAACATATCGTGAAATTTTGATATTTCTACGACTTCACATTAAAAAGATAACAATCACATTAATAGTTTTCTTTATTAGTTTTTTAATCACAACATTTATAATAATTTCCATTATTAATGAGAGGAGATATGTATTTTTAATAAAATTAAAAGAGATATCCTGATAATTTTTTTAGCTCATCTCTCATTTTATGCCAATTTGGAAGGGACTGATCTTTTTAGACCTCAAAAAAAAAATTATAATCTTTTTATTATTTCACCTCCCAAACATATCGTGAAATTTTGATATTTCTACGACAATTACCAATCACATTAAAAAGATAACAATCACGTTAATAGTATCCTTTATTAGTTTTTTTATCACAACGTTTATAAAAATTTCCATTATTAATGAGAGGAGATATGTATTTTTAATAAAATTAAACGAGATATCCTGAAATTTTTTTAGTTCCTCTCTCATTTTATGCCAATTTGGAAGGGAATGATCTCTTTACATCTCACAAAAAAAATTATAATATTCTTATTTTTTCACCTCCCAAACATATCGTGAAATTTTGATATTTCTACGACAATTACCAATCACATTAAAAAGATAACAATCACGTTAATAGTATCCTTTATTAGTTTTTTTATCACAACGTTTATAATAATTTCCAATATTAATAAGAGGAGATATGTATTTTTAATAAAATTAAACGAGATATCTTGAAATTTTTTTAGGTCTTCTCTCATTTTATGCCAATTTGGGAGAGAATGATCTTTTTAGATCTCACAAAAAAAATTATAATCTTTTTATTATTTCACCTCCCAAACATATCGTGAAATCTTGATATTTCTACGACAATTACCAGTCACATTAAAAGACGACAATCACGTTAATAGTTTCCTTTATTACTTTTTTTATCACAACGTTTATAATAATTTCCATTATTAATGAGAGGAGATATGTATTTTTAATAAAATTAAACGAGATATCCTGAAATTTTTTTAGGTCCTCTCTAATTTTATGCCAATTTGGAAGGGAATGATCTTTTTAGACCTCACAAAAAAAATTATAATCTTTTTATTATTTCAGCTCCAAAACATATCGTGAAATTTTGATATTTCTACGACAATTACCAGTCACATTAAAAAGATGACAATCACGTAAATAGTTTCCTTTATTACTTTTTTTTATCACAACGTTTATAATAGTTTCCATTATTAATGAGAGGAGATATGTATTTTTAATAAAATTAAACGAGATATCCTGAAATTTTTTTAGGTCCTCTCTCATTTTATGCCAATCACATTAAAAAGGTAACAATCATGTTAATAGTATCCTTTATTAGTTTTTTTTATCACAACGTTTATAATAATTTCATTATTAATGAGAGGAGATACGTATTTTTAATAAAATTAAACGAGATATCCTGAAATTTTTTTAGGTCCTCTCTCATTTTATACCAATTTGGAAGGGAATGATCTTTTTAGACCTCACAAAAAAAATTATAATCTTTTTATTATTTCAGCTCCAAAACATATCGTGAAATTTTGATATTTCTACGACAATTACCAGTCACATTAAAAAGATGACAATCACGTAAATAGTTTCCTTTATTACTTTTTTTATCACAACGTTTATAATAGTTTCCATTATTAATGAGAGGGGATATTTATTTTTAATAAAATTAAACGGGATATCCTGAAATTTTTTTAGGTCCTCTCTCATTTTATACCAATTTGGAAGGGAATGATCTTTTTAGACCTCACAAAAAAAATTATAGTCTTTTTATTATTTCATCTCCCAAACATATCGTGAAATTTTGATATTTCTACGACAATTACCAGTCACATTAAAAATATGACAATCACGTTAATAGTTTCCTTTATTACTTTTTTTATCACAACGTTTATAATAATTACCATTATTAATGAGAGGAGATATGTATTTTTAATAAAATTAAACGATATATCTTGAAATTTTTTTAGGTCCTCTCTCATTTTATACCAATTTGGAAGGGAATGATCTTTTTAGACCTCACAAAAAAAAATTATAGTCTTTTTATTATTTCATCTCCCAAACATATCGTGAAATTTTGATATTTCTACGACAATTACCAGTCACATTAAAAATATGACAATCACGTTAATAGTTTCCTTTATTACTTTTTTTATCACAACGTTTATAATAATTACCATTATTAATGAGAGGAGATATGTATTTTTAATCAAATTAAACGAGATATCTTGAAATTTTTTTAGGTCCTCTCTCATTTTATACCAATTTGGAAGGGAATGATCTTTTTAGACCTCACAAAAAAAATTATAATCTTTTTATTATTTCACCTCCCAAACATATCATGAAATTTTGATATTTCTACGACAATTACCAGTCACATTAAAAAGATGACATTCACGTTAATAGTTTCCTTTATTAATTTTTTTATCACAACGTTTATAATAATTTCCCTTATTAATGAGAGGAGATATGTATTTTGAATAAAATTAAACGAGATATCTTGAAATGTTTTCAGGTCCTCTCTCATTTTATGCCAATTTGGAAGAGGATGAACTTTTTAGATCTCACAAAAAAAATTATCATCCTTTTATTATTTCACCTCCCAAACATATCGTGAAATTTTGATATTTCTACGACTTCACATTAAAAAGATAACAATCACATTAATAGTTTTCTTTATTAGTTTTTTTTATCACAACATTTATAATAATTTCCATTATTAATGAGAGGAGATATGTATTTTTAATAAAATTAAAAGATATATCCTGATAATTTTTTTAGCTCATCTCTCATTTTATGCCAATTTGGAAGGGACTCATCTTTTTAGATCTCACAAAAAAAATTATAATATTTTTATTATTTCACCTCCCAAACATATCGTGAAATTTTGATATTTCTACGACAATTACCAATCACATTAAAAAGATAACAATCACGTTAATAGTATCCTTTATTAGTTTTTTTATCACAACGTTTATAATAATTTCCATTATTAATGAGAGGAGATATGTATTTTTAATAAAATTAAATGAGATATCTTGAAATTTTTTTAGTTCCTCTCTCATTTTATGCCAATTTGGAAGGGAATGATCTCTTTAGATCTCACAAAAAAAATTATAATATTCTTATTATTTCACCTCCCAAACATATCGTGAAATTTTGATATTTCTACGACAATTACCAATCACATTAAAAAGATAACAATCACGTTAATAGTATCCTTTATTAGTTTTTTTATCACAACGTTTATAATAATTTTCAATATTAATGAGAGGAGATATGTATTTTTAATAAAATTAAACGAGATATCTTGAAATTTTTTTAGGTCTTCTCTCATTTTATGCCAATTTGGGAGGGAATGATCTTTTTAGATCTCACAAAAAAAATTATAATCTTTTTATTATTTCACCTCCCAAACATATCGTGAAATTTTGATATTTCTACGACAATTACCAGTCACATTAAAAGACGACAATCACGTTAATAGTTTCCCTTATTACTTTTTTTATCACAACGTTTATAATAATTTCCATTTTTAATGAGAGGAGATACGTATTTTTAATAAAATTAAACGAGATATCCTGAAATTTTTTTAGGTCCTCTCTCATTTTATGCCAATTAGGAAGGGAATGATCTTTTTAGACCTCACAAAAAAAATTATAATCTTTTTATTATTTCACCTGCCAAACTTATCATGAAATTTTGATATTTCTACGACATTTGCAAATCACATTAAAAGATAACAATCACGTTAATAGTTTCCTTTATTAGTTTTTTTCTATCACAACATTTATAATAATTTCCATTATTAATGAGAGGAGATATGTATTTTTAATAGAATTAACTAGATATCCTGAAATTTTTTTAGGTCCTCTCTCATTTTATGTCAATTTGGAAGGGAATGATCTTTTTAGATCTCACAAAAAAAATATAATCTTTTAATTATTTCACCTGCCAAACATATCGTGAAATTTTGATATTTCTACGACAATTACCAATCACATTAAAAAGATGACAATCACGTTAATAGTTTCCTTTATTACTTTTTTTATCACAACGTTTATAATAATTTCCATTATTAATGAGAGGAGATATGTATTTTTAATAAAATTAAACGAGATATCCTGAAATTTTTTTAGGTCCTCTCTAATTTTATGCCAATTTGGAAGGGAATGATCTTTTTAGACCTCACAAAAAAAATTATAATCTTTTTATTATTTCAGCTCCAAAACATATCGTGAAATTTTGATATTTCTACGACAATTACCAGTCACATTAAAAAGATGACAATCACGTAAATAGTTTCCTTTATTACTTTTTTTTATCACAACGTTTATAATAGTTTCCATTATTAATGAGAGGGGATATTTATTTTTAATAAAATTAAACGGGATATCCTGAAATTTTTTTAGGTCCTCTCCCATTTTATGTCAATTAGGAAGGGAATGATCTTTTTAGATCTCACAAAAAAAAATTATAATCTTTTTATTATTTCACCACCCAAACATATCTTGAAATTTTGATATTTCTACGACAATTACCAATCACATTAAAATATAAGAATCACGTTAATAGTTTCCTTTATTACTTTTTTTTATCACAACGTTTATAATAATTTCCATTATTAATGATTGGAGATATGTATTTTTAATAAAATTAAACGAGATATGCAGAAATTTTTTTAGGTCATCTCCCATTTTATGTCGATTTGGAAGGAAATGATCTTTTTAGATCTCACAAAAAAAACTTATAATCTTTTTATTCTTTCACCTCCCAAACATATCGTGAAATTTTGATATTTCTACGACAATTACCAATCACGTTAATAGTTTCCTTTATTAGTTTTTTTTATAACGACGTTTATAATAATTTCTATTTTTAATGAGAGGAGATATGTATTTTTAATAGAATTAAACTAGATATCCTGAAATTTTTTTAGTTCCTCTCTCATTTTATGTCAATTTGGAAGGGAATGATCTTTTTAGATCTCACAAAAAAAATTATAATCTTTTTATTTTATTTTTATTTATTTATTTTTTTTAAGGCAAGAAGAAAGAGCTACTTAGGTGTCCATAGGACCTCTCATCCCAACTATGTTGGCACCAGAGGGCCTACTCATCACCTGAAGCAGACTCCAAATTTATTAAACAAAAGGAAAAAGAGTACAAGAAGAAACATAGGGAAAACAACCCCATGAGAAACATCAAAAGATAAGCATCTACGCTAGACTAAAGAGCCTAGATATACATGACAAAAAGATTAGCAAAATCTGTAGTTAGGAAGACTAAGCCGATCTCTCCACAAAGATTCCCGGATGAAGCTTGGAGAAGAATCCCACCAAGTAAAGCCATGAGCTTGAAGAGCATAATTTGCCAAACTGTCAGCACAACTATTTCCCTCTCTATAGATATGTGATATGCGAAAGGACATTGAATGGGAAAGAGTAATGCAATTCCTCCAACGGGCTTTAAATTTCCAGGGCACCATATCCGCTTTCTCAAAGGCTTGCACAACAGCTAATGAATCACATTCAACCCATAGTTTCGACCAACCTTTTTTTGTAGCAATTTCAATTGTTGTCATAGCAGCGTGTAATTCCGCATGAAAAGCAATGCAATTGGGCAGAGAAAGAGCAAAGCATCCCAACATATCACCAACATGATTCCTAAAAATACCACCACAGGCAGCCGGGCCAGGGCATCCCTTTGCAGCCCTATCCACATTGCATTTAGTCCATTCCGGCAAAGGAGGATACCAATTCACTTGGATG
This sequence comes from Pueraria montana var. lobata, assembly GCA_026413185.1. Classification (NCBI taxonomy): domain Eukaryota; kingdom Viridiplantae; phylum Streptophyta; class Magnoliopsida; order Fabales; family Fabaceae; genus Pueraria; species Pueraria montana. The sequence continues at coordinate 76,540,725 of CM048648.1, forward strand.
ATGTTGGGAGCGCGTTTATTATGACCAGTCACACGCAGCTTTTTAAAAAGAACAAACTCTTCCATAGAATTAGACATGGTTCCAGTTGAGAAGTTACCAGATAAGGAAGCAGCAGCAATGGACTTATTCAAAATGAGATTTTTCGGTAAGGGGCCATTATGGAATCTGCTGTGATTTCTGCTAAACCAAATAAGATCAGCCAAATTAATCATTAAGGAGAGGAGAACATCAAGAGCCTGAGAACTTGTCGCTGTTTGGGCTAGAGCCAGCAGCTGCAAAGGGGATGAAAGATCAAAGTTCCTCTGGATCAGATGCCCCAAAGACGTCCAAAGATCACGAGCAAAAGGGCACTCCAAAAAAAGATGAGAGGCTGTTTCAGCAGAAGCACCACAGTGCGAGCAGATGGAAGCAAAAGAGATACCATTTTTCTGGAGATTATCATCCGTAGGCAATCTATTAAAAATCCAGCGCCAAAAGAAAAAAGCTTTGGATGGAGGAATTGCAGCACGCCAAATCAGCTTACTCCATGCTACAGGTTGTGAAGGGGGTTGAAAAAACTTGATTGCATCTTTAAAAAACAAAATCCCCGAATCAGATGGGCACCACACCTGGACATCATCAACAGCCTCCAAAGGAATGGTAACACCTTTGATTTGCTGCACCAAAAGGGTGAAAGATTGCTCAAACAAAGTCGGAAAAACCCATTGCTTATTCAAGATAAAATCAGCTACCGATGCTGTCAAATGACTATGAGTATCCAGCGGTATGTTCAATAATTCAGCTATAGGACAAGAGAGCCAAGTATCCGTCCAGAACATGATGAGCTTTCCATTCCCAAGCTGCCAAGCAGAGTTGTTCAAAATAATTTGAATGAAAGGTTTTATTCCAGCCCAAAGGGAGGAGGGAACATAAGATGTTCTAGGGACGCCCTTCTTGAAGAACCTACTGCGCCCCAAACAGCCCCAGTGGCAATTAGAAGTGAGCAGAGACCACCCAAGCTTAAGCATGGCAGCTTTATTAACTAACTTTAGAGGACGAATGCCAAGACCACCCATCTCCACCGGCAAACAAATTTTCTTCCAAGAAACCGTGATTAATTTGGATTTATCAGCATCCCCAGTCCAAATAAAATTCCGAATCCAAGAGTCAAGTGTGTTGAGTGTAACCCCCCTTTTTCTTTTTTCTTATAAAACATAATTTAACTATTTAATTTATTTTATATATTTATTTCAAAGTTCAGATACGTTCTCTTACAATCCAAAATATGTTCTGTAATTTACATCATTAAAATTTATATAAACACTACTACAAAATAATTCTAACTACTACAAATTATTGTCTACCCAAAATAGTCCCATCCTATATGCTCTGGAATTTCTGCATCTTCATCATTTAACTATATCTTCAGGCACCTGCAATTCACACTCCCCTAGAATCTGGGGACAGCATTACCGGATCAGGCATTTAATTTCTCATAGAATTAAAACAATTTCAAACAAATACATATCATAACAAATTAATTAGTTACACACATAATTAAATGCAGTATGATTTATGCAATGCAGTTTTTGACTCAAATTCATTTTGACCCTGCTCCATGGAGACTTCCCTTTTGAGTGTTTAGTAAGTAACTGGCCTACCATTACGTACTGCAATTCAGCTATCAGCCCCTACTAAACGCGAATAAACTAAACAGAATTAGGAGGTCAGGATACCCGGAAGGCCACCACGACAGCATCTCTGTCCAGATTACAGCCACATGTGGAATTGCCAATATCCCTCACCCCACAGACTATATAATCACAGACTATACAGTCCTGTCTAACTTACTCTGCTCACCCATTTCTCAGGACTATCATATTCTCTGTTCATAATCTCAATCATCTTTTCAAATACATGACTACCGCAGTCCGGTCAGTCAACACAGTTCTCTGTTCATAATCTCAATCATATTTTCAAATACATGACTACCGCAGTCCGGTCAGTCAACACAGTCCTGGAAATCAATTCCCCCATAAATACTCATTTCTCATTTGAAATCTTTGTATTTTCTAAGAACTCAAGGTTATGCAATATGACAATGATGCTAATAAACAAATAATTAATATTAAGCAATCACATAAAAATTATAAAAATTCACTATTAGGTAAAGTTACTAAAATACCCTTAATCTTTTCTAGAATTCCATCTATGTCCTAAATTTTGAAATGACCAAATTACCCTTGCTCTTTTTCAAAAATTCCCATTTTGTCCCTACATGTAAAATGACCATTTTGCCCTTGATTTTACAAAAATTTCCACATAATATCCCTTGCATTTAGGGCTGGCCGAATGGTCTCACTACCATTCTCAACATATTTTCCAAAGTAACAAACTCCAATTCCAACCAAAATTCAATCAAATCACAAATTCAATCAAAATTCAACAAACCAAATTTCAACCATTACAACACCTTAAAAATTCAATCAAACATCATTCCAATCCATGAATTTCAATCACAAGCATCAAAAACACAAAACCCCTAAATCAATTTCAAGTTTTCATGATTTTAGGTCAAAAATTGAATTTAACCCTACAACATGTTTTCTTCTAATTCCAAGGGTTCTAATTGAAATTAAATGCCTAGATCCTTACCTTAGACTCTTTAATTGAAGAAAAAGCCTTGAATTCCTTTCTCCCTCACTCCTTGGTCTTGTAGTAATTTTTGAGGTTTTCTCCAATTTCTTTCTCTACTAGCCGAATTATGTGAGGTAGGGTGAAGTTTGGATGGTTTGGTTTCTTAATTTGAGTTGAAATGATGAAGTTAAGAAGAAATTGAAATGAAGGAGCTGCAGCTGCTGTGGAGGAACTCACGGTTCTGTTTTGAGGGAAAATAACTTTTTGTGACTTTTTCTCCTTTTACTTAAGTTAAATGCTTCTAAAAAATTTTATTAACCAAATTGGACTTTGCCTTCAAGTCCAGCTGCTGCCTGCACGTCCAGCAGCTCAATTGGACCAAGGGAAGTCCACTTGCCAAGCCTTTCCAGCCCACTTGGACAGCCAAGGAGTTCCAAGTCACTTGCCTACCCCAAAAGTCAACATTTCAAGCACTTTGTAGAAAATTCTAGAAGGTAATTAGGGCTGCTAATTATTTTACAATGTGATTAGAATTTGAAGAAAATAACATCACCAATGGATTCCTCACTATCAAAAACCTTGGGGTAGTGTCTTACTTATCTCTTAATCCAAGGCTAAATAGCTTAATTTAGTGACATTAGAAAAGCCTAAGTTGTCACTTTTTGATTGGTTAAGGTTCTAAATTAAAATTTTCTTGGTTAAACATTTTTAATAATTATTCTAAGTATATTACAATTATTAGATAATTCTATAGATATCCTATGAATTTTCTCTAAATTTTCTGTCTTAGAATTTTACCGTAATAATTCCTCAAAGTTCTAACTTTCAGAAAATCCTAACAATTCTGAATAAGCATTTTAATTCTTTATCTGTATATATTTTTAATCTATATTCTATTACCTTTCTTTTAAGTTATAAATGAGTTCAAAATTCTATACTTGAAAATTTATCCTGGACAGCTGTCTGACATAGCAGTCCAGTCAACTATCAATTTCGGCAAAAATAAAGACATTTGGAAATTCAGAAAATTCTTCTGAGTAGAACTGTATTAATTTCATTAAGAGAATATGTACATAAGGTTTCTGTAAAATACAGTGCATAAATGTTAATAATATACATATATAAATGCGTACAATTAATAAAATGAGGATGTTACAATTCTCCCCTACTAATAAAAATTTCGTCCTCGAAATTTCTAATACAAATATACAACCATACAACTATACAACCAAATAACTATACAAATAAATGAGGATATGTTTCTTTCATTTTTTTTTCCTCTAACTCCCATGTAGCATCACCTCTGATATCATCCCAAATAACCTTAACTAGAGAAATTTCTTTACCTCTCAGGTACTTAATCCTTCTGTCCTCAATCTTAACAGGCTTTGTTTCAAATGTTAGGTTTTCCTTTCTCTTCTAATGTACAGGCTCTTAAGAGATCTTCTAATGTTCGAATAGTCCTTTCTGTTTGACCATCAATCTTAGGGTGTTATACTAAACTAAGATAAAATTTTACTTCTTAAAGCTTTCTGAAAATCTTTCCAAAAATTTAAAAACAAAGCTAGGGTCTTTATTAGACTTTATACTAGTAGGTACTCCAGATAATCTAACTATTTCCTTTAAGTACAATTAAGCTAATTTTTCTAAATTAAGCTAATCTTTCTAAAGAATACTAAATATTTATTGAAAGCAAAATGTACTAATTTAGTTAATCTATCTACAATTACTCAAATGGTATCAAAATTCCTATGTGTTCTAGGTAATCCTACCACAAAATCCATTGATATACTATTCCGTTTCCATATAGGTATCTCTAAAGGATGTAACAGATCAAAGGGTTTCTGATATTCAATCTTTGCTTTCTAACATGTTAAACATCTAGCCACATATTCTGCTACATCTCTCTTCATCCTAGACCACTAAACATTCCCTTTAAATCTTTATATATTTTGTTGTTCCAGGATGAATACTAAGTTTACTTTTGTGCCCTTCCTTCAAAATTAATTCCTTAAATTCTTGATTATTAGGTACACAAATTCTATTTTTAAATCTTATAATTCCATCTGTTCCTAAATTAAATTCTTTTACTTTATTTGTTCCTATTAATGCTTTCTTTTCTTGAATAAATATATCTACATCTTGTTTCTTCTTAATCTCTTCCAAAAATCATTAGTAATCCTTCCTAATTGAATTTTTTTTTTCTTTTTCCCTAACTGTACACAAATTTAAATCTCTAAATTATTCTATTAATCCTAATTCTTTAATCCTCATAGTTGACATATGCACAATTTTTCTACTTAAAGCATCTTCTACTACATTAGCCTCTCTTGGATGATACCTTAATTGAAAATCATAATCTTTAATAAACTCCATCCATCTTCTTTGTCTCCTTTCCAATTTTTTTTTTCAAACAAATATTTTAAACTCTTATGATCACTATATACATCAAATCTTGATCCATATAAATAATGTCTCCAAATCTTCAAAGCAAAAACTATAGCTGCTAACTCCAAATCATGAGTAAGATAATTTCTCTCATGTGATTTCAACCGCCTAGATGCATAAGCTACCACTTTCCTATTTTACATCAACACTCATCTTAACCTTAGAGATGAAACATCACAGTATACCTCATAGGATTCATTTGGGTCGGGTAAAACTAAAACTAGTGAGGTAGTCAATTTATGTCTCAATTCTTGGAAAATTTTCTCACAACTCTCACTCCAAATAAAATTCTATTAAGGGTCTAGCTATCTTAGAAAATCCTTCAATCAATCTTCTATAATATCCATCAAATCCTAAGAACTACTAATCTTAGTTACTGTCTTAGGCCTTTCCCATTCTAAAACTGCTTCTACCTTAGAAAAATCTACACTTAGTCCATCTTTAGAAATTAAATGTCCTAAAATTTTCACTTCCTCCAACCAAAATTCACACTTAGACAATTTAGCATATAATTTTCTATCTTTCAAAGTTTGCAATGTTATTCTAAGATGATTTTCATGTTCCTCTTTATTTTTAGAATATATTAATATATCATCTATAAATACTACTACAAAATGATCTAAGTATGGTCTAAACACATTATCCATCTAATTCATAAATACTGCTGGGGCATTAGTCACTCCAAATGGCATCACTTGATATTCATAATGCCCATACCTAGTCCTAAAAGTAATCTTGGGTATATCCTTCTTTCTAACTCTAATTTGATGATACCCATTCCTTAAATCTATTTTAGATAAAGTTGTTACTGCTTTAAGTTGATCCATTAAATCATCTATTCTAGGTAAAAGATATTTATTCTTTATAATTACTTTATTTAATTGTCTATAATCTACATATAACCTAGATCCTCCATCTTTCTTTTTAACTAATAATACTGGGGCTCACCATAGGGACACACTAGGCCTTACAAACTGTTTTTCTAATAATTCTTCCAATTGTTTCTTTAACTCAATTAATTTCAATAATGACATTCTATATGGTTGCATAGAAATTGGTCTAGTACCAGGCATCAAGTCTACTAAATTCTATTTCTCTTTCAGGAGGCAAGCCAGAAACATCATCAGGAAACACCTCAAGATACTCATTTACAACTGGCACAAAGTCTATTTCAATTTTATCTTCCTTATTTTCAAGAGATGATAGCATGTGATTTTTTTTTTTTCACATTTCTAAATGATATTTCTTTAGGTTTTACAAGCTTAAGTCTAGAAATATTAGACTCAAAAAAATCAGGGTTTTAAAGGCACAATCTATTAGAATATGGTTGGTTGCTAACCAATCCATTCCTAATATCACATCAAGGTCAGTTAAAGGCAAACAAATCAAGTTCACAACAAATGATCTATCTCTGATGGTTATCACATAATGCAAACATATTTTAGAGGTTAGGATTGGGTTAGATGTAGGCACAGAAACAAGCAAGGTATAGGGTATGTTAAACATGATTAACATCCTCAAATTACTCCAATTCACTACTACCAATTTATTTATTTATTTATTTATTTATTTTTATTTTTTTACTTGGGCTCAATATCCAACATCAAGACACACACCCTTAGGCCTTCCAATCACTTACTCTTTCAACTAAAATATTCTTAGGACAACTTCTACTAACTTAGTATTTGGGTCCTATTCTACTCTCTTAATCAAGGTTTGACCAACAAGAATTCTCATATATATATACCTACCAACTAAGACCTACAACATGGATCCTTGATAACCTCAATTATACAAGTCTTAAATCATCACTTACACCATGGGAATGTAATTAAACATATTAAACCCGCAGGCTATTTTACTGCACCAGAAAAATACACTATTTTGGTTCTAAATCATGTCTAAAACACAAAATTTCAAGTCCTAATAGTTAAGATATCAATCCTGTGACAAATTTATACTACGATACACTGTTTCAGCCTTCAAAACTTTCTTTTCTTTCCTTTGTTAAACTCATCCTATAAACTCAAATATTTGGACCTCTATTCTCAATCTTGATCTATAAATAGATCTCCTTCCTCAACTAACTGAAGATTATAACTCTTAAATCCACACAATAAGAAACATGGAAAATAACCCAACTTGAACAATACTAATAATAATAAAATTTTAAGCATTAAGAGAGAAAGTCATCTCGACTGAGTCCTGAGTGTGCACCCTCACAACTCTATCAAGATTTCCTTTCTTCCTTTTTGCCATCTCAGCTTACTATTAGTTTGAACTCTAGGATTTATAACTAGCATTCCTCTTCTCATTTCTACATGTCTTAAATTTTCATATCTAGTTACTACCATTTTTCCCATAATATTCTTAACAAACAAAAATTCTAATCAGGGTAACACAGCAAAACACCTAATAGACCCACTACTCGCAAGTCCTAGAGATGCATAACCAGAGCTCTGATACCACTAATGTAACCCCCCTTTTTCTTTTTTCTTATAAAACATAATTTAACTATTTAATTTATTTTATATATTTATTTCAAAGTTCTGATACGTTCTCTTACAATCCAAAATATGTTCTGTAATTTACATCATTAAAATTTATATAAACACTACTACAAAATAATTCTAACTACTACAAATTATTGTCTACCCAAAATAGTCCCATCCTATATGCTCTGGAATTTCTGCATCTTCATCATTTAACTATATCTTCAGGCACCTGCAATTCACACTCCCCTAGAATCTGGGGACAGCATTACCGGATCAGGCATTTAATTTCTCATAGAATTAAAACAATTTCAAACAAATACATATCATAACAAATTAATTAGTTACACACATAATTAAATGCAGTATGATTTATGCAATGCAGTTTTTGACTCAAATTCATTTTGACCCTGCTCCATGGAGACTTCCCTTTTGAGTGTTTAGTAAGTAACTGGCCTACCATTACGTACTGCAATTCAGCTATCAGCCCCTACTAAACGCGAATAAACTAAACAGAATTAGGAGGTCAGGATACCCGGAAGGCCACCACGACAGCATCTCTGTCCAGATTACAGCCACATGTGGAATTGCCAATATCCCTCACCCCACAGACTATATAATCACAGACTATACAGTCCTGTCTAACTTACTCTGCTCACCCATTTCTCAGGACTATCATATTCTCTGTTCATAATCTCAATCATCTTTTCAAATACATGACTACCGCAGTCCGGTCAGTCAACACAGTTCTCTGTTCATAATCTCAATCATATTTTCAAATACATGACTACCGCAGTCCGGTCAGTCAACACAGTTCTCTGTTCATAATCTCAATCATATTTTCAAATACATGACTACCGCAGTCCGGTCAGTCAACACAGTCCTGGAAATCAATTCCCCCATAAATACTCATTTCTCATTTGAAATCTTTGTATTTTCTAAGAACTCAAGGTTATGCAATATGACAATGATGCTAATAAACAAATAATTAATATTAAGCAATCACATAAAAATTATAAAAATTCACTATTAGGTAAAGTTACTAAAATACCCTTAATCTTTTCTAGAATTCCATCTATGTCCTAAATTTTGAAATGACCAAATTACCCTTGCTCTTTTTCAAAAATTCCCATTTTGTCCCTACATGTAAAATGACCATTTTGCCCTTGATTTTACAAAAATTTCCACATAATATCCCTTGCATTTAGGGCTGGCCGAATGGTCTCACTACCATTCTCAACATATTTTCCAAAGTAACAAACTCCAATTCCAACCAAAATTCAATCAAATCACAAATTCAATCAAAATTCAACAAACCAAATTTCAACCATTACAACACCTTAAAAATTCAATCAAACATCATTCCAATCCATGAATTTCAATCACAAGCATCAAAAACACAAAACCCCTAAATCAATTTCAAGTTTTCATGATTTTAGGTCAAAAATTGAATTTAACCCTACAACATGTTTTCTTCTAATTCCAAGGGTTCTAATTGAAATTAAATGCCTAGATCCTTACCTTAGACTCTTTAATTGAAGAAAAAGCCTTGAATTCCTTTCTCCCTCACTCCTTGGTCTTGTAGTAATTTTTGAGGTTTTCTCCAATTTCTTTCTCTACTAGCCGAATTATGTGAGGTAGGGTGAAGTTTGGATGGTTTGGTTTCTTAATTTGAGTTGAAATGATGAAGTTAAGAAGAAATTGAAATGAAGGAGCTGCAGCTGCTGTGGAGGAACTCACGGTTCTGTTTTGAGGGAAAATAACTTTTTGTGACTTTTTCTCCTTTTACTTAAGTTAAATGCTTCTAAAAAATTTTATTAACCAAATTGGACTTTGCCTTCAAGTCCAGCTGCTGCCTGCACGTCCAGCAGCTCAATTGGACCAAGGGAAGTCCACTTGCCAAGCCTTTCCAGCCCACTTGGACAGCCAAGGAGTTCCAAGTCACTTGCCTACCCCAAAAGTCAACATTTCAAGCACTTTGTAGAAAATTCTAGAAGGTAATTAGGGCTGCTAATTATTTTACAATGTGATTAGAATTTGAAGAAAATAACATCACCAATGGATTCCTCACTATCAAAAACCTTGGGGTAGTGTCTTACTTATCTCTTAATCCAAGGCTAAATAGCTTAATTTAGTGACATTAGAAAAGCCTAAGTTGTCACTTTTTGATTGGTTAAGGTTCTAAATTAAAATTTTCTTGGTTAAACATTTTTAATAATTATTCTAAGTATATTACAATTATTAGATAATTCTATAGATATCCTATGAATTTTCTCTAAATTTTCTGTCTTAGAATTTTACCGTAATAATTCCTCAAAGTTCTAACTTTCAGAAAATCCTAACAATTCTGAATAAGCATTTTAATTCTTTATCTGTATATATTTTTAATCTATATTCTATTACCTTTCTTTTAAGTTATAAATGAGTTCAAAATTCTATACTTGAAAATTTATCCTGGACAGCTGTCTGACATAGCAGTCCAGTCAACTATCAATTTCGGAAAAAATAAAGACATTTGGAAATTCAGAAAATTCTTCTGAGTAGAACTGTATTAATTTCATTAAGAGAATATGTACATAAGGTTTCTGTAAAATACAGTGCATAAATGTTAATAATATACATATATAAATGCGTACAATTAATAAAATGAGGATGTTACATTGAGCATAGCTGCAGGCCAGGCATAGATGTGGAAGGAGTATAAAAGCAAACTATGTATGACAGATTTAATGAGCTGAACTCTTCCCATAAAAGAAAGAAGCTTACCTCTCCAAGTTCCCAATTTAAAACGAACTTTATCCATAATTGGTTGCAGATGTATTTTCTTTGGACGTCCAACAAACAGAGGAACCCCCAGGTATGAAAAAGGGAGAGACCCCTTAGAGAATCCCAAAATCTCTTTAATTGTGTGCAATCTAATACCCTCATGCAAAGAATAAAATTTACATTTGGAGGGATTAACAAATTGGCCTGACGCTTCCCCGTAGTCACTGAAAAGAGACATGAGATGTTGCAAGCTGCGCTTAGTTCCTTTGCCAAAGACAAGGATATCATCAGCGAAAAAAGCATGGCTAGGAGTACAGACACCATTAGGACCACTCATAGGCTGGAATAAACCCCTATCGACCAGAGAAGAAATACCACGACTAAGCACCTCCTCCGCAAGACAAAATAAGAGGGGAGACAAAGGGTCACCTTGACGAACACCCCTCTTGCAGGAAAAGAATCCAACTGGCCTACCATTGATGGAGAAGGAGAGCTTTGCAGACAGAAGAATGACATGAATCCAATTAACAAATTTTTCCTCAAAACCAAAAGCTCTCAGAACCTCAAGAAGAAAATTCCAGTCCAAAGTATCAAAAGCTTTGCGAATATCAAATTTCATAATCAAGTTTCCCCCAAAAGTGCGATGCTTAAGCAGGTTAACTGCTTCAGATGCAACACAAATACAGTCACTAATTTGCCTATCCTTGATAAAACCTCTTTGGTGGGGTGAGATGATTTTGGGGGCTATCACGGCAAGTCTATCCGCCAGAACTTTGGAGATAATTTTGAATTGGAAATTAGCCAAAGCAATTGGACGAAAATTATCCACTGTGTCCGCCTCAGGAAATTTGGGAATCAGAACAACAAGATTGGAATTCATATTGGGGAGAATCCAACCTTGACGAAAAAATTGGAGAACAACCTGGAAAACATCTTCTCCCACTATATTCCAGAAATGTTGGAAAAAACATCCCCCAAAACCATCCGGTCCAGGAGCACCATCGCCATTCATGTTGAAAACAGCCCGCCTTACTTCTTCCTTGGTTGGGATGTTAGTAAGGAAACAATTATCCTCGCTGGAAACTAAAGCCGGAATGGTATTACTAATCAAGTCATTGGGCCTGCAATTATTCTCACCAGCATAAATACTAGAGAAAAAGGTAAGAACCTCTCTCTCAATGTCCTCCTTATTGACAAGTAATTGTTCACCACTCCGAAGAAGAGAAAGCTTGTTAGAAGCATTCCGAAAACGAGCAATTCTGTGAAAGTATGCAGTATTACGATCACCCTGGCAGTGCCACTTAACCCTCGCTTTCCCTTTCCAAAAGGATTCCTGCATGGATAGAGCTTTTTCAAGATTAATCTGAGCCTGCATCTCTTGATCTTTAAGAACATCAGAATATCCCTTATAAGAAATATCATGCTGAATAGCTTTAACAGCATCTTGACAAGATTTAACATTGTCATGAATATTCCCAAAGCTACTTTTGTTCCAAACGCGCAGAACAGACTTCACGTGCCTCAATTTACTTCCCAGGATAAACATGGGACAACCAACAAAGTTCTGCTTCCAAGCGGATTCGACTATGGAATAACAGTCCTGATGTTCAATCCACATCTTCTGAAAATGAAAAGGGGAGGGTCCAGAATTCTCCTCAAGCTGCAGGGGTAGCAGCAAAGGGGCATGATCAGAGTGCATCCGAGGAAGCACATTACAAGAAATCGATGTCCAAAAAGAGAGACTATCTTCATTGCAAAAGGCACGATCCAGACGCATATCAATGTGCTGGGAGCCACGTCTACCATTAGACCAAGTAAAACTTGCTCCCTTTGATGGCAAATCAGTGAGATTACAGGAGTCAGCCCAAGCACGAAATTCAGAGCACGATAAAGACAAAGGCAAGCGCCCTCCACGTTTCTCATGAGATCCCATAACGGCATTGAAGTCTCCTATACAGCACCAAGGTCCAGCAGTGTTTTGCTGAATCTGAGCCAATTCTGCCCATAGATTTCTGCGAAGAACATAAGATGTACTAGCATATACCACTGAGAAAGAGACCGAGCTATGAACTCCATTGACAGCTATGGAGAAAGAAATTTGTTGTTGGGAAGAGGAGGTAGTCACAGGAAGGAGAGAGTCTTCACAAAGAGCCCAAAGATTGGGCTGGAGATTACCACGATCATTAACAGCAAAAAGTCTGAAATTAAGATGCTTCCAGAAAGATGAGGGAATATCTGAAGGAGAAATCCATGGTTCTGCAATGAACAAAAAATCTGGTTTATAAACTGAACATAAATGTTTTAAATATAAAAGGGTGGCTTGGTTAGCAACACCCCTAGCATTCCAATAAATAGACTTCATCAAGCATGAAAATGAACGCCTTCCCTGTAACGGGATCGAGTGACTGCCGGAGAAGATTTCTTGTTGTTCTTTTTCTTCAAGCGTTTCTGTTGAGACTTGGAGAGAACAAGAGTAAAATCTTCCTCGCCTTGAGAAGGAATCGTTTCAGGAACAGAAGGACTTGGATGCTGCACATTATCAAGGCTAGGATTTGACTCTTCCTCCTCCGCAATATCCCCCCATCTGCTAGTAATATTTTGAATATCTGCCAAAATGCGTTTTTGAGCATCACCAACAACTTCTCTATCCAAAGGAGAATCTGGATGCAATGACTCATAACACGAGTCTGAGACTGCATCGTTGGCCAATTCCGCCTCAGCAGGGCTGTGTCCGCTGTCCATGGCTGCCTCAGCAGGACTGTGTCCGCTGTCCCTATGATTCAAATCATTCTCATCCAGGTTCAACTGATCGACATGGGCATGTAGATTGGTCTGCGGATCAAGGTGGGCATGATGCTGCTCCTCTACAAAAACTGCCTTATCCTTGACATGACTAGGGCCAGCTCTAAGACCCTCATCTGGAACGACCAGATCCTTGTTATTCGGCTTGGGGACGTAGACTTTCTTCATCTTGGGATCGTTCTTGGAATCAATCTTTGGATCAGAAGACATCTTCTTTTTACAGTCTGCTAAAGAATGCCCTACTATTTTGCAAAAAGAGCAGAATTGTGGTAATCTTTCATAAACGATGTCAACGAAGAAAGCAAAGCCAGTTCTTTCCACTAGAATTTGATCTCGAAGGTTGCTGGTCAGATCTAAATCCACTAGAACCCGCACATAATGGCCAAAAGTTTTGTTGCTAGTTGCATCATCTAGTGATAAGGGGATACCAATGCCTCTAGCAATAGAGAACAAGATTTTGGGTCTCCAATATTCCTGTGGCAAACCAAAAATCCGAATCCAACACTGAGAGTTGGTTTGCTTTACTGAATTAGGATTAAAATCCGGCGTCCAGGAAAACAGCCGCAGAATTCCAGGCTCAAGATTCCATGCTCCTACTGCCAGAACACGACGCAGGTCTTCTATTGAAGAGAAGGAAAATTCAAAGAAACCTTTTCCTATAGGGACCAAACGCCAATTACCCAGCGGCTGCCAAAGCTTCCCTAATTTGGATCGCAAATCCACAACCTTGGGGGGCACGTCACCTTCGGAAAGAACCAGCCTGCCATGAAGGTTGTTACGAGATCCCTCCAGTCCCGCTTGATATTCTTCTTCTGGAATAGAGACTGCTAATGCATCACCCTTTAAACAAGGGGTTGGCAATTGGCTTAAAGGAATATTGCAGGCATGATTCAGCGCTTGAACAAACGTCTTTCTGATCGGAGGCTGATTTGACGAACTCGCATCCTTCTTTTTGACGTTATCGTCGTCAATCAAGAAGTTCCAAGGAACAAACGTATTCATGGCTGATAGAAAGCTCCTGCGAAAGGAAGAAGATCATACGAGGAACCCTAACCCTAGCAGAGCCTCCATCATACAATCCATTATTTCACCTCCCAATCATATCGTGAAATTTTGATAATTCTTCGACAATTACCAGTCACATTAAAAGATAACAATCACGTTAATAGTTTCCTTTATTAGTTTTTTTATCACAATGTTTATAATAATTTCTATTTTTAATGAGAGGAGATATGTATTTTTAATAGAATTAACTAGATATCCTGCAATTTTTTTAGGTCCTCTCTCATTTTATGTCAATTTGGAAGGTAATGATCTTTTTAGATCTCACAGAAAAAATATAATCTTTTAATTATTTCACCTGCCAAACATATCGTGTAATTTTGATATTTCTACGACAATTACCAATCACATTAAAAAGAAAACAATCACGTTAATAGTTTCCTTTATTAGTTTTTTTTATCACAACGTTTATAATAATTTCCATTATTAATGAGAGGAGATATGAATTTTGAATAAAATTAAACGAGATATCCTGAAATTTGTTTAGGTCCTCTCTCATTTTATACCAATTTGGAAGGGAATGATCTTTTTAGACCTCACAAAAAGAAATTATAGTCTTTTTATTATTTCACCTCCCAAACATATCGTGAAATTTTGATATTTCTACGACAATTACCAATCACATTAAAAGATAACAATCACGTTAATAGTTTCCTTTATTAGTTTTTTTATCACAACGTTTATAATAATTTCTATTTTTAATGAGAGGAGATATGTATTTTTAATAGAATTAAACTAGATATCCTGAAATTTTTTTAGTTCCTCTCTCATTTTATGTCAATTTGGAAGGGAATGATCTTTTTAGATCTCACAAAAAAAATTATAATTTTTTTATTATTTCACCTCCCAATCATATCGTGAAATTTTGATAATTCTTCGACAATTACCAGTCACATTAAAAGATAACAATCACGTTAATAGTTTCCTTTATTAGTTTTTTTTATCACAATGTTTATAATAATTTCTATTTTTAATGAGAGGAGATATGTATTTTTAATAGAATTAAACTAGATATCCTGCAATTTTTTTAGGTCCTCTCTCATTTTATGTTAATTTGGAAGGTAATGATCTTTTTAGATCTCACAGAAAAAATATAATCTTTTAATTATTTCACCTGCCAAACATTTCGTGTAATTTTGATATTTCTACGACAATTACCAATCACATTAAAAAGAAAACAATCACGTTAATAGTTTCCTTTATTAGTTTTTTTTATCACAACGTTTATAATAATTTCCATTATTAATGAGAGGAGATATGAATTTTGAATAAAATTACACGAGATATCCTGAAATTTTTTTAGGTCCTCTGTAACCCCCCCCTTTCATATAAAACAGAATTTAACTATTTAATTTATTTTATATATTTTTTTTTCAAAGTTCTGATACGTTCTATTACAATCCAAAATATGTTCTGTAATTTACATCATTAAAATTTATATAAACACTGCTACAAAATAATTCTAACTACTACAACATTATTGTCTACCCAAAATAGTCCCCATCCTATAGCTCTGAACCATGTCTGCATCTGTAACTTCTAATTAATCTTCCAAATACCTGCAATCACACTCCCCTAAAATCTGGGGACAGCATTACCGGATCAGGCATTTAATTTCTCATAGAATAAAACAATTTCAAACAATTACACATCATAACAATTTAATTAATTACACACATAATTAAATGCAGTATGATTTATGCAAATGCAATTTTTGACTCAAATTCAGTTTTGACCCTGCTCCATGGAGACTTCCCCTTTGAGTGTTTAGTAAGTAACTGGCCTACCATTACGTACAGTAATTCAGCCATCAGCCCCTACTAAACACGAATAAACTAAACAGAATTAGGAGATCAGGATACCCGGAAGGCCACCACGGCAGCATCTCTGTCCAGATTACAGCCACATATGGAATTGCCAATATCCCTATCCCCACAGACTATATAATCACTGATTATACGGTCCTGTTTAACAAATTCTACTCACCCCAAAAATCCTTTCTCAATCATTTTCATTTCACATGACTACCGCAGTCCCGGTCAGTCAACAATTCATTTCTCATTTGATACTTTTATAAATTCCCCAAAAAGACTCATGCTAATGAATTTTGTTCATGATCACACTCAAATAAATAATTTGTACACATTAACATACAAGGATATAAAAATTTAAGCAATTTACATTATAACATTAGTATTTTTAATAATTTCCGAAATTGCCCTCAATCTTTTTCCAAAATACCCAATGTGTCCCTACATGTAAAATGACCATTTTGCCCTTGGTTTTATAAAAATTTCCACATAATATCCCTTGCATTTAGGGCTGGCCGAATGGTCTACAAGCCATTCTCAACAATTCTTCCAAAGCTACAAACTCCAATTCCAACCAAAATTCAATCAAATCACAATTTCAATCAAAATTCAACAAACCAAATTTCAACCATTACAACACCTTAAAAATTCAATCAAACATCATTCCAATCCATGAATTACAATCACAAGCATCAAAAACACAAAACCCCTAAATCAATTTCAAGTTTTCATGATTCTAGTTCAAATTTTTAATCTAAGCCTACAACATGTTTTCTTCTAATTCCAAGGGTTCTAATTGAAATTAAATGCCTAGATCCTTACCTTAGACTCTTTAATTGAAGAAAAAGCCTTGAATTCCTTTCTCCCTCACTCCTTGGTCTTGTAGGAATTTTTTGAGATTTCCTCCAATTTCTTTTCCTTTTTGCCGATTAGCTTAGGGTTTAGGAAGTTTGGATGGTTTGGTTTCTTAATTTGAGATGAGATGATGAATTTAAGATGAAATTGAATGAAAAACTGCAGCTGCTGAGTTTGGAGACTCATGGTTCTGTTTTTGAGTTTTTGGTGATTTTTTTCTCCTTTTACTTAAGTTAAATGCTTCTAAAAAATTTTATTAACCAAATTGGACTTTGCCTTCAAGTCCAGCTGCTGCCTGCACGTCCAGCAGCTCAATTGGACCAAGGGAAGTCCACTTGCCAAGCCTTTCCAGCCCACTTGGACAGCCAAGGAGTTCCAAGTCACTTGCCTACCCCAAAAGTCAACATTTCAAGCACTTTGTAGAAAATTCTAGAAGGTAATTAGGGCTGCTAATTATTTTACAATGTGATTAGAATTTGAAGAAAATAACATCACCATTGGATTCCTCACTATCAAAAACCTTGGGGTAGTGTCTTACTTATCTCTTAATCCAAGCCTAATTAGCTTAATTTAGTGATCTTAGAAAAGCCTAAGTTGTCACTTTTTGATTGGTTAAGGTTCTAAATTAAATTTTTCTTGGTTAAACATTTTTAATAATTATTCTAAGTATATTACAATTATTAGATAATTCTATAGATATCCTATGAATTTTCTCTAAATTTTCTGTCTTAGAATTTTACCGTAATAATTCCTCAAAGTTCTAACTTTCAGAAAATCCTAACAATTCTGAATAAGCATTTTAATTCTTTATCTGTATATATTTTTAATCTATATTCTATTACCTTTCTTTTAAGTTATAAATGAGTTCAAAATTCTATACTTGAAAATTTATCCTGGACAGCTGTCTGACATAGCAGTCCAGTCAACTATCAATTTCGGCAAAAACAAAGACATTTGGAAATTCAGAAAATTCTTCTGAGTAAAACTGTATTAATTTCATTAAGAAAATATGTTCATAAAATTTCTATAAAATACAGTGCATAAGTGTTCATAATGTACATATATAAATGCATACAAATAGTAAAATGAGGATGTTACAATTCTCCCATACTAATAAAAATTTCGTCCTCGAAATTTCTAATACAAATATACAACTATACAACCAAATAACTATACAAACAAATGAGGGTATACCTCTCTCATTTTCTCCTCTAACTCCCATGTAGCATCACCTCTGATATCATCCCACATAACCTTAACTAGAGAAATTTCTTTACCCCTCAGGTACCTAATCCTTCTGTCCTCAATCTTAACAGGCTTTGTTTCAAATGTTAGGTTTTCCTTTCTCTTCTAATGTACAGGCTCTTAAGAGATCTTCTAATGTCCGAATAGTCCTTTCTGTTTGACCATCAGTCTTAGGGTGTTATACTAAACTAAGATATAATTTTACTTCTTAAAGCTTTCTGAAAATCTTTCCAAAAATTTAAAAACAAAGCTAGGGTCTTTATTAGACTTTATACTAGTAGGTACTCCAGATAATCTAATTATTTCCTTTAAGTACAATTAAGCTAATTTTTCTAAAGAATACCTAATATTTATTGAAACCAAAATGTACTAATTTAGTTAATCTATCTACAATTACTCAAATGGTATCAAAATTCCTATGTGTTCTAGGTAATCCTACCACAAAATCCATTGATATACTATTCTGTTTCCATATAGGTATCTCTAAAGGATGTAACAGATCAAAGGGTTTCTGATATTCAATCTTTGCTTTCTAACATGTTAAACATCTAGCCACATATTCTGCTACATCTCTCTTCATCCTAGACCACTAAACATTCCCTTTAAATCTTTATATATTTTGTTGTTCCAGGATGAATACTAAGTTTACTTTTGTGCCCTTCCTTCAAAATTAATTCCTTAAATTCTTGATTATTAGGTACACAAATTCTATTTTTAAATCTAATAATTCCATCTGTTCCTACATTAAATTCTTTTACTTTATTTGTTCCTATTAATGCTTTCTTTTCTTGAATAAATATATCTACATCTTGTTTCTTCTTAATCTCTTCCAAAAATCATTAGTAATCCTTCCTAATTGAATTTTATCTTTTTCCCTAACTGTACACAAATTCAAATCTCTAAATTATTGTATTAATTCTAATTCTTTAATCATCATAGTTGACACACGTACAATTTTCCTACTTAAGGCATCTGCTACTACATTAGCTTTTCCTGGATGATACATTAACTGAAAATCATAATCTTTAATAAACTCCATCCATCTTCTTTGTCTCCTTTCCATTTTTTTTTTCAAACAAATATTTTAAACTCTTATGATCAATATATACATCAAATCTTGATCCATATAAATAATGTCTCCAAATCTTCAAAGCAAAAACTATAGCTGCTAACTCCAAATCATGAGTAGGATAATTTCTCTCATGTGATTTCAACCGCCTAGATGCATAAGCTACCACTTTCCTATTTTATATCAACACACATCTTAACCCAGGAGATTAAACATCACAGTATACCTCATAGGATTCATTTGGGTCGGGTAAAACTAAAACTAGTGAGGTAGTCAATTTATGTCTCAATTCTTGGAAAATTTTTCTCACAACTCTCACTCCAAATAAAATTCTATTAAGGGTCCAGCTATCTTAGAAAATCCTTCGATCAATCTTCTATAATATCCCTCAAATCCTAAGAACTACTAATCTCAGTTACTGTCTTAGGCCATTCCCATTCTAAAACTGCTTCTACCTTAGAAAAATCTACACTTATTCCATCTTTAGAAATTACATGTCCTAAAATTTTCACTTCCTCCAACCAAAATTCACACTTAGACAATTTAGCATATAATTTTCTATCTTTTAAAATTTCTAATTTTATTCTAAGATGATTTCCATGTTCTTCTTTATTTTTAGAATATATTAATATAACATCTATTCTAGATCAAGGATATTTATTCTTTATAGTTACTTTATTTAATTGTCTATAATCTATACATAACCTAGATCCTCCATCTTTCTTTTTAACTAATAATACTGGGGCTCACCATAGGGACACACTAGGCCTTACAAATTATTTTTCTAATAATTCTTCCAATTGTTTCTTTAACTCAATTAATTTCAATAATGACATTCTATATGGTTGCATAGAAATTGGTCTAGTACCAGGCATCAAATCTATACTAAATTCTATTTCTCTTTCAGGAGGCAAACCAGAAACATCATCAGGAAAAACTTCAGGATACTCATTTACAACTAGCACAGAGTCTATTTCAATTTTATCTTCCTTAGTTCCAAGAGATGATAACATGTATTTTTGAATTTCACTTTTAAATGATATTTCTTTAGGTTGGACAGGTTTAAGTCTAGAAACATCAAGTTCAGGGAAAATCACAGATTTAGAGGCACAGTCTATTAGAATATGGTTGGCTGCTAACCCATCCATTCCTAATATCACATCAAGGTTAGTCATAGGCAAACAAATCAAATTCACAACAAATGGTCTATCTCTGATGGTTATTATACAATTCAAACATATTTGAGAGGTTAGGATTGGTTTAGATGTAGGCACAGAAACAAGCAAGGTATAGGGTATTTTAAACATAATTAGCATCCTCAACTTATAGCTGTACTTTAGAACCATAATTCCAACAAGTCACCATTAGAATGACTTTCAAAGTACCTCAAATTACTCCAATTCACTACTACCAATTTAATTGTTACTTAGGCTTAATTTCCAACATCAATACACACACCCTTAGGCCTTCCAATTACTTACTCTTTCAACTTTAAAAATTCTTAGGACAACTGCTACTAACTTAGCATTTGGGTCCTATTCTACTCTCTTAATCACCACTTACACCATGGTAATGTAATTAAACATATTAAACCCGCAGGCTATTTTACTGCACCAGAAAAATGCACTATTTTGGTTCTAACTCATGTCTAAAACACAAAATTTCAAGTCCTAATAGTTAAGATATCAATCCTGTGACAAATTTATACTACGATACACTGTTTCAGCCTTCAAAACTTTATTTTCTTTCCTTTGTTAAACTCATCCTATAAACTCAAATATTTGGACCTCTATTCTCAATCTTGATCTATAAATAGATCTCCTTCCTCAACTAACTCAAGATTATAACTCTTAAATCCACAAAATAAGAAACATGGAAAATAACCCAACTTGAACAATACTAATAATAATAAAATTGTAAGCATTAGGAGAGAAAGTCATCTCGACTGAGTCCTGAGTGTGCACCCTCACAACTTTATCAAGATTTTCTTTCTTCCTTTCTGCCATCTTAGCTATACTATTGGTTTCAACTCTAGGATTTATAACTAGCCTTCCTCTTCTCATTTCTACATGTCTTAAAATTTCAGATCTAGTTACTACTCTTTTTCCCATAATATTCTTAACAAACAAAAAATTCTAATCAGGGTAACACAGCAAAACACCTAATAGACCCACTACACGCAAGTCCTAGAGATGCATAACCAGAGCTCTGATACCACTAATGTAACCCCCCCTTTCATATAAAACAGAATTTAACTATTTAATTTATTTTATATATTTTTTTTTCAAAGTTCTGATACGTTCTATTACAATCCAAAATATGTTCTGTAATTTACATCATTAAAATTTATATAAACACTGCTACAAAATAATTCTAACTACTACAACATTATTGTCTACCCAAAATAGTCCCCATCCTATAGCTCTGAACCATGTCTGCATCTGTAACTTCTAATTAATCTTCCAAATACCTGCAATCACACTCCCCTAAAATCTGGGGACAGCATTACCGGATCAGGCATTTAATTTCTCATAGAATAAAACAATTTCAAACAATTACACATCATAACAATTTAATTAATTACACACATAATTAAATGCAGTATGATTTATGCAAATGCAATTTTTGACTCAAATTCAGTTTTGACCCTGCTCCATGGAGACTTCCCCTTTGAGTGTTTAGTAAGTAACTGGCCTACCATTACGTACAGTAATTCAGCCATCAGCCCCTACTAAACACGAATAAACTAAACAGAATTAGGAGATCAGGATACCCGGAAGGCCACCACGGCAGCATCTCTGTCCAGATTACAGCCACATATGGAATTGCCAATATCCCTATCCCCACAGACTATATAATCACTGATTATACGGTCCTGTTTAACAAATTCTACTCACCCCAAAAATCCTTTCTCAATCATTTTCATTTCACATGACTACCGCAGTCCCGGTCAGTCAACAATTCATTTCTCATTTGATACTTTTATAAATTCCCCAAAAAGACTCATGCTAATGAATTTTGTTCATGATCACACTCAAATAAATAATTTGTACACATTAACATACAAGGATATAAAAATTTAAGCAATTTACATTATAACATTAGTATTTTTAATAATTTCCGAAATTGCCCTCAATCTTTTTCCAAAATACCCAATGTGTCCCTACATGTAAAATGACCATTTTGCCCTTGGTTTTATAAAAATTTCCACATAATATCCCTTGCATTTAGGGCTGGCCGAATGGTCTACAAGCCATTCTCAACAATTCTTCCAAAGCTACAAACTCCAATTCCAACCAAAATTCAATCAAATCACAATTTCAATCAAAATTCAACAAACCAAATTTCAACCATTACAACACCTTAAAAATTCAATCAAACATCATTCCAATCCATGAATTACAATCACAAGCATCAAAAACACAAAACCCCTAAATCAATTTCAAGTTTTCATGATTCTAGTTCAAATTTTTAATCTAAGCCTACAACATGTTTTCTTCTAATTCCAAGGGTTCTAATTGAAATTAAATGCCTAGATCCTTACCTTAGACTCTTTAATTGAAGAAAAAGCCTTGAATTCCTTTCTCCCTCACTCCTTGGTCTTGTAGGAATTTTTTGAGATTTCCTCCAATTTCTTTTCCTTTTTGCCGATTAGCTTAGGGTTTAGGAAGTTTGGATGGTTTGGTTTCTTAATTTGAGATGAGATGATGAATTTAAGATGAAATTGAATGAAAAACTGCAGCTGCTGAGTTTGGAGACTCATGGTTCTGTTTTTGAGTTTTTGGTGATTTTTTTCTCCTTTTACTTAAGTTAAATGCTTCTAAAAAATTTTATTAACCAAATTGGACTTTGCCTTCAAGTCCAGCTGCTGCCTGCACGTCCAGCAGCTCAATTGGACCAAGGGAAGTCCACTTGCCAAGCCTTTCCAGCCCACTTGGACAGCCAAGGAGTTCCAAGTCACTTGCCTACCCCAAAAGTCAACATTTCAAGCACTTTGTAGAAAATTCTAGAAGGTAATTAGGGCTGCTAATTATTTTACAATGTGATTAGAATTTGAAGAAAATAACATCACCATTGGATTCCTCACTATCAAAAACCTTGGGGTAGTGTCTTACTTATCTCTTAATCCAAGCCTAATTAGCTTAATTTAGTGATCTTAGAAAAGCCTAAGTTGTCACTTTTTGATTGGTTAAGGTTCTAAATTAAATTTTTCTTGGTTAAACATTTTTAATAATTATTCTAAGTATATTACAATTATTAGATAATTCTATAGATATCCTATGAATTTTCTCTAAATTTTCTGTCTTAGAATTTTACCGTAATAATTCCTCAAAGTTCTAACTTTCAGAAAATCCTAACAATTCTGAATAAGCATTTTAATTCTTTATCTGTATATATTTTTAATCTATATTCTATTACCTTTCTTTTAAGTTATAAATGAGTTCAAAATTCTATACTTGAAAATTTATCCTGGACAGCTGTCTGACATAGCAGTCCAGTCAACTATCAATTTCGGCAAAAACAAAGACATTTGGAAATTCAGAAAATTCTTCTGAGTAAAACTGTATTAATTTCATTAAGAAAATATGTTCATAAAATTTCTATAAAATACAGTGCATAAGTGTTCATAATGTACATATATAAATGCATACAAATAGTAAAATGAGGATGTTACATCCTCTCTCATTTTATACCAATTTGGAAGTGAATGATCTTTTTAGACCTCACAAAAAGAAATTATAGTCTTTTTATTATTTCACCTCCCAAACATATCGTGAAATTTTGATATTTCTACGACAATTACCAATCACATTAAAAGATAACAATCACGTTAATAGTTTCCTTTATTAGTTTTTTTATCACAGCGTTTATAATAATTTCTATTTTTAATGAGAGGAGATATGTATTTTTAATAGAATTAAACAAGATATCCTGATATTTTTTTAGGACTTCTCTCATTTTATGCCAATTTGGAAGGGAATGATCTTTATAGATGTCACAAAAAAAATTATAATCTTTTTATTATTTCACCTGCCAAACATATCATGAAATTTTGATATTTCTACGACATTTGCCAATCACATTAAAAAGGTAGCAATCACGTTAATAGTTTCCTTTATTAGTTTTTTTTATCACAACGTTTATAATAATTTCCATTATTAATGAGAGGAGATATGTATTTTTAATAAAATTAAACGAGATATACTGAAATTTTTTTAGGTCCTCTCTCATTTTCTGTCAATTTCGAAGGGAATGATCTTTTTAGATCTCACAGAAAAAAATATAATCTTTTAATTATTTCACCTGCCAAACATATCGTGTAATTTTGATATTTCTACAACAATTACCAATCACATTAAAAAGAAAACAATCACGTTAATAGTTTCCTTTATCAGTTTTTTTTATCACAACGTTTATAATAATTTCAATTATTAATGAGAGGAGATATGAATTTTTAATAAAATTAAACGAGATATCCTGAAATTTTTTTAGGTCCTCTCTCATTTTATACCAATTTGGAAGGGAATGATCTTTTTAGACCTAAAAAAAAATTATAATCTTTTTATTATTTCACCTCCCAAACATATCGTGAAATTTTGATATTTCTACGACAATTACCAGTCACATTAAAAGATGACAATCACGTTAATAGTTTCCTTTATTACTTTTTTTATCACAACGTTTATAATAATTTCCATTATTAATGAGAGGAGATATGTATTTTTAATAAAATTAAACGAGATATCCTGAAATTTTTTTAGGTCCTCTCTCATTTTATGTCAATTTGGAAGGGAATGATCTTTTTACATCTCACAGAAAAAAATATAATCTTTTAATTATTTCACCTGCCAAACATATCGTGTAATTTTGATATTTCTACGACAATTACCAATCACATTAAAAAGAAAACAATCACGTTAATAGTTTCCTTTATTAGTTTTTTTTATCACAACGTTTATAATAATTTCCATTATTAATGAGAGGAGATATGAATTTTTAATAAAATTAAACGAGATATCCTGAAATTTTTTTAGGTCCTCTCTCATTTTATACCAATTTGGAAGGGAATGATCTTTTTAGACCTCACAAAAAGAAATTATAGTCTTTTTATTATTTCACCTCCCAAACATATCGTGAAATTTTGATATTTCTACGACAATTACCAATCACATTAAAAGATAACAATCACGTTAATAGTTTCCTTTATTAGTTTTTTTATCACAACGTTTATAATAATTTCTATTTTTAATGAGAGGAGATATGTATTTTTAATAGAATTAAACAAGATATCCTGATATTTTTTTAGGTCTTCTCTCATTTTATGCCAATTTGGAAGGGAATGATCTTTATAGATGTCACAAAAAAAATTATAATCATTTTATTATTTCACCTGCCAAACATATCATGAAATTTTGATATTTCTACGACATTTGCCAATCACATTAAAAAGGTAGCAATCACGTTAATAGTTTCCTTTATTAGTTTTTTTTATCACAACGTTTATAATAATTTCCATTATTAATGAGAGGAGATATGTATTTTTAATAAAATTAAACGAGATATCCTGAAATTTTTTTAGGTCCTCTCTCATTTTCTGTCAATTTCGAAGGGAATGATCTTTTTAGATCTCACAGAAAAAAATATAATCTTTTAATTATTTCACCTGCCAAACATATCGTGTAATTTTGATATTTCTACAACAATTACCAATCACATTAAAAAGAAAACAATCACGTTAATAGTTTCCTTTATCAGTTTTTTTTATCACAACGTTTATAATAATTTCCATTATTAATGAGAGGAGATATGAATTTTTAATAAAATTAAACGAGATATCCTGAAATTTTTTTAGGTCCTCTCTCATTTTATACCAATTTGGAAGGGAATGATCTTTTTAGACCTAAAAAAAAATTATAATCTTTTTATTATTTCACCTCCCAAACATATCGTGAAATTTTGATATTTCTACGACAATTACCAGTCACATTAAAAGATGACAATCACGTTAATAGTTTCCTTTATTACTTTTTTTATCATGACGTTTATAATAATTTCCATTATTAATGAGAGGAGATATTTATTTTTAATAAAATTAAACGAGATATCCTGAAATTTTTTTAGGTCCTCTCTCATTTTATGTCAATTTGGAAGGGAATGATCTTTTTAGATCTCACAGAAAAAAATATAATCTTTTAATTATTTCACCTGCCAAACATATCGTGTAATTTTGATATTTCTACGACAATTACCAATCACATTAAAAAGAAAACAATCACGTTAATAGTTTCCTTTATTAGTTTTTTTTATCACAACGTTTATAATAATTTCCATTATTAATGAGAGGAGATATGAATTTTTAATAAAATTAAACGAGATATCCTGAAATTTTTTTAGGTCCTCTCTCATTTTATACCAATTTGGAAGGGAATGATCTTTTTAGACCTCACAAAAGAAATTATAGTCTTTTTATTATTTCACCTCCCAAACATATCGTGAAATTTTGATATTTCTACGACAATTACCAATCACATTAAAAGATAACAATCACGTTAATAGTTTCCTTTATTAGTTTTTTTATCACAACGTTTATAATAATTTCTATTTTTAATGAGAGGAGATATGTATTTTTAATAGAATTAAACAAGATATCCTGATATTTTTTTAGGTCTTCTCTCATTTTATGCCAATTTGGAAGGGAATCATCTTTATAGATGTCACAAAAAAAATTATAATCATTTTATTATTTCACCTGCCAAACATATCATGAAATTTTGATATTTCTACGACATTTGCCAATCACATTAAAAAGGTAGCAATCACGTTAATAGTTTCCTTTATTAGTTTTTTTTATCACAACGTTTATAATAATTTCCATTATTAATGAGAGGAGATATGTATTTTTAATAAAATTAAACGAGATATCCTGAAATTTTTTTAGGTCCTCTCTCATTTTCTGTCAATTTCGAAGGGAATGATCTTTTTAGATCTCACAGAAAAAAATATAATCTTTTAATTATTTCACCTGCCAAACATATCGTGTAATTTTGATATTTCTACAACAATTACCAATCACATTAAAAAGAAAACAATCACGTTAATAGTTTCCTTTATCAGTTTTTTTTATCACAACGTTTATAATAATTTCCATTATTAATGAGAGGAGATATGAATTTTTAATAAAATTAAACGAGATATCCTGAAATTTTTTTAGGTCCTCTCTCATTTTATACCAATTTGGAAGGGAATGATCTTTTTAGACCTAAAAAAAAATTATAATCTTTTTATTATTTCACCTCCCAAACATATCGTGAAATTTTGATATTTCTACGACAATTACCAGTCACATTAAAAGATGACAATCACGTTAATAGTTTCCTTTATTACTTTTTTTATCACAACGTTTATAATAATTTCCATTATTAATGAGAGGAGATATGTATTTTTAATAAAATTAAACGAGATATCCTGAAATTTTTTTAGGTCCTCTCTCATTTTATGTCAATTTGGAAGGGAATGATCTTTTTAGATCTCACAGAAAAAAATATAATCTTTTAATTATTTCACCTGCCAAACATATCGTGTAATTTTGATATTTCTACGACAATTACCAATCACATTAAAAAGAAAACAATCACGTTAATAGTTTCCTTTATTAGTTTTTTTTATCACAACGTTTATAATAATTTCCATTATTAATGAGAGGAGATATGAATTTTGAATAAAATTACACGAGATATCCTGAAATTTTTTTAGGTCCTCTCTCATTTTATACCAATTTGGAAGGGAATGATCTTTTTAGACCTCACAAAAGAAATTATAGTCTTTTTATTATTTCACCTCCCAAACATATCGTGAAATTTTGATATTTCTACGACAATTACCAATCACATTAAAAGATAACAATCACGTTAATAGTTTCCTTTATTAGTTTTTTTATCACAACGTTTATAATAATTTCTATTTTTAATGAGAGGAGATATGTATTTTTAATAGAATTAAACAAGATATCCTGATATTTTTTTAGGTCTTCTCTCATTTTATGCCAATTTGGAAGGGAATGATCTTTATAGATGTCACAAAAAAAATTATAATCATTTTATTATTTCACCTGCCAAACATATCATGAAATTTTGATATTTCTACGACATTTGCCAATCACATTAAAAAGGTAGCAATCACGTTAATAGTTTCCTTTATTAGTTTTTTTTATCACAACGTTTATAATAATTTCCATTATTAATGAGAGGAGATATGTATTTTTAATAAAATTAAACGAGATATCCTGAAATTTTTTTAGGTCCTCTCTCATTTTCTGTCAATTTCGAAGGGAATGATCTTTTTAGATCTCACAGAAAAAAATATAATCTTTTAATTATTTCACCTGCCAAACATATCGTGTAATTTTGATATTTCTACAACAATTACCAATCACATTAAAAAGAAAACAATCACGTTAATAGTTTCCTTTATCAGTTTTTTTTATCACAACGTTTATAATAATTTCCATTATTAATGAGAGGAGATATGAATTTTTAATAAAATTAAACGAGATATCCTGAAATTTTTTTAGGTCCTCTCTCATTTTATACCAATTTGGAAGGGAATGATCTTTTTAGACCTAAAAAAAAATTATAATCTTTTTATTATTTCACCTCCCAAACATATCGTGAAATTTTGATATTTCTACGACAATTACCAGTCACATTAAAAGATGACAATCACGTTAATAGTTTCCTTTATTACTTTTTTTATCACAACGTTTATAATAATTTCCATTATTAATGAGAGGAGATATGTATTTTTAATAAAATTAAATGAGATATCCTGAAATTTTTTTAGGTCCTCTCTCATTTTATGTCAATTTGGAAGGGAATGATCTTTTTAGATCTCACAGAAAAAAATATAATCTTTTAATTATTTCACCTGCCAAACATATCGTGTAATTTTGATATTTCTACGACAATTACCAATCACATTAAAAAGAAAACAATCACGTTAATAGTTTCCTTTATTAGTTTTTTTTATCACAACGTTTATAATAATTTCCATTATTAATGAGAGGAGATATGAATTTTTAATAAAATTAAACGAGATATCCTGAAATTTTTTTAGGTCCTCTCTCATTTTATACCAATTTGGAAGGGAATGATCTTTTTAGACCTCACAAAAGAAATTATAGTCTTTTTATTATTTCACCTCCCAAACATATCGTGAAATTTTGATATTTCTACGACAATTACCAATCACATTAAAAGATAACAATCACGTTAATAGTTTCCTTTATTAGTTTTTTTATCACAACGTTTATAATAATTTCTATTTTTAATGAGAGGAGATATGTATTTTTAATAGAATTAAACAAGATATCCTGATATTTTTTTAGGTCTTCTCTCATTTTATGCCAATTTGGAAGGGAATGATCTTTATAGATGTCACAAAAAAAATTATAATCATTTTATTATTTCACCTGCCAAACATATCATGAAATTTTGATATTTCTACGACATTTGCCAATCACATTAAAAAGGTAGCAATCACGTTAATAGTTTCCTTTATTAGTTTTTTTTATCACAACGTTTATAATAATTTCCATTATTAATGAGAGGAGATATGTATTTTTAATAAAATTAAACGAGATATCCTGAAATTTTTTTAGGTCCTCTCTCATTTTCTGTCAATTTCGAAGGGAATGATCTTTTTAGATCTCACAGAAAAAAATATAATCTTTTAATTATTTCACCTGCCAAACATATCGTGTAATTTTGATATTTCTACAACAATTACCAATCACATTAAAAAGAAAACAATCACGTTAATAGTTTCCTTTATCAGTTTTTTTTATCACAACGTTTATAATAATTTCCATTATTAATGAGAGGAGATATGAATTTTTAATAAAATTAAACGAGATATCCTGAAATTTTTTTAGGTCCTCTCTCATTTTATACCAATTTGGAAGGGAATGATCTTTTTAGACCTAAAAAAAAATTATAATCTTTTTATTATTTCACCTCCCAAACATATCGTGAAATTTTGATATTTCTACGACAATTACCAGTCACATTAAAAGATGACAATCACGTTAATAGTTTCCTTTATTACTTTTTTTATCATGACGTTTATAATAATTTCCATTATTAATGAGAGGAGATATTTATTTTTAATAAAATTAAACGAGATATCCTGAAATTTTTTTAGGTCCTCTCTCATTTTATGTCAATTTGGAAGGGAATGATCTTTTTAGATCTCACAGAAAAAAATATAATCTTTTAATTATTTCACCTGCCAAACATATCGTGTAATTTTGATATTTCTACGACAATTACCAATCACATTAAAAAGAAAACAATCACGTTAATAGTTTCCTTTATTAGTTTTTTTTATCACAACGTTTATAATAATTTCCATTATTAATGAGAGGAGATATGAATTTTTAATAAAATTAAACGAGATATCCTGAAATTTTTTTAGGTCCTCTCTCATTTTATACCAATTTGGAAGGGAATGATCTTTTTAGACCTCACAAAAGAAATTATAGTCTTTTTATTATTTCACCTCCCAAACATATCGTGAAATTTTGATATTTCTACGACAATTACCAATCACATTAAAAGATAACAATCACGTTAATAGTTTCCTTTATTAGTTTTTTTATCACAACGTTTATAATAATTTCTATTTTTAATGAGAGGAGATATGTATTTTTAATAGAATTAAACAAGATATCCTGATATTTTTTTAGGTCTTCTCTCATTTTATGCCAATTTGGAAGGGAATCATCTTTATAGATGTCACAAAAAAAATTATAATCATTTTATTATTTCACCTGCCAAACATATCATGAAATTTTGATATTTCTACGACATTTGCCAATCACATTAAAAAGGTAGCAATCACGTTAATAGTTTCCTTTATTAGTTTTTTTTATCACAACGTTTATAATAATTTCCATTATTAATGAGAGGAGATATGTATTTTTAATAAAATTAAACGAGATATCCTGAAATTTTTTTAGGTCCTCTCTCATTTTCTGTCAATTTCGAAGGGAATGATCTTTTTAGATCTCACAGAAAAAAATATAATCTTTTAATTATTTCACCTGCCAAACATATCGTGTAATTTTGATATTTCTACAACAATTACCAATCACATTAAAAAGAAAACAATCACGTTAATAGTTTCCTTTATCAGTTTTTTTTATCACAACGTTTATAATAATTTCCATTATTAATGAGAGGAGATATGAATTTTTAATAAAATTAAACGAGATATCCTGAAATTTTTTTAGGTCCTCTCTCATTTTATACCAATTTGGAAGGGAATGATCTTTTTAGACCTAAAAAAAAATTATAATCTTTTTATTATTTCACCTCCCAAACATATCGTGAAATTTTGATATTTCTACGACAATTACCAGTCACATTAAAAGATGACAATCACGTTAATAGTTTCCTTTATTACTTTTTTTATCACAACGTTTATAATAATTTCCATTATTAATGAGAGGAGATATGTATTTTTAATAAAATTAAACGAGATATCCTGAAATTTTTTTAGGTCCTCTCTCATTTTATGTCAATTTGGAAGGGAATGATCTTTTTAGATCTCACAGAAAAAAATATAATCTTTTAATTATTTCACCTGCCAAACATATCGTGTAATTTTGATATTTCTACGACAATTACCAATCACATTAAAAAGAAAACAATCACGTTAATAGTTTCCTTTATTAGTTTTTTTTATCACAACGTTTATAATAATTTCCATTATTAATGAGAGGAGATATGAATTTTGAATAAAATTACACGAGATATCCTGAAATTTTTTTAGGTCCTCTCTCATTTTATACCAATTTGGAAGTGAATGATCTTTTTAGACCTCACAAAAAGAAATTATAGTCTTTTTATTATTTCACCTCCCAAACATATCGTGAAATTTTGATATTTCTACGACAATTACCAATCACATTAAAAGATAACAATCACGTTAATAGTTTCCTTTATTAGTTTTTTTATCACAACGTTTATAATAATTTCTATTTTTAATGAGAGGAGATATGTATTTTTAATAGAATTAAACAAGATATCCTGATATTTTTTTAGGACTTCTCTCATTTTATGCCAATTTGGCAGGGAATGATCTTTATAGATGTCACAAAAAAAATTATAATCTTTTTATTATTTCACCTGCCAAACATATCATGAAATTTTGATATTTCTACGACATTTGCCAATCACATTAAAAAGGTAGCAATCACGTTAATAGTTTCCTTTATTAGTTTTTTTTATCACAACGTTTATAATAATTTCCATTATTAATGAGAGGAGATATGTATTTTTAATAAAATTAAACGAGATATCCTGAAATTTTTTTAGGTCCTCTCTCATTTTCTGTCAATTTGGAAGGGAATGATCTTTTTAGATCTCACAGAAAAAAATATAATCTTTTAATTATTTCACCTGCCAAACATATCGTGTAATTTTGATATTTCTACAACAATTACCAATCACATTAAAAAGAAAACAATCACGTTAATAGTTTCCTTTATCAGTTTTTTTTATCACAACGTTTATAATAATTTCCATTATTAATGAGAGGAGATATGAATTTTTAATAAAATTAAACGAGATATCCTGAAATTTTTTTAGGTCCTCTCTCATTTTATACCAATTTGGAAGGGAATGATCTTTTTAGACCTAAAAAAAAATTATAATCTTTTTATTATTTCACCTCCCAAACATATCGTGAAATTTTGATATTTCTACGACAATTACCAGTCACATTAAAAGATGACAATCACGTTAATAGTTTCCTTTATTACTTTTTTTATCACAACGTTTATAATAATTTCCATTATTAATGAGAGGAGATATGTATTTTTAATAAAATTAAACGAGATATCCTGAAATTTTTTTAGGTCCTCTCTCATTTTATGTCAATTTGGAAGGGAATGATCTTTTTAGATCTCACAGAAAAAAATATAATCTTTTAATTATTTCACCTGCCAAACATATCGTGTAATTTTGATATTTCTACGACAATTACCAATCACATTAAAAAGAAAACAATCACGTTAATAGTTTCCTTTATTAGTTTTTTTTATCACAACGTTTATAATAATTTCCATTATTAATGAGAGGAGATATGAATTTTGAATAAAATTACACGAGATATCCTGAAATTTTTTTAGGTCCTCTCTCATTTTATACCAATTTGGAAGTGAATGATCTTTTTAGACCTCACAAAAAGAAATTATAGTCTTTTTATTATTTCACCTCCCAAACATATCGTGAAATTTTGATATTTCTACGACAATTACCAATCACATTAAAAGATAACAATCACGTTAATAGTTTCCTTTATTAGTTTTTTTATCACAACGTTTATAATAATTTCTATTTTTAATGAGAGGAGATATGTATTTTTAATAGAATTAAACAAGATATCCTGATATTTTTTTAGGACTTCTCTCATTTTATGCCAATTTGGCAGGGAATGATCTTTATAGATGTCACAAAAAAAATTATAATCTTTTTATTATTTCACCTGCCAAACATATCATGAAATTTTGATATTTCTACGACATTTGCCAATCACATTAAAAAGGTAGCAATCACGTTAATAGTTTCCTTTATTAGTTTTTTTTATCACAACGTTTATAATAATTTCCATTATTAATGAGAGGAGATATGTATTTTTAATAAAATTAAACGAGATATACTGAAATTGTTTTAGGTCCTCTCTCATTTTCTGTCAATTTGGAAGGGAATGATCTTTTTAGATCTCACAGAAAAAAATATAATCTTTTAATTATTTCACCTGCCAAACATATCGTGTAATTTTGATATTTCTACAACAATTACCAATCACATTAAAAAGAAAACAATCACGTTAATAGTTTCCTTTATCAGTTTTTTTTATCACAACGTTTATAATAATTTCCATTATTAATGAGAGGAGATATGAATTTTTAATAAAATTAAACGAGATATCCTGAAATTTTTTTAGGTCCTCTCTCATTTTATACCAATTTGGAAGGGAATGATCTTTTTAGACCTAAAAAAAAATTATAATCTTTTTATTATTTCACCTCCCAAACATATCGTGAAATTTTGATATTTCTACGACAATTACCAGTCACATTAAAAGATGACAATCACGTTAATAGTTTCCTTTATTACTTTTTTTATCACAACGTTTATAATAATTTCCATTATTAATGAGAGGAGATATGTATTTTTAATAAAATTAAACGAGATATCCTGAAATTTTTTTAGGTCCTCTCTCATTTTATGTCAATTTGGAAGGGAATGATCTTTTTAGATCTCACAGAAAAAAATATAATCTTTTAATTATTTCACCTGCCAAACATATCGTGTAATTTTGATATTTCTACGACAATTACCAATCACATTAAAAAGAAAACAATCACGTTAATAGTTTCCTTTATTAGTTTTTTTTATCACAACGTTTATAATAATTTCCATTATTAATGAGAGGAGATATGAATTTTTAATAAAATTAAACGAGATATCCTGAAATTTTTTTAGGTCCTCTCTCATTTTATACCAATTTGGAAGGGAATGATCTTTTTAGACCTCACAAAAAGAAATTATAGTCTTTTTATTATTTCACCTCCCAAACATATCGTGAAATTTTGATATTTCTACGACAATTACCAATCACATTAAAAGATAACAATCACGTTAATAGTTTCCTTTATTAGTTTTTTTATCACAACGTTTATAATAATTTCTATTTTTAATGAGAGGAGATATGTATTTTTAATAGAATTAAACAAGATATCCTGATATTTTTTTAGGTCTTCTCTCATTTTATGCCAATTTGGAAGGGAATGATCTTTATAGATGTCACAAAAAAAATTATAATCATTTTATTATTTCACCTGCCAAACATATCATGAAATTTTGATATTTCTACGACATTTGCCAATCACATTAAAAAGGTAGCAATCACGTTAATAGTTTCCTTTATTAGTTTTTTTTTATCACAACGTTTATAATAATTTCCATTATTAATGAGAGGAGATATGTATTTTTAATAAAATTAAACGAGATATCCTGAAATTTTTTTAGGTCCTCTCTCATTTTCTGTCAATTTCGAAGGGAATGATCTTTTTAGATCTCACAGAAAAAAATATAATCTTTTAATTATTTCACCTGCCAAACATATCGTGTAATTTTGATATTTCTACAACAATTACCAATCACATTAAAAAGAAAACAATCACGTTAATAGTTTCCTTTATCAGTTTTTTTTATCACAACGTTTATAATAATTTCCATTATTAATGAGAGGAGATATGAATTTTTAATAAAATTAAACGAGATATCCTGAAATTTTTTTAGGTCCTCTCTCATTTTATACCAATTTGGAAGGGAATGATCTTTTTAGACCTAAAAAAAAATTATAATCTTTTTATTATTTCACCTCCCAAACATATCGTGAAATTTTGATATTTCTACGACAATTACCAGTCACATTAAAAGATGACAATCACGTTAATAGTTTCCTTTATTACTTTTTTTATCACAACGTTTATAATAATTTCCATTATTAATGAGAGGAGATATGTATTTTTAATAAAATTAAACGAGATATCCTGAAATTTTTTTAGGTCCTCTCTCATTTTATGTCAATTTGGAAGGGAATGATCTTTTTAGATCTCACAGAAAAAAATATAATCTTTTAATTATTTCACCTGCCAAACATATCGTGTAATTTTGATATTTCTACGACAATTACCAATCACATTAAAAAGAAAACAATCACGTTAATAGTTTCCTTTATTAGTTTTTTTTATCACAACGTTTATAATAATTTCCATTATTAATGAGAGGAGATATGAATTTTTAATAAAATTAAACGAGATATCCTGAAATTTTTTTAGGTCCTCTCTCATTTTATACCAATTTGGAAGGGAATGATCTTTTTAGACCTCACAAAAGAAATTATAGTCTTTTTATTATTTCACCTCCCAAACATATCGTGAAATTTTGATATTTCTACGACAATTACCAATCACATTAAAAGATAACAATCACGTTAATAGTTTCCTTTATTAGTTTTTTTATCACAACGTTTATAATAATTTCTATTTTTAATGAGAGGAGATATGTATTTTTAATAGAATTAAACAAGATATCCTGATATTTTTTTAGGTCTTCTCTCATTTTATGCCAATTTGGAAGGGAATGATCTTTATAGATGTCACAAAAAAAATTATAATCATTTTATTATTTCACCTGCCAAACATATCATGAAATTTTGATATTTCTACGACATTTGCCAATCACATTAAAAAGGTAGCAATCACGTTAATAGTTTCCTTTATTAGTTTTTTTTATCACAACGTTTATAATAATTTCCATTATTAATGAGAGGAGATATGTATTTTTAATAAAATTAAACGAGATATCCTGAAATTTTTTTAGGTCCTCTCTCATTTTCTGTCAATTTCGAAGGGAATGATCTTTTTAGATCTCACAGAAAAAAATATAATCTTTTAATTATTTCACCTGCCAAACATATCGTGTAATTTTGATATTTCTACAACAATTACCAATCACATTAAAAAGAAAACAATCACGTTAATAGTTTCCTTTATCAGTTTTTTTTATCACAACGTTTATAATAATTTCCATTATTAATGAGAGGAGATATGAATTTTTAATAAAATTAAACGAGATATCCTGAAATTTTTTTAGGTCCTCTCTCATTTTATACCAATTTGGAAGGGAATGATCTTTTTAGACCTAAAAAAAAATTATAATCTTTTTATTATTTCACCTCCCAAACATATCGTGAAATTTTGATATTTCTACGACAATTACCAGTCACATTAAAAGATGACAATCACGTTAATAGTTTCCTTTATTACTTTTTTTATCACAACGTTTATAATAATTTCCATTATTAATGAGAGGAGATATGTATTTTTAATAAAATTAAACGAGATATCCTGAAATTTTTTTAGGTCCTCTCTCATTTTATGTCAATTTGGAAGGGAATGATCTTTTTAGATCTCACAGAAAAAAATATAATCTTTTAATTATTTCACCTGCCAAACATATCGTGTAATTTTGATATTTCTACGACAATTACCAATCACATTAAAAAGAAAACAATCACGTTAATAGTTTCCTTTATTAGTTTTTTTTATCACAACGTTTATAATAATTTCCATTATTAATGAGAGGAGATATGAATTTTGAATAAAATTACACGAGATATCCTGAAATTTTTTTAGGTCCTCTCTCATTTTATACCAATTTGGAAGTGAATGATCTTTTTAGACCTCACAAAAAGAAATTATAGTCTTTTTATTATTTCACCTCCCAAACATATCGTGAAATTTTGATATTTCTACGACAATTACCAATCACATTAAAAGATAACAATCACGTTAATAGTTTCCTTTATTAGTTTTTTTATCACAACGTTTATAATAATTTCTATTTTTAATGAGAGGAGATATGTATTTTTAATAGAATTAAACAAGATATCCTGATATTTTTTTAGGACTTCTCTCATTTTATGCCAATTTGGCAGGGAATGATCTTTATAGATGTCACAAAAAAAATTATAATCTTTTTATTATTTCACCTGCCAAACATATCATG
The DNA here is from genome assembly GCA_026413185.1 of Pueraria montana var. lobata. Classification (NCBI taxonomy): domain Eukaryota; kingdom Viridiplantae; phylum Streptophyta; class Magnoliopsida; order Fabales; family Fabaceae; genus Pueraria; species Pueraria montana. The sequence continues at coordinate 76,578,535 of CM048648.1, forward strand.
AAATTTTGATATTTCTACGACATTTGCCAATCACATTAAAAAGGTAGCAATCACGTTAATAGTTTCCTTTATTAGTTTTTTTTATCACAACGTTTATAATAATTTCCATTATTAATGAGAGGAGATATGTATTTTTAATAAAATTAAACGAGATATCCTGAAATTTTTTTAGGTCCTCTCTCATTTTCTGTCAATTTGGAAGGGAATGATCTTTTTAGATCTCACAGAAAAAAATATAATCTTTTAATTATTTCACCTGCCAAACATATCGTGTAATTTTGATATTTCTACAACAATTACCAATCACATTAAAAAGAAAACAATCACGTTAATAGTTTCCTTTATCAGTTTTTTTTATCACAACGTTTATAATAATTTCCATTATTAATGAGAGGAGATATGAATTTTTAATAAAATTAAACGAGATATCCTGAAATTTTTTTAGGTCCTCTCTCATTTTATACCAATTTGGAAGGGAATGATCTTTTTAGACCTAAAAAAAAATTATAATCTTTTTATTATTTCACCTCCCAAACATATCGTGAAATTTTGATATTTCTACGACAATTACCAGTCACATTAAAAGATGACAATCACGTTAATAGTTTCCTTTATTACTTTTTTTATCACAACGTTTATAATAATTTCCATTATTAATGAGAGGAGATATGTATTTTTAATAAAATTAAACGAGATATCCTGAAATTTTTTTAGGTCCTCTCTCATTTTATGTCAATTTGGAAGGGAATGATCTTTTTAGATCTCACAGAAAAAAATATAATCTTTTAATTATTTCACCTGCCAAACATATCGTGTAATTTTGATATTTCTACGACAATTACCAATCACATTAAAAAGAAAACAATCACGTTAATAGTTTCCTTTATTAGTTTTTTTTATCACAACGTTTATAATAATTTCCATTATTAATGAGAGGAGATATGAATTTTGAATAAAATTACACGAGATATCCTGAAATTTTTTTAGGTCCTCTCTCATTTTATACCAATTTGGAAGTGAATGATCTTTTTAGACCTCACAAAAAGAAATTATAGTCTTTTTATTATTTCACCTCCCAAACATATCGTGAAATTTTGATATTTCTACGACAATTACCAATCACATTAAAAGATAACAATCACGTTAATAGTTTCCTTTATTAGTTTTTTTATCACAACGTTTATAATAATTTCTATTTTTAATGAGAGGAGATATGTATTTTTAATAGAATTAAACAAGATATCCTGATATTTTTTTAGGACTTCTCTCATTTTATGCCAATTTGGCAGGGAATGATCTTTATAGATGTCACAAAAAAAATTATAATCTTTTTATTATTTCACCTGCCAAACATATCATGAAATTTTGATATTTCTACGACATTTGCCAATCACATTAAAAAGGTAGCAATCACGTTAATAGTTTCCTTTATTAGTTTTTTTTATCACAACGTTTATAATAATTTCCATTATTAATGAGAGGAGATATGTATTTTTAATAAAATTAAACGAGATATCCTGAAATTTTTTTAGGTCCTCTCTCATTTTCTGTCAATTTGGAAGGGAATGATCTTTTTAGATCTCACAGAAAAAAATATAATCTTTTAATTATTTCACCTGCCAAACATATCGTGTAATTTTGATATTTCTACAACAATTACCAATCACATTAAAAAGAAAACAATCACGTTAATAGTTTCCTTTATCAGTTTTTTTTATCACAACGTTTATAATAATTTCCATTATTAATGAGAGGAGATATGAATTTTTAATAAAATTAAACGAGATATCCTGAAATTTTTTTAGGTCCTCTCTCATTTTATACCAATTTGGAAGGGAATGATCTTTTTAGACCTAAAAAAAAATTATAATCTTTTTATTATTTCACCTCCCAAACATATCGTGAAATTTTGATATTTCTACGACAATTACCAGTCACATTAAAAGATGACAATCACGTTAATAGTTTCCTTTATTACTTTTTTTATCACAACGTTTATAATAATTTCCATTATTAATGAGAGGAGATATGTATTTTTAATAAAATTAAACGAGATATCCTGAAATTTTTTTAGGTCCTCTCTCATTTTATGTCAATTTGGAAGGGAATGATCTTTTTAGATCTCACAGAAAAAAATATAATCTTTTAATTATTTCACCTGCCAAACATATCGTGTAATTTTGATATTTCTACGACAATTACCAATCACATTAAAAAGAAAACAATCACGTTAATAGTTTCCTTTATTAGTTTTTTTTATCACAACGTTTATAATAATTTCCATTATTAATGAGAGGAGATATGAATTTTGAATAAAATTACACGAGATATCCTGAAATTTTTTTAGGTCCTCTCTCATTTTATACCAATTTGGAAGTGAATGATCTTTTTAGACCTCACAAAAAGAAATTATAGTCTTTTTATTATTTCACCTCCCAAACATATCGTGAAATTTTGATATTTCTACGACAATTACCAATCACATTAAAAGATAACAATCACGTTAATAGTTTCCTTTATTAGTTTTTTTATCACAACGTTTATAATAATTTCTATTTTTAATGAGAGGAGATATGTATTTTTAATAGAATTAAACAAGATATCCTGATATTTTTTTAGGACTTCTCTCATTTTATGCCAATTTGGCAGGGAATGATCTTTATAGATGTCACAAAAAAAATTATAATCTTTTTATTATTTCACCTGCCAAACATATCATGAAATTTTGATATTTCTACGACATTTGCCAATCACATTAAAAAGGTAGCAATCACGTTAATAGTTTCCTTTATTAGTTTTTTTTATCACAACGTTTATAATAATTTCCATTATTAATGAGAGGAGATATGTATTTTTAATAAAATTAAACGAGATATACTGAAATTTTTTTAGGTCCTCTCTCATTTTCTGTCAATTTGGAAGGGAATGATCTTTTTAGATCTCACAGAAAAAAATATAATCTTTTAATTATTTCACCTGCCAAACATATCGTGTAATTTTGATATTTCTACAACAATTACCAATCACATTAAAAAGAAAACAATCACGTTAATAGTTTCCTTTATCAGTTTTTTTTATCACAACGTTTATAATAATTTCCATTATTAATGAGAGGAGATATGAATTTTTAATAAAATTAAACGAGATATCCTGAAATTTTTTTAGGTCCTCTCTCATTTTATACCAATTTGGAAGGGAATGATCTTTTTAGACCTAAAAAAAAATTATAATCTTTTTATTATTTCACCTCCCAAACATATCGTGAAATTTTGATATTTCTACGACAATTACCAGTCACATTAAAAGATGACAATCACGTTAATAGTTTCCTTTATTACTTTTTTTATCACAACGTTTATAATAATTTCCATTATTAATGAGAGGAGATATGTATTTTTAATAAAATTAAACGAGATATCCTGAAATTTTTTTAGGTCCTCTCTCATTTTATGTCAATTTGGAAGGGAATGATCTTTTTAGATCTCACAGAAAAAAATATAATCTTTTAATTATTTCACCTGCCAAACATATCGTGTAATTTTGATATTTCTACGACAATTACCAATCACATTAAAAAGAAAACAATCACGTTAATAGTTTCCTTTATTAGTTTTTTTTATCACAACGTTTATAATAATTTCCATTATTAATGAGAGGAGATATGAATTTTTAATAAAATTAAACGAGATATCCTGAAATTTTTTTAGGTCCTCTCTCATTTTATACCAATTTGGAAGGGAATGATCTTTTTAGACCTCACAAAAAGAAATTATAGTCTTTTTATTATTTCACCTCCCAAACATATCGTGAAATTTTGATATTTCTACGACAATTACCAATCACATTAAAAGATAACAATCACGTTAATAGTTTCCTTTATTAGTTTTTTTATCACAACGTTTATAATAATTTCTATTTTTAATGAGAGGAGATATGTATTTTTAATAGAATTAAACAAGATATCCTGATATTTTTTTAGGTCTTCTCTCATTTTATGCCAATTTGGAAGGGAATGATCTTTATAGATGTCACAAAAAAAATTATAATCATTTTATTATTTCACCTGCCAAACATATCATGAAATTTTGATATTTCTACGACATTTGCCAATCACATTAAAAAGGTAGCAATCACGTTAATAGTTTCCTTTATTAGTTTTTTTTATCACAACGTTTATAATAATTTCCATTATTAATGAGAGGAGATATGTATTTTTAATAAAATTAAACGAGATATCCTGAAATTTTTTTAGGTCCTCTCTCATTTTCTGTCAATTTCGAAGGGAATGATCTTTTTAGATCTCACAGAAAAAAATATAATCTTTTAATTATTTCACCTGCCAAACATATCGTGTAATTTTGATATTTCTACAACAATTACCAATCACATTAAAAAGAAAACAATCACGTTAATAGTTTCCTTTATCAGTTTTTTTTATCACAACGTTTATAATAATTTCCATTATTAATGAGAGGAGATATGAATTTTTAATAAAATTAAACGAGATATCCTGAAATTTTTTTAGGTCCTCTCTCATTTTATACCAATTTGGAAGGGAATGATCTTTTTAGACCTAAAAAAAAATTATAATCTTTTTATTATTTCACCTCCCAAACATATCGTGAAATTTTGATATTTCTACGACAATTACCAGTCACATTAAAAGATGACAATCACGTTAATAGTTTCCTTTATTACTTTTTTTATCACAACGTTTATAATAATTTCCATTATTAATGAGAGGAGATATGTATTTTTAATAAAATTAAACGAGATATCCTGAAATTTTTTTAGGTCCTCTCTCATTTTATGTCAATTTGGAAGGGAATGATCTTTTTAGATCTCACAGAAAAAAATATAATCTTTTAATTATTTCACCTGCCAAACATATCGTGTAATTTTGATATTTCTACGACAATTACCAATCACATTAAAAAGAAAACAATCACGTTAATAGTTTCCTTTATTAGTTTTTTTTATCACAACGTTTATAATAATTTCCATTATTAATGAGAGGAGATATGAATTTTTAATAAAATTAAACGAGATATCCTGAAATTTTTTTAGGTCCTCTCTCATTTTATACCAATTTGGAAGGGAATGATCTTTTTAGACCTCACAAAAAGAAATTATAGTCTTTTTATTATTTCACCTCCCAAACATATCGTGAAATTTTGATATTTCTACGACAATTACCAATCACATTAAAAGATAACAATCACGTTAATAGTTTCCTTTATTAGTTTTTTTATCACAACGTTTATAATAATTTCTATTTTTAATGAGAGGAGATATGTATTTTTAATAGAATTAAACAAGATATCCTGATATTTTTTTAGGTCTTCTCTCATTTTATGCCAATTTGGAAGGGAATGATCTTTATAGATGTCACAAAAAAAATTATAATCATTTTATTATTTCACCTGCCAAACATATCATGAAATTTTGATATTTCTACGACATTTGCCAATCACATTAAAAAGGTAGCAATCACGTTAATAGTTTCCTTTATTAGTTTTTTTTATCACAACGTTTATAATAATTTCCATTATTAATGAGAGGAGATATGTATTTTTAATAAAATTAAACGAGATATCCTGAAATTTTTTTAGGTCCTCTCTCATTTTCTGTCAATTTCGAAGGGAATGATCTTTTTAGATCTCACAGAAAAAAATATAATCTTTTAATTATTTCACCTGCCAAACATATCGTGTAATTTTGATATTTCTACAACAATTACCAATCACATTAAAAAGAAAACAATCACGTTAATAGTTTCCTTTATCAGTTTTTTTTATCACAACGTTTATAATAATTTCCATTATTAATGAGAGGAGATATGAATTTTTAATAAAATTAAACGAGATATCCTGAAATTTTTTTAGGTCCTCTCTCATTTTATACCAATTTGGAAGGGAATGATCTTTTTAGACCTAAAAAAAAATTATAATCTTTTTATTATTTCACCTCCCAAACATATCGTGAAATTTTGATATTTCTACGACAATTACCAGTCACATTAAAAGATGACAATCACGTTAATAGTTTCCTTTATTACTTTTTTTATCACAACGTTTATAATAATTTCCATTATTAATGAGAGGAGATATGTATTTTTAATAAAATTAAACGAGATATCCTGAAATTTTTTTAGGTCCTCTCTCATTTTATACCAATTTGGAAGGGAATGATCTTTTTAGACCTAAAAAAAAATTATAATCTTTTTGTTATTTCACCTCCCAAACATATCGTGAAATTTTGATATTTCTACGACAATTACCAGTCACATTAAAAGATGACAATCACGTTAATAGTTTTCTTTATTACTTTTTTTATCACAACGTTTATAATAATTTCCATTATTAATGAGAGGAGATATGTATTTTTAATAAAATTAAACAAGATATCCAGAAATTTTTTTAGGTCCTCTCTCATTTTATGTCAATTTGGAAGGGAATGATCTTTTTAGATCTCACAGAAAAAAATATAATCTTTTAATTATTTCACCTGCCAAACATATCGTGTAATTTTGATATTTCTACGACAATTACCAATCACATTAAAAAGAAAACAATCACGTTAATAGTTTCCTTTATTATTTTTTTTATCACAACGTTTATAATAATTTTCCATTATTAATGAGAGGAGATATGAATTTTTAATAAAATTAAACGAGATATCCTGAAATTTTTTTAGGTCCTCTCTCATTTTATACCAATTTGGAAGGGAATGATCTTTTTAGATCTGACAAAAAAATTATCATCTTTTTATTATTTCACCTCTGAAACATATCGTGAAATTTTGATATTTCTACGACAATTGCCGATCACATTAAAAAGATAACAATCACGTTAATAGTTTCCTTTATTAGTCTTTTATCACAACGTTTATAATAATTTCCATTATTAATGAGAGGAGATATGTATTTTTAATAAAATTAAACGAGATATCCTGAAATTTTTTTAGGTCCTCTCTCATTTTATGCCAATTTGGAAGGGAATGAACCTTTTAGATCTCACAAAAAAAAATTATCATCTTTTTATTATTTCACCTCCCAAACATAACGTTAAATTTTGATATTTTTAAGACTTCATGTAACCCCTCTTTTTAATTACTTAATTTCTATATAAAATCCATTAAACACGAAAATTTAAAATTTAAATATATACATTCCATTAAGTTTAAAGTTTGTCTTTATAATTTACATTATTAAAATTTACAGAAAATACTATTACAAAATTATTTCTAATTAATACAAAAGTATCTAAAGCCAAAAACCCCTATTCCTATAGCTCTGGAGTATGTCTGCATCTGTGACTTCTAATTGATCTTCCAAATACCTGCAATCACACTCCCCTAAAATCTGGGGACAGCATTACCGGATCAGGCATTTAATTTCTCATAGAATTAAAACAATTTCAAACAAATACATATCATAACAAATTAATTAGTTACACACATAATTAAATGCAGTATGATTTATGCAATGCAGATTTTGACTCAAATTCATTTTGACCCTGCTCCATGGAGACTTCCCCTTTGAGTGTTTAGTAAGTAACTGGCCTACCATTACGTACTGCAATTCAGCTATCAGCCGCTACTAAACGCGAATAAGCTAAACAGAATTAGGAGATCAGGATACCCGGGAGGCTACCACGACCGCAACTCAGTCCAGTTTCCAGCCACATGTGGAATTGCCAATATCCTTCACCCCACAGACTATATAATCACAGATTATACGGTCCTGTCTAACAAATTCTACTCAACCCAAAAAAATCCTTTCTCAATCATTCTCATTTCACATGACTACTGTAACCCCCCTTTTTTTATAAAACATAATTTAACTATTTAATTCATTTTATATATTTATTTCAAAGTTCTGATACGATCTCTTACAATCCAAAATATGTTCTGTAATTTACATCATTAAAATTTATATAAACACTGCTACAAAATAATTCTAACTACTACAAATTATTGTCTACCCAAAATAGTCCCATCCTATATGCTCTGGAATTTCTGCATCTTCATCATTTAACTATATCTTCAAGCACCTGCAATTCACACTCCCCTAGAATCTGGGGACAGCATTACAGGATCAGGCATTTAATTTCTCATAGAATTAAAACAATTTCAAACAAATACATATCATAACAAATTAATTAGTTACACACATAATTAAATGCAGTATGATTTATGCAATGAAATTTTTGACTCAAATTCATTTTGACCCTGCTCCATGGAGACTTCCCCTTTGAGTGTTTAGTAAGAAACTGGCCTACCATTACGATCTGTAATTCAGCTATCAGCCCCTACTAAACGCGAATAAACTAAACAGAATTAGGAGGTCAGGATACCCGGAAGGCCACCACGGCAGCATCTCTGTCCAGATTACAGCCACATGTGGAATTGCCAATATCCCTCACCCCACAGACTATATAATCACAGACTATACAGTCCTGTCTAACTTATCCTGCTCACCCCAAAGATTCAATTCTCAAATCATTTTCATTTCACATGACTACCGCAGTCTCGGTTAGTCAACAAAATCATTTCTCATAGATCAACTCAATTCTCATGACTACCGCAGTCTCGGTTAGTCAACATAATTCTTTCTCAATCATTTTCATTTCACATGACTACCGCAGTCCCGGTTAGTCAACATAATTCTTTCTTTTCTTTCTTTTCTTTTCTTTCTTTTCATGGCTACCGAAATCCCGGTTAGCCAACATCAATTATTTTTCACTTGAATCTTTATAAATCCCCCAAAAAGACTCATGCAACGAATTATGTTCATGATCACAATTAAATAAATAATTTGTACACATTAATATACAAGAATACAAAAATTAAGCAATTTACCTTATAACATTAGTATTTTAATAATTTCCGAAAATGCCCTCAATCTTTTTCCAAAATACCCAATGTGTCCCTACATGTAAAATGACCATTTTGCCCTTGGTTTTACAAAAATTTCCACATAATATCCCTTGTATTTAGGGCTGGCCGAATGGTCTCACTACCATTCTCAACATATTTTCCAAAGTAACAACTTCTAATTCCAACCAAAAATCAACCAAATCACATTTTCAATCAAAATTCAACAAACCAAATTTCAACCATCACAACACATCAAAAATTCAATCAAACATCATTCCACTCCATGAATTACAATCACAAGCATCAAAAACACAAAACCCCTAAATCAATTTCAAGTTTTCATGATTCTAGGTCAAAATTTTAATCTAAGCCTACAACATGTTTTCTTCTAATTCCAAGGGTTCTAATTGAAATTAAATGCCTAGATCCTTACCTTAAACTCTTTAATTGAAGAAAAAGCCTTGAATTCCTTTCTCCCTCACTCCTTGGTCTTGTATGAATTTTTGAGATTTCCTCCAATTTCTTTTCCTTTTTGCCGATTAGCTTAGGGTTTAGGAAGTTTGGATGGTTTGGTTTCTTAATTTGGGATGAGATGATGAAGTTAAGATGAAATTGAAATGAAAACTGCAGCTGCTGGGTTTGGAGAGCTCAAGGTTCTGTTTTGAGAGAAAATAGCTTTTTGTGACTTTTTCTCCTTTTACTTAAGTTAAATGCTTCTTAAAACAAATTATTAACTAAATTGGACTTTGCCTTCAAGTCCAGCTGCTGCCCTGCACGTCCAGCAGCTCATTTGGACCAAGGGAAGTCCACTTGCCAAGCCTTTCCAGCCCACTTGGACAGCCAAGGAGTTCCAAGTCACTTGCCTACCCCAAAAGTCAACATTTCAAGCACTTTGTAGAAAGTTCTAGAAGGTAATTAGGGCTGCTAATTATTTTACAATGTGATTAGAATTTGAAGAAAATAACATCACCAATGGATTCCTCACTATCAAAAACCTTGGGGTAGTGTCTTACTTATCTCTTAATCCAAGCCTAATTAGCTTAATTTAGTGATCTTAGAAAAGCCTAAGTTGTCACTTTTTGATTGGTTAAGGTTCTAAATTAAAATTTTCTTGGTTAAACATTTTTAATAATTATTCTAAGTATATTACAATTATTAGATAATTCTATAGATATCCTATGAATTTTCTCTAAATTTTCTGTCTTAGAATTTTACCGTAATAATTCCTCAAAGTTCTAACTTTCAGAAAATCCTAACAATTCTGAATAAGCATTTTAATTCTTTATCTGTATATATTTTTAATCTATATTCTATTACCTTTCTTTTAAGTTATAAATGAGTTCAAAATTCTATACTTGAAAATTTATCCTGGGCAGCTGTCTGACATAGCAGTCCAGTCAACTATTAATTTCGGCAAAAATAAAGACATTTGGAAATTCAGAAAATTCTTTTGAGTAGAACTGTATTAATTTCATTAAGAGAATATGTACATAAGGTTTCTATAAAATATAGTGCATAAATGTTAATAATATACATATATAAATGCGTACAATTAATAAAATGAGGATGTTACAATTCTCCCCTACTAATAAAAATTTCGTCCTCGAAATTTCTAATACAAATATATAACCATACAACTATACAACAAAATAACTATACAAACAAATGAGGATATGTTTCTTTCATTTTTTTTCCTCTAACTCCCATGTAGCATCACCTCTGATATCATCCCAAATAACCTTAACTAGAGAAATTTCTTTACCTCTCAGGTACTTAATCCTTCTGTCCTCAATCTTAATAGGCTTTGTTTCAAATGTTAGGTTTTCCTTTCTCTTCTAATGTACAGGCTCTTAAGAGATCTTCTAATGTCCGAATAGTCCTTTCTGTTTGACCATCAATCTTAGGGTGTTATACTAAACTAAGATAAAATTTTACTTCTTAAAGCGTTCTGAAAATCTTTCCAAAAATTTAAAAACAAAGCTAGGGTCTTTATTAGACTCTATACTAATAGGTACTCCAGATAATCTAATTATTTCCTTTAAGTACAATTAAGCTAATTTTTCTAAAGAATACCTAATATTTATTGAAAGCAAAATGTACTAATTTAGTTAATCTATCTACAATTACTCAAATGGTATCAAAATTCCTATGTTTTCTAGGTAATCCTACCACAAAATCTATTGATATACTATTCCGTTTCCATATAGGTATCTCTAAAGGATGTAACAGATCAAAGGGTTTCTGATATTCAATCTTTGCTTTCTAACATGTTAAACATCTAGCCACATATTCTGCTACATCTCTCTTCATCCTAGACCACCAAAACATTCCCTTTAAATCTTTATATATTTTTGTTGTTCTAGGATGAATACTAAGTTTACTTTTGTGCCCTTCCTCCAAAATTAATTCCTTAAAGTCTTGATCATTAGGTACACAAATTCTATTTTAAACCTAATAATTATATCCATTCCTAAATTAAATTCTTTTTCCTTACCTGATCCCATTAATCCTTTATTTTCTGGAATACATTCATCTGCATCTTGTTTCTTCCTAATTTCTTCCAAAAATTCATTAGTGATGGTAATAATTCCAAATGGAATTTTATCCTTTTTCCTAACTGTACATAGATTTAAATCTCTAAATTTTTCTATTAACTCTAATTCTTTAATCCTCATAGTTGACATATGCACAATTTTCCTACTTAAAGCATCTTCTACTACATTAGCCTCTATTGGATGATACCTTAATTGAAAATCATAATCTTTAATAAACTCCATCCATCTTCTTTTTCTCCTTTCCAATTTTTTTTTTTTTTTTTTTTTTTTTAAACAAATATTTTAAACTCTTATGATCACTATATATACATCAAATATTGATCCATATAAATAATGTCTCCAAATCTTCAAAGCAAAAACTATAGCTGCTAACTCCAAATCATGAGTAGGATAATTTCTCTCATGTGATTTCAACCGCCTAGATGCATAAGCTACCACTTTCTTATTTTATATCAACACACATCTTAACCCTAGAGATGAAACATCACAGTATACCTCATAGGATTCATTTGGGTCGGGTAAAACTAAAACTAGTGAGGTAGTCAATTTATGTTTCAATTCTTCGAAATTTTCTCACAACTCTCACTCCAAATAAAATTCTATTAAGGGTTCAGCTATCTTAGAAAATCCTTCAATTAATCTTCTATAATATCCATCAAATCTTAAGAACTACTAATCTCAGTTACTGTCTTAGGCCTTTCCCATTCTAAAATTGCTTCTACCTTAGAAAAATCTACACTTATTCCATCTTTAGAAATTACATGTCCTAAAATTTTCACTTCCTCCAACCAAAATTCACACTTAAACAATTTAGCATATAATTTTCTATCTTTTAAAATTTCTAATTTTATTCTAAGATGATTTTCATGTTCTTCTTTATTTTTAGAATATATTAATATAACATCTATTCTAGATCAAGGATATTTATTCTTTATAGTTACTTTATTTAATTGTCTATAATCTATACATAACCTAGATCCTCCATCTTTCTTTTTAACTAATAATACTGGGGCTCACCATATGGACACACTAGGCCTTACAAACTGTTTTTCTAATAATTCTTCCAATTGTTTCTTTAACTCAATTAATTTCAATAATGACATTCTATATGGTTGCATAGAAATTGGTCTAGTACCAGGCATCAAATCTATACTAAATTCTATTCTCTTTCAGGACGCAAACCAGAAACATCATCAGGAAAATTTCAGGATATTCATTTACAACTAGCACAGAGTCTATTTCAATTTTATCTCCTTAGTTCCAAGAGATGATAACATGTATTTTTTTGAATTTCACTTTTAAATGATATTTCCTCAGGTTGGATAGGCTTAAGTCTAGAAACATCAAGTTCAGGGAAAATCACAGATTTAGAGGCACAGTCTATTAGAATATGGTTGGCTGCTAACCCATCCATTCCTAATATCACATCAAGGTTAGTCATAGGCAAACAAATCAAATTCACAACAAATGGTCTATCTCTTATGGTTATTATACAATTCAAACATATTTGAGAGGTTAGGATTGGTTTAGATGTAGGCACAGAAACAAGCAAGGTATAGGGTATTTTAAACATAATTAGCATCCTCAACTTATAGTTGTACTTTAGAACTATAATTCCAACAAGTCACCATTAGAATGACTTTCAAAGTACCTCAAATTACTCCAATTCACTACTACCAATTTAATTGTTACTTAGGCTTAATTTCCAACATCAATACACATACCTTTAGGCCTTCCAATTACTTACTCTTTCAACTTTAAAAATTCTTAGGTCAACTGCTACTAACTTAGCATTTGGGTCCTATTCTACCCTATTAATCAAGGTTTGACCATCAAGAATTCTCATATATATATACCTACCAACTAAGACCTACAACATGGATCCTTGATAACCTCAATTATACAAGTCTTAAATCATCACTTACACCATGGGAATGTAATAAAATATATTAAACCCGCAGGCTATTTTACTGCACCAGAAAAATGCACTATTTTGGTTCTAATTCATGTCTAAAACACAAAATTTCAAGTCCTAATAGTTAAGATATCAATCCTGTGACAAATTTATACTACGATACACTGTTTCAGCCTTCAAAACACATGAAAACATCCATTAGAACAATATGGCAATAACCATACTTTCAACATCTCATCATATTCCAAACATCAAGGTACCTTCAAAACTTTGTTTTCTTTCTTTTGTCAAACTCAACTATTATCCTATAAACTCAAATATTTGGACCTCTATTCTCAACCTTGATCTACGAACTCAGGTCTTTAGATCTCCTTTCTCAACTAACTCAAGATTATAAGTCTTAAATTCACAATATAAGTAACATGGAAAATAACCCAACTTGAACAATACTAATAATAATAAAATTTTAAGCATTAGGAGAGAAAGTCATCTCGACTGAGTCCTGAGTGTGCACCCTCACAACTCTATCAAGATTTCCTTTCTTCCTTTCTGCCATCTCAGCTATACTATTAGTTTCAACTCTAGGATTTATAACTAGCCTTCCTCTTCTCATTTCTACATGTCTTAAAATTTCAGATCTAGTTACTACCCTTTTTCCCATAATATTCTTAACAAACAAACAATTCTAATCAGGGTAACACAGCAAAACACCTAATAGACCCACTACTCGCAAGTCCTAGAGATGCATAACCAGAGCTCTGATACCACTAATGTAACCCCCCTTTTTTTATAAAACATAATTTAACTATTTAATTCATTTTATATATTTATTTCAAAGTTCTGATACGATCTCTTACAATCCAAAATATGTTCTGTAATTTACATCATTAAAATTTATATAAACACTGCTACAAAATAATTCTAACTACTACAAATTATTGTCTACCCAAAATAGTCCCATCCTATATGCTCTGGAATTTCTGCATCTTCATCATTTAACTATATCTTCAAGCACCTGCAATTCACACTCCCCTAGAATCTGGGGACAGCATTACAGGATCAGGCATTTAATTTCTCATAGAATTAAAACAATTTCAAACAAATACATATCATAACAAATTAATTAGTTACACACATAATTAAATGCAGTATGATTTATGCAATGAAATTTTTGACTCAAATTCATTTTGACCCTGCTCCATGGAGACTTCCCCTTTGAGTGTTTAGTAAGAAACTGGCCTACCATTACGATCTGTAATTCAGCTATCAGCCCCTACTAAACGCGAATAAACTAAACAGAATTAGGAGGTCAGGATACCCGGAAGGCCACCACGGCAGCATCTCTGTCCAGATTACAGCCACATGTGGAATTGCCAATATCCCTCACCCCACAGACTATATAATCACAGACTATACAGTCCTGTCTAACTTATCCTGCTCACCCCAAAGATTCAATTCTCAAATCATTTTCATTTCACATGACTACCGCAGTCTCGGTTAGTCAACAAAATCATTTCTCATAGATCAACTCAATTCTCATGACTACCGCAGTCTCGGTTAGTCAACATAATTCTTTCTCAATCATTTTCATTTCACATGACTACCGCAGTCCCGGTTAGTCAACATAATTCTTTCTTTTCTTTCTTTTCTTTTCTTTTCTTTCTTTTCTTTTCTTTTCTTTCTTTTCATGGCTACCGAAATCCCGGTTAGCCAACATCAATTATTTTTCACTTGAATCTTTATAAATCCCCCAAAAAGACTCATGCAACGAATTATGTTCATGATCACAATTAAATAAATAATTTGTACACATTAATATACAAGAATACAAAAATTAAGCAATTTACCTTATAACATTAGTATTTTAATAATTTCCGAAAATGCCCTCAATCTTTTTCCAAAATACCCAATGTGTCCCTACATGTAAAATGACCATTTTGCCCTTGGTTTTACAAAAATTTCCACATAATATCCCTTGTATTTAGGGCTGGCCGAATGGTCTCACTACCATTCTCAACATATTTTCCAAAGTAACAACTTCTAATTCCAACCAAAAATCAACCAAATCACATTTTCAATCAAAATTCAACAAACCAAATTTCAACCATCACAACACATCAAAAATTCAATCAAACATCATTCCACTCCATGAATTACAATCACAAGCATCAAAAACACAAAACCCCTAAATCAATTTCAAGTTTTCATGATTCTAGGTCAAAATTTTAATCTAAGCCTACAACATGTTTTCTTCTAATTCCAAGGGTTCTAATTGAAATTAAATGCCTAGATCCTTACCTTAAACTCTTTAATTGAAGAAAAAGCCTTGAATTCCTTTCTCCCTCACTCCTTGGTCTTGTATGAATTTTTGAGATTTCCTCCAATTTCTTTTCCTTTTTGCCGATTAGCTTAGGGTTTAGGAAGTTTGGATGGTTTGGTTTCTTAATTTGGGATGAGATGATGAAGTTAAGATGAAATTGAAATGAAAACTGCAGCTGCTGGGTTTGGAGAGCTCAAGGTTCTGTTTTGAGAGAAAATAGCTTTTTGTGACTTTTTCTCCTTTTACTTAAGTTAAATGCTTCTTAAAACAAATTATTAACTAAATTGGACTTTGCCTTCAAGTCCAGCTGCTGCCCTGCACGTCCAGCAGCTCATTTGGACCAAGGGAAGTCCACTTGCCAAGCCTTTCCAGCCCACTTGGACAGCCAAGGAGTTCCAAGTCACTTGCCTACCCCAAAAGTCAACATTTCAAGCACTTTGTAGAAAGTTCTAGAAGGTAATTAGGGCTGCTAATTATTTTACAATGTGATTAGAATTTGAAGAAAATAACATCACCAATGGATTCCTCACTATCAAAAACCTTGGGGTAGTGTCTTACTTATCTCTTAATCCAAGCCTAATTAGCTTAATTTAGTGATCTTAGAAAAGCCTAAGTTGTCACTTTTTGATTGGTTAAGGTTCTAAATTAAAATTTTCTTGGTTAAACATTTTTAATAATTATTCTAAGTATATTACAATTATTAGATAATTCTATAGATATCCTATGAATTTTCTCTAAATTTTCTGTCTTAGAATTTTACCGTAATAATTCCTCAAAGTTCTAACTTTCAGAAAATCCTAACAATTCTGAATAAGCATTTTAATTCTTTATCTGTATATATTTTTAATCTATATTCTATTACCTTTCTTTTAAGTTATAAATGAGTTCAAAATTCTATACTTGAAAATTTATCCTGGACAGCTGTCTGACATAGCAGTCCAGTCAACTATTAATTTCGGCAAAAATAAAGACATTTGGAAATTCAGAAAATTCTTTTGAGTAGAACTGTATTAATTTCATTAAGAGAATATGTACATAAGGTTTCTATAAAATATAGTGCATAAATGTTAATAATATACATATATAAATGCGTACAATTAATAAAATGAGGATGTTACAACTACCGTAATCTCGGTTAGTCAACAATTCATTTCTCAATCAATCTCATTTCACATGACTACCGCAGTCCCGGTTAGTCAACATAATTCTTTCTCATTTGATACTTTTATAAATCCCCCAAAAAGACTCATGCTAATGAATTTTTTTCATGATCACAATCAAATAAATAATTTGTACACATTCACATACAAGGATACAAAAATTTAAGCAATTTAAATTACAACATTAGTATTTTTAATAATTTCCGAAAATGCCCTCAATCTTTTTCCAAAATACCCAATGTGTCCCTACATGTAAAATGACCATTTTGCCCTTGGTTTTTAAAAAAAATTCCACATAATATCCCTTGCATTTAGGGCTGGCCGAATGGTCTACAAGCCATTCTCAACAATTCTTCCAAAGCTACAAACTCCAATTCCAACCAAAATTCAATCAAATCACAATTTCAATCAAAATTCAACAAATCAAATTTCAACCATTACAACACCTTAAAAATTCAATCAAACATCATTCCAATCCATAAATTTCAATCACAAGCATCAAAAACACAAAACCCCTAAATCAATTTCAAGTTTTCATGATTCTAGGCCCAAAATTTTAATCTAACCCTACAACATGTTTTCTTCTAATTCCAAGGGTTCTAATTGAAATTAAATGCCTAGATCCTTACCTTAGACTCTTTAATTGAAGAAAAAGCCTTGAATTCCTTTCTCCCTCACTCCTTGGTCTTGTAGGAATTTTTGAGATTTTCTCCAATTTCTTTCTCTACTAGCCGAATTATGTGAGGTAGGGTGAAGTTTGGATGGTTTGGTTTCTTAATTTGAGTTGAAATGGTGAAGTTAAGATGAAATTGAATGAAGAACTGCAGCTGCTGGGTTTTGGAAAGCTCACGGTTCAGTTTTAAGGCAAAGGCTAGCTTTTGGTGACTTTTACTTTATTTTATGTTTTAATACTCCTTTAAGCAAGCTATTAACCAAATTGGATAATTCCCTCACATCCAGCTGCTCCTGCACGTCCAGCAGCCTTCATTGGCCAAGGAAAATGAGTCACCAAGCCACTTGGACAGCCAAGGAAGCTTGCCTTGGTGACTTGCCAACCAAAGATCCAAAAGTCAACATTTTTCAAGAAACTTGTAGAAACTTCTAGAATGTTTTTAGGGCTGTTAATTATCCTACAATGTGATTAGAATTTGAAGAAAATAACATCACCATCGGATTCCTCACTATCAAAAACCTTGGGGTAGTGTCTTACTTATCTCTTAATCCAAGCCTAATTAGCTTAATTTAGTGACATTAGAAAAGCCTAAGTTGTCACTTTTTGATTGGTTAAGGTTCTAATTTAAATTTTTCTTGGTTAAACATTTTTAATAATTATTCTAAGTATATTACAATTATTAGATAATTCTATAGATATCCTATGAATTTTCTCTAAATTTTCTGTCTTAGAATTTTACCGTAATAATTTCTCAAAGTTCTAACTTTCAGAAAATTCTAACAATTCTGAATAAGCATTTTAATTCTTTATCTATATATATTTTTAATCTATATTCTATGACCTTTCTTTTAAGTTATAAATGAGTTCAAAATTCTATACTTGAAAATTTATCCTGGACAGCTGTCTGCCATAGCAGTCCAGTCAACTATCAATTTCAGTAAAAACAAAGACATTTGCAAATTCAGAAAATTCTTCTGAGTAGAACTGTATTAATTTCATTAAGAAAATATGTTCATAAAGTTCTATGAAATACATTGCATAAGTGTTCATAATGTACATATATAAATGCATACAAATAGTAAAAATGAGGATGTTACACTTCACGTTAAAAAGATGACAATCACATTAATAGTTTCCTTTATTAGTTTTTTTTATCACAACGTTTATAATAATTTCCATTATGAGTGAGAGGAGCTATGTATTTTTAATAAAGTTCAACGAGATATCCTGAAATTTTTTTAGGTCCTCTCTCATTTTATGCCAATTTGGAAGGGAATGATCTTTTTAAACTTCACAAAAAAAATTATAATCTTTTTATTATTTCACCTCCTAAACATATCATGAAATTTTGATATTTCTACGACAATTACCAGTCACATTAAAAAGATGACAATCACGTTAATAGTTTCCTTTATTACTTTTTTTATCACAACGTTTATAATAATTTCCATTATTAATGAGAGGAGATATGTATTTTTAATAAAATTAAACGAGATATCCTGAAATTTTTTTAGGTCCTCTCTCATTTTATGTCAATTTGGAAGGGAATGATCTTTTTAGATCTCACAGAAAAAAATATAATCTTTTAATTATTTCACCTGCCAAACATATCGTGTAATTTTGATATTTCTACGACAATTACCAATCACATTAAAAAGAAAACAATCACGTTAATAGTTTCCTTTATTAGTTTTTTTTATCACAACGTTTATAATAATTTCCATTATTAATGAGAGGAGATATGAATTTTTAATAAAATTAAACGAGATATCCTGAAATTTTTTTAGGTCCTCTCTCATTTTATACCAATTTGGAAGGGAATGATCTTTTTAGACCTCACAAAAAGAAATTATAGTCTTTTTATTATTTCACCTCCCAAACATATCGTGAAATTTTGATATTTCTACGACAATTACCAATCACATTAAAAGATAACAATCACGTTAATAGTTTCCTTTATTAGTTTTTTTATCACAACGTTTATAATAATTTCTATTTTTAATGAGAGGAGATATGTATTTTTAATAGAATTAAACAAGATATCCTGATATTTTTTTAGGTCTTCTCTCATTTTATGCCAATTTGGAAGGGAATGATCTTTATAGATGTCACAAAAAAAATTATAATCATTTTATTATTTCACCTGCCAAACATATCATGAAATTTTGATATTTCTACGACATTTGCCAATCACATTAAAAAGGTAGCAATCACGTTAATAGTTTCCTTTATTAGTTTTTTTTATCACAACGTTTATAATAATTTCCATTATTAATGAGAGGAGATATGTATTTTTAATAAAATTAAACGAGATATCCTGAAATTTTTTTAGGTCCTCTCTCATTTTCTGTCAATTTCGAAGGGAATGATCTTTTTAGATCTCACAGAAAAAAATATAATCTTTTAATTATTTCACCTGCCAAACATATCGTGTAATTTTGATATTTCTACAACAATTACCAATCACATTAAAAAGAAAACAATCACGTTAATAGTTTCCTTTATCAGTTTTTTTTATCACAACGTTTATAATAATTTCCATTATTAATGAGAGGAGATATGAATTTTTAATAAAATTAAACGAGATATCCTGAAATTTTTTTAGGTCCTCTCTCATTTTATACCAATTTGGAAGGGAATGATCTTTTTAGACCTAAAAAAAAATTATAATCTTTTTATTATTTCACCTCCCAAACATATCGTGAAATTTTGATATTTCTACGACAATTACCAGTCACATTAAAAGATGACAATCACGTTAATAGTTTCCTTTATTACTTTTTTTATCACAACGTTTATAATAATTTCCATTATTAATGAGAGGAGATATGTATTTTTAATAAAATTAAACGAGATATCCTGAAATTTTTTTAGGTCCTCTCTCATTTTATGTCAATTTGGAAGGGAATGATCTTTTTAGATCTCACAGAAAAAAATATAATCTTTTAATTATTTCACCTGCCAAACATATCGTGTAATTTTGATATTTCTACGACAATTACCAATCACATTAAAAAGAAAACAATCACGTTAATAGTTTCCTTTATTAGTTTTTTTTATCACAACGTTTATAATAATTTCCATTATTAATGAGAGGAGATATGAATTTTTAATAAAATTAAACGAGATATCCTGAAATTTTTTTAGGTCCTCTCTCATTTTATACCAATTTGGAAGGGAATGATCTTTTTAGACCTCACAAAAAGAAATTATAGTCTTTTTATTATTTCACCTCCCAAACATATCGTGAAATTTTGATATTTCTACGACAATTACCAATCACATTAAAAGATAACAATCACGTTAATAGTTTCCTTTATTAGTTTTTTTATCACAACGCTTATAATAATTTCTATTTTTAATGAGAGGAGATATGTATTTTTAATAGAATTAAACAAGATATCCTGATATTTTTTTAGGTCTTCTCTCATTTTATGCCAATTTGGAAGGGAATGATCTTTATAGATGTCACAAAAAAAATTATAATCATTTTATTATTTCACCTGCCAAACATATCATGAAATTTTGATATTTCTACGACATTTGCCAATCACATTAAAAAGGTAGCAATCACGTTAATAGTTTCCTTTATTAGTTTTTTTTATCACAACGTTTATAATAATTTCCATTATTAATGAGAGGAGATATGTATTTTTAATAAAATTAAACGAGATATCCTGAAATTTTTTTAGGTCCTCTCTCATTTTCTGTCAATTTCGAAGGGAATGATCTTTTTAGATCTCACAGAAAAAAATATAATCTTTTTATTATTTCACCTCCGAAACATATCGTGAAATTTTGATATTTCTACGACAATTGCCGATCACATTAAAAAGATGACAATCACGTTAATACTTTCCTTTATTACTTTTTTTTATCACAACGTTTATAATAATTTCCATTATTAATGAGAGGAGATATGTATTTGTAATAAAATTAAACGAGATATCCTGAAATTTTTTTAGGTCCTCTCCCATTTTATGTCAATTTGGAAGGTAATGATCTTTTTAGATCTCACAAAAAAAATTATAATCTTTTTATTATTTCACCTCCCAAACATATCGTGAAATTTTGATAATTCTTCGACAATTACCAGTCACATTAAAAATATGACAATCACGTTAATACTTTCCTTTATTACTTTTTTTTATCACAACGTTTATAATAATTTCCATTATTAATGAGAGGAGATATGTATTTGTAATAAAATTAAACGAGATATCCTGAAATTTTTTTAGGTCATCTCCCATTTTATGTCAATTTGGAAGGGAATGATCTTTTTAGATCTGACAAAAAAAATTATCATCTTTTTATTATTTCACCTCCGAAACATATCGTGAAATTTTGATATTTCTACGACAATTACCAGTCACATTAAAAAGATGACAATCACGTTAATAGTTTCCTTTATTACTTTTTTTTATCACAACGTTTATAAGAATTCCCATTATTAATGAGAGGAGATATGTATTTTTAATAAAATTAAACGAGATATCCTGACATTTTTTTAGTTCCTCTCTCATTTTATGCCAATTTGGAAGGGAATGATCTCTTTAGATCTCACAAAAAAAATTATAATATTCTTATTATTTCACCTCCCAAACATATCGTGAAATTTTGATATTTCTACGACAATTACCAGTCACATTAAAAAGATGACAATCACGTTAATAGTTTCCTTTATTACTTTTTTTTATCACAATGTTTATAATAATTTCCCTTATTAATGAGAGGAGATATGTATTTTTAATAAAATTAAACGAGATATCCTGAAATTTTTTTAGGTCCTCTCTCATTTTATACCAATTTGGAACGGAATGAACCTTTTAGATCTCACAAAAAAAAATTATCATCTTTTTATTATTTCACCTCCCAAACATAACGTTAAATTTTGATATTTTTAAGACTTCACGTTAAAAAGATGACAATCACATTAATAGTTTCCTTTATTAGTTTTTTTTATCACAACGTTTATAATAATTTCCATTATGAGTGAGAGGAGCTATGTATTTTTAATAAAGTTCAACGAGATATCCTGAAATTTTTTTAGGTCCTCTCTCATTTTATGCCAATTTGGAAGGGAATGATCTTTTTAAACTTCACAAAATAAATTATAATCTTTTTATTATTTCACCTCCTAAACATATCATGAAATTTTGATATTTCTACGACAATTACCAGTCACATTAAAAAGATGACAATCACGTTAATAGTTTCCTTTATTACTTTTTTTTATCACAACGTTTATAAGAATTCCCATTATTAATGAGAGGAGATATGTATTTTTAATAAAATTAAACGAGATATCCTGAAATTTTTTTAGGTCCTCTCTCATTTTAAACCAATTTGGAAGGGAATGATCTTTTTAGACCTCAAAAAAAATTATAATCTTTTTATTATTTCACCTCCCAAACATATCGTGAAATTTTTATATTTCTACGACAATTACCAGTCACATTAAAAGATGACAATCACGTTAATAGTTTCCTTTATTACTTTTTTTATCACAACGTTTATAATAATTTCCATTATTAATGAGAGGAGATATGTATTATTAATAAAATTAAATGAGATATCCTGAAATTTTTTTAGGTCCTCTCCCATTTTATGTCAATTTGGAAGGTAATGATCTTTTTAGATCTCACAAAAAAAATTATAATCTTTTTATTATTTCACCTCCCAAACATATCGTGAAATTTTGATAATTCTTCGACAATTACCAGTCACATTAAAAATATGACAATCACATTAATACTTTCCTTTATTACTTTTTTTTATCACAACGTTTATAATAATTTCCATTATTAATGAGAGGAGATATGTATTTGTAATAAAATTAAACGAGATATCCTGAAATTTTTTTAGGTCATCTCCCATTTTATGTCAATTTGGAAGGGAATGATCTTTTTAGATCTGACAAAAAAAATTATCATCTTTTTATTATTTCACCTCCCAAACATATCGTGAAATTTTTATATTTCTACGACAATTGCCGATCACATTAAAAAGATGACAATCACGTTAATACTTTCCTTTATTACTTTTTTTTATCACAACGTTTATAATAATTTCCATTATTAATGAGAGGAGATATGTATTTGTAATAAAATTAAACGAGATATCCTGAAATTTTTTTAGGTCCTCTCCCATTTTATGTCAATTTGGAAGGTAATGATCTTTTTAGATCTCACAAAAAAAATTATAATCTTTTTATTATTTCACCTCCCAAACATATCGTGAAATTTTGATAATTCTTCGACAATTACCAGTCACATTAAAAATATGACAATCACGTTAATACTTTCCTTTATTACTTTTTTTTATCACAACGTTTATAATAATTTCCATTATTAATGAGAGGAGATATGTATTTGTAATAAAATTAAACGAGATATCCTGAAATTTTTTTAGGTCATCTCCCATTTTATGTCAATTTGGAAGGGAATGATCTTTTTAGATCTGACAAAAAAAATTATCATCTTTTTATTATTTCACCTCCGAAACATATCGTGAAATTTTGATATTTCTACGACAATTACCAGTCACATTAAAAAGATGACAATCACGTTAATAGTTTCCTTTATTACTTTTTTTTATCACAACGTTTATAAGAATTCCCATTATTAATGAGAGGAGATATGTATTTTTAATAAAATTAAACGAGATATCCTGACATTTTTTTAGTTCCTCTCTCATTTTATGCCAATTTGGAAGGGAATGATCTCTTTAGATCTCACAAAAAAAATTATAATATTCTTATTATTTCACCTCCCAAACATATCGTGAAATTTTGATATTTCTACGACAATTACCAGTCACATTAAAAAGATGACAATCACGTTAATAGTTTCCTTTATTACTTTTTTTTATCACAATGTTTATAATAATTTCCCTTATTAATGAGAGGAGATATGTATTTTTAATAAAATTAAACGAGATATCCTGAAATTTTTTTAGGTCCTCTCTCATTTTATACCAATTTGGAACGGAATGAACCTTTTAGATCTCACAAAAAAAAATTATCATCTTTTTATTATTTCACCTCCCAAACATAACGTAAAATTTTGATATTTTTAAGACTTCACGTTAAAAAGATGACAATCACATTAATAGTTTCCTTTATTAGTTTTTTTTATCACAACGTTTATAATAATTTCCATTATGAGTGAGAGGAGCTATGTATTTTTAATAAAGTTCAACGAGATATCCTGAAATTTTTTTAGGTCCTCTCTCATTTTATGCCAATTTGGAAGGGAATGATCTTTTTAAACTTCACAAAATAAATTATAATCTTTTTATTATTTCACCTCCTAAACATATCATGAAATTTTGATATTTCTACGACAATTACCAGTCACATTAAAAAGATGACAATCACGTTAATAGTTTCCTTTATTACTTTTTTTTATCACAACGTTTATAAGAATTCCCATTATTAATGAGAGGAGATATGTATTTTTAATAAAATTAAACGAGATATCCTGAAATTTTTTTAGGTCCTCTCTCATTTTAAACCAATTTGGAAGGGAATGATCTTTTTAGACCTCAAAAAAAATTATAATCTTTTTATTATTTCACCTCCCAAACATATCGTGAAATTTTTATATTTCTACGACAATTACCAGTCACATTAAAAGATGACAATCACGTTAATAGTTTCCTTTATTACTTTTTTTATCACAACGTTTATAATAATTTCCATTATTAATGAGAGGAGATATGTATTATTAATAAAATTAAACGAGATATCCTGAAATTTTTTTAGGTCCTCTCCCATTTTATGTCAATTTGGAAGGTAATGATCTTTTTAGATCTCACAAAAAAAATTATAATCTTTTTATTATTTCACCTCCCAAACATATCGTGAAATTTTGATAATTCTTCGACAATTACCAGTCACATTAAAAATATGACAATCACATTAATACTTTCCTTTATTACTTTTTTTTATCACAACGTTTATAATAATTTCCATTATTAATGAGAGGAGATATGTATTTGTAATAAAATTAAACGAGATATCCTGAAATTTTTTTAGGTCATCTCCCATTTTATGTCAATTTGGAAGGGAATGATCTTTTTAGATCTGACAAAAAAAATTATCATCTTTTTATTATTTCACCTCCCAAACATATCGTGAAATTTTTATATTTCTACGACAATTGCCGATCACATTAAAAAGATGACAATCACGTTAATACTTTCCTTTATTACTTTTTTTTATCACAACGTTTATAATAATTTCCATTATTAATGAGAGGAGATATGTATTTGTAATAAAATTAAACGAGATATCCTGAAATTTTTTTAGGTCCTCTCCCATTTTATGTCAATTTGGAAGGTAATGATCTTTTTAGATCTCACAAAAAAAATTATAATCTTTTTATTATTTCACCTCCCAAACATATCGTGAAATTTTGATAATTCTTCGACAATTACCAGTCACATTAAAAATATGACAATCACGTTAATACTTTCCTTTATTACTTTTTTTTATCACAACGTTTATAATTATTTCCATTATTAATGAGAGGAGATATGTATTTGTAATAAAATTAAACGAGATATCCTGAAATTTTTTTAGGTCATCTCCCATTTTATGTCAATTTGGAAGGGAATGATCTTTTTAGATCTGACAAAAAAAATTATCATCTTTTTATTATTTCACCTCCGAAACATATCGTGAAATTTTGATATTTCTACGACAATTACCAGTCACATTAAAAAGATGACAATCACGTTAATAGTTTCCTTTATTACTTTTTTTTATCACAACGTTTATAAGAATTCCCATTATTAATGAGAGGAGATATGTATTTTTAATAAAATTAAACGAGATATCCTGACATTTTTTTAGTTCCTCTCTCATTTTATGCCAATTTGGAAGGGAATGATCTCTTTAGATCTCACAAAAAAAATTATAATATTCTTATTATTTCACCTCCCAAACATATCGTGAAATTTTGATATTTCTACGACAATTACCAGTCACATTAAAAAGATGACAATCACGTTAATAGTTTCCTTTATTACTTTTTTTTATCACAATGTTTATAATAATTTCCCTTATTAATGAGAGGAGATATGTATTTTTAATAAAATTAAACGAGATATCCTGAAATTTTTTTAGGTCCTCTCTCATTTTATACCAATTTGGAACGGAATGAACCTTTTAGATCTCACAAAAAAAAATTATCATCTTTTTATTATTTCACCTCCCAAACATAACGTTAAATTTTGATATTTTTAAGACTTCACGTTAAAAAGATGACAATCACATTAATAGTTTCCTTTATTAGTTTTTTTTATCACAACGTTTATAATAATTTCCATTATGAGTGAGAGGAGCTATGTATTTTTAATAAAGTTCAACGAGATATCCTGAAATTTTTTTAGGTCCTCTCTCATTTTATGCCAATTTGGAAGGGAATGATCTTTTTAAACTTCACAAAAAAAATTATAATCTTTTTATTATTTCACCTCCTAAACATATCATGAAATTTTGATATTTCTACGACAATTACCAGTCACATTAAAAAGATGACAATCACGTTAATAGTTTCCTTTATTACTTTTTTTTATCACAACGTTTATAAGAATTCCCATTATTAATGAGAGGAGATATGTATTTTTAATAAAATTAAACGAGATATCCTGAAATTTTTTTAGGTCCTCTCTCATTTTAAACCAATTTGGAAGGGAATGATCTTTTTAGACCTCAAAAAAAATTATAATCTTTTTATTATTTCACCGCCCAAACATATCGTGAAATTTTGATATTTCTACGACAATTATCAGTCACATTAAAAGATGACAATCACGTTAATAGTTTCCTTTATTACTTTTTTTATCACAACGTTTATAATAATTTTCATTATTAATGGGAGGAGATATGTATTATTAATAAAATTAAACGAGATATCCTTAAATTTTTTTAGGTCCTCTCCCATTTTATGTCAATTTGGAAGGTAATGATCTTTTTAGATCTCACAAAAAAAATTATAATCTTTTTATTATTTCACCTCCCAAACATATCGTGAAATTTTGATAATTCTTCGACAATTACCAGTCACATTAAAAATATGACAATCACGTTAATACTTTCCTTTATTACTTTTTTTTATCACAACGTTTATAATAATTTCCATTATTAATGAGAGGAGATATGTATTTGTAATAAAATTAAACGAGATATCCTGAAATTTTTTTAGGTCATCTCCCATTTTATGTCAATTTGGAAGGGAATGATCATTTTAGATCTGACAAAAAAAATTATCATCTTTTTATTATTTCACCTCCGAAACATATCGTGAAATTTTGATATTTCTACGACAATTGCTGATCACATTAAAAAGATAACAATCACGTTAATAGTTTCCTTTATTACTTTTTTTATCACAATGTTTATAACAATTTCCATTTTTAATGAGAGGAGATATGTATTTTTAATAAAATTAAACGAGATATCCTGAAATTTTTTTAGGTCCTCTCTCATTTTATACCAATTTGGAAGGGAATGAACCTTTTAGATCTCACAAAAAAAAATTATCATCTTTTTATTATTTCACCTCCCAAACATAACGTTAAATTTTGATATTTTTAAGACTTCACGTTAAAAAGATGACAATCACATTAATAGTTTCCTTTATTAGTTTTTTTTATCACAACGTTTATAATAATTTCCATTATGAGTGAGAGGAGCTATGTATTTTTAATAAAGTTCAACGAGATATCCTGAAATTTTTTTAGGTCCTCTCTCATTTTATGCCAATTTGGAAGGGAATGATCTTTTTAAACTTCACAAAAAAAATTATAATCTTTTTATTATTTCACCTCCTAAACATATCATGAAATTTTGATATTTCTACGACAATTACCAGTCACATTAAAAAGATGACAATCACGTTAATAGTTTCCTTTATTACTTTTTTTTATCACAACGTTTATAAGAATTCCCATTATTAATGAGAGGAGATATGTATTTTTAATAAAATTAAACGAGATATCCTGAAATTTTTTTAGGTCCTCTCTCATTTTAAACCAATTTGGAAGGGAATGATCTTTTTAGACCTCAAAAAAAATTATAATCTTTTTATTATTTCACCGCCCAAACATATCGTGAAATTTTGATATTTCTACGACAATTATCAGTCACATTAAAAGATGACAATCACGTTAATAGTTTCCTTTATTACTTTTTTTATCACAACGTTTATAATAATTTTCATTATTAATGGGAGGAGATATGTATTATTAATAAAATTAAACGAGATATCCTTAAATTTTTTTAGGTCCTCTCCCATTTTATGTCAATTTGGAAGGTAATGATCTTTTTAGATCTCACAAAAAAAATTATAATCTTTTTATTATTTCACCTCCCAAACATATCGTGAAATTTTGATAATTCTTCGACAATTACCAGTCACATTAAAAATATGACAATCACGTTAATACTTTCCTTTATTACTTTTTTTTATCACAACGTTTATAATAATTTCCATTATTAATGAGAGGAGATATGTATTTGTAATAAAATTAAACGAGATATCCTGAAATTTTTTTAGGTCATCTCCCATTTTATGTCAATTTGGAAGGGAATGATCATTTTAGATCTGACAAAAAAAATTATCATCTTTTTATTATTTCACCTCCGAAACATATCGTGAAATTTTGATATTTCTACGACAATTGCTGATCACATTAAAAAGATAACAATCACGTTAATAGTTTCCTTTATTACTTTTTTTATCACAATGTTTATAACAATTTCCATTTTTAATGACAGGAGATATGTATTTTTAATAAAATTAAACGAGATATCCTGAAATTTTTTTAGGTCCTCTCTCATTTTATACCAATTTGGAACGGAATGAACCTTTTAGATCTCACAAAAAAAAATTATCATCTTTTTATTATTTCACCTCCCAAACATAACGTTAAATTTTGATATTTTTAAGACTTCACGTTAAAAAGATGACAATCACATTAATAGTTTCCTTTATTAGTTTTTTTTATCACAACGTTTATAATAATTTCCATTATGAGTGAGAGGAGCTATGTATTTTTAATAAAGTTCAACGAGATATCCTGAAATTTTTTTAGGTCCTCTCTCATTTTATGCCAATTTGGAAGGGAATGATCTTTTTAAACTTCACAAAAAAAATTATAATCTTTTTATTATTTCACCTCCTAAACATATCATGAAATTTTGATATTTCTACGACAATTACCAGTCACATTAAAAAGATGACAATCACGTTAATAGTTTCCTTTATTACTTTTTTTTATCACAACGTTTATAAGAATTCCCATTATTAATGAGAGGAGATATGTATTTTTAATAAAATTAAACGAGATATCCTGAAATTTTTTTAGTTCCTCTCTCATTTTATGCCAATTTGGAAGGGAATGATCTCTTTAGATCTCACAAAAAAAATTATAATATTCTTATTATTTCACCTCCCAAACATATTGTGAAATTTTGATATTTCTACGACAATTACCAGTCACATTAAAAAGATGACAATCACGTTAATAGTTTCCTTTATTACTTTTTTTTATCACAATGTTTATAATAATTTCCCTTATTAATGAGAGGAGATATGTATTTTTAATAAAATTAAACGAGATATCCTGAAATTTTTTTAGGTCCTCTCTCATTTTAAACCAATTTGGAAGGGAATGATCTTTTTAGACCTCAAAAAAAATTATAATCTTTTTATTATTTCACCTCCCAAACATATCGTGAAATTTTGATATTTCTACGACAATTACCAGTCACATTAAAAGATGACAATCACGTTAATAGTTTCCTTTATTACTTTTTTTATCACAACGTTTATAATAATTTCCATTATTAATGAGAGGAGATATGAATTTTTAATAAAATTAAACGAGATATCCTAAAATTTTTTTAGGTCCTCTCTAATTTTATGCCAATTTGGAAGGGAATGATCTTTTTAGACCTCACAAAAAAAAATTATAATCTTTTTATTATTTCAGCTCCAAAACATATCGTGAAATTTTGATATTTCTACGACAATTACCAGTCACATTAAAAAGATGACAATCACGTTAATAGTTTCCTTTATTACTTTTTTTATCACAACGTTTATAATAGTTTCCATTATTAATGAGAGGGGATATTTATTTTTAATAAAATTAAACGGGATATCCTGAAATTTTTTTAGGTCCTCTCCCATTTTATGTCAATTAGGAAGGGAATGATCTTTTTAGATCTCACAAAAAAAAATTATAATCTTTTTATTATTTCACCACCCAAACATATCTTGAAATTTTGATATTTCTACGACAATTACCAATCACATTAAAATATAAGAATCACGTTAATAGTTTCCTTTATTACTTTTTTTTATCACAACGTTTATAATAATTTCCATTATTAATGACTGGAGATATGTATTTTTAATAAAATTAAACGAGATATCCAGAAATTTTTTTAGGTCATCTCCCATTTTATGTCGATTTGGAAGGAAATGATCTTTTTAGATCTCACAAAAAAAATTATAATCTTTTTATTCTTTCACCTTCCAAACATATCGTGAAATTTTGATATTTCTGCGACAATTACCAATCACGTTAATAGTTTCCTTTATTAGTTTTTTTTATCACAACGTTTATAATAATTTCTATTTTTAATGAGAGGAGATATGTATTTTTAATAGAATTAAACTAGATATCCTGAAATTTTTTTAGTTCCTCTCTCATTTTATGTCAATTTGGAAGGGAATGATCTTTTTAGATCTCACAAAAAAATTATAATCTTTTTATTATTTCACCTCCCAATCATATCGTGAAATTTTGATAATTCTTCGACAATTACCAGTCACATTAAAAGATAACAATCACGTTAATAGTTTCCTTTATTAGTTTTTTTATCACAATGTTTATAATAATTTCTATTTTTAATGAGAGGAGATATGTATTTTTAATAGAATTAAACTAGATATCCTGCAATTTTTTTAGGTCCTCTCTCATTTTATGTCAATTTGGAAGGTGATGATCTTTTTAGATCTAACAGAAAAAATATAATCTTTTAATTATTTCACCTGCCAAACATATCGTGTAATTTTGATATTTCTACGACAATTACCAATCACATTAAAAAGAAAACAATCACGTTAATAGTTTCCTTTATTAGTTTTTTTTATCACAACGTTTATAATAATTTCCATTATTAATGAGTGTAACATCCCTAATTTACGGACCTTAGAAATAAATAATAAAGAGATATTTTTATGGAATAGTTTTGTATTTAATGGTTTAAGGATACCCTTAAGCATTATTAATAATAGTTACCTTATAATAAGATAATAAGACCTAGATGGGGAGCCAAGGCCCAAGATGGGCCAAGAACCACACAACTACACACACACCCCACGTTTAAATAGAAAGGGAGAGAGTGAGTTAGAGAGAGAAAGAAAAAGAAAGAAGAAGAGTTAGAGAGAAGGAGGAGAAGAAGAGGAAGAAGAGGAAGGAGGAGATAGAGCAGAGATCTAAAGACCCAGTGCCGGGAACTCATCTCTACGTGTCCCGGAAGGTGAGTGATTCCTTCCCTTGTCTTCTCCATTCTTCCATGGTTCTTGTTCTCTTGATTATCCCTTTTTGCCCTTTTGAATCCTTAGGTTTGGAGAATTGGGATTTTGATTATTATGCATGTTTAAGGATGTTTTTGAGTAAATCAATCGGTTAGAAATGTAATAGAAGTGTTTAAGATTTGATTTTGTAAGGTTGGGATGATTGGGTATGCCATTGATAGCCATAGAACTTGCATTTTCGTAAACCCATGTTCGTCCCGGCCCAGCCGGAATTTGGTTCAGCTGGGCCGGAATGCGTTAGAAGGGAGAAAATGAGCTTCAGGGGAGTTTCGGCCCAGCCCAAACATGGTGCAGCTGGGCCGAAACGTGACAGAGGAGCAATGAACAAATTTAAGGGATCTCCAGCTGGGCCGCGATTGTGGCCGGCTGGGCTAGAATTTGATATTTGTTTAAATTCTTTTAAAATATTTCCCTTTTTGAGTATTTAAATGATTTTAAATGTTTATTCAAATGATGATATGTTTATCTTTTTCTCTACATGAGTCACTTAGACTTGTGTTTTCTTATGAAAATATAGTGATGTGATATTAAAGAAATTATGTTGTTTTGAGGTGTTTCGATTATTGTATGGTAGTTGTATTTGTGATGTTATGCTTGCACCCTTATTGCAATCATGTGGTTGTTGCATATGCTTGTGATTGTATGTTACGATAAACCCTCCTTAATAAAAGATACATAAAACATTTAAGACTATACCTAAGCCTCTTAGTAAAAAGATGGGGAGTTACCCCTATGTTTTAGAAAAGACTTTTAAGCAAAGTTTATAGTTTCAAGAAAGGTTTTTTTAGAAAAAGATATCGCCTCAGTGACATAAGATGGAACCTTCCCCGGTACTAGTCACGTCCGAGAGCCGCACGCTCGGCGTACAACGGTGTGCAAAGGGCTAAGGATCCTATACGTCACCAAGGAGTGATGAGTTTCAAAATGGTTATGAAAAGGATTATTTATGAAAAGGTTTTATGAAAGAGTTTTCAAAGGAAAGTTATGATCCCAATAAAGGGAATAAGTTATGTTTTAAGGCTAAGAGGCCCCAGGGGTGGGAGATGGGGACCGTCACCCTGACACCCATGGGGAAAACAACCTTCTTCATAGGGAGAAGGGGTTCTTCATAGAGAAGAACAAGTTAGAAAGGAGACTCCTCCTTGTAACGGAGATGTAGTCAACCCACTTGGACCGGTGGGGATTAATTAAAGGTTGTTTCAAGAGGGACGCCTCTTGTTGGCTAGAGCTCAGCCAAATTAAGAAAATAGGCGGTGAAAGTGAAATTTAAATAAAGAGATAATGTAAACCACACAGTTGTAGAAACAAACTAGGATATATTGTTTTGCTTGATGTATGTATGTTCTATGTTAGAACATGAGAGGAGTCATGAGCCTAGTTGTAGGTGAGTGATGTAAGATAAGTCTAGACATTAGATGAGGACGTGTGTAATTGTATACTACCTTTGAGGTAAGAGAGGGGTTATACCCATAGAAAGTTAGTGTAAGCTACCGAGAGAGGTATGCAAGATGTTATGCCTCACAGAGAGAGGCGATGTAAGCCCAAGTTGGGCAGGTCAGAGGAAGGAAAGATTATGCACGTTCCCATCCGATGCTATAGCAAAGTGAGACCCTAGTGAGGGGTCAAGAGTAACATAAAGATGTTTAGGTGCCTTAGTGCACTAGTGGCCCTAGATTTGGCATAGGAGGCCAACTCTATGTGCCTCAGCAAGGGTCAAGGTATGATCCTAAGAAATAGTGACGTAGAGGTGATGAGGTAATAGTTGTGAGTGTGAGCATCTATAAAAGAAAAGATAAGCCATGAGAGTTAAGAAAAGGATCTCTACAATAGAGAGTCAGCCTAGAGTCCTTGGAACACTCATTGAGACATTATGTCTCATCCCGTTTAGTTTCCATGTTTTTACAGGTTAGCAGGTGGACACCTTGTGGGAAGAGCTTGGAGCATGGAGCTGCTTTCCCGGAGGAAGATGTTGTTAGTATAGTTTTTGTATAATTCCCAATGGATGGGAATTTAGTTTATGTTTTATGTATATTGCTTATGACTTGTACGGCACATAAGTGCCAAGAGCTTTGTAATAGATTTATTTCATGTAATATAAGTTTAAGTTTTAATTTCCGCATTCTTAACTCTGATATTCTTATATGCTAATTTCTATTAATTTAGCAATATAAGGAGAAAAAGGTAATATCCTCTAGGGTGTTACATTTTGGTATCAGAGCGGTTCGATTCAAATCGGACTGTGGTTAGTATCGTTAGATTAGATTGTATGTTATGATAGTATAGTCATATTTGTTTGAGTGTGTTGGTTGTCTGCCATGCTATATGTCCTGATTTGCTTTGACATGGGATATTGAGACTGATCACCTCAATACTCTGTGCATTGCAGGTAGGAATTATGGCAGGTAGAAACCGAGGTTTAGGACAACCGTTCTTGAATCCCTTAGGACCTATTCCACCAAACCAAGCAAACCTTAGATGGGAAACCTTTGGGAGAGTAGAGAGTACCCATAGTGGGCCAACTGTAGGAAACCAAAGTTCAGGATTTGTGGAATTCCAAAGTAGGAGATCACCATCCTTTAGGGGCTATAGTCCCGCAGAGGCGAGATTATGGTTGAGGGAGATAGAGAGAATCCTTGAGGGAGTACCTTGCTCATCTGAGCAGAGGGTGGCTTATGCCTCTTTCATGTTAGAGGATGAGGCTGAGTTTTGGTGGAGAAGTGTAAAGGATAAGATGGCTTTTTCCGGAATACCCTTGGAGTGGGAGAACTTCAAGGCAATATTTTTGGACAAGTACATCATGGGTAGTGAGAGACCACAAGAGGAAGTTCAGAGTACGCAGCGAAAGCGTACTTCTGATGAAAGAAAGGGTTCAGGACCTAACCAACCTGAGAGACCAAAGAAAAATAAGTTTAAAGGTAAGGAAGCGCAACCTTCGAGAAATCCAAGAGCTGAGGGATGTCCCAAATGTGGTAAGGGCCATAGGGGAGTTTGTTTGATGGGACATAGTGTGTGCTACAAGTGTCAGATGCTGGGACACTACATGAAGGAGTGCCCCAATAGGAAAAGGAAAGAGCCAGAGGAGCCAACACCTTTAACCACAGTTTGGCCTTCTACCCTATGTGTTAGGAGGACAAACCAAGATGATGGACCTACCTTAGGTATGTGTTTCCCTAACCAACCTATGTTTGCCTTATGTTTTGGAGTGGTATGTTTTCTTTGGTTGTTTGAACATCCTAGGAACGAAGTGCTTCTTGTTTTCCTTAATTGTGTAGCATGTTTCTCTATGTTTTGCAATGTACGTTTTTATGCTTGATGTTATAACCCTTAAATGGGAATGATGTGAGACTTGGTGTGGCTTGTTCCAAGACCAACCAAGTTAAGTTTAAGATGTGATAGATAGTTGTTGTTCTATTTGTCTGGTGAGTTTTCTGAGTTTCAGGTGAGCTTGTCAGGGAGAGGACATAGAGTTAGCTACACTTTTACCTTTGGAATGGGAAGTAGAATATAGTTGACCTAAGATGAGTTTGTAGCAACCTAGTTTTTTTTTTTTGGTAGCCAAACCTCATAAGGTAAGAGTATCATCCTAGAGAGTTCAGTGTAATAGCGAGCCTTATAGACTAGAGATCCCTACCAACATCTCAAGACAAGGATAGTAGAAATACAGATAGAATATCCAACCTAAGTGGTGTTTGGAATAGAAAAGAGGTAGAGCTGCTTCGAAGAGGTTAACTGTAACCCCCTTTTCTTATAAAACATAATTTAACTATTTAATTTATTTTATATATTTATTTCAAAGTTCTGATACGTTCTCTTACAATCCAAAATATGTTCTGTAATTTACATCATTAAAAGTTTTATAAACACTGTTACAAAATAATTCTAAGTATTACAAATTATTGTCTACCCAAAATAGTCCCATCCTATATGCTCTGGAATTTCTGCATCTTCATCATTTAACTATATCTTCAGACACCTGCAATTCACACTCCCCTAGAATCTGGGGACTGCAATTCACACTCCCCTAGAATCTGGGGACAGCATTACCGGATCAGGCATTTAATTTCTCATACAATTAAAACAATTTCAAACAAATTCATATCATAACAAATTAATTAGTTACACACATAATTAAATGCAGTATGATTTATGCAAATGCAGTTTTTTTGACTCAAATTCATTTTTTTGACTCAAAATCATTTTGACCCTGCTCCATGGAGACTTCCCCTTTGAGTGTTTAGTAAGTAACTGGCCTACCATTACGCACTGCAATTCAGCTATCAGCCCCTACTAAACGCGAATAAACTAGACAGAATTAGAAGATCAGGATACCCGGAAGGCCACCACGACCGCAACTCAGTCCAGTTTCCAGCCACATGTGGAATTGCCAATATCCTTCACCCCACAGACTATATAATCACAGACTATACAGTCCTGTCTAACTTACTCTGCTCACCCATTTCTCAGGACTATCATATTCTTTATTCATATTCTCAATCATCTTTTCAAATACATGACTACCGCATTCCGGTCAGTCAACACAGTTCTCTGTTCATAATCTCAATCATCTTTTCAAATACATGACTACCGTAGTCCGGTCAGTCAACACAGTCCTGGAAATCAATTCCCCCAAACATACTCATTTTTCATGACTACCGCAGTCCCGGTTAGTCAACAAAATCATTTCTCATTTAAAAACTCATTTCTCATTTGAAATCTTTGTATTTTCCAAGAACTCAGACTTATGCAATATGATAATGATGCTAATAAACAAATAATTAATATTAATCAATCACATAAAAATTATAAAAATTCACTAATTAACATTATAACATCAATACCTTAATAAAATACTAACTAGTCCTTTACTAGCAAAAATTACTAAACTTTTACTAAAATTACCAATTATTCTTTACTACGGAAATTACTAAAATACCCCTATCTTTTTCTAAAATTCCAATTTTGCCCTCAAAGGGTAAAATTACTAAATTATCCTTACTATTTTCTAAAATTTTCCATTTTGCCCTTGATCTTTTTATGAAATTCCAAATATGTCCCTAATTGTTCTAGAATCTATGAAATTACCTAATTATCCTCAATCTTTTTATAAAATTCCAATTGTATCCTCTAAATGTGAAATTACCTAATTAACCTCAATCTTTTTATAAAATTCCAATTGTATCCTCTAAATGTGAAATTACCTAATTACCCTTATACTTTTTAATTATTGCCGAAAATGCCCTTAAACTTTTTCTAAAATTCCCAATGGATCCCTACATGTGAAATGACTATTTTACCCTTGGTCATTTGAAAAATTTCCACCTAGCACCCTTTCAATTCCTTCATGGCCGTGAATGATTTTTTTCTCAAAATTTCCAACATCTCAAAATCAACCAAGCAATTTCAATCACAAACAAACCAATCAAAGTTCAATTCAATCATAACACATCATCAATATCAATCAAACATTACATCAAACACCAATTTCACACTTCTAACATCAAATTTATATAAGCCCCAAATTCAATTTCATGGCTCTTGATCAATTCTTGAATTTAAACATCAAGACATGTTTTTCTACATTCCAAGTGGTCTAAATTGAAATTAAATGCCATGATCCTTACCTAGAATCCTTAGTTTGATGTAGGAACCCTTGAATCTCTTTTCTCCCTTCTACCTTGTCTTCTTGAATTTTCTAAGCTTTTCTCCCAATTTCCTTCTATTTGACCGAATATTTGTGGATGTAGGTGAGATTAGGATTGGTTTCTTTCTTGAATTTAGAAGCTAAGATGAAGTGAAATAGATGTTAAGAAGAAGTGAAATGGAGAGGGCTGCAGCTGGTCTTTAAGCTCACGGTTTTGATGTAGAGAAAGCTAGGTTTTTGATTTTCAATTTTGCTTGATTACTTACGTATTTATAGAAAAAATTTCTTCACCCATTTTAAGAGCAATCTCACGTCCAGCTGCAGCTGCCCAAGGCAGTCCATTTGGCCAAAATCACAGCCCACTTGGACGGCCAAAATAGTTGCCTTAGGAGACTAGCCAACCAAGTGTTCCAAAAGTCAAAAATTGTAGGAAAAATATGGATTTTTCTAGAATATTGTGGAGCTTTTTAATTATTTTACAAACTAATTAGAATTTGAGGAAAATAACACCACCATTGAATTCCTCACTGTCAAAAACCTTGGGGTAGTGTCTTACTGATCTCTGAATCAAGGTCTAATTAGCTTAATTTTATCACTCTAGAAATGTCAATTTGTCACAATTTGATTGGCTAATACTTTTATTTTTCTTTTTCTTAGTTAAACAATTTTAATAATTATTCTAAGTATGTTATAATTAATAGATAATTCTATAGATGTCATATAGATTTTATCTTAATTTTCTACCTTAAAATTTTACCGTAATAATTCCTCAGAGTCCTAATTCTCAGAAAATTCTAATAATTCGAAACTAGCATTTTGATTCTTCAACTGTATATATATTTCATCTATATTCAATTACCTTTTTATTAAGTTACAGATTAGTCCAAAATTTTACACTTGAAAATTTATCCTGGACAGCCGTCAGACACAACGGTCCAGTCAACAAGTAATTCATTTCTCAACTGTATATATTTTAAATCTACATTAAATTCTTGATTTATTAGAGTACATTTTAATCCAAAATGTTATACTGGAAAATCTTATCCTGGACAGCTGTCTGACACAACTGTCTGGTCAACAAGAAATTTAGGTATAAACAAAAGTATTAAAAGACTTAGAAAATTTTACTGAATAGAACTGTATTAATGTTATTATGAAAATATGTACAGAAAATATTCTCTAAAATACAGTACTTAATTTCTCATAATTATTTATATAAAAATATTTACAATTGTAAAATAATAAAAATGAGGATGTTACAATTCTCCCCTACTAATAAAAATTTCGTCCTCGAAATTTGTAATATAACTATATAAACAATTTAGGATATTCTTCTCTCATTTTCTCTTCTAATTCCCAAGTGTCATTACCTCTGATATCCTTCCAGATAACTTTAGCCAGAGGAATAATTTACCTCTCAAGTACTTAATCCTTTTGTTCTCAATCTTAACAGGATTTGTTTTTATAGTTAGGTTTTCCGTTATCAGTTATTGATGTAACTTTTAAAAATACCTTATCATCTTCTTGAGATTTTTAAAGATTTTATCCTTTTATCTATATAACTTTTCTGTCTCCTCTGTGCAGTTTTCATTTTCTCCTGAATAAATTTTACTTTTTTCAATTGTCTGCTGGATGATGTCTGGCTCTATCAATAAATTTTCACCATCGTGATACCATACCAGTGGTGTCCTACATTTGCTACCATACAAAGCTTCATAGAGATCCATACTTATACTAGAATGGTAACTATTATTATATGTAAATTCTACTAAAGGTAATATATATTCCCTATTTCCTTTCTCTTCTAATGTACAAGACCTTAAGAGGTCTTCTAATGACTAAATAGTCCTTTCTGTTTGACCATCAATCTTAGGGTGTTATACTAAACTAAGATATAATTTACTTCCTAAAGCTTTCTGACACGTTAAACATCTAGCTACATATTCTGCCACATCTTTCTTCATCCTAGGCCACCAAAACATTTCCTTTAAATTTTATATATTTTTGTAGTTCCAAGGTGAATACTTAATTTACTTTTGTGTCCTTCTTCCAAAATTAATTCCTTTAATTCTTGGTTATTAGATACACAAATTTTATTTTTAAATCTAATAATTCCATCTATTCCTAAATTAAATTCTTTTACTTTATCTGTTCCTATTATTCCTTTCTTTTCTTGAATAAATATATCTACATCTTGTTTCTTTCTAATTTATTCCAAGAAATCATTAGTGATAGTACTCATTCCTAATTGAATTTTATCCTTCTTCCTACTGTACATAAATTCAAATCTCTAAATTGTTCTATTAATTCTAATTCTTTGATCATCATGGTTGACCTGTGTACAATTTTCCTACTTAAAGCATCTACTACTACATTAGCTTTTCCTGAATGATACTTTACTGAAAATCATAATCCTTAATAAACTCCATCCATATTCTTTGTCTCATATTCAATTCCTTTTAATCAAACAAATATTTTAAACTCTTATGGTCACTATATACATTAAATCTAGATCCATATAAATAATGTCTCCAAATCTTCAAAGCAAAAACTATAGCTGCTAACTCCAAATCATGAGTAGGATAATTTCTCTCATGTGATTTCAACCGCCTAGATGCATAAGCTACCACTTTCCTATTTTACATCAACACACATCCTAACCCTAGAGATGAAACATCACAGTATACCTCATAGGATTCATTTGGGTCGGGTAAAACTAAAACTAGTGAGGTAGTCAATTTATGTTTCAATTCTTGAAAACTTTTCTCACAACCTTCACTCCACACAAAAGGTTGATTTTTCCTAGTTAATTCTGTTAATGGTCCAGCTATTTTAGAAAACTCTTCAATAAATCTTCTATAATACCCAGCTAATCCTAAGAAACTCCTAATTTCAGTTACTGTTTTAGGTCTCTCCCATTCCAAAACCGCTTCTACCTTAGAAGGATCTACACTTATTCCATCTTTAGATATTACATGTCCCAAAAATTTCACTTCCTCCAACCAAAATTCACACTTAGACAATTTAGCATATAATTTTCTATCTTTTAAAGTTTCTAGTGTTATTCTCAGCTGATTTTCATGTTCTTCTTTATTTTTAGAATATATTAATATGTCATCTATAAATACTACTACAAAATTATCTAAATATGGTCTAAACACTCTATTCATATAATCCATAAACACGGCTGGTGCATTAGTCACTCCAAATGGCATCACTTGATATTCATAACGTCCATATCTAGTCCTAAAAGCAGTCTTGGGTATATCCTCCTTTTTAACTCTAATTTGATGATACCCAGACCTTAAATCTATTTTAGATAAAATTGTTGCTCCTCTGAGTTGGTTCATTAAATCATCTATCCTAGGTAAAGGATATTTATTCTTTATAGTTACTTTATTTAATTGTCTATAATCTATACATAACCTAGATCTTCCATCCTTCTTTTTAACTAATAATACTGGGCTCCCCATTGTGACACATTAGTTCTTATAAATTGTTTTTCTAATAATTCTTCCAATTGTTTCTTTAACTTAGTTAATTCCAATGGTGACATCCTATATGGTTGCATAAAAATTGGTCTAATACCAGGCATCAAATCTATACTAAATTCTAATTCCCTTTCAAGAGCAAACAAGGCACATCATCAGAAGAACTTCAGGATTACAACTGGCACAGAGTCTATTTCAATTTTTTTTTCTTCCTTAGTTTCAAGAGATGATAATATGTATTTTTGAATTTCATTTTTAAATGATATTTCTTTAGGTTTTACAGGCTTAAGTCTAGAAATATTAGGCTCAAAAAATCAGGCTTTTAAAGGCACAATCTATTAGAATAAACCAACCATATCCTAATATCACATCAAGATCGGTTAAAGGCAACAAATCAAGTTCACAACAATTTGTCTATCTCGGATAGTTATCACACAATTCAAACGTATTTTAGAGGTTAGGATTTTAAACATGATTAACATCCTCAACTTTTTTTTTTTTTTTTTTTTTTTTTTTTTTTTTAAATTTCTTAGGACAACTGCTACTAACTTAGCATTTGGGTCCTATTCTACTCTCTTAGTCAAGGTTTAACCATCAAGAACCCTCACTAATACCTACCCACTAAGTCCTATAACATGGATCATTAATAACCTCAATTATACAAGCCTTAAATCACCACTTACACCATGGAATGTAATTTAACAGTGTTACACCTGCAGGCTATTTTACTGCACCAGAAAAATGCACTATTTTGGTTCTAAATCATGTCTAAAACACAAAATTTCAAGTCCTAATAGTTAAGATATCAATCCCGTGACAAATTTATACTACGATACACTGTTTCAGCCTTCAAAACACATGAAAACATCCATTAGAACAATATGGCAATAACCATACTTTCAACATCTCATCATATTCCAAACATCAAGGTACCTTCAAAACTTTGTTTTCTTTCCATTGTCAAACTCAACTATTATCCTATAAACTCAAATATTTGGACCTCTATGCTCAACCTTGATCTACGAATTCAGGTCTTTAGATCTCCTTTCTCAACTAACTCAAGATTATAACTCTTAAATTCACAATATAAGTAACAGGGAAAATAACCCAACTTGAACAATACTAATAATAATAAAATTTTAAGCATTAGGAGAGAAAGTCATCTCAACTGAGTCCTGAGTGTGCACCCTCACAACTCTATCAAGATTTCCTTTCTTCCTTTCTGCCATCTCAGCTATACTATTAGTTTGAACTCTA
This sequence comes from Pueraria montana var. lobata, assembly GCA_026413185.1. Classification (NCBI taxonomy): domain Eukaryota; kingdom Viridiplantae; phylum Streptophyta; class Magnoliopsida; order Fabales; family Fabaceae; genus Pueraria; species Pueraria montana. The sequence goes on from CM048648.1 coordinate 76,621,045, forward strand.
GGATTTATAACTAGCATTCCTCTTCTCATTTCTACTTGTCTTAAATTTTCAGATCTAGTTACTACCATTTTTTCCATAATATTCTTAACAAACAAACAATTCTAATCAGGGTAACACAGCAAAACACCTAATAGACCCACTACTCGCAAGTCCTAGAGATGCATAACCAGAGCTCTGATACCACTAATGTAACCCCCTTTTCTTATAAAACATAATTTAACTATTTAATTTATTTTATATATTTATTTCAAAGTTCTGATACGTTCTCTTACAATCCAAAATATGTTCTGTAATTTACATCATTAAAAGTTTTATAAACACTGTTACAAAATAATTCTAAGTATTACAAATTATTGTCTACCCAAAATAGTCCCATCCTATATGCTCTGGAATTTCTGCATCTTCATCATTTAACTATATCTTCAGACACCTGCAATTCACACTCCCCTAGAATCTGGGGACTGCAATTCACACTCCCCTAGAATCTGGGGACAGCATTACCGGATCAGGCATTTAATTTCTCATACAATTAAAACAATTTCAAACAAATTCATATCATAACAAATTAATTAGTTACACACATAATTAAATGCAGTATGATTTATGCAAATGCAGTTTTTTTGACTCAAATTCATTTTTTTGACTCAAAATCATTTTGACCCTGCTCCATGGAGACTTCCCCTTTGAGTGTTTAGTAAGTAACTGGCCTACCATTACGCACTGCAATTCAGCTATCAGCCCCTACTAAACGCGAATAAACTAGACAGAATTAGAAGATCAGGATACCCGGAAGGCCACCACGACCGCAACTCAGTCCAGTTTCCAGCCACATGTGGAATTGCCAATATCCTTCACCCCACAGACTATATAATCACAGACTATACAGTCCTGTCTAACTTACTCTGCTCACCCATTTCTCAGGACTATCATATTCTTTATTCATATTCTCAATCATCTTTTCAAATACATGACTACCGCATTCCGGTCAGTCAACACAGTTCTCTGTTCATAATCTCAATCATCTTTTCAAATACATGACTACCGTAGTCCGGTCAGTCAACACAGTCCTGGAAATCAATTCCCCCAAACATACTCATTTTTCATGACTACCGCAGTCCCGGTTAGTCAACAAAATCATTTCTCATTTAAAAACTCATTTCTCATTTGAAATCTTTGTATTTTCCAAGAACTCAGACTTATGCAATATGATAATGATGCTAATAAACAAATAATTAATATTAATCAATCACATAAAAATTATAAAAATTCACTAATTAACATTATAACATCAATACCTTAATAAAATACTAACTAGTCCTTTACTAGCAAAAATTACTAAACTTTTACTAAAATTACCAATTATTCTTTACTACGGAAATTACTAAAATACCCCTATCTTTTTCTAAAATTCCAATTTTGCCCTCAAAGGGTAAAATTACTAAATTATCCTTACTATTTTCTAAAATTTTCCATTTTGCCCTTGATCTTTTTATGAAATTCCAAATATGTCCCTAATTGTTCTAGAATCTATGAAATTACCTAATTATCCTCAATCTTTTTATAAAATTCCAATTGTATCCTCTAAATGTGAAATTACCTAATTAACCTCAATCTTTTTATAAAATTCCAATTGTATCCTCTAAATGTGAAATTACCTAATTACCCTTATACTTTTTAATTATTGCCGAAAATGCCCTTAAACTTTTTCTAAAATTCCCAATGGATCCCTACATGTGAAATGACTATTTTACCCTTGGTCATTTGAAAAATTTCCACCTAGCACCCTTTCAATTCCTTCATGGCCGTGAATGATTTTTTTTCTCAAAATTTCCAACATCTCAAAATCAACCAAGCAATTTCAATCACAAACAAACCAATCAAAGTTCAATTCAATCATAACACATCATCAATATCAATCAAACATTACATCAAACACCAATTTCACACTTCTAACATCAAATTTATATAAGCCCCAAATTCAATTTCATGGCTCTTGATCAATTCTTGAATTTAAACATCAAGACATGTTTTTCTACATTCCAAGTGGTCTAAATTGAAATTAAATGCCATGATCCTTACCTAGAATCCTTAGTTTGATGTAGGAACCCTTGAATCTCTTTTCTCCCTTCTACCTTGTCTTCTTGAATTTTCTAAGCTTTTCTCCCAATTTCCTTCTATTTGACCGAATATTTGTGGATGTAGGTGAGATTAGGATTGGTTTCTTTCTTGAATTTAGAAGCTAAGATGAAGTGAAATAGATGTTAAGAAGAAGTGAAATGGAGAGGGCTGCAGCTGGTCTTTAAGCTCACGGTTTTGATGTAGAGAAAGCTAGGTTTTTGATTTTCAATTTTGCTTGATTACTTACGTATTTATAGAAAAAATTTCTTCACCCATTTTAAGAGCAATCTCACGTCCAGCTGCAGCTGCCCAAGGCAGTCCATTTGGCCAAAATCACAGCCCACTTGGACGGCCAAAATAGTTGCCTTAGGAGACTAGCCAACCAAGTGTTCCAAAAGTCAAAAATTGTAGGAAAAATATGGATTTTTCTAGAATATTGTGGAGCTTTTTAATTATTTTACAAACTAATTAGAATTTGAGGAAAATAACACCACCATTGAATTCCTCACTGTCAAAAACCTTGGGGTAGTGTCTTACTGATCTCTGAATCAAGGTCTAATTAGCTTAATTTTATCACTCTAGAAATGTCAATTTGTCACAATTTGATTGGCTAATACTTTTATTTTTCTTTTTCTTAGTTAAACAATTTTAATAATTATTCTAAGTATGTTATAATTAATAGATAATTCTATAGATGTCATATAGATTTTATCTTAATTTTCTACCTTAAAATTTTACCGTAATAATTCCTCAGAGTCCTAATTCTCAGAAAATTCTAATAATTCGAAACTAGCATTTTGATTCTTCAACTGTATATATATTTCATCTATATTCAATTACCTTTTTATTAAGTTACAGATTAGTCCAAAATTTTACACTTGAAAATTTATCCTGGACAGCCGTCAGACACAACGGTCCAGTCAACAAGTAATTCATTTCTCAACTGTATATATTTTAAATCTACATTAAATTCTTGATTTATTAGAGTACATTTTAATCCAAAATGTTATACTGGAAAATCTTATCCTGGACAGCTGTCTGACACAACTGTCTGGTCAACAAGAAATTTAGGTATAAACAAAAGTATTAAAAGACTTAGAAAATTTTACTGAATAGAACTGTATTAATGTTATTATGAAAATATGTACAGAAAATATTCTCTAAAATACAGTACTTAATTTCTCATAATTATTTATATAAAAATATTTACAATTGTAAAATAATAAAAATGAGGATGTTACATTAACCTTAGGAAGTTACGTAGAGTAGAAGCCTATAGAAGACGAAGTTCCCTAGTAACACCTATCTCGTAAATAGACACCTAAGCTAAGAGAACCATGTTAACCGAGAGTTATGTTCAAGGGTTAAACCTAGAATAAAGGAAGGAAATTGTGATGGATACCCAGTAGATAAAACAAACCTACCTTTATGGTTAGCTTTAGTCTAAGAATGTGAGGAGTCCTTAGACACCTTAAGAGTAGAATTAACCAAAGTGGAGTTAAGAGGAAGTTACCTAAACCCTCCATAGTTAAGGTTAAGCTAGAAAACCATAGTTAAGGTTAGATTGAAAAACCAAGAGGATTAGAATAAGATAGAAACGTTTTTAGCTAAAATGAGAACCTAAGGGATATGATTGGTGAAGGAATAGATTGGTTATGGTAAATATTTACCCAATAGTGACCAACCTAGTTATAGCCTAAGATTGAGAGTAAAAGAACATAGAACCACTTTAGTGAAAAAGAGGTAGTTTTTTCGAAAAGGAGTTAAGAAAGAGTTAGAGATTCTTTTAAGGTTGAACCTAGTTCTAGAAACCTTTAATAAGATGAAATTGAATATGGTGGAGGTGTAACCCCCCCCCCCCCCTTTTTTTATAAAACATAATTTAACTATTTAATTCATTTTATATATTTATTTCAAAGTTCTGATACGATCTCTTACAATCCAAAATATGTTCTGTAATTTACATCATTAAAATTTATATAAACACTGCTACAAAATAATTCTAACTACTACAAATTATTGTCTACCCAAAATAGTCCCATCCTATATGCTCTGGAATTTCTGCATCTTCATCATTTAACTATATCTTCAAGCACCTGCAATTCACACTCCCCCTAGAATCTGGGGACAGCATTACCGGATCAGGCATTTAATTTCTCATACAATAAAACAATTTCAAACAATACATATCATAACAAATTACTTAATTACACACATAATTAAATGCAGTATGATTTATGCAAATGCAGTTTTTGACTTAAATTCATTTTTGACCCTGCTCCATGGAGACTTCCCCTTTGAGTGTTTAGTAAGTAACTGGCCTACCATTACGCACTGCAATTCAGCTATCAGCCCCTACTAAACGCGAATAAACTAAACAGAATTAGGAGATCAGGATATCCAGGAAGGCCACCACGACAGCAATCCCATTCCGGATTACGGTCACATGTGGAATTGCCAATATCCCTCACCCCACAGACTATATAATCACAGACTATACAGCCCTGTCTAACTTATTCTGCTCACCCCAAAGATTCAATTCTCAAATCATATTCATTTCACATGACTATCGCAGTCTCGGTTAGTCAACAAAAATCATTTCTCATATATCAACTCGTTTCTCATGACTACCGCAGTCCCGGTTAGTCAACAAAATCATTTCTCATATATCAACTTGTTTCTCATGACTACCGCAGTCTCGGTTAGTCAACATTTATTCTTTCTTTTCTTTCTTTTCTTTCTTTTCTTTTCTTTTCTTTTCTTTTCTTTCTTTTCATGGCTACAGCAATCCCGGTTAGCCAACATCAATTATTTTTCACTTGAATCTTTATAAATCCCCCAAAAAGACTCATGCAATGAATTATGTTCATGATCACAATTAAATAAATAATTTGTACACATTAACATACAAGAATACAAAAATTAAGCAATTTACCTTATAACATTAGTATTTTAGTAAATTATCAATTAAATCACTATTAGGTAAAGTTACTAAAATACCCTTAATCTTTTTATAAATTTCCAATTGTGTCCTCTAAATGTGAAATTACCTAATTACCCTCAATCTTTTTATAAAATTCCAATTTTGCCCTCAAAGGGTGAAATTACCAAATTACCCTTACTCTTTTTCAAAAATTCCCATTTTGTCCCTACATGTAAAATGACCATTTTGCCCTTAATTTTACAAAAATTTCCACATAATATCCCTTGTATTTTAAGCATGGCCGAATGGTATGCCTACCATTTCCAACATGTTTTCCAAAGCAACAACTTCCAATTCCAACAAAAATTCAACCAAATCTCAATTCAATTAAAATTCAACAAACCAAATTTCAACCATCACAACACATTAAAAATTCAATCACACATCATTCCAATCCATGAATTTCAATCACAAGCATCAAAAACACAAACCCCTAAATCAATTTCAAGTTTTCATGATTCTAGGTCACAAATTGAATCTAACCCTACAACATGTTTTCTTCTAATTCCAAGGGTTTTAATTGAAATTAAATGCCTAGATCCTTACCTTAAACTCTTTAATTGAAGAAAAAGCCTTGAATTCCTTTCTCCCTCACTCCTTGGTCTTGTAGGAATTTTTGAGATTTTCACCAATTTCTTTCTCTACTAGCCGAATTATGTGAGGTAGGGTGAAGTTTGGATGGTTTGGTTTCTTAATTTGAGTTGAAATGGTGAAGTTAAGATAAAATTGAATGAAGAACTGCAGCTTCTGGGTTAAGAACTCACGGTTCTGTTTTTTCAGAAAAGCTAGTTTTGTGCCTTTTACTTTTAGCTTAAGTTTTAAGGCTTCATTTAACACTTAATTCACCAAATTGAATTTTTTCTTCAAGTCCACTGCCATGCACGTCCAGAAGCCTCTATTGGCCAAGGGAGATCAGTTCTCCAAGCTTTCCCATCCACTTGGACAGCCAAAGGAGTGCAGTAAGTGACTTGCCTTCCAAAAGGTCAAAAGTCAACATTTGTAGGTAATTTAATAGAATTTTCTAGAATAATTTAGGGCTGCTAATTATTTTACAATGTGATTAGAATTTGAAGAAAATAACATCACCATTGGATTCCTCACTATTAAAAACCTTGGGGTAGTGTCTTACTTATCTCTTAATCCAAGCCTAATTAGCTTAATTTAATGACATTAGAAAAACCTAAGTTGTCACTTTTTGATTGGTTAAGGTTCTAAATTAAAATTTTCTTGGTTAAACATTTTTAATAATTATTCTAAGTATATTACAATTATTAGATAATTCTATAGATATCCTACGAATTTTCTCTAAATTTTCTGCCTTAGAATTTTACCGTAATAATTTCTCAAAGTTTTAACTTTCAGAAAATCCTAACAATTCTGAATAAGCATTTTAATTCTTTATCTGTATATATTTTTAATCTATATTCTATTACCTTTCTTTTAAGTTATAGTTGAGTTCAAAATTCTATACTTGAAAATTTATCCTGGATAGCTGTCTGACATAGCAGTCCAGTCAACTATCAATTTCGGCAAAAATAAAGACATTTGGAAATTCAGAAAATTCTTCTGAGTAGAACTGTATTAATTTCATTAAGAGAATATGTACATAAGGTTTCTATAAAATACAGTGCATAAATGTTAATAATATACATATATAAATGCGTACAATTAATAAAATGAGGATGTTACAGGAGGAAGTAAAATAGTGAAAGAATTTTTGGGAGACTTCAAGAATAGGATTTTCTTGTTATTGAGAGATAAACCACCTAAGAGTTGAGATAAGGACAGAAGACATAGGATAAGAATATGAGAATGGAGAATTGTCACTGGACAAGAAGTTTGAAAGAAGCCTACTCTTTGGGTTAGAGAAATATAGTGATTGCAATCATAGAAGAGTAGAACTCTGAGTTTAGATATCACCTCAGATGGACCTTAGGAGTAAGTTTTCCCTAAGTAAAGTTAAGAGAGAATCTATTAATCTTTTGAGGAGTAGAGACCTAGAATGGATCAGTGGAGGAAAAAAATAGTTGTCTAGAAGTGTTATAAGAGGATTAAACATAGAAAGCCTTATGCCTAATAGAAGGTAGTAGGTTTTTCTTAAGATAGAACCCAAACTAGGGTGGTGTTAGATCATAAGGAACCTATAGTGATCTTAGGAATGTGAATTTCTAGGAAAGATTAGAATAAAAAAAAGGGACGGTTAGTTTGACAATAGTCTTAGTTAGAAGAGCCCTAATAATAAGATTTCATTAGGACTTTGGAAGTAAAGATGTATGGGGATATGAGGATATAGTGGAGTTTCAATTTTCGAGGACGAAAATCTTTTTAAGGTGAGGAGGAATGTAACATCCCTAATTTACGGACCTTAGAAATAAATAATAAAGAGATATTTTTATGGAATAGTTTTGTATTTAATGGTTTAAGGATACCCTTAAGCATTATTAATAATAGTTACCTTATAATAAGATAATAAGACCCAGATGGGGAGCCAAGGCCCAAGATGGGCCAAGAACCACACAACTACGCACACACCCCACGTTTAAATAGAAAGGGAGAGAGAGAGTTAGAGAGAGAAAGAAAAAGAAAGAAGAAGAGTTAGAGAGAAGGAGGAGAAGAAGATGAAGAAGAGGAAGGAGGAGATAGAGCAGAGATCTAAAGACCCAGTGCCAGGAACTCATCTCTACGTGTCCCGGAAGGTGAGTGATTCCTCCCCTTGTCTTCTCCATTCTTCCATGGTTCTTGTTCTCTTGATTATCCCTTTTTCCCCCTTTTGAATCCTTAGGTTTGGAGAATTGGGATTTTGATGATTATGCATGTTTAAGGATGTTTTTGAGTAAATCAATCGGTTAGAAATGTAATAGAAGTGTTTAAGATTTGATTTTGTAAGGTTGGGATGATTGGGTATGCCATTGATAGCCATAGAACTTGCATTTTCATAAACCCATGTTCGTCCCGCCCCAGCCGGAATTTGGTTCAGCTGGGCCGGAATGCGTTAGAAGGGAGAAAATGAGCTTCAGGGGAGTTTCGGCCCAGCCGAAACATGGTGCAGCTGGGCTGAAATTGGGCAGAGGAGAAATTAGCTCCAGGGGAGTTTCAGCCCAGCCGAAACTTGGTGCAGCTGGGCCGAAACGTGACAGAGGAGCAATGAACAAATTTAAGGGATCTCCGGCTGGGCCGCGATTGTGGCCGGCTGGGCTAGAATTTGATATTTGTTTAAATTCTTTTAAAATATTTCCCTTTTTGAGTATTTAAATGATTTTAAATGTTTATTCAAATGATGATATGTTTATCTTTTTCTCTACATGAGTCACTTAGACTTGTGTTTTCTTATGAAAATATAGTGATGTGATATTAAAGAAATTATGTTGTTTTGAGGTGTTTAGATTATTGTATGGTAGTTGTATTTGTGATGTTATGCTTGCACCCTTATTGCAATCATGTGGTTGTTGCATATGCTTGTGATTGTATGTTACGATAAACCCTCCTTAATAAAAGATACATAAAACATTTAAGACTATACCTAAGCCTCTTAGTAAAAAGATGGGGAGTTACCCCTATGTTTCAGAAAAGACTTTTAAGCAAAGTTTATAGTTTCAAGAAAGGTTTTTTTAGAAAAAGATATCGCCTCAGTGACATAAGATGGAACCTTCCCCGGTACTAGTCACGTCCGAGAGCCGCACGCTCGGCGTACAACGGTGTGCAAAGGGCTAAGGATCCTATACGTCACCAAGGAGTGATGAGTTTCAAAATGGTTATGAAAAGGATTATTTATGAAAAGGTTTTATGAAAGAGTTTTCAAAGGAAAGTTATGATCCCAATAAAGGGAATAAGTTATGTTTTAAGGCTAAGAGGCCCCCAGGGGTGGGAGATGGGGACCGTCACCCTGACACCCATGGGGAAAACAACCTTCTTTATAGGGAGAAGGGGTTCTTCATAGAGAAGAACAAGTTAGAAAGGAGACTCCTCCTTGTAACGGAGATGTAATCAACCCACTTGGACCGGTGGGGATTAATTAAAGGTTGTTTCAAGAGGGACGCCTCTTGTTGGCTAGAGCTCATCCAAATTAAGAAAATAGGCGGTGAAAGTGAAATTTAAATAAAGACATAATGCAAACCACACAGTTGTAGAAACAAACTAGGATATATTGTTTTGCTTGATGTATGTATGTTCCATGTTAGAACATGAGAGGAGTCATGAGCCTAGTTGTAGGTGAGTGATGTAAGATAAGTCTAGACATTAGATGAGGACGTGTGTAATTGTATACTACCTTTGAGGTAAGAGAGGGGTTATACCCATAGAAAGTTAATGTAAGCTACCGAGAGAGGTATGCAAGATGTTATGCCTCACAGAGAGAGGCGATGTAAGCCCAAGTTGGGCAGGTCAGAGGAAGGAAAGATTATGCACGTTCCCATCCGATGTTATAGCAAAGTGAGACCCTAGTGAGGGGTCAAGAGTAACATAAAGATTTTTAGGTGCCTTAGTGCACTAGTGGCCCTAGATTTGGCATAGGAGGCCAACTCTATGTGCCTCAACAAGGGTCAAGGTATGATCCTAAGAAATAGTGACATAGAGGTGATGAGGTAATAGTTGTGAGTGTGAGCATCTATAAAAGAAAAGATAAGCCATGAGAGTTAAGAAAAGGATCTCTACAATAGAGAGTCAGCCTAGAGTCCTTGGAACACTCACTGAGACATTATGTCTCATCCCGTTTAGTTTCCATGTTTTTACAGGTTAGCAGGTGGACACCTTGTGGGAAGAGCTTGGAGCATGGAGCTGCTTTCCCGGAGGAAGATGCTGTTAGTATAGTTTTTGTATAATTCCCAATGGATGGGAATTTAGTTTATGTTTTATGTATATTGCTTATGACTTGTACGGCACATAAGTGCCAAGAGCTTTGTAATAGATTTATTTCATGTAATATAAGTTTAAGTTTTAATTTCCGCATTCTTAACTCTGATATTCTTATATGCTAATTTCTATTAATTTAGCAATATAAGGAGAAAAAGGTAATATCCTCTAGGGTGTTACAAAAAACTTTCAGGATAACTCGTTTAATTTCATTAAAAATACATATCTCCTCCTATTAATAATGGAAATTATTATAAACGTTGTGATAAAAAAACTAATAAAGGAAACTACTAATGTGATTGTTATCTTTTTAATGTGATTGGTAATTGTCGTAGAAATATCAACATTTCACATATGTTTGGGAGGTGAAATAATAAAAACATTATAATTTTTTTTTGTGAGATCTAAAAAGATCATTCCCTTCCAAATTGGCATAAAGTGAGAGAAGGCCTAAACATATTTCAGGATATCTCGTTTTATTTTATTAAAAATACATATCTCCTCTCATTAATAATGGAAATTATTATAAACGTTGTGATAAAAAAACTAATAAAGGAAACTATTAATGTGATTGTTATCTTTTTAATGTGATTGGTAATTGTCGTAGAAATATCAAAATTTCACGATATGTTTGGGAGGTGAAATAATAAAAACATTATAATTCTTTTTTGTGAGATCTAAAAAGATCATTCCCTTCCAAATTGCCATAAAGTGAGAGAAGGCCTAAACATATTTCAGGATATCTCGTTTTATTTTATTAAAAATACATATCTCCTCCCATTAATAATGGAAATTATTATAAACGTTGTGATAAAAAAAACTAATAAAGGAAACTATTAATGTGATTGTTATCTTTTGAATGTGATTGGTAATTGTCGTAGAAATATCAAAATTTCACGATATGTTTGGGAGGTGAAATAATAAAAACATTATAATTTTTTTTTGTGAAATCTAAAAAAAAGATCCTTCCCTTCCACATTGGCATAAAGTGAGAGAAGGCCTAAACATATTTCAGGATATCTCGTTGTATTTTATTAACAATACATATCTCCTCTCATTAATAATGAAAATTATTATAAACGTTGTGATAAAAAAGCTAATAAAGGAAACTATTAATGTGATTGTTGTCTTTTTAATGTGATTGGTAATTGTCATAGAAATATCAAAATTTCACGATATGTTTGGGAGGTGAAGTAATAAAAACATTATAATTTTTTTTGTGAGATCTAGAAAGATCATTCCCTTCCAAATTGGCATAAAGTGAGAGAAGGCCTAAACATATTTCAGGATATCTCGTTTTATTTTATTAAAAATACATATCTCCTCTCATTAATAATGGAAATTATTATAAAAGTTGTGATCAAAAAACTAATAAAGGAAACTATTAATGTGATTGTTATCTTTTTAATGTGATTGGTAATTGTCGTAGAAATATAGAAATTTCACGATATGTTTGGGAGGTGAAATAATAGAAAGATTATAAATTTATTTGTGAGTTCTAAAAAGATCCTTCCCTTCCAATTTGGCATAAAATGAGAGAAGACCTAAAAAACTTTCAGGATAACTCATTTAATTTCATTAAAAATACATATCTCCTCCCATTAATAATGGAAATTATTATAAACGTTGTGATAAAAAAACTAATAAAGGAAACTATTAATGTGATTGTTATCTTTTTAATGTGATTGGTAATTGTTGTAGAAATATCAAAATTTCACGATATGTTTGGGAGGTAAAATAATAAAAACATTATAATTTTTTTTTTGTGAGATCTAAAAAGACCCTTCCCTTCCAAATTAGCATCAAGAGAGAGAAGGCCTAAACATATTTCAGGATATCTCGTTTTATTTTATTAAAAATACATATCTCCTCTCATTAATAATGGAAATTATTATCAAAGTTGTGATAAAAAAAACTAATAAAGGAAACTATTAATGTGATTGTTATCTTTTTAATGTGATTGGTAATTGTCGTAGAAATATAGAAATTTCAGGATATGTTTGGGAGGTGAAATAATAGAAAGATTATAAATTTATTTGTGAGTTCTAAAAAGATCCTTCCCTTCCAATTTGGCATAAAATGAGAGAAGACCTAAAAAACTTTCAGGATAACTCATTTAATTTCATTAAAAATACATATCTCCTCCCATTAATAATGGAAATTATTATAAACGTTGTGATAAAAAAACTAATAAAGGAAACTATTAATGTGATTGTTATCTTTTTAATGTGATTGGTAATTGTTGTAGAAATATCAAAATTTCACGATATGTTTGGGAGGTGAAATAATAAAAACATTATAATTTTTTTTTTGTGAGATCTAAAAAGACCCTTCCCTTCCAAATTGGCATCAAGAGAGAGAAGGCCTAAACATATTTCAGGATATCTCGTTTTATTTTATTAAAAATACATATCTCCTCTCATTAATAATGGAAATTATTATCAAAGTTGTGATAAAAAAAACTAATAAAGGAAACTATTAATGTGATTGTTATCTTTTTAATGTGATTGGTAATTGTCGTAGAAATATAGAAATTTCAGGATATGTTTGGGAGGTGAACTAATAGAAAGATTATAAATTTATTTGTGAGTTCTAAAAAGATCCTTCCCTTCCAATTTGGCATAAAATGAGAGAAGACCTAAAAAACTTTCAGGATAACTCATTTAATTTCATTAAAAATACATATCTCCTCCCATTAATAATGGAAATTATTATAAACGTTGTGATAAAAAAACTAATAAAGGAAACTATTAATGTGATTGTTATCTTTTTAATGTGATTGGTAATTGTTGTAGAAATATCAAAATTTCACGATATGTTTGGGAGGTGAAATAATAAAAACATTATAATTTTTTTTTTGTGAGATCTAAAAAGACCCTTCCCTTCCAAATTGGCATCAAGAGAGAGAAGGCCTAAACATATTTCAGGATATCTCGTTTTATTTTATTAAAAATACATATCTCCTCTCATTAATAATGGAAATTATTATCAAAGTTGTGATAAAAAAACTAATAAAGGAAACTATTAATGTGATTGTTATCTTTTTAATGTGATTGGTAATTGTCGTAGAAATATAGAAATTTCACGATATGTTTGGGAGGTGAAATAATAGAAAGATTATAAATTTATTAGTGAGTTCTAAAAAGATCCTTCCCTTCCAATTTGGCATAAAATGAGAGAAGACCTAAAAAACTTTCAGGATAACTCATTTAATTTCATTAAAAATACATATCTCCTCCCATTAATAATGGAAATTATTATAAACGTTGGGATAAAAAAACTAATAAAGGAAACTATTAATGTGATTGTTATCTTTTTAATGTGATTGGTAATTGTTGTAGAAATATCAAAATTTCACGATATGTTTGGGAGGTGAAATAATAAAAACATTATAATTTTTTTTTCGTGAGATCTAAAAAGATCCTTCCCTTCCAAATTGGCATCAAGAGAGAGAAGGCCTAAACATATTTCAGGATATCTCGTTTTATTTTATTAAAAATACGTATCTCCTCTCATTAATAATGGAAATTATTATCAAAGTTGTGATAAAAAAAACTAATAAAGGAAACTATTAATGTGATTGTTATCTTTTTAATGTGATTGGTAATTGTCGTAGAAATATAGAAATTTCAAGATATGTTTGGGAGGTGAAATAATAGAAAGATTATAAATTTATTTGTGAGTTCTAAAAAGATCCTTCCCTTCCAATTTGGCATAAAATGAGAGAAGACCTAAACAACTTTCAGGATAACTCATTTAATTTCATTAAAAATACATATCTCCTCCCATTAATAATGGAAATTATTATAAAAGTTGTGATAAAAAAACTAATAAAGGAAACTATTAATGTGATTGTTATCTTTTTAATGTGATTGGTAATTGTTGTAGAAATATCAAAATTTCACGATATGTTTGGGAGGTGAAATAATAAAAACATTATAATTTTTTTTTTTGTGAGATCTAAAAAGACCCTTCCCTTCCAAATTGGCATCAAGAGAGAGAAGGCCTAAACATATTTCAGGATATCTCGTTTTATTTTATTAAAAATACATATCTCCTCTCATTAATAATGGAAATTATTATCAAAGTTGTGATAAAAAAACTAATAAAGGAAACTATTAATGTGATTGTTATCTTTTTAATGTGATTGGTAATTGTCGTAGAAATATAGAAATTTCAGGATATGTTTGGGAGGTGAAATAATAGAAAGATTATAAATTTATTTGTGAGTTCTAAAAAGATCCTTCCCTTCCAATTTGGCATAAAATGAGAGAAGACCTAAAAAACTTTCAGGATAACTCATTTAATTTCATTAAAAATACATATCTCCTCCCATTAATAATGGAAATTATTATAAACGTTGGGATAAAAAAACTAATAAAGGAAACTATTAATGTGATTGTTATCTTTTTAATGTGATTGGTAATTGTTGTAGAAATATCAAAATTTCACGATATGTTTGGGAGGTGAAATAATAAAAACATTATAATTTTTTTTTCGTGAGATCTAAAAAGATCCTTCCCTTCCAAATTGGCATCAAGAGAGAGAAGGCCTAAACATATTTCAGGATATCTCGTTTTATTTTATTAAAAATACGTATCTCCTCTCATTAATAATGGAAATTATTATCAAAGTTGTGATAAAAAAAACTAATAAAGGAAACTATTAATGTGATTGTTATCTTTTTAATGTGATTGGTAATTGTCGTAGAAATATAGAAATTTCAAGATATGTTTGGGAGGTGAAATAATAGAAAGATTATAAATTTATTTGTGAGTTCTAAAAAGATCCTTCCCTTCCAATTTGGCATAAAATGAGAGAAGACCTAAACAACTTTCAGGATAACTCATTTAATTTCATTAAAAATACATATCTCCTCCCATTAATAATGGAAATTATTATAAAAGTTGTGATAAAAAAACTAATAAAGGAAACTATTAATGTGATTGTTATCTTTTTAATGTGATTGGTAATTGTTGTAGAAATATCAAAATTTCACGATATGTTTGGGAGGTGAAATAATAAAAACATTATAATTTTTTTTTTTGTGAGATCTAAAAAGACCCTTCCCTTCCAAATTGGCATCAAGAGAGAGAAGGCCTAAACATATTTCAGGATATCTCGTTTTATTTTATTAAAAATACATATCTCCTCTCATTAATAATGGAAATTATTATCAAAGTTGTGATAAAAAAACTAATAAAGGAAACTATTAATGTGATTGTTATCTTTTTAATGTGATTGGTAATTGTCGTAGAAATATAGAAATTTCAGGATATGTTTGGGAGGTGAAATAATAGAAAGATTATAAATTTATTTGTGAGTTCTAAAAAGATCCTTCCCTTCCAATTTGGCATAAAATGAGAGAAGACCTAAAAAACTTTCAGGATAACTCATTTAATTTCATTAAAAATACATATCTCCTCCCATTAATAATGGAAATTATTATAAACGTTGGGATAAAAAAACTAATAAAGGAAACTATTAATGTGATTGTTATCTTTTTAATGTGATTGGTAATTGTTGTAGAAATATCAAAATTTCACGATATGTTTGGGAGGTGAAATAATAAAAACATTATAATTTTTTTTTCGTGAGATCTAAAAAGATCCTTCCCTTCCAAATTGGCATCAAGAGAGAGAAGGCCTAAACATATTTCAGGATATCTCGTTTTATTTTATTAAAAATACGTATCTCCTCTCATTAATAATGGAAATTATTATCAAAGTTGTGATAAAAAAAACTAATAAAGGAAACTATTAATGTGATTGTTATCTTTTTAATGTGATTGGTAATTGTCGTAGAAATATAGAAATTTCAAGATATGTTTGGGAGGTGAAATAATAGAAAGATTATAAATTTATTTGTGAGTTCTAAAAAGATCCTTCCCTTCCAATTTGGCATAAAATGAGAGAAGACCTAAAAAACTTTCAGGATAACTCATTTAATTTCATTAAAAATACATATCTCCTCCCATTAATAATGGAAATTATTATAAAAGTTGTGATAAAAAAACTAATAAAGGAAACTATTAATGTGATTGTTATCTTTTTAATGTGATTGGTAATTGTTGTAGAAATATCAAAATTTCACGATATGTTTGGGAGGTGAAATAATAAAAACATTATAATTTTTTTTTTGTGAGATCTAAAAAGATCCTTCCCTTCCAAATTGGCATCAAGAGAGAGAAGGCCTAAACATATTTCAGGATATCTCATTTTATTTTATTAAAAATACATATCTCCTCTCATTAATAATGGAAATTATTATCAAAGTTGTGATAAAAAAAACTAATAAAGGAAACTATTAATGTGATTGTTATCTTTTTAATGTGATTGGTAATTGTCGTAGAAATATAGAAATTTCAGGATATGTTTGGGAGGTGAAATAATAGAAAGATTATAAATTTATTTGTGAGTTCTAAAAAGATCCTTCCCTTCCAATTTGGCATAAAATGAGAGAAGACCTAAAAAACTTTCAGGATAACTCATTTAATTTCATTAAAAATACATATCTCCTCCCATTAATAATGGAAATTATTATAAACGTTGTGATAAAAAAACTAATAAAGGAAACTATTAATGTGATTGTTATCTTTTTAATGTGATTGGTAATTGTTGTAGAAATATCAAAATTTCACGATATGTTTGGGAGGTGAAATAATAAAAACATTATAATTTTTTTTTTGTGAGATCTAAAAAGACCCTTCCCTTCCAAATTGGCATAAAGTGAGAGAAGGCCTAAACATATTTCAGGATATCTCGTTTTATTTTATTAAAAATACATATCTCCTCTCATTAATAATGGAAATTATTATCAAAGTTGTGATAAAAAAAACTAATAAAGGAAACTATTAATGTGATTGTTATCTTTTTAATGTGATTGGTAATTGTCGTAGAAATATAGAAATTTCAGGATATGTTTGGGAGGTGAAATAATAGAAAGATTATAAATTTATTTGTGAGTTCTAAAAAGATCCTTCCCTTCCAATTTGGCATAAAATGAGAGAAGACCTAAAAAACTTTCAGGATAACTCATTTAATTTCATTAAAAATACATATCTCCTCCCATTAATAATGGAAATTATTATCAAAGTTGTGATAAAAAAAACTAATAAAGGAAACTATTAATGTGATTGTTATCTTTTTAATGTGATTGGTAATTGTCGTAGAAATATAGAAATTTCAGGATATGTTTGGGAGGTGAAATAATAGAAAGATTATAAATTTATTTGTGAGTTCTAAAAAGATCCTTCCCTTCCAATTTGGCATAAAATGAGAGAAGACCTAAAAAACTTTCAGGATAACTCATTTAATTTCATTAAAAATACATATCTCCTCCCATTAATAATGGAAATTATTATAAACGTTGTGATAAAAAAACTAATAAAGGAAACTATTAATGTGATTGTTATCTTTTTAATGTGATTGGTAATTGTTGTAGAAATATCAAAATTTCACGATATGTTTGGGAGGTGAAATAATAAAAACATTATAATTTTTTTTTTGTGAGATCTAAAAAGACCCTTCCCTTCCAAATTGGCATCAAGAGAGAGAAGGCCTAAACATATTTCAGGATATCTCGTTTTATTTTATTAAAAATACATATCTCCTCTCATTAATAATGGAAATTATTATCAAAGTTGTGATAAAAAAAACTAATAAAGGAAACTATTAATGTGATTGTTATCTTTTTAATGTGATTGGTAATTGTCGTAGAAATATAGAAATTTCAGGATATGTTTGGGAGGTGAACTAATAGAAAGATTATAAATTTATTTGTGAGTTCTAAAAAGATCCTTCCCTTCCAATTTGGCATAAAATGAGAGAAGACCTAAAAAACTTTCAGGATAACTCATTTAATTTCATTAAAAATACATATCTCCTCCCATTAATAATGGAAATTATTATAAACGTTGTGATAAAAAAACTAATAAAGGAAACTATTAATGTGATTGTTATCTTTTTAATGTGATTGGTAATTGTTGTAGAAATATCAAAATTTCACGATATGTTTGGGAGGTGAAATAATAAAAACATTATAATTTTTTTTTTGTGAGATCTAAAAAGACCCTTCCCTTCCAAATTGGCATCAAGAGAGAGAAGGCCTAAACATATTTCAGGATATCTCGTTTTATTTTATTAAAAATACATATCTCCTCTCATTAATAATGGAAATTATTATCAAAGTTGTGATAAAAAAAACTAATAAAGGAAACTATTAATGTGATTGTTATCTTTTTAATGTGATTGGTAATTGTCGTAGAAATATCAAAATTTCACGATATGTTTGGGAGGTGAACTAATAGAAAGATTATAAATTTATTTGTGAGTTCTAAAAAGATCCTTCCCTTCCAATTTGGCAAAAAATGACAGAGGAAGTAAAAATTTTTTAGGATATCTCATTTAATTTTATTAAAAATACATATCTCCTCTCATTAATAATGGAAATTATTATAAGCGTTGTGATAAAAAAAACTAATAAAGAAAATTATTAACGTGATTGTTATCTTTTTAATGTGATTGGTAATTGTGGTAGAAATATCAAAATTTCACGATATGTCTGGCAGGTGAAATAATAAAAGGATTATAATTTATTTTTGTGAGATCTAAAATTGTCATTTCCTTCCAAATTGGCATAAAATGAGAGAGGACCTAAAAGAATTTCAGGATATCTCATTTAATTTTATTAAAAATACATATCTCCTCTCATTAATAATGGAAATTATTATAAACGTTGTGATTAAAAAAAACTAATAAAGGAAACTATTAATGTGCTTGTTATCTTTTTAATGTGATTGGTATTTGTCGTAGAAATATCAATATTTCACTATATGTTTGGGAGGTGAAATAATAAAAAGATTATAATTTTCTTTTGTGAGATCCAAAAAGATCATTCCCTTCCAATTTGGCATAAAATGATAGAGAACCTAAAAAAATTTCAGGATATCTCATTTAATTTTATTATAAATACATATCTCCTCTCATTAATAATGGAAATTATTATAAGCGTTGTGATAAAAAAATAATAAAGGAAACTATTAAAGTGATTGTTATCTTTTCAATGTGATTGGTAATTATCGTAGAAATATCAAAATTTCAAGATACGTTTGGCAGGTGAATTAAAAAAAAGATTATAATTTTTTTTGTGGGATTTAAAAAGATCATTCCCTTCCAAATTGGCATAAAATGAGAGAGGACCTAAAATTTTTTTAGGATATCTCATTTAATTTGATTAAAAATACATATCTCCTCTCGTTAATAATGGAAATTAATACAAACGTTGTGATGAAAAAAACTAATAAAGGAAACTATTAACGTGATTGTTATCATTTTAATGTAATTGGTAATTGTCGTAGAAATATCAAAATTTCACGATATGTTTGCCAGGTGAAACAATAAAAAGATACTTATTTCTTTTTGTGAGGTCTAAAAAGATCATTCCCTTCCAAATTGGCATAAAAGGAGAGAAGACCTAAAAAAATTTATGGATATCTCATTTAATTTTATTAAAAATACATGTCTCCTCTCATTAATAATGGAAATTATTATAAACGTTGTGATAAAAAACTAATAAAGGAAACTATTAATGTGATTGTTATATTTTTAATGTGATTGGTAAGTGTCGTAGAAATATCAAAATTTCACGATATGTTTGGGAGGTTAAACAATAAAAAGATTATAATTTCTTTTTGTGAGGTCTAAAATGATCATTCCCTTCCATATTGGCATAAAATGAGACAAGACCTAAAAAAATTTCAGGATATCTCGTTTAATATTATTAAAAATACATGTCTCCTCTCATTAATAATGGAAATTATTATAAACGTTGTGATAAAAAAACTAATAATGGAAACTATTAATGTGATTGTTATCTTTTTAATGTGATTGCTAATTGTCGTAGAAATATCAAAATTTCACGATATGTTTTGGAGGTGAAATAATAAAAAGATTATATTTTGTTTTGTGAGATCTAAAAAGATCATTCCCTTCCAAATTGGCATAAAAGGAGAGAAGACCTAAAAAATTTCAGGATATCTCGTTTAATTTTATTAAAAATACATGTCTCCTCTCATTAATAATGGAAATTATTATAAATGTTGTGATAAAAAACTAATAAAGGAAACTATTAATGTGATTGTTATCTTTTTAATGTGAATTGTAATTGTCGTAGAAATATCAAAATTTCACGATATGTTTGGGAGGTGAAACAATAAAAAGATTTTAATTTCTTGTTGTGAGGTCTAAAAAGATCATTCCCTTCCAAATTGGCATAAAATGAAAGAAGACCTAAAAAATTTTCATGATATCCCGTTTAATTTTATTAAAAAAATGCATATCTCCTCTCATTAATAATGGAAATTATTATAAACATTGTGATAAAAAAAACTAATAAAGGAAACCATTAATGTGATTGTTATCTTTTTAATGTGATTGGTAATTGTCGTAGAAATATCAAAATTTCTCGATATGTTTGTGAGGTGAAACAATAAAAAGATTATAATTTCTGTTTGTGAGGTCTAAAACGATCATTCCCTTCCAAATTCTCATAAAATGAGAGAAGACCTAAAAAAATTTCAGGATATCCCATTTAATTTTATTAAAAAATGCATATCTCCTCTCATTAATAATGGAAATTATTGTAAACGTTGTAATAAAAAACTAATAAAGGAAACTATTAATGTCATTGTTATCTTTTTAAAGTGATTGGTAATTGTCGTAGAAATATCAAAATTTCACGATATGTTTGGGAGTTGAATTCTTTTTGTGAGATCTAAAAAGATCATTCCCTTCCATATTGGCATAAAATGAGAGAAGACCTAAAACTATTTCAGGATATCCCGTTTAATTTTATTAAAAAATGCATATCTCCTCTCATTAATAATGGGAATTATTATAAACATTGTGATAAAAAAAAACTAATAAAGGAAACTATTAATGTGATTGTTATCTTTTTAATGTGATTGGTAATTGTCGTAGAAATATCAAAATTTCACGGTATGTTTGTGAGGTGAAACAATAAAAAGATTATAATTTCTTTTTGTGAGGTCTAAAAAGATCACTACCTTCCAAATTGGCATAAAATGAGAGAAGACCTAACAAAATTTCAGGATATCTCGTTTAATTTTATTAAAAATACATGTATCCTCTCATTAATAATGGAAATTATTATAAATTGTGATAAAAAAACTAATAAAGGAAACTATTAATGTGATTGTTATCTTTTTAATGTGAATTGTAATTGTCGTAGAAATATCAAAATTTCACGATATGTTTGGGAGGTGAAACAATAAAAAGATTTTAATTTATTGTTGTGAGGTCTAAAAAGATCATTCCCTTCCAAATTGGCATAAAATGAGAGAAGACCTAAAAAAATTTCAGGATATCTCGTTTATTATTAAAAAATGCATATCTCCCCTCATTAATAATGGAAATTATTATAAAGGTTGTAATAAAAATAATAATAAAGGAAACTATTAATGTGATTGTTATCTTTTTAATGTGATTGGTAATTGTCGTCAAATTATCAAAATTTCACGATATGTTTGAGAGGTGAAACAATAAAAAGATTATAATTTTTTTTTGTGAGGTCTAAAAAGATCATTCCCCTCCAAATTGGCATAAAATTAGAGAAGACCTAAAAAAATTTCAGGATATCTCGTTTAATTTTATTAAAAAATGCATATCTCCCCTCATTAATAATGGAAATTATTATAAATGTTGTGATAAAAAACTTATAAAGGAAACTATTAATGTGACTGTTATCTTTTTAATGTGATTGGTAACTGCCGTAGGAATATCAAAATTTCACAATATGTTTGGGAGGTGAAACAATAAAAAGATTATAATTCTTTTTTTGTGAGGTCTAAAAAGATCATTCCTTTCCAAATTGGCATAAAATGAGAGAAGAGCTAAAAAAATTTCAGGATATCTCATTTAATTTTATTAAAAAAATGCATTCCTCCCCTCATTAATAATGGAAATTATTATAAACGTTGTGATAAAAAACTAATAAAGGAAACTATTAATGTGATTGTTATCTTTTTAATGTGATAGGTAATTTTCGTAGCAATATAAAAAATTCACGATATGTTTGGGAGGTGAAAAAACAAAAAGATTATAATTTTTTTTGTGGGGTCTAAAAAGATCATTCCCTTCCAAATTGGCATAAAATCAGAGAAGACCTAAAAAGTATTTAGGATATCTCGTTTAATTTTATTAAAAAATGCATATCTCCCCTCACTAATAATTGAAATTATTATAAACGTTGTGATAAAAAACTAAAAAAGGAAACTATTAATGTGATTGGTAATTGTCAGAGAAATATCAAAATTTCACAATATGTTTGGGAGGTGAAACAATAAAAAGATTATAATTTTTTTTGTGAGGCCAAAAAAGATCATTCCCTTCCAAATTGGCATAAAATGAGAGAAGACCTAAAATAATTTCAGGATATCTCGTTTAATTTTATTAAAAAATGCATATCTCCCCTCATTAATAATGGAAATTATTATAAACATTGTGATAAAAAAACTAATAAAGGAAACTATTAATGTGATTGTTTTCTTTTTAATGTGATTGGCAACTGTCGTAGGAATATCAAAATTTCACGATATGTTGGGAGGTTAAACAATAAAAAGATTATAATTTTTTTTGTGAGGTCTCAAAAGATCTTTCCTTTCCAAATTGGCATAAAATGAGAGAAGACCTAAAAAATTTTCAGGATATCTCGTTTAATTTTATAAAAAAAAATGCATATCTCCCCTCATTAATAATGGAAATTATTATAAAGGTTGTGATAAAAAAGTAATAAAGGAAACTATTAATGTGATTGTTATCTTTTTAATGTGATTGTTAATTTTCGTAGAAATATCAAAATTTCACGATATATTTGGGAGGTAAAACAACAAAAAGATTATAATTTTTTTTTGTGAGGTCTAAAAAGATCATTCGCTTCCAAATTGGCATAAAATCAGAGAAGACCTAAAAAACTTTCAGGATATCTAGTTTAATTTTATTAAAAATATATATCTCTTCTCATTACTAATGGAAACTATTATAAACGTTGTTATAAAAAACTAATAAAGGAAACTATTAATGTGATTCTTATCTTTTTAATGTTATTGTTAATTTTCGTAGAAATATCAAAATTTCACTATCTGTCCGGGAGGTGAAAGAATAAAAAGATTACAATTTTTTTTGTGAGATCTAAAAAGATCATTCCCTTCCAAATTGGCATAAAATGAGAGAAGACCTAAAAAAATTTCAGGATATCTCGTTTAATTTTATTAAAAAATGCATATCTCCTGTCATTAATAATGGAAATTATTATCAACGTTGTTGTAAAAACCTAGTAAAGGAAACTATTAATGTGATTGGTAATTGTCGTAGAAATATCAAAATTTCACGATATCTTTGGGAGGTGAAATATTAAAAAGATTATAACTTTTTTTGTACGATCTAAAAAATCATTCCCTTCCAAATTGGCGTAAAATGAGAGAAGACCTAAAAGAATTTCAGGATATCTCGTTTAATTTTATTAAAAAATTTAAATATTCTCTCATTTATAATTGAAATTATTATAAACGTTGCGATAAAAAACTAATAACAGAAACTAATAATGTGATTGTTGTAACATCCTATTTTATTAATTGTACGCATTTATATATGTATATTATTAACATTTATGCACTGTATTTTATAGAAACCTTATGTACATATTCTCTTAATGAAATTAATACAGTTCTACTCAGAAGAATTTTCTGAATTTCCAAATGTCTTTATTTTTGCCGAAATTGATAGTTGACTGGACTGCTATGTCAGACAGCTGTCCAGGATAAATTTTCAAGTATAGAATTTTGAAGTCATTTATAACTTAAAAGAAAGGTAATAGAATATAGATTAAAAATATATACAGATAAAGAATTAAAATGCTTATTCAGAATTGTTAGGATTTTCTGAAAGTTAGAACTTTGAGGAATTATTACGGTAAAATTCTAAGACAGAAAATTTAGAGAAAATTCATAGGATATCTATAGAATTATCTAATAATTTTAATATACTTAGAATAATTATTAAAAATGTTTAACCAAGAAAATTTTAATTTAGAACCTTAACCAATCAAAAAGTGACAACTTAGGCTTTTCTAAGATCACTAAATTAAGCTAATTAGGCTTGGATTAAGAGATAAGTAAGACACTACCCCAAGGTTTTTGATAGTGAGGAATCCATTGGTGATGTTATTTTCTTCAAATTCTAATCACATTGTAAAATAATTAGCAGCCCTAATTACCTTCTAGAACTTTCTACAAAGTGCTTGAAATGTTGACTTTTGGGGTAGGCAAGTGACTTGGAACTCCTTGGCTGTCCAAGTGGGCTGGAAAGGCTTGGCAAGTGGATTTCCCTTGGTCCAAATGAGCTGCTGGACGTGCAGGGCAGCAGCTGGACTTGAAGGCAAAGTCCAATTTAGTTAATAATTTGTTTTAAGAAGCATTTAACTTAAGTAAATGGAGAAAAAGTCACAAAAAGCTATTTCTCTCAAAACTGAACCTTGAGCTCTCCCAAAACAGCAGCTGCAGTTCCAATTTTCTTTTCATCTTAACTTAATCCTTTCATCCCAAATTAAGAAACCAAACCATCCAAACTTCCTAAACCCTAAGCTAATCGGCAAAAAGGAAAAGAAATTGGAGGAAATCTCAAAAATTCCTACAAGACCAAGGAGTGAGGGAGAAAGGAATTCAAGGCTTTTTCTTCAATTAAAGAGTTTAAGGTAAGGATCTAGGCATTTAATTTCAATTAGAACCCTTGGAATTAGAAGAAAACATGTTGTAGGGTTAAATTCAATTTTTGACCTAAAATCATGAAAACTTGAAATTGATTTAGGGGTTTTGTGTTTTTTATGCTTGTGATTGAAATTCATGGATTGGAATGATGTTTGATTGAATTTTTAAGGTGTTGTAATGGTTGAAATTTGGTTTGTTGAATTTTGATTGAATTTGTGATTTGATTGAATTTTGGTTGGAATTGGAGTTTGTTACTTTGGAAAATATGTTGAGAATGGTAGTGAGACCATTCGGCCAGCCCTAAATGCAAGGGATATTATGTGGAAATTTTTGTAAAATCAAGGGCAAAATGGTCATTTTACATGTAGGGACAAAATGGGAATTTTTGAAAAAGAGCAAGGGTAATTTGGTCATTTCAAAATTTAGGACATAGATGGAATTCTAGAAAAGATTAAGGGTATTTTAGTAACTTTACCTAATAGTGAATTTTTATAATTTTTATGTGATTGCTTAATATTAATTATTTGTTTATTAGCATCATTGTCATATTGCATAAACTTGAGTTCTTAGAAAATACAAAGATTTCAAATGAGAAATGAGTATTTATGGGGGAATTGATTTCCAGGACTGTGTTGACTGACCGAACTGCGGTAGTCATGTATTTGAAAATATGATTGAGATTATGAACAGAGAACTGTGTTGACTGACCGGACTGCGGTAGTCATGTATTTGAAAATATGATTGAGATTATGAACAGAGAACTGTGTTGACTGACCGAACTGCGGTAGTCATGTATTTGAAAATATGATTGAGATTATGAACAGAGAACTGTGTTGACTGACCGGACTGCGGTAGTCATGTATTTGAAAATATGATTGAGATTATGAACAGAGAACTGTGTTGTGTAACCCCCCTTTTTAATTACTTAATTTCTATATAAAATTCATAAACACGAAAATTTACAATTAAAATAAATACATTCCATTAAGTTTAAAGTTTGTCTTTATAATTTACATTATTAAAGTTTACAGAAAATACTATTACAAAATTTTTTTCTAATTAATACAAAAGTATCTAAAGCCAAAAACCCCTATTCCTATAGCTCTGGAGTATGTCTGCATCTGTGACTTCTAATTAATCTTCCAAGTACCTGCAATCACACTCCCCTAGAATCTGGGGACAGCATTACCGGATCAGGCATTTAATTTCTCATAGAATTAAAACAATTTCAAACAAATACATATCATAACAAATTAATTAGTTACACACATAATTAAATGCAGTATGATTTATGCAATGCAGTTTTTGACTCAAATTCATTTTGACCCTGCTCCATGGAGACTTCCCCTTTGAGTGTTTAGTAAGTAACTGGCCTACCATTACGTACTGCAATTCAGCTATCAGCCCCTACTAAACGCGAATAAGCTAAACAGAATTAGGAGATCAGGATACCCGGAAGGCTACCACGACCACAACTCAGTCCAGTTTCCAGCCACATGTGGAATTGCCAATATCCTTCACCCCACAGACTATATAATCACAGATTATACGGTCCTGTCTAACAAATTCTACTCAACCCAAAAAAATCCTTTCTCAATCATTCTCATTTCACATGACTACCGTAATCTCGGTTAGTCAACAATTCATTTCTCAATCAATCTCATTTCACATGACTACCGCAGTCCCGGTTAGTCAACAAAAGTCATTTCTCATAAATCAACTCAATTCTCATGACTACCACAGTCCTGGTTAGTCAACATAATTCTTTCTCATTTGATACTTTTATAAATCCCCCAAAAAGACTCATGCTAATGAATTTTTTTCATGATCACAATCAAATAAATAATTTGTACACATTCACATACAAGGATACAAAAATTTAAGCAATTTAAATTACAACATTAGTATTTTTAATAATTTCCGAAAATGCCCTCAATCTTTTTCCAAAATACCCAATGTGTCCCTACATGTAAAATGACCATTTTGCCCTTGGTTTTTAAAAAAAATTCCACATAATATCCCTTGCATTTAGGGCTGGCCGAATGGTCTACAAGCCATTCTCAGCAATTCTTCCAAAGCTACAAACTCCAATTCCAACCAAAATTCAATCAAATCACAATTTCAATCAAAATTCAACAAATCAAATTTCAACCATTACAACACCTTAAAAATTCAATCAAACATCATTCCAATCCATAAATTTCAATCACAAGCATCAAAAACACAAAACCCCTAAATCAATTTCAAGTTTTCATGATTCTAGGCCAAAATTTTAATCTAACCCTACAACATGTTTTCTTCTAATTCCAAGGGTTCTAATTGAAATTAAATGCCTAGATCCTTACCTTAGACTCTTTAATTGAAGAAAAAGCCTTGAATTCCTTTCTCCCTCACTCCTTGGTCTTGTAGCAATTTTTGAGATTTTCTCCAATTTCTTTCTCTACTAGCCGAATTATGTGAGGTAGGGTGAAGTTTGGATGGTTTGGTTTCTTAATTTGAGTTGAAATGATGAAGTTAAGAAGAAATTGAAATGAAGGAGCTGCAGCTGCTGTGGAGTAACTTACGGTTCTGTTTTGAGCAAAGGTTAGCTTTTGTGACTTTTTCCTTTTTCTTAAGTTTAATGTTTCTTAAATCAAGTAATTAATTAAATTGAATTCTCCCTTCAGTTCCAGCAGCCCCCTGCACGTCCAGCCACCCTTATTGACCAAGGGAAATCAGTCACCAAGCCACTTGGACAGCCAAGGAGGCTTGCCTTGGTGACTTGCCACTTGCCTACCCCAAAAGTCAAAGTTTCAAGAAGTTTGTAGAAAATTCTAGAAGGTAATTAGGGCTGCTGATTATTTTACAATGTGATTAGAATTTGAAGAAAATAACATCACCATTGGATTCCTCACTATCAAAAACCTTGGGGTAGTGTCTTACTTATCTCTTAATCCAAGCCTAATTAGCTTAATTAGTGACATTAGAAAAGCCTAAGTTGTCACTTTTTGATTGGTTAAGGTTCTAATTTAAATTTTTCTTGGTTAAACATTTTTAATAATTATTCTAAGTATATTACAATTATTAGATAATTCTATAGATATCCTATGAATTTTCTCTAAATTTTCTGTCTTAAAATTTTACCGTAATAATTTCTCAAAGTTCTAACTTTCAGAAAATCCTAACAATTCTGAATAAGCATTTTAATTCTTTATCTGTATATATTTTTAATCTATATTCTATTACCTTTCTTTTAAGTTATAAATGAGTTCAAAATTCTATACTTGAAAATTTATCCTGGATAGCTGTCTGACATAGCAGTCCAGTCAACTATCAATTTCAGTAAAAACAAAGACATTTGCAAATTCAGAAAATTCTTCTGAGTAGAACTGTATTAATTTCATTAAGAAAATATGTTCATAAAGTTCTATGAAATACATTGCATAAGTGTTCATAATGTACATATATAAATGCATACAAATAGTAAAAATGAGGATGTTACAATTCTCCCCTACTAATAAAAATTTCGTCCTCGAAATTTCTAATACAATTATACAACCATACAACTAAATAACTATACAAACAAATGAGGATATGCTTCTCGCATTTTCTCCTCTAACTCCCATGTAGCATCACCTCTGATATCATCCCAAATAACCTTAACCAGAGAAATTTCTTTACCTCTCAGGTACTTAATCCTTCTGTCCTCAATCTTAACAGGCTTTGTTTCAAATGTTAGGTTTTCCTTTACCTGTATTTGATCAGGTTCAATGACATGTGAAGGATCTGAGATGTACTGTCTTAGTTGTGACACATGGAACACATCATGGAGGTTTGACAAAAACGGTGGTAAGGCTATTTGATAGGCCATAGGTCCAATTTTTCTGAGAATTTGGTAAGGTCCAATAAATTTAGGAGTTAGTTTCTTAGACTTTATTGCTCTGCCAACCCCAGTTGTTGGTGTGACTTTCAAAAAGACATGTTCACTTTCTTGAAATTCCAAAGGTTTTCTTCTTTTATCTGCATAATTTTTCTGTCTACTCTGTGCAGTTTTCATTTTCTCCTGAATAAATTTTACTTTCTCAGTGGTTTGCTGAATAATGTCTGGACCTATCAAAAGATTCTCACCATCCTGATACCATACCAAAGGTGTCCTACATTTCCTACCATACAATGCTTCATAGGGAGCCATACCTATACTAGAATGATAACTATTATTATATGTAAATTCTACTAAAGGTAATATATCTTCCCAATTCCCTTTCTCTTCTAATGTACAAGCTCTCAAAAGATCTTCTGATGATTGAATGGTTCTTTCTGTTTGGCCATCTGTCTGAGGGTGGTATGCTGAACTAAGATGTAGTCTACTTCCTAAGGCTTTCTGAAATTCTCTCCAAAATTTAGAAACAAATCTAGGATCTCTATCTGATACTATACTAGTAGGTACCCCATGTAATTTAACTATTTCTTTTATATACAATTGAGCCAATCTTTCTAAAGAATAACTAATATTTATTGGAAGAAAATGTGCTGATTTAGTTAATCTGTCAACAATTACCCAAATAGAATCACAATTTTTATTAGTTCTTGGTAATCCTACTACAAAATCCATTGATATACTATCCCACTTCCACACAGGTATCTCTAAAGGTTGTAACATGCCAGAGGGTTTCTGATGTTCAATCTTTGATTTTTGACAAGTTAAGCACCTAGCTACATATTCTGCCACATCTTTCTTCATCCTAGGCCACCAAAACATCTCTTTTAAATCTTTGTACATTTTTGTAGTTCCAGGGTGAATACTTAATTTACTTTTATGTCCTTCTTCTAAAATTAATTCTTTTAATTCTTGATTATTAGGTACACAAATTCTATTTTTAAATCTAATAATTCCATCTGTTCCCAAATTAAATTCTTTTACTTTATCTGTTCCTATTAATGCTTTCTTTTCTTGAATGAATGTATCTACATCTTGTTTCTTCCTAATATCTTCCAAAAAATCATTAGCAATAGTAATCCTTCCTAATTGAATTTTATCTTTTTCTCTAACTGTACACAAGTTCAAATCTCTAAATTGTTCTATTAATTCTAATTCTTTAATCATCATAGTTGACACATGTACAATTTTCCTACTTAAGGCATCTGCTACTGTAACGACCCATCTTCGTTACAGATTTGTTATACTAAAGATTTTATTTCATTAAATTTTAAAAACTCTCTAATTAGTTTATTGATAAAATATTGGATAATTTTTTTTCCGCGATTCCCAAAACTGACAGATAAAAATTAAAGCTTAATTTATAAATATCTCTTATACAAAACTTAACTAAATAAAACTATGTGTACATACATCTTTTCACATGATAAATACATAATACCCCTAACTGGTTCATTTTATACATAAGACCAAACAAAGAAATGGAAAGAAATGATAATGTCTTCAATCCCTCGTATGCTCTATCCACAAACTCTCCAAGAGAAAGATCCACCTAAAAACCATCTGCTCCCCCGAACACGATGTCCGAGATCATCACAGGCACGAACCACATGTGCAAACATTGCAAGGGTAAGCTTACCAAACAAAACTATACATATAAGAAAGTAAGTAAATTTCCAATTATTAAGGAAAATGACGAAAAACTAGATTTTGTATACTTCAAAATACTATATATAATAACTGAAAATGTTATACAAAACTTAGTTCATAAACATATTTATAACATGAATCATCAACAAGATCAACCACATACACCATCACCACTAATCACAATGAGTCATAACATCATAAGTCACACAATTAAAACAATTGCAGTATGATTTATGCAAATGTAGTTTTGACTCAAAATCATTTTGACCCTGCTCCATGGAGACTTCCCCTTTGAGTGTTTAGTAAGTAACTGGCCTACCATTACCTCATGTAATTCAGCTATCAGCCCCTACTAAACGCGAATAAACTAAACAGAATTAGGAGGTCAGGATACCCGGAAGGCCACCACGACAGTATCTGCACTCCAGATTACGGTCCTCTGTGGAATTGCCAATATCCTTCACCCCACAGACTATATAATCACAGACTATACAGCCCTGTCTAACTTATTCTGCTCACCCCAAAGATTCAATTCTCAAATCATATTCCTTTCACATGACTACCGCAGTCCCGGTTAGTCAACAAAATCATTTCTCAATCATTTTCATTTCACATGACTACCGCAGTCCCGGTTAGTCAACTAAATCATTTCTCATATATCAACTTGTTTCTCATGACTACCGCAGTCTCGGTTAGTCAACATTTAATCTTTCTTTTCTTTCTTTTCTTTTCTTTTCTTTTCTTTTCTTTCTTTTCATGGCTACCGCAGTCCCGGTTAGCCAACATCAATTATTTTTCACTTGAATCTTTGTAAAACCCCCAAAAAGACTCATGCATATGCAATATGTTAATAATCACAATTAAATAAGTAATTTTAAACAATCACCTACAAAAATATAAACATTCAACAATTTCCAACATCATTCACAACACAATCAAGCCAAATCAAGTAATTTCAATCCAACAATAAACCAACCAATCAATTTCAATCCATCAAAACACATCATCCAATCAATCAAACATGATTCCAAACAATTATTTCAAGCTTCTAATATCAATTATATAAATCAATTTAATCTTTTTATGGCTCTTGATCAAATCTTGAATCTAAACCTAACAACATGTTTTTCTACATTCCAAATGGTCTAAAATGAAATTAAATGCCATGATCCTTACATTCTTAGATACGGCATCTCAGTACCCGCCATCTCCAATGGCCAGACGAACCTAACAGTCACTGCCACTTTGTTTTGTGGTTTGATTTTCACATGCAAAGTTTATCAAATAATTTCAAGAAAATTAGGGCATGGTCTCCTTTGTTTTAGGAGCCTTTCCAAGTAATTTAGAGAATCAAAAACAAAAACAATCAGTCCATACACACTCACACAGCCACTGCCAGGAGAATCAAATACCCATTTTTCATCAATTTTAAATTCAACCACCAATCAACTCAACATAAACAGAAAAAGGGGCAGGCATGCTATATGTGATTGAGCCCCCTAACTCTCAACCACACTTAAACTGAAAATATAAATCACAATGAAGCTTCCCTTACCTTGAATCCTTTTTCTCCTTTTCTCCTTTGTCTTCTTTAAATTTTTGGATTTTTCTCCCAAATATTTCTCTCTGAATATAAGATCTCACTGATACAAGCAATTCACATGCACAACAATTTTCAGCACTCTTTGCCCGAGGATCACATTCCTCCCGGTCTCCAATTCACAGTTAATAACAGAACAATTATTAATAACCAATAATCCAATAACTCAAACTCAATCCATCACAAATCATTGCATTCATATTTCTATGGAAACTTCCCTTTTTAGGTGAAATTATTCCTTAACAAGTACAATTAAAGGCATTAAAACCAAATACACAATTAATATAATTAAATTTCATGTGGACACATAGAGCTGTACACACACACCAAAAATTATTTGATGCATCATATCAATTTGAAATTTCATGAGATTTTACAGAGAAACTATACATCATTCATATTTCATCATATAAATTTATCTCACGAAAATTCAACCCACAAATATTATTTTTGAATTAAAAACAGTGGCTGGACATACTCTGTCAAACACAATTCCATATTTTTAGAAAATAGCATATCAAATTCGTTTTATGTGAAATTTTACAGAGAATATCTCCAACATGTGGACCATCACATATAATTTCCTCAGTACCAAAAATCCACCAAAAATACCTTTTTTTGAATTTCCAAATCATTATTTCTCCAGAACACAGTTTTCAATAAGAAAATGTAATTAATTACAAAAGGTACTTACAAAATTCTGAGAAAATCCATGGATATTCCACATGGTCAAAACAGTATTACTAAATTTTCTCAAGACCAAATTCTCACAAAAAGTAATTTTCTACATTTAATTTCTCTACTGTCCAGCTTTTCGGTTTTTCCAACATTAAATCACTAAAAATACTTCCCAGGCTTTTCTGACCTTACAAAAATTCAGAGATGACCCTCATGATGCATAAAATGAACTCATGGTTCCAGTTTTCCAAAATCATGTCCCAAAATTCTTGTAAAAATCAAAACAGTCCCATTCTCAGAATCAACAGTTTTTAAAAATAATTCCGGTAAAAATAGTTCCAGTGCTCAAAAAAATCTGAAAAAAATACCATGATATCCAGAGGCATCAAAACATAAGAAAATGTATTTACATGCTCAAAAACCTGCACGAAAACCGAGACAAAAAATCCACACAGTCACAGGACCCAAATCTCAAGTAGCTTATTTCGGGTTTTCAAAATTATTTACAGACCATCAACAACAGCCACAATCCATATTTAACAAGAAAACAAGGAAATAGCTTAGGAAAAAAAAAAGAAACCCCTACATACCTCGATGAAATCGAAATCCAATCGGTTGGTTTTGAAGCTCTAGTCTCCCTCTATGATATATCCAATTTTAATCGGTATAAACTTTGATTTGGAGACTCAAATATTAGAAAAAAAGATGCAGAGAGAATGAGAGAGAACAGAGGGTTTCTCGCGGAGGAAGAAGAGAAGAACGAAGAATAAGGGGAAGAGAAGCAGTTCACGCTTCCTAAGTGGCATAATTTTACAATTTTACTATTTGCAGACACCCTTCCTCTAAGGACACCCCCTCTTCTCTTTTTTTTTTTTTTTTTTCTACAACTTACGGAACTTACGTAAATGTTCCAAAAATCTCACAATAACACTATAAATTTAAATTTAATTTCCTTTTATGGTATTTATCAAACACTTAATATACGTTACGAAAAATCACAGTGTTACAATTCTCTCCAACAAGAAAATTTCTAATTAAATCTCTCACTTTCATACTTATTGGGTTTTAATTTTCGGGGTGTTACAATACTCCCCTCCTTTTAGGAATTTCGTCCCTGAAA
The DNA here is from genome assembly GCA_026413185.1 of Pueraria montana var. lobata. Classification (NCBI taxonomy): domain Eukaryota; kingdom Viridiplantae; phylum Streptophyta; class Magnoliopsida; order Fabales; family Fabaceae; genus Pueraria; species Pueraria montana. Next base: position 76,654,740 of record CM048648.1, read on the forward strand.
TTCACAAAACATAAGGTTAAATTAAACTAGGGCCATAATCCTCTTTGTCTACTCAACATTGAAGATTTAAAGTTAATGTATCCTATACAAGTTGTAGGCAAACTACTAGGTAGGTCTCTAGGACAAGAACAAGTCTTTCACCTAAGGATTTCCTTTGAATTTAACTTTCTAAGAGGTGATTTTGGGAAGCAACCCTATGATACAGTCATCTTTTCTTATTCAAACCCAAAAACAGATTTATTTCACTTAAAAACAAGATCGTGAGTTTTAGTTTCATCCAAATCGGAGTTACGGTTTGAAAACTACACACGTTTTAAGTTTGCAGTTTTAAGGAATTCTAGAAAACAGTTTTCTACGCCAATTGAGCTACAAAGCTCAAAATCCTTTGGAACTTGAAAACAGATTTAATATGCATTAAATTTGACCTAATGGCTTTGGTTTGACTCAAAAACTCCAAGCGGTTTGGAAATGGCGCATATTATAAGTTTGCAAAATGCACGTTTCTAGAAAATGGGTTTTTCTACCAAATTCATTGTATAATGCTTAAACTTATGTGGGACCTCAAAACAGATTTAGAGGGTACTAAAACAAAGTTGTGGGCTTTGGTTTCACTTGAAAAACTAGAACAGTTTGAAAATGGCGTACGTTTCAAGTTTCGGGTCAAAAACGGCTTAGAAAATACATGGTTTTCAAAGGTGAATCTAAAATTCAGAGGGAGAAACTTTGTAAATCCTCAAAACAGATTTTATAAACCTAAAAATAGGATTGTAGGAATTGGTCTCACCCCAAAATTCATCTCGGATCAAAATCTAGGCTTTTTGGATCATTTAAGAAACTAGTTTTGGGTCAAAATGAACCTAGGGGTCCAAAATGATCTAGGTAAGTCCAATGGCTATGAAATTTTGTGGAGAACTAGACTTTGGTAATACAAAACTGTAGAAAAAGGTTTCATTCCGAAACTCATCCTATACAAGGAGTTATGCAATGCCAAAGTTCGCACTTTTACCATTTCGGGTCATGTCTTTTGTACCTAAACTGTGCAGTTTTGACTCTTGTCATCTTGTTTTAGTTTTACTAGCTAGCACTCACCAATTTGAGTATGGCATGATACTAAAACACAATGCTTAGCTATGGATTAAGGATATTGATGTTCTACTCCAATTCTAGGCTTACCTAAGCACTTGTTAAGGTAAATCTAGTGATTTTGGCTAAGTCTTTAAACTATACTTACAAGATTCATCTAGTGGAGTCACATGGAGATACATGCTACTTTGTTTTAAACAATGGCCACAATTCTTAGCTTAAAGGTGCTTCCAACACCCTTTAATCATGTCTAGACCTCAACTTTCTATGTCTAAACACTACCAAAGACTTTTCCTATAATTTTCTCACATTTTTCTCTTCATATAAGGTATTCTAAATATGATTTAAGTCTCTAACTTACAGCTACATCCTATTATCATAATTCCAACCAAATCACCATTTGGATGATTTCTAAATTGTCTCAAACCATTCCAATCTACTATCACCAATTTAATCACTTATTGAATTCGACTTTTAACATCCAAATCACACTTTCAAACTTTGCAATCACTTACCTCCCCATCTTAAACACTCTGCTATTATTCTAGCATTTGTATCTTATTTCACCCACTAAATCATGACCTAATCATCAAGGACCATCGTGCTTACACACTACGCTTCCGCCACGTACTCTGATTCTACAAACTCGGAGTTTTAGACCTTCTTTCCCAACCACCTCAAGGATACGAACTCATACTCTCAGAACATGAAGAACAAGGACAACAACACAACTTAGACAATATTTCAAGAAATTTAGTAATAGGAGGGAAAGTCATCTCGACAGAGTCCTGAGTGCGCATCTCACAACTCTATCACGAATCATTTCTTCCTTGAAAGTTTCCATCTTGCTCGAATGCAAGAAAGATAGAAGAAGCAACTCCTCCATATGGATCAAAAGACTCATAAGACTTGAGAACAACACATCCCCATGAAGTAAATGACTCTCAATGGGATTAAAGACAACTCAATCACCATTGATATAATTTCTCAGAACACGATCAATAAATTTATTTCCACTGGAAACATAGACACTGAAAGAAGCTCAGGTTACCACATGATTAAAAGAAACATCATGTGCAATGCATCATTCATACGAAATGAATGACCCTTCTAAGAATTGAGATATTTCATTTATATGAATAGTAGGCTACTCAAAAGTAGACTACTTGAAACATGTCCAATCGACTCATTCTTACAAGAAGAGCAATGATAAAATAAAATATCCAACATCACTATACAACTTGGAAGAGAATAGAATGCATAAGGCATTTACTCATAAGAAGTCAAAACAACTTGATAACAAGAGGGACAACTCATGCATAATGCATAGACTTCTCTATCACACTCAATCCATTATCCCACTATAGATGCCAAGGTCTTAAGGATTCCTTAAGGCAAAGCACAGTCTAGAGAAATAACCTTGTCCCTTAGTGTTTTTTTTTTTTTTTTTTTTTTTTTTTTTTTTGATGTCTAACTAATCTCAATTCTATTGGCAATTCTATGGACTATTACACATCCTTAAGATGTCGGCATTTCCTTTTAACGACATTGCATCAACGATCTCACATGCCTATAATCTAACTAATCATACATTGCCACCACAGTAGTTAATTCAAGATTACGCTGTTACAAACAACTTCATATCTTACACCACCACCCACACATAGTAGGAGTAAGATTACACAACATATAGCATACAATGTTTCTTTCACCACTATTAAACAACAGTCGGTGCAAAAGCAAGCAGCTCAATCAATTCATCCTACATTGCTATTAAAGAATAGTCAATGTGGAATCACACAACATCAAACAATTCATCAATACTGTCATTAAGCGACAGCCAAACCAATCACACACAGCACAAACAATGGTTAAGTCCACACCCCAGTCTTGGTAGGACGAACTGCTCTGATACCATTATTGTAACGACCCATCTTCGTTACAGATTTGTTATACTAAAGATTTTATTTCATTAAATTTTAAAAACTCTCTAATTAGTTTATTGATAAAATATTGGATAATTTTTTTTCCGCGATTCCCAAAACTGACAGATAAAAATTAAAGCTTAATTTATAAATATCTCTTATACAAAACTTAACTAAATAAAACTATGTGTACATACATCTTTTCACATGATAAATACATAATACCCCTAACTGGTTCATTTTATACATAAGACCAAACAAAGAAATGGAAAGAAATGATAATGTCTTCAATCCCTCGTATGCTCTATCCACAAACTCTCCAAGAGAAAGATCCACCTAAAAACCATCTGCTCCCCCGAACACGATGTCCGAGATCATCACAGGCACGAACCACATGTGCAAACATTGCAAGGGTAAGCTTACCAAACAAAACTATACATATAAGAAAGTAAGTAAATTTCCAATTATTAAGGAAAATGACGAAAAACTAGATTTTGTATACTTCAAAATACTATATATAATAACTGAAAATGTTATACAAAACTTAGTTCATAAACATATTTATAACATGAATCATCAACAAGATCAACCACATACACCATCACCACTAATCACAATGAGTCATAACATCATAAGTCACACAATTAAAACAATTGCAGTATGATTTATGCAAATGTAGTTTTGACTCAAAATCATTTTGACCCTGCTCCATGGAGACTTCCCCTTTGAGTGTTTAGTAAGTAACTGGCCTACCATTACCTCATGTAATTCAGCTATCAGCCCCTACTAAACGCGAATAAACTAAACAGAATTAGGAGGTCAGGATACCCGGAAGGCCACCACGACAGTATCTGCACTCCAGATTACGGTCCTCTGTGGAATTGCCAATATCCTTCACCCCACAGACTATATAATCACAGACTATACAGCCCTGTCTAACTTATTCTGCTCACCCCAAAGATTCAATTCTCAAATCATATTCCTTTCACATGACTACCGCAGTCCCGGTTAGTCAACAAAATCATTTCTCAATCATTTTCATTTCACATGACTACCGCAGTCCCGGTTAGTCAACTAAATCATTTCTCATATATCAACTTGTTTCTCATGACTACCGCAGTCTCGGTTAGTCAACATTTAATCTTTCTTTTCTTTCTTTTCTTTTCTTTTCTTTTCTTTTCTTTCTTTTCATGGCTACCGCAGTCCCGGTTAGCCAACATCAATTATTTTTCACTTGAATCTTTGTAAAACCCCCAAAAAGACTCATGCATATGCAATATGTTAATAATCACAATTAAATAAGTAATTTTAAACAATCACCTACAAAAATATAAACATTCAACAATTTCCAACATCATTCACAACACAATCAAGCCAAATCAAGTAATTTCAATCCAACAATAAACCAACCAATCAATTTCAATCCATCAAAACACATCATCCAATCAATCAAACATGATTCCAAACAATTATTTCAAGCTTCTAATATCAATTATATAAATCAATTTAATCTTTTTATGGCTCTTGATCAAATCTTGAATCTAAACCTAACAACATGTTTTTCTACATTCCAAATGGTCTAAAATGAAATTAAATGCCATGATCCTTACATTCTTAGATACGGCATCTCAGTACCCGCCATCTCCAATGGCCAGACGAACCTAACAGTCACTGCCACTTTGTTTTGTGGTTTGATTTTCACATGCAAAGTTTATCAAATAATTTCAAGAAAATTAGGGCATGGTCTCCTTTGTTTTAGGAGCCTTTCCAAGTAATTTAGAGAATCAAAAACAAAAACAATCAGTCCATACACACTCACACAGCCACTGCCAGGAGAATCAAATACCCATTTTTCATCAATTTTAAATTCAACCACCAATCAACTCAACATAAACAGAAAAAGGGGCAGGCATGCTATATGTGATTGAGCCCCCTAACTCTCAACCACACTTAAACTGAAAATATAAATCACAATGAAGCTTCCCTTACCTTGAATCCTTTTTCTCCTTTTCTCCTTTGTCTTCTTTAAATTTTTGGATTTTTCTCCCAAATATTTCTCTCTGAATATAAGATCTCACTGATACAAGCAATTCACATGCACAACAATTTTCAGCACTCTTTGCCCGAGGATCACATTCCTCCCGGTCTCCAATTCACAGTTAATAACAGAACAATTATTAATAACCAATAATCCAATAACTCAAACTCAATCCATCACAAATCATTGCATTCATATTTCTATGGAAACTTCCCTTTTTAGGTGAAATTATTCCTTAACAAGTACAATTAAAGGCATTAAAACCAAATACACAATTAATATAATTAAATTTCATGTGGACACATAGAGCTGTACACACACACCAAAAATTATTTGATGCATCATATCAATTTGAAATTTCATGAGATTTTACAGAGAAACTATACATCATTCATATTTCATCATATAAATTTATCTCACGAAAATTCAACCCACAAATATTATTTTTGAATTAAAAACAGTGGCTGGACATACTCTGTCAAACACAATTCCATATTTTTAGAAAATAGCATATCAAATTCGTTTTATGTGAAATTTTACAGAGAATATCTCCAACATGTGGACCATCACATATAATTTCCTCAGTACCAAAAATCCACCAAAAATACCTTTTTTTGAATTTCCAAATCATTATTTCTCCAGAACACAGTTTTCAATAAGAAAATGTAATTAATTACAAAAGGTACTTACAAAATTCTGAGAAAATCCATGGATATTCCACATGGTCAAAACAGTATTACTAAATTTTCTCAAGACCAAATTCTCACAAAAAGTAATTTTCTACATTTAATTTCTCTACTGTCCAGCTTTTCGGTTTTTCCAACATTAAATCACTAAAAATACTTCCCAGGCTTTTCTGACCTTACAAAAATTCAGAGATGACCCTCATGATGCATAAAATGAACTCATGGTTCCAGTTTTCCAAAATCATGTCCCAAAATTCTTGTAAAAATCAAAACAGTCCCATTCTCAGAATCAACAGTTTTTAAAAATAATTCCGGTAAAAATAGTTCCAGTGCTCAAAAAAATCTGAAAAAAATACCATGATATCCAGAGGCATCAAAACATAAGAAAATGTATTTACATGCTCAAAAACCTGCACGAAAACCGAGACAAAAAATCCACACAGTCACAGGACCCAAATCTCAAGTAGCTTATTTCGGGTTTTCAAAATTATTTACAGACCATCAACAACAGCCACAATCCATATTTAACAAGAAAACAAGGAAATAGCTTAGGAAAAAAAAAAGAAACCCCTACATACCTCGATGAAATCGAAATCCAATCGGTTGGTTTTGAAGCTCTAGTCTCCCTCTATGATATATCCAATTTTAATCGGTATAAACTTTGATTTGGAGACTCAAATATTAGAAAAAAAGATGCAGAGAGAATGAGAGAGAACAGAGGGTTTCTCGCGGAGGAAGAAGAGAAGAACGAAGAATAAGGGGAAGAGAAGCAGTTCACGCTTCCTAAGTGGCATAATTTTACAATTTTACTATTTGCAGACACCCTTCCTCTAAGGACACCCCCTCTTCTCTTTTTTTTTTTTTTTTTTCTACAACTTACGGAACTTACGTAAATGTTCCAAAAATCTCACAATAACACTATAAATTTAAATTTAATTTCCTTTTATGGTATTTATCAAACACTTAATATACGTTACGAAAAATCACAGTGTTACAATTCTCTCCAACAAGAAAATTTCTAATTAAATCTCTCACTTTCATACTTATTGGGTTTTAATTTTCGGGGTGTTACAGCTACTACATTAGCTTTTCCTGGATGATACATTAATTGAAATTCATAGTCTTTAATAAACTCCATCCATCTTCTTTGTCTCATGTTAAGTTCCTTTTGATCAAACAAATATTTTAAACTCTTATGGTCACTATACACATTAAATTTAGACCCATACAAATAATGTCTCCAAATTTTCAAAGCAAAAACTATGGCAGCTAATTCTAAATCATGTGTAGGATAATTTCTCTTATGTGGTCTCAACTGCCTAGACACATATGCTACCACTTTCCTATTCTGCATTAACACACATCCTAACCCTTGATAAGAAGCATCACAATATACATCATAAGGTTCATTTGGGTCAGGTAAAATTAAAACTGGTGAGGTAGTCAATTTATCTTTCAACTCTTGAAAACTCTTCTCACAACTTTCACTCCACACAAAAGGTTGGTTTTTCCTAGTTAATTCAGTTAATGGTCCAGCTATCTTAGAAAACCCTTCAATAAATCTTCTATAATACCCAGCTAATCCTAAGAAACTCCTAATCTCAGTTACTGTTTTAGGTCTCTCCCATTCCAAAACCGCTTCTACCTTAGAAGGATCTACACTTATTCCCTCTTTAGAAATTACATGCCCCAAAAATTTTACTTCCTCTAACCAAAATTCACATTTAGACATCTTTGCAAATAATTTTCTATCTTTTAAAGTTTCTAATATTATTCTGAGATGATTTTCATGTTCTTCTTTATTTTTAGAATATATTAATATGTCATCTATAAATACTACTACAAAATTATCTAAATATTGTCTAAACACCCTATTCATATAATCCATAAACACGGCTGGTGCATTAGTTACTCCAAATGGCATCACTTGATATTCATAATGTCCATATCTAGTCCTAAAAGCAGTCTTGGGTATGTCTTCCTTTTTAACTCTAATTTGATGGTACCCAGACCTTAAGTCTATTTTAGAAAAAATTGTTGCTCCCTTAAGTTGATCCATTAAATCATCTATTCTAGGTAAAGGATATTTATTCTTTATAGTTACTTTATTTAATTGTCTATAATCTATACATAACCTAGATCCCCCATCTTTCTTTTTAACTAATAACACTGGGGCTCCCCATGGTGACACACTAGGTCTTATAAATTGTTTTTCTAGCAACTCTTCCAATTGTTTCTTTAATTCAGTTAATTCCAATGGTGCCATTCTATAGGGTTGCATAGAGATTGGTCTAGTACCAGGCATCAAGTCAATGCTAAATTCTATCTCTCTCTCAGGAGGTAAACCAGGAACATCATCAGGAAAAACTTCAGGATACTCATTTACAACTAGCACAGAGTCAATTTCAATTTTATCTTCTTTAGTTCTAAGAGATGATAACATGTATTTTTGAATTTCACTTTTAAATGATATTTCTTTGGGTTGGACAGGTTTAAGTCTAGAAACATCAAGTTCAGGGAAAATCACAGCTTTAGAGGCACAGTCTATTAGAATATGGTTGGCTGCTAACCAATCCATTCCTAATATTACATCAAGGTTAGTCAAAGGTAAACAAATCAAATTCACAACAAATGGTCTATCTCTGATGGTTATCATACAATTCAAACATATTTGAGAGGTTAGGATTGGTTTAGATGTAGGCACAGAAACAAGCAAAGTATAAGGTAATGGTGACACAACTAAGCTCAGATTCTCAACACAGTCATCAGATATAAATGAATGGGTAGCACCTGAATCAAATAACACAGTCAAGGACTTACCTTTCATTTGACCCTTGTCCTGAATAAGATCTGCAGACCGTGAAGCCTCAGTACCACTCAAGGTAAATACTCTTCCACTAGCTGTAGGTTTCTGGGTCTGCAAAGCTCTACCAGCCTGATCCCTTCTGGGTGCATAACAATCCCTAGATACATGACCTGGTTTTCCACAGTTGAAGCAAACAGGACCAGTTATAGGACAATCCTTTGCCATATGTCCCTTTCCACACTTCCAGCATTTAACTACCAAATGAGATCCTTGAAAATTTCCAGCCCCACTTACTCCTCCCATTGGTCTAAAACCACCTGTACCTACTCCTCCTCCAAAGCGCCCTGGTGGTGGTCTACTGTATGGTCTCTGAGGCTGAATATTTTTCCCTTTCATCATAGGACCTCCTCTTCCAAAACTACTCCTACTTGCATATCCCGCCATTTTGGATCTTTGCTCCCTTTTCATATCTTCAATTACTTTGCACTGATCCATTAATTCAGGGAACTCAGCAATCCTCAATGGAACTATGGCTTACTTAATCTCATATCTCAAGCCTTTTTCATACCTCCTACACTTCCATTCTTCATTTCCAGTGATCTGCAAGTATTTAGAATATTTGGCCAAAGATTCAAATTTAGAAGTATATTCAAGAATACTCATACTTCCCTGAGTCAAACTGATAAACTCTTCCTCTTTGGCTTGTCTCACAGTCTCTGGAAAATATTTCTCAAGGAACAAGGTCTTGAAGATATCCCAGGTGATCACTTCTCCCCTGTTCTCCCACATCCTCTGAGTAGCTTTCCACCACAACTTAGCATCACTCAGTAACTGAAAGGCTGCATGTGTTACCCTTCTCTCATCAGGACACTCCATAGCCACAAAAATATCCTCCAGATTCTGAATCCACTCTTCAGCTTTCTCTGGATCATACTCTCCCTTAAAGTAAGGTGGATCATGCCTCTTAAAATCTGTTAAAGTGGTCCTGTCAACAAGTGGAGGTGGATGCTGAGCTAGTGTCTGATTAGCCAACATCTCAGTCTGCTGAGTTACTGCATTAGCCATATCCCTCATGGCTCTGGCCATCTCAGCTATATTATCATTTCCAACTGTGGGATTTGCAGCTGGTCTTCCTCTTCCTCTTCCTCTTCCTGACATCTCTACCTGTCTAAAAAAAAATAATCTTTGATCCAGTTACTACCCTTATTCCTATAATATTCCTAACAAACAACTAAGCAACCAATTCATAGAAAACAAACAATTCATATAAAACAACCAGTTTCAATCAAAGTAACACAACAAATTACATAACAGACCAATTACTCACAAATCCTAGAGATGCATAACCAGAGCTCTGATACCACTAATGTAACCCCCCTTTTTAATTACTTAATTTCTATATAAAATTCATAAACACAAAAATTTACAATTAAAATAAATACATTCCATTAAGTTTAAAGTTTGTCTTTATAATTTACATTATTAAAGTTTACAGAAAATACTATTACAAAATTTTTTTCTAATTAATACAAAAGTATCTAAAGCCAAAAACCCCTATTCCTATAGCTCTGGAGTATGTCTGCATCTGTGACTTCTAATTAATCTTCCAAGTACCTGCAATCACACTCCCCTAGAATCTGGGGACAGCATTACCGGATCAGGCATTTAATTTCTCATAGAATTAAAACAATTTCAAACAAATACATATCATAACAAATTAATTAGTTACACACATAATTAAATGCAGTATGATTTATGCAATGCAGTTTTTGACTCAAATTCATTTTGACCCTGCTCCATGGAGACTTCCCCTTTGAGTGTTTAGTAAGTAACTGGCCTACCATTACGTACTGCAATTCAGCTATCAGCCCCTACTAAACGCGAATAAGCTAAACAGAATTAGGAGATCAGGATACCCGGAAGGCTACCACGACCGCAACTCAGTCCAGTTTCCAGCCACATGTGGAATTGCCAATATCCTTCACCCCACAGACTATATAATCACAGATTATACGGTCCTGTCTAACAAATTCTACTCAACCCAAAAAAATCCTTTCTCAATCATTCTCATTTCACATGACTACCGTAATCTCGGTTAGTCAACAATTCATTTCTCAATCAATCTCATTTCACATGACTACCGCAGTCCCGGTTAGTCAACAAAAGTCATTTCTCATAAATCAACTCAATTCTCATGACTACCACAGTCCTGGTTAGTCAACATAATTCTTTCTCATTTGATACTTTTATAAATCCCCCAAAAAGACTCATGCTAATGAATTTTTTTCATGATCACAATCAAATAAATAATTTGTACACATTCACATACAAGGATACAAAAATTTAAGCAATTTAAATTACAACATTAGTATTTTTAATAATTTCCGAAAATGCCCTCAATCTTTTTCCAAAATACCCAATGTGTCCCTACATGTAAAATGACCATTTTGCCCTTGGTTTTTAAAAAAAATTCCACATAATATCCCTTGCATTTAGGGCTGGCCGAATGGTCTACAAGCCATTCTCAACAATTCTTCCAAAGCTACAAACTCCAATTCCAACCAAAATTCAATCAAATCACAATTTCAATCAAAATTCAACAAATCAAATTTCAACCATTACAACACCTTAAAAATTCAATCAAACATCATTCCAATCCATAAATTTCAATCACAAGCATCAAAAACACAAAACCCCTAAATCAATTTCAAGTTTTCATGATTCTAGGCCAAAATTTTAATCTAACCCTACAACATGTTTTCTTCTAATTCCAAGGGTTCTAATTGAAATTAAATGCCTAGATCCTTACCTTAGACTCTTTAATTGAAGAAAAAGCCTTGAATTCCTTTCTCCCTCACTCCTTGGTCTTGTAGCAATTTTTGAGATTTTCTCCAATTTCTTTCTCTACTAGCCGAATTATGTGAGGTAGGGTGAAGTTTGGATGGTTTGGTTTCTTAATTTGAGTTGAAATGATGAAGTTAAGAAGAAATTGAAATGAAGGAGCTGCAGCTGCTGTGGAGTAACTTACGGTTCTGTTTTGAGCAAAGGTTAGCTTTTGTGACTTTTTCCTTTTTCTTAAGTTTAATGTTTCTTAAATCAAGTAATTAATTAAATTGAATTCTCCCTTCAGTTCCAGCAGCCCCCTGCACGTCCAGCCACCCTTATTGACCAAGGGAAATCAGTCATCAAGCCACTTGGACAGCCAAGGAGGCTTGCCTTGGTGACTTGCCACTTGCCTACCCCAAAAGTCAAAGTTTCAAGAAGTTTGTAGAAAATTCTAGAAGGTAATTAGGGCTGCTGATTATTTTACAATGTGATTAGAATTTGAAGAAAATAACATCACCATTGGATTCCTCACTATCAAAAACCTTGGGGTAGTGTCTTACTTATCTCTTAATCCAAGCCTAATTAGCTTAATTAGTGACATTAGAAAAGCCTAAGTTGTCACTTTTTGATTGGTTAAGGTTCTAATTTAAATTTTTCTTGGTTAAACATTTTTAATAATTATTCTAAGTATATTACAATTATTAGATAATTCTATAGATATCCTATGAATTTTCTCTAAATTTTCTGTCTTAAAATTTTACCGTAATAATTTCTCAAAGTTCTAACTTTCAGAAAATCCTAACAATTCTGAATAAGCATTTTAATTCTTTATCTGTATATATTTTTAATCTATATTCTATTACCTTTCTTTTAAGTTATAAATGAGTTCAAAATTCTATACTTGAAAATTTATCCTGGACAGCTGTCTGACATAGCAGTCCAGTCAACTATCAATTTCAGTAAAAACAAAGACATTTGCAAATTCAGAAAATTCTTCTGAGTAGAACTGTATTAATTTCATTAAGAAAATATGTTCATAAAGTTCTATGAAATACATTGCATAACTGTTCATAATGTACATATATAAATGCATACAAATAGTAAAAATGAGGATGTTACATGTTAACTGACCGGACTGCGGTAGTCATGTATTTGAAAAGATGATTGAGATTATGAACAGAGAATATGATAGTCCTGAGAAATGGGTGAGCAGAGTAAGTTAGACAGGACTGTATAGTCCGTGATTATATAGTCTGTGGGGTGAGGGATATTGGCAATTCCACATGTGGCTGTAATCTGGACAGAGATGCTGCCGTGGTGGCCTTCCAGGTATCCTGACCTCCTAATTCTGTTTAGTTTATTCGCGTTTAGTAGGGGCTGATAGCTGAATTGCAGTACGTAATGGTAGGCCAGTTACTTACTAAACACTCAAAGGGGAAGTCTCCATGGAGCAGGGTCAAAATGAATTTGAGTCAAAAACTGCATTGCATAAATCATACTGCATTTAATTATGTGTGTAACTAATTAATTTGTTATGATATGTATTTGTTTGAAATTGTTTTAATTCTATGAGAAATTAAATGCCTGATCCGGTAATGCTGTCCCCAGATTTTAGGGGAGTGTGATTGCAGGTATTTGGAAGATTAATTAGAAGTTACAGATGCAGACATGGTCCAGAGCTATAGGATGGGGACTATTTTGGGTAGACAATAATGTTGTAGTAGTTAGAATTATTTTGTAGCAGTGTTTATATAAATTTTAATGATGTAAATTACAGAACATATTTTGGATTGTAATAGAACGTATCAGAACTTTGAAATAAATATATAAAATAAATTAAATAGTTAAATTATGTTTTATATGAAAGGGGGGGTTACAATTGTTATCTTTTTAATGTGATTGGTAATTGTCGTAGAAATATAAAAAATTTCACGATATGTTTGGGAGGTGAAATAATAAAAAGATTAATATTTTTTTTTTGTGAGATCTAAAAAGATCATTCCCTTCCAAATTGGCATTAAATGAGAGAGGACCTAAAAAAATTTCAGGATATCTCGTTTAATTTTATTAAAAATACATATGTCCTCTCATTAATAATGGAAATTATTATAAACGTTGTTATAAAAAAAAATAATAAAGGAAACTATTAATGTGATTGTTATCTTTTTAAAGTGATTGGTAATTGTCGTAGAAAAATGAAAATTTCACGATATGTTTGGGAGGTGAAATAATTAAAAGATTATAGATTTTTTTTGTAAGTTCTAACAAGATCATTCCCTTCCAAATTTGCATAAATGAGAGAAGACCTAAAAAAATTTCAGGATATCTCGTTTAATTTTATTAAAAATATATATCTCCTCTCATTAATAATGGAAATTATTATAAACATTGTGATAAAAAAAACTAATAAAGGAAACTATTAATGTGATTGTTATCTTTTTAATGTGATTGGTAATTGTCGTAGAAATATCAAAGTTTCACGATATGTTTGGGAGGTGAAATAATAAAAAGATTACAATTTTTTTTTGAGATCTAAAAAGATCCTTCCCTTCCAAGTTGGCCTAAAATGATTGAAGGGCTAAAAAAATTTCAGGACATCTCGTTTAATTTTAATAAAAAATGCATATCTTCTCTCATCAATGATGGAAAATATTATAAACGATGTGATAAAAAACTAATAAAGGAAACTATGGATGTGATTGTTATCTTTTTAATGTGATTGGTAATTGTCGTAGAAATATCAAATGCATATCTCCTGTCATTAATAATGGAAATTATTATCAACGTTGTGATAAAAAACTAATAAACGAAACTATTAATGTGATTGTTATTCTTTTACTAAGATTGGTAATTGTCGTAGAAATATCAAAATTTCACAATATGTTTGGGATGTGAAATAAGGAAAAGATTATAATTTTTTTTTGTGAGATCTAAAAAGATGATTCCCTTCCAAATTCGCATAAAATGAGAGAAGGCCGAAAAAAATTTCAGGATATCTAGTTTAATTTTATTAATAAATGCATATCTCCTCTCATCAAGGATGGAAATTATTATAAACGTTGTGATAAAAACTAATAAAGGAAACTATTAATGTGATTGTTATCTTTTTAATGTGATTGGTAATTGTCGTAGAAATATCAAAATTTCACGGTATGTTTGTGAGGTGAAACAATAAAAAGATTATAATCTCTTTTTGTGAGGTCTAAAAAGATCACTACCTTCCAAATTGGCATAAAATGAGAGAAGACCTAAAAAATTTCAGGATATCTCGTTTAATTTTATTAAAAAATGCATATCTCCTGTCATTAATAATGGAAATTATTATCAACGTTGTTGTAAAAACCTAGTAAAGGAAACTATTAATGTGATTGGTAATTGTCGTAGAAATATCAAAATTTCACGATATCTTTGGGAGGTGAAATATTAAAAAGATTATAACTTTTTTTGTACGATCTAAAAAATCATTCCCTTCCAAATTGGCGTAAAATGAGAGAAGACCTAAAAGAATTTCAGGATATCTCGTTTAATTTTATTAAAAAATTCAAATCTTCTCTCATTTATAATTGAAATTATTATAAACGTTGCGATAAAAAACTAATAACAGAAACTAATAATGTGATTGTTATCTTTTTAATGTGATTGGTAATTGTCGTAGAAATATAAAAAATTTCACGATATGTTTGGGAGGTGAAATAATAAAAAGATTAATATTTTTTTTTGTGAGATCTAAAAAGATCATTCCCTTCCAAATTGGCATTAAATGAGAGAGGACCTAAAAAAATTTCAGGATATCTCGTTTAATTTTATTAAAAATACATATGTCCTCTCATTAATAATGGAAATTATTATAAACGTTGTTATAAAAAAAACTAATAAAGGAAACTATTAATGTGATTGTTATCTTTTTAAAGTGATTGGTAATTGTCGTAGAAAAATGAAAATTTCACGATATGTTTGGGAGGTGAAATAATTAAAAGATTATAGATTTTTTTTGTAAGTTCTAACAAGATCATTCCCTTCCAAATTTGCATAAATGAGAGAAGACCTAAAAAAATTTTAGGATATCTCGTTTAATTTTATTAAAAATATATATCTCCTCTCATTAATAATGGAAATTATTATAAACATTGTGATAAAAAAAACTAATAAAGGAAACTATTAATGTGATTGTTATCTTTTTAATGTGATTGGTAATTGTCGTAGAAATATCAAAGTTTCACGATATGTTTGGGAGGTGAAATAATAAAAAGATTACAATTTTTTTTTGAGATCTAAAAAGATCCTTCCCTTCCAAGTTGGCCTAAAATGATTGAAGGGCTAAAAAAATTTCAGGACATCTCGTTTAATTTTAATAAAAAATGCATATCTTCTCTCATCAATGATGGAAAATATTATAAACGATGTGATAAAAAACTAATAAAGGAAACTATGGATGTGATTGTTATCTTTTTAATGTGATTGGTAATTGTCGTAGAAATATCAAATGCATATCTCCTGTCATTAATAATGGAAATTATTATCAACGTTGTGATAAAAAACTAATAAACGAAACTATTAATGTGATTGTTATTCTTTTACTAAGATTGGTAATTGTCGTAGAAATATCAAAATTTCACAATATGTTTGGGATGTGAAATAAGGAAAAGATTATAATTTTTTTTTGTGAGATCTAAAAAGATGATTCCCTTCCAAATTCGCATAAAATGAGAGAAGGCCGAAAAAAATTTCAGGATATCTAGTTTAATTTTATTAATAAATGCATATCTCCTCTCATCAAGGATGGAAATTATTATAAACGTTGTGATAAAAACTAATAAAGGAAACTATTAATGTGATTGTTATCTTTTTAATGTGATTGGTAATTGTCGTAGAAATATCAAAATTTCACGGTATGTTTGTGAGGTGAAACAATAAAAAGATTATAATCTCTTTTTGTGAGGTCTAAAAAGATCACTACCTTCCAAATTGGCATAAAATGAGAGAAGACCTAAAAAATTTCAGGATATCTCGTTTAATTTTATTCAAAAATGCATATTTCCTCTCATCAATGATGGAAACTATTATAAACGTTGTGATAAAAAACTAATAAAGGAAACTATTAATGTGATTGTCATCTTTTTAATGTGATTGGTAATTGTCGTAGAAATATCAAAATTTCACGATATGTTTGGGAGGTGAAATAATAAAAAGATTATAATTTTTTTTGTGACATCTAAAAAGATCATTCCCTTCCAAATTGGCATAAAATGAGAGAAGGCCTAAAAAAATTTCAAGATATCTCGTTGAATTTTTTTAAACAATGCATATCTCCTCTCATCAATGATCGAAATTATTATAAACGTTGTGATAAAAAACTAATAAAGGAAACTATTAATGTGATTGTTATCTTTTTAATGTGATTGGTAATTGTCGTAGAAATATCAAATGCATATCTCCTCTCATCAATAATGGAAATTATTATAAACGTTGTGATAAAAAACTAATAAAGGAAACTATTAATGTGATTGTTATCTTTTTAATGTGATTGGTAATGGTCGAAGAAATATCAAATGCATATCTCCTCTGATTAATAATGGAAATTATTATAAACATTGTGATAAAAAACTAATAAAGGAAAATATTAATGTGATTGTCATCTTTTTTAATGTGATTGGTAATTGTCGTAGAAATATGAAAATTTCACGATATGTTTAGGAGGTGAAATAATAAAAAGATTATAAATTTTTTTTTTGTGATTTATAAAGATCATTCCCTTCCAAATTGGCATAAAATGAGAGAAGACCTAAACAAATTTCAGGATCTCTCGTTTAATTTCATTAAAAATACATATCTCCTCTCATTAGTAATGGAAATTATTATAAACGTTGAGATAAAAAAACTAATAAAGGAAATTATTAATGTGATTGTTATCTTTTTAATGAGATTGGTAATTGTCGTAGAAATATCAAAATTTCACTATATGTTTGGGAGGTGAAATAATAAAAAGATTATAATGTTTTTTTTGTGAGATCTAAAAAGGTCATTCCCTTCCAAATTGGCATAAAATGAGAGAAGACCTAAAAAAATTTCAGGATATCTCGTTTAATTTTATTAAAAATACATATCTCCTCTCCTTAATAATGGAAATTATTATAAACGTTGTGATAAACAAAACTAATAAAGGAAACTATTAATGTGATTGTTATCTTTTTAATGTGATTCGTAATTTTCGTAGAAAAGCCAAATTTTCACGTTATGTTTGGGAGGTGAAATAATAAAAAGATTATATTTTTTTTGTGATATCTAAAAAGATCATTCCCTTCCAAATTGGCATAAAATGAGAGAAGGCCTAAAAAAATTTCAGGATATCTCGTTTAATTTTATTAAAAATACATATCTCCTCTCCTTAATAATGGAAATTATTATAAACATTGTGATAAACAAAACTAATAAAGGAAACTATTAATGTGATTGTTATCGTTTTAATGTGATTGGTAATTGTTGTAGAAAAACCAAAATTTCACGATATGTTTCGGAGGTGAAATAATAAAAAGATTATAATTTTTTTTTGTGTGATCTAAAAAGATCATTCCCTTCCAAATTGGCATAAATGATAGAAGACCTAAAAAAATTTCAGGATATCTCATTTAATTTTATTAAAAATACATATCTCCTCCCATTAATAATGGAAATTATTATAAACGTTGTGATAAAAAAACTAATAAAGGAAACTATTAATGTGATTGTTATCTTTTTAAAGTGATTGGTAATTGTCGTAGAAAAATGAAAATTTCACGATATGTTTGGGAGGTGAAATAATAAAAAGATTATAGATTTTTTTTGTAAGTTCTAACAAGATCATTCCCTTCCAAATTTGCATAAATGAGAGAAGACCTAAAAAAATTTCAGGATATCTCGTTTAATTTTATTAAAAATACATATCTCCTCTCATTAATAATGCAAAATTATTATAAACATTGTGATAAAAAAAAACTAATAAAGGAAACTATTAATGTGATTGTTATCTTTTTAATGTGATTGGTAATTGTCGTAGAAATATCAAAGTTTCACGATATGTTTGGGAGGTGAAATAATAAAAAGATTACAATTTTTTTTTTTTGAGATCTAAAAAGATCCTTCCCTTCCAAGTTGGCCTAAAATGATTGAAGACCTAAAAAAATTTCAGGACATCTCGTTTAATTTTAATAAAAAATGCATATCTTCTCTCATCAATGATGGAAAATATTATAAACGATGTGATAAAAAACTAATAAAGGAAACTATGAATGTGATTGTTATCTTTTTAATGTGATTGGTAATTGTCGTAGAAATATCAAATGCATATCTCCTGTCATTAATAATGGAAATTATTATCAACGTTGTGATAAAAAACTAATAAACGAAACTATTAATGTGATTGTTATTCTTTTACTAAGATTGGTAATTGTCGTAGAAATATCAAAATTTCACAATATGTTTGGGATGTGAAATAAGGAAAAGATTATAATTTTTTTTTGTGAGATCTAAAAAGATGATTCCCTTCCAAATTCGCATAAAATGAGAGAAGGCCGAAAAAAATTTCAGGATATCTAGTTTAATTTTATTAATAAATGCATATCTCCTCTCATCAAGGATGGAAATTATTATAAACGTTGTGATAAAAACTAATAAAGGAAACTATTAATGTGATTGTTATCTTTTTAATGTGATTGGTACTTGTCGTAGAAATATCAAAATTTCACGGTATGTTTGTGAGGTGAAACAATAAAAAGATTATAATTTCTTTTTGTGAGGTCTAAAAAGATCACTACCTTCCAAATTGGCATAAAATGAGAGAACACCTAAAAAAATTTCAGGATATCTCGTTTAATTTTATTCAAAAATGCATATCTCCTCTCATCAATGATGGAAACTATTATAAACGTTGTGATAAAAAACTAATAAAGGAAACTATTAATGTGATTGTTATCTTTTTAATGTGATTGGTAATTGCCGTAGAAATATCAAATGCATATCTCCTCTCATCAATAATGGAAATTATTATAAACGTTGTGACAAAAAACTAATAAAGGAAACTATTAATGTGATTGTTATCTTTTTAATGTGATTGGTAATTGTCGTAGAAATATCAAATGCATATTGTAACACCCTAAAAAGTACAACTCAATAAATATATATTTGTGTGATTGAGTTATGATTTAATTAGAATTTATTTCTTTTAAATAAGAAAAGATATGTTTGAGTAATTAAAATATAGTTAGTATTATTGTGAGGATTTTCGAAACTTTTTCGTGAGTTCCATAAGTTGAAAAAAAAAAAAAAAAGAGAAGGGGGTGTTCTTAGAGGAATTAAGGTGCGAAAAGTAAAAATCTAATTTAAAACCCCTGCTGTGCGTGAAGCTTTCCGGAAAATCTGATTTTCTTCGATTCTTCTCCGTTTTCTCTCCACTCAGTTCTAACTTCTCTCTAAGTTTTGAGCATCAAATTTTCATCTTTCACCGTTCATTTTCGGATATGTTAAAGAAGAGTTCAAGAGCTTCTAAACCCACCGATTGGATTTCGATTTCGTGAGGTATGGAGGGGTTTCTTTTTTCCCTAAGCTATTTCCTTGTTTTCTTGTTAAATATGGATTGTGGCTGTTGTTGATGTTCTGTAAATACCATGGTTATTTTGAAAATTCCGAAATAAGCTACTTGTGATTTGGGTCCTGTGACTGTGTGTATTTTTCGTCTCTGTTTTAGTGCATGCTTTTGAGGATATAAATACATTTTCCTATGTTTTGATGCCTCTGGATGTCGTGGTATTTTTTTCAGATTTTTTTGAGCACTGTAACTATGTTTTAGTGCAACCTTGTTTTTGTACCCTCTAAATCTGTTTTGAGGTCCCACATGAGTTTTAGCATTATACAATGAATTTGGTAGAAAAACCCGTTTTCTAGAAACATGTATTTTGCAAACTTATAATGTGCGCCATTTCCAAACCGCTTTGAGTTTTTGAGTCAAACCAAAACCATTAGGTCACATTTAATGCATATTAAATCTGTTTTCAAGTCCCAAAGGATTTCAAGTTCTGTAGCTCAATTGGCGTAGAAAACCGTTTTCTACAATTCCTTAAAATCGCAAACTTAAATTGCGCGTAGTTTTCAAACCGTAACTCCGATTTGGATGAAACCAAAACACACGATCTTGTTTTTAAGTGAAATAAATCTGTTTTTGGGTTTTAAAATGAAAAGATCACTATATCATAGGGTTGCTTCCCAAAATCACGTCTTAGAAAGCTCAATTCAAAGGAAATCCTTAGGTGAAAGACTTGTTCTTGACCTAGAGGCCTACCTAGTAGTTTACCTACAACTTATATAGGACACATTAACTCTAAATCTTCAATGTTGAGTAGATTTAAGTACTTCCTTGAAGATAGCTATATTGTCTATCTAGTAGCTTAGATAGATTTCTATCGAATCCATTCTATGTTAGTAAACTTTTAATTTAAGAATGAATTTGCATAGGTAGACCTAGTTTATGTTCTTTATTTACAAATCTTACCTAACCCTTATGTCAAAAAGGATAGTAAGTTAGAAACAAACTTTGTTAATAGAAATAACTTCTTATAGGAGTCGTATGAGACTAAGTTGTAGAGTAATGGAGTACTCTGGGAATAGATGAATTAGATTATAGTTTTAGATCACCGTATGTTAAGCATAATTTCGAGGACGAAATTCTTAAAAGGGTGGGAGAGTTGTAACACCCTAAAAAGTACAACTCAATAAATATATATTTGTGTGATTGAGTTATGATTTAATTAGAATTTATTTCTTTTAAATAAGAAAAGATATGTTTGAGTAATTAAAATATAGTTAGTATTATTGTGAGGATTTTCGAAACTTTTTCGTGAGTTCCGTAAGTTGAAAAAAAAAAGAGAAGGGGGGTGTTCTTAGAGGAAGTAAGGTGCGAAAAGTAAAAATCTAATTTAAAACCCCTGCTGTGCTTGAAGCTTTCCGGAAAATCTGATTTTCTTCGATTCTTCTCCGTTTTCTCTCCACTCAGTTCTAACTTCTCTCTAAGTTTTGAGCATCAAATTTTCATCTTTCACCGTTCATTTTCGGATATGTTAAAGAAGAGCTCAAGAGCTTCTAAACCCACCGATTGGATTTCGATTTCGTGAGGTATGGAGGGGTTTCTTTTTTCCCTAAGCTATTTCCTTGTTTTCTTGTTAAATATGGATTGTGGCTGTTGTTGATGTTCTGTAAATACCATGGTTATTTTGAAAATTCCGAAATAAGCTACTTGTGATTTGGGTCCTGTGACTGTGTGTATTTTTCGTCTCTGTTTTAGTGCATGCTTTTGAGGATATAAATACATTTTCCTATGTTTTGATGCCTCTGGATGTCGTGGTATTTTTTTCAGATTTTTTTTAGCACTGTAACTATTTTTACTGGAATTATTTTCGAAAACTGTTGATTCTGAGAATGTGACTATTTTGATTTCTACAAGAATTTTGGGACATGATTTTGGAAAACTGGAATCATGAGTTCATTGTATGTATCATGAGGGTCATCTCTGAATTTTTCTAAGGTCAGAAAAGCCTGGGAAGTATTTTTAGTGATTTAATGTTGGAAAAACCGAAAAGCTGGACAGCAGAGAAATTAAATGTAGAAAATTACTTTTTGTAAGAATTTGGTCTTGAGAAAATTTATTAATACTTTTTTGACCATGTGGAATATCCATGGATTTTCTCAGAATTTTGTAAGTACCTTTTGTAATTATTTACATTTTCTTATTGAAAACTCTGTTCTGGAGTAATAATGATTTGGAAATTCAAAAAGGGTATTTTTGGTGGATTTTTGGTACTGAGAAAATTATATGTGATGGTCCACATGTTGGAGATATTCTCTGTAAAATTGCACATAAAACGAATTTGATATGCTATTTTCTAAAAATATGGAATTGTGTTTTACAGAGCATGTCCAGCCACTGTTTTTAATTCAAAAATAATATTTGTGGGTTGAATTTTCGTGAGATAAATTTATATGATGAAATATGAATGATTTATATTTTCTCTGTAAAATCTCATGAAATTTCAAATTGATATGATGTATCAAATAATTTTTGGTGTGTGTGTACAGCTCTATGTGTCCACAAGAAATTTAATTGTATTAATTGTGTATTTGGTTTTAATGCCTTTAATTGTACTTGTTAAGGAATAATTTCACCTAAAAAGGGAAGTTTCCATAGAAATATGAATGCAATGATTTGTGATGGATTGAGTTTGAGTTATTGGAATATTGGTTATTAACGATTGTTCTATTAATAACTGTGAATTGGAGACCGGGAGGAATGTGATCCTCGGGCAAAGAGTGCTGGAATTTGTTTGTGCATGTGAATTGCTTGTATCAGTGAGATCTCATATTCAGAGAGAAATATTTGGGAGAAAAATCCTAAAATTTCAAGAAGACAAGGGAGAAAGGGAGAAAAGGGATTCAAAGGTTTCTCCATCAAACTATGGATTCTAGGTAAGGATCATGGCATTTAATTTCATTTTAGACCATTTGGAATGTAGAAAAACATGTTGTTAGGTTTAGATTCAAGATTTGATCAAGAGCCATAAAAAGATGAAATTGATTTATATAATTGATATTAGAAGCTTGAAATAATTGTTTGGAATCATGTTTGATTGATTGGATGATGTGTTATGATGGATTGAAATTGATTGGTTGGTTTATTGTTGGATTGAAATTGCTTGATTTGGCTTGATTGTGTTGTGAATGATGTTGGAAATTGTTGAATGTTTATATTTTTGTAGGTGATTGTTTAAAATTACTTATTTAATTGTGATTATTAACATATTGCATATGCATGAGTCTTTTTGGGGGATTTATAAAGATTCAAGTGAAAAATAATTGATGTTGGCTAACCGGGACTGCGGTAGCCATGAAAAGAAAGAAAAGAAAAGAAAGAAAAGAAAAGAAAAGAAAAGAAAGAAAAGAAAAGAAAGAAAAAATGTTGACTAACCGGGACTGCGGTAGTCATGAGAAACGAGTTGATATATGAGAAATGATTTTGTTGACTAACCGAGATTGCGGTAGTCATGTGAAATGAATATGATTTGAGAATTGAA
Organism: Pueraria montana var. lobata; assembly: GCA_026413185.1. Taxonomy (NCBI): domain Eukaryota; kingdom Viridiplantae; phylum Streptophyta; class Magnoliopsida; order Fabales; family Fabaceae; genus Pueraria; species Pueraria montana. The sequence goes on from CM048648.1 coordinate 76,678,196, forward strand.
TCTTTGGGGTGAGCAGAATAAGTTAGGCAGGGTTGTATGGTCTGTGATTATATAACCTGTGGGGTGAAGGATATTGGCAATTCCACATGTGGCTGGAAACTAGACTGAGTTGCGGTCGTGGTGGCCTTCCGGGTATCCTGATCTCCTAATTCTGTTTAGTTTATTCGCGTTTAGTAGGGGCTGATAGCTGAATTGCAGTACGTAATGGTAGGCCAGTTACTTACTAAACACTCAAAGGGGAAGTCTCCATGGAGCAGGGTCAAAAATGATTTTGAGTCAAAACTGCATTTGCATAAATCATCTTGCATTTAATTATGTGTGAGAACGGTTAATTTGTATCGGATATGTATATGTTTGAAATTGTTTTAATTGTATGAGAAATTAAATGCCTGATCCGGTAATGCTGTCCCCAGATTCTAGGGGAGTGTGATTGCAGGTATTTGGAAGATTAATTAGAAGTTACAGATGCAGATATTTTCCAGAGCATATAGGAGGGGACTATTTTGGGTAGACAATAATTGTATAACTTATAATTATTTTGTATTAGTGTTTCTATAAATTTTAATGATGTAAATTATATAACATATTTTGGATTGTAAGAGAACGTATCAGAACTTTGAAATAAATATATAAAATAAATTAAATAGTTAAATTATGTTTTATAAGAAAGGGGGTTACACATATCTCCTCTCATTAATAATGGAAATTATTATAAACATTGTGATAAAAAACTAATAAAGGAAAATATTAATGTGATTGTCATCTTTTTAATGTGATTGGTAATTGTCGTAGAAATATCAAATGCATATCTCCTCTCATCAATAATGGAAATTATTATAAACGTTGTGATAAAAATCTAATAAAGGAAACTATTAATGTGATTGTTATCTTTTTAATGTGATTGGTAATGGTCGTAGAAATGTCAAATGCATATCTCCTCTCATTAATAATGGAAATTATTATAAACGTTGTGATAAAAATCTAATAAAGGAAACTATTAATGTGATTGTTATCTTTTCAATGTGATTGGTAATGGTCGTAGAAATGTCAAATGCATATCTCCTCTCATTAATAATGGAAATTATTATAAACGTTACGATAAAAAACTAACAAAGGAAAATATTAATGTGATTGTCATCTTTTTAATGTGATTGGTAATTGTCGTAGAAATATCAAAATTTCACGATATGTTTGGGAGGTGAAATAATAAAAAGATTATAATTTTTTTTGTGACATGTAAAAAGATCATTCCCTTCCAAATTGGCATAAAATGAGAGAAGGCCTAAAAAAATTTCAAGATATCTCGTTGAATTTTTTTAAACAATGCATATCTCCTCTCATCAATGATGGAAATTATTATAAACGTTGTGATAAAAAAAACTAATAAAGGAAACTATTAATGTGATTGTTATCTTTTTAATGTGATTGGTAATGGTCGAAGAAATATCAAATGCATATCTCCTCTCATTAATAATGGAAATTATTATAAACATTGTGATAAAAAAACTAATAAAGGAAAATATTAATGTGATTGTCATCTTTTAAATGTGATTGGTAATTGTCGTAGAAATATGAAAATTTCACGATATGTTTAGGAGGTGAAATAATAAAAAGATTATAAATTTTTTTTGTGTGATTTATAAAGATCATTCCCTTCCAAATTGGCATAAAATGAGAGAGGAGCTAAAAAAATTTCAGAATATTTTGTTTAATTTTATTTAAAATACATATCTCCCCTCATTAATAATGGAAATTATTATAAACGTTGTGATAAAAAACTAATAAAGGAAACTATTAATGTGATTGGTAATTGTCGTAGAAATATGAAAATTTCACGATATGTTTGGGAGGTGAAACAATAAAAAGATTATAGATTTTTTCTGTAAGTTCTAACAAGATCATTCCCTTCCAAATTGGCATAAATGAGAGAAGACCTAAAAAAATTTCAGGATATCTCATTTAATTTTATTAAAAATACATATCTCCTCTCATTAATAATGGAAATTATTATAAACGTTATGATAAAAAATTAATAAAGGAAAGTAGTAATGTGATTGATAATTGTCGTAGAAATATCAAAATTTCACGATATGTTTGGGAGGTGAAATAATAAAAAGATTATAATTTTTTTGTTGTGAGATCTAAAAAGATCATTCCCTTCCAAATTGACATCAAATGAGAGAAGACCTAAAAAAATTTCAGGATATCTCGTTTAATTTTATTAAAAGTACATATCTCCTCTCATTAATAATGGAAATTATTATAAACGTTGTGACAAAAAACTAATAAAGGAAACTATTAATGTGATTGTTATCTTTCTAATGTGATTGGTAATTGTCGTAGAAATATCAAATTTTCACGATATGTTTGGGAGGTGAAATAATAAAAATATTATAATTTTTTTTGTGAGATCTAAAAAGATCATTCCCTTCCAAATTGGCATAAAAAGATAGAAGACCTAAAAAAATTTCAGGATATCTCGTTTAATTTTATTCAAAAAATGCATATCTCCTCTCATCAATGATGGAAACTATTATAAATGTTGTGATAAAAAACTAATAAAGGAAACTATTAATGTGATTGCTATCTTTTTAATGTGATTGGTAATTTTCGTAGAAATATCAAAATTTCAAGATATGTTTGGGAGGGGAAATAATAAAAAGATTACAATTTTTTTTGTGGGATCTAAAAAGATCATTCCCTTCCAAATTGGCAAAAAATGAGAGAAGACCTAAAAAAAATTCGGGATATCTTGTTTAATTTTATTAAAAATATGTATCTCATCTCATTAATAATGGAAATTATTATAAACGTTGTGATAAAAACTAATATCGGAAACTATTAATGTGATTGTTATCGTTTTAATGTGAATGGTAATTGTCGTAGAAATATCAAAATTTCACGATATGTTTGGGCGGGGAAATAATAAAGAGATAATAATTTTTTTTGTAAGATCTAAAAAGATCATTCCCTTCAAAATTGGCATAAAATGAGAGAAGACCTAACAAAATTTTAGGATATCTCGTTTAATTTCATTGAAAATACGTATCTCCTCTCATTAATAATGGAAATTATTATAAACGTTGTGATAAAAAAACTAATAAAGGAAACTATTAATGTGATTGTTATCTTTTTAATGTAATTGGTAATTGTCGTAGAAATATCCAAATTTCATGATACGTTTGGGAGGCGAGGTAATAAAAAGATTATAATTTTTTTTGTGAGATCTAAAAAGATCATTCCCTTCCAAATTGGCATAAAATGAGAAAAGACATAAACGAATTTCAGGATATCTCATTTAATATTATTAAAAATACATATCTCATTTCATTAATAATGGAAATTATTATAAACGTTGTGATAAAAAACTAATAAAGTAAACCATTAATGTGATTGTTATCGTTTTAATGTGATTGGTAATTGTCGTAGAAATATCAAAATTTCAAGATATATTTGGCAGGTGAAATAATAAAAATATTATAATTTTTTTGTTATGAGATCTAAAAAGAGCATTCCCTTCCAAATTAGCATAAAATGAGAGAAGACCTAAAAAAATTTCAGGATATCTCGTTTAATTTTATTAAAAATACATATCTCCTCTCATTAACAATGGAAATTGTTATAAACGTTGTGATAAAAAACTAATAAAGGAAACTATTAATGTGATCGTTATCTTTTAAATGTGATTGGTAATTGTCGTAGGAATATCAAAATTTCACGATATGTTTGGGAGGTGAGGTAATAAAAAGATTATAATTTTTTTTTGTGAGATCTAAAAAGATCATTCCCTTCCAAATTGGCATAAAATGAGTGAAGACCTAAACAAATTTCAAGATATCTCGTTTAAGTTTATTAAAAATACAGATCTCCTCTCATTAATAATGGAAATTATTACAAACATTGGGGCAAAAAAGACTAATAAAGGAAAGTATTAATGTGATTGTTATCTTTTTAATGTGATTGGTAATTGTCGTAGAAATATGAAAATTTCACGATATGTTTAGGAGGTGAAATAATAAAAAGATTATAAATTTTTTTGGTGAGATTTATAAAGATCATTCCCTTCCAAATTGGCAAAAAATGAGAGAAGACCTAAACAAATTTCAGGATCTCTCGTTTAACTTTATTAAAAATACATATCTCCTCTCATTAATAATGGAAATTATTATAAACGTTGTGATAAAAAAACTGATAATGTGATTGTTATGTTTTTAATGTGATTGGTAATTATCGTAGAAATATCAAAATTTCACGATATGTTTGGGAGGTGAAATAATAAAAAGATTATCATTTTTTTTGTGACATCTAAAAAGATCATTTCCTTCCAAATTGGCATAAAATGAGAGAAGACCTAAAAATTTTTTAGGATATCTCGTTTAATTTTATTAAATACACATATCTCCTCTCATTAATAATGGAAATTATTATAAACGTTGTGATGAACTAAAAAAATAAAGGAAACTATTAATGTGATTGTTTTCTTTTTAATGTGATGGGTAATTGTCGTAGAAAAACCAAAATTTCACGATATGTTTGGGAGGTGAAATAATAAAAAGATTATAATGTTTTTTTTGTGAGATTTAAAAATTTCATTGCCTTCCAAATTGGCATAAAATGAGAGAAGACCTAAACAAATTTTAGGACATCTCGTTTAATTTTATTAAAAATACATATCTCCTCTCATTAATAATGGAAATTATTATAAACGTTGTGATAAAAAACTAATAAAGGAAAATATTAATGTGATTGTTATCCTTTTAATGTGATTGATAATTGTCGTAGAAATATCAAAATTTCACGATATGTTTGGGAGGTGAAATAATTAAAAGATTATAATTTTTTTTTGTGCGATCTAAAAAGATCATTCCCTTCCAAATTTGCACAAAATGAGAGAAGACCTAAAAAAATTTCAGGATATCTCATTTAATTTTATTAAAAATACATATCTCCTCTCATTAATAATGGAAATTATTATAAACGTTCTGATAAAAAAAACTAATAAAGGAAACTATTAATGTGATTGCTATCTTTTTAATGTGATTGGTAATTGTCGTAGAAATATCAAAATTTCACTATATGTTTGGGAGGTGAAATAATAAAATGATTATAATTTTTTTTTATGAGATCTAAAAAGGCCATTCCCTTCCAAATTGGCATAAAATGAGAGAAGACCTAAACAAATTTCAGGATCTCTCGTTTAACTTTATTAAAAATACATATCTCCTCTCATTAATAATGGAAATTATTATAAACGTTGTGATAAAAAAACTAATAATGTGATTGTTATCTTTTTAATGTGATTGGTAATTGTCGTTGAAATATCAAAATTTCACGATATGTTTGGGAGGTGAAATAATAAAAAGATTATCATTTTTTTTTGTGAGATCTAAAAAGATCATTTCCTTCCAAATTGGCATAAAATGAGAGAAGACCTAAAAATTTTTTAGGATATCTCATTTAATTTTATTAAATACACATATCTCTCCTCTCATTAATAATGGAAACTTTTATAAACGTTGTGATAAACTAAACAAATAAAGGAAACTATTAATGTGATTGTTATCTTTTTAATGTGATGGGTAATTGTCGTAGAAAAACCAAAATTTCACGATATGTTTGGGAGGTGAAATAATAAAAAGATTATAATGTTTTTTTTTGTGAGATCTAAAAAGGTCATTCCCTTCCAAATTGGCATAAAATGAGAGAAGACCTAAAAAAATTTCAGGATATCTCATTTAATTTTATTAAAAATACATATCTCCTCTCATTAATAGTGGAAATTATTATAAATGTTGTGATAAAAAAACTAATGAAGGAAACTATTAATGTGATTGTTATCTTTTTAAAGTGATTGGTAATTGTCGTAGAAATATCGAAATTTCGCGATATGTTTGGGAGGTGAAATAATAAAAAGATTATAATTTTTTTTGTGAGATTTAAAAATTTCATTGCCTTCCAAATTGGCATAAAATGAGAGAAGACCTAAACAAATTTCAGGACATCTCGTTTAATTTTATTAAAAATACATATCTCCTCTCATTAATAATGGAAATTATTATAAACGTTGTGATAAAAAACTAATAAAGGAAAATATTAATGTGATTGTTATCCTTTTAATGTGATTGGTAATTGTCGTAGAAATATCAAAATTTCACGATATGTTTGGGAGGTGAAATAATTAAAAGATTATAATTTTTTTTTGTGCGATCTAAAAAGATCAATCCCTTCCAAATTTGCATAAAATGAGAGAAGACCTAAAAAAATTTCAGGATATCTCATTTAATTTTATTAAAAATACATATCTCCTCTCATTAATAATGGAAATTATTATAAACGTTCTGATAAAAAAAACTAATAAAGGAAACTATTAATGTGATTGCTATCTTTTTAATGTGATTGGTAATTGTCGTAGAAATATCAAAATTTCACTATATGTTTGGGAGGTGAAATAATAAAAAGATTATAATGTTTTTTTTTGTGAGATCTAAAAAGGTCATTCCCTTCCAAATTGGCATAAAATGAGAGAAGACCTAAAAAAATTTCAGGATATCTCATTTAATTTTATTAAAAATACATATCTCCTCTCATTAATAGTGGAAATTATTATAAATGTTGTGATAAAAAAACTAATGAAGGAAACTATTAATGTGATTGTTATCTTTTTAAAGTGATTGGTAATTGTCGTAGAAATATCGAAATTTCGCGATATGTTTGGGAGGTGAAATAATAAAAAGATTATAATTTTTTTTGTGAGATTTAAAAATTTCATTGCCTTCCAAATTCGCATAAAATGAGAGAAGACCTAAACAAATTTCAGGACATCTCGTTTAATTTTATTAAAAATACATATCTCCTGTCATTAATAATGGAAATTATTATAAACATTGTGATAAAAAACTAATAAAGGAAAATATTAATGTGATTGTTATCCTTTTAATGTGATTGGTAATTGTCGTAGAAATATCAAAATTTCACGATATGTTTGGGAGGTGAAATAATTAAAAGATTATAATTTTTTTTGGTGCGATCTAAAAAGATCATTCCCTTCCAAATTTGCATAAAATGAGAGAAGACCTAAAAAATTTTCAGGATATCTCATTTAATTTTATTAAAAATACATATCTCCTCTCATTAATAATGGAAATTATTATAAGCGTTCTGATAAAAAACTAATAAAGGAAACCATTAATGTGATTGTTATCGTTTTAATGTCATTGGTAATTGTCGTTGAAATATAAAAATTTCAAGATATATTTGGCAGGTGAAATAATAAAAATATTATAATTTTTTTGTTATGAGATCTAATAAGATCATTCCCTTCCAAATTGGCATAAAATGAGAGAATAACTTAACAAATTTCAGGAAATCTCGTTTAATTTCATTAAAAATACATATCTCCTCTCATTAATAATGGAAATTATTATAAACGTTGTGATAAAAAAAACTAATAAAGGAAACTATTAATGTGATTGTTATGTTTTTAATGTGATTGGTAATTGTCGCATAAATATCAAAATTTCACGATATGTTTGGGTGGTGAAATAATAAAAAGATTATAATTTTTTTTGTGAGATCTAACAAGATCATTCGCTTCCAAATTGGCATAAAATGAGAGAAGACCTACAAAAATTTCAGGATATCTCGTTTAATTTTATTAAAAATACATATCTCCTCTCATTAATAATGGAAATTATTATAAACGTTGTGATAAACAAAACTAATAAAGGAAACTATTAATGTGATCGTTATCCCTTTAATGTGATTGGCAATTGTCGTAGAAATATCAAAATTTCACGATATGTTTGGGTGGTGAAATAATAAAAACATTATAATTTTTTTTTGTGAGATCTAACAAGATCATTCGCTTCCAAATTGGCATAAAATGAGAGGAGACCTAAAAAAAATTCAGGATATCTCGTTCAATTTTATTAAAAATACATATCTCCTCTCATTAATAATGGAAATTATTATAAACGTTGTGATAAACAAAACTAATAAAGGAAACTATTAATGTGATTGTTATCGTTTTAATGTGATTGGTAATTGTCGTCGAAAAACCAAAATTTCACGATATGTTTGGGAGGTGAAATAATAAAAAGATTATAATTTTTTTTTGTGAGATCTAACAAGATCATTTGCTTCCAAATTGGCATAAAATGGGAGAAGACCTAAAAAAATTTCAGGATATCTCATTTAATTTTATTAAAAATACATATCTCCTCTCATTAATAATGGAAATTATTATCAACGTTATGATAAACAAAACTAATAAAGGAAACTATTAATGTGATTGTTATCGTTTTAATGTGATTGGTAATTGTCGTAGAAAAACCAAAATTTCACGATATGTTTCGGAGGTGAAATAATAAAAAGATTATTATTTTTTTTGTGAGATCTAAAAAGGTCATTCCCTTCCAAATTGGCATAAAATGAGAGAAGACCTAAAAAAATTTCAGGATATTTCGTTTAATTTTATTCAAAAATACATATTTCCTCTCATTAATAATGGAAATTATTATAAACGTTGTGATAAAAAAACTAATAAAGGAAACTATTAATGTGATTGTTATCTTTTTAATGTGATTGGTAATTGTCGCAGAAATATCAAAATTTCACGATATGTTTGGGTGGTGAAATAATAAAAAGATTATAATTTTTTTTTGTGAGATCTAACAAGATCATTCGCTTCCAAATTGGCATAAAATGAGAGAAGACCTAAAAAAATTTCAGGATATCTCGTTTAATTGTATTAAAAATACATATCTCCTCTCATTAATAATGGAAATTATTATAAACGTTTTGATAAAAAAAAAACTAATAAAGGAAACTATTAATGTGATTGTTATATTTTTAAAGTGATTGGTAATTGTCGTAGAAAAATGAAAATTTCACGATATGTTTGGGAGGTGAAATAATAAAAAGATTATAGATTTTTTTTGTAAGTTCTAACAAGATCATTCCCTTCCAAATTTGCATATATGAGAGAAGACCTAAAATTTTTTTCAGGATATCTCATTTAATTTTATTAAAAATACATATCTCCTCTCATTAATAATGGAAATTATTATAAACGTTGTGATAAAAAAAACTAATAAAGGAAACTATTAATGTGATTGTTATCATTTTAATGTGATTGGTAATTGTCGCATAAATATCAAAATTTCACGATATGTTTGGGTGGTGAAATAATAAAAAGATTATAATTTTTTTTGTGAGATCTAACAAGATCATTCGCTTCCAAATTGGCATAAAATGAGAGAAGACCTACAAAAATTTCAGGATATCTCGTTTAATTTTATTAAAAATACATATCTCCTCTCATTAATAATGGAAATTATTATAAACGTTGTGATAAACAAAACTAATAAAGGAAACTATTAATGTGATTGTTATCCCTTTAATGTGATTGGCAATTGTCGTAGAAATATCAAAATTTCACGATATGTTTGGGTGGTGAAATAATAAAAACATTATAATTTTTTTTTGTGAGATCTAACAAGATCATTCGCTTCCAAATTGGCATAAAATGAGAGGAGACCTAAAAAAAATTCAGGATATCTCGTTCAATTTTATTAAAAATACATATCTCCTCTCATTAATAATGGAAATTATTATAAACGTTGTGATAAACAAAACTAATAAAGGAAACTATTAATGTGATTGTTATCGTTTTAATGTGATTGGTAATTGTCGTCGAAAAACCAAAATTTCACGATATGTTTGGGAGGTGAAATAATAAAAAGATTATAATTTTTTTTTGTGAGATCTAACAAGATCATTTGCTTCCAAATTGGCATAAAATGGGAGAAGACCTAAAAAAATTTCAGGATATCTCATTTAATTTTATTAAAAATACATATCTCCTCTCATTAATAATGGAAATTATTATCAACGTTATGATAAACAAAACTAATAAAGGAAACTATTAATGTGATTGTTATCGTTTTAATGTGATTGGTAATTGTCGTAGAAAAACCAAAATTTCACGATATGTTTCGGAGGTGAAATAATAAAAAGATTATTATTTTTTTTGTGAGATCTAAAAAGGTCATTCCCTTCCAAATTGGCATAAAATGAGAGAAGACCTAAAAAAATTTCAGGATATTTCGTTTAATTTTATTCAAAAATACATATTTCCTCTCATTAATTATGGAAATTATTATAAACGTTGTGATAAAAAAACTAATAAAGGAAACTATTAATGTGATTGTTATCTTTTTAATGTGATTGGTAATTGTCGCAGAAATATCAAAATTTCACGATATGTTTGGGTGGTGAAATAATAAAAAGATTATAATTTTTTTTTGTGAGATCTAACAAGATCATTTGTAACACCCCGAAAATTAAAACCCAATAAGTATGAAAGTGAGAGATTTAATTAGAAATTTTCTTGTTGGAGAGAATTGTAACACTGTGATTTTTCGTAACGTATATTAAGTGTTTGATAAATACCATAAAAGGAAATTAAATTTAAATTTATAGTGTTATTGTGAGATTTTTGGAACATTTACGTAAGTTCCGTAAGTTGTAGAAAAAAAAAAATAAGAGAAGAGGGGGTGTCCTTAGAGGAAGGGTGTCTGCAAATAGCAAAATTGTAAAATTATGCCACTTAAGATGCGTGAACTGCTTCTCTTCCCCTTATTCTTCGTTCTTCTCTTCTTCCTCCGGGAGAAACCCTCTGCTCTCTCTCATTCTCTCTGCATCTTTTCTCTAATATTTGAGTCTCCAAATCAAAGTTTCTACCGATTAAAATTGGATATATCATAGAGGGAGACTAGAGCTTCAAAATCAACCGATTGGATTTCGATTTCATCGAGGTATGTGGGGGTTTCCTTTTTTTTTCCTAAGCTATTTCCTTGTTTTCTTGTTAAATATGGATTGTGGCTGTTGTTGATGGTCTGTAAATAATTTTGAAAACCCGAAATAAGCTACTTGAGATTTGGGTCCTGTGACTGTGTGGATTTTTCGTCTCGGTTTTCGTGCAGGTTTTTGAGGATGTAAATACATTTTCTTATGTTTTGATGCCTCTGGATATCATGGTATTTTTTTCAGATTTTTTTGAGCACTGTAACTATTTTTACCGGAATTATTTTTAAAAACTGTTGATTCTGAGAATGGGACTGTTTTGATTTTTACAAGAATTTTGGGACATGATTTTGGAAAACTGGAACCATGAGTTCATTTTATGCATCATGAGGGTCATCTCTGAATTTTTGTAAGGTCATAAAAGCCTGGGAAGTATTTTTAGTGATTTAATGTTGGAAAAACCGAAAAGCTGGACAGTAGAGAAATTAAATGTATAAAATTACTTTTTGTGAGAATTTGGTCTTGAGAAAATTTAGTAATACTGTTTTGACCATGTGGAATATCCATGGATTTTCTCAGAATTTTGTAAGTACCTTTTGTAATTAATTACATTTTCTTATTGAAAACTGTGTTCTGGAGAAATAATGATTTGGAAATTCAAAAAAGGTATTTTTGGTGGATTTTTGGTACTGAGGAAATTATATGTGATGGTCCACATGTTGGAGATATTCTCTGTAAAATTTCACATAAAACGAATTTGATATGCTATTTTCTAAAAATATGGAATTGTGTTTGACAGAGTATGTCCAGCCACTGTTTTTAATTCAAGAATAATATTTGTGGGTTGAATTTTCGTGAGATAAATTTATATGATGAAATATGAATGATGTATAGTTTCTCTGTAAAATCTCATGAAATTTCAAATTGATATGATGCATCAAATAATTTTTGGTGTGTGTGTACAGCTCTATGTGTCCACATGAAATTTAATTATATTAATTGTGTATTTGGTTTTAATGCCTTTAATTGTACTTGTTAAGGAATAATTTCACCTAAAAAGGGAAGTTTCCATAGAAATATGAATGCAATGATTTGTGATGGATTGAGTTTGAGTTATTGGATTATTGGTTATTAATGATTGTTCTGTTATTAACTGTGAATTGGAGACCGGGAGGAATGTGATCCTCGGGCAAAGAGTGCTGAAAATTGTTGTGCATGTGAATTGCTTGTATCAGTGAGATCTTATATTCAGAGAGAAATATTTGGGAGAAAAATCCAAAAATTTAAAGAAGACAAAGGAGAAAAGGAGAAAAAGGATTCAAGGTAAGGGAAGCTTCATTGTGATTTATATTTTCAGTTTAAGTGTGGTTGAGAGTTAGGGGGCTCAATCACATATAGCATGCCTGCCCCTTTTTCTGTTTATGTTGAGTTGATTGGTGGTTGAATTTAAAATTGATGAAAAATGGGTATTTGATTCTCCTGGCAGTGGCTGTGTGAGTGTGTATGGACTGATTGTTTTTGTTTTTGATTCTCTAAATTACTTGGAAAGGCTCCTAAAACAAAGGAGACCATGCCCAAATTTTCTTGAAATTATTTGATAAGCTTTGCATGTGAAAATCAAACCACAAAACAAAGTGGCAGTGGCTGTTAGGTTCGTCTGGCCATTGGAGATGGCGGGTACTGAGATGCCGTATCTAAGAATGTAAGGATCATGGCATTTAATTTCATTTTAGACCATTTGGAATGTAGAAAAACATGTTGTTAGGTTTAGATTCAAGATTTGATCAAGAGCCATAAAAAGATTAAATTGATTTATATAATTGATATTAGAAGCTTGAAATAATTGTTTGGAATCATGTTTGATTGATTGGATGATGTGTTTTGATGGATTGAAATTGATTGGTTGGTTTATTGTTGGATTGAAATTGCTTGATTTGGCTTGATTGTGTTGTGAATGATGTTGGAAATTGTTGAATGTTTATATTTTTGTAGGTGATTGTTTAAAATTACTTATTTAATTGTGATTATTAACATATTGCATATGCATGAGTCTTTTTGGGGGTTTTACAAAGATTCAAGTGAAAAATAATTGATGTTGGCTAACCGGGACTGCGGTAGCCATGAAAAGAAAGAAAAGAAAAGAAAAGAAAGAAAAGAAAGATTAAATGTTGACTAACCGAGATTGCGGTAGTCATGAGAAACAAGTTGATATATGAGAAATGATTTAGTTGACTAACCGGGACTGCGGTAGTCATGTGAAATGAAAATGATTGAGAAATGATTTTGTTGACTAACCGGGACTGCGGTAGTCATGTGAAAGGAATATGATTTGAGAATTGAATCTTTGGGGTGAGCAGAATAAGTTAGACAGGGCTGTATAGTCTGTGCTTATATAGTCTGTGGGGTGAAGGATATTGGCAATTCCACATGTGGCTGGAAACTGGACTGAGTTGCGGTCGTGGTGGCCTTCCGGGTATCCTAATCTCCTAATTCTGTCTAGTTTATTCGCGTTTAGTAGGGGCTGATAGCTGAATTGCAGTACGTAATGGTAGGCCAGTTTCTTACTAAACACTCAAAGGGGAAGTCTCCATGGAGCAGGGTCAAAATGATTTTGAGTCAAAACTGCATTTGCATAAATCATACTGCAATTGTTTTAATTGTGTGACTTATGATGTTATGACTCATTGTGATTAGTGGTGATGGTGTATGTGGTTGATCTTGTTGATGATTCATGTTATAAATATGTTTATGAACTAAGTTTTGTATAACATTTTCAGTTATTATATATAGTATTTTGAAGTATACAAAATCTAGTTTTTCGTCCTTTTCCTTAATAATTGGAAATTCACTTATTTTCTTATATGTATAGTTTTGTTTGGTAAGCTTACCCTTGCAATGTTTGCACATGTGGTTCGTGCCTGTGATGATCTCGGACATCGTGTTCGGGGGAGCAGATGGTTTTTAGGTGGATCTTTCTCTTGGAGAGTTTGTGGATAGAGCATACGAGGGATTGAAGACATTATCATTTCTTTCCATTTCTTTGTTTGGTCTTATGTATAAAATGAACTAGTTAGGGGTATTATGTATTTATCATGTGAAAAGATGTATGTACACATAGTTTTATTTAGTTAAGTTTTGTATAAGAGATATTTATAAATTAAGCTTTAAATTTTATCTGTCAGTTTTGGGAATCGCGGAAAAAAAAAAAATTATCCAATATTTTATCAATAAACTAATTAGAGAGTTTTTAAAATTTAATGAAATAAAATCTTTAGTATAACAAATCTGTAACGAAGGCGGGTCGTTACAAAAATGGTATCAGAGCAGTTCGTCCTACCAAGACTGGGGTGTGGACTTAACCATTGCTTGTGTTATGTGTGATCTGGTATGTACTGTTGCTTGACAGTAGTATGGATGAATTGTGTGTTCTTGCATCATCTGTGGAAGACAGTGAGGGGAGATAGAAATTGCTTATGTTGATTGCTTTGTATCTGCCATCGAAAGATGGAGGTGTGAAATGGGAATTGTATGTTGTGTGAGTTTGCATTGATTATTCAGTGGTAGTGGTGTAAAGTGTAAAACTGTTTGTGACAAGGTGTTCTTGCATTGACTACTAGGGTAGAAATGTGAGATTATTTAGACTGTGTGTGAAATTAGTTTGATACAACGTCGTTTAAAAGAAATGCCGACATCTTAAGGATGTATTAGTATCCCTTGGAATTGTCAATAGAAGTGTGAGATTAGTTAGATGTTGTGAAACTAAGAGATAAAGTTGTTTCGTTAGACTATACCTTATCTTGAGAAATTCTCAGGATCTTACCATCTATAGTGGGATAATGGATTGAGTGTGATAGAGAAGTCTATGCATTATGCATGAGTTGTCCCTCTGGTTATCAAGTTGTTTTAACTCCGCATGAGTAAATGCTTTATGCATTCTATTCTCTTGCAAGTTGTACAATGATATTGGATATTTTATTTTATCTTTCTTGTAAGAATAAGTCGATTGGACATGTTTCAAGTAGTCTACTATTGAGTAGCCTACTATTCTTGTAAATGAAATATTTCAATTCTTAGTAGGGTCATTCATTTCGTATGAATGATGCCTTGCACACGATTTTTTTTTATCATGTGGTAACTTGAACTTCTTTCAGTGTCTATGTCTCCAGTGGAAATAAATTTATTGATCGTGTTCTGAGAAACTATATCAATCGTAATTGAGTTGTCTTCAATCCCAATGAGAGTCATTTACTCCATGGGAATGTGTTGTTTTCAAGTCTTATGAGTTGTTTGATCCACATGGAGAAATTGTTTCTTCTATCTTTCTTGCTTTTGAAGCAAGGTGGATGTTTTGAAGGAAGAAATGATTCGTGATAGAGTTGTGAGATGCGCACTCAGGACTCCGTCAAGATGATTTTCCCTTCTAATACTAAATTTCTTGAAATATTGTCTAAGTTGTGTTGTTGTCCTTGTTCTTCATATTCTGAGAGTATGAGTTCGTATCCTTGAGGTGGTTGAGAAAGAAGGTTCAAAACTCCGAGTTTGTAGAATCAGAATACGTAGCGGAAGCGTGGTGTGGAAGCATAATGGTTCTTGATGGTTAAATTAAGATTTAGTGGGAAGAATAAGATACAAATGCTTGAATAGTGGCAGAGTGTTTAAGATGGGGAAGTAAGTGATTGCAAAGTTTGAGAGTGTGATTGGATGTTAGAAGTCGAATTCAATAAGTGATTAAATTGGTGATAGTAGATTGGAATGGTTTGAGACAATTTAGAAGACATCCAAATGGTGAATTGGTTGGAATTATGATAATAGGATGTAGCTGTAAGTTAGAGACTTAAATCATATTTAGAATACCTTCTATGAAGAGAAAAATGTGAGAAAATGATAGGAAAAGTCTTTGGTAGTGTTTAAACATAGAAAGTTGATGTCTAGATATGTATAAAGGGTGTTGGAAGTGTTGTTGAGCTAAGTATTGTGTTTTAGTATCATGTCATACTCAAATTTGTGAGTGCTAGCTAGTGAAACTAAAACAAGATGATAACAAGTTAAAACTGCACATTCTAGGTACCTTAGAAATGACCCGAAATGGTAAAAGTGCGAACTTTGACATTGCATAACTCCTTGTATAGGATGAGTTTCAGAATGAAACCTTTTTCTACAGTTTTGTATTACCAAAGTCTAGTTCTCCACAAAATTTCATAGCCATTGGACTTACCTAGATCATTTTGGACCCCTAGGTTCATTTTGACCCAAAACTAGTTTCTTAAATGATCCAAAAAGCCTAGATTTTGATCCGAGATGAATTTTGGGGTGAGACCAATTCATACAATCCTATTTTTAGGTTTATAAAATCTGTTTTGAGGATTTACAAAGTTTCTCCCTCTGAATTTTAGATTCACCTTTGAAAACCATGTATTTTCTAAGCCGTTTTTGACCCGAAACTTGAAACGTACGCCATTTTCAAACTGTTCTAGTTTTTCAAGTGAAACCAAAGCCCACAACTTTGTTTTAGTACCCTCTAAATCTGTTTTGAGGTCCCACATAAGTTTAAGCATTATACAATGAATTTGGTAGAAAAACCCATTTTCTAGAAACGTGCATTTTGCAAACTTATAATATGCGCCATTTCCAAACCGCTTGGAGTTTTTGAGTCAAACCAAAGCCATTAGGTCAAATTTAATGCATATTAAATCTGTTTTCAAGTTCCAAAGGATTTTGAGCTTTGTAGCTCAATTGGCGTAGAAAACTGTTTTCTAGAATTCCTTAAAACTGCAAACTTAAAACGTGTGTAGTTTTCAAACCGTAACTCCGATTTGGATGAAACTAAAACTCACGATCTTGTTTTTAAGTGAAATAAATCTGTTTTTGGGTTTGAATAAGAAAAGATGACTGTATCATAGGGTTGCTTCCCAAAATCACCTCTTAGAAAGTTAAATTCAAAGGAAATCCTTAGGTGAAACACTTGTTCTTGTCCTAGAGGCCTACCTAGTAGTTTGCCTACAACTTGTATAGGATACATTAACTTTAAATCTTCAATGTTGAGTAGACAAAGAGGATTATGGCCCTAGTTTAATTTAACCTTATGTTTTGTGAATTTCAGGGACGAAATTCCTAAAAGGAGGGGAGTATTGTAACACCCCGAAAATTAAAACCCAATAAGTATGAAAGTGAGAGATTTAATTAGAAATTTTCTTGTTGGAGAGAATTGTAACACTGTGATTTTTCGTAACGTATATTAAGTGTTTGATAAATACCATAAAAGGAAATTAAATTTAAATTTATAGTGTTATTGTGAGATTTTTGGAACATTTACGTAAGTTCCGTAAGTTGTAGAAAAAAAAAAAATAAGAGAAGAGGGGGTGTCCTTAGAGGAAGGGTGTCTGCAAATAGCAAAATTGTAAAATTATGCCACTTAAGATGCGTGAACTGCTTCTCTTCCCCTTATTCTTCGTTCTTCTCTTCTTCCTCCGGGAGAAACCCTCTGCTCTCTCTCATTCTCTCTGCATCTTTTCTCTAATATTTGAGTCTCCAAATCAAAGTTTCTACCGATTAAAATTGGATATATCATAGAGGGAGACTAGAGCTTCAAAATCAACCGATTGGATTTCGATTTCATCGAGGTATGTGGGGGTTTCCTTTTTTTTTCCTAAGCTATTTCCTTGTTTTCTTGTTAAATATGGATTGTGGCTGTTGTTGATGGTCTGTAAATAATTTTGAAAACCCGAAATAAGCTACTTGAGATTTGGGTCCTGTGACTGTGTGGATTTTTTGTCTCGGTTTTCGTGCAGGTTTTTGAGGATGTAAATACATTTTCTTATGTTTTGATGCCTCTGGATATCATGGTATTTTTTTCAGATTTTTTTGAGCACTGTAACTATTTTTACCGGAATTATTTTTAAAAACTGTTGATTCTGAGAATGGGACTGTTTTGATTTTTACAAGAATTTTGGGACATGATTTTGGAAAACTGGAACCATGAGTTCATTTTATGCATCATGAGGGTCATCTCTGAATTTTTGTAAGGTCATAAAAGCCTGGGAAGTATTTTTAGTGATTTAATGTTGGAAAAACCGAAAAGCTGGACAGTAGAGAAATTAAATGTATAAAATTACTTTTTGTGAGAATTTGGTCTTGAGAAAATTTAGTAATACTGTTTTGACCATGTGGAATATCCATGGATTTTCTCAGAATTTTGTAAGTACCTTTTGTAATTAATTACATTTTCTTATTGAAAACTGTGTTCTGGAGAAATAATGATTTGGAAATTCAAAAAAGGTATTTTTGGTGGATTTTTGGTACTGAGGAAATTATATGTGATGGTCCACATGTTGGAGATATTCTCTGTAAAATTTCACATAAAACGAATTTGATATGCTATTTTCTAAAAATATGGAATTGTGTTTGACAGAGTATGTCCAGCCACTGTTTTTAATTCAAGAATAATATTTGTGGGTTGAATTTTCGTGAGATAAATTTATATGATGAAATATGAATGATGTATAGTTTCTCTGTAAAATCTCATGAAATTTCAAATTGATATGATGCATCAAATAATTTTTGGTGTGTGTGTACAGCTCTATGTGTCCACATGAAATTTAATTATATTAATTGTGTATTTGGTTTTAATGCCTTTAATTGTACTTGTTAAGGAATAATTTCACCTAAAAAGGGAAGTTTCCATAGAAATATGAATGCAATGATTTGTGATGGATTGAGTTTGAGTTATTGGATTATTGGTTATTAATGATTGTTCTGTTATTAACTGTGAATTGGAGACCGGGAGGAATGTGATCCTCGGGCAAAGAGTGCTGAAAATTGTTGTGCATGTGAATTGCTTGTATCAGTGAGATCTTATATTCAGAGAGAAATATTTGGGAGAAAAATCCAAAAATTTAAAGAAGACAAAGGAGAAAAGGAGAAAAAGGATTCAAGGTAAGGGAAGCTTCATTGTGATTTATATTTTCAGTTTAAGTGTGGTTGAGAGTTAGGGGGCTCAATCACATATAGCATGCCTGCCCCTTTTTCTGTTTATGTTGAGTTGATTGGTGGTTGAATTTAAAATTGATGAAAAATGGGTATTTGATTCTCCTGGCAGTGGCTGTGTGAGTGTGTATGGACTGATTGTTTTTGTTTTTGATTCTCTAAATTACTTGGAAAGGCTCCTAAAACAAAGGAGACCATGCCCAAATTTTCTTGAAATTATTTGATAAGCTTTGCATGTGAAAATCAAACCACAAAACAAAGTGGCAGTGGCTGTTAGGTTCGTCTGGCCATTGGAGATGGCGGGTACTGAGATGCCGTATCTAAGAATGTAAGGATCATGGCATTTAATTTCATTTTAGACCATTTGGAATGTAGAAAAACATGTTGTTAGGTTTAGATTCAAGATTTGATCAAGAGCCATAAAAAGATTAAATTGATTTATATAATTGATATTAGAAGCTTGAAATAATTGTTTGGAATCATGTTTGATTGATTGGATGATGTGTTTTGATGGATTGAAATTGATTGGTTGGTTTATTGTTGGATTGAAATTGCTTGATTTGGCTTGATTGTGTTGTGAATGATGTTGGAAATTGTTGAATGTTTATATTTTTGTAGGTGATTGTTTAAAATTACTTATTTAATTGTGATTATTAACATATTGCATATGCATGAGTCTTTTTGGGGGTTTTACAAAGATTCAAGTGAAAAATAATTGATGTTGGCTAACCGGGACTGCGGTAGCCATGAAAAGAAAGAAAAGAAAAGAAAAGAAAGAAAAGAAAGATTAAATGTTGACTAACCGAGATTGCGGTAGTCATGAGAAACAAGTTGATATATGAGAAATGATTTAGTTGACTAACCGGGACTGCGGTAGTCATGTGAAATGAAAATGATTGAGAAATGATTTTGTTGACTAACCGGGACTGCGGTAGTCATGTGAAAGGAATATGATTTGAGAATTGAATCTTTGGGGTGAGCAGAATAAGTTAGACAGGGCTGTATAGTCTGTGCTTATATAGTCTGTGGGGTGAAGGATATTGGCAATTCCACATGTGGCTGGAAACTGGACTGAGTTGCGGTCGTGGTGGCCTTCCGGGTATCCTAATCTCCTAATTCTGTCTAGTTTATTCGCGTTTAGTAGGGGCTGATAGCTGAATTGCAGTACGTAATGGTAGGCCAGTTTCTTACTAAACACTCAAAGGGGAAGTCTCCATGGAGCAGGGTCAAAATGATTTTGAGTCAAAACTGCATTTGCATAAATCATACTGCAATTGTTTTAATTGTGTGACTTATGATGTTATGACTCATTGTGATTAGTGGTGATGGTGTATGTGGTTGATCTTGTTGATGATTCATGTTATAAATATGTTTATGAACTAAGTTTTGTATAACATTTTCAGTTATTATATATAGTATTTTGAAGTATACAAAATCTAGTTTTTCGTCCTTTTCCTTAATAATTGGAAATTCACTTATTTTCTTATATGTATAGTTTTGTTTGGTAAGCTTACCCTTGCAATGTTTGCACATGTGGTTCGTGCCTGTGATGATCTCGGACATCGTGTTCGGGGGAGCAGATGGTTTTTAGGTGGATCTTTCTCTTGGAGAGTTTGTGGATAGAGCATACGAGGGATTGAAGACATTATCATTTCTTTCCATTTCTTTGTTTGGTCTTATGTATAAAATGAACTAGTTAGGGGTATTATGTATTTATCATGTGAAAAGATGTATGTACACATAGTTTTATTTAGTTAAGTTTTGTATAAGAGATATTTATAAATTAAGCTTTAAATTTTATCTGTCAGTTTTGGGAATCGCGGAAAAAAAAAAAATTATCCAATATTTTATCAATAAACTAATTAGAGAGTTTTTAAAATTTAATGAAATAAAATCTTTAGTATAACAAATCTGTAACGAAGGCGGGTCGTTACATCATTCGCTTCCAAATTGGCATAAAATGAGAGAAGACCTAAAAAAATTTCAGGATATCTCGTTTAATTGTATTAAAAATACATATCTCCTCTCATTAATAATGGAAATTATTATAAACGTTTTGATAAAAAAAAACTAATAAAGGAAACTATTAATGTGATTGTTATATTTTTAAAGTGATTGGTAATTGTCGTAGAAAAATGAAAATTTCACGATATGTTTGGGAGGTGAAATAATAAAAAGATTATAGATTTTTTTTGTAAGTTCTAACAAGATCATTCCCTTCCAAATTTGCATATATGAGAGAAGACCTAAAAATTTTTTCAGGATATCTCATTTAATTTTATTAAAAATACATATCTCCTCTCATTAATAATGGAAATTATTATAAACGTTGTGATAAAAAAAACTAATAAAGGAAACTATTAATGTGATTGTTATCATTTTAATGTGATTGGTAATTGTCGTAGAAATATCAAAATTTCACGATATGTTTGGGAGATGAAATAATAAAAAGATTATAATTTTATTTTGTGAGATCGAACAAGATCATTCGCTTCCAAATTGGCATAAAATGAGAGGAGACCTAAAAAAAAAGAGAAGATGGGTGTCCTTAGAGGAAGGGTGGGTGAAAATAGCAAAACTTCAAATTTATCCCAAATATTAACGTGTAAAAGCTTCTTTCTTCCCTCATTCTCTTCATTTTTTCCTTCCTCCCGAAGCTATCTTCTCTTTTTTTTTTCTTCTCCTGGCCGAGGCACCCTACAAGGGAGGAGGAGGCCATTGTTGAAAGCTTAGAAGCTTTGCATGCAAGCCTAGTGTTGTCCCAACATCCTCTCTACCTTGTCTTCTACTCTCCTCTTCCTTCTGTGGCCAAGCATCAACCAAGGTGAGGGGAACTCTTTGTGGATTCTATTTTTAGTCTAAGGGTGGTTGAGAGTTAGGGGGCTCAACTACCTAAAGCATGCATGCCTCTCTTTGGTTGTTGTGTGTGCTTTGTTTGAATGCTTGAACATGAAAAGTTGATGAAATGGGTTGGAAACCCTTTTGGCAGTGGCTGTGTGAGTGCATGTCCTGGCCTTAGTGTTGTTTTTGTTCTTTTGAAACTGAGTGGGAAGGCCCCTGGAACAAGGGAATCCATGCCCAATTTTCGTAAAAATTAATTGATGAAGGTTGCATGTTGAAAACAAACCCCAAAACAATGTAACAGTGGCTGTTAGGTTCGAGTGTCCCTGGACAGCTCCCATGATTTTGTGATTTTTGGAAGATCTAACTGTTGGTTTTCACCAAATTTATTTTCAATGAAAATAGACACAAAAAGGAACAACTTTTATTTTGACACCATGGAGAGAAAACCTCGTCTTGAAGTTCATATGTGGCTTTCGAAATGGCTGTTCTGTTTTCATGTTTCCCTGGAACATGTCTCGGTTTTTCTCAAATTCCCACTTGTGTGATTAATGTTTCTTTTTCGTTTTTGAACCATTAAAAACTAAACAAAACAAGATTTTTAACCATATAAATTACAAAAATTATCATGTCCAATTTCTAAATTAACTTTTAAAAAGAAACAGGGCAAGGATTTTTGAGCTCTGTTTTGAGTCTGAAACTTAGGCTGTTACAAAAACATTTACTAGGAACAATAGGGAAAGAATTTGGGGGCAAGGGTTACCTTTTTAGAAAGATAAGGATGTTACCTTTCTACTGTAAAAAGTTCAGCTCAAAAAAGGTTTGGGAAGTGGGAGAAATTTACATTTCTTTGAGTTATATTCAGTGAGCACTCAAAATTCAGGGCTGCTGATTTAGAAAATTTTTATAAAATTTTCTAGATGTTGATTTTATAAGTGGGATACCTTTCTATAAAATATATTTCAAGAGCTTCGATTTTCTATAAAAAAATTTAAATTCCGAGGTCATTTGCTTGTATCAGTGAGAGCTCATATTCAGTACTGTCAAAGAGAAATCTGCCTTTTTAGTAAATTTTGTTACTATATGTGTGTTATTTTGAATTGTGGCAATTATAATTAATAATAATGATTTTGTAAGGTAGTGGATATGTAATATCCATGGACCTATTCTATTTTGGGTTTAAGTCCTAGAGATGTGAATCTTGGGTACTTAATCTTTGAAAGTGTGCTTTTGTGTGCTTTTGTGATACAGTCCTTTGGACTGTAGGTTGAACTTTGTGATAAAGTTGTTTGTCCGTGTGATGTGTTGTTCACAAGACTCGGTTGTGAGTACTTGTGAGGACTAGAACTATGTTCTAGAGTTTGTGGCTAGATTGCCATGTAACAGATAGATGAAACTTGAACAGTGAGCACATTAATTAGGCTAAAAGACTTATTTTATTTTTATTAAATAGAAATTAATTAACGAACTCTTTATTTTATACATTGGACATAAAAAGAATTTAGCACCTTTGCGTGGAGGAATAAATGGTAAGTTAACATTTATAAAATTGTAAAGTTTTGAGAGAGAAAGGAAATACATAAAACATAATAAAATTGTCTACGCGTGGTGAATCATGTTGAGTTGGGAGTCGTACAAGGATGATACGGGTGTACGGCAGATTGCTGGAATTGCAAGATGGCAAGAGAGTCGCATTGGGTGTTCCAACTGTGAGAATACCAAAGAGAGGGGGCAGAGTTCGAAAGGCGTGTCACGATGTAATGTGACGGTCACCCATAGAAAGGTGATGGAGGCAATGTCCTCATATATATATATATAATTTTGAGCAGAGACGGGGTCTCAGGCTCGGCGTCTATTCAACCGTCCAGTACCATATATTTATATACATATATACATTATTAAAATGTATATTCGTATTAAATATATTCGTCTATTCGTTTTAAAATAATTTCCAATATTAATGAGAGGAGATATTAAATAAAACATATTAAATAAAGTAAATAACTCTGTCTATTCATTTTAAAATGTATATTTATATTTAAGGTGACAATAAGCAACTTCCGAAATTAATTAATCAATAGTTTAAAAATTTAGTAAAAATTACGATCTATGTTTTATTAACTTCACAATTTGTTTGAAAAAATAAAAGTTAGTTAACATGCCTATTGAATTAAAATGAGTTTGTAAATGATAATATATGTAAAACCGGATTTAGGTGTTACAATTGTTATCTTTTTAATGTGATTGGTAATTGTCGTAGAAATATCAAAATTTCACGATATGTTTGGGAGGTGAAATAATAAAAAGATTATAATTTTTTTTTGGTGAGATCTAAAAAGACCATTCCCTTCCAAATTGGCATAAAATGAGAGAAGACCTAAAAAAATTTCAGGATATCTCGTTTAATTTTATTAAAAATACATATCTCCTCTAATTAATAATGGAAATTATTATAAACATTCTGATAAAAAATAATAAACGAAACTATTAATGTGATTGTTATCTTTTTAATGTGATTGGTAATTGTCGTAGAAATATCAAAATTTCACGATATGTTTGGGAGGTGAAATAATAAAAAGATTGAAATTTTTTTTGTCAGATCTAAAAAGATCATTCCCTTCCAAATTGGCATAAAATGAGAGAAGACCTAAAAAAAATTCAGGATATCTCGTTTAATTTTATTAAAAATACATATCTCTTCTCATTAACAATGGAAATTATTATAAACATTCTAATAAAGGAAACTATTAATGTGATTGTTATCTTTTTAATGTGATTGGTAATTGTCATAGAAATATCAAAATTTCACGATATGTTTGGGAGGTGAAATAATAAAAACATTATAATTTTTTTGTTGTGAGATCTAAAAAGATCATTCGCTTCCAAATTGGAATAAAATGAGAGAAGACCTAAAAAAATTTCAGGATATCTCGTTTAATTTTATTAAAAATACATATTTCCTCTCATTGATAATGGAAATTATTATAAACGTTGTGATAAAAAAACTAATAAAGGAAACTATTAATGTGATTGTTATCTTTTTAATGTGATTTGTCATTGTCGTAGAAATATCAAAATTTCACGATATGTTTGGGAGGTGAAAAAATAAAAAGATTATAATTTTTTTGTTGGATATAAAAAGACCATTCCCTTCCAAATTGGCATAAATTGAGAGAAGACCTAAAAAACTTTAAGGGTATCTCGTTTTATTTTATTAAAAATACATATCTCCTCTCATTAATATTGGAAATTATTATAAACGTTGTGATAAAAAACTAATAAAGGAAACTATTCATGTGATTGTTATTTATTAATTTGATTGGTAATTGTCGTAGAAATATCAAAATTTCACGATATGTTTGGGAGGTGAAATAATAAAAAGATTATAATTTTTTTTGTGAGATCTAAAAAGATCATTCCCTTCCAAATTGGCATAAAATAAGAGAAGACCTAAAAAAATTTCCGGATATCTCGTTGAATTTTACTAAAAATACATATCTCCTCTCATTAATATTGGAAATTATTATAAACTTTGTGATAAAAAACTAATAAAGGAAACTATTAATGTGATTGTTATCTTTTTAATGTGATTGGTAATTCTCGTAGAAATATCAAAATTTCATGATATGTTTGGGAGGTGAAATAATAAAAAGAGTATAATTTTTTTTGTGAGATCTATAAAGATCATTCCCTTCCAAATTGGCATAAAATGAGAGAAGACCTAAAAAAATTTCAGGATATCTCGTTTAATTTTATTTAAAATACATATCTCTTCTCATGAATAATGGAAATTATTATAAATGTTGTGATAAAAAAACTAATAAAGGAAACTATTAATGTGATTGTTATCGTTTTAATGTGATTGGTAATTGTCGTAGAAATATCAAAATTTCACGATATGTTTGGGGGGTGAAATAATAAAGATTATAATTTTTTTTTTGTGGGATCTAAATAGATCATTCCGTTCCACATTGGCCTAACATGAGAGAAGACCTAAAAAACTTTCAGGGTATCTCGTTTTATTTTATTAAAAATACATATCTTCTCTCATTAATAATGGAAATTATTATGAATGTTGCGATAAAAAACTAATAAAGGAAACTATTAATGTGATTGTTATCTTTTTAATGTGATTGGTAATTATCGTAGAAATATCAAAATTTCACGATATGTTTGGCAGGTGAAATAATAAAAAGATTATAATTTTTTTTGTGAGATCTAAAAAGATCATTCCTTTCCAAATTGGCATAAACTGAGAGAAGACCTAAAAAAATTTCAGGATATCTCGTTTAATTTTATTAAAAATTACATATCTCCTCTCATTAATAATGGAAATTATTATAAACGTTCTAATAAAGGAAACTATTAATGTGATTGTTATCTTTTTAATGTGATTGGTAATTGTCATAGAAATATGAAAATTTCATGATATGTTTGGGAGGTGAAATAATAAAAAGAGTATAACTTTTTTTTGTGAGATCTAAAAAGATCATTCCCTTCCAAATTGGCATAAAATGAGAGAAGACCTAAAAAAATTTTAGGATATCTCATTTAATTTTATTAAAAATACATATCTCCTCTCATTAATAATGGAAATTATTATAAACGTTGTGATGAAAAAACTAATAAAGGAAACTATTAATGTGATTTTTATTTTTTTTATCTGATTGGTAATTGTCGTAGAAATATCAAAATTTCACGATATGTTTCGGAGGTGAAATAATAAAAAGATTATAATTTTTTTTTGTGGGATCTAAAAAGATCATTCCTTTCCAAATTGGTATAAAATGAGAGAAGACCTAAAAACCTTTCAGGGTATCTAGTTTTATTTTTTTAAAAATGCATATCTCATTTCATTAATATTGGAAATTATTATAAACGTTGTGATAAAAAACTAATAAAGGAAACTATTAATGTGATTGTTATCTTTTTAATGTGATTGGTAATAGTCGTAGAAATATCAAAATTTGACGATCTGTTTGGGAGGTGAAATAATAAAAAGATTATATTTTTATTTGTGAGTTCTAAAAAGATCATTCCCTTCCAAATTGGCATAAAATGAGAGAAGACCTAAAAAAATTTCAGGATATCTCGTTTAATTTTATTAAAAATACGAATCTCCTCTCATTAATATTGGAAATTATTATAAACTTTGCGATAAAAAACTAATAAAGGAAACTATTAATGTGATTGTTATCTTTTTAATGTGATTGGTAATTGTCGTAGAAATATCAAAATTTCATGATATGTTTGGGAGGTGAAATAATAAAAAGATTATAATTTTTTTTGTGAGATCTAAAAGATCATTCCTTCCAAATCGGCATAAAATGAGAGAAGACCTAAAAAAACTTCAGGATATCTCGTTGAATTTTATTAAAAATACATATCTTCTCTCATTAATAATGAAAATTATTATAAACGTTCTAATAAAGGAAACTATTAATGTGATTGTTATTTTTTTAATGTGATTGGTAATTGTCGTAGAAATATCAAAATTTCACGATATGTTTCGGAGGTGAAATAATAAAAAGATAATAATTTTTTTTGTGGGATCTAAAAAGATCATTCCCTTCCAAATTGGCATAAAATGAGAGAAAACCTAAAAACCTTTCAGGGTATCTCGTTTTATTTTTTTTTAAAATACATATCTCCTCTCATTAATATTGGAAATTATTATAAACGTTGTGATAAAAAACTAATAAAGGAAACTATTAATGTGATTGTTATCTTTTTAATGTGATTGGTAATTGTCGTAGAAATATCAAAATTTCACGATATGTTTGGGAGGGGAAATAATAAGAAGGTTATAATTTTTTTGGTGAGATCTAAAAGATCATTCCCTTCTAAATCGGCATAAAATGAGAGAAGACCTAAAAAAATTTCAGGATATCTCGTTTTAGTTTAGTAAAAATACATATCTCCACTCATTAATAGTTGAAATTATTATAAACGTTGTGATAAAAAAAACTAATAAAGGAAACTATTAATGTGATTGTTATCTTTTTAATGTGATTGGTAATTGTCGTAAAAATATCAAAATTTGACGATATGTTTGGGAGGTGAAATAATAAAAAGATTATATTTTTATTTGTGAGTTCTAAAAAGATCATTCCCTTCCAAATTGGCATAAAATGAGAGAAGACCTAAAAAAATTTCAGGATATCTCGTTTAATTTTATTAAAAATACGAATCTCCTCTCATTAATATTGGAAATTATTATAAACTTTGCGATAAAAAACTAATAAAGGAAACTATTAATGTGATTGTTATCTTTTTAATGTGATTGGTAATTGTCGTAGAAATATCAAAATTTCACTATATGTTCTGTCAAAATCAAGTTAAAAGAGTGGAATAAAAATATTTTCGGGGATGTCCATCTTAGGGTGGAAAAAGCTGCTGCTAGAGTCAATGATATCCAATCTCAGATGAATGTTGTTGGTTTTACAGATAATCTTTTTATACAAGAAAGAGAAGCCCAAGCTGATTTGCAACAAGCTCTACTCTTCCAAGAGGAGTTTTGGATGGAGAAAGCTAGACTCAATTGGGCAGTGTATGGGGATAGAAACACCGAATACTTTCATAAAATTGCCAAAATAATAAACGTCACCAAGAAGATCTCTTTGCTCAAGAATCATAATCAAACCTTGACCGCTACTCATGAAATTGAGAAGCACGTGCTGGATTTCTATGAAGCTCTTTTTGCTACTCCTAATTGTTGCATAGACAATGGTCTTGTGGAAGAAGTGATCCCCAGATTGCTTACCAGTGATGATAATGATTTTTTGACCAAGATTCCAACTTTAGATGAAGTTAAGAAGGCTGTCTTCGCTCTGAATGGCAATAGTGCCCAGGCCCTGATGGGTTTGGTGGTTTTTTCTACCACAAGTTTTGGTACATTATAGAAATGGATGTCTTTAGAGCTGTTCTTCAATTCTTCACAAGTGATTGGCTTCCTCCTAATCTAAACTCTAATGTTGTGGTTCTCATCCCTAAGGAACAAGGTGCCGATAGAATTGAACATTTCAGGCCCATAGCATTGGCCAACTTTCAGTTCAAGATAATTTCCAAGGTCATGGCTGATAGGTTAGTAGAAATAGCTCCGAAAATTGTTTCTTACAATCAACGGGGTTTTATCAAGGGAAGACAAATATCCGATTGCATTTGTGTGGCGTCGGAGGCTATTAATTTGTTAGAGAAAAGATCTTTTGCTGGAAATATAGCCATGAAACTCGATATTAGAAAGGCCTTTGACACTCTCGAATGGGATTTCATTCTAAAAGTGTTAAAATGCTTTGGTTTTCAGGACAAATTTTGCAATTGGGTTAAAAAAATTCTCATATCTGCTAAACTCTCCATCTCCATAAATGTCAAATCTGTTGGCTTTTTCCCTTGTAAATGTGGAGTTAGGCAGGGTGACCCCCTGTCTCCACTTTTATTTTGTCTTGCTGAGGAAGTTCTAAGCAGAGCCATCACCAGCCTCATTCAGCAAGGGAAGCTCCAGCCTATGGCTAGCCCGAAGGGTTTTCAAACCCCTTCTCATGTGGTATATGCCGATGACATCATGCTATTCTGCAGAGGGACAACAAAAAACATGCACACTCTTGTTAAGCTCTTTCAGGCCTATGGGGAAGAATCTGGTCAGATTATGAATCCGCAGAAGTCCAAATTTTATACAGGGGGAATTTCTGAAAATAGGAAAAGTAACATTGCATCCATCCTTGGCTTTTCTTCCGGTGTTATTCCTATGGTTTATCTTGGGATTCCTCTTTTTCAAGGAAAACCAAGGAAACAACATCTTCTTCATATTGCAGATAAAATTAAAAACAAACTGGCCAAATGGAAGGGTTCCCTGCTATCAATCATGGGAAGGGTGCTCCTTGTGAAGTCTGTCATTCAAAGTATGCTCATCTATAGTTTTCATGTGTACTCGTGGCCTGTGAAGCTCATTAAATTAGTGGACAAATGGATGAGAAACTTTATATGGTCTGGTGATGTTAATGTTCAGAAAGTGGTTACTGTTGCTTGGAAGAATATTTGTAGACCTTTTTCAGAAGGAGGGCTTGGTCTAAGATCCATTCAGGATATCAACAATGCATCTCTTCTTAAGCTTTGCTGGGAATTAGTTTCTTCCCAAGACCAATGGGCCTGTTTGTTGAGAGCCAGAGTTCTCAAGAAGAATAAACCAGTTTCTTGCCACATAAGATCTTCTATCTGGGCGGGTCTTAAAAATGTCATTAATTCTGTCTTGGAAAACATTTGTTGGCAAATTGGCAATGGTACAAGTGTGCAGTTTTGGACTGACAAATGGTTATCTAAACCTTTGGTTGATATGCTGAACATCCCGCAACACATTCATCAATCCCTAATTGCTAAAGTTAATGATTTCATGATTAATGGAGCTTGGGGAATCCCAGACTTAATCCTGCAAAGGCACCCTAACTTGGTTTCAAAATTAAATCGAATCACCATTCCTTATACTGGCGGCTCTGATCAAATAAGGTGGGGGAAAACAGAATCTGGTTCGCTCACTCTTAAAGATGCTTCTTCTTTTCTTAATCATACTGGTCAAGAAGTGGCCTGGGCTAAGCTTATATGGAACAGTGCTATCCCTCCTTCAAAATCGTTCTTATCCTGGAGAATTCTGCATAACCGGATGTCTACTGATGAGTGCTTAAGATCTAGAGGTGTAACTGTTGTCTCAATCTGCTCTCTTTGTAATAGTCATGCTGAAACAACAACTCATCTGTTTTTCAAATGCAACTTTGCCAAACATCTTTGGAATTGGTTTGAAAGTATAGTGCAGCAGCGCATCAACTACTCATCTATGGTTGATATTCTATCTTTGTGCTACAGGCGGTGGAGTTCACAAACTTGAGATGTTCTACTGGCAGTCATTATCAACATTATTTATGTCATTTGGTTCTGCAGAAACAAGGCTAGGTTTGACAGTAAAACTATTTTGGCTCCTGTGGCTCTTAACATGGTTTATGCCAACGTTCGCCTAACTGGGAAGATCAGCAAAGGAACAATGAATTCTGATATTAAAGAATTCGAGATTCTGAAAGCCTTTTCAATTAATTTTCACCATAGTCCTGCTCCTGTTATCAAGCAAGTGGATTGGATTGCTCCTAGAATTTATTGGATAAAAGCTAACACAGATGGGTCTGCCATGGGCGCCCCTGGTCCTGCTGCCTGTGGGGGCATTTTCAGAGATCACAGTGCAGCCTCTTTGGGATGCTTCTATGCTAATATAGGTACTTCATTTGCTCTCAATGCTTAACTAATGGGAGCCATTCTTGCTATTGAAATAGCTCATCAAAAAGGTTGGAATAATTTTTGGCTTGAATGTGACTCAATGTTAGTTGTCTCTGTAACATCCTCATTTTACTATTTGTACGCATTTATATATGTACATTCTGAACACATTAGCACTGTATTTTATAGAACTTTATGAACATATTTTCTTAATGAAATTAATACAGTTCTACTCAGAAGAATTTTCTGAAATTCCAAATGTCTTTGTTTTTGCCGAAATTGATAGTTGACTGGACTGCTATGTCAGACAGCTGTCCAGGATAAATTTTCAAGTATAGAATTTTGAACTCATTTATAACTTAAAAGAAAGGTAATAGAATATAGATTAAAAATATATACAAATAAAGAATTAAAATGCTTATTCATAATTGTTAGGATTTTCTGAAAGTTAAAACTTTGAGAAATTATTACGGTAAAATTCTAAGACAGAAAATTTAGAGAAAATTTGTAGGGTATCTATAGAATTATCTAATAATTGTAATATACTTAGAATAATTATTAGAAATGTTTAACCAAGAAAATTTTAATTTAGAACCTTAACCAATCAAAAAGTGACAACTTAGGCTTTTCTAAGATCACTAAATTAAGCTAATTAGGCTTGGATTAAGAGATAAGTAAGACACTACCCCAAGGTTTTTGATAGTGAGGAATCCAATGGTGATGTTATTTTCTTCAAATTCTAATCACATTGTAAAATAATTAGCAGCCCTAATTACCTTCTAGAATTTTCTACAAAGTTCTTGAAATGTTGACTTTTGGGGTAGGCAAGTGACTTGGAACTCCTTGGCTGTCCAAGTGGGCTGGAAAGGCTTGGCAAGTGGACTGCCCTTGGTCCAATAGAGCTGCTGGACGTGCAGGACAGCAGCTGGACTTGAAGGCAAAGTCCAATTTGGTTAATAATTGGTTTAAAGAAACATTAAACTTAAGCAAAAAGGAAAAAGTCACCAAAGCTAGCATTTTCCCAAAACAGAACCGTGAGTCTCCAAAAACCCAGCAGCTGCAGTTTCAATTTTCTTTACATCTTAAACTCATCATCTCATCCCAAATTAAGAAACCAAACCATCCAAACTTCCTAAACCCTAAGTTAATCGGCAAAAAGGAAAAGAAATTGGAGGAAATCTCAAAAATTCCTACAAGACCAAGGAGTGAGGGAGAAAGGAGTTCAAGGCTTTTTCTTCAATTAAAGAGTTTAAGGTAAGGATCTAGGCATTTAATTTCAATTAGAACCCTTGGAATTAGAAGAAAACATGTTGTAGGGTTAGATTAAATTTGTGACCTAAAATCATGAAAACTTGAAATTGATTTAGGGGTTTTGTGTTTTTGATGCTTGTGATTGTAATTCATGGATTGGAATGATGTGTGATTGAATTTTTAATGTGTTGTGATGGTTGAAATTTGAGTTGCTTGATTTTAATTGAATTGAAATTTGGTTGAATTTTGGTTGGAATTGGAGTTTGTGGCTTTGGAAGAATTGTTGAGAATGGCTTGTAGACCATTCGGCCAGCCCTAAATGCAAGGGATATTATGTGGAAATTTTTGTAAAATCAAGGGCAAAATGGTCATTTTACATGTAGGGACAAAATGGGAATTTTTGAAAAAGAGCAAGGGTAATTTGGTCATTTCAAAATTTAGGACATAGATGGAATTTTAGAAAAGGTTAAGGGTATTTTAGTAACTTTACCTAATAGTGAATTTTTATAATTTTTATGTGATTGCTTAATATTAATTATTTGTTTATTAGCATCAGTGTCATATTGCATAAGCTTGAGTTCTTGGAAAATACAAAGATTTCAAATGAGAAATGAGTATTTATGGGGGAATTGATTTCCAGGACTGTGTTGACTGACCGGACTGCGGTAGTCATGTATTTGAAAATATGATTGAGATTATGAACAGAGAACTGTGTTGACTGACCGGACTGCGGTAGTCATGTATTTGAAAAGATGATTGAGATTATGAACAGAGAATATGATAGTCCTGAGAAATGGGTGAGCAGAGTAAGTTAGACAGGACTGTATAGTCTGTGATTATATAGTCTGTGGGGTGAGGGATATTGGCAATTCCACAGAGGACCGTAATCTGGAGCGCAGATACTGTCGTGGTGGCCTTCCGGGTATCCTGACCTCCTAATTCTGTCTAGTTTATTCGCGTTTAGTAGGGGCTGATGGCTGAATTACATGAGGTAATGGTAGGCCAGTTACTTACTAAACACTCAAAGGGGAAGTCTCCATGGAGCAGGGTCAAAAATGAATTTGAGTCAAAAACTGCATTTGCATAAATCATACTGCATTAAATTATGTGTGTAATTAATTAATTTGTTATGATATGTATTTGTTTGAAATTGTTTTATTGTATGAGAAATTAAATGCCTGATCCGGTAATGCTGTCCCCAGATTTTAGGGGAGTGTGATTGCAGGTATTTGGAAGATTAATTAGAAGTTACAGATGCAAACTGTAACATCCTCATTTCACTATTTGTACGCATTTATATATGTACATTATGAACACTTATGCACTGTATTTTATAAAACTCTATGAACATATTTTCTTAATGAAATTAATACAGTTCTACTCAGAAGATTTTTCTGAATTTCTAAATGTCTTCGTTTTTGCTGAAATTGATAGTTGACTAGACTGCTATGTCAGACAGCTGTCCAGGGTAAATTTTCAAGTATAGAATTTTGAACTCATTTATAACTTAAAAGAAAGGTAATAGAATATAGATTAAAAATATATACAGATAAAGAATTAAAATGCTTATTCAGAATTGTTAGGATTTTCTGAAAGTTAGAACTTTGAGGAATTATTACGGTAAAATTCTAAGACAGAAAATTTAGAGAAAATTCATAGGATATCTATAGAATTATCTAATAATTGTAATATACTTAGAATAATTATTAAAAATGTTTAACCAAGAAAAATTTAATTTAGAACCTTAACCAATCAAAAAGTGACAACTTAGGCTTTTCTAAGATCACTAAATTAAGCTAATTAGGCTTGGATTAAGAGATAAGTAAGACACTACCCCAAGGTTTTTGATAGTGAGGAATCCAATGGTGGTGTTATTTTCTTCAAATTCTAATTAGTTTGTAAGATAATTAACAGCCCTAAATTATTCTAGAAAATTCCATTAAATTACCTACAAATGTTGACTTTTGACCTTTTGGAAGGCAAGTCACTTGCTGCACTCCTTTGGCTGTCCAAGTGGATGGGGAAGCTTGGAGAACTGATCTCCCTTGGCCAATAGGGGCTGCTGGACGTGCAGGAGCTGCTGGATGTGAAGGAAACATCCAATTTGGTTAATTCTTGGTTTAATGAAGCAAATAACTTAAGAAAAAAGGCAAAAAGTCACAAAAGCTATTTTTCTCTCCAAAACAGAACCGTGAGCTTCCTTACCCAGCAGCTGCAGCTCTTGACTTCATTTCATCTTAACTTCATCATCTCATCCCAAATTAAGAAACCAAACCATCCAAACTTCCAAAACACAAAGCTTATTCGGCTAGTAGAGAAAGAATTGGAGAAAATCTCAAAAATTCCTACAAGACCAAGGAGTGAGGGAGAAAGGAATTCAAGGCTTTTTCTTCAATTAAAGAGTTTAAGGTAAGGATCTAGGCATTTAATTTCAATTAGAACCCTTGGAATTAGAAGAAAACATGTTGTAGGCTTAGATTAAAAATTTGAACTAGAATCATGAAAACTTGAAATTGATTTAGGGGTTTTGTGTTTTTGATGCTTGTGATTGCAATTCATGGATTGGAATGATGTTTGATTGAATTTTTAAGGTGTTGTAATGGTTGAAATTTGGTTTGTTGAATTTTGATTGAAATTGTGATTTGATTGAATTTTGGTTGGAATTGGAGTTTGTAGCTTTGGAAGAATTGTTGAGAATGGCTTGTAGACCATTCGGCCAGCCCTAAAATGCAAGGGATATTATGTGGAAATTTTTATAAAACCAAGGGCAAAATGGTCATTTTACATGTAGGGACACATTGGGTATTTTGGAAAAAGATTGAGGGCATTTTCGGAAATTATTAAAATACTAATGTTATAAGGTAAATTGCTTAATTTTTGTATTCTTGTATATTAATGTGTACAAATTATTTATTTAATTGTGATCATGAACATAATTCGTTGCATGAGTCTTTTTGGGGGATTTATAAAGATTCAAGTGAAAAATAATTGATGTTGGCTAACCGGGATTTCGGTAGCCATGAAAAGAAAGAAAAGAAAAGAAAAGAAAGAAAAGAAAAGAAAAGAAAGAAAAGAAAGAATTATGTTGACTAACCGGGACTGCGGTAGTCATGTGAAATGAAAATGATTGAGAAAGAATTATGTTGACTAACCGAGACTGCGGTAGTCATGAGAATTGAGTTGATCTATGAGAAATGATTTTGTTGACTAACCGAGACTGCGGTAGTCATGTGAAATGAATATGATTTGAGAATTGAATCTTTGGGGTGAGCAGAATAAGTTAGACAGGACTGTATAGTCTGTGATTATATAGTCTGTGGGGTGAGGGATATTGGCAATTCCACATGTGGCTGTAATCTGGACAGAGATGCTGCCGTGGTGGCCTTCCGGGTATCCTGACCTCCTAATTCTGTTTAGTTTATTCGCGTTTAGTAGGGGCTGATAGCTGAATTACAGATCGTAATGGTAGGCCAGTTTCTTACTAAACACTCAAAGGGGAAGTCTCCATGGAGCAGGGTCAAAACGAATTTGAGTCAAAAACTGCATTGCATAAATCATACTGCATTTAATTATGTGTGTAACTAATTAATTTGTTATGATATGTATTTGTTTGAAATTGTTTTAATTCTATGAGAAATTAAATGCCTGATCCTGTAATGCTGTCCCCAGATTCTAGGGGAGTGTGAATTGCAGGTGCTTGAAGATATAGTTATATGATGAAGATGCAGAAATTCCAGAGCATATAGGATGGGACTATTTTGGGTAGACAATAATTTGTAGTAGTTAGAATTATTTTGTAGCAGTGTTTATATAAATTTTAATGATGTAAATTACAGAACATATTTTGGATTGTAAGAGATCGTATCAGAACTTTGAAATAAATATATAAAATGAATTAAATAGTTAAATTATGTTTTATAAAAAAAAAAGGGGGTTACATTAGTGGTATCAGAGCTCTGGTTATGCATCTCTAGGACTTGCGAGTAGTGGGTCTATTAGGTGTTTTGCTGTGTTACCCTGATTAGAATTTTTGTTTGTTAAGAATATTATGGGAAAAAGGGTAGTAACTAGATCTGAAATTTTAAGACATGTAGAAATGAGAAGAGGAAGGCTAGTTATAAATCCTAGAGTTGAAACTAATAGTATAGCTGAGATTCTAAGAAAGGAAGGGATGGCAGAAAGGAAGAAAGGAAATCTTGATAGAGTTGTGAGGGTGCACACTCAGGACTCAATCGAGATGACTTTTCCCTCCTAATGCTAAATTTTAATATTGTTCAAGTTGGGTTATTTTCCATGTTACTTATATTGTGAATTTAAGACTTATAATCTTGAGTTAGTTGAGAAAGGAGATCTAAAGACCTGAGTTCGTAGATCAAGGTTGAGAATAGAGGTCCAAATATTTGAGTTTATAGGATAATAGTTGAGTTTGATAAAAGAAAGAAAACAAAGTTTTGAAGGTACCTTGATGTGTGGAATATAATGAGATGTTGAAAGTATGGTTATTGCCATATTGTTCTAATGGATGTTTTCATGTGTTTTGAAGGCTGAAACAGTGTATCGTAGTATAAATTTGTCACAGGATTGATATCTTAACTATTAGGACTTGAAATTTTGTGTTTTAGACATGAATTAGAACCAAAATAGTGCATTTTTCTGGTGCAGTAAATTAGCCTGCGGGTTTAATATGTTTAATTACATTCCCATGGTGTAAGTGATGATTTAAGACTTGTATAATTGAGGTTATCAAGGATCCATGTTGTAGGTCTTAGTTGGTAGGTATATATATATGAGAATTCTTGTTGGTCAAACCTTGATTAAGAAAGTAGAATAGGACCCAAATACTAAGTTAGTAGAAGTTGTCCTAAGAATATTTTTAGTTGAAAGAGTAAGTGATTGGAAGGCCTAAGGGTGTGTGTCTTGATGTTGGATATTGAACCCAAGTAAAAAAATAAAAAATAAATAAATAAATAAATAAATAAATTGGTAGTAGTGAATTGGAGTAATTTGAGGATGTTAATCATGTTTAACATGCCCTATACCTTGCTTGTTTCTGTGCCTACATCTAACCCAATCCTAACCTCTAAAATATGTTTGCATTATGTGATAACCATCAGAGATAGATCATTTGTTGTGAACTTGATTTGTTTGCCTTTAACTGACCTTGATGTGATATTAGGAATGGATTGGTTAGCAGCCAACCGTATTCTAATAGATTGTGTTTCTAAAACTTTAATTTTTCCTAAACTTGATGTTTCTAGACTTAAGCCTATCCAACCTAAGGAAATATTATTTAAAAGTGAAATTCAAAAATACATGTTATCATCTCTTGGAACTAAGGAGATAAAATTGAAATAGACTCTGTGCTAGTTGTAAATGAATATCCTGAAATTTTCCTGATGATGTTTCTGGTTTGCGTCCTGAAAGAGAATAGAATTTAGTATAGATTTGATGCCTGGTACTAGACCAATTTCTATGCAACCATATAGAATGTCATTATTGAAATTAATCGAGTTAAAGAAACAATTGGAAGAATTATTAGAAAAACAGTTTGTAAGGCCTAGTGTGTCCCTATGGTGAGCCTCAGTATTATTAGTTAAAAAGAAAGATGGAGGATCTAAGTTATGTATAGATTATAGACAATTAAATAAAGTAACTATAAAGAATAAATATCCTTTACCTAGAATAGATGATTTAATGGACCAACTTAGAGGAGCAACAATTTTCTCTAAAATAGATTTAAGGTCTGGGTACCAATAAATTACAGTAAAAAGGAGGATATACCCAAGACTGCTTTTAGGACTAGATATGGACATTATGAATATCAAGTGATGCCATTTGGAGTGACTAATGGCCCAGCAGTGTTGGATTATATGAATAGGGTGTTTGGACCATACTTAGATCATTTTGTAGTAGTATTTACAGATGATATATTAATATATTCTAAAAATAAAGAAGAACATGAAAATCATCTTAGAATAATATTAGAAATTTTAAAAGATAGAAAATTATATGCTAAATTGTCTAAGTGTGAATTTTGGTTGGAGGAAGTGAAAATTTTAGGACATTTAATTTCTAAAGATGAACTAAGTGTAGATTTTTCTAAGGTAGAAGCAGTTTTAGAATGGGAAAGGCCTAAGACAGTAACTGAGATTAGTAGTTCTTAAGATTTGATGGATATTATAGAAGATTGATTGAAGGATTTTCTAAGATAACTGAACCCTTAATAGAATTTTATTTGGAGTGAGAGTTGTGAGAAAATTTTCGAAGAATTGAAACATAAATTGACTACCTCACTAGTTTTAGTTTTACCCGACCTAAATGAATCCTATGAGGTATACTGTGATGTTTCATCTCTAGGGTTAAGATGTGTGTTGATATAAAATAAGAAAGTGGTAGCTTATGCATCTAGGCGGTTGAAATCACATGAGAGAAATTATCCTACTCATGATTTGGAGTTAGCAACTATAGTTTTTGCTTTGAAGATTTGGAGATATTATTTATATGGATCAAGATTTGATGTATATAGTGATCATAAGAGTTTAAAATATTTGTTTGGAAAAAAAAATGGAAAGGAGACAAAGAAGATGGATGGAGTTTATTAAAGATTATGATTTTCAGTTAATGTATCATTCAGGAAAAGCTAATGTAGTAGCAGATGCTTTAAGTAGGAAAATTGTACATATGTCAACTATGATGATTAAAGAATTAGAATTAATACAATAATTTAGAGATTTGAATTTGTGTACAGTTAGAGAAAAAGATAAAAATTCAATTAGGAAGGATTACTAATGATTTTTGGAAGAGATTAAGAAGAAACAAGATGTAGATATATTTATTCAAGAAAAGAAAGCATTAATAGGAACAAATAAAGTAAAAGAATTTAATGTAGGAATAGATGGAATTATTAGATTTAAAAATAGAATTTGTGTACCTAATAATCAAGAATTTAAGGAATTAATTTTGGAGGAAGGACACAAAAGTAAATGTAGTATTCATCCTAGAACAACAAAAATATATAAAGATTTAAAGGGAATGTTTTGGTGGTCTAGGATGAAGAGAGATGTAGCACAATATGTGGCTAGATGTTTAACATGTTAGAAAGCAAAGATTGAATATCAGAAACCCTTTGATCTGTTACATCCTTTAGAGATACCTATATGGAAACGGAATAGTATATCAATAGATTTTGTGGTAGGATTACCTAGAACACATAGGAATTTTGATACCATTTGAGTAATTGTAGATAGATTAACTAAATTAGTACATTTTGCTTTCAATAAATATTAGGTATTCTTTAGAAAAATTAGCTTAATTGTACTTAAAGGAAATAATTAGATTATCTGGAGTACCTACTAGTATAGAGTCTAATAAAGACCCTAGCTTTGTTTTTAAATTTTTGGAAAGATTTTCAGAACGCTTTAAGAAGTAAAATTTTATCTTAGTTTAGTATAACAC
Source organism: Pueraria montana var. lobata (assembly GCA_026413185.1). NCBI lineage: Eukaryota > Viridiplantae > Streptophyta > Magnoliopsida > Fabales > Fabaceae > Pueraria > Pueraria montana. Next base: position 76,717,787 of record CM048648.1, read on the forward strand.
CCTAAGATTGATGGTCAAACAGAAAGGACTATTCGGACATTAGAAGATCTCTTAAGAGCCTGTACATTAGAAGAGAAAGGAAAACCCAACATTTGAAACAAAGCCTATTAAGATTGAGGACAGAAGGATTAAGTACCTGAGAGGTAAAGAAATTTCTCTAGTTAAGGTTATTTGGGATGATATCAGAGGTGATGCTACGTGGGAGTTAGAGGAAAAAATGAAAGAAACATATCCTCATTTGTTTGTATAGTTATTTTGTTGTATAGTTGTATGGTTATATATTTGTATTAGAAATTTCGAGGACGAAATTTTTATTAGTAGGGGAGAATTGTAACATCCTCATTTCACTATTTGTACGCATTTATATATGTACATTATGAACACTTATGCACTGTATTTTATAAAACTCTATGAACATATTTTCTTAATGAAATTAATACAGTTCTACTCAGAAGATTTTTCTGAATTTCTAAATGTCTTCGTTTTTGCTGAAATTGATAGTTGACTGGACTGCTATGTCAGACAGCTGTCCAGGGTAAATTTTCAAGTATAGAATTTTGAACTCATTTATAACTTAAAAGAAAGGTAATAGAATATAGATTAAAAATATATACAGATAAAGAATTAAAATGCTTATTCAGAATTGTTAGGATTTTCTGAAAGTTAGAACTTTGAGGAATTATTACGGTAAAATTCTAAGACAGAAAATTTAGAGAAAATTCATAGGATATCTATAGAATTATCTAATAATTGTAATATACTTAGAATAATTATTAAAAATGTTTAACCAAGAAAAATTTAATTTAGAACCTTAACCAATCAAAAAGTGACAACTTAGGCTTTTCTAAGATCACTAAATTAAGCTAATTAGGCTTGGATTAAGAGATAAGTAAGACACTACCCCAAGGTTTTTGATAGTGAGGAATCCAATGGTGGTGTTATTTTCTTCAAATTCTAATTAGTTTGTAAGATAATTAACAGCCCTAAATTATTCTAGAAAATTCCATTAAATTACCTACAAATGTTGACTTTTGACCTTTTGGAAGGCAAGTCACTTGCTGCACTCCTTTGGCTGTCCAAGTGGATGGGGAAGCTTGGAGAACTGATCTCCCTTGGCCAATAGGGGCTGCTGGACGTGCAGGAGCTGCTGGATGTGAAGGAAACATCCAATTTGGTTAATTCTTGGTTTAATGAAGCAAATAACTTAAGAAAAAAGGCAAAAAGTCACAAAAGCTATTTTTCTCTCCAAAACAGAACCGTGAGCTTCCTTACCCAGCAGCTGCAGCTCTTGACTTCATTTCATCTTAACTTCATCATCTCATCCCAAATTAAGAAACCAAACCATCCAAACTTCCAAAACACAAAGCTTATTCGGCTAGTAGAGAAAGAATTGGAGAAAATCTCAAAAATTCCTACAAGACCAAGGAGTGAGGGAGAAAGGAATTCAAGGCTTTTTCTTCAATTAAAGAGTTCAAGGTAAGGATCTAGGCATTTAATTTCAATTAGAACCCTTGGAATTAGAAGAAAACATGTTGTAGGCTTAGATTAAAAATTTGAACTAGAATCATGAAAACTTGAAATTGATTTAGGGGTTTTGTGTTTTTGATGCTTGTGATTGCAATTCATGGATTGGAATGATGTTTGATTGAATTTTTAAGGTGTTGTAATGGTTGAAATTTGGTTTGTTGAATTTTGATTGAAATTGTGATTTGATTGAATTTTGGTTGGAATTGGAGTTTGTAGCTTTGGAAGAATTGTTGAGAATGGCTTGTAGACCATTCGGCCAGCCCTAAAATGCAAGGGATATTATGTGGAAATTTTTATAAAACCAAGGGCAAAATGGTCATTTTACATGTAGGGACACATTGGGTATTTTGGAAAAAGATTGAGGGCATTTTCGGAAATTATTAAAATACTAATGTTATAAGGTAAATTGCTTAATTTTTGTATTCTTGTATATTAATGTGTACAAATTATTTATTTAATTGTGATCATGAACATAATTCGTTGCATGAGTCTTTTTGGGGGATTTATAAAGATTCAAGTGAAAAATAATTGATGTTGGCTAACCGGGATTTCGGTAGCCATGAAAAGAAAGAAAAGAAAAGAAAAGAAAGAAAAGAAAAGAAAAGAAAGAAAAGAAAGAATTATGTTGACTAACCGGGACTGCGGTAGTCATGTGAAATGAAAATGATTGAGAAAGAATTATGTTGACTAACCGAGACTGCGGTAGTCATGAGAATTGAGTTGATCTATGAGAAATGATTTTGTTGACTAACCGAGACTGCGGTAGTCATGTGAAATGAATATGATTTGAGAATTGAATCTTTGGGGTGAGCAGAATAAGTTAGACAGGACTGTATAGTCTGTGATTATATAGTCTGTGGGGTGAGGGATATTGGCAATTCCACATGTGGCTGTAATCTGGACAGAGATGCTGCCGTGGTGGCCTTCCGGGTATCCTGACCTCCTAATTCTGTTTAGTTTATTCGCGTTTAGTAGGGGCTGATAGCTGAATTACAGATCGTAATGGTAGGCCAGTTTCTTACTAAACACTCAAAGGGGAAGTCTCCATGGAGCAGGGTCAAAACGAATTTGAGTCAAAAACTGCATTGCATAAATCATACTGCATTTAATTATGTGTGTAACTAATTAATTTGTTATGATATGTATTTGTTTGAAATTGTTTTAATTCTATGAGAAATTAAATGCCTGATCCTGTAATGCTGTCCCCAGATTCTAGGGGAGTGTGAATTGCAGGTGCTTGAAGATATAGTTATATGATGAAGATGCAGAAATTCCAGAGCATATAGGATGGGACTATTTTGGGTAGACAATAATTTGTAGTAGTTAGAATTATTTTGTAGCAGTGTTTATATAAATTTTAATGATGTAAATTACAGAACATATTTTGGATTGTAAGAGATCGTATCAGAACTTTGAAATAAATATATAAAATGAATTAAATAGTTAAATTATGTTTTATAAAAAAAAAAGGGGGTTACACAAACATGTTCCAGAGCTATAGGAATAGGGGTTTTTGGCTTTAGATACTTTTGTATTAATTAGAAATAATTTGGTAGTAGTATTTTCTGTAAATTTTAATAATGTAAATTATAATGACAAACTTTAAACTTAATGGAGTGTATTTATTTTATTTGTAAATTTCGTGTTTATGGATTTTAGATAGAAATTAATTAATTAGAAAGGGGGTTATAAACTTTGTGATCAAAAACTAATAAAGGAAACTATTAATGTGATTGCTATCTTTTTAATGTGATTGGTAATTATCGTAGAAATATTAAAATTTCGCGATATGTTTGGGAGGTGAAATAATAAAAAGATTGAATTTTTTTGTGAAATCTAAAAAGATCATTCCCTTCCAAATTGGCATAAAATGAGAGAAGTCCTAAAAAAATTTCAGGATATCTCGTTTAAGTTTATTAAAAATACATATCTCCTCTCATTAATAGTGGAAATTATTTTAAACGTTGTGCTAAAAAACTAATAAAGGAAACTATTAATGTGACTGTTATCCTTTTAATGTGATTGTTAACTGTTGTAGAAATATCAAATTTTCACGATATGTTTGGGAGGTGAAATAATAAAAAAATTATATTTTTATTTGTGAGTTCTAAAAAGATCATTCCCTTCCAAATTGGCATAAAATGAGAGAAGACCTAAAAAAAATTTCAGGATATCTCGTTTAATTTTATTAAAAATACATATCTCCTCTCATTAATATTGGATATTATTATAAACTTTGCAATAAAAAACTAATAAAGGAAACTATTAATGTGATTGTTATCTTTTTAATGTGATTGGTAATTGTCGTAGAAATATGAAAATTTCATGATCTGTTTGGGAGGTGAAATAATAAAAAGAGTATAATTTTGTTTAATTTATCAGGATATTTTGTTTAATTTTATTAGAAATACATATCTCCCCTCATTAATAATGGAAATTATTAGAAACGTTGTGATAAAAAACTAATAAAGGAAACTATTAATGTGATTGTTATATTTTTAATGTGATTGGTAATTGTCGTAGAAATATCAAAACTTAACGATATGTTTGGGAGGTGAAATAATAAAAAGATTATAATTTTTTTTTGTGGTATCTAAAAAGATCATTCCCTTCCAAATTGGCATAAAATGAGAGAAGACCTAAAAATATTTCACGGTATCTCGTTTTATTTTATTAAAAATACATATCTCCTCTCATTAATAATGGAAATTATTATGAATGTGTGATAAAAAAACTAATAAAGGAAACTATTAATGTGATTGGTATCTTTTTAATGTGATTGGTAATTGTCGTAGAAATATCAAAATTTCACGATATGTTTGGGAGGTGAAATAATAAAAAGATTATAATTTTTTTTGTGAGATCTATAAAGATCATTCCATTCCAAATTGGCAGAAAATGAGAGAGGACCTAAAAAAATTTCAGAATATTTCGTTTAATTTTATTAAAATACATATCTCCCCTCATTAATAATAGAAATTATTATAAACGTTGTGGTAAAAAACTAAAAGGAAACTATTAATGTGAATGTTATGTTTTTAATGTTATTGGTAATTGTCGTAGAAATATCAAAATTTCACGATATGTTTGGGAGGTGAAATAATAAAAAGATTATATTTTTTTTTGTGAGATCTAAAAGATCATTCCCTTCCAAATTGGCATAAAATGAGAGAAGACCTAAAAAAATTTAAGGATATCTCGTTTAAGTTTATTAAAAATACATATCTCCTCTCATTAATAGTGGAAATTATTATAAACGTTGTGATAAAAAAAACTAATAAAGGAAACTATTAATGTGATTGTTATCTTTTTAATGTGATTGGTAATTGTCGTAGAAATATCAAAATTTCACGATATGTTTGGGAGGGGAAATAATAAAAAGATTATATTTTTTTTTTGAGATCTAAAAAGATCATTCCCTTCCAAATTGGCATAAAATCAGAGAAGACCTAAAAAACTTTCAGGGTATCTCGTTTTATTTTATTAAAAATACATATCTCCTCTCATTAATAATGGAAATTATTATGAACGTTGTGATAAAAAACTAATAAAGGAAACTATTAATGTGAATGTTATGTTTTTAATGTGATTGGTAATTGTCGTAGAAATATCAAAATTTCACGATATGTTTGGGAGGTGAAATCATAAAAAGATTATATTTTTTTTGTGAGATCTAAAAGATCTTTCCCTTCCAAATCGGCATAAAATGAGAGAAGACCTAAAAAAATTTAAGGATATCTCGTTTAAGTTTATTAAAAATACATATCTGCTCTCATTAATAGTGGAAATTATTATAAACGTTGTGATAAAAAAACTAATAAAGGAAACTATTAATGTGATTGTTATCTTTTTAATGTGATTGGTAATTGTCGTAGAAATATCAAAATTTCATGATATGTCTGGGAGGTGAAATAATAAAAAGAGTATAATTTTTTTTGTGAGATCTATAAAGATCATTCCCTTCCAAATTGGCATAAAATGATAGAAGACCTAATAAAATTTCAGGATATCTCGTTTAATTTTATTTAAAATACATGTCTCCTCTCATTAATAATGGAAATTATTATAAACGTTGTGATAAAAAACTAATAAAGGAAACTATTAATGCGATTGTTATCTTTTTAATGTTATTGGTAATTGTCGTAGAAATATCAAAATTAAACGATATGTTTGGGAGGTGAAATAATAAAAAGATTATAATTTTTTTTTTGTGAGATCTAAAAAGATCATTCCCTTCCAAATTGGCATAAAATGAGAGAGGACCTAAAAAAATTTCAGAATATTTCGTTTAATTTTATTAAAAATACATATCTCCCCTCATTAATAATGGAAATTATTATAAACGTTGTGATAAAAAAAACTAATAAAGGAAACTATTAATGTGATTGTTATCTTTTTAATGTGATTGGTAATTGACGTAGAAATATCAAAATTTCACGATATGTTTGGGAGGTGAAATAATAAAAAGATTATAATTTTTTTTTGTGGGATCTAAAAAGATCATTCCCTTCCAAATTGGCATAAAATGAGAGAAGAGCTAAAAAAACTTTCAGGGTATCTCGTTTTATTTTATTAAAAATACATATCTCCTCTCATTAATAATGGAAATTATTATGAACGTTGTGATAAAAAAGTAATCAAGGAAACTATTAATGTGATTGTTATCTTTTTAATGTGATTGGTAATTTTAGTAGAAATATCAAAATTTAACAATATGTTTGCGAGGTGAAATAATAAAAAGATTATAATTTTGTTTTGTGAGATCTAAAAAGATTATTCCCTTCCAAATTGGCATAAAATGAGAGATGACCTAAAAAACTTTCAGGGTATCTCATTTTATTTTATTAAAAATACATATCTCCTCTCATTAATAATGAAAATTATTATGAACGTTGTGATAAAAAACTAATAAAGGAAACTATTAATGTGAATGTTATGTTTTTAATGTGATTGGTAATTGTCGTAGAAATATCAAAATTTCACGATATGTTTGGGAGGTGAAATCATAAAAAGATTACATTTTTATTTGTGAGTTCTAAAAACATGATTCCCTTCCAAATTGGCATAAAATGAGAGAGGACCTAAAAAAATATCAGGATATCTCGTTTAATTTTATTTAAAATACATATCTCCTCTCATTAATAATGGAAATTATTATAAACATTGTGATAAAAAACTAATAAAGGAAACTATTAATGCGATTGTTATCTTTTTAATGTTATTGGTAATTGTCGTAGAAATATCAAAATTAAACGATCTGTTTGGGAGGTGAAATAATAAAAAGATTATAATTTTTTTTGTGAGATCTAAAAAGATCATTCCCTTCCATATTGGCATAAAATGAGACAAGACCTAAAAAAATTTCAGGATATCTCGTTTAATATTATTAAAAATACATGTCTCCTCTCATTAATAATGGAAATTATTATAAACGTTTTGATAAAAAAACTAATAAAGGAAACTATTAATGTGATTGTTATCTTTTTAATGTTATTGGTAATTGTCGTAGAAATATCAAAATTTAACGATATGTTTGGGAGGTGAAATAATAAAAAGATTATAATTTTTTTTTGTGATATCTAAAAGATCATTCCCTTCCAAATCAGCATAAAATGAGAGAAGACCTAAAAAAATTTCAGGATATCTCGTTTAAGTTTATTAAAAATACATATCTCCTCTCATTAATAGTGGAAATTATTATAAACGTTGTGATAAAAAAACTAATAAAGGAAACTATTAATGTTATTATTATCTTTTTAATGTGATTGGTAATTGTCGTAGAAATATCAAAATTTTACGATATGTTTGGGAAGTGAAATAATAAAAAGATTATAATTTTTTTTTGTGAGTTCTAAAAACATGATTCCTGTAACCCCTTTTTTTTTTTTTAATTACTTAATTTCTATATAAAATCCATAAACACGAAATTTTACAAATAAAATAAATACGTTACATTAAGTTTAAAGTTTGTCTTTATAATTTACATTATTAAAATTTACAGAAAATACTATTACAAAATTATTTCTAATTAATACAAAAGTATCTAAAGCCAAAAACCCCTATTCCTATAGCTCTGGAGTATGTCTGCATCTGTGACTTCTAATTAATCCTCCAAATACCTGTAATCACACTCCCCTAGAATCTGGGGACAGCATTACCGGATCAGGCATTTAATTTCTCATACAATAAAACAATTTCAAACAAATACATATCATAACAAATTAATTTGTAACACACATAATTAAATGCAGTATGATTTATGCAAATGCAGTTTTGACTCAAAATCATTTTTGACTCTGCTCCATGGAGACTTCCCCTTTGAGTGTTTAGTAAGTAACTGGCCTACCATTACGTACTGTAATTCAGCTATCAGCCCCTACTAAACGCGAATAAGCTAAACAGAATTAGGAGATCAGGATACCCAGGAAGGCTACCACGACCGCAACTCAGTCCAGTTTCCAGCCACATGTGGAATTGCCAATATCCCTCACCCCACAGACTATATAATCACAGATTATACGGTCCTGTCTAACAAATTCTACTCACCCCAAAAATCCTTTCTCAATCATTTGCATTTCACATGACTACCGTAATCTCGGTTAGTCAACAATTCATTTCTCAATCAGTTTCATTTCACATGACTACCGCAGTCCCGGTTAGTCAACATAATTCTTTCTCATTTGATACTTTTATAAATCCCCCAAAAAGACTCATGCTAATGAATTTTGTTCATGATCACAATCAAATAAATAATTTGTACACATTAACATACAAGGATACAAAAATTTAAGCAATTTACATTATAACATTAGTATTTTTAATAATTTCCGAAAATGCCCTCAATCTTTTTCCAAAATACCCAATGTGTCCCTACATGTAAAATGACCATTTTGCCCTTGTTTTTTAAAAAAATTCCACATAATATCCCTTGCATTTAGGGCTGGCCGAATGGTCTACAAGCCATTCTCAACAATTCTTCCAAAGCTACAAACTCCAATTCCAACCAAAATTCAATCAAATCACAAATTCAATCAAAATTCAACAAACCAAATTTCAACCATTACAACACCTTAAAAATTCAATCAAACATCATTCCAATCCATGAATTTCAATCACAAGCATCAAAAACACAAAACCCCTAAATCAATTTCAAGTTTTCATGATTCTAGGTCAAAATTTTAGTCTAACCCTACAACATGTTTTCTTCTAATTCCAAGGGTTCTAATTGAAATTAAATGCCTAGATCCTTACCTTAGACTCTTTAATTGAAGAAAAAGCCTTGAATTCCTTTCTCCCTCACTCCTTGGTCTTGTAGGAATTTTTTGAGATTTTCTCCAATTTCTTTCTCTACTAGCCGAATTATGTGAGGTAGGGTGAAGTTTGGATGGTTTGATTTCTTAATTTGGGATGAGATGATGGGTTTAAGATGTAAAGAAAATTGAAACTGCAGCTGCTGGCTTTGGAGACTCACGGTTCTGTTTTGGGAAAAATACTAGCTTTTGTGACTTTTTGTTTTGTGTTGATTTCTTAAGCTTTAACTAAAAATTTTCTCTACCATATTTAATAAAAGCCTCACGTCCAGCTGCAGTTAGTGGGGCAGCCAAATGGCCAGACTTCTCAGCACACTTGGATGTGCCAAATGGGTGCCTTAGGTGACTAGCCAACTTGCTTCCTCAAAAGTCAAAATTCTAGAATTTTGTAGATTTTTCTTCACTCAATTTTTTTTTCACACGTACAGCTGCTGCTGCTGCCTTGTTCCAATAGCAGCCAATTTGGACAAAAATCACAATCTGCAGCCCTTTGGACAGCCAAATTAGTTCCCAACGTTGGGTGCTAATACCTTGGTCAATGGGTCAAAAATTGTAGGCTAGTTTAGAGTTTTCTAGATTATTTTTAGGGTTTTAATTATCTTACAAACTAATTAGAATTTAAAGAAAATAACACCACCATTGGATTCCTCACTATCAAAAACCTTGGAGTAGTGTCTTACTTATCTCTTAATCCAAGCCTAATTAGCTTAATTTAGTGACATTAGAAAAGCCTAAGTTGTCACTTTTTGATTGGTTAAGGTTCTAAATTAAAATTTTCTTGGTTAAACATTTTTAATAATTATTCTAAGTATATTACAATTATTAGATAATTCTATAGATGCCCTACAAATTTTCTCTAAATTTTCTGTCTTAGAATTTTACCGTAATAATTTCTCAAAGTTCTAACTTTTAGAAAATCTTAACAATTATGAATAAGCATTTTAATTCTTTATCTGTATATATTTTTAATCTATATTCTATTACCTTTCTTTTAAGTTATAATTGAGTTCAAAATTCTATACTTGAAAATTTATCCTGGACAGCTGTCTGACATAGCAGTCCCGTCAACTATCAATTTTAGCAAAAACAAAGACATTTGTAAATTCAGAAAATTCTTCTGAGTAGAACTGTATTAATTTCATTAAGAAAATATGTTCATAAAGTTTCTATAAAATACAGTGCTAATGTGTTCATAATGTACATATATAAGTGCGTACAAATAGTAAAATGAGGATGTTACAATTCTCCCCTACTAATAAAAATTTCGTCCTCGAAATTTCTAATACAAATATACAACCATACAACTATACAGCTAAAAAAAAACTATACAAACAAATGAGGATATGCTTCTCGCATTCTCTCCTCTAACACCCATGTAGCATCACCTCTGATATCATCCCAAATAACCTTAACCAGAGAAATTTCTTTACCTCTCAGGTACTTAATCCTTCTGTCCTCAATCTTAACAGGCTTTGTTTCAAATGTTAGGTTTTCCTTTACCTGTATTTGATCAGGTTCAATGACATGTGAAGGATCTGGGATGTACTGTCTTAGTTGTGACACATGGAACACATCATGGAGGTTTGACAAAAAGGGTGGTAAGGCTATTTGATAGGCCATAGGTCCAATTTTTCTGAGAATTTGGTAAGGTCCTATAAATTTAGGAGTTAGTTTCTTAGACTTTATTGCTCTGCCAACCCCAGTTGTTGGTGTGACTTTCAAAAAGACATGTTCACTTTCTTGAAATTCCAAAGGTTTTCTTCTTTTATCTGCATAATTTTTCTGTCTACTCTGTGCAGTTTTCATTTTCTCCTGAATAAATTTTACTTTCTCAGTGGTTTGCTGAATAATGTCTGGCCCTATCAAAAGATTCTCACCATCCTGATACCATACCAAAGGTGTCCTACATTTCCTACCATACAATGCTTCATAGGGAGCCATACCTATACTAGAATGATAACTATTATTATATGTAAATTCTACTAGAGGTAATATATCTTCCCAATTCCCTTTCTCTTCTAATGTACAAGCTCTCAAAAGATCTTCTAATGATTGAATGGTTCTTTCTGTTTGGCCATCTGTCTGAGGGTGGTATGCTGAACTAAGATGTAATCTACTTCCTAAGGCTTTCTGAAATTCCCTCCAAAATTTAGAAACAAATCTAGGATCTCTATCTGATACTATACTAGTAGGTACCCCATGTAATTTAACTATTTCTTTTATATACAATTGAGCTAATCTTTCTAAAGAATACCTAATATTTATTGGAAGAAAATGTGCTGATTTAGTTAATCTATCTACAATTACCCAAATAGAATCACAATTTTTATTAGTTCTAGGTAATCCTACTACAAAATCCATTGATATACTATCCCATTTCCACACAGGTATTTCTAAAGGTTGTAACATGCCAGAGGGTTTCTGATGTTCAATTTTTGCTTTTTGACAAGTTAAGCATCTAGCTACATATTCTGTTACCTCTTTCTTCATCTTAGGCCACCAAAACATTTCTTTTAAATCTTTGTACATTTTTGTAGTTCCAGGGTGAATACTCAATTTGCTTTTATGTCCTTCTTCTAAAATTAATTCTTTTAATTCTTGGTTATTAGGTACACAAATTCTATTTTTAAATCTAATAATTCCATCTGTTCCCAAATTAAATTCTTTTACTTTATCTGTTCCTATTAAAGCTTTCTTTTCTTGAATGAATGTATCTACATCTTGTTTCTTCCTAATATCTTCCAAAAAATCATTAGCAATGGTAATCCTTCCTAATTGAATTTTATCTTTTTCTCTAACTGTACACAAGTTCAAATCTCTAAATTGTTCTATTAATTCTAATTCTTTAATCATCATAGTTGACACATGTACAATTTTCCTACTTAAGGCATCTGCTACTACATTAGCTTTTCCTGGATGATACATTAATTGAAAATCATAGTCTTTAATAAACTCCATCCATCTTCTTTGTCTCATGTTAAGTTCCTTTTGATCAAACAAATATTTTAAACTCTTATGGTCACTATACACATTAAATTTAGACCCATACAAATAATGTCTCCAAATTTTCAAAGCAAACACTATGGCAGCTAATTCTAAATCATGTGTAGGATAATTTCTCTCATGTGGTCTCAACTGCCTAGACACATATGCTACCACTTTCCTATTCTGCATTAACACACATCCTAACCCTTGATAAGAAGCATCACAATATACATCATAAGGTTCATTTGGGTCAGGTAAAATTAAAACTGGTGAGGTAGTCAATTTATCTTTCAACTCTTGAAAACTTTTCTCACAACTTTCACTCCACACAAAAGGTTGGTTTTTCCTAGTTAATTCAGTTAATGGTCCAGCTATCTTAGAAAACCCTTCAATAAATCTTCTATAATACCCAGCTAATCCTAAGAAACTCCTAATCTCAGTTACTGTTTTAGGTCTCTCCCATTCCAAAACCGCTTCTACCTTAGAAGGATCTACACTTATTCCCTCTTTAGAAATTACATGCCCCAAAAATTTTACTTCCTCTAACCAAAATTCACATTTAGACATTTTTGCAAATAATTTTCTATCTTTTAAAGTTTCTAATATTATTCTGAGATGATTTTCATGTTCTTCTTTATTTTTAGAATATATTAATATGTCATCTATAAATACTACTACAAAATTATCTAAATATTGTCTAAACACTCTATTCATATAATCCATAAACACGGCTGGTGCATTAGTTACTCCAAATGGCATCACTTGATATTCATAATGTCCATATCTAGTCCGAAAGGCAGTCTTGGGTATGTCTTCCTTTTTAACTCTAATTTGATGGTACCCAGACCTTAAATCTATTTTAGAAAAAATTGTTGCTCCCCTAAGTTGATCCATTAAATCATCTATTCTAGGTAAAGGATATTTATTCTTTATAGTTACTTTATTTAATTGTCTATAATCTATACATAACCTAGATCCCCCATCTTTCTTTTTAACTAATAACACTGGGGCTCCCCATGGTGACACACTAGGTCTTATAAATTGTTTTTCTAGCAACTCTTCCAATTGTTTCTTTAATTCAGTTAATTCCAATGGTGCCATTCTATAGGGTTGCATAGAGATTGGTCTAGTACCAGGCATCAAGTCAATGCTAAATTCTATCTCTCTCTCAGGAGGTAAACCAGGAACATCATCAGGAAAAACTTCAGGATACTCATTTACAACTAGCACAGAGTCAATTTCAATTTTATCTTCTTTAGTTCTAAGAGATGATAACATGTATTTTTGAATTTCACTTTTAAATGATATTTCTTTGGGTTGGACAGGTTTAAGTCTAGAAACATCAAGTTCAGGGAAAATCACAGATTTAGAGGCACAGTCTATTAGAATATGGTTGGCTGCTAACCAATCCATTCCTAATATCACATCAAGGCTAGTCAAAGGCAAACAAATCAAATTCACAACAAATGGTCTATCTCTGATGGTTATCATACAATTCAAACATATTTGAGAGGTTAGGATTGGTTTAGATGTAGGCACAGAAACAAGCAAGGTATAGGGTAATGGTGACACAACTAAGCTCAGATTCTCAACACAGTCATCAGATATAAATGAATGGGTAGCACCTGAATCAAATAACACAGTCAAGGACTTACCTTTCATTTGACCCTTGTCCTGAATAAGATCTGCAGACCGTGAAGCCTCAGTACCACTCAAGGTAAATACTCTTCCACTAGCTGTAGGTTTCTGGGTCTGTAAAGTTCTACCAGCTTGATCCCTTCTGGGTGCATAACAATCCCTAGATACATGACCTGGTTTTCCACAGTTGAAGCAAATAGGACCAGTTATAGGACAATCCTTTGCCATGTGTCCCTTTCCACACTTCCAGCATTTAACTACCAAATGAGATCCTTGAAAATTTCCAGCCCCACCTACTCCTCCCATTGGTCTAGAACCACCTGTACCTACTCCTCCTCCAAAGCGCCCTGGTGGTGGTCTACTGTATGGTCTCTGAGGCTGAATATTCTTCCCTTTCATCATAGGACCTCCCCTTCCAAAACTACTCCTACTTGCATATCCCGCCATTTTGGATCTTTGCTCCCTTTTCATATCTTCAATTACTTTGCACTGATCCATTAATTCAGGGAACTCAGTAATCCTCAATGGAACTATGGCTTCCTTAATCTCATATCTCAAGCCCTTTTCATACCTCCTGCACTTCCATTCTTCATTTTCAGTGATCTGCAAGTATTTAGAATATTTGGCCAAAGATTCAAATTTAGAAGTATATTCAAGAATACTCATACTTCCCTGAGTCAAACTGATAAACTCTTCCTCTTTGGCTTGTCTCACACTCTCTGGAAAATATTTTTCAAGGAACAAGGTCTTGAAGATATCCCAGGTGATCACTTCTCCCCTGTTCTCCCACATCCTCTGGGTAGCTTTCCACCACAACCTAGCATCACCCAGTAACTGAAAGGCTGCATATGTCACCCTTCTCTCATCAGGACACTCCATAGCCACAAAAATATCCTCCAGATTCTGAATCCACTCTTCAGCTTTCTCTGGATCATACTCTCCCTTAAAGTAAGGTGGATCATGTCTCTTAAAATCTGTTAAAGTGGTCCTGTCAACAAGTGGAGGTGGATGCTGAGCTAGTGTCTGATTAGCCAACATCTCAGTCTGCTGAGTTACTGCATTAGCCATATCCCTCATGGCTCTGGCCATCTCAGCTATATTATCATTTCCAACTGTGGGATTTGCAGCTGGTCTTCCTCTTCCTCTTCCTCTTCCTCTTCCTGACATCTCTACCTGTCTAAAAAGAAAAAAATAGTCTTTGATCCAGTTACTACCCTTGTTCCTATAACATTCCTAACAAACAATTAAGCAACCAATTCATAGAAAACAACCAATTTCAATCAAAGTAACACAGCAAAATACATAACAGACCAATTACTCACAAATCCTAGAGATGCATAACCAGAGCTCTGATACCACTAATGTAACCCCTTTTTTTTTTTTTTAATTACTTAATTTCTATATAAAATCCATAAACACGAAATTTTACAAATAAAATAAATACGTTACATTAAGTTTAAAGTTTGTCTTTATAATTTACATTATTAAAATTTACAGAAAATACTATTACAAAATTATTTCTAATTAATACAAAAGTATCTAAAGCCAAAAACCCCTATTCCTATAGCTCTGGAGTATGTCTGCATCTGTGACTTCTAATTAATCCTCCAAATACCTGCAATCACACTCCCCTAGAATCTGGGGACAGCATTACCGGATCAGGCATTTAATTTCTCATACAATAAAACAATTTCAAACAAATACATATCATAACAAATTAATTTGTAACACACATAATTAAATGCAGTATGATTTATGCAAATGCAGTTTTGACTCAAAATCATTTTTGACTCTGCTCCATGGAGACTTCCCCTTTGAGTGTTTAGTAAGTAACTGGCCTACCATTACGTACTGTAATTCAGCTATCAGCCCCTACTAAACGCGAATAAGCTAAACAGAATTAGGAGATCAGGATACCCAGGAAGGCTACCACGATCGCAACTCAGTCCAGTTTCCAGCCACATGTGGAATTGCCAATATCCCTCACCCCACAGACTATATAATCACAGATTATACGGTCCTGTCTAACAAATTCTACTCACCCCAAAAATCCTTTCTCAATCATTTGCATTTCACATGACTACCGTAATCTCGGTTAGTCAACAATTCATTTCTCAATCAGTTTCATTTCACATGACTACCGCAGTCCCGGTTAGTCAACATAATTCTTTCTCATTTGATACTTTTATAAATCCCCCAAAAAGACTCATGCTAATGAATTTTGTTCATGATCACAATCAAATAAATAATTTGTACACATTAACATACAAGGATACAAAAATTTAAGCAATTTACATTATAACATTAGTATTTTTAATAATTTCCGAAAATGCCCTCAATCTTTTTCCAAAATACCCAATGTGTCCCTACATGTAAAATGACCATTTTGCCCTTGTTTTTTAAAAAAATTCCACATAATATCCCTTGCATTTAGGGCTGGCCGAATGGTCTACAAGCCATTCTCAACAATTCTTCCAAAGCTACAAACTCCAATTCCAACCAAAATTCAATCAAATCACAAATTCAATCAAAATTCAACAAACCAAATTTCAACCATTACAACACCTTAAAAATTCAATCAAACATCATTCCAATCCATGAATTTCAATCACAAGCATCAAAAACACAAAACCCCTAAATCAATTTCAAGTTTTCATGATTCTAGGTCAAAATTTTAATCTAACCCTACAACATGTTTTCTTCTAATTCCAAGGGTTCTAATTGAAATTAAATGCCTAGATCCTTACCTTAGACTCTTTAATTGAAGAAAAAGCCTTGAATTCCTTTCTCCCTCACTCCTTGGTCTTGTAGGAATTTTTTGAGATTTTCTCCAATTTCTTTCTCTACTAGCCGAATTATGTGAGGTAGGGTGAAGTTTGGATGGTTTGATTTCTTAATTTGGGATGAGATGATGGGTTTAAGATGTAAAGAAAATTGAAACTGCAGCTGCTGGCTTTGGAGACTCACGGTTCTGTTTTGGGAAAAATACTAGCTTTTGTGACTTTTTGTTTTGTGTTGATTTCTTAAGCTTTAACTAAAAATTTTCTCTACCATATTTAATAAAAGCCTCACGTCCAGCTGCAGTTAGTGGGGCAGCCAAATGGCCAGACTTCTCAGCACACTTGGATGTGCCAAATGGGTGCCTTAGGTGACTAGCCAACTTGCTTCCTCAAAAGTCAAAATTCTAGAATTTTGTAGATTTTTCTTCACTCAATTTTTTTTTCACACGTACAGCTGCTGCTGCTGCCTTGTTCCAATAGCAGCCAATTTGGACAAAAATCACAATCTGCAGCCCTTTGGACAGCCAAATTAGTTCCCAACGTTGGGTGCTAATACCTTGGTCAATGGGTCAAAAATTGTAGGCTAGTTTAGAGTTTTCTAGATTATTTTTAGGGTTTTAATTATCTTACAAACTAATTAGAATTTAAAGAAAATAACACCACCATTGGATTCCTCACTATCAAAAACCTTGGAGTAGTGTCTTACTTATCTCTTAATCCAAGCCTAATTAGCTTAATTTAGTGACATTAGAAAAGCCTAAGTTGTCACTTTTTGATTGGTTAAGGTTCTAAATTAAAATTTTCTTGGTTAAACATTTTTAATAATTATTCTAAGTATATTACAATTATTAGATAATTCTATAGATGCCCTACAAATTTTCTCTAAATTTTCTGTCTTAGAATTTTACCGTAATAATTTCTCAAAGTTCTAACTTTTAGAAAATCTTAACAATTATGAATAAGCATTTTAATTCTTTATCTGTATATATTTTTAATCTATATTCTATTACCTTTCTTTTAAGTTATAATTGAGTTCAAAATTCTATACTTGAAAATTTATCCTGGACAGCTGTCTGGCATAGCAGTCCCGTCAACTATCAATTTTAGCAAAAACAAAGACATTTGTAAATTCAGAAAATTCTTCTGAGTAGAACTGTATTAATTTCATTAAGAAAATATGTTCATAAAGTTTCTATAAAATACAGTGCTAATGTGTTCATAATGTACATATATAAGTGCGTACAAATAGTAAAATGAGGATGTTACAATTCCCTTCCAAATCGGCATAAAATGATAGAAGACCTAAAAAAATTTCAGGATATCTCGTTTAATTTTATTAAAAATACAAATCTCCTCTCATTAATATTGGAAATTATTATAAACTTTGCGATAAAAAACTAATAAAGGAAACTATTAATGTGATTGTTATCTTTTTAATGTGATTGGTAATTGTCGTAGAAATATCAAAATTTAACGATATGTTTGGGAGGTGAAATAATAAAAAGATTATAATTTTATTTGTGAGTTCTAAAAACATCATTTGTAACCCCCCTTCTTATTAATTAATTTCCATCTAAAATCCATAAAATGAATTTACCATTAAAATAAATACATTCCATTAAAATTTAAAGTTTGTCATTATAATTTACATTATTAAAATTTACAGGAAATGCTACTACCAATTTATTTCTAATTAATACAAAAGTATCTAAAGCCAAAAACACCCATTCCTATAGCTCTGGAAAATATCTGCATCTTTAACTTCTAATTAATCTTCAAAATACCTGCAATTCACACTCCCCTAGAATCTAGAATCCTTAGTCTGATGGAGAAACCTTTGAATCCCTTTTCTCCCTTTCTCCTTTGTCTTGAAATTTTAGGATTTATGAGCTCTCACTCAATGAAATCAAAATTCAATCGGTAGGTTTTGAAGCTCTAGTCTCCCTCTATGATATATGCAAGATTAATCGGTAGAAACTTTGATTTGGAGGCTCAAATATTAGAGAGATGCAAAATATCTAGAGAGAAGAAGAGAGACAGCAGAGACCATGCAGGAGAATGAAGAAAAGTTTTGGAAGAAAGAAGCTTGTTCACGTATATATTTGGGTAAAATTTCATATTTTGCTATTTGCAGCCTCCCTTCCTCTAAGGACACCCCCTTCTCTTATTTTTTTTTTTCTACAACTTACGGAACTTACGTAAAAGTCTAAAAAAAATTCACAATAACACTATGAATTTAAATTTAATTTCCTTTTTCGGTTTTTATCAAGCACTTAATATACGTTACGAAAAATCACAGTGTTACAATTCTCCCCAACAAGAAAATTTTCTAATTAAATCTCTCACTATCATACTTATTGAGTTGTAATTTTCGGGATGTTACAATACTCCCCTCCTTTTAGGAATTTCGTCCCTGAAATTCATTGAGTGTAGGGTTAAGCTAAGCTAGGACTATAATCATCTTTGCCTACTCTCAAGCCAATCTATTTTTCTATAGCTAGTCTTAGACTTCTGCCATAAGGAAGTGTTCCTCTTAAGGGGCTCGTTTCTAACTTACTATCTCTTTCTCCAACACAAAGCATAGATAAGGTTCATTCTCAAAGGGTATATATGGTCTTCATCTAAGCAGATTCACTCTCAAGGCTATAGGCTCACTAACATAAAGTGGATTCGATAGAAATCTATCTAAGCTACTAGGTAGATAATATAGCTATCTTCAAGGCAATACCTAAATCTACTCAACATTGAAGATTTAGAGTTAATTTATCCTATATAAGTTGTAGGTAAACTACTAGGTAGACCTCTAGGTCAAGAACAAGTCTTTCACCTAAGGATTTCCTTTGAATTGAGCTTTCTAAGAGGTGATTTTGGGAAGCAACCCTATGATACAGTGATCTTTTCATTTTAGAACCCAAAAACAGATTTAATTCACTTAAAAACAAGATCGTGTGTTTTGGTTTCATCCAAATCGGAGTTACGGTTTGAAAACTACGCACGTTTTAAGTTTGCGGTTTTAATTCTAGAAAACGATTTTCTACGCCAATTGAGCTACAAAGATCGAAATCCTTTGGGACTTAAAAACAGATTTAATATGCATTAAATGTGACCTAATGGTTTTGGTTTGACTCAAAAACTCAAATCAGTTTGGAAATGGCGCATACTATAAGTTTGCAAAATGCATGTTTCTAGAAAACGGGTTTTTCTACCAAATTCATTGTATAATGCTTAAACTCATGTGGGACCTCAAAACAGATTTAGAGGGTACTAAAACAAGGTTGTGGGCTTTGGTTTCACTCTAAAATCTCGAACGGTTTGAAAATGGCGTACGTTTCAAGTTTCAGATCAAAAACGGCTTAGAAAAGAGGTGGTTTTCAAAGGTGAATTTAAAATTCATAGGGAGAAACTTTGTAAATCCCAAAAACAGATTTTATATACCTAAAAATAGGATTGTAGGAATTGGTCTCACCTCAAAATTCATCTCGGATCAAAATCTAGGCATTTCGAGTCACTTAAGGAACTAGTTTTGGGTCAAAATGAACTTAGGGATCCAAAATGAGCTACATAAGTCCAATGGCTATGAAATTTTGTGGAGAACTAGAATTTGGTAATACAAAATTGTGGAAAAAGGTTTCGTTCCGAAAATCATTCTATACAAGGAGTTATGCAGTGCCAAAGTTCGCACTTTTACCATTTCGGGTCATTTCTAAGGTACCTAAAATGTGCAGTTTTGACTCTTAACATTTTGTTTTGGTTTTGATAGTTTAAACTCACTATTTTGAGCATGGTATGATACTAAAACACAATGCTTATCTATGGATTAAGGATATTGATGTTCTACTCCAATTATAGGCTTACCTAAGTAAGGTAATCTAGTGATTTTGGCTAAATCTTTAAACTATACTACTAAATTCATCTAGATGGGTTACTTGCTATTTTGTTTTGGAATAATGACTATAATTCTTAGCTCAACAACACTTCCAACACCCTTCATACATGTCTAGACCTCAACTTTCTATGTCTAAACACTACCAAAGACTTTTCCTATCATTTTCTCACATTTTTCTCTTCATAGAAGGTATTCTATATATGATTTAAGTCTCTAACTTACAGCTACATCCTATTATCATAATTCCAACCAAATCACCATTTGAATGATTTCTAAATTGTCTCAAATCATTCCAATCTACTATCACCAATTTAATCACTTATTGAATTCGACTTCTAACATCCAAATCACACTTTCAAACTTTGCAATCACTTACCTCCCCATCTTAAACACTCTGCTATTATTCTAGCATTTGTATCTTATTCTACTCACTAAATTATAATTTAATCATCAAGAACCCTCACATATACCTACCAATTCAATTCTACAACGTGGGTAATTGATAACCTTAATTATACAGGCCTTAAATCACCATATATTACTATGGTCCATAACGTGACCCCGTTACTAATATCATATATTTGAGTATATAATTGGGAGCCAAGAATTCCATACCATAATACCTTCCTTTTGTATATAACTAAGTGCCTTATGCTCAATAACCGCTCAAAAGGAAGATGCTCAACCAATTGTAGTAATATTCAAAAATCAATCCCCATACTAATAGCCTCACAATTATACATATATATAAATATATATTTATAAAATTCATATAATAACTAAGAATTTATCTAATCTCAAGTTTCATAATCCCTCCGGAAAATTCGGCAGAGTTTGCTCTATTTTTCAATACTTTCCCTCATACCCCTTTTTCAAAAGGTATGGAAACAAACCACAACAGAAACCTGGTAATCAATTCACAACATAATAAACCTCAACATCACCCATTATATCAAACATTCTAAATTTATTCATCATAACTTTTTGGTCAAATATAAGGTAGCTTTCAAACTCACCATCTATCAATCAATTCTCTTTACCAATTCAAATACAATCAAGTAAATCTAAACTTGTAATTATAAATCAATTACATACAGATACATTCATTACATCACATTAAATATTAACTATTCTTTATCTACTCTTAAGCTTCAATTTCGGAACACTCATTTTATATATTAAAATATTTAGTTTTCATCAAGACGATGTATAAATTCATAATCACATATTATTTCCTAAGCCATTTAAATATCACTCGTAAACATCCAACCACACAAGATAATATGATTCATTTTTCACTTTCTATAAACATTTTCAAGTCACAAAACTTCACCAAACCTTGCCCAAACTTTCTCCAACCTTTCATACAACTTTGCTAAAGCTTAAAACATGATTTTTGTTCGTTAAAATTCTGCGATAATAGAATTATGCAGCAACAGAAATACCCCCTGTTATAGCAGCGAAATCATGATACAAAATGGCACTAAATCATCACCAAAATCTCTCTAATTAATGTCCAGACTTCCTTAAATTTTAACACAATTTTTGTCAAGACCCAAACCATAAATTATAACATGTAAAAATGTATAAATTTTGCATTATGCAGAGAGAGTCCCCTGCTGTCTGCTGCAATTCAGTGACAGTAAAGGGCACAAAATATAGTGATTTTGGTCTTAATTCGTCGCACAAAGCTCATACCATCATAATACAACATTTTAGGGTTCAAATCACATCATTTTAACGAGCTAATTTTACCAAAATAAGGCTTAAGCGGTATATGGCAGCAGACTAATGTGAACAGTAATTAGATTCCCAAATCAA
The DNA here is from genome assembly GCA_026413185.1 of Pueraria montana var. lobata. NCBI lineage: Eukaryota > Viridiplantae > Streptophyta > Magnoliopsida > Fabales > Fabaceae > Pueraria > Pueraria montana. Next base: position 76,739,734 of record CM048648.1, read on the forward strand.
CATTTAATCAAAGAAATATGGCAATAACATGCAATCCTATGGAGAGATAATGGGATTCTATCAATTCTAACATCAAAGGCAATATATCCATTAGAACAATAAGGCAATAACCATACTCTCAACATCTTATCATCTTCCAAACATCAAGGTACCTTCAAAACTTTGTTTCCTTTCCTTTGTCAAACTCACCCTTATCCTATAAACTCAATTATTTGGACCTCTATTCTCAACCTTGATCTACAAATTCGGATCTTTAGATCTCCTTCCTCAACTAACTCAAGGTATAACTCGTAACTTCACAATATAAGGAACATGGAAAATAATACAACTTGAATAATATCAAATTTAGCATTAGGAGGGAAAAGTCATCTCGACTGAGTCCTGAGTGTGCACCCTCACAACTCTATCAAGATTTTCCTTTCTTCCTTTTTGCCATCTCAGCTATACTATTAGTTTCAACTCTAGGCTTTATAACTAGCATTCCTCTTCTCATTTCTACATGTCTTAAGAATTCAGATCTAGTTACTACCCTTTTTCCCATAATATTCTTAACAAACAAACAATTTTAATCAGGGTAACACAGCAAAACACCTAATAGACCCACTACTCGCAAGTCCTAGAGATGCATAACCAGAGCTCTGATACCACTAATGTAACCCCCCTTCTTATTAATTAATTTCCATCTAAAATCCATAAAATGAATTTACCATTAAAATAAATACATTCCATTAAAATTTAAAGTTTGTCATTATAATTTACATTATTAAAATTTACAGGAAATGCTACTACCAATTTATTTCTAATTAATACAAAAGTATCTAAAGCCAAAAACACCCATTCCTATAGCTCTGGAAAATATCTGCATCTTTAACTTCTAATTAATCTTCAAAATACCTGCAATTCACACTCCCCTAGAATCTAGAATCCTTAGTCTGATGGAGAAACCTTTGAATCCCTTTTCTCCCTTTCTCCTTTGTCTTGAAATTTTAGGATTTATGAGCTCTCACTCAATGAAATCAAAATTCAATCGGTAGGTTTTGAAGCTCTAGTCTCCCTCTATGATATATGCAAGATTAATCGGTAGAAACTTTGATTTGGAGGCTCAAATATTAGAGAGATGCAAAATATCTAGAGAGAAGAAGAGAGACAGCAGAGACCATGCAGGAGAATGAAGAAAAGTTTTGGAAGAAAGAAGCTTGTTCACGTATATATTTGGGTAAAATTTCATATTTTGCTATTTGCAGCCTCCCTTCCTCTAAGGACACCCCCTTCTCTTATTTTTTTTTTTTCTACAACTTACGGAACTTACGTAAAAGTCTAAAAAAAATTCACAATAACACTATGAATTTAAATTTAATTTCCTTTTTCGGTTTTTATCAAGCACTTAATATACGTTACGAAAAATCACAGTGTTACAATTCTCCCCAACAAGAAAATTTTCTAATTAAATCTCTCACTATCATACTTATTGAGTTGTAATTTTCGGGATGTTACATCATTCCCTTCCAAATTGGCATAAAATGAGAGAAGACCTAAAAAAATTTCAGGATATCTCCTTTAATTTTATTAAAAATAGAAATCTCCTCTCATTAATATTGGTAATTATTATAAACTTTGCGATAAAAAACTAATAAAGGAAACTATTAATGTGATTGTTATCTTTTTAATGTGATTGGTAATTGTCGTAGAAATATCAACATTTCCTGATATGTTTGGGAGGTGAAATAATAAAAAGAGTATAATTTTTTTTGTGAGATCTATAAAGATCATTCCCTTCCAAATTGGCACAAAATGATAGAAGACCTAAAAAAATTTCAGGATATCTCGTTTAATTTTATTTAAAATACATGTCTCCTCTCATTAATAATGGAAATTATTATAAACGTTGTGATAAAAAAACTAATAAAGGAAACTATTAATGTGATTGTTATCTATTTAATGTGATTGGTAATGGTCGTAGAAATATCAAAATTTCACGATATGTTTGGGAGGTGAAATAATAAAAAGATTATAATTTTTTTTTGAGATCTAAAAAGATCATTCCCTTCCAAATCGGCATAAAATGAGAGAGGACCTAAAAAAATATCAGGATATATCGTTTAATTTTATTAAAAATACATATCTCCCCTCATTAATAATGGAAATTATTAGAAACGTTGTGATAAAAAACTAATAAAGGAAACTATTAATGTGATTGTTATATTTTTAATGTGATTGGTAATTGTCGTAGAAATATCAAAATTTCACGATATGTGTGGGAGGTGAAATAATTAAAAGATTACATTTTTATTTGTGAGTTCTAAAAACATGATTCCCTTCCAAATTGGCATAAAATGAGAGAAGACCTAAAAAAATTTCAGGATATCTCGTTTAATTTTATTAAAAATACAAATCTCCTCTCATTAATATTGGTAATTATTATAAACTTTGCGATAAAAAACTAATAAAGGAAACTATTAATGTGATTGTTATCTTTTTAATGAGATTGGTAATTGTCGTAGAAATATCAAAATTTCACGATATGTTTGGGAGGTGAAATAATAAAAAGATTACATTTTTATTTGTGAGTTCTAAAAACATCATTCCCTTCCAAATTGGCATAAAATGAGAGAAGACCTAAAAAAATTTCAGGATATCTCGTTTAATTTTATTAAAAATAGAAATCTCCTCTCATTAATATTGGTAATTATTATAAACTTTGCGATAAAAAACTAATAAAGGAAACTATTAATGTGATTGTTATCTTTTTAATGTGATTGGTAATTGTCGTAGAAATATCAACATTTCCTGATATGTTTGGGAGGTGAAATAATAAAAAGAGTATAATTTTTTTTTGTGAGATCTATAAAGATCATTCCCTTCCAAATTGGCATAAAATGATAGAAGACCTAAAAAAATTTCAGGATATCTCGTTTAATTTTATTTAAAATACATGTCTCCTCTCATTAATAATGGAAATTATTATAAACGTTATGATAAAAAAACTAATAAAGGAAACTATTAATGTGATTGTTATCTATTTAATGTGATTGGTAATGGTCGTAGAAGTATCAAAATTTCACGATATGTTTGGGAGGTGAAATAATAAAAAGATTATAATTTTTTTTTGGTGAGATGTAAAAAGATCATGCCCTTCCAAATTGGCATAAAATGAGAGAAGACCTAAAAAAATTTCAGAATATCTCGTTTAATTTTATTTAAAGTACATATCTCCTCTCATTAATAATGGAAATTATTATAAACGTTGTAATAAAAGAACTTATAAAGGAAACTATTAATGTGATTGTTATCTTTTTAATGTGATTGGTAATTGTCGTAGAAATATCAAAATTTCACGATATGTGTGGGAGGTGAAATAATTAAAAGATTACATTTTTATTTGTGAGTTCTAAAAACATGATTCCCTTCCAAATTGGCATAAAATGAGAGAAGACCTAAAAAAATTTCAGGATATCTCGTTTAATTTTATTAAAAATACAAATCTCCTCTCATTAATATTGGTAATTATTATAAACTTTGCGATAAAAAACTAATAAAGGAAACTATTAATGTGATTGTTATCTTTTTAATGTGATTGGTAATTGTCGTAGAAATATCAAAATTTCACGATAAGTTTGGGAGGTGAAATAATAAAAAGATTACATTTTTATTTGTGAGTTCTAAAAACATCATTCCCTTCCAAATTGGCATAAAATGAGAGAAGACCTAAAAAAATTTCAGGATATCTCGTTTAATTTTATTAAAAATACAAATCTCCTCTCATTAATTTTGGAAATTATTATAAACTTTGCGATAAAAAACTAATAAAGGAAACTATTAATGTGATTGCTATCTTTTTAATGTGATTGGTAATTATCGTAGAAATATCAAAATTTGACGATATGTTTGGGAGGTGAAGTAATAAAAAGATTGAATTTTTTTTGTGAAATCTAAAAAGATCATTCCCTTCCAAATTGGCATAAAATGAGAGAAGACCTAAAAAAATTTCAGGATATCTCATTTAATTTTATTACAAATACATATATCCTCTCATTAATATTGGAAATTATTATAAACTTTGTGATAAAAAACTAATAAAGGAAACTATTAATGTGATTGTTATCTTTTTAATGTGATAGGTAATTGTCGTAGAAATATCAAAGTTTCACGATATATTTGGGAGGTGAAATAATAAAAAGATTATAATTTTTTTTTGTGATATCTAAAAGATCATTCCCTTCCAAATCGACATAAAATGAGAGAAGACCTAAAAAAATTTCAGGATATCTCGTTTAAGTTTATTAAAAAAACATATCTCCTCTCATTAATAGTGGAAATTATTATAAACGTTGTGATAAAAAAAACTAATAAAGGAAACTATTAATGTGATTGTTATCTTTTTAATGTGATTGTTATCTTTTTAATGTGATTGGTAATTGTCGTAGAAATATCAAAATTTCACGATATGTTTGGGAGGTGAAATAATAAAAAGATTATAATTTTTTTTGTGATATATAAAAAGATCATTCCCTTCCAAATTGGCATAAAATGAGAGAAGACCTAAAAAAATTTCAGGATATCTCATTTAATTTTATTACAAATACATAGATCCTCTCATTAATATTCGAAATTATTATAAACTTTGTGATAAAAAAACTAATAAAGGAAACGATTAATGTGATTGCTATCTTTTTAATGTGATTGGTAATTATCGTAGAAATAACAAAATTTCAGGATATGTTTGGGAGGTGAAATAGTAAAAAGATTATAATTTTTTTTGTGAGATCTAAAAGATCATTACCTTCCAAATCGACATAAAATGAGAGAAGACCTAAAACAATTTCAGGATATCTCATTTAATTTTATTAAAAATACATATCTCCTCTCATTTATAATGGAAATTATTAGAAACGTTGGGAGAAAAAAACTAATAAAGGAAACTATTAATGTGATTGTTATCTTTTTAACGTGATTTGTAATTGTCGTAGAAATATCAAAATTTCACGATATGTTTGGGAGGTGAAAGAATAAAAAGATTATAATTCTTTTTGTGATATCTAAACAGATCATTCCCTTCCAAATTGGCATAAAATGAGAGAAGACCTAAAAAATTTTCAGGATATCTCGTCTAATTTGATTAAAAACACATATCTCCTCTCATTAATATTGGAAATTGTTATAAACGTTGTGATAAAAAACTAACAAAGGAAACTATTAATGTGATTGTTATCTTTTTAATGTGATTGGTAATTGTCGTAGAAATATCAAAATTTCACGATATGTTTGGGAGGTGAAATAATAAAAAGATTATAATTTTTTTTTGTGATATCTAAAAGATCATTCCCAACCAAATCGGCATAAAATGAGAGAAGACCTAAAAATATTTAAGGATATGTCGTTTAAGTTTATTAAAAATACATATCTCCTCTCATTAATAGTGGAAATTATTATAAACGTTGTGATAAAAAAACTATTAAAGGAAACTATTAATGTGATTGTTATCTTTTTAATGTGATTGGTAATTGTCGTAGAAATATCAAAATTTCACGATATGTTTGGGAGGTGAAATAATAAAAAGATTATATTTTTTTCCTGAGATCTAAAAAGATCATTCCCTTCCAAATTGGCATAAAATGAGAGAAGACCTAAAAAACTTTCAGGGTATCTCATTTTATTTTATTAAAAATACATATCTCCTCTCATTAATAATGGAAATTATTATGAACGTTGTGATAAAAAACTAATAAAGGAAACTATTAATGTGATTGTTATCTTTTTAATGTGATTGGTAATTGTCGTAGAAACATCAAAATTTAACGATATGTTTGGGAGGTGAAATAATAAAAAGATTATAATTTTTTTTTGGGAGATCTAAAAAGATCATTCCCTTTCAAATTGGCATAAAATGAGAGAGAACCTAAAAAAATTTCAGAATATTTTGTTTAATTTTATTAAAAATACATATCTCCCCTCATTAATAATGAAAATTATTATAAACGTTGTGGTAAAAAACTAAAAGCAAACTATTAATGTGAATGTTATGTTTTTAATGTGATTGGTAATTGTCGTAGAAATATCAAAATTTCACGATATGTTTGGGAGGTGAAATAATAAAAAGATTTTTTTTTTGTGAGATCTATAAGATCATTCCCTTCCAAATTGGCATAAAATGAGAGAAGACCTCAAAAAATTTAAGGATATCTCGTTTAAGTTTATTAAAAATATATATCTCCTCTCATTAATAGTGGAAATTATTATAAACGTTGTGATAAAAAAACTAATAAAGGAAACTATTAATGTGATTGTTATCTTTTTAATGTGATTGGTAATTGTCGTAGAAATATCAAAATTTCACGATATGTTTGGGAGGGGAAATAATAAAAAGATTATAATTATTTTTGTGGGATCTAAAAAGATCATTCCCTTCCAAATTGGCATAAAATGAGAGAAGAGCTAAAAAACTTTCAGGGTATCTCATTTTATTTTATTAAAAATACATATCTCCTCTCATTAATAATGGAAATTATTATGAACGTTGTGATAAAAAAGTAATCAAGGAAACTATTAATGTGATTGTTATCTTTTTAATGTGATTGGTAATTTTAGTAGAAATATCAAAATTTAACGATATGTTTGGGAGGTGAAATAATAAAAAGATTATAGTTTTTTTTGTGGGATCTAAAAAGATCATTCCCTTCCAAATTGGCATAAAATGAGAGAAGAATGGAAATACAAATTCCCTAAAAAACTTTCACGGTATCTCATTTTATTTTATTAAAAATACATATCTCCTCTCATTAATAATGGAAATTATTATGAATGTGTGATAAAAAAACTAATAAAGGAAACTATTAATGTGATTGGTATCTTTTTAATGTGATTGGTAATTGTCGTAGAAATATCAAAATTTCACGATATGTTTGGGAGGTGAAATAATAAAAAGATTATAATTTTTTTTGTGAGATCAAAAAAGATCATTGCCTTCCAAATTGCAAGAAAATGAGAGAGGACGTAAAAAATTTCAGAATATTTCGTTTAATTTTATTAAAAATACATATCTCCCCTCATTAATAATGGAAATTATTATAAACGTTGTGATAAAAAACTACAAGGAAACTATTAATGTGATTGTTATCTTTTTAATGTGATTGGTAATTGTAGTAGAAATATCAAAATTTCATGATATGTTTGGGAGGTGAAATAATAAAAAGAGTATAATTTTTTTTGTGAGATCTATAAAGATCATTCCCCTCCAAATTGGCATAAAATGATAGAAGACCTAAAAAAATTTCAGGATATCTCGTTTAATTTTATTTAAAATACATGTCTCCTCTCATTAATAATGGAAATTATTATAAACGTTGTGATAAAAAAACTAATGAAGGAAACTATTAATGTGATTGGTAATTGTCGTAGAAATATCAAAATTTCACGATATGTTTGGGAGGTGAAATAATAAAAAGATTACATTATTATTTGTGAGTTCTAAAAACATCATTCCCTTCCAAATTGGCATAAAATGAGAGAAGACCTAAAAAAATTTCAGGATATCTCGTTTAATTTTATTAAAAATACAAATCTCCTCTCATTAATATTGGAAATTATTATAAACTTTGCGATAAAAAACTAATAAAGGAAACTATTAATGTGATTGTTATCTTTTTAATGTGATTGGTAATTCTCGTAGAAATATCAAAATTTCATGATATGTTTGGGAGGTGAAATAATAAAAAGAGTATAATTTTTTTTGTGAGATCTATAAAGATTATTCCCTTCCAAATTGGCATAAAATGAGAGAAGACCTAAAAAAATTTCAGGATATCTCGTTTAATTTTATTTAAAATACATGTCTCTTCTCATGAATAATGGAAATTATTATAAACGTTGTGATAAAAAAACTAATGAAGGAAACTGTTAATGTGATTGTTATCTTTTTAATGTGATTGGTAATGGTCGTAGAAATATCAAAACTTCACGATATGTTTTGGAGGTGAAATAATAAAAAGATTATAATTTTTTTTGTAGGATATAAAAAGATTATTCCATTCCAAATTGGCATAAAATGAGAGAAGAGCTAAAAAACTTCCAGGGTATCACGTTTTATTTTATTAAAAATACATATCTCCTCTCATTAATAATGGAAATTATTATGAACGTTGTGATAAAAACCTAATCAAGGAAACTATTAATGTGATTGTTTTTTTAATGTGATTGGAAATTGTAGTAGAAATATGAAAATTTAACGATATGTTTGGGAGGTGAAATAATAAAAAGATTATAATTTTTTTTTGTGAGATCTAAAAAGACCATTCCCTTCCAAATTGGCATAAAATGAGAGAGGACCTAAAAAAATATCATGATATTTCATTTAATTTTATTAAAAATACATATCTCCCCTCATTAATAATGGAAATTGTTAGAAACGTTTGTGATAAAAAACTAATAAACGAAACTATTAATGTGATTGCTATCTTTTTAATGTGATTGGTAATTTTCGTAGAAATATCAAAATTTCACGATATGTTTGGGAGGTGAAATAATAAAAACATTATAATTTTTTTGTGAGATCTAAAAGATCATTCCCTTCCAAATCGGCATAAAATGAGAGAAGACCTAAAACAATTTCAGGATATCTCATTTAATTTTATTAAAAATACATATCTCCTCTCATTAATAATGGAAATTATTAGAAACGTTGTGAGAAAAAAACTAATAAAGGAAATTATTAATGTGATTGTTATCTTTTTAATGTGATTGGTAATGGTCGTAGAAATATCAAAATTTCACGATATGTTTGGAAGGTGAAATAATAAAAAGATTATAATTTTTTTTGTGATATATAAAAAGATCATTCCCTTCCAAATTGGCATAAAATGAGAGCAGACCTAAAAAAATTTCAGGATATCTCATTTAATTTTATTACAAATACATATATCCTCTCATTAATATTGGAAATTATTATAAACTTTGTGATAAAAAAACTAATAAAGGAAACGATTAATGTGATTGCTATGTTTTTAATGTGATTGGTAATTATCGTAGAAATATCAAAATTTCACGATATGTTTGGGAGGTGAAATAATAAAAACATTATAATTTTTTTGTGAGATCTAAAAGATCATTCCCTTCCAAATCGGCATAAAATGAGAGAAGACCTAAAACAATTTCAGGATATCTCATTTAATTTTATTAAAAATACATATCTCCTCTCATTAATAATGGAAATTATTAGAAACGTTGTGAGAAAAAACTAATAAAGGAAACTATTAATGTGATTGTTATCTTTTTAACGTGATTTGTAATTGTCGTTGAAATATCAAAATTTCACGATATGTTTGGGAGGTGAAAGAATAAAAAGATTATAATTTTTTTTGTGATATCTAAAAAGATCATTCCTTTCCAAATTGGCATAAAATGAGAGAAGACCTAAAAATTTTTCAGGATATCTCGTTTAATTTGATTAAAAATACATATCTCCCCTCATTAATATTGGAAATTATTATAGACTTTGTGATAAAAACTAATAAAGGAAACTATTAATGTGATTGCTATCTTTTTAATGTGATCGGTAATTATCGTAGAAATATCAAAATTTGACGATATGTTTGGGAGGTGAAGTAATAAAAAGATTGAATTTTTATTGTGAAATCTAAAAAGATCATTCCCTTCCAAATTGGCATAAAATGAGAGAAGACCTAAAAAAATTTCTGGATATCTCATTTAATTTTATTACAAATACATATATCCTCTCATTAATATTGGAAATTATTATAAACTTTGTGATAAAAAACTAATAAAGGAAACTATTAATATGATTGTTATCTTTTTAATGTGATTGGTAATTGTCGTAGAAATATCAAAGTTTCACGATATATTTGGGAGGTGAAATAATAAAAAGATTATAATTTTTTTTTGTGATATCTAAAAGATCATTCCCTTCCAAATCGACATAAAATGAGAGAAGACCTAAAAAAATTTCAGGATATCTCGTTTAAGTTTATTAAAAATACATATCTCCTCTCATTAATAGTGGAAATTATTATAAACGTTGTGATAAAAAAAACTAATAAAGGAAACTATTAATGTGATTGTTATCTTTTTAATGTGATTGGTAATTGTCGTAGAAATATCAAAATTTCACGATATGTTTGGGAGGTGAAATAATAAAAAGATTATAATTTTTTTTGTGATATATAAAAAGATCATTCCCTTCCAAATTTGCATAAAATGAGAGAAGACCTAAAAAAATTTCAGGATATCTCATTTAATTTTATTACAAATACATAGATCCTCTCATTAATATTCGAAATTATTATAAACTTTGTGATAAAAAAACTAATAAAGGAAACGATTAATGTGATTGCTATCTTTTTAATGTGATTGGTAACTATCGTAGAAATAACAAAATTTCAGGATATGTTTGGGAGGTGAAATAGTAAAAAGATTATAATTTTTTTTGTGAGATCTAAAAGATCATTACCTTCCAAATCGACATAAAATGAGAGAAGACCTAAAACAATTTCAGGATATCTCATTTAATTTTATTAAAAATACATATCTCCTCTCATTTATAATGGAAATTATTAGAAACGTTGGGAGAAAAAAACTAATAAAGGAAACTATTAATGTGATTGTTATCTTTTTAACGTGATTTGTAATTGTCGTAGAAATATCAAAATTTCACGATATGTTTGGGAGGTGAAAGAATAAAAAGATTATAATTCTTTTTGTGCTATCTAAAAAGATCATTCCCTTCCAAATTGGCATAAAATGAGAGAAGACCTAAAAAATTTTCAGGATATCTCGTTTAATTTGATTAAAAATACATATCTCCTCTCATTAATATTGGAAATTGTTATAAACGTTGTCATAAAAAACTAACAAAGGAAACTATTAATGTGATTGTTATCTTTTTAATGTGATTGGTAATTGTCGTAGAAATATCAAAATTTCACGATATGTTTGGGAGGTGAAATAATAAAAAGATTATAATTTTTTTTGTGATATCTAAAAGATCATTCCCAACCAAATCGGCATAAAATGAGAGAAGACCTAAAAATATTTCAGGATATCCCGTTTAAGTTTATTAAAAATACATATCTCCTCTCATTAATAGTGGAAATTATTATAAACGTTGTGATAAAAAAACTAATAAAGGAAACTATTAATGTGATTGTTATCTTTTTAATGTGATTGGTAATTGTCGTAGAAATATCAAAATTTCACGATATGTTTGGGAGGTGAAATAATAAAAACATTATAATTTTTTTGGGAGATCTAAAAGATCATTCCCTTCCAAATCGGCATAAAATGAGAGAAGACCTAAAACAATTTCAGGATATCTCATTTAATTTTATTAAAAATACATATCTCCTCTCATTAATAATGGAAATTATTAGAAACGTTGTGAGAAAAAAACTAATAAAGGAAATTATTAATGTGATTGTTATCTTTTTAATGTGATTGGTAATGGTCGTAGAAATATCAAAATTTCACGATATGTTTGGAAGGTGAAATAATAAAAAGATTATAATTTTTTTTGTGATATATAAAAAGATCATTCCCTTCCAAATTGGCATAAAATGAGAGCAGACTTAAAAAATTTCAGGATATCTCGTTTAATTTTATTACAAATACATATATCCTCTCATTAATATTGGAAATTATTATAAACTTTGTGATAAAAAAACTAATAAAGGAAACGATTAATGTGATTGCTATCTTTTTAATGTGATTGGTAATTATCGTAGAAATATCAAAATTTCAAGATATGTTTGGGAGGTGAAATAATAAAAACATTATAATTTTTTTGTGAGATCTAAAAGATCATTCCCTTCCAAATCGGCATAAAATGAGAGAAGACCTAAAACAATTTCAGGATATCTCATTTAATTTTATTAAAAACACATATCTCCTCTCATTAATAATGGAAATTATTAGAAACGTTGTGAGAAAAAAACTAATACAGGAAACTATTAATGTGATTGTTATCTTTTTAACGTGATTTGTAATTGTCGTTGAAATATCAAAATTTCACGATATGTTTGGGAGGTGAAAGAATAAACAGATTATAATTTTTTTTGTGATATCTAAAAAGATCATTCCTTTCCAAATTGGCATAAAATGAGAGAAGACCTAAACATTTTTCAGGATATCTCGTTTAATTTGATTAAAAATACATATCTCCCCTCATTAATATTGGAAATTATTATAAACTTTGTGATAAAAACTAATAAAGGAAACTATTAATGTGATTGCTATCTTTTTAATGTGATTGGTAATTATCGTAGAAATATCAAAATTTGACGATATGTTTGGGAGGTGAAAGAATAAAAAGATTATAATTTTTTTTGTGATATCTAAAAAGATCATTCCCTTCCAAATTGGGATAAAATGAGAGAAGACCTAAAAAATTTTCAGGATATCTCGTTTAATTTGATTAAAAATACATATCTCCTCTCATTAATATTGGAAATTGTTATAAACGTTGTGATAAAAAACTAACAAAGAAAACTATTAATGTGATTGTTATCTTTTTAATGTGATTGGTAATTGTCGTAGAAATATCAAAATTTCACGATATGTTTGGGAGGTGAAATAATAAAAAGATTATAATTTTTTTTTGTGATATCTAAAAGATCATTCCCAACCAAATCGGCATAAAATGAGAGAAGACCTAAAAATATTTCAGGATATCTCGTTTAAGTTTATTAAAAATACATATCTCCTCTCATTAATAGTGGAAATTATTATAAACGTTGTGATAAAAAAACTAATAAAGGAAACTATTAATGTGATTGTTATCTTTTTAATGTGATTGGTAATTGTCGTAGAAATATCAAAATTTCACGATATGTTTGGGAGGTGAAATAATAAAAAGATTATAATTTTTTTTTGTGAGATCTAAAAAGATCATTCCCTTCCAAATTGGCATAAAATGAGAGAGGACCTAAAAAAATATCATGATATTTCATTTAATTTTATTAAAAATACATATCTCCCCTCATTAATAATGGAAATTGTTAGAAACGTTTGTGATAAAAAACTAATAAAGGAAACTATTAATGTGATTGCTATCTTTTTAATGTGATTGGTAATTTTCGTAGAAATATCAAAATTTCACGATATGTTTGGGAGGTGAAATAATAAAAACATTATAATTTTTTTGTGAGATCTAAAAGATCATTCCCTTCCAGATAGGCATAAAATGAGAGAAGACCTAAAACAATTTCAGGATATCTCAATTAATTTTATTAAAAATACATATCTCCTCTCATTAATAATGGAAATTATTAGAAACGTTGTGAGAAAAAAACTAATAAAGGAAATTATTAATGTGATTGTTATCTTTTTAATGTGATTGGTAATGGTCGTAGAAATATCAAAATTTCACGATATGTTTGGAAGGTGAAATAATAAAAAGATTATAATTTTTTTTGTGATATATAAAAAGATCATTCCCTTCCAAATTGGCATAAAATGAGAGCAGACCTAAAAAAATTTCAGGATATCTCATTTAATTTTATTACAAATACATATATCCTCTCATTAATATTGGAAATTATTATAAACTTTGTGATAAAAAAACTAATAAAGGAAACGATTAATGTGATTGCTATCTTTTTAATGTGATTGGTAATTATCGTAGAAATATCAAAATTTCACAATATGTTTGGGAGGTGAAATAATAAAAACATTATAATTTTTTTGTGAGATCTAAAAGATCATTCCCTTCCAAATCGGCATAAAATGAGAGAAGACCTAAAACAATTTCAGGATATCTCATTTAATTTTATTAAAAATACATATCTCCTCTCATTAATAATGGAAATTATTAGAAACGTTGTGAGAAAAAAACTAATAAAGGAAACTATTAATGTGATTGTTATCTTTTTAACGTGATTTGTAATTGTCGTTGAAATATCAAAATTTCACGATATGTTTGGGAGGTGAAAGAATAAACAGATTATAATTTTTTTTGTGATATCTAAAAAGATCATTCCTTTCCAAATTGGCATAAAATGAGAGAAGACCTAAAAATTTTTCAGGATATCTCGTTTAATTTGATTAAAAATACATATCTCCCCTCATTGATATTGGAAATTATTATAAACTTTGTGATAAAAACTAATAAAGGAAACTATTAATGTGATTGCTATGTTTTTAATGTGATTGGTAATTATCGTAGAAATATCAAAATTTGACGATATGTTTGGGAGGTGAAGTAATAAAAAGATTGAATTTTTTTTGTGAAATCTAAAAAGATCATTCCCTTCAAAATTGGCATAAAATGAGAGAAGACCTAAAAAAATTTCAGGATATCTCATTTAATTTTATTACAAATACATATATCCTCTCATTAATATTGGAAATTATTATAAACTTTGTGATAAAAAACTAATAAAGGAAACTATTAATGTGATTGTTATCTTTTTAATGTGATTGGTAATTGTCGTAGAAATATCAAAGTTTCACGATATATTTGGGAGGTGAAATAATAAAAAGATTATAATTTTTTTTTGTGATATCTAAAAGATCATTCCCTTCCAATTCGACATAAAATGAGAGAAGACCTAAAATTTTTTCAGGATATCTCGTTTAAGTTTATTAAAAATACATATCTCCTCTCATTAATAGTGGAAATTATTATAAACGTTGTGATAAAAAAAACTAATAAAGGAAACTATTAATGTGATTGTTATCTTTTTAATGTGATTGGTAATTGTCGTAGAAATATCAAAATTTCACGATATGTTTGGGAGGTGAAATAATAAAAAGATTATAATTTTTTTTGTGGGATCTAAAAAGATCATTCCCTTCCAAATTGGCATAAAATGAGAGAAGAGCTAAAAAACTTTCAGGGTATCTCGTTTTATTTTATTAAAAATAGATATCTCCTCTCATTAATAATGGAAATTATTATGAACGTTGTGATAAAAAAATTAATCAAGGAAACTATTAATGTGATTGTTATCTTTTTAATATGATTGGTAATTTTAGTAGAAATATCAAAATTTAACGATATGTTTCGGAGGTGAAATAATAAAAAGATTATAATTTTTTTTGTGAGATCTAAAAAGATCATTCCCTTCCAAATTGGCATAAAATGAGAGAGGACCTAAAAATATCAGGATATTTCATTTAATTTTATTAAAAATACATATCTCCCCTCATTAATAATGGAAATTATTAGAAACGTTGTGATAAAAAACTAATAAAGCAAACTATTAATGTGATTGTTATATTTTTAATGTGATTGGTAGTTGTCGTAGAAATATCAAAATTTCACGATATGTTTGGGAAGTGAAATAATAATAAGATTATAATTTTTTTTGTGAGATCTAAAAGATCATTCCCTTCCAAATCGGAATAAAATGAGACAAGACCTAAAAAAATTTCAGGATAACTCGTTTAAGTTTATTAAAAATACATATCTCCTCTCATTAATAGTGGAAATTATTATAAACGTTGTGATAAAAAAAACTAATAAAGGAAACTATTAATGTGATTGTTATCTTTTTAATGTGATTGGTAATTGTCGCAGAAATAGCAAAATTTCAGGATATGTTTGGGTGGGGAAATAATAAAAAGATTATAATTTTTTTTTGTGAGATCTAACAAGTTCATTCGCTTCCAAATTGGCATAAAATGAGAGAAGATCTAAAAAAATTTCAGGATATCTCGTTTAATTTTATTAAAAATACATATCTCCCCTCATTAATAATGGAATTATTATAAACGTTGTGATAAACGAAACTAATAAAGGAAACTATTAATGTGATTGTTATCGTTTTAATGTGATTGGTAATTGTAACACCTTAGAGGATATTACCTTTTTCTCCTTATATTGCTAAATTAATAGAAATTAGCATATAAGAATATCAGAGTTAACTATGCGGAAATTAAAACTTAAACTTATATTACATGAAATAAATCTAGTACAAAGCTCTTGGCACTTATGTGCCGTACAAGACATAAGCAATATACATAAAACATAAACTAAATTCCCATCCATTGGGAATTATACAAAAACTATACTAACAACATCTTCCTCCGGGAAAGCAGCTCCATGCTCCAAGCTCTTCCCACAAGGTGTCCACCTGCTAACCTGTAAAAACATGGAAACTAAACGGGATGAGACATAATGTCTCAGTGAGTGTTCCAAGGACTCTAGGCTGACTCTCTATTCTAGAGATCCTTTTCTTAACTCTCATGGCTTCTCTTTTCTTTTATAGATACTCACACTCACAATTATAACCTCATCACCTCTACGTTACTATTTCTTAGGATCATACATTGACCCTTGCTGAGGCACATAGAGTTGACCTTCTATGCCAAATCTATGGCCACTAGTGCACTAAGGCACCTAAACATTTTTCTGTTACTCTTGACCACTCACTAGGGTCTCACTTTGCTATAACATCGGATGGGAACGTGCATAATCTTTCCTTCCTCTGACCTGCCCAACTTGGGCTTACATTGCCTCTCTCTGTGAGGCATAACATCTTGCATACCTCTCTCGGTAGCTTACATTAACTTTCTATGGGTATAACCCCTCTCTTACCTCAAAGGTAGTATACAATTACACACGTCCTCATCTAATGTCTAGGCTTATCTTACGTCACTCACCTACAACTAGGCTTATGACTCCTCTCATGTTCTAACATAGAACATACATACATCAAGGAAAACAATATATCCTAGTTTGTTTCTACAACTGTGTGGTTTGCATTATCTCTTTATTTAAATTTCACTTTCACCGCCTATTTTCTTAATTTGGCTGAGCTCTAGCCAAACAAGAGGCGTCCCTCTTGAAACAACCTTTAATTAATCCCCACCGGTCCAAGTGGGTTGACTACATCTCCGTTACAAGGAGGAGTCTCCTCTCTAACTTGTTCTTCTCTATGAAGAACCCCTTCTCCCTATGAAGAAGGTTGTTTTCCCCATGGGTGTCAGGGTGACGGTCCCCATCTCCCACCCCTGGGGGCCTCTTAGCCTTAAAACATAACTTATTCCCTTTATTGGGATCATAACTTTCCTTTAAAAACTCTTTCATAAAACCTTTTCATAAATAATCCTTTTCATAACCATTCTGAAACTCATCACTCCTTGGTGACATATAGGATCCTTAGCCCTTTGCACACCGTTGTACGCCGAGCGTGCGGCTCTCGGACGTGACTGGTACCGGGGAAGGTTCCACCTTATGTCATTGAGGCGATATCTTTTTCTAAAAACCTTTCTTGAAACTATAAACCTTGCTTAAAAGCCTTTTCTGAAACATAGGGGTAACTCCCCATCTTTTTACTAAGAGGCTTAGGTATAGTCTTAAGTGTTTTATGTATCTTTTATTAAAGATGGTTTATCGTAACATACAATCTCAAGCATATGCAACAACCACATGATTGCAATAAGGGTGCAAGCATAACATCACAAATACAACTACCATACAATAATCTAAACACCTCAAAACAACATAATTTCTTTAATATCACATCACTATATTTTCATAAGAAAACACAAGTCTAAGTGACTCATGTAGAGAAAAAGATAAACATATCATCATTTGAATAAACATTTAAAATCATTTAAATACTCAAAAAGGGAAATATTTTAAAAGAATTTAAACAAATATCAAATTCTAGCCCAGCCGGCCACAATCGCGGCCCAGCCGGAGATCCCTTAAATCTGTTTATTGTTCCTCTGTCACGTTTCGGCCCAGCTGCACCAAGTTTCGGCTGGGCCGAAACTCCCCTGGAGCTAATTTCTCCTCTGCCCAATTTCAGCCCAGCTGCACCATGTTTCGGCTGGGCCGAAACTCCCCTGAAGCTCATTTTCTCCCTTCTAACGCATTCCGGCCCAGCTGAACCAAATTCCGGCTGGGCCGGGACGAACCTGGGTTTACGAAAATGCAAGTCCTATGGCTATCAATGGCATACCCAATCATCCCAACCTTACAAAATCAAATCTTAAACACTTCTATTACATTTCTAACCGATTGATTTACTCAAAAACATCCTTAAACATGCATAATCATCAAAATCCCAATTCTCCAAACCTAAGGATTCAAAAGGGGAAAAAGGGATAAACAAGAGAACCAGAACCATGGAAGAATGGAGAAGACAAGGGGAGGAATCACTCACCTTCCGGGACACGTAGAGATGAGTTCCCGGCACTGGGTCTTTAGATCTCTGCTCCATCTCCTCCTTCCTCTTCTTCCTCTTCTTCTCCTCTTCTCCTCCTTCTCTCTAACTCTTCTTCTTTCTTTTTCTTTCTCTCTCTAACTCTCCCTCTCCTCTTCTATTTAAAGCCAAGGTGCATGTGTGTGGCTTAGTGGGCCTTGGTCCATCTTGGGTCTTGGCTCCCCATCAGGGTCCTATTATCTTATTTTAAGGTAACTATTATTAATAATGCTTAAGGGTATCCTTAAACCATTAAATACAAAACTATTCCATAAAAATATCTCTTTATTATTTATTTCTAAGGTCCGTAAATTAGGGATGTTACATTTCTCCCCACCTTAAAAAGATTTTCGTCCTCGAAAATCGAAACTCCACTATATCCGCATATCCCCATACATCTTTACTTCCAAAGTCCTAATGAAATCTTATTATTAGAGCTCTTCTAACTAAGACTATTGTCAAACTAACCATCCCTTTTTAATTCTAATCTTTCCTAGAAACTCACATTCCTAGGATCACTATAGGTTCCTTATGATCTAACACCACACTAGTTTGGGTTCTATCTTAAGAAACACCTACTACCCTCTTTTAGGCATAAGGCTTTCTATGTTTAATCCTCTTATAACACTTCTAGACAACTATTTTTTTTTCTCCACTGATCCATTCCAGGTTTCTATTACTCAAAAGATTAATAGATTCTCTCTTAACTTTACTTAGGGAAAACTTACTCCTAAGGTCCATCTGAGGTGATATCTAAACTTAGAGTTCTACTCTCCTATGATTGCAATCACTATATTTCTCTAACCCAAAGAGTAGGCTTCTTTCAAACTACTTGTCCAGTGACAATTCTCCGTTCTCATATTCTTATCCTATGTCTTCTGTCCTTATCTCAACTCTTAGGTGGTCGATCTCTCAATAACTCAAGAAAATCCTATTCTTGAAGTCTCCCAAAAGTTCTTTCACTATTTTACTTCCTCCACCATATTCAATTTCATCTTATTAAAGGTTTCTAGAACTAGTTTCAACCTTAAAAGAATCTCTAACTCTTTCTTAACTCCTTTTCAAAAAAACTACCTCTTTTTCACTAAAGTGGTTCTATGTTCTTTTACTCTCAATCTTAGGCTATAACTAGGTTGGTAACTATTGGGTAAATATTTACCATAACCAATCTATTCCTTCACCAATCATACCCCTTAGGTTCTCATTTTAGCTAAAAAGGTTTCTATCTTATTCTAATCCTCTTGGTTTTTCAATCTAACCTTAACTATGGTTTTCTAGCTTAACCTTAACTATGGAGGGTTTAGGTAACTTCCTCTTAACTCCACTTTGGTTAATTCTACTCTTAAGGTGTCTAAGGACTCCTCACATTCTTAGACTAGAGCTAACCATAAAGGTAGGTTTGTTTTTATCTACTGGGTATCCATCACAATTTCCTTCCTTTATTCTAGGTTTAACCCTTGAACATAACTCTCGGTTAACATGGTTCTCTTAGCTTAGGTGTCTATTTATGAGATAGGTGTTACTAGGAAATTTCTACTATTATGGGTTTTTGCTCTATGTGACTTCCTAAGGCTCATCTCTTCTAAGCGGCTCTACCTTTTCCCATTCCAAACACTACTTAGGTTGGATATTCTATCTGTATTTCTACTATCCTTGTCTTAAGGTATTGGTAGGGATTTCTAATATGTAGGGCTCGCTATTATCTTATGAGGTTTGGTTATTTAAAAAACTAGGTTGCTACTAACTCATCTTAGGTTAACTATATTCTACTTCCCATTCCAAAGGTAAAAGTGTAGCTAACTCTATGTCCTCTCCCTGACAAGCTCACCTGAAACTCAGAAAACTCACCAGACAAACAGAACAACAACTATCTATCACATCTTAAACTTAACTTGGTTAATCTTGGAACAAGCCACACCAAGTGTCACATCATTCCCATTTAAGGGTTATAACATCAAGCATAAAAACATGCATTGCAAAACATAGAGAAACATGCTACACAAACAAGGAAAACAAGAAGCACTTTGTTCCTAGGATGTTCAAACAACCAAAGAAAACATACCACTCCAAAACATAAGGCAAACATAGGTTGGCTAGGGAAACACATACCTAAGGTAGGTCCATCATCTTGGTTTGTCCTCCTAACACATAGGGTAGAAGGCCAAACTGTGGTTAAAGGGGTTGGCTCCTCTGGCTCTTTCCTTTTTCCTATTGGGGCACTCCTTCATGTAGTGTCCCGGCATCTGACACTTGTAGCACACACTATGTCCCATCAAACAAACTCCCCTATGGCCCTTACCACATTTGGGACATCCCTCTGCTCTTGGATTTCTCGAAGGTTGCGCTCCCTTACCTTTAAACTTATTTTTCTTTGGTCTCTCAGGTTGGTTGGGTCCTGAACCCTTTCTTACATCAGAAGTACACTTTCGCTGCGTACTCTGAACTTCCCCTTGTGGTCTCTTACTACCCATGATGTACTTTTCCAAAAATATTGCCTTGAAGTTCTCCTACTCCAAGGGTATTCCGGAAAAAGCCATCTTCTCCTTCACACCTCTCCACCAAAACTCAGCCTCATCCTCTAACATGAAAGAGGCATAAGCCACCCTTTGCTCAGATGAGCAAGGTACTCCCTCAAGGATTCTCTCTATCTCCCTCAACCATAATCTTGCCTCTGCGGGACTATAGCCCCTAAAGGATGGTGGTCTCCTACTTTGGAATTCCACAAATCCTGAACTTTGGTTTCCTACAGTTGACCCACTATGGGTACTCTCAGCTCTCCCAAAGGTTTCCCATCTAAGGTTTGCTTGGTTTGGTGGAATAGGTCCTAAGGGATTCAAGAACGGTTGTCCTAAACCTCGGTTTCTACCTGCCATAATTCCTACCTGCAGTGCACAAAGTATTGAGGTGATCAGTCTCAATATCCCATGTCAAAGCAAATCAGGACATATAGCATGGCAGACAACCAACACACTCAAACAAATATGACTATACTATCATAACATACAATCTAATCTAACGATACTAACCACAGTCCGATTTGAATCGAACCGCTCTGATACCAAAATGTAACACCTTAGAGGATATTACCTTTTTCTCCTTATATTGCTAAATTAATAGAAATTAGCATATAAGAATATCAGAGTTAACTATGCGGAAATTAAAACTTAAACTTATATTACATGAAATAAATCTAGTACAAAGCTCTTGGCACTTATGTGCCGTACAAGACATAAGCAATATACATAAAACATAAACTAAATTCCCATCCATTGGGAATTATACAAAAACTATACTAACAACATCTTCCTCCGGGAAAGCAGCTCCATGCTCCAAGCTCTTCCCACAAGGTGTCCACCTGCTAACCTGTAAAAACATGGAAACTAAACGGGATGAGACATAATGTCTCAGTGAGTGTTCCAAGGACTCTAGGCTGACTCTCTATTCTAGAGATCCTTTTCTTAACTCTCATGGCTTCTCTTTTCTTTTATAGATACTCACACTCACAATTATAACCTCATCACCTCTACGTTACTATTTCTTAGGATCATACATTGACCCTTGCTGAGGCACATAGAGTTGACCTTCTATGCCAAATCTATGGCCACTAGTGCACTAAGGCACCTAAACATTTTTCTGTTACTCTTGACCACTCACTAGGGTCTCACTTTGCTATAACATCGGATGGGAACGTGCATAATCTTTCCTTCCTCTGACCTGCCCAACTTGGGCTTACATTGCCTCTCTCTGTGAGGCATAACATCTTGCATACCTCTCTCGGTAGCTTACATTAACTTTCTATGGGTATAACCCCTCTCTTACCTCAAAGGTAGTATACAATTACACACGTCCTCATCTAATGTCTAGGCTTATCTTACGTCACTCACCTACAACTAGGCTTATGACTCCTCTCATGTTCTAACATAGAACATACATACATCAAGGAAAACAATATATCCTAGTTTGTTTCTACAACTGTGTGGTTTGCATTATCTCTTTATTTAAATTTCACTTTCACCGCCTATTTTCTTAATTTGGCTGAGCTCTAGCCAAACAAGAGGCGTCCCTCTTGAAACAACCTTTAATTAATCCCCACCGGTCCAAGTGGGTTGACTACATCTCCGTTACAAGGAGGAGTCTCCTCTCTAACTTGTTCTTCTCTATGAAGAACCCCTTCTCCCTATGAAGAAGGTTGTTTTCCCCATGGGTGTCAGGGTGACGGTCCCCATCTCCCACCCCTGGGGGCCTCTTAGCCTTAAAACATAACTTATTCCCTTTATTGGGATCATAACTTTCCTTTAAAAACTCTTTCATAAAACCTTTTCATAAATAATCCTTTTCATAACCATTCTGAAACTCATCACTCCTTGGTGACATATAGGATCCTTAGCCCTTTGCACACCGTTGTACGCCGAGCGTGCGGCTCTCGGACGTGACTGGTACCGGGGAAGGTTCCACCTTATGTCATTGAGGCGATATCTTTTTCTAAAAACCTTTCTTGAAACTATAAACCTTGCTTAAAAGCCTTTTCTGAAACATAGGGGTAACTCCCCATCTTTTTACTAAGAGGCTTAGGTATAGTCTTAAGTGTTTTATGTATCTTTTATTAAAGATGGTTTATCGTAACATACAATCTCAAGCATATGCAACAACCACATGATTGCAATAAGGGTGCAAGCATAACATCACAAATACAACTACCATACAATAATCTAAACACCTCAAAACAACATAATTTCTTTAATATCACATCACTATATTTTCATAAGAAAACACAAGTCTAAGTGACTCATGTAGAGAAAAAGATAAACATATCATCATTTGAATAAACATTTAAAATCATTTAAATACTCAAAAAGGGAAATATTTTAAAAGAATTTAAACAAATATCAAATTCTAGCCCAGCCGGCCACAATCGCGGCCCAGCCGGAGATCCCTTAAATCTGTTTATTGTTCCTCTGTCACGTTTCGGCCCAGCTGCACCAAGTTTCGGCTGGGCCGAAACTCCCCTGGAGCTAATTTCTCCTCTGCCCAATTTCAGCCCAGCTGCACCATGTTTCGGCTGGGCCGAAACTCCCCTGAAGCTCATTTTCTCCCTTCTAACGCATTCCGGCCCAGCTGAACCAAATTCCGGCTGGGCCGGGACGAACCTGGGTTTACGAAAATGCAAGTCCTATGGCTATCAATGGCATACCCAATCATCCCAACCTTACAAAATCAAATCTTAAACACTTCTATTACATTTCTAACCGATTGATTTACTCAAAAACATCCTTAAACATGCATAATCATCAAAATCCCAATTCTCCAAACCTAAGGATTCAAAAGGGGAAAAAGGGATAAACAAGAGAACCAGAACCATGGAAGAATGGAGAAGACAAGGGGAGGAATCACTCACCTTCCGGGACACGTAGAGATGAGTTCCCGGCACTGGGTCTTTAGATCTCTGCTCCATCTCCTCCTTCCTCTTCTTCCTCTTCTTCTCCTCTTCTCCTCCTTCTCTCTAACTCTTCTTCTTTCTTTTTCTTTCTCTCTCTAACTCTCCCTCTCCTCTTCTATTTAAAGCCAAGGTGCATGTGTGTGGCTTAGTGGGCCTTGGTCCATCTTGGGTCTTGGCTCCCCATCAGGGTCCTATTATCTTATTTTAAGGTAACTATTATTAATAATGCTTAAGGGTATCCTTAAACCATTAAATACAAAACTATTCCATAAAAATATCTCTTTATTATTTATTTCTAAGGTCCGTAAATTAGGGATGTTACAGTAATTGTCGTAGAAAAACCAAAATTTCACGATATGTTTGGGTGGTGAAATAATAAAAAGATTATAATTTTTTTTTGTGAGATCTAACAAGATCATTCGCTTCCAAATTGGCATAAAATGAGAGAAGACCTAAAAAAATTTCAAGATATTTCATTTAATTTTATTAAAAATACATATCTCCTCTCATTAATAATGGAAATTATTATAAACGTTGTGATAAAAAAAACTAATAAAGGAAACTACTAATGTGATTGTTATCTTTTTAATCTGATTGGTAATTGTCGTAGAAATATCAAAATTTCACGATATGTTTGGGTGGTGAAAAAATTAAAAAGATTATAATTTTTTTTTGTGAGATCTAAAAAGATCATTCCCTTCCAAAATGGCATAAAATGAGAGAAGACCTAAAAAAATTTCAGGATATCTCATTTAATTTTATTAAAAATACATATCTCCTCTCATTAATAATGGAAATTATTATAAACGTTGTGATAAAAAAAACTAATAAAGGAAACTATTAATGTGATTGTTATCTTTTTAAAGTGATTGGTAATTGTCGTAGAAATATGAAAATTTCACGATATGTTTGGGAGGTGAAATAATAAAAAGATTATAATTTTTTTTTGTAAGATCTAACAAGATCATTCCCTTCCAAATTGGCATAAATGAGGGAAGACTTAAAAAAATTCCAGGATATCTCGTTTAATTTTATTAAAAATACGTATCTCCTCTCATTAATAATGGAAATTATTATAAACGTTATGATAAAAAAAACTAATAAAGGAAACTATTAATGTGATTGTTATCTTTTTAATGTGATTTGTAATTGTCGTAGAAGAAATATCAAAATTTCATGATATGTTTGGGAGGTGAAATAATAAAAAGATTATAATTTTTTTTAAGATCTAAAAAGATCATTCCCTTCAAAATTGGCATAAAATGAGAGAATAACTAAACAAGTTTCAGGAAATCTCGTTTAATTTCGTTAAAAATACATATGTCCTCTCATTAATAATGAAAATTATTATAAACGTTGTGATAAAAAAAATAATGGAAACTATTAATGTGATTGTTATCTTATTATTGTGATTAGTAATTGTCGTAGAAATATCAAAATTTTACGATATGTTTGGGAGATGAAATAATAAAAAGATTATAATTTTTTTTGTGAGATCTAAAAAGATCATTACCTTCCAAATTGCATTAAAATGAGAGAAGACCTAAACAAATTTCAGGATATCTCGTATAATTTTATTTAAAGGACACTATTAATGTGATTGTTATCGTTTTAATGTGATTTGTAATTGTCGTCGAAATACCAAAATTTCATGATTTGTTTGGGAGGGGAAATAATAAAAAGATGATGAATTTTTTTTGTGAGATCTAACAAAGATCATTCCCTTCGAAATTGGCATAAAATGAGAGCACACCTAAAAAAATTTCAGGATATCTCGTTTAATTTTATTAAAAATACATATCTCCTCTCATTAATAATGGAAATTAATACAAACGTTGTGATAAAAAAAACTAATAAAGGAAACTATTAATGTGATTGTTATCATATTAATGTGATTGGTAATTGTCGTCGAAATATCAAAATTTCACGATATGTTTGGGAGGTGAAATAATAAAAAGATTATAATTTTTTTTGTGAAATCTAAAAAGATCATTCCCTTCCAAATTGGCATAAAATGAGAGAAGACCTAAAAAAATATCAGGATATCTCGTTTAATTTTATTCAAAAATACATGTCTCCTCTCATTATAAATGGAAATTATTATAAACGTTGTGATAAAGAAAAACTAATAAAGGAAACTATTAATGTGATAGTTATCTGTTTAATGTGATTGGTAATTGTCGCAAAAATATCAAAATTTCACGATATGTGTGGGTGGTGAAATAATAAAAAAATTAGAATTTTTTTTGTGAGATCTAACAAGATCATTCGTTTCCAAATTGGCATAAAATGAGAGAAGACCTAAAAAAAATTCAGGATATCTCGTTTAATTTAATTAAAAATACATATATCCTCTCATTAATAATGAAAATTATTATAAACGTTGTGATAAACAAAATTAATAAAGGGAACTATTAATGTGATTGGTAATTGTCGTACAAAAACCAAAATTTCACGATATGTTTCGGAGGTGAAATAATAAGATTATAATTTTTTTTTGTGAGATCTAAAAAGGTCATTCCCTTCCAAATTGGCATAAAATGAGAGAAGGCCTAAAAAAATTTCAGGATATCTCGTTTAATTTTATTCAAAAATACATGTCTCCTCTCATTAATAATGGAAATTATTATAAACGTTGTGATAAAGAAAACTAATAAAGGAAACTATTAATGTGTTTGTTATCTTTTAATGTGATGGGTAATTGTCGCAGAAATATCGATATTTCATGATATGTTTGGGTGGTGAAATAGTAAAAAGATTATAATTTTTTTTTTGTGAGATCTATCAAGATCATTCGCTTCCAAATTGGTATAAAATGAGAGAAGACCTAAAAAAAATTCAGGATATCTCGTTTAATTTTATTAAAAATACATATCTCCTCTCACTAATAATGGAAATTATTATAAACGTTTTGATAAAAAAAACTATTAATGTGATTGTTATCTTTTTAATGTGATTGGTAATTGTCGTAGAAATATGAAAATTTCACGATATGTTTGGGGGGTGAAATAATAAAAAGATTATAGATTTTTTTTGTAAGTTCTAACAAGATCATTCCCTTCCAAATTGGCATAAATGAGAGAAGACCTAAAAAAATTTCAGGATATCTCATTTAATTTTATTAAAAATACATATCTCCTCTCATTAATAATGGAAATTATTATAAACGTTGTGATAAAAAAACTAATAAAGGAAACTATTAATGTGATTGTTATCTTTTTAAAGTGATTGGTAATTGTCATAGAAATATGAAAATTTCACGATATGTTTGGGAGGTGAAATAATAAAAAGATTATAATTTTTTTTTTGTAAGATCTAACAAGATCATTCCCTTCCAAATTGGCATAAATGAGAGAAGACTTAAAAAAATTCCAGGATATCTCGTTTAATTTTATTAAAAATACGTATCTCCTCTCATTAATAATGGAAATTATTATAAATGTTGTGATAAAAAAACTAATAAAGGAAACTATTAATGTGATTGTTATCTTTTTAATGTGATTTGTAATTGTCGTAGAAGAAATATCAATATTTCACGATATGTTTGGGTGGTGAAATAATAAAAAGATTATAATTTTTTTTTAAGATCTAAAAAGATCATTCCCTTCAAAATTGGCATAAAATGAGAGAATAACTAAACAAGTTTCAGGAAATCTCGTTTAATTTCGTTAAAAATACATATGTCCTCTCATTAATAATGAAAATTATTATAAACGTTGTGATAAAAAAAATAATGGAAACTATTAATGTGATTGTTATCTTTTTAATGTGATTAGTAATTGTCGTAGAAATATCAAAATTTCACGATATGTTTGGGAGATGAAATAATAAAAAGATTATAATTTTTTTTGTGAGATCTAAAAAGATCATTACCTTCCAAATTGCATTAAAATGAGAGAAGACCTAAACAAATTACAGGATATCTCGTTTAATTTTATTTAAAGGACACTATTAATGTGATTGTTATCGTTTTAATGTGATTTGTAATTGTCGTCGAAATACCAAAATTTCATGATTTGTTTGGGAGGGGAAATAATAAAAAGATGATGAATTTTTTTTGTGAGATCTAACAAAGATCATTCCCTTCGAAATTGGCATAAAATGAGAGAACACCTAAAAAATTTCAGGATATCTCGTTTAATTTTATTAAAAATACATATCTCCTCTCATTAATAATGGAAATTAATACAAACGTTGTGATAAAAAAACTAATAAAGGAAACTATTAATGTGATTGTTATCAATTTAATGTGATTGGTAATTGTCGTCGAAATATCAAAATTTCACGATATGTTTGGGAGGTGAAATAATAAAAAGATTATAATTTTTTTTGTGAAATCTAAAAAGATCATTCCGTTCCAAATTGGCATAAAATGAGAGAAGACCTAAAAAAATATCAGGATATCTCGTTTAATTTTATTCAAAAATACATGTCTCCTCTCATTATAAATGGAAACTATTATAAACGTTGTGATAAAGAAAAACTAATAAAGGAAACTATTAATGTGATAGTTATCTTTTTAATGTGATTGGTAATTGTCGCAAAAATATCAAAATTTCACGATATGTGTCGGTGGTGAAATAATAAAAAAATTAGAATTTTTTTTGTGAGATCTAACAAGATCATTCGCTTCCAAATTGGCATAAAATGAGAGAAGACCTAAAAAAAAATTCAGGATATCTTGTTTAATTTTATTAAAAATACATATATCCTCTCATTAATAATGAAAATTATTATAAACGTTGTGATAAACAAAATTAATAAAGGGAACTATTAATGTGATTGGTAATTGTCGTACAAAAACGAAAATTTCACGATATGTTTCGGAGGTGAAATAATAAGAAGATTATAATTTTTTTTGTGAGATCTAAAAAGGTCACTCCCTTCCAAATTGGCATAAAATGAGAGAAGGCCTAAAAAAATTTCAAGATATCTCGTTTAATTTTATTCAAAAATACATGTCTCCTCTCATTAATAATGGAAATTATTATAAACGTTGTGATAAAGAAAACTAATAAAGGAAACTATTAATGTGATTGTTATCTTTTTAATGTGATTGGTAATTGTAATGGTGACTTGTTGGAATTATGGTTCTAAAGTATAGCTATAAGTTGAGGATGCTAATTATGTTTAAAATACCCTATATCTTGCTTGTTTCTGTATCTACTTCTAAACCAATCCTGACCTTTAAAATATATATGAATTGTGTTATAACCATCAGAAATAGAATATTTGTTGTAAACTTGATTTGTTTGCCTTTAATTGACCTTATTGGGAAGAGATTGGTTAGTAGCCAACTGTATTCTAATAGATTGTGCCTCTAAAACTTTGATTTTTCCTGAACTTGATATTTCTAGACTTAATCCTACAAAACCTAAAGAAATATCATTTAAAAGTGAAATAATAATAATAATAATAATAATAATAATAATAATAATAATAATAATAATACATGCTATCATCTCTTGGAACTAAGGAAGATAAAATTGAAATAGACTCTGTGTCAGTTGTAAATGAGTATCCTGAGGTGTTTTCTAATGATGTTCCTGGCTTACCTCCTGAAAGAGAAATAGAATTTAGTATAGATTGGATGCCTGGTACTAGATCAATTTCTATGCAACCATATAGGATGTCACCATTGGAATTAACTGAGTTAAAGAAACAATTGGAAGAATTATTAGAAAAATAGTTTGTAAGGCCTAGTGTGTCCCTATGGTGAGCCCCAGTATTATTAGTTAAAAAGAAAGATGGAGGATCTAGGTTATGTATAGATTATAGACAATTAAATAAAGTAACTATAAAGAATAAATATCCTTGATCTAGAATAGATGATATATTAATATATTCTAAAAATAAAGAAGAACATGAAAATCATCTTAGAATAATATTAGAAATTTTAAAAGATAGAAAATTATATGCTAAATTGTCTAAGTGTGAATTTTGGTTGGAGGAAGTGAAAATTTTAGGACATATAATTTCTAAAGATGGAATAAGTGTATATTTTTCTAAGGTAGAAGCAGTTTTAGAATGGTAAAGGCCAAAAACAGTAACTGAGATTAGGAGTTTCTTAGGATTAGCTGGATATTATAGAAGATTCATTGAAGGGTTTTCTAAAATAGCTGGACCTTTAACATAATTAATTAGGAAAAATCAACCTTTTGTTTGGAGTGAAAGTTGTGAGAAAAGTTTTCAAGAATTGAAAAATAAATTGACTACCTCACCAGTCTTATTTTTACCTGACCCAAATGAACCCTATGATGTATACTGTGATGTTTCATATCAAGGGTTAGGAGGTACGTTGATGCAGAACATGAAAGTGATAGATTAGGTATCTAGACAATTGAGACCACATGAAAGAAATTATCCTACACATGATTTGGAATTAGCTGCTATAGTTTTTGCTTTAAAGATTTGGAGACATTATTTGTATGGGTCTAAATTTGATGTATATAGTGATCATAGGAGTTTAAAATATTTGATTGATCAAAAAGGAATTGGAAATGAGACAAAGAAGATGGATGGAGTTTATTAAAGATTATGATTTTCAGTTAATGTATCATCCAAGAGAGGCTAATGTAGTAGAAGATGCTTTAAGTAGGAAAATTGTGCATATGTCAATTATGAGGATTAAAGAATTAGAATTAATAGAATAATTTAGAGATTTAAATCTATGTACAGTTAGGAAAAAGAATAAAATTTCATTTGGAATGATTACCATCACTAATGAAAATTTTGAAAGAAATTAGAAAGAAACAAGATGTAGATGAATGCATTCCAGAAAAGAAAGGATTAATGGGAGCAGATAAGAAAAAAAAAACAGAATTTAATTTAGGAATGGATGGAATTATTAGGTTTAAAATAGAATTTGTGTACCTAATGATCAAGAATTAAAGGAATTAATTTTGGAGGAAGGGCACAAAAGTAAACTTAGTATTCATCCTGGAACAACAAAAATATATAAAGATTTAAAAGGGGATGTTTTGGTGGCCTAGGATGAAGAGAGATGTAGCAGAATATGTAGCTAGATGTTTAACATGTCAGAAAACAAAGATTGAACATCAGAAACCATCTGGCATGTTACAACCTTTAGAGATACCTGTATGGAAGTGGGATAGTATACCAATGGATTTTGTGGTAGGATTACCTAGGACAAGTAGGAATTGTGATATTAATTGGGTAATTGTAGATAGATTAACTAAATCAGCACATTTTCTTCCAATAAATATTAGGTATTCTTTAGAAAGCTTAGCTCATTTGTACACAAAAGAAATAGTTAGATTACAAGGACTATCTACGAGTATAGAATCAGATAGCGATCCTAGATTTGTTTCTAAAATTTTGGAAAGAATTTCAGAAAGCTTTAGGAAGTAAATTACATCTTAGTTCAGTATACTACCTTCAAACTGATGGTCAAATAGAAAGGACTATTCAGTCATTAGAAGATCTCTTAAGAGCCTGTACATTAGAAGAGAAAGGAAACTGAGAAAATATATTACCTTTAGTAGAATTTATATATAATAATAGTTACCATTCTAGTATAGGTATTGCTCCCTATGAAGTTTTATATGGCAGAAATTGTAGGAAACCACTGGTATGGTATCAGGATGGTGAAAGTCTATTGATCGGGCCATACATCATTAAGCAAACAACTGAGAAAGTAAAATTTATTCAGGAGAAATGAAAATTGCACAGAGCAAACCAAAAACTATGCAAATAAAAGAAGAAAACCTTTAGAATTTCAAGAGAGTGATCATATATTTTTGAAAGTTACATCAATAACTGATAACAGAAAACCTAACTATAGAAACAAGGTCTACTAAAATTGAAGGCAAAAGGATTAAGTACTTGAGAGGTAAGAATATTCCTCTGGTTAAGGTTATTTGGAATGATATCAGAGGTGATGCTACTTGGGAGTTAGAGGAGAAAATGAGGGAAGCATATCCTCATTTGTTTGTATAGTTGTATAGTTATATAGTTGTTTAGTTGTATGGTTGTATAGTTGTATTAGAAATTTCGAGGACGAAATTTTATTAGTAGGGGAGAATTGTAACATCCTCATTTTATTTTACTATTTGTACATATTTATATATGAATATTATGAATGATTATGTACTGTATTTTATAGAAACTTTCTATACGTATTTTCTTAATGAAATTAATATAGTTCTACTCAGAAGAATTTTCTGAATCTTTGGATGTCTTTGTTTTTGCCTGAATTGATTGTTGACTGGACCGCTATGTTAGACAGCTGTCCAGGATAGATTTTCAAGTGTGGAATTTTGGACTAATCTGTAACTTAATAAAAAGGTAATTGAATATAGATTAAAAATATATACAGTTAAAGAATTAAAATGCTAATTTCAAATTGTTAGAATTTTATGAAAGTTAGAACTCTAAGAAATTCTTACGATAAAATTCTAAGGCAGAAAATTCAGAAAAAAATTTGTTTGACATCTATAGAATTATCTAATAATTGTAATATACTTAGAATAATTATTAAAAATGCTTAACCAAGAAAAATTAGATTTAGAGTATTAACCAAACACAAGGTGACAAATCAAAGTTTCTAATGTCACTAAATTAAGCTAATTAGACTTGGATTAAGAGATAAGTAAGACACTAACCCAAGGTTTTTGATAGTGAGGAATCCAATGGTGATGTTAATTTCTTCAAATTCTAATTAGTTTGTAAGATAATTAAAAGCCCTAAAAACCTTCTAGAAAAATCTACCTTTTTCTACATTTTTGACTTTTGGTCACCAAATTGGCAAGTCACGTTGGGAACATTCTTGAACGTACAAGTGGCTGGAAAACTTGGAAAAAAATCTGCTGCCTTGGACCAGCTGCTGGACGTGAGAGTCTAATTGAATTTGGTGAAGAAATTTCTTTTTTTTTTTTAACTTAAGACACAAAAGCCAAAAGACAAACACATAAGCTAGCTTTCCTCACCCACCTAAACCCGTGAGTTCTGCAGCTGCTGCCTTCTCCATTTCTCTTCATCCTTTCTTCCAATTCCAAGAATTAAACCAACCAAAACCTCCCAAATTTCAATATACCTTTGGCCAAAGAGATGAGATTTGGGAGAAAATCTCAAAAATTTCAAAAGACAAGAGAGAAAGGGAGAAAAGGGTTCAAGGGATTTCTTCATCAAACTAAGGATTCTAGGTAAGGATCTTGGCATTTAATTTCAATTTAAACAAATTGGAAGTAGGAGAAACATGTCCTTAGGTTTAATTTCAAGATTTGATCAAGAAACATTAAAAGATGATTGAAGTTTGAAATTTGTGATTGAATCCATGTTGAATTGATTTCTTGATGTATTTAATGGATTGAAATCTTGATTGATTTGTTTTTGGATTGGAATTTGTTTGAGTGGCTTGTTCTTGATTGAATTGAACTTTGATTGGCTTGTTATTGATTGAAATTGCTTGGTTGATCTTTAGCAAATTTTGGAAATTTTGAAAAACAACTCACGGCCATGATCATGTTGAAGGGGGTATCATGTGGAAATTTATTCAAAGACCAAGGGTAAAATAGTAATTTCACATGTAGGGACAAAATTGGAAATTTATAAAAAGATTGAGGGTAATTAGGTAATTTCACATTTAGAGGACACAATTGGAATTTTATAAAAAGATTGAGGGTAATTAGGTAATTTCATAGATTCTAGAACAATTAGGGACATATTCGGAATTTCATAAAAAGATCAAGGGCAAAATGGGAAATTTTAGAAAATAGTAAGGGTAATTTGGTAATTTCACCCTTTGAGGGCAAAATTGGAATTTTATAAAAAGATAGGGGTATTTTAGTAATTTTCCATATTAAAGACTTAATTGATATTTTAGTAAAAGTTTAGTAATTTTCATAGTAAATACATAATTATTATTATAGTAAAAGTTTAGTAATTTTTCCTAGTAAAGGACTAATTAGTATTTTATTAAGGTATTGATGTTATAATGCAAAATAGTAAATTTTTATGTGATTGCTTAATATTAATTATTTGTTTATTTGCATCATTGTCATATTGCATAAGCTTGAGTTCTTGGAAAATACAAAGATTTCAAATGAGAAATGAGTATTTTTGGGGGAATTGATTTCCAGGACTGTGTTGACTGACCGGACTGCGGTAGTCATGTATTTGAAAATATGATTGAGATTATGAACAGAGAACTGTGTTGACTGACCGGACTGCGGTAGTCATGTATTTGAAAAGATGATTGAGATTATGAACAGAGAATACGATAGTCCTGAGAAATGGGTGAGCAGAGTAAGTTAGACAGGACTGTATAGTCTATGATTATATAGTCTGTGGGGTGAGAGATATTGGCAATTCCACATGTGGCTGTAATCTGGACAGAGATGCTGCCGTGGTGGCCTTCCGGGTATCCTGACCTCCTAATTCTGTTTAGTTTATTCGCGTTTAGTAGGGGCTGATAGCTGAATTACATGAGGTAATGGTAGGCCAGTTACTTACTAAACACTCAAAAGGGAAGTCTCCATGGAGCATGGGTCAAAAATGATTTTGAGTCAAAACTGCATTTGCATAAATCATATTGCATTTAATTATGTGTGAGAACGGTTAATTTGTATCGGAAATGTATATGTTTGAAATTGTTTTAATTGTATGAGAAATTAAATGCCTGATCCGGTAATGCTGTCCCTAGATTCAAGGGAAGTTTGATTTGCAGGTGTTTAAAGAATAGTTAGATGGAAAAGATGTAGCAACTTCCAGAGCTATAGGATGGGGACTTTTTGGGGTATTTTAATGCTTGTAATAATTAGAATTATTTTGTAGTAGTATTTCTGTAAATTTTAATAATGTAAAATTATAACGATATTTCTTGAACTTTTATAGTATGTATTTAAAATTTATATATATATATATATATATATATATATATATCTGATGTAGATTAATTAATGTTGAAAGGGGGTTACATTAGTGGTATCAGAGCTCTGGTTATGCATCTCTAGGACTTGTGAGTAGTGGGTCTATTAGGTGTTCTGCTGTGTTACCCTGATTAGAATTGTTTGTTTGTTAAGAATATTATGGGAAAAAGTGTAGTAACTAGAACTGAAAATTTAAGACTTGTAGAAATGAGAAGAGGAAGGCTAGTTATAAACCTTAAGAGTTGAAACTAATAGTATAGTTGAGATGACAGAAAGGAAGAAAGGAAATCTTGATAGAGTTGTGAGGGTGCACACTCAGGACTCAGTCGAGATGACTTTCCCTCCTAATGCTAAAAATTTTATATTGTCTAAGTTATAATATTTTCTATGTTCCTTATATTGGGAAATTAAGAGTTATACCTTTGAGTTAGTTCAGGAAGGAGATCTAAAGATCTGAGTTTTTAGATCAACGTTGAGAACAGATGTCCAAATATTTGAGTTATAGAATAAGGATGAGTTAGACAAAGGAAAGAAAACAAAGTTTTGAAGGTACCTTGATGTCTGGAAGATGATAAGATGTTGAGAGTATGGTTATTGCCTTATTGTTCTAATGGATGTTTTCAAATGTTTTGAAGGTTGAAACAGTGTATCGTGGTTTAGATTTGTTGTAGGATTGATATCTTAACTATTAGGACTTGAGATTTTGTGTTTTAGACATGAGTTAGAACCAAAATAGTGCATTTTTCTGGTGCAGTAAAATAGCCTGCGGGTTTAACATTGTTTAATTACATTACCATGGTGTAAGTGGTGATTAAGAGAGTAGAATAGGACCCAAATGCTAAGTTAGTAGCAGTTGTCCTAAGAATTTTCAAAGTTGAAAGAGTAAGTAATTGGAAGGCCTAAGGGTGTGTGTATTGATGTTGGAAATTGAGCCCAAGTAACAATTAAATTGGTAGTAGTGAATTGGAGTAATTTGAGGTACTTTAAAAGTCATTCTAATGGTGACTTGTTGGAATTATGGTTCTAAAGTATAGCTATAAGTTGAGGATGCTAATTATGTTTAAAATACCCTATATCTTGCTTGTTTCTGTATCTACTTCTAAACCAATCCTGACCTTTAAAATATATATGAATTGTGTTATAACCATCAGAAATAGAATATTTGTTGTAAACTTGATTTGTTTGCCTTTAATTGACCTTATTGGGAAGAGATTGGTTAGTAGCCAACTGTATTCTAATAGATTGTGCCTCTAAAACTTTGATTTTTCCTGAACTTGATATTTCTAGACTTAATCCTACAAAACCTAAAGAAATATCATTTAAAAGTGAAATAATAATAATAATAATAATAATAATAATAATAATAATAATAATAATAATAATACATGCTATCATCTCTTGGAACTAAGGAAGATAAAATTGAAATAGACTTTGTGTCAGTTGTAAATGAGTATCCTGAGGTGTTTTCTAATGATGTTCCTGGCTTACCTCCTGAAAGAGAAATAGAATTTAGTATAGATTGGATGCCTGGTACTAGATCAATTTCTATGCAACCATATAGGATGTCACCATTGGAATTAACTGAGTTAAAGAAACAATTGGAAGAATTATTAGAAAAATAGTTTGTAAGGCCTAGTGTGTCCCTATGGTGAGCCCCAGTATTATTAGTTAAAAAGAAAGATGGAGGATCTAGGTTATGTATAGATTATAGACAATTAATGTGATTGTTATCGTTTTAATGTGATTTGTAATTGTCGTCGAAATACCAAAATTTCATGATTTGTTTGGGAGGGGAAATAATAAAAAGATGATGAATTTTTTTTGTGAGATCTAACAAAGATCATTCCCTTCGAAATTGGCATAAAATGAGAGAACACCTAAAAAAATTTCAGGATATCTCGTTTAATTTTATTAAAAATACATATCTCCTCTCATTAATAATGGAAATTAATACAAACGTTGTGATAAAAAAAACTAATAAAGGAAACTATTAATGTGATTGTTATCATTTTAATGTGATTGGTAATTGTCGTCGAAATATCAAAATTTCACGATATGTTTGGGAGGTGAAATAATAAAAAGATTATAATTTTTTTTGTGAAATCTAAAAAGATCATTGCCTTCCAAATTGGCATAAAATGAGAGAAGACCTAAAAAAATATCAGGATATATCGTTTAATTTTATTCAAAAATACATGTCTCCTCTCATTATAAATGGAAATTATTATAAACGTTGTGATAAAGAAAAACTAATAAAGGAAACTATTAATGTGATAGTTATCTTTTTAATGTGATTGGTAATTGTCGCAAAAATATCAAAATTTCACGATATGTGTGGGTGGTGAAATAATAAAAAAATTAGAATTTTTTTTTGTGAGATCTAACAAGATCATTCGCTTCCAAATTGGCATAAAATGAGAGAAGACCTAAAAAAAAATTCAGGATATCTCGTTTAATTTTATTAAAAATACATATATCCTCTCATTAATAATGAAAATTATTATAAACGTTGTGATAAACAAAATTAATAAAAGGAACTATTAATGTGATTGGTAATTGTCGTACAAAAACCAAAATTTCACGATATGTTTCGGAGGTGAAATAATAAGAAGATTATAATTTTTTTTTGTGAGATCTAAAAAGGTCATTCCCTTCCAAATTGGCATAAAATGAGAGAAGGCCTAAAAAAATTTCAGGATATCTCGTTTAATTTTATTCAAAAATACATGTCTCCTCTCATTAATAATGGAAATTATTATAAACGTTGTGATAAAGAAAACTAATAAAGGAAACTATTAATGTGATTGTTATCTTTTTAATGTGATTGGTAATTGTCGCAGAAATATCGATATTTCACGATATGTTTGGGTGGTGAAATAGTAAAAAGATTATAATTTTTTTTTGTGAGATCTATCAAGATCATTCGCTTCCAAATTGGTATAAAATGAGAGAAGACCTAAAAAAAATTCAGGATATCTCGTTTAATTTTATTAAAAATACATATCTCCTCTCACTAATAATGGAAATTATTATAAATGTTTTGATAAAAAAAAACTATTAATGTGATTGTTATCTTTTTAATGTGATTGGTAATTGTCGTAGAAATATGAAAATTTCACGATATGTTTGGGAGGTGAAATAATAAAAAGATTATAGATTTTTTTTGTAAGTTCTAACAAGATCATTCCCTTCCAAATTGGCATAAATGAGAGAAGACCTAAAAAAATTTCAGGATATCTCATTTAATTTTATTAAAAATACATATCTCCTCTCATTAATAATGGAAATTATGATAAACGTTGTGATAAAAAAACTAATAAAGGAAACTATTAATGTGATTGTTATCTTTTTAAAGTGATTGGTAATTGTCGTCGAAATATCAAAATTTCACGATATGTTTGGGAGGTGAAATAATAAAAAGATTATAATTTTTTTTGTGAAATCTAAAAAGATCATTGCCTTCCAAATTGGCATAAAATGAGAGAAGACCTAAAAAAATATCAGGATATATCGTTTAATTTTATTCAAAAATACATGTCTCCTCTCATTATAAATGGAAATTATTATAAACATTGTGATAAAGAAAAACTAATAAAGGAAACTATTAATGTGATAGTTATCTTTTTAATGTGATTGGTAATTGTCGCAAAAATATCAAAATTTCACGATATGTGTGGGTGGTGAATTAATAAAAAAATTAGAATTTTTTTTTGTGAGATCTAACAAGATCATTTGCTTCCAAATTGGCATAAAATGAGAGAAGACCTAAAAAAAATTCAGGATATCTCGTTTAATTTTATTAAAAATACATATATCCTCTCATTAATAATGAAAATTATTATAAACGTTGTGATAAATAAAATTCATAAAGGGAACTATTAATGTGATTGGTAATTGTCGTACAAAAACCAAAATTTCACGATATGTTTCGAAGGTGAAATAATAAGAAAATTATAATTTTTTTTTCTGAGATCAAAAAAGGTCATTCCCTTCCAAATTGGCATAAAATGAG
Organism: Pueraria montana var. lobata; assembly: GCA_026413185.1. Lineage (NCBI taxonomy): Eukaryota > Viridiplantae > Streptophyta > Magnoliopsida > Fabales > Fabaceae > Pueraria > Pueraria montana. Next base: position 76,778,230 of record CM048648.1, read on the forward strand.
AGAAGGCCTAAAAAAATTTCAGGATATCTCATTTAATTTTATTCAAAAATACATGTCTCCTCTCATTAATAATGGAAATTATTATAAACGTTGTGATAAAGAAAACTAATAAAGGAAACTATTAATGTGATTGGTAATTGTCGCAGAAATATCGATATTTCACGATATGTTTGGGTGGTGAAATAGTAAAAAGATTATAATTTTTTTTTGTGAGATCTATCAAGATCATTCGCTTCCAAATTGGTATAAAATGAGAGAAGACCTAAAAAAAATTTAGGATATCTCGTTTAATTTTATTAAAAATACATATCTCATCTCACTAATAATGGAAATTATTATAAACGTTTTGATAAAAAAAAACTATTAATGTGATTGTTATCTTTTTAATGTGATTGGTAATTGTCGTAGAAATATGAAAATTTCACGATATGTTTGGGAGGTGAAATAATAAAAAGATTATAGATTTTTTTTGTAAGTTCTAACAAGATCATTCCCTTCCAAATTCGCATAAATGAGAGAAGACCTAAAAAAATTTCAGGATATCTCATTTAATTTTATTAAAAGTACGTATCTCCTCTCATTAATAATGGAAATTATGATAAACGTTGTGATAAAAAAACTAATAAAGAAAACTATTAATGTGATTGTTATCTTTTTAAAGTGATTGGTAATTGTCGTAGAAATATGAAAATTTCACGATATGTTTGGGAGGTGAAATAATAAAAAGATTATAATTTTTTTTTGTAACATCTAACAAGATCATTCCCTTCCAAATTGGCATAAATGAGAGAAGACTTAAAAAAATTCCAGGATATCTCGTTTAATTTTATTAAAAGTACGTATCTCCTCTCATTAATAATGGAAATTATTATAAACGTTGTGATAAAAAACTAATAAAGGAAACTATTAATGTGATTGTTATCTTTTTAATGTGATTTGTAATTGTCGTAGAAGAAATATCAAAATTTCACGATATGTTTGGGAGGTGAAATAATAAAAAGATTATAATTTTTTTTAAGATCTAAAAAGATCATTCCCTTCCAAATTGGCATAAAATGAGAGAATAACTAAACAAGTTTCAGGAAATCTCGTTTAATTTCGTTAAAAATACATATGTCCTCTCATTAATAATGAAAATTATTATAAACGTTGTGATAAAAAAAATAATGGAAACTATTAATGTGATTGTTATCTTTTTAATGTGATTAGTAATTGTCGTAGAAATATCAAAATTTCACGATATGTTTGGGAGATGAAATAATAAAAAGATTATAATTTTTTTTGTGAGATCTAAAAAGATCATTACCTTCCAAATTGCATTAAAATGAGAGAAGACCTAAACAAATTTCAGGATATCTCATTTAATTTTATTTAAAGGAAACTATTAATGTGATTGTTATCGTTTTAATGTGATTTGTAATTGTCGTTGAAATATCAAAATTTCATGATATGTTTGGGAGGGGAAATAATGAAAAGATGATAAATTTTTTTTGTGAGATCTAACAAAGATCATTCCCTTCGAAATTGGCATAAAATGAGAGAACACCTAAAAAAATTTCAGGATATCTGTAACCCCCCTTTCTTATAAAACATAATTTAACTATTTAATTTATTTTATATATTTATTTCAAAGTTCTGATACGTTCTCTTACAATCCAAAATATGTTCTGTAATTTACATCATTAAAATTTATATAAACACTGCTACAAAATAATTCTAACTACTACAAATTATTGTCTACCCAAAATAGTCCCATCCTATATTCTCTGGAATTTCTGCATCTTCATCATTTAACTATATCTTCAGGCACCTGCAATTCACACTCCCCTAGAATCTGGGGACAACATTACCGGATCAGGCATTTAATTTCTCATACAATTTCAAACAAATACATATCATAACAAATTAATTAGTTACACACATAATTAAATGCAGTATGATTTATGCAATGCAGTTTTTGACTCAAATTCATTTTGACCCTGCTCCATGGAGACTTCCCCTTTGAGTGTTTAGTAAGTAACTGGCCTGCCATTACGCACTGCAATTCAGCTATCAGCCCCTACTAAACGCGAATAAACTAAACAGAATTAGGAGATCAGGATACCCGGAAGGCCACCACGACCGCATCTCTGTCCAGATTACAGCCACATATGGAATTGCCAATATCCTTCATGTAACATCCCGAAAATTACAACCCAATAAATATGAACGTGAGAGATTTAACTAGAAAATTTTCTTGTTGGGGAGAATTGTAACACTGTGATTTTTCGTAACGTATATTAAGGGTTTGATAAATACCATAAAAGGAAATTAAATTTAAATTTATAGTGTTATTGTGAGATTTTTGGAACATTTACGTAACTTCCGTAAGTTGTAGAAAAAAAAAATAAGAGAAGGGGGTGTCCTTAGAGGAAGGGTGGCTGCAAATAGCAAAATATGAAATTTTACCCAAATATATACGTGAACCAGCTTCTTTCTTCCAAAAAAATTCTTCATTCTCCTTTTCACGAACACCCTCTGCTCTCTCTTCTTCTCTCTAAAATTTTGCACTCTTTCTAAGATTTAAGTATTCAAATCAAAGTTTTCACCGATTAAATTCGGATATGTTATAGAGGAGTTCAAGAGCTTCAAAACCTACCGATTGGATTTTGATTTCGTTGAGGTATGGAGGGATTTTCTTCTTCCCTAATCTATTTCTCTATTTTCAGTTAAGTGTAGTTGGGAGTTAGGGGGCTCAACTACATACAGCATGTCTGCCCCTTTTGTTGTTTGTGTTGTGTTTGAGTATTTGTGATTCTACTGGCAGTGGCTGTGTGAGTGTGTATGGATTGATTATTTTTGTTTTTGACTCTCTAAATTACTTGGGAAGGCTCCTAAAACAAAGGAGATCATGCCCAAATTTTATTAAAATTGTATGACAAGGTTTTCAATGTGAAATTCATCCTAACAATAAAAGTGGCAGTGGCTGTTGGTTCGTCCAGCTCTGGACAGTCCCCACTGTTTTGCGATTTTTGGTAGATCTAACCGTTGGTTTTTCACGAAATTTGTTTTTAATTAAAATAGACACAAACAGGAACAACTTTTATTTTGACACCATGGACAGAAAACGTCGTTTTGAAGTTCATCCGTGGCTTTAAAAATTACTGTTCTGTTTTCATGTTTCCCTAGAACATGTCTCGGTTTTTCTGAAATTCCCACTTGGGTGCTTAATGTTTCTTTTTCGTTTTTGAACCATTCAAAACTAGACAAAACAAGATTTTTAACCATATAAATTACAAAAATTATCATATCCAATTTCTAAATTAACTTTTAAAAAGAAACAGGGCAAGGGGTTTTGAGCTCTGTTTTGAGTCTGAAACTTAAGCTGTTAGAAAAAAATTTACTGGGAACAATAGGGAAATAATTTGGGGGCAAGGGTTATTTTTTTAGAAAGATAAAGATGTTACCTTTCTACTGTAAAAAGTTTAGCTCAAAACAAGTTTGGGAAGTGGGAGAAATTTACATTTCTTTGAGCTATGTTCAGTGAACTCAAAATTCAGGGCTGCTGACTTAGAAAATTTTTATAAAATTTTCTAGATGTTGATTTTATAAGTGGGATACCTTTCTATAAAATATATTTCAAGAGCTTCGATTTGATATAAAAAGTTTTAAATTCCGAGATCATTTGCTTGTATCAGTGAGAGCTCATAAATCCTAAAATTTCAAGACAAAGGAGAAAGGGAGAAAAGGGATTCAAAGGTTTCTCTATCAAACTAAGGATTCTAGGTAAGGATCATGGCATTTAATTTCATTTTAGACCATTTGGAATGTAGAAAAACATGTTGTTAAGTTTAGATTCAAGATTTAATCAAGAACCATGAAAAGATGAAATTGATTTTGGGTTTTTATATAATTGATATTAGAAGCTTGAAATAATTGTTTGGAACCATGTTTGATTGATTGGATGATTTGTTGTGATGGATTGAAATTGATTGGTTGGTTTGTTGTTGGATTGAAATTGCTTGATTTGGCTTGATTGTGTTGTGAATGATGTTGGAAATTGTTGAATGTTTATATTTTTGTAGGTGATTGTTTAAAACTACTTATTTAATTGTAATTATTAACATATTGCATATGCATGAGTCTTTTTGGGGGATTTATAAAGATTCAAGTGAAAAATAATTGATGTTGGCTAACCGGGACTGCGGTAGCCATGAAAATGGAAAAGAAAAGAAAAGAAAAGAAAGAAAAGAAAGAATAAATGTTGACTAACCGGGACTGCGGTAGTCATGAGAAACGAATTGATATATGAGAAATGACTTTTGTTGACTAACCGGGACTGCGGTAGTCATGTGAAATGAAAATGATTGAGAAATGATTTTGTTGACTAACCGGGACTGCGGTAGTCATGTGAAAGGAATATGATTTGAGAATTGAATCTTTGGGGTGAGCAGAATAAGTTAGACAGGGCTGTATAGTCTGTGATTATATAGTCTGTGGGGTGAAGGATATTGGCAATTCCACATGTGGCTGGAAACTGGACTGAGTTGCGGTCGTGGTGGCCTTCCGGGTATCCTGATCTCCTAATTCTGTTTAGTTTATTCGCGTTTAGTAGGGGCTGATAGCTGAATTGCAGTATGTAATGGTAGGCCAGTTACTTACTAAACACTCAAAGGGGAAGTCTCCATGGAGCAGGGTCAAAAATGAATTTGAGTCAAAACTACATTTGCATAAATCATACTGCATTTGCTTATGTATGTGATTGATTAATTATTATATGAAATGTACATGGTTGATATGGATTCTAATTGTATGAGAAATTAAATGCCTGATCCGGTAATGCTGTCCCCAGATTCTAGGGGAGTGTGAATTGCAGGTATTTTGAAGATTAATTAGAAGTTAAAGATGCAGATATTTTCCAGAGCTATAGGAATGGGTGTTTTTGGCTTTAGATACTTTTGTATTAATTAGAAATAAATTGGTAGTAGTATTTTCTGTAAATTTTAATAATGTAAATTATAATGACAAACTTTGAACTTTAATAGATTGTATTTATTTTATTCGGAATTTTTTTTTAGATGGAAATTAATTAATTAGAAGGGGGGTTACACTTCACCCCACAGACTATATAATCACAGACTATACAGTCCTGTCTAACTTATTCTGCTCACCCCAAAGATTCAATTCTCAAATCATATTCATTTCACATGACTACCGCAGTCTCGGTTAGTCAACAAAATCATTTCTCATATATCAACTCGTTTCTCATGACTACCGCAGTCCCGGTTAGTCAACAAAAACATTTCTCATATATCAACTTGTTTCTCATGACTACCGCAGTCCCGGTTAGTCAACATTTATTCTTTCTTTTCTTTCTTTTCTTTTCTTTTCTTTCTTTTCATTTCTTTCTTTTCTTTTCTTTTCTTTCTTTTCATGGCTACCGTAGTCCCGGTTAGCCAACATCAATTATTTTTCACTTGAATCTTTATAAATCCCCCAAAAAGACTCATGCCAATGAATTTTGTTCATGATCACAATTAAATAAATAATTTGTACACATTAACATACAAGAATACAAAAATTAAGCAATTTACCTTATAACATTAGTATTTTAGTAAATTATCAATTAAATCACTATTAGGTAAAGTTACTAAAATACCCTTAATCTTTTCTAAAATTCCATCTATATCCTAAATTTTGAAATGACCAAATTACCCTTGCTCTTTTTCAAAAATTCCCATTTTGTCCCTACATGTAAAATGACCATTTTGCCCTTGATTTTACAAAAATTTCCACATAATATCCCTTGCATTTTGGGCTGGCCGAATGGTCTACAAGCCATTCTCAACAATTCTTTCCAAAGTAACCTAGCTCAATTCCAATCCAACATTAACCAAATCACACTTCAATCAAAATCAAGCAACCAAAATTTCAACCATCACAACACATCAAAATTCAATCACACCTCATTCCAATCCATGAATTACAATCACAAGCATCAAAAACACAAAACCCCTAAATCAATTTCAAGTTTTCATGATTCTAGGTCACAAATTTAATCTAACCCTACAACATGTTTTCTTCTAATTCCAAGGGTTCTAATTGAAATTAAATGCCTAGATCCTTACCTTAAACTCTTTAATTGAAGAAAAAGCCTTGAATTCCTTTCTCCCTCACTCCTTGGTCTTGTAGGAATTTTTGAGATTTCCTTCAATTTCTTTCTCTACTAGCCGAATTATGTGAGGTAGGGTGAAGTTTGGATGGTTGGGTTTCTTAATTTGGGATGAGATGATGAAGTTAAGATGAAATTGAAATGAAGGAGCTGCAGCTGCTGTGGGAGGAACTCACGGTTCTGTTTTTGTGAGAGATAGCTTTTTAGTGACTTTTTGCCTTTTACTTAAGTTATTTGCTTCATTAAATCAAGAATTAACCAAATTGGACTTTGCCTTCAAGTCCAGCTGCTGCCTGCACGTACAGCAGCTCTATTGGACCAAGGGAAGTCCACTTGCCAAGCCTTTCCAGCCCACTTGGACAGCCAAGGAGTTCCAAGTCACTTGCCTACCCCAAAAGTCAACATTTCAAGAACTTTGTAGAAAATTCTAGAAGGTAATTAGGGCTGCTAATTATTTTACAATGTGATTAGAATTTGAAGAAAATAACATCACCATTGGATTCCTCACTATCAAAAACCTTGGGGTAGTGTCTTACTTATCTCTTAATCCAAGCCTAATTAGCTTAATTTAGTGATCTTAGAAAAGCCTAAGTTGTCACCTTTTGATTGGTTAAGGTTCTAAATTAATTTTTTCTTGGTTAAACATTTTTAATAATTATTCTAAGTATATTACAATTATTAGATAATTCTATAGATATCCTACGAATTTTCTCTAAATTTTCTGTCTTAGAATTTTACCGTAATAATTCCTCAAAGTTCTAACTTTCAGAAAATCCTAACAATTCTGGATAAGCACTTTAGTTCTTTATCTGTATATATTTTTAATCTATACTCTATTACCTTTCTTTTCAGTTATAAATGAGTTCAAAATTCTATACTTGAAAATTTATCCTGGACAGCTGTCTGACATAGCAGTCCAGTCAACTATCAATTTCAGCAAAAACAAAGACATTTGGAAATTCAGAAAATTCTTCTGAGTAAAACTGTATTAATTTCATTAAGAGAATATGTACATAAGGTTTCTATAAAATACAGTGCATAAATGTTAATAATATACATATATAAATGCGTACAATTAATAAAATGAGGATGTTACAATATCTCGTTTAATTTTATTAAAAATACATATCTCCTCTCATTAATAATGGAAATTAATATAAACGTTGTGATAAAAAAAACTAATAAAGGAAACTATTAACGTGAATGTTATCGTTTTAATGTGATTGGTAATTGTCGTAGAAATATCAAAATTTCACGATATGTTTGGGAGGTGAAATAATAAAAAGATTATAATTTTTTTTTGTGAAATCTAAAAAGATCATTCCCTTCCAAATTGGCATAAAATGAGAGAAGACCTAAAAAAATTTCAGGATATCTCGTTTAATTTTATTCAAAAATACATGTCTCCTCTCATTAATAATGGAAATTATTATAAACGTTGTGATAAAGAAAACTAATAAAGGAAACTATTAATGTGATTGTTATCGTTTTAATGTGATTGGTAATTGTCGTAGAAAAACCAAAATTTCACGATATGTTTGGGTGGTGAAATAATAAAAAGATTATAATTTTTTTTGTGAGATCTAACAAGATCATTCGCTTCCAAATTGGCATAAAATGAGAGAAGACCTAAAAAAATTTCAAGATATTTCATTTAATTTTATTAAAAATACATATCTCCTCTCATTAATAATGGAAATTATTATAAACGTTGTGATAAAAAAAAACTAATAAAGGAAACTACTAATGTGATTGTTATCTTTTTAATGTGATTGGTAATTGTCGTAGAAATATGAAAATTTCACGATATGTTTGGGAGGTGAAATAATAAAAAGATTATAGATTTTTTTTGTAAGTTCTAACAAGATCATTCCCTTCCAAATTGGCATAAATGAGAGAAGACCTAAAAAAATTTCAGGATATCTCATTTAATTTTATTAAAAATACATATCTCCTCTCACTAATAATGGAAATTATTATAAACGTTTTAATAAAAAAAAAACTAATAAAAGAAACTATTAATGTGATTGTTATCTTTTTAATGTGATTGGTAATTGTCGTAGAAATATGAAAATTTCACGATATGTTTGGGAGGTGAAATAATAAAAAGATTATAGATTTTTTTTGTAAGTTCTAACAAGATCATTCCCTTCCAAAATGGCATAAATGAGAGAAGACCTAAAAAAATTTCAGGATATCTCATTTAATTTTATTAAAAATACATATCTCCTCTCATTAATAATGGAAATTATTATAAACGTTGTGATAAAAAAACTAATAAAGGAAACTATTAATGTGATTGTTATCTTTTTAAAGTGATTGGTAATTGTCGTAGAAATATGAAAATTTCACGATATGTTTGGGAGGTGAAATAATAAAAAGATTATAATTTTTTTTTGTAACATCTAACAAGATCATTCCCTTCCAAATTGGCATAAATGAGAGAACACTTAAAAAAATTCCAGGATATCTCGTTTAATTTTATTAAAAATACGTATCTCCTCTCATTAATAATGGAAATTATTATAAACGTTGTGATAAAAAAACTAATAAAGGAAACTATTAATGTGATTGTTATCTTTTTAATGTGATTTGTAATTGTCGTAGAAGAAATATCAAAATTTCACGATATGTTTGGGAGGTGAAATAATAAAAAGAATATAATTTTTTTTTAAGATCTAAACAGATCATTCCCTTCCAAATTGGCCTAAAATGAGAGAATAACTAAACAAGTTTCAGGAAATCTCGTTTAATTTCGTTAAAAATACATATGTCCTCTCATTAATAATGAAAATTATTATAAACGTTGTGATAAAAAAAATAATGGAAACTATTAATGTGATTGTTATCTTTTTAATGTGATTAGTAATTGTCGTAGAAATATCAAAATTTCACGATATGTTTGGGAGATGAAATAATAAAAAGATTATAATTTTTTTTGTGAGATCTAAAAAGATCATTACCTTCCAAATTGCATTAAAATGAGAGAAGACCTAAACAAATTTCAGGATATCTCGTTTAATTTTATTTAAAGGAAACTATTAATGTGATTGTTATCGTTTTAATGTGATTTGTAATTGTCGTCGAAATATCAAAATTTCATGATATGTTTGGGAGGGAAAATAATAAAAAGATGATAAATTTTTTTTGTGAGATCTAACAAAGATCATTCCCTTCGAAATTTGCATAAAATGAGAGAACACCTAAAAAAATTTCAGGATATCTCGTTTAATTTTATTAAAAATACATATCTCCTCTCATTAATAATGGAAATTAATATAAACGTTGTGATAAAAAAAACTAATAAAGGAAACTGTTAATGTGATTGTTATCGTTTTAATGTGATTGGTAATTGTCGTAGAAATATCAAAATTTCATGATATGTTTGGGAGGTGAAATAATAAAAAGATTATAATTTTTTTTTGTGAAATCTAAAAAGATCATTCCCTTCCAAATTGGCATAAAATGAGAGAAGACCTAAAAAAATTTCAGGATATCTCGTTTAATTTTATTCAAAAATACATGTCTCCTCTCATTATAAATGGAAATTATTATAAACGTTGTGATAAAGAAAAACTAATAAAGGAAACTATTAATGTGATAGTTATCTTTTCAATGTGATTGGTAATTGTCGCAAAAATATCAAAATTTCACAATATGTTTGGGTGGTGAAATAATAAAAAAATTATAATTTTTTTTGTGAGATCTAACATGATCATTCGCTTCCAAATTGGCATAAAATGAGAGAAGACCTAAAACAAATTCAGGATATCTCGTTTAATTTTATTAAAAATACATATATCCTCTCATTAATAATGAAAATTATTATAAACGTTGTGATAAACATAATTAATAAAGGGAACTATTAATGTGATTGGTAATTGTCGTACAAAAACCAAAATTTCACGATATGTTTCGGAGGTGAAATAATAAGAAGATTATAATTTTTTTTGTGAGATCTAAAAAGGTCATTCCCTTCCAAATTGGCATAAAATGAGAGAAGGCCGAAAAAAATTTCAGGATATCTCGTTTAATTTTATTCAAAAATACATGTCTCCTCTCATTAATAATGGAAATTATTATAAACGTTGTGATAAAGAAAACTAATAAAGGAAACTATTAATGTGATTGTTATCTTTTTAATGTGATAGGTAATTGTCGCAGAAATATCAATATTTCACGATATGTTTGGGTGGTGAAATAGTAAAAAGATTATAATTTTTTTTATGACATCTATCAAGATCATTCGCTTCCAAATTGGTTTAAAATGAGAGAAGACCTAAAAAAATTTCAGGATATCTCATTTAATTTTATTAAAAATACATATCTCCTCTCACTAATAATGGAAATTATTATAAACGTTTTGATAAAAAAAAAACTAATAAAGGAAACTATTAATGTGATTGTTATCTTTTTAATATGATTGGTAATTGTCGTAGAAATATGAAAATTTCACGATATGTTTGGGAGGTGAAATAATAAAAAGATTATAGATGTTTTTTGTAAGTTCTAACAAGATCATTCCCTTCCAAATTGGCATAAATGAGAGAAGACCTAAAAAAATTTCAGGATATCTCGTTTAATTTTATTAAAAATACATATCTCCTCTCATTAATAATGGAAATTATTATAAACGTTGTGATAAAAAAAACTAATAAAGGAAACTATTAATGTGATTGTTGTCTTTTTAATGTGATTGGTAATTGTCATAGAAATATCAAAATTTCACGATATGTTTGGGTGGTGAAATAATAAAAAGATTATAATTTTATTTTGTGAAATCTAAAAAGATCATTCCCTTCCAAATTGGCATAAAATGAGAGAAGACCAAAAAAATTTCAGGATATCTCGCTTAATTTTATTCAAAAATACATATCTCCTCTCATTAATAATGGAAATTATTATAAACGTTGTGATAAAAAAAACTAACAAAGGAAACTATTAATGTGATTGTTATCTTTTTAATGTGATTGGTAATTGTCGCAGAAATATCAAAATTTCACGATATGTTTGTGTGGTGAAATAATAAAAAGATTATAATTTTTTTTTGTGAGATCTAACAAGATCATTCACTTCCAAATTGACATAAAATGAGAGAAGACCTAAAAAAATTTCAGGATGTCTCGTTTAATTTTATTAAAAATACATATCTCCTATCATTAATAATGGAAATTATTATAAACGTTGTGATAAAAAAAACTAATCAAGGAAACTATTAACGTGATTGTTATCTTTTTAGTGTGATTGGTAATTGTCGTACATATATCAAAATTTCACGATATGTTGGGGAGGTGAAATAATAAAAAGATTATAATTTTTTTTTGTGGGATCTAAAAACATCATTCCCTTCCAAATTCACATAAAATGAGAGAAGACCTAAAAAAATTTCAGGATATCTCGTTTAATTTTATTAAAAATACATATCTCCTCTCATTAGTGATGGAAATTATTATAAACGTTGTGATAAAAAAAACTAATAAAGGAAACTATTAATGTGATTGTTAACTTTTTAATGGGATTGGTAATTGCCGTAGAAATATAGAATTTTCACGATATGTATGGGAGGTGAAATAATAAAAATATCATAATTTTTTTTGTGGGATCTAAAAAGATCATTCCATTCCAAATTGGCATAAAATGAGAGAAGACCTAAAAAAATTTCAGGATACCTCGTTTAATTTTATTAAAAATACATATCTCCTCTCATTAGTAATGGAAATTATTATAAACGTTGTGATAAAAAAACTAATAAAGGAAACTATTAATGTGATTGTTATCTTTTTAATGTGATTTGTAATTGTCGTAGTAGAAATATCAAAATTTCACGATATGTTTGGGAGGTGAAATAATAAAAAGATTATAATTTTTTTTTTAGATCTAAAAAGATCATTCCCTTCTAAATTGGCATAAAATGGGAGAGGGCCTAAAAAAATTTCAGAATATTTCGTTTAATTTTATTAAAAATACATATCTCCCCTCATTAATAATGGAAATTATTATAAACGTTGTGATAAAAAACTAATAAAGGAACCTATTAATGTGATTGTTATCCTTTTAATGTGATTGGTAATTGTCGTAGAAATATCAAAATTTCACGATATGTTTGGGAGGTGAAATAATAAAAAGATTATAATTTTTTTTGTGAGATTTAAAAATATCATTGCCTTTCAAATTGGCATAAAATGAGAGAAGACCTAAACAAATTTCAGGATATCTCGTTTAATTTTATTAAAAATACATATCTCCTCTCATTAATAATGGAAATTATTATAAACGTTGTGATAAAAAATTAATAAAGGAAACTATTAATGTGATTGTTATCCTTTTAATGTGATTGGTAATTGTCGTAGAAATATCAAAATTTCACGATATGTTTGGGAGGTGAAATAATTAAAAGATTATAATTTTGTTTGTGCGATCTAAAAAGATCATTCCCTTCCAAATTTGCATAAAATGAGAGAAGACCTAAAAAAATTTCAGGATATCTCGTTTAATTTTTTTAAAAATACATATCTCCTCTCATTAATAATGAAAATTATTATAAATGTTGTGATAAAAAACTAATAAAGGAAACTATCAATGTGGTTGTTATCTTTTTAATGTGATTGGTAATTGTCGTAGAAATATAAAAATTTCACGATATGTTTGGGAGGTGAAATAATTAAAAGATTATAATTTTGTTTGTGCGATCTAAAAAGATCATTCCCTTCCAAATTTGCATAAAATGAGAGAAGACCTAAAAAAATTTCAGGATATCTCGTTTAATTTTATTAATAATACATATGTCCTCTCATTAATAATGAAAATTATTATAAACATTGTGATAAAAAACTAATAAAGGAAACTATCAATGTGGTTGTTATCTTTTTAATGTGATTGGTAATTGTCGTTGAAATATCAAAATTTCACGATATGTTTGGGAGGTGAAATAATGAAAAGATTATAATTTTTTTTGTGAGATCTAAAAAGATCATTCCCTTCCAAATCGGCATAAAACTAGAGAAGACCTAAAAAAAATTCAAGATATCTCGTTTATTAAATACACATATCTCCTCTCATTAATAATGGAAATTATTATAAATGTTGTGATAAAAAACTAATAAAGGAAACTATTAATGTGATTGTTATCGTTTTAATGTGATTGGTAATTGTCGTAGAAATATCAAAATTTCACGATATGTTTGGGAGGGAAAATAATAAAAAGATTATAATTTTTTTTTGTGAGATCTAAAAGGATCATTCCCTTCCAAATTGGCATAAAATGAGAGAATAACTAAACAATTTTCAGTAAATCTCATTTAATTTCATTAAAAATACAAATCTCATCTCGTTAATAATGGTGATTGTTATAAACGTTGTGATTAAAAACTAATAAGGGAAACTATTAATGTGATTGTTGTGACACCATGAAAATTACAACCCAATAAGTATGAACGTAAGAGATTTAATTAGAAAATTTTCTTGTTGGGGAGAATTGTAACATTGTGGTTTTCCTAATTGTATGATTAAGTGTTTGATTAATAATGTAAGAGCAATCTAAATTTAAATTATGTTGATTGATATAATAATTAACTTAAGTTCTATGTTTTGTTATGGACCATAGTGTTATTGTGAATTTTTTAGACTTTTACGTGAGTTCCGTAAGTTGTAGGAAAAAAAAAAGAGAAGAGGGTGTCCTTAGAGGAAGGGTGGGTGCAAATAGCAAAACTTCAAATTTATCCCAAATATTAACGTGTAAAACCTTCTTTCTTCCCTCATTCTCTTCATTTTTTCCTTCCTCCCGAAGCTATCTTCTCTTTTTTTTTTTCTTCTCCTGGCCGAGGCACCCTACAAGGGAGGAGGAGGCCATTGTTGAAAGCTTAGAAGCTTTGCATGCAAGCCTAGTGTTGTCCCAACATCCTCTCTACCTTGTCTTCTACTCTCCTCTTCCTTCTGTGGCCAAGCATCAACCAAGGTGAGGGGAACTCTTTGTGGATTCTATTTTTAGTCTAAGGGTGATTGAGAGTTAGGGGGCTCAACTACCTAAAGCATGCATGCCTCTCTTTGGCTGTTGTATGTGCTTTGTTTGAATGATTGAACATGAAAAGTTGATGAAATGGGTTGGAAACCCTTTTGGCAGTGGCTGTGTGAGTGCATGTCTTGGCCTTAGTGTTGTTTTTGTTCTTTTGAAACTGAGTGGGAAGGCCCCTGGAACAAGGGAATCCATGCCCAATTTTCGTAAAAATTAATTGATGAAGGTTGCATGTTGAAAACAAACCCCAAAACAATGTAACAGTGGCTGTTAGGTTCGAGTGTCCCTAGACAGCTCCCATGATTTTGTGATTTTTGGAAGATCTAACTGTTGGTTTTCACCAAATTTATTTTGAATGAAAATAGACACAAAAAGGAACAACTTTTATTTTGACACCATGGAGAGAAAACCTTGTCTTGAAGTTGGCTTTCAAATTGGCTATTCTGTTTTCATGTTTCCCTGGAACATGTCTCGGTTTTTCTCAAATTCCCACTTGTGTGATTAATGTTTCTTTTTCGTTTTTGAACCATTAAAAACTAAACAAAACAAGATTTTTAAAAATATAAATTACAAAAATTATCATGTCCAATTTCTAAATTAACTTTTAAAAAGAAACAGGGCAAGGGTTTTTGAGCTCTGTTTTGAGTCTGAAACTTAGGCTGTTACAAACAAATTTACTAGGAACAATAGGGAAAGAATTTGGGGGCAAGGGTTACCTTTTTAGAAAGATAAGGATGTTACCTTTCTACTGTAAAAAATTCAGCTCAAAAAAGGTTTGGGAAGTGGGAGAAATTTACATTTCTTTGAGTTATGTTCAGTGAGCACTCAAAATTCAGGGCTGCTGACTTAGAAAATTTTCTAAAATTTTCTAAAATTTTCTAGATGTTGATTTTATAAGTGGGATACCTTTCTATAAAATATATTTCAAGAGCTTCGATTTGCTATAAAAAAATTTAAATTCCGAGGTCATTTGCTTGTATCAGTGAGAGCTCATATTCAGTACTGTCAAAGAGAAATCTGCCTTTTTAGTAAATTTTGTTACTATATGTGTGTTATTTTGAATTGTGGCAATTATAATTAATAATTATGATTTTGTAAGGTAGTGGATATGTAATATCCATGGACCTATTCTATTTTGGGTTTAAGTCCTAGGGATGTGAATCTTGGGTACTTAATCTTTGAAAGTGTGGTTTTGTGTGCTTTTGTGATACAGTCCTTTGGACTGTAGGTTGAACTTTGTGATAAAGTTGTTTGTCCGTGTGATGTGTTGTTCACAAGACTCGGTTGCGAGTACTTGTGAGGACTAGAACTATGTTCTAGAGTTTGTGGCTAGATTGCCATGTAACAGATAGATGAAACTTGAACTGTGAGCACATTAATTAGGCTAAAAGACTTATTTTATTTTTATTAAATAGAAATTAATTAACGAACTCTTTATTTTATACATTGGACATAAAAAGAATTTAGCACCTTTGCGTGGAGGAATAAATGGTAAGTTAACATTTATAAAATTGTAAAGTTTTGAGAGAGAAAGGAAATACATAAAACATAATAAAATTGTCTACGCGTGGTGAATCATGTAACACCCTAAATTTTTATTTTACTATTTATAAATAATTTTCTATAAATGTTATAGGAAATTATGTACTGTATTTTATAGAAAACTTATGTACATATTTTCATAATAAATATTATACATTTCTATTCAGTAAAATTTTTTGAGTCTTTTGATATCTTTATTTTAGTTTAAATTGATTGTTGACTGGACAGTTGTGTTAGGCAGCTGTCCAGGATAAATTTTCCACTGTAGAATTTTAGAGTAAATTGTATCTTAATAAAAAGACAATTGAATGTAGATTTAAAATATATACAGTTGAGGAGTTAAATTGACAGTTGACTGGACAATTATGTCAGGCAGCTGTCCAGGATAAGTTTTCAACTGTAGAATTTTAGGATAATCTGTACCTCAATAAAAAGGTAATTGAATATAGATTTAATATATATACAGTTAAAGGATTAAAATGCTAGTTTCGAATTACTAGAAATTTCTGAGAGTTAGAACTCTGATAAATTATTACGGTAAAATCTTAAGATAGAAAATTAAGATAGAATTTATATGACATCTATGGAATATTCTATTAATTATAACATACTTAGAATAATTATTAAAATTGTTTAACTAAGAAAAATAAAATTACAAACTCTTAGCCAATCAAATTGTGACAAATTGACATTTCTAGAGTGATAAAATTAAGCTAATTAGACCTTGATTCAGAGATCAGTAAGACACTACCCCAAGGTTTTTGACAGTGAGGAATTCAATGGTGGTGTTATTTTCCTCAAATTCTAATTAGTTTGTAAAATAATTAAAAAGCTCCACAATATTCTAGAAAAATCCATATTTTTCCTACAATTTTTGACTTTTGGAACACTTGGTTGGCTAGTCTCCTAAGGCAACTATTTTGGCCGTCCAAGTGGGCTGTGATTTTGGCCAAATGGACTGCCTTGGGCAGCTGCAGCTGGACGTGAGATTGCTCTTAAAATGGGTGAAGAAAATTTTTCTATAAATACGTAAGTAATCAAGCAAAATTGAAAATCAAAAAAACCTAGCTTTCTCTACATCAAAACCGTGAGCTTAAAGACCAGCTGCAGCCCTCTCCATTTCACTTCTTCTTAACATCTATTTCACTTCATCTTAGCTTCTAAATTCAAGAAAGAAACCAATCCTAATCTCACCTACATCCACAAATATTCGGTCAAATAGAAGGAAATTGGGAGAAAAGCTTAGAAAATTCAAGAAGACAAGGTAGAAGGGAGAAAAGAGATTCAAGGGTTCCTACATCAAACTAAGGATTCTAGGTAAGGATCATGGCATTTAATTTCAATTTAGACCACTTGGAATGTAGAAAAACATGTCTTGATGTTTAAATTCAAGAATTGATCAAGAGCCATGAAATTGAATTTGGGGCTTATATAAATTTGATGTTAGAAGTGTGAAATTGGTGTTTGATGTAATGTTTGATTGATATTGATGATGTGTTATGATTGAATTGAACTTTGATTGGTTTGTTTGTGATTGAAATTGCTTGGTTGATTTTGAGATGTTGGAAATTTTGAGAAAAAAATCATTCACGGCCATGAAGGAATTGAAAGGGTGCTAGGTGGAAATTTTTCAAATGACCAAGGGTAAAATAGTCATTTCACATGTAGGGATCCATTGGGAATTTTAGAAAAAGTTTAAGGCCATTTTCGGCAATAATTAAAAAGTATAAGGGTAATTAGGTAATTTCACATTTAGAGGATACAATTGGAATTTTATAAAAAGATTGAGATTAATTAGGTAATTTCACATTTAGAGGATACAATTGGAATTTTATAAAAAGATTGAGGATAATTAGGTAATTTCATAGATTCTAGAACAATTAGGGACATATTTGGAATTTCATAAAAAAGATCAAGGGCAAAATGGAAAATTTTAGAAAATAGTAAGGATAATTTAGTAATTTTACCCTTTGAGGGCAAAATTGGAATTTTAGAAAAAGATAGGGGTATTTTAGTAATTTCCATAGTAAAGAATAATTGGTAATTTTAGTAAAAGTTTAGTAATTTTTGCTAGTAAAGGACTAGTTAGTATTTTATTAAGGTATTGATGTTATAATGTTAATTAGTGAATTTTTATAATTTTTATGTGATTGATTAATATTAATTATTTGTTTATTAGCATCATTATCATATTGCATAAGTCTGAGTTCTTGGAAAATACAAAGATTTCAAATGAGAAATGAGTTTTTAAATGAGAAATGATTTTGTTGACTAACCGGGACTGCGGTAGTCATGAAAAATGAGTATGTTTGGGGGAATTGATTTCCAGGACTGTGTTGACTGACCGGACTACGGTAGTCATGTATTTGAAAAGATGATTGAGATTATGAACAGAGAACTGTGTTGACTGACCGGAATGCGGTAGTCATGTATTTGAAAAGATGATTGAGAATATGAATAAAGAATATGATAGTCCTGAGAAATGGGTGAGCAGAGTAAGTTAGACAGGACTGTATAGTCTGTGATTATATAGTCTGTGGGGTGAAGGATATTGGCAATTCCACATGTGGCTGGAAACTGGACTGAGTTGCGGTCGTGGTGGCCTTCCGGGTATCCTGATCTTCTAATTCTGTCTAGTTTATTCGCGTTTAGTAGGGGCTGATAGCTGAATTGCAGTGCGTAATGGTAGGCCAGTTACTTACTAAACACTCAAAGGGGAAGTCTCCATGGAGCAGGGTCAAAATGATTTTGAGTCAAAAAAATGAATTTGAGTCAAAAAAACTGCATTTGCATAAATCATACTGCATTTAATTATGTGTGTAACTAATTAATTTGTTATGATATGAATTTGTTTGAAATTGTTTTAATTGTATGAGAAATTAAATGCCTGATCCGGTAATGCTGTCCCCAGATTCTAGGGGAGTGTGAATTGCAGGTGTCTGAAGATATAGTTAAATGATGAAGATGCAGAAATTCCAGAGCATATAGGATGGGACTATTTTGGGTAGACAATAATTTGTAATACTTAGAATTATTTTGTAACAGTGTTTATAAAAATTTTAATTATGTAAATTACAGAACATATTTTGGATTGTAAGAGAACGTATCAGAACTTTGAAATAAATATATAAAATAAATTAAATAGTTAAATTATGTTTTATAAGAAAAGGGGGTTACATTAGTGGTATCAGAGCTCTGGTTATGCATCTCTAGGACTTGCGAGTAGTGGGTCTATTAGGTGTTTTGCTGTGTTACCCTGATTAGAATTGTTTGTTTGTTAAGAATATTATGGAAAAAAGGGTAGTAACTAGATCTGAAAATTTAAGACAAGTAGAAATGAGAAGAGGAATGCTAGTTATAAATCCTAGAGTTCAAACTAATAGTATAGCTGAGATGGCAGAAAGGAAGAAAGGAAATCTTGATAGAGTTGTGAGGGTGCACACTCAGGACTCAGTTGAGATGACTTTCTCTCCTAATGCTTAAAATTTTATTATTATTAGTATTGTTCAAGTTGGGTTATTTTCCCTGTTACTTATATTGTGAATTTAAGAGTTATAATCTTGAGTTAGTTGAGAAAGGAGATCTAAAGACCTGAATTCGTAGATCAAGGTTGAGAATAGAGGTCCAAATATTTGAGTTTATAGGATAATAGTTGAGTTTGACAATGGAAAGAAAACAAAGTTTTGAAGGTACCTTGATGTTTGGAATATGATGAGATGTTGAAAGTATGGTTATTGCCATATTGTTCTAATGGATGTTTTCATGTGTTTTGAAGGCTGAAACAGTGTATCGTAGTATAAATTTGTCACGGGATTGATATCTTAACTATTAGGACTTGAAATTTTGTGTTTTAGACATGATTTAGAACCAAAATAGTGCATTTTTCTGGTGCAGTAAAATAGCCTGCGGGTGTAACACTGTTAAATTACATTCCATGGTGTAAGTGGTGATTTAAGGCTTGTATAATTGAGGTTATTAATGATCCATGTTATAGGACTTAGTGGGTAGGTATTAGTGAGGGTTCTTGATGGTTAAACCTTGACTAAGAGAGTAGAATAGGACCCAAATGCTAAGTTAGTAGCAGTTGTCCTAAGAAATTTAAAAAAAAAAAAAAAAAAAAAAAGTTGAGGATGTTAATCATGTTTAAAATCCTAACCTCTAAAATACGTTTGAATTGTGTGATAACTATCCGAGATAGACAAATTGTTGTGAACTTGATTTGTTGCCTTTAACCGATCTTGATGTGATATTAGGATATGGTTGGTTTATTCTAATAGATTGTGCCTTTAAAACCCTGATTTTTTTGAGCCTAATATTTCTAGACTTAAGCCTGTAAAACCTAAAGAAATATCATTTAAAAATGAAATTCAAAAATACATATTATCATCTCTTGAAACTAAGGAAGATAAAAAAATTGAAATAGACTCTGTGCCAGTTGTAATCCTGAAGTTCTTCTGATGATGTGCCTTGTTTGCTCTAGAAAGGGAATTAGAATTTAGTATAGATTTGATGCCTGGTATTAGACCAATTT
Organism: Pueraria montana var. lobata; assembly: GCA_026413185.1. Taxonomy (NCBI): domain Eukaryota; kingdom Viridiplantae; phylum Streptophyta; class Magnoliopsida; order Fabales; family Fabaceae; genus Pueraria; species Pueraria montana. The sequence continues at coordinate 76,798,465 of CM048648.1, forward strand.
TTATGCAACCATATAGGATGTCACCATTGGAATTAACTAAGTTAAAGAAACAATTGGAAGAATTATTAGAAAAACAATTTATAAGAACTAATGTGTCACAATGGGGAGCCCAGTATTATTAGTTAAAAAGAAGGATGGAAGATCTAGGTTATGTATAGATTATAGACAATTAAATAAAGTAACTATAAAGAATAAATATCCTTTACCTAGGATAGATGATTTAATGAACCAACTCAGAGGAGCAACAATTTTATCTAAAATAGATTTAAGGTCTGGGTATCATCAAATTAGAGTTAAAAAGGAGGATATACCCAAGACTGCTTTTAGGACTAGATATGGACGTTATGAATATCAAGTGATGCCATTTGGAGTGACTAATGCACCAGCCGTGTTTATGGATTATATGAATAGAGTGTTTAGACCATATTTAGATAATTTTGTAGTAGTATTTATAGATGACATATTAATATATTCTAAAAATAAAGAAGAACATGAAAATCAGCTGAGAATAACACTAGAAACTTTAAAAGATAGAAAATTATATGCTAAATTGTCTAAGTGTGAATTTTGGTTGGAGGAAGTGAAATTTTTGGGACATGTAATATCTAAAGATGGAATAAGTGTAGATCCTTCTAAGGTAGAAGCGGTTTTGGAATGGGAGAGACCTAAAACAGTAACTGAAATTAGGAGTTTCTTAGGATTAGCTGGGTATTATAGAAGATTTATTGAAGAGTTTTCTAAAATAGCTGGACCATTAACAGAATTAACTAGGAAAAATCAACCTTTTGTGTGGAGTGAAGGTTGTGAGAAAAGTTTTCAAGAATTGAAAAAAATAAATTGACTACCTCACCAGTTTTAGTTTTACCTGACCCAAATGAATTCTATGAGGCATCATAGTATACCCTAAGTATGACGCTTCCTACAAAGGATTTGGATGGGTGTTGATGCAGAACATGAAAGTTGTAGCTTATACCTCTAGATAATTGGGATCACATGGAAAGAATTATTCTACTCATGATTTGGAGTTAGCTGTGATAGTTTTACCTTGAAAATTTGGAGACATTATTTATATGGATCTAAATTTGAGGTATATAGTGATCATAAAAGTTTAAAATATTTGTTTGACCAAAAGAAATTGAATAGGAGACACAGAAGATAGATGGAGTTTATTTAAGATTTTGATTTTAGTTAATGTATCATCCAGGAAAGACTAATGTAGTAGCAGATGCTTTAGGTAAGAAAATTGTACATATGTCAACTATGATGATTAATGAATTAGACTTAATAGAATAATTTAGAAATGGAATTTGTGTACAGTTAGGAAAAAGGATAAGATTCAATTAGTAATTGATGGAATTAGGTTTAATAATAGAATTTATGTACCTAATAATCAAGAATTAAAAGAATTAATTTTAGGAGGAAGGACACAAAAGTAAATTAAGTATTACTCCTGGAATTACAAAAATGTAGAAAAATTTAAAGGAAATGTTTTGATGGTCTAGGATGAAGAAAGATGTGGTAGAATATGTAACTAGATGTTTAACATGTCAGAAAGCAAACATTGAACATCAAAGACCATCTGGCATGTTACAACCTTTGGAGATATCTGTAGATAAATGGTATAGTATATCAATGGACTTGGTGGTAGGATTACCTATGACAAATAAGAATTTTGATACTAATTGGGTAAATATGGATAGATTAACTAAATCAACACATCTTCTTCCAATAAATATTAGGTATTATTAGAAGACTTCTTAAGAGCTTGTACATGGGAAGAAAAAGAAAATTGAGAAAATATATGACCTTTAAGATATATGACCTTTAGTAGAAATCTTATATAGAAATAATTACCAATCTAGTATAGGTATGGTTTCCTATGCAGCTTTATAAGGCAGAGAATGTAGGACATCACTGGTACAGTATCAGGAGAGTGAGAAATTATTGATAGAGCCAAACATCATTCAGTAAACAATTGAATAATTAAAATTTACTCAAGAGAAAATGGAAACTACACAGAGCCAACAGAAAAGTTATGCATATAAAAGAAGAATATTCTAAAAATATTTATATAATTATATTAGAAATTTCGAGGACGAAATTTTTATTAGTAGGGGAGAATTGTAACACCCTAAATTTTTATTTTACTATTTATAAATAATTTTCTATAAATGTTATAGGAAATTATGTACTGTATTTTATAGAAAACTTATGTACATATTTTCATAATAAATATTATACATTTCTATTCAGTAAAATTTTTTGAGTCTTTTGATATCTTTATTTTAGTTTAAATTGATTGTTGACTGGACAGTTGTGTTAGGCAGCTGTCCAGGATAAATTTTCCACTGTAGAATTTTAGAGTAAATTGTATCTTAATAAAAAGACAATTGAATGTAGATTTAAAATATATACAGTTGAGGAGTTAAATTGACAGTTGACTGGACAATTATGTCAGGCAGCTGTCCAGGATAAGTTTTCAACTGTAGAATTTTAGGATAATCTGTACCTCAATAAAAAGGTAATTGAATATAGATTTAATATATATACAGTTAAAGGATTAAAATGCTAGTTTCGAATTACTAGAAATTTCTGAGAGTTAGAACTCTGATAAATTATTACGGTAAAATCTTAAGATAGAAAATTAAGATAGAATTTATATGACATCTATGGAATATTCTATTAATTATAACATACTTAGAATAATTATTAAAATTGTTTAACTAAGAAAAATAAAATTACAAACTCTTAGCCAATCAAATTGTGACAAATTGACATTTCTAGAGTGATAAAATTAAGCTAATTAGACCTTGATTCAGAGATCAGTAAGACACTACCCCAAGGTTTTTGACAGTGAGGAATTCAATGGTGGTGTTATTTTCCTCAAATTCTAATTAGTTTGTAAAATAATTAAAAAGCTCCACAATATTCTAGAAAAATCCATATTTTTCCTACAATTTTTGACTTTTGGAACACTTGGTTGGCTAGTCTCCTAAGGCAACTATTTTGGCCGTCCAAGTGGGCTGTGATTTTGGCCAAATGGACTGCCTTGGGCAGCTGCAGCTGGACGTGAGATTGCTCTTAAAATGGGTGAAGAAAATTTTTCTATAAATACGTAAGTAATCAAGCAAAATTGAAAATCAAAAAAACCTAGCTTTCTCTACATCAAAACCGTGAGCTTAAAGACCAGCTGCAGCCCTCTCCATTTCACTTCTTCTTAACATCTATTTCACTTCATCTTAGCTTCTAAATTCAAGAAAGAAACCAATCCTAATCTCACCTACATCCACAAATATTCGGTCAAATAGAAGGAAATTGGGAGAAAAGCTTAGAAAATTCAAGAAGACAAGGTAGAAGGGAGAAAAGAGATTCAAGGGTTCCTACATCAAACTAAGGATTCTAGGTAAGGATCATGGCATTTAATTTCAATTTAGACCACTTGGAATGTAGAAAAACATGTCTTGATGTTTAAATTCAAGAATTGATCAAGAGCCATGAAATTGAATTTGGGGCTTATATAAATTTGATGTTAGAAGTGTGAAATTGGTGTTTGATGTAATGTTTGATTGATATTGATGATGTGTTATGATTGAATTGAACTTTGATTGGTTTGTTTGTGATTGAAATTGCTTGGTTGATTTTGAGATGTTGGAAATTTTGAGAAAAAAATCATTCACGGCCATGAAGGAATTGAAAGGGTGCTAGGTGGAAATTTTTCAAATGACCAAGGGTAAAATAGTCATTTCACATGTAGGGATCCATTGGGAATTTTAGAAAAAGTTTAAGGCCATTTTCGGCAATAATTAAAAAGTATAAGGGTAATTAGGTAATTTCACATTTAGAGGATACAATTGGAATTTTATAAAAAGATTGAGATTAATTAGGTAATTTCACATTTAGAGGATACAATTGGAATTTTATAAAAAGATTGAGGATAATTAGGTAATTTCATAGATTCTAGAACAATTAGGGACATATTTGGAATTTCATAAAAAAGATCAAGGGCAAAATGGAAAATTTTAGAAAATAGTAAGGATAATTTAGTAATTTTACCCTTTGAGGGCAAAATTGGAATTTTAGAAAAAGATAGGGGTATTTTAGTAATTTCCATAGTAAAGAATAATTGGTAATTTTAGTAAAAGTTTAGTAATTTTTGCTAGTAAAGGACTAGTTAGTATTTTATTAAGGTATTGATGTTATAATGTTAATTAGTGAATTTTTATAATTTTTATGTGATTGATTAATATTAATTATTTGTTTATTAGCATCATTATCATATTGCATAAGTCTGAGTTCTTGGAAAATACAAAGATTTCAAATGAGAAATGAGTTTTTAAATGAGAAATGATTTTGTTGACTAACCGGGACTGCGGTAGTCATGAAAAATGAGTATGTTTGGGGGAATTGATTTCCAGGACTGTGTTGACTGACCGGACTACGGTAGTCATGTATTTGAAAAGATGATTGAGATTATGAACAGAGAACTGTGTTGACTGACCGGAATGCGGTAGTCATGTATTTGAAAAGATGATTGAGAATATGAATAAAGAATATGATAGTCCTGAGAAATGGGTGAGCAGAGTAAGTTAGACAGGACTGTATAGTCTGTGATTATATAGTCTGTGGGGTGAAGGATATTGGCAATTCCACATGTGGCTGGAAACTGGACTGAGTTGCGGTCGTGGTGGCCTTCCGGGTATCCTGATCTTCTAATTCTGTCTAGTTTATTCGCGTTTAGTAGGGGCTGATAGCTGAATTGCAGTGCGTAATGGTAGGCCAGTTACTTACTAAACACTCAAAGGGGAAGTCTCCATGGAGCAGGGTCAAAATGATTTTGAGTCAAAAAAATGAATTTGAGTCAAAAAAACTGCATTTGCATAAATCATACTGCATTTAATTATGTGTGTAACTAATTAATTTGTTATGATATGAATTTGTTTGAAATTGTTTTAATTGTATGAGAAATTAAATGCCTGATCCGGTAATGCTGTCCCCAGATTCTAGGGGAGTGTGAATTGCAGGTGTCTGAAGATATAGTTAAATGATGAAGATGCAGAAATTCCAGAGCATATAGGATGGGACTATTTTGGGTAGACAATAATTTGTAATACTTAGAATTATTTTGTAACAGTGTTTATAAAAATTTTAATTATGTAAATTACAGAACATATTTTGGATTGTAAGAGAACGTATCAGAACTTTGAAATAAATATATAAAATAAATTAAATAGTTAAATTATGTTTTATAAGAAAAGGGGGTTACAAATCATGTTGAGTTGAGAGTCGTACAAGGATGATACGGGTGTACGACAGATTGCTGGAATTGCAAGATGGCAAGAGAGTCGCATTGGGTGTTCCAACTGTGAGAATACCAAAGAGAGGGGGCAGAGTTCGGAAGGCGTGTCACGATGTAATGTGACGGTCACCCATAGAAAGGTGATGGAGGCAATGTCCTCATATATATATAATTTTGAGCAGAGACGGGATCTCAGGCTCGGCGTCTATTCAACCCTCCAGTACCATATATTTATATACATATATACATTATTAAAATGTATATTCGTATTAAATATATTCGTCTATTCGTTTTAAAATAATTTCCAATATTAATGAGAGGAGATATTAAATAAAACATATTAAATAAAGTAAATAACTCTGTCTATTCGTTTTAAAATGTATATTTATATTTAAGGTGACAATAAGCAACTTCCAAAATTAATTAATCAATAGTTTAAAAATTTAGTAAAAATTACGATCTATGTTTTATTAACTTCACAGTTTTTTTGAAAATATTAAAGTTAGTTAACATGCCTATTGAATTAAAATAAGTTTGTAAATGAGAATATATGTAAAACCGGATTTAGGTGTTACAATTGTTATATTTTTAATGTGATTGGTAATTGTCGTAGAAATATCAAAATTTCACGATATGTTTGGGAGGTGAAATAATAAAAAGATTATAATTTGTTTTTTGTGAGATCTAAAAAGACCATTCCCTTCCAAATTGGCATAAAATGAGAGAAGACCTAAAAAAATTTTAGGATATCTCGTTTAATTTTATTAAAAATGCATATCTCCTCTCATTAATAATGGAAATTATTATAAACGTTCTGATAAAAAACTAATAAACGAAACTATTAATGTGATTGTTATCTTTTTAATGTGATTGGTAATTGTTGTAGAAATATCAAAATTTCAAGATATGTTTGGGAGGTGAAATAATAAAAAGATTGAAATTTTTTTTGTGAGATCTAAAAAGATCATTCCCTTCCAAATTGGCATAAAATGAGAGAAGACCTAAAAAAAATTCAGGATATCTCGTTTAATTTTATTAAAAATACATTTCTCCTCTCATTAACAATGGAAATTATTATAAACATTCTAATAAAGGAAACTATTAATGTGATTGGTAATTGTCATAGAAATATCAAAATTTCACGATATGTTTGGGAGGTGAAATAATAAAAAGATTATAATTTTTTTGTTGTGAGATCTAAAATAATCACTCCCTTCCAAATTGGCATAAAATGAGAGAAGACCTAAAAAAATTTCAGGATATCTCGTTTAATTTTATTAAAAATACATATTTCCTCTCATTAATAATGGAAATTATTATAAACGTTGTGATAAAAAAACTAATAAAGGAAACTATTAATGTGATTGTTATCTTTTTAATGTGATTTGTAATTGTCGTAGAAATATCAAAATTTCACGATATGTTTCGGAGGTGAAATCATAAATAGATTATAATTTTTTTGTGGGATATAAAAAGATCATTCCCTTCCAAATTGGCATAAATTGAGAGAACACCTAAAAAATTTTCAGGGTATCTCGTTTTATTTTATTAAAAATACATATCTCCTCTCATTAATATTGGAAATTATTATAAACGTTGTGATAAAAAACTAATAAAGGAAACTATTAATGTTATTGTTATTTATTAATGTGATTGGTAATTGTCGTAGAATTATCAAAATTTCACGATATGTTTGGGAGGTGAAATAATAAAAAGATTATAATTTTTTTTGTGAGATCTAAAAAGATCATTCCCTTCCAAATTGGCATAAAATGAGAGATAACCTAAAATTTTTTTACGATATCTCGTTTAATTTTATTAAAAATACATATCTCCTCTCATTAATATTGGAAATTATTACAAACTTTGTGATAAAAAAACTAATAAAGGAAACTATTAATGTGATTGTTATCTTTTTAATGTGATTGGTAATTCTCGTAGAAATATCAAAATTTCATGATATGTTTGGGAGGAGAAATAATAAAAAGAGTATAATTTTTTTTTGTGAGACCTATAAAGATCATTCCCTTCCAAATTTGCATAAAATGAGAGAAGACCTAAAAAAATTTCAGAATATCTCGTTTACTTTTATTTAAAATACATATGTCTTCTCATGAATAATGGAAATTATTATAAACGTTGTGATAAAATAACTACTAAAGGAAACTATTAATGTGATTGTTATCGTTTTAATGTGATTGGTAATTGTCGTAGAAATATCAAATTTTCATGATATGTTTGGGAGGTGAAATAATAAAAAGATTATAATTTTTTTTGTCGGATCTAAAAAGATCATTCCCTTCCACATTGGCCTAAAATGAGAGAAGACCTAAAAAACTTTCAGGGTATCTCGTTTTATTTTATTAAAAATACATATCTTCTCTCATTAATAATGGAAATTATTATGAACGTTGTGATAAAAAACTAATAAAGGAAACTATTAATGTGATTGTTATCTTTTTAATGTGATTGGTAATTGTCGTAGAAATATCAAAATTTCACGATATGTTTGGGAGGTGAAATAATAAAAAGATTATAATTTTTTTTGTGGGATCTAAAAAGATCATTCCCTTCCAAATTGGCATAAAATGAGAGAAGACCTAAAAAATTTTCAGGGTATCTCATTTTATTTTATTAAAAATACATATATCCTCTCATTAATATTGGAAATTATTATAAACATTGTGATAAAAAATTAATAAGGGAAACTATTAATGTGATTGGTAATTGTCGTAGAAATATGAAAATTTCATGATATGTTTGGGAGGTGAAATAATAAAAAGATTATAATTTTTTTTGTGAGATCTAAAAAGATCATTCCCTTCCAAATTGGCATAAAATGAGAGAAGACCTAAAAAAATTTCAGGATATCTCGTTTAATTTTATTAAAAATACATATCTCCTCTCATTAATATTGGAAATGATTATAAACTTTGTATAAAAAACTAATAAAGGAAACTATTAATTTGATTGGTAATTCTCGTAGAAATATCTAAATTTCATGATATGTTTGGGAGGTGAAATAATAAAAAGTGTATAATTTTTTTTTGTGAGATCTATAAAGATCATTCGCTTCCAAATTGGCATAAAATGAGAGAAGACCTAAAAAAATTTCAGGATATCTCGTTTAATTTTATTTAAAATACAAATTTTCTCTCATTAATAATGGAAATTATTATAAACGTTGTGATAAAAAAACTAATAAAGGAAACTATTAATGTGATTGTTATCTTTTTAATGTGATTTGTAATTGTCGTAGAAATATCAAAATTTCACGATATGTTTCGGAGGTGAAATCATAAAAAGATTATAATTTTTTTGTGGGATATAAAAAGATCATTCCCTTCCAAATTGGCATAAATTGAGAGAAGACCTAAAAAATTTTCAGGGTATCTCATTTTATTTTATTAAAAATACATATCTCCTCTCATTAATATTGGAAATTATTATAAACGTTGTGATAAAAAACTAATAAAGGAAACTATTAATGTTATTGTTATTTATTAATGTGATTGGTAATTGTCGTAGAATTATCAAAATTTCACGATATGTTTGGGAGGTGAAATAATAAAAAGATTATAAATTTTTTTGTGAGATCTAAAAAGATCATTCCCTTCCAAATTGGCATAAAATGAGAGATAACCTAAAATTTTTTTACGATATCTCGTTTAATTTTATTAAAAATACATATCTCCTCTCATTAATATTGGAAATTATTATAAACTTTGTGATAAAAAACTAATAAAGGAAACTATTAATGTGATTGTTATCTTTTTAATGTGATTGGTAATTGTCGTAGAAATATCAAAATTTCATGATATGTTTGGGAGGAGAAATAATAAAAAGAGTATAATTTTTTTTGTGAGACCTATAAAGATCATTCCCTTCCAAATTTGCATAAAATGAGAGAAGACCTAAAAAAATTTCAGAATATCTCGTTTAATTTTATTTAAAATACATATGTCTTCTCATGAATAATGGAAATTATTATAAACATTGTGATAAAATAACTACTAAAGGAAAGTATTAATGTGATTGTTATCGTTTTAATGTGATTGGTAATTGTCGTAGAAATATCAAAATTTCACGATATGTTTGTGAGGTGAAATAATAAAAAGATTATAATTTTTTTTTGTGGGATCTAAAAAGATCATTCCTTTCCAAATTGGCATAAAATGAGAGAAGACCTAAAACAATTTCAGGATATCTCATTTAATTTTATTAAAAATACATATCTCCTCTCATTAATATTGGAAATTATTAGAAATGTTGTGAGAAAAAAACTAATAAAGGAAACTATTAATGTGATTGTTATCTTTTTAACGCGATTTGTAATTGTCGTAGAAATATCAAAATTTCACGATATGTTTGGGAGGTGAAAGAATAAAAAGATTATAATTTTTTTTGTGATATCTAAAAAGATCATTCCTTCCAAATTGGCATAAAATGACAGAAGACCTAAAAATTTTTCAGGATATCCCGTTTAATTTGATTAAAAATACATATCTCCTTTCATTAATATTGGAAATTATTATAAACTTTGTGATAAAAAACTAATAAAGGAAACCACTAATGTGATTGCTATCTTTTTAATGTGGTTGGTAATTATCGTAGAAATATCAAAATTTTGCGATATGTTTGGTAGGAGAAATAACAAAAAGATTATAAATGAGAGAAGACCTAAAAAAATTTCAGGATATCTCGTTTAAGTTTATTAAAAATACATATCTCCTTTCATTAATAGTGGAAATTATTATAAACGTTGATAAAAAAAACTAATAAAGGAAACTATTAATGTGATTGTTATCCATTTAATGTGATTGTTAATTGTCGTAGAAATATCAAAATTTCACGATTTGTTTGGGAGGTGAAATAATAAAAAGATTATATTTTTATTTGTGAGTTGTAAAAAGATCATTCCCTTCCAAATTGGCATAAAATGAAAGAAGACCTAAAAAAATTTCAGGATATCTCGTTTAATTTTATTAAAAATACATATCTCCTCTCATTAATATTGGAAATTATTATAAACTTTGCGATAAAAAACTAATAAAGGAAACTATTAATGTGATTGTTATCTTTTTAATGTGATTGGTAATTGTCGTAGAAATATGAAAATTTCATCATATGTTTAGGAGATGAAATAAAAAAAAGAGTATAATTTATTTGTGAGATCTATAAAGATAATTCCCTTCCAAATTGGCATAAAATGATAGAAGACCTAAAAAAATTTCAGGATATCTCGTTTAATTTTCTTTAAAATACATATGTCCTCTCATTAATAATGGAAATTATTATAAAGTTTGTGATAAAAAACTAATAAATGAAACTATTAATGTGATTGCTATCTTTTTAATGTGATTGGTAATTATCATAGAAATATCAAAATTTCACGATATGTTTGGGAGGTGAAATAATAAAAAGATTATAATTTTTTTTTGTGAGATCTAAAAAGATAATTCCCTTCCAAATTGGCATAAAATGAGAGAGGACCTAAAAAAATATCAGGATATTTCGTTTAATTTTATTTAAATACATATCTCCACTCATTAATAATGGAAATTATTAGAAACGTTGTGATAAAAAACTAATAAAGGAAACTGTTAATGTGATTGTTATATTTTTAATGTGATTGGTTATTGTCGTAGAAATATCAAAATTTCACAATATGTTTGGGAAGTGAAATAATAAAAAGATTATAATTTTTTTTGTGAGATCTAAAAGATCAGTCCCTTCCAAATCGGAATAAAATGAGAGAAGACCTAAAAAAATTTCAGGATATCTCGTTTACGTTTATTAAAAATACATATCTCCTCTCATTAATAGTGGAAATTATTATAAACGTTGTGATAAAAAAACTAATAAAGGAAACTATTAATGTGATTGTTATCTTTTAATGTGATTGGTAATTGTTGTAGGAATATCAAAATTTCACGATATGTTTGGGAGGTGAAATAAAAAAAAGATTATAATTTTTTTTGTGAGATATAAAAAGATCATTGCCTTTCAAATTGGCATAAAATGAGAGAAGACCTAAAAAACTTTCAGGGTATCTCATTTTATTTTATTAAAAATACATATCTCCTCTCATTAATAATGGAAATTATTATGAACGTTGTGATAGAAAACTAATCAAGGAAACTATTAATGTGATTCTTATCTTTTTAATGTGATTGGTAATTTTAGTAGAAATATCAAAATTTAACGATATGTTTGGGAGGTGAAATAATAAAAAGATTATAATTTTTTTTGTGAGATCTAAAAAGATCATTCCCTTCCAAATTGGCATAAAATGAGAGAGGACCTAAAAAAATTTCAGGATATTTCGTTTAATTTTATTAAAATTACATATATCCCCTCATTAATAATGGAAATTATTAGAAACGTTGTGATAAAAAACTAATAAAGGAAACCATTAATGTGATTGTTATATTTTTAATGTGATTGGTAATTGTCGTAGAAATATCAAAATTTCACGATATGTTTGGGAAGTGAAATAATAAAAAGATTATAATTTTTTTTTGTGAGATATAAAAAGATCATTCCCTTCCAAATTGGCATAAAATGAGAGAGGACCTCAAAAAATTTCAGAATATTTCGTTTAATTTTATTAAAAATACATATCTCCCATCATTAATAATGGAAATTATTATGAACGTTGTGATAAAAAACTAAGAAAGGAAACTATTAATGTGATTGTTATCTTTTTAATGTGATTGGTAATTGTCGTAGAAATATCAAAATTTCACGATATGTTTGGGAGGGGAAATAAGAAAAAGACTATAATTTTTTATTGTGAGATGTAAATAGATCATTCCCTTCCAAATCTACATAAAATGATAGAAGACTTAAAAAAATTTCAGGATATCTCATTTAATAACATTAAAAATACATATCTCCTCTCATTAATAATGGAAATTATTATAAACATTGTGAAAATAACTAATAAAGAAAACTATTAATGTGATTGTTATCGTTTTAATGTGATTGGGAATTGTCGTAGAAATATCAAAATTTCATGATATGTTTGGGAGGGGAAATAATAAAAAGATTATAAATTTTTTTGTGAGATCTAAAAAGATCATTCCCTTCCAAATTGGCATAAAATGAGCGAAGACCTAAACAAATTTCAGGATATCTCGTTTAATTTTATTAAAAATACATATCTCCCCTCATTAATAATGGAAATGATTATAAACGTTGTGATAAAAAACTAACAAAGGAAACAATTTAAGTGATTGTTATCGTTTTAATGTGGTTGGTAATTGTCGTGAAAATATCAAAATTTCATGATATGTTTGGGAGGGGAAATAATAAAAAGATTTTCATTTTTTTTGTGAGATCTAAAAAGATCATTCCCTTCCAAATTGGCATAAAATGAGAGAAGACCTAAAAAAATTTTAGGATATCTCATTTAATTTCATTAAAAATACATATATCCTCTCATTAATAATGGAAATTATTTTAAACGTTGTGATAAAAAAAACTAATAAAGGAAACTATTAATGTGATTGTTATCGTTTTAATGTGATTGGTAATTCTCGTAGAAATATCAAAATTTCACGATATGTTTGGGAGGGGAATTAAGAAAAAGACTATAATTTTTTATTGTGAGATCTAAATAGATCATTCCCTTCCAAATTGGCATAAAATGAGCGAAGACCTAAACAAATTTCAGGATATCTCATTTAATTTTATTAAAAAGACATATCTCCCCTCGTTAATAATGGAAATGATTCTAAACGTTGTGATAAAAAAACTAATAAAGGAAACAATTTAAGTGATTGTTATCGTTTTAATGTGGTTGGTAATTGTCTTAAAAATATCAAAATTTCATGATATGTTTGGGAGCGGAAATAATAAAAAGTTTATAATTTTTTATTGTGAGATCTAAATAGATCATTCCCTTCCAAATTGGCATAAAATGATAGAAGACCTAAAAAAATTTCAGGATATCTCGTTTAATTTCATTAAAAATACATATATCCTCACATTAATAATGGAAATTATTTTAAACGTTGTGATAAAAAACTAATAAAGGAAACTATCAATGTGATTGTTATCGTTTTTGTAACATCCTCATTTCACTATTTGTACGCATTTATATATGTACATTATGAACACTTATGCACTGTATTTTATAAAACTCTATGAACATATTTTCTTAATGAAATTAATACAGTTCTACTCAGAAGATTTTTCTGAATTTCTAAATGTCTTCGTTTTTGCTGAAATTGATAGTTGACTGGACTGCTATGTCAGACAGCTGTCCAGGGTAAATTTTCAAGTATAGAATTTTGAACTCATTTATAACTTAAAAGAAAGGTAATAGAATATAGATTAAAAATATATACAGATAAAGAATTAAAATGCTTATTCAGAATTGTTAGGATTTTCTGAAAGTTAGAACTTTGAGGAATTATTACGGTAAAATTCTAAGACAGAAAATTTAGAGAAAATTCATAGGATATCTATAGAATTATCTAATAATTGTAATATACTTAGAATAATTATTAAAAATGTTTAACCAAGAAAAATTTAATTTAGAACCTTAACCAATCAAAAAGTGACAACTTAGGCTTTTCTAAGATCACTAAATTAAGCTAATTAGGCTTGGATTAAGAGATAAGTAAGACACTACCCCAAGGTTTTTGATAGTGAGGAATCCAATGGTGGTGTTATTTTCTTCAAATTCTAATTAGTTTGTAAGATAATTAACAGCCCTAAATTATTCTAGAAAATTCCATTAAATTACCTACAAATGTTGACTTTTGACCTTTTGGAAGGCAAGTCACTTGCTGCACTCCTTTGGCTGTCCAAGTGGATGGGGAAGCTTGGAGAACTGATCTCCCTTGGCCAATAGGGGCTGCTGGACGTGCAGGAGCTGCTGGATGTGAAGGAAACATCCAATTTGGTTAATTCTTGGTTTAATGAAGCAAATAACTTAAGAAAAAAGGCAAAAAGTCACAAAAGCTATTTTTCTCTCCAAAACAGAACCGTGAGCTTCCTTACCCAGCAGCTGCAGCTCTTGACTTCATTTCATCTTAACTTCATCATCTCATCCCAAATTAAGAAACCAAACCATCCAAACTTCCAAAACACAAAGCTTATTCGGCTAGTAGAGAAAGAATTGGAGAAAATCTCAAAAATTCCTACAAGACCAAGGAGTGAGGGAGAAAGGAATTCAAGGCTTTTTCTTCAATTAAAGAGTTTAAGGTAAGGATCTAGGCATTTAATTTCAATTAGAACCCTTGGAATTAGAAGAAAACATGTTGTAGGCTTAGATTAAAAATTTGAACTAGAATCATGAAAACTTGAAATTGATTTAGGGGTTTTGTGTTTTTGATGCTTGTGATTGCAATTCATGGATTGGAATGATGTTTGATTGAATTTTTAAGGTGTTGTAATGGTTGAAATTTGGTTTGTTGAATTTTGATTGAAATTGTGATTTGATTGAATTTTGGTTGGAATTGGAGTTTGTAGCTTTGGAAGAATTGTTGAGAATGGCTTGTAGACCATTCGGCCAGCCCTAAAATGCAAGGGATATTATGTGGAAATTTTTATAAAACCAAGGGCAAAATGGTCATTTTACATGTAGGGACACATTGGGTATTTTGGAAAAAGATTGAGGGCATTTTCGGAAATTATTAAAATACTAATGTTATAAGGTAAATTGCTTAATTTTTGTATTCTTGTATATTAATGTGTACAAATTATTTATTTAATTGTGATCATGAACATAATTCGTTGCATGAGTCTTTTTGGGGGATTTATAAAGATTCAAGTGAAAAATAATTGATGTTGGCTAACCGGGATTTCGGTAGCCATGAAAAGAAAGAAAAGAAAAGAAAAGAAAGAAAAGAAAAGAAAAGAAAGAAAAGAAAGAATTATGTTGACTAACCGGGACTGCGGTAGTCATGTGAAATGAAAATGATTGAGAAAGAATTATGTTGACTAACCGAGACTGTAACATCCTCATTTTATTAATTGTACGCATTTATATATGTATATTATTAACATTTATGCACTATATTTTATAGAAACCTTATGTACATATTCTCTTAATGAAATTAATACAGTTCTACTCAGAAGAATTTTCTGAATTTCCAAATGTCTTTATTTTTGCCGAAATTGATAGTTGACTGGACTGCTATGTCAGACAGCTGTCCAGGATAAATTTTCAAGTATAGAATTTTGAACTCAATTATAACTTAAAAGAAAGGTAATAGAATATAGATTAAAAATATATACAGATAAGGAATTAAAATGCTTATTCAGAATTGTTAGGATTTTCTGGAAGTTAGAACTTTGAGGAATTATTACGGTAAAATTCCAAGACAGAAAATTTAGAGAAAATTCATAGGATATCTATAGAATTATCTAATAATTGTAATATACTTAGAATAATTATTAAAAATGTTTAACCAAGAAAATTTTAATTTAGAACCTTAACCAATCAAAAAGTGACAACTTAGGCTTTTCTAAGATCACTAAATTAAGCTAATTAGGCTTGGATTAAGAGATAAGTAAGACACTACCCCAAGGTTTTTGATAGTGAGGAATCCAATGGTGATGTTATTTTCTTCAAATTCTAATCACATTGTAAAATAATTAGCAGCCCTAATTACCTTCTAGAAATTTCTACAAAGTTCTTGAAATGTTGACTTTTGGGGTAGGCAAGTGACTTGGAACTCCTTGGCTGTCCAAGTGGGCTGGAAAGGCTTGGCAAGTGGACTTTCCTTGGTCCAAATGAGCTGCTGGACGTGCAGGGCAGCAGCTGGACTTGAAGGCAAAGTCCAATTTAGTTAATAATTTGTTTTAAGAAGCATTTAACTTAAGTAAAAGGAGAAAAAGTCACAAAAAGCTATTTTCTCTCAAAACAGAACCTTGAGCTCTCCAAACCCAGCAGCTGCAGTTTTCATTTCAATTTCATCTTAACTTCATCATCTCATCTCAAATTAAGAAACCAAACCATCCAAACTCCCTAAACCCTAAGCTAATCGGCAAAAAGGAAAAGAAATTGGAGGAAATCTCAAAAATTCATACAAGACCAAGGAGTGAGGGAGAAAGGAATTCAAGGCTTTTTCTTCAATTAAAGAGTCTAAGGTAAGGATCTAGGCATTTAATTTCAATTAGAACCCTTGGAATTAGAAGAAAACATGTTGTAGGGTTAGATTAAATTTGTGACCTAGAATCATGAAAACTTGAAATTGATTTAGGGGTTTTGTGTTTTTGATGCTTGTGATTGTAATTCATGGATTGGAATGATGTGTGATTGAATTTTTAATGTGTTGTGATGGTTGAAATTTGAGTTGCTTGAATTTAATTGAATTGAGATTTGGTTGAATTTTGGTTGAAATTGGAGTTTGTTGCTTTGGAAAATATGTTGAGAATGGTAGTGAGACCATTCGGGCAGCCCTAATTGCAAGGGATATTATGTGGAAATTTTTATAAAACCAAGGGCAAAATGGTCATTTTACATGTAGGGACACATTGGGTATTTTGGAAAAAGATTGAGGGCATTTTCGGAAATTATTAAAAATACTAAGGTTATAATGTAAATTGCTTAAAATTTTGTATCCTTGTATGTTAAGGTGTACAAATTATTTGTTTGATTGTGATCATGAACAAAATCCATTAGCATGAGTCTTTTTGGGGGATTTATGAAAGTATCAAATGAGAAAGAATTATGTTGACTAACCAGGACTATGGTAGTCATGAGAATTGAGTTGATTTATGAGTAATGACTTTTGTTGACTGACCGGGACTGCGGTAGTCATGTGAAATGAAACTGATTGAGAAATGAACTGTTGACTGACCGGGACTGCGGTAGTCATGTGAAATGAAACTGATTGAGAAATGAATTGTTGACTAACCGGGACTGCGGTAGTCATGTGAAATGAAAATGATTGAGAAAGGATTTTTGGGGTGAGTAGAATTTGTTAAACAGGACCGTATAATCAGTGATTATATAGTCTGTGGGGATAAGGATATTGGCAATTCCATATGTGGCTGTAATCTGGACAGAGATGCTGCCGTGGTGGCCTTCCTGGATATCCTGATCTCCTAATTCTGTTTAGTTTATTCGCGTTTAGTAGGGGCTGATAGCTGAATTACAGATCGTAATGGTAGGCCAGTTTCTTACTAAACACTCAAAGGGGAAGTCTCCATGGAGCAGGGTCAAAACGAATTTGAGTCAAAAACTGCATTGCATAAATCATACTGCATTTAATTATGTGTGTAACTAATTATATTGTTATGATATGTATTTGTTTGAAATTGTTTTAATTCTATGAGAAATTAAATGCCTGATCCTGTAATGCTGTCCCCAGATTCTAGGGGAGTGTGAATTGCAGGTGCTTGAAGATATAGTTAAATGATGAAGATGCAGAAATTCCAGAGCATATAGGATGGGACTATTTTGGGTAGACAATAATTTGTAGTAGTTAGAATTATTTTGTAGCAGTGTTTATATAAATTTTAATGATGTAAATTACAGAACATATTTTGGATTGTAAGATAACGTATCAGAACTTTGAAATAAATATATAAAATAAATTAAATAGTTAAATTATGTTTTATAAGAAAAGGGGGGTTACAGAGACTGCGGTAGTCATGAGAATTGAGTTGATCTATGAGAAATGATTTTGTTGACTAACCGAGACTGCGGTAGTCATGTGAAATGAATATGATTTGAGAATTGAATCTTTGGGGTGAGCAGAATAAGTTAGACAGGACTGTATAGTCTGTGATTATATAGTCTGTGGGGTGAGGGATATTGGCAATTCCACATGTGGCTGTAATCTGGACAGAGATGCTGCCGTGGTGGCCTTCCGGGTATCCTGACCTCCTAATTCTGTTTAGTTTATTCGCGTTTAGTAGGGGCTGATAGCTGAATTACAGATCGTAATGGTAGGCCAGTTTCTTACTAAACACTCAAAGGGGAAGTCTCCATGGAGCAGGGTCAAAACGAATTTGAGTCAAAAACTGCATTGCATAAATCATACTGCATTTAATTATGTGTGTAACTAATTAATTTGTTATGATATGTATTTGTTTGAAATTGTTTTAATTCTATGAGAAATTAAATGCCTGATCCTGTAATGCTGTCCCCAGATTCTAGGGGAGTGTGAATTGCAGGTGCTTGAAGATATAGTTATATGATGAAGATGCAGAAATTCCAGAGCATATAGGATGGGACTATTTTGGGTAGACAATAATTTGTAGTAGTTAGAATTATTTTGTAGCAGTGTTTATATAAATTTTAATGATGTAAATTACAGAACATATTTTGGATTGTAAGAGATCGTATCAGAACTTTGAAATAAATATATAAAATGAATTAAATAGTTAAATTATGTTTTATAAAAAAAAAAGGGGGTTACATTAGTGGTATCAGAGCTCTGGTTATGCATCTCTAGGACTTGCGAGTAGTGGGTCTATTAGGTGTTTTGCTGTGTTACCCTGATTAGAATTTTTGTTTGTTAAGAATATTATGGGAAAAAGGGTAGTAACTAGATCTGAAATTTTAAGACATGTAGAAATGAGAAGAGGAAGGCTAGTTATAAATCCTAGAGTTGAAACTAATAGTATAGCTGAGATTCTAAGAAAGGAAGGGATGGCAGAAAGGAAGAAAGGAAATCTTGATAGAGTTGTGAGGGTGCACACTCAGGACTCAATCGAGATGACTTTTCCCTCCTAATGCTAAATTTTAATATTGTTCAAGTTGGGTTATTTTCCATGTTACTTATATTGTGAATTTAAGACTTATAATCTTGAGTTAGTTGAGAAAGGAGATCTAAAGACCTGAGTTCGTAGATCAAGGTTGAGAATAGAGGTCCAAATATTTGAGTTTATAGGATAATAGTTGAGTTTGATAAAAGAAAGAAAACAAAGTTTTGAAGGTACCTTGATGTGTGGAATATAATGAGATGTTGAAAGTGTAACGACCCATCTTCGTTACAGATTTGTTATACTAAAGATTTTATTTCATTAAATTTTAAAAACTCTCTAATTTTTATTGATAAAATATTGGATTTTTTTTTTCCGCGATTCCCAAAACTGACAGATAAAAATTAAAGCTTAATTTATAAATATCTCTTATACAAAACTTAACTAAATAAAACTATGTGTACATATATCTTTTCACATGATAAATACATAATACCCCTAACTGGTTCATTTTATACATAAGACCAAACAAAGAAATGGAAAGAAATGATAATGTCTTCAATCCCTCGTATGCTCTATCCACAAACTCTCCAAGAGAAAGATCCACCTAAAAACCATCTGCTCCCCCGAACACGATGTCCGAGATCATCACAGGCACGAACCACATGTGCAAACATTGCAAGGGTAAGCTTACCAAACAAAACTATACATATAAGAAAATAAGTGAATTTCCAATTATTAAGGAAAAGGACGAAAAACTAGATTTTGTATACTTCAAAATACTATATATAATAACTGAAAATGTTATACAAAACTTAGTTCATAAACATATTTATAACATGAACCATCAACAAGATCAACCACATACACCATCACCACTAATCACAATGAGTCATAACATCATAAGTCACACAATTAAAACAATTGCAGTATGATTTATGCAAATGCAGTTTTGACTCAAAATCATTTTGACCCTGCTCCATGGAGACTTCCCCTTTGAGTGTTTAGTAAGTAACTGGCCTACCATTACATACTGCAATTCAGCTATCAGCCCCTACTAAACGCGAATAAACTAAACAGAATTAGGAGATCAGGATACCCGGAAGGCCACCACGACCGCAACTCAGTCCAGTTTCCAGCCACATGTGGAATTGCCAATATCCTTCACCCCACAGACTATATAATCACAGACTATACAGCCCTGTCTAACTTATTCTGCTCACCCCAAAGATTCAATTCTCAAATCATATTCCTTTCACATGACTACCGCAGTCCCGGTTAGTCAACAAAATCATTTCTCAATCATTTTCATTTCACATGACTACCGCAGTCCCGGTTAGTCAACTAAATCATTTCTCATATATCAACTTGTTTCTCATGACTACCGCAGTCTCGGTTAGTCAACATTTAATCTTTCTTTTCTTTTCTTTTCTTTCTTTTCATGGCTACCGCAGTCCCGGTTAGCCAACATCAATTATTTTTCACTTGAATCTTTGTAAAACCCCCAAAAAGACTCATGCATATGCAATATGTTAATAATCACAATTAAATAAGTAATTTTAAATAATCACCTACAAAAATATAAACATTCAACAATTTCCAACATCATTCACAACACAATCAAGCCAAATCAAGCAATTTCAATCCAACAACAAACCAACCAATCAATTTCAATCCATCAAAACACATCATCCAATCAATCAAACATGATTCCAAACAATTATTTCAAGCTTCTAATATCAATTATATAAATCAATTTAATCTTTTTATGGCTCTTGATCAAATCTTGAATCTAAACCTAACAACATGTTTTTCTACATTCCAAATGGTCTAAAATGAAATTAAATGCCATGATCCTTACATTCTTAGATACGGCATCTCAGTACCCGCCATCTCCAATGGCCAGACGAACCTAACAGCCACTGCCACTTTGTTTTGTGGTTTGATTTTCACATGCAAAGCTTATCAAATAATTTCAAGAAAATTTGGGCATGGTCTCCTTTGTTTTAGGAGCCTTTCCAAGTAATTTAGAGAATCAAAAACAAAAACAATCAGTCCATACACACTCACACAGCCACTGCCAGGAGAATCAAATACCCATTTTTCATCAATTTTAAATTCAACCACCAATCAACTCAACATAAACAGCAAAAGGGGCAGGCATGCTATATGTGATTGAGCCCCCTAACTCTCAACCACACTTAAACTGAAAATATAAATCACAAGGAAGCTTCCCTTACCTTGAATCCTTTTTCTCCTTTTCTCCTTTGTCTTCTTTAAATTTTTGGATTTTTCTCCCAAATATTTCTCTCTGAATATAAGATCTCACTGATACAAGCAATTCACATGCACAACAATTTCCAGCACTCTTTGCCCGAGGATCACATTCCTCCCGGTCTCCAATTCACAGTTAATAACAGAACAATCATTAATAACCAATAATCCAATAACTCAAACTCAATCCATCACAAATCATTGCATTCATATTTCTATGGAAACTTCCCTTTTTAGGTGAAATTATTCCTTAACAAGTACAATTAAAGGCATTAAAACCAAATACACAATTAATATAATTAAATTTCATGTGGACACATAGAGCTGTACACACACACCAAAAATTATTTGATGCATCATATCAATTTGAAATTTCATGAGATTTTACAGAGAAACTATACATCATTCATATTTCATCATATAAATTTATCTCACGAAAATTCAACCCACAAATATTATTTTTGAATTAAAAACAGTGGCTGGACATACTCTGTCAAACACAATTCCATATTTTTAGAAAATAGCATATCAAATTCGTTTTATGTGAAATTTTACAGAGAATATCTCCAACATGTGGACCATCACATATAATTTCCTCAGTACCAAAAATCCACCAAAAATACCTTTTTTGAATTTCCAAATCATTATTTCTCCAGAATACAGTTTTCAATAAGAAAATGTAATTAATTACAAAAGGTACTTAAAAAATTCTGAGAAAATCCATGGATATTCCACATGGTCAAAAACAGTATTACTAAATTTTCTCAAGACCAAATTCTCACAAAAAGTAATTTTCTACATTTAATTTCTCTACTGTCCAGCTTTTCGGTTTTTCCAACATTAAATCACTAAAAATACTTTCCAGGCTTTTCTGACCTTACAAAAATTCAGAGATGACCCCCATGATGCATAAAATGAACTCATGGTTCCAGTTTTCCAAAATCATGTCCCAAAATTCTTGTAAAAATCAAAACAGTCCCATTCTCAGAATCAACAGTTTTTAAAAATAATTCCGGTAAAAATAGTTACAGTGCTCAAAAAAATCTGAAAAAAATACCATGATATCCAGAGGCATCAAAACATAAGAAAATGTATTTACATCCTCAAAAACCTGCACGAAAACCGAGACGAAAAATCCACACAGTCACAGGACCCAAATCTCAAGTAGCTTATTTCGGGTTTTCAAAATTATTTACAGACCATCAACAACAGCCACAATCCATATTTAACAAGAAAACAAGGAAATAGCTTAGGAAAAAAAAAGAAACCCCTACATACCTCGATGAAATCGAAATACAATCGGTTGGTTTTGAAGCTCTAGTCTCCCTCTATGATATATCCAATTTTAATCGGTAGAAACTTTGATTTGGAGGCTCAAATATTAGAGAGATGTAGAATATTTAGAGAGAAGGAGAGACAGGTTCTCGGCGAGGAAGAAGAGAAGAACGAAGAAATGACGGGAAGAGAAGCGGTTCACGTTTCTTATTTGGCATAATTTTACAATTTTGCTATTTGCAGCCACACTTCCTCTAAGGACACCCCTCTTCTCTTTTTTTTTTTTTTCTACAACTTACGGAACTTACGTAAAAGTCCCAAAAATCTCACAATAACACTATGAATTAATTTAATTTCCTTTTACGGTATTTATCAAACACTTAATATACGTTACGAAAAATCACAGTGTTACAATTCTCTCCAACAAGAAAATTTCTAATTAAATCTCTCACTTTCATACTTATTGGGTTTTAATTTTCGGGATGTTACAGAAAGTATGGTTATTGCCATATTGTTCTAATGGATGTTTTCATGTGTTTTGAAGGCTGAAACAGTGTATCGTAGTATAAATTTGTCACAGGATTGATATCTTAACTATTAGGACTTGAAATTTTGTGTTTTAGACATGAATTAGAACCAAAATAGTGCATTTTTCTGGTGCAGTAAATTAGCCTGCGGGTTTAATATGTTTAATTACATTCCCATGGTGTAAGTGATGATTTAAGACTTGTATAATTGAGGTTATCAAGGATCCATGTTGTAGGTCTTAGTTGGTAGGTATATATATATGAGAATTCTTGTTGGTCAAACCTTGATTAAGAAAGTAGAATAGGACCCAAATACTAAGTTAGTAGAAGTTGTCCTAAGAATATTTTTAGTTGAAAGAGTAAGTGATTGGAAGGCCTAAGGGTGTGTGTCTTGATGTTGGATATTGAACCCAAGTAAAAAAATAAAAAAATAAATAAATAAATAAATAAATTGGTAGTAGTGAATTGGAGTAATTTGAGGATGTTAATCATGTTTAACATGCCCTATACCTTGCTTGTTTCTGTGCCTACATCTAACCCAATCCTAACCTCTAAAATATGTTTGCATTATGTGATAACCATCAGAGATAGATCATTTGTTGTGAACTTGATTTGTTTGCCTTTAACTGACCTTGATGTGATATTAGGAATGGATTGGTTAGCAGCCAACCGTATTCTAATAGATTGTGTTTCTAAAACTTTAATTTTTCCTAAACTTGATGTTTCTAGACTTAAGCCTATCCAACCTAAGGAAATATTATTTAAAAGTGAAATTCAAAAATACATGTTATCATCTCTTGGAACTAAGGAGATAAAATTGAAATAGACTCTGTGCTAGTTGTAAATGAATATCCTGAAATTTTCCTGATGATGTTTCTGGTTTGCGTCCTGAAAGAGAATAGAATTTAGTATAGATTTGATGCCTGGTACTAGACCAATTTCTATGCAACCATATAGAATGTCATTATTGAAATTAATCGAGTTAAAGAAACAATTGGAAGAATTATTAGAAAAACAGTTTGTAAGGCCTAGTGTGTCCCTATGGTGAGCCTCAGTATTATTAGTTAAAAAGAAAGATGGAGGATCTAAGTTATGTATAGATTATAGACAATTAAATAAAGTAACTATAAAGAATAAATATCCTTTACCTAGAATAGATGATTTAATGGACCAACTTAGAGGAGCAACAATTTTCTCTAAAATAGATTTAAGGTCTGGGTACCAATAAATTACAGTAAAAAGGAGGATATACCCAAGACTGCTTTTAGGACTAGATATGGACATTATGAATATCAAGTGATGCCATTTGGAGTGACTAATGGCCCAGCAGTGTTGGATTATATGAATAGGGTGTTTGGACCATACTTAGATCATTTTGTAGTAGTATTTACAGATGATATATTAATATATTCTAAAAATAAAGAAGAACATGAAAATCATCTTAGAATAATATTAGAAATTTTAAAAGATAGAAAATTATATGCTAAATTGTCTAAGTGTGAATTTTGGTTGGAGGAAGTGAAAATTTTAGGACATTTAATTTCTAAAGATGAACTAAGTGTAGATTTTTCTAAGGTAGAAGCAGTTTTAGAATGGGAAAGGCCTAAGACAGTAACTGAGATTAGTAGTTCTTAAGATTTGATGGATATTATAGAAGATTGATTGAAGGATTTTCTAAGATAACTGAACCCTTAATAGAATTTTATTTGGAGTGAGAGTTGTGAGAAAATTTTCGAAGAATTGAAACATAAATTGACTACCTCACTAGTTTTAGTTTTACCCGACCTAAATGAATCCTATGAGGTATACTGTGATGTTTCATCTCTAGGGTTAAGATGTGTGTTGATATAAAATAAGAAAGTGGTAGCTTATGCATCTAGGCGGTTGAAATCACATGAGAGAAATTATCCTACTCATGATTTGGAGTTAGCAACTATAGTTTTTGCTTTGAAGATTTGGAGATATTATTTATATGGATCAAGATTTGATGTATATAGTGATCATAAGAGTTTAAAATATTTGTTTGGAAAAAAAAATGGAAAGGAGACAAAGAAGATGGATGGAGTTTATTAAAGATTATGATTTTCAGTTAATGTATCATTCAGGAAAAGCTAATGTAGTAGCAGATGCTTTAAGTAGGAAAATTGTACATATGTCAACTATGATGATTAAAGAATTAGAATTAATACAATAATTTAGAGATTTGAATTTGTGTACAGTTAGAGAAAAAGATAAAAATTCAATTAGGAAGGATTACTAATGATTTTTGGAAGAGATTAAGAAGAAACAAGATGTAGATATATTTATTCAAGAAAAGAAAGCATTAATAGGAACAAATAAAGTAAAAGAATTTAATGTAGGAATAGATGGAATTATTAGATTTAAAAATAGAATTTGTGTACCTAATAATCAAGAATTTAAGGAATTAATTTTGGAGGAAGGACACAAAAGTAAATGTAGTATTCATCCTAGAACAACAAAAATATATAAAGATTTAAAGGGAATGTTTTGGTGGTCTAGGATGAAGAGAGATGTAGCAGAATATGTGGCTAGATGTTTAACATGTTAGAAAGCAAAGATTGAATATCAGAAACCCTTTGATCTGTTACATCCTTTAGAGATACCTATATGGAAACGGAATAGTATATCAATAGATTTTGTGGTAGGATTACCTAGAACACATAGGAATTTTGATACCATTTGAGTAATTGTAGATAGATTAACTAAATTAGTACATTTTGCTTTCAATAAATATTAGGTATTCTTTAGAAAAATTAGCTTAATTGTACTTAAAGGAAATAATTAGATTATCTGGAGTACCTACTAGTATAGAGTCTAATAAAGACCCTAGCTTTGTTTTTAAATTTTTGGAAAGATTTTCAGAACGCTTTAAGAAGTAAAATTTTATCTTAGTTTAGTATAACACCCTAAGATTGATGGTCAAACAGAAAGGACTATTCGGACATTAGAAGATCTCTTAAGAGCCTGTACATTAGAAGAGAAAGGAAAACCCAACATTTGAAACAAAGCCTATTAAGATTGAGGACAGAAGGATTAAGTACCTGAGAGGTAAAGAAATTTCTCTAGTTAAGGTTATTTGGGATGATATCAGAGGTGATGCTACGTGGGAGTTAGAGGAAAAAATGAAAGAAACATATCCTCATTTGTTTGTATAGTTATTTTGTTGTATAGTTGTATGGTTATATATTTGTATTAGAAATTTCGAGGACGAAATTTTTATTAGTAGGGGAGAATTGTAACATCCTCATTTCACTATTTGTACGCATTTATATATGTACATTATGAACACTTATGCACTGTATTTTATAAAACTCTATGAACATATTTTCTTAATGAAATTAATACAGTTATACTCAGAAGATTTTTCTGAATTTCTAAATGTCTTCGTTTTTGCTGAAATTGATAGTTGACTGGACTGCTATGTCAGACAGCTGTCCAGGGTAAATTTTCAAGTATAGAATTTTGAACTCATTTATAACTTAAAAGAAAGGTAATAGAATATAGATTAAAAATATATACAGATAAAGAATTAAAATGCTTATTCAGAATTGTTAGGATTTTCTGAAAGTTAGAACTTTGAGGAATTATTACGGTAAAATTCTAAGACAGAAAATTTAGAGAAAATTCATAGGATATCTATAGAATTATCTAATAATTGTAATATACTTAGAATAATTATTAAAAATGTTTAACCAAGAAAAATTTAATTTAGAACCTTAACCAATCAAAAAGTGACAACTTAGGCTTTTCTAAGATCACTAAATTAAGCTAATTAGGCTTGGATTAAGAGATAAGTAAGACACTACCCCAAGGTTTTTGATAGTGAGGAATCCAATGGTGGTGTTATTTTCTTCAAATTCTAATTAGTTTGTAAGATAATTAACAGCCCTAAATTATTCTAGAAAATTCCATTAAATTACCTACAAATGTTGACTTTTGACCTTTTGGAAGGCAAGTCACTTGCTGCACTCCTTTGGCTGTCCAAGTGGATGGGGAAGCTTGGAGAACTGATCTCCCTTGGCCAATAGGGGCTGCTGGACGTGCAGGAGCTGCTGGATGTGAAGGAAACATCCAATTTGGTTAATTCTTGGTTTAATGAAGCAAATAACTTAAGAAAAAAGGCAAAAAGTCACAAAAGCTATTTTTCTCTCCAAAACAGAACCGTGAGCTTCCTTACCCAGCAGCTGCAGCTCTTGACTTCATTTCATCTTAACTTCATCATCTCATCCCAAATTAAGAAACCAAACCATCCAAACTTCCAAAACACAAAGCTTATTCGGCTAGTAGAGAAAGAATTGGAGAAAATCTCAAAAATTCCTACAAGACCAAGGAGTGAGGGAGAAAGGAATTCAAGGCTTTTTCTTCAATTAAAGAGTTTAAGGTAAGGATCTAGGCATTTAATTTCAATTAGAACCCTTGGAATTAGAAGAAAACATGTTGTAGGCTTAGATTAAAAATTTGAACTAGAATCATGAAAACTTGAAATTGATTTAGGGGTTTTGTGTTTTTGATGCTTGTGATTGCAATTCATGGATTGGAATGATGTTTGATTGAATTTTTAAGGTGTTGTAATGGTTGAAATTTGGTTTGTTGAATTTTGATTGAAATTGTGATTTGATTGAATTTTGGTTGGAATTGGAGTTTGTAGCTTTGGAAGAATTGTTGAGAATGGCTTGTAGACCATTCGGCCAGCCCTAAAATGCAAGGGATATTATGTGGAAATTTTTATAAAACCAAGGGCAAAATGGTCATTTTACATGTAGGGACACATTGGGTATTTTGGAAAAAGATTGAGGGCATTTTCGGAAATTATTAAAATACTAATGTTATAAGGTAAATTGCTTAATTTTTGTATTCTTGTATATTAATGTGTACAAATTATTTATTTAATTGTGATCATGAACATAATTCGTTGCATGAGTCTTTTTGGGGGATTTATAAAGATTCAAGTGAAAAATAATTGATGTTGGCTAACCGGGATTTCGGTAGCCATGAAAAGAAAGAAAAGAAAAGAAAAGAAAGAAAAGAAAAGAAAAGAAAGAAAAGAAAGAATTATGTTGACTAACCGGGACTGCGGTAGTCATGTGAAATGAAAATGATTGAGAAAGAATTATGTTGACTAACCGAGACTGCGGTAGTCATGAGAATTGAGTTGATCTATGAGAAATGATTTTGTTGACTAACCGAGACTGCGGTAGTCATGTGAAATGAATATGATTTGAGAATTGAATCTTTGGGGTGAGCAGAATAAGTTAGACAGGACTGTATAGTCTGTGATTATATAGTCTGTGGGGTGAGGGATATTGGCAATTCCACATGTGGCTGTAATCTGGACAGAGATGCTGCCGTGGTGGCCTTCCGGGTATCCTGACCTCCTAATTCTGTTTAGTTTATTCGCGTTTAGTAGGGGCTGATAGCTGAATTACAGATCGTAATGGTAGGCCAGTTTCTTACTAAACACTCAAAGGGGAAGTCTCCATGGAGCAGGGTCAAAACGAATTTGAGTCAAAAACTGCATTGCATAAATCATACTGCATTTAATTATGTGTGTAACTAATTAATTTGTTATGATATGTATTTGTTTGAAATTGTTTTAATTCTATGAGAAATTAAATGCCTGATCCTGTAATGCTGTCCCCAGATTCTAGGGGAGTGTGAATTGCAGGTGCTTGAAGATATAGTTATATGATGAAGATGCAGAAATTCCAGAGCATATAGGATGGGACTATTTTGGGTAGACAATAATTTGTAGTAGTTAGAATTATTTTGTAGCAGTGTTTATATAAATTTTAATGATGTAAATTACAGAACATATTTTGGATTGTAAGAGATCGTATCAGAACTTTGAAATAAATATATAAAATGAATTAAATAGTTAAATTATGTTTTATAAAAAAAAAGGGGGTTACAGTTTTAATGTGATTTGTAGTTGTCGTAGAAATATCAAAATTTCACGATATGTTTGGGAGGGGAAATAATAAAAAGATTATAATTTTTTTTGTGAGATCTAAAAAGATCATTCCCTTCCAAATTGGCATAAAATGAGAGAATAACTAAACAAATTTCAGGATATCTCGTTTAATTTTATTAAAAATACAGATCTCCTCTCATTAATAATGGAAATTCTTATAAACGTTGTGATAAAAAACTAATAAAGGAAACTATTCATGTGATTGTTATCGTTTTAATGTGATTGGTAATTGTCGTAGAAATATCAAAATTTGACGATATGTTTGGGAGGGTAAATAATAAAAAGATTATAATTTTTTTTGTGAGATCTAAAAAGATCATTCCCTTCCAAATTGGCATAAAATGAGAGATGACCTAAACAAATTTCAGGATATCTCGTTTAATTTTTTTAAAAATAAATATCTCCTCTCATTAATAATGGAAATCATTATAAACTTTGTGATAAAAAACTAATAAAGAAAACTATTAATGTGATTGTTATCGTTTAAATGTGATTGGTAATTGTCGTAGAAATATCAAAATTTCACGATATGTTTTGGAGGGGTGATAATAAAAAGATTATAATTTTTTTTTGTGAGATCTAAAAAGATCATTCCCTTCCAAATTGGCATAAAATGAGAGAAGACCTAAACAAATTTCAGGATATCTAGTTTTATTTCATTAAAAATACATATCTCCTCTCATTAATAATGGAAATTATTTTAAATGTTGAGATAGAAAACTAATAAAGGAAACTATTAATGTGATTGTTATCGTTTTAATGTGATTGGGAATTGTCGTAGAAATATCAAAATTTCACGATATGTTTGGGAGGTGAAATAATAAAAAGATTATAAATTTTTTTGTGAGATCTAAAAAGATCATTCCCTTCCAAATTGGCATAAACAAATTTCAGGATATCTCGTTTAATTTTATTAAAAATACATATCTCCTCTCATTAATAATGGAAATGATTATAAACGTTGTGATAAAAAACTAATAAAGGAAACAATTTAAGTGATTGTTATCGTTTTAATGTGATTGGTAATTGTCGTAAAAATATCAAAATTTCACGATATGTTTGGGAGAGGAAATAATAAAAAGTTTATAATTTTTTTTGTGAGATCTAAAAAGATAATTCCCTTCCAAATTCGCATCAAATGAGGGAATAACTAAACAAATTTTAGGATATCTCATTTAATTTCATTAAAAATACATATCTCCTCTCATTAATAATGGAAATTATTATAAACGTTGTGATAAAAAACTAATAAAGGAAACTATTCATGTGATTGTTATCATTTTAATGTGATTGGTAATTGTCGTAGAAATATTAAAATTTCACGATATGTTTGGGAGGGGAAATAAGAGAAAACTATAATTTTTTATTGTGAGATCTAAATAGATAATTCCCTTTCAAATTGGCATCAAATGAGAGAATAACTAAACCAATTTTAGGATATCTCATTTAATTTTATTAAAAATACAGATCTCCTCTCATTAATAATGGAAATTCTTATAAACGTTGTGATAAAAAAACTAATAAAGGAAACTATTCATGTGATTGTTATCGTTTTAATGTGATTGGTAATTGTCGTAGAAATATCAAAATTTGACGATATGTTTGGGAGGGTAAATAATAAAAAGATTATAATTTTTTTTGTGAGATCTAAAAAGATCATTCCCTTCCAAATTGGCATAAAATGAGAGATGACCTAAACAAATTTCAGGATATCTCGTTTAATTTTTTTAAAAATAAATATCTCCTCTCATTAATAATGGAAATCATTATAAACTTTGTGATAAAAAACTAATAAAGAAAACTATTAATGTGATTGTTATCGTTTAAATGTGATTGGTAATTGTCGTAGAAATATCAAAATTTCACGATATGTTTTGGAGGGGTGATAATAAAAAGATTATAATTTTTTTTTGTGAGATCTAAAAAGATCATTCCCTTCCAAATTGGCATAAAATGAGAGAAGACCTAAACAAATTTCAGGATATCTAGTTTTATTTCATTAAAAATACATATCTCCTCTCATTAATAATGGAAATTATTTTAAATGTTGAGATAGAAAACTAATAAAGGAAACTATTAATGTGATTGTTATCGTTTTAATGTGATTGGGAATTGTCGTAGAAATATCAAAATTTCACGATATGTTTGGGAGGTGAAATAATAAAAAGATTATAAATTTTTTTGTGAGATCTAAAAAGATCATTCCCTTCCAAATTGGCATAAACAAATTTCAGGATATCTCGTTTAATTTTATTAAAAATACATATCTCCTCTCATTAATAATGGAAATGATTATAAACGTTGTGATAAAAAACTAATAAAGGAAACAATTTAAGTGATTGTTATCGTTTTAATGTGATTGGTAATTGTCGTAAAAATATCAAAATTTCACGATATGTTTGGGAGAGGAAATAATAAAAAGTTTATAATTTTTTTTGTGAGATCTAAAAAGATAATTCCCTTCCAAATTCGCATCAAATGAGGGAATAACTAAACAAATTTTAGGATATCTCATTTAATTTCATTAAAAATACATATCTCCTCTCATTAATAATGGAAATTATTATAAACGTTGTGATAAAAAACTAATAAAGGAAACTATTCATGTGATTGTTATCATTTTAATGTGATTGGTAATTGTCGTAGAAATATTAAAATTTCACGATATGTTTGGGAGGGGAAATAAGAGAAAACTATAATTTTTTATTGTGAGATCTAAATAGATAATTCCCTTTCAAATTGGCATCAAATGAGAGAATAACTAAACCAATTTTAGGATATCTCATTTAATTTCATTAAAAATACATATCTCCTCTCATTAATAATGGAAATTATTATAAACGTTGTGATAAAAAAAACTAATAAAGGAAACTATTCATGTGATTGTTATCGTTTTAATGTGATTGGTAATTGTCGTAGAAATATCAAAATTTCACGATATGTTTGGGAGGGTAAATCAGAAAAAGACTATAATTTTTTATTGTGAGATCTAAATAAAGGTAACTATTAACGGGATGGTTATCTTTAATATGTGATTGGTAATTGTCGTAGAAATATCAGAATTTCACGATATGTTTGGGAGGGTAAATAATAAAAAGATTATAATTCTTTTTGTGAGATCTAAAGAGATCATTCCCTTCCAAATTGGCATAAAATGATAGATGACCTAAACAAATTTTAGGATATCTCGTTTAATTTTTTTAAAAATAAATATCTCCTCTCATTAATAATGGAAATTATTATAAACTTTGTGATAAAAAACTAATAAAGAAAACTATTCATGTGATTGTTATCGTTTAAATGTGATTGGTAATTATCGTAGAAATATCAAAATTTCACGATATATTTTGGAGGGGTGATAATAAAAAGATTATAATTTTTTTTGTGAGATCTAAAAAGATCATTCCCTTACAAATTGGCATAAAATGAGAGAAGACCTAAACAAATTTCAGGATATCTAGTTTAACTTCATTAAAAATAAATATCTCCTCTCATTAATAATGGAAATTGTTATAAAAGTTGTGATAAAATAAAAAACTAATAAAGGAAAATATTAATGTGATTGGTAATTGTCGTAGAAATATCAAAATTCCACGATATGTTTGGGAGGGGAAATAAGAAAAAGACTATAATTTTTTATTGTGAGATGTAAATAGATCATTCCCTTCCAAATTGGCATAAAATGATAGAAGACTTAAAAAAATTTCAGGATATCTCATTTAATATCATTAAAAATACATATATCCTCTCATTAATAATGGAAATTATTATAAACGTTGTGAAAATAACTAATAAAGAAAACTATTAATGTGATTGTTATCGTTTTAATGTGATTGGGAATTGTCGTAGAAATATCAAAATTTCATGATATGTTTGAGAGGTGAAATAATAAAAAGATTATAAATTTTTTTGTGAGATCTAAAAAGATCATTCCCTTCCAAATTGGCATAAAATGAGCGAAGACCTAAACAAATTTCAGCATATCTCGTTTAATTTTATTAAAAATACATATCTCCCCTCATTAATAATGGAAATGATTATAAACGTTGTGATAAAAAACTAACAAAGGAAACAATTTAAGTGATTGTTATCGTTTTAATGTGGTTGGTAATTGTCGTGAAAATATCAAAATTTCATGATATGTTTGGGAGGGGAAATAATAAAAAGATTTTCATTTTTTTTGTGAGATCTAAAAAGATCATTCCCTTCCAAAATGGCATAAAATGAGAGAAGACCTAAAAAAATTTCAGGATATCTCATTTAATTTCATTAAAAATACATATATCCTCTCATTAATAATGGAAATTATTTTAAACATTGTGATAAAAAACTAATAAAGGAAACTATTAATGTGATTGTTATCATTTTAATGTGATTGGTAATTGTCGTAGAAATATCAAAATTTCACGATATGTTTGGGAGGGGAATTAAGAAAAAGACTATAATTTTTTATTGTGAGATCTAAATAGATAACTCCCTTCCAAATTGGCATCAAATGAGAGAATAACTAAACAAATTTTAGGATATCTCATTTAATTTAATTAAAAATACATATCTCCTCTCATTAATAATGGAAATTATTATAAACGTTGTGATAAAAAACTAATAAAGGAAACTATTCATGTGATTGTTATCGTTTTAATGTGTTTGGTAATTGTCATAGAAATATCAAAATTTCACGATATGTTTGGGAGGGGAATTAAGAAAAAGACTATAATTTTTTATTGTGAGATCTAAATAGATAACTCCCTTCCAAATTGGCATCAAATGAGAGAATAACTAAACAAATTTTAGGATATCTCATTTAATTTAATTAAAAATACATATCTCCTCTCATTAATAATGGAAATTATTATAAACGTTGTGATAAAAAACTAATAAAGGAAACTATTAATGTGATTGTTATCGTTTTAATGTGTTTGGTAATTGTCATAGAAATATCAAAATTTCACGATATGTTTGGGAGGAAAAATAATAAAAAGATTATAAATTTTTTTGTGAGATCTAAAAAGATCATTCCCTTCCAAATTGGCATAAAATGAGCGAAGACCTAAACAAATTTCAGGATATCTCATTCAATTTTATTAAAAATACATATCTCCCCTCATTAATAATGGAAATGATTATAAACGTTGTGATAAAAAACTAATAAAGGAAACAATTTAAGTGATTGTTATCGTTTTAATGTGGTTGGTAATTGTCGTAAAAATATCAAAATTTCATGATATGTTTGGGAGCGGAAATAATAAAAAGTTTATAATTTTTTATTGTGAGATCTAAATAGATCATTCCCTTCCAAATTGGCATAAAATGATAGAAAACCTAAAAAAATTTCAGGATATCTCGTTTAATTTTATTAAAAATACAGATCTCCTCTCATTAATAATGGAAATTCTTATAAACGTTGTGATAAAAAACTAATAAAGGTAACTATTAACGGGATGGTTATCTTTAATATGTGATTGGTAATTGTCGTAGAAATATCAATATTTGACGATATGTTTGGGAGGGTAAATAATAAAAAGATTATAATTTTTTTTGTGAGATCTAAAAAGACCATTCCCTTCCAAATTGGCATAAAATGAGAGATGACCTAAACAAATTTCAGGATATCTCGTTTAATTTTTTCAAAAATAAATATCTCCTCTCATTAATAATGGAAATCATTATAAACTTTGTGATAAAAAACTAATAAAGAAAACTATTAATGTGATTGTTATCGTTTAAATGTGATTGGTAATTGTCGTAGAAATATCAAAATTTCACGATATGTTTTGCAGGGGTGATAATAAAAAGATTATAATTTTTTTTTGTGAGATCTAAAAAGATCATTCCCTTCCAAATTGACATAAAATGAGAGAAGACCTAAACAAATTTCAGGATATCTCATTTAATTTCATTAAAAATACATATATCCTCTCATTAATAATGGAAATCATTATAAACTTTGTGATAAAAAACTAATAAAGAAAACTATTAATGTGATTGTTATCGTTTAAATGTGATTGGTAATTGTCGTAGAAATATCAAAATTTCACGATATGTTTTGGAGGGGTGATAATAAAAAGATTATAATTTTTTTTTGTGAGATCTAAAAAGATCATTCCCTTCCAAATTGGCATAAAATGAGAGAAGACCTAAACAAATTTCAGGATATCTAGTTTAATTTCATTAAAAATACATATCTCCTCTCATTAATAATGGAAATTATTTTAAATGTTGAGATAGAAAACTAATAAAGGAAACTATTAATGTGATTGTTATCGTTTTAATGTGATTGGGAATTGTCGTAGAAATATCAAAATTTCACGATATGTTTGGGAGGTGAAATAATAAAAAGATTATAAATTTTTTTGTGAGATCTAAAAAGATCATTCCCTTCCAAATTGGCATAAACAAATTTCAGGATATCTCGTTTAATTTTATTAAAAATACATATCTCCTCTCATTGATAATGGAAATGATTATAAACGTTGTGATAAAAAACTAATAAAGGAAACAATTTAAGTGATTGTTATCGTTTTAATGTGATTGGTAATTGTCGTAAAAATATCAAAATTTCACGATATGTTTGGGAGGGGAAATAATAAAAAGTTTATAATTTTTTTTGTGAGATCTAAAAAGATAATTCCCTTCCAAATTCGCATCAAATGAGGGAATAACTAAACAAATTTTAGGATATCTCATTTAATTTCATTAAAAATACATATCTCCTCTCATTAATAATGGAAATTATTATAACGGTTGTGATAAAAAACTAATAAAGAAAACTATTCATGTGATTGTTATCATTTTAATGTGATTGGTAATTGTCGTAGAAATATCAAAATTTCACGATATGTTTGGGAGGGGAAATAAGAAAAAGACTATAATTTTTAATTGTGAGATCTAAATAGATAATTCCCTTCCAAATTGGCATCAAATGAGAGAATAACTAAACCAATTTTAGGATATCTCATTTAATTTCATTAAAAATACAAATCTCCTCTCATTAATAATGGAAATTATTATAAACGTTGTGATAAAAAACTAATAAAGGAAACTATTCATGTGATTGTTATCGTTTTAATGTGATTGGTAATTGTCATAGAAATATCAAAATTTCACGATATGTTTGGGAGGGTAAATCAGAAAAAGACTATAATTTTTTATTGTGAGATCTAAATAAAGGTAACTATTAACGGGATGGTTATCTTTAATATGTGATTGGTAATTGTCGTAGAAATATCAGAATTTCACGATATGTTTGGGAGGGTAAATAATAAAAAGATTATAATTCTTTTTGTGAGATCTAAAAAGATCATTCCCTTCCAAATTGGCATAAAATGATAGATGACCTAAACAAATTTTAGGATATCTCGTTTAATTTTTTTAAAAATAAATATCTCCTCTCATTAATAATGGAAATTATTATAAACTTTGTGATAAAAAACTAATAAAGAAAACTATTCATGTGATTGTTATCGTTTAAATGTGATTGGTAATTATCGTAGAAATATCAAAATTTCACGATATATTTTGGAGGGGTGATAATAAAAAGATTATAATTTTTTTTGTGAGATCTAAAAAGATCATTCCCTTACAAATTGGCATAAAATGAGAGAAGACCTAAACAAATTTCAGGATATCTAGTTTAACTTCATTAAAAATAAATATCTCCTCTCATTAATAATGGAAATTGTTATAAAAGTTGTGATAAAATAAAAAACTAATAAAGGAAAATATTAATGTGATTGGTAATTGTCGTAGAAATATCAAAATTTCACGATATGTTTGGGAGGGGAAATAAGAAAAAGACTATAATTTTTTATTGTGAGATGTAAATAGATCATTCCCTTCCAAATTGGCATAAAATGATAGAAGACTTAAAAAAATTTCAGGATATCTCATTTAATATCATTAAAAATACATATCTCCTCTCATTAATAATGGAAATTATTATAAACGTTGTGAAAATAACTAATAAAGAAAACTATTAATGTGATTGTTATCGTTTTAATGTGATTGGGAATTGTCGTAGAAATATCAAAATTTCATGATATGTTTGAGAGGTGAAATAATAAAAAGATTATAAATTTTTTTGTGAGATTTAAAAAGATCATTCCCTTCCAAATTGGCATAAAATGAGAGAATAACTAAACAAAATTCAGGATATCTCGTTTAATTTTATCAAAAATACAGATCTCCTCTCATTAATAATGAAAATTCTTATAAACGTTGTGATAAAAAACTAATAAAGGAAACTATTCATGTGATTGTTATCATTTTAAGGTGATTGGTAATTGTCATAGAAATATCAAAATTTCAAGATATGTTTGGGAGGTGAAATAATAAAAAGATTATAATTTTTTTTTCTGAGATCTAAAAAGATCATTCCCTTCCAAATTGGCATAAAATGAGAGAAGACCTAAAAAAATTTCAGGATATCTCGTTTAATTTTATTAAAAATAAATGTCTCCTCTCATTAATAATGGAAATTATTATGAATGTTGTGATAAAAAAACTAATCAAGGAAACTAATAATGTGATTGTTATGTTTTTAATGTTTTTGGTAATTGTCACAGAAATATCAAAATTTCACAATATGTTTGGGAGGTGAAATAATAAAAAGATAATAATTTTTTTTTGTTAGATCTAAAAAGGTCATTCCCTTCCAAATTGGCATAAAATGAGAGATGACCTAAAAAAATTTCAGGACATCTCGATTAATTTCATTAAAAATAAATATCTCCTCTCATTAATAATGGAAATTATTATAAACGTTGTGGTAAAAAACTAATAAAGGAAACTATTCATGTGATTGTTATCGTTTTAATGTGATTGGTAATTGTCGTAGAAATATCAAAATTTCACGATATGTTTTGGAAGGGTGATAATAAAAAGATTATAATTTTTTTTTGGTGAGATTTAAAAAGATCATTCCCTTCCAAATTGGCATAAAATGAGAGAAGACCTAAACCAATTTCAGGATATCTAGTTTAATTTCATTAAAAAACATATGTCCTCTCATTAATAATGGAAATTATTTTAAATGTTGTGATAAAAAAAACTAATAAAGGAAACTATTAATGTGATTGTTATCGTTTTAGTGTGATTGGGAATTGTCGTAGAAATATCAAAATTTCATGATATGTTTGGGAGGTGAAATAATAAAAAGATTATAAATTTTTTTATGAGATCTAAAAAGATCATTCCCTTCCAAAGTGGCATAAAATGAGCGAAGACCTAAACAAATTTCAGGATATCTCGTTTAATTTTATTAAAAATACATATCTCCTCACATTAATAATGGAAATGATTATAAACGTTGTGACCAAAAACTAATAAAGGAAAAAATTTAAGTGATTGTTATCGTTTTAATGTGATTGGTAATTGTCGTAAAAATATCAAAATTTCACGTTATGTTTGGGAGGGGAAATAATAAAAAGTTTATAATTTTTTTGTGAGATCTAAAAAGATAATTCCCTTCCAAATTCGCATCAAATGAGGGAATAACTAAACAAATTTTAGGATATCTCATTTAATTTCATTAAAAATACATATCTCCTCTCATTAATAATGGAAATTATTATAAACGTTGTGATAAAAAACTAGTAAAGGAAACTATTCATGTGATTGTTATCTTTTTAATGTGATTGGTAACTGTCGTAGAACTATCAAAATTTCACAATATGTTTGGGAGGTGAAATAATAAAAAGATAATTTTTTTTGTGAGATCTAAAAAGATCATTCCCTTCCAAATTGGCATAAAATGAGAGAAGACCTAAAAAAATTTCAGGATATCTCGTTTAATTTTATTAAAAATACATATCTCCTCTCATTAATAATGGAAATTGTTATAAACGTTGTGATAAAAAAAACTTATAAAGGAAACTATTAACGTGATTGTTATCTTTTTAATGTGATTGGGAATTGTCGTAGAAATATCAAAATTTCACGATATGTTTGGGAGGTGAAATAATAAAAAGATTATAAATTTTTTTGTGAGATCTAAAAAGATCATTCCCTTCCAAATTGGCATAAACAAATTTCAGGATATCTCGTTTAATTTTATTAAAAATACATATCTCCTCTCATTAATAATGGAAATGATTATAAACGTTGTGATAAAAAACTAATAAAGGAAACAATTTAAGTGATTGTTATCGTTTTAATGTGATTGGTAATTGTCGTAAAAATATCAAAATTTCACGATATGTTTGGGAGAGGAAATAATAAAAAGTTTATAATTTTTTTTGTGAGATCTAAAAAGATAATTCCCTTCCAAATTCGCATCAAATGAGGGAATAACTAAACAAATTTTAGGATATCTCATTTAATTTCATTAAAAATACATATCTCCTCTCATTAATAATGGAAATTATTATAAACGTTGTGATAAAAAACTAATAAAGGAAACTATTCATGTGATTGTTATCATTTTAATGTGATTGGTAATTGTCGTAGAAATATTAAAATTTCACGATATGTTTGGGAGGGGAAATAAGAGAAAACTATAATTTTTTATTGTGAGATCTAAATAGATAATTCCCTTTCAAATTGGCATCAAATGAGAGAATAACTAAACCAATTTTAGGATATCTCATTTAATTTCATTAAAAATACATATCTCCTCTCATTAATAATGGAAATTATTATAAACGTTGTGATAAAAAAAACTAATAAAGGAAACTATTCATGTGATTGTTATCGTTTTAATGTGATTGGTAATTGTCGTAGAAATATCAAAATTTCACGATATGTTTGGGAGGGTAAATCAGAAAAAGACTATAATTTTTTATTGTGAGATCTAAATAAAGGTAACTATTAACGGGATGGTTATCTTTAATATGTGATTGGTAATTGTCGTAGAAATATCAGAATTTCACGATATGTTTGGGAGGGTAAATAATAAAAAGATTATAATTCTTTTTGTGAGATCTAAAGAGATCATTCCCTTCCAAATTGGCATAAAATGATAGATGACCTAAACAAATTTTAGGATATCTCGTTTAATTTTTTTAAAAATAAATATCTCCTCTCATTAATAATGGAAATTATTATAAACTTTGTGATAAAAAACTAATAAAGAAAACTATTCATGTGATTGTTATCGTTTAAATGTGATTGGTAATTATCGTAGAAATATCAAAATTTCACGATATATTTTGGAGGGGTGATAATAAAAAGATTATAATTTTTTTTGTGAGATCTAAAAAGATCATTCCCTTACAAATTGGCATAAAATGAGAGAAGACCTAAACAAATTTCAGGATATCTAGTTTAACTTCATTAAAAATAAATATCTCCTCTCATTAATAATGGAAATTGTTATAAAAGTTGTGATAAAATAAAAAACTAATAAAGGAAAATATTAATGTGATTGGTAATTGTCGTAGAAATATCAAAATTCCACGATATGTTTGGGAGGGGAAATAAGAAAAAGACTATAATTTTTTATTGTGAGATGTAAATAGATCATTCCCTTCCAAATTGGCATAAAATGATAGAAGACTTAAAAAAATTTCAGGATATCTCATTTAATATCATTAAAAATACATATATCCTCTCATTAATAATGGAAATTATTATAAACGTTGTGAAAATAACTAATAAAGAAAACTATTAATGTGATTGTTATCGTTTTAATGTGATTGGGAATTGTCGTAGAAATATCAAAATTTCATGATATGTTTGAGAGGTGAAATAATAAAAAGATTATAAATTTTTTTGTGAGATCTAAAAAGATCATTCCCTTCCAAATTGGCATAAAATGAGCGAAGACCTAAACAAATTTCAGCATATCTCGTTTAATTTTATTAAAAATACATATCTCCCCTCATTAATAATGGAAATGATTATAAACGTTGTGATAAAAAACTAACAAAGGAAACAATTTAAGTGATTGTTATCGTTTTAATGTGGTTGGTAATTGTCGTGAAAATATCAAAATTTCATGATATGTTTGGGAGGGGAAATAATAAAAAGATTTTCATTTTTTTTGTGAGATCTAAAAAGATCATTCCCTTCCAAAATGGCATAAAATGAGAGAAGACCTAAAAAAATTTCAGGATATCTCATTTAATTTCATTAAAAATACATATATCCTCTCATTAATAATGGAAATTATTTTAAACATTGTGATAAAAAACTAATAAAGGAAACTATTAATGTGATTGTTATCATTTTAATGTGATTGGTAATTGTCGTAGAAATATCAAAATTTCACGATATGTTTGGGAGGGGAATTAAGAAAAAGACTATAATTTTTTATTGTGAGATCTAAATAGATAACTCCCTTCCAAATTGGCATCAAATGAGAGAATAACTAAACAAATTTTAGGATATCTCATTTAATTTAATTAAAAATACATATCTCCTCTCATTAATAATGGAAATTATTATAAACGTTGTGATAAAAAACTAATAAAGGAAACTATTCATGTGATTGTTATCGTTTTAATGTGTTTGGTAATTGTCATAGAAATATCAAAATTTCACGATATGTTTGGGAGGGGAATTAAGAAAAAGACTATAATTTTTTATTGTGAGATCTAAATAGATAACTCCCTTCCAAATTGGCATCAAATGAGAGAATAACTAAACAAATTTTAGGATATCTCATTTAATTTAATTAAAAATACATATCTCCTCTCATTAATAATGGAAATTATTATAAACGTTGTGATAAAAAACTAATAAAGGAAACTATTAATGTGATTGTTATCGTTTTAATGTGTTTGGTAATTGTCATAGAAATATCAAAATTTCACGATATGTTTGGGAGGAAAAATAATAAAAAGATTATAAATTTTTTTGTGAGATCTAAAAAGATCATTCCCTTCCAAATTGGCATAAAATGAGCGAAGACCTAAACAAATTTCAGGATATCTCATTCAATTTTATTAAAAATACATATCTCCCCTCATTAATAATGGAAATGATTATAAACGTTGTGATAAAAAACTAATAAAGGAAACAATTTAAGTGATTGTTATCGTTTTAATGTGGTTGGTAATTGTCGTAAAAATATCAAAATTTCATGATATGTTTGGGAGCGGAAATAATAAAAAGTTTATAATTTTTTATTGTGAGATCTAAATAGATCATTCCCTTCCAAATTGGCATAAAATGATAGAAAACCTAAAAAAATTTCAGGATATCTCGTTTAATTTTATTAAAAATACAGATCTCCTCTCATTAATAATGGAAATTCTTATAAACGTTGTGATAAAAAACTAATAAAGGTAACTATTAACGGGATGGTTATCTTTAATATGTGATTGGTAATTGTCGTAGAAATATCAATATTTGACGATATGTTTGGGAGGGTAAATAATAAAAAGATTATAATTTTTTTTGTGAGATCTAAAAAGACCATTCCCTTCCAAATTGGCATAAAATGAGAGATGACCTAAACAAATTTCAGGATATCTCGTTTAATTTTTTCAAAAATAAATATCTCCTCTCATTAATAATGGAAATCATTATAAACTTTGTGATAAAAAACTAATAAAGAAAACTATTAATGTGATTGTTATCGTTTAAATGTGATTGGTAATTGTCGTAGAAATATCAAAATTTCACGATATGTTTTGCAGGGGTGATAATAAAAAGATTATAATTTTTTTTTGTGAGATCTAAAAAGATCATTCCCTTCCAAATTGACATAAAATGAGAGAAGACCTAAACAAATTTCAGGATATCTCATTTAATTTCATTAAAAATACATATATCCTCTCATTAATAATGGAAATCATTATAAACTTTGTGATAAAAAACTAATAAAGAAAACTATTAATGTGATTGTTATCGTTTAAATGTGATTGGTAATTGTCGTAGAAATATCAAAATTTCACGATATGTTTTGGAGGGGTGATAATAAAAAGATTATAATTTTTTTTTGTGAGATCTAAAAAGATCATTCCCTTCCAAATTGGCATAAAATGAGAGAAGACCTAAACAAATTTCAGGATATCTAGTTTAATTTCATTAAAAATACATATCTCCTCTCATTAATAATGGAAATTATTTTAAATGTTGAGATAGAAAACTAATAAAGGAAACTATTAATGTGATTGTTATCGTTTTAATGTGATTGGGAATTGTCGTAGAAATATCAAAATTTCACGATATGTTTGGGAGGTGAAATAATAAAAAGATTATAAATTTTTTTGTGAGATCTAAAAAGATCATTCCCTTCCAAATTGGCATAAACAAATTTCAGGATATCTCGTTTAATTTTATTAAAAATACATATCTCCTCTCATTGATAATGGAAATGATTATAAACGTTGTGATAAAAAACTAATAAAGGAAACAATTTAAGTGATTGTTATCGTTTTAATGTGATTGGTAATTGTCGTAAAAATATCAAAATTTCACGATATGTTTGGGAGGGGAAATAATAAAAAGTTTATAATTTTTTTTGTGAGATCTAAAAAGATAATTCCCTTCCAAATTCGCATCAAATGAGGGAATAACTAAACAAATTTTAGGATATCTCATTTAATTTCATTAAAAATACATATCTCCTCTCATTAATAATGGAAATTATTATAACGGTTGTGATAAAAAACTAATAAAGAAAACTATTCATGTGATTGTTATCATTTTAATGTGATTGGTAATTGTCGTAGAAATATCAAAATTTCACGATATGTTTGGGAGGGGAAATAAGAAAAAGACTATAATTTTTAATTGTGAGATCTAAATAGATAATTCCCTTCCAAATTGGCATCAAATGAGAGAATAACTAAACCAATTTTAGGATATCTCATTTAATTTCATTAAAAATACAAATCTCCTCTCATTAATAATGGAAATTATTATAAACGTTGTGATAAAAAACTAATAAAGGAAACTATTCATGTGATTGTTATCGTTTTAATGTGATTGGTAATTGTCATAGAAATATCAAAATTTCACGATATGTTTGGGAGGGTAAATCAGAAAAAGACTATAATTTTTTATTGTGAGATCTAAATAAAGGTAACTATTAACGGGATGGTTATCTTTAATATGTGATTGGTAATTGTCGTAGAAATATCAGAATTTCACGATATGTTTGGGAGGGTAAATAATAAAAAGATTATAATTCTTTTTGTGAGATCTAAAAAGATCATTCCCTTCCAAATTGGCATAAAATGATAGATGACCTAAACAAATTTTAGGATATCTCGTTTAATTTTTTTAAAAATAAATATCTCCTCTCATTAATAATGGAAATTATTATAAACTTTGTGATAAAAAACTAATAAAGAAAACTATTCATGTGATTGTTATCGTTTAAATGTGATTGGTAATTATCGTAGAAATATCAAAATTTCACGATATATTTTGGAGGGGTGATAATAAAAAGATTATAATTTTTTTTGTGAGATCTAAAAAGATCATTCCCTTACAAATTGGCATAAAATGAGAGAAGACCTAAACAAATTTCAGGATATCTAGTTTAACTTCATTAAAAATAAATATCTCCTCTCATTAATAATGGAAATTGTTATAAAAGTTGTGATAAAATAAAAAACTAATAAAGGAAAATATTAATGTGATTGGTAATTGTCGTAGAAATATCAAAATTTCACGATATGTTTGGGAGGGGAAATAAGAAAAAGACTATAATTTTTTATTGTGAGATGTAAATAGATCATTCCCTTCCAAATTGGCATAAAATGATAGAAGACTTAAAAAAATTTCAGGATATCTCATTTAATATCATTAAAAATACATATCTCCTCTCATTAATAATGGAAATTATTATAAACGTTGTGAAAATAACTAATAAAGAAAACTATTAATGTGATTGTTATCGTTTTAATGTGATTGGGAATTGTCGTAGAAATATCAAAATTTCATGATATGTTTGAGAGGTGAAATAATAAAAA
This sequence comes from Pueraria montana var. lobata, assembly GCA_026413185.1. Taxonomy (NCBI): domain Eukaryota; kingdom Viridiplantae; phylum Streptophyta; class Magnoliopsida; order Fabales; family Fabaceae; genus Pueraria; species Pueraria montana. The sequence goes on from CM048648.1 coordinate 76,843,366, forward strand.
GATTATAAATTTTTTTGTGAGATTTAAAAAGATCATTCCCTTCCAAATTGGCATAAAATGAGAGAATAACTAAACAAAATTCAGGATATCTCGTTTAATTTTATCAAAAATACAGATCTCCTCTCATTAATAATGAAAATTCTTATAAACGTTGTGATAAAAAACTAATAAAGGAAACTATTCATGTGATTGTTATCATTTTAAGGTGATTGGTAATTGTCATAGAAATATCAAAATTTCAAGATATGTTTGGGAGGTGAAATAATAAAAAGATTATAATTTTTTTTTCTGAGATCTAAAAAGATCATTCCCTTCCAAATTGGCATAAAATGAGAGAAGACCTAAAAAAATTTCAGGATATCTCGTTTAATTTTATTAAAAATAAATGTCTCCTCTCATTAATAATGGAAATTATTATGAATGTTGTGATAAAAAAACTAATCAAGGAAACTAATAATGTGATTGTTATGTTTTTAATGTTTTTGGTAATTGTCACAGAAATATCAAAATTTCACAATATGTTTGGGAGGTGAAATAATAAAAAGATAATAATTTTTTTTTGTTAGATCTAAAAAGGTCATTCCCTTCCAAATTGGCATAAAATGAGAGATGACCTAAAAAAATTTCAGGACATCTCGATTAATTTCATTAAAAATAAATATCTCCTCTCATTAATAATGGAAATTATTATAAACGTTGTGGTAAAAAACTAATAAAGGAAACTATTCATGTGATTGTTATCGTTTTAATGTGATTGGTAATTGTCGTAGAAATATCAAAATTTCACGATATGTTTTGGAAGGGTGATAATAAAAAGATTATAATTTTTTTTTGGTGAGATTTAAAAAGATCATTCCCTTCCAAATTGGCATAAAATGAGAGAAGACCTAAACCAATTTCAGGATATCTAGTTTAATTTCATTAAAAAACATATGTCCTCTCATTAATAATGGAAATTATTTTAAATGTTGTGATAAAAAAAACTAATAAAGGAAACTATTAATGTGATTGTTATCGTTTTAGTGTGATTGGGAATTGTCGTAGAAATATCAAAATTTCATGATATGTTTGGGAGGTGAAATAATAAAAAGATTATAAATTTTTTTATGAGATCTAAAAAGATCATTCCCTTCCAAAGTGGCATAAAATGAGCGAAGACCTAAACAAATTTCAGGATATCTCGTTTAATTTTATTAAAAATACATATCTCCTCACATTAATAATGGAAATGATTATAAACGTTGTGACCAAAAACTAATAAAGGAAAAAATTTAAGTGATTGTTATCGTTTTAATGTGATTGGTAATTGTCGTAAAAATATCAAAATTTCACGTTATGTTTGGGAGGGGAAATAATAAAAAGTTTATAATTTTTTTGTGAGATCTAAAAAGATAATTCCCTTCCAAATTCGCATCAAATGAGGGAATAACTAAACAAATTTTAGGATATCTCATTTAATTTCATTAAAAATACATATCTCCTCTCATTAATAATGGAAATTATTATAAACGTTGTGATAAAAAACTAGTAAAGGAAACTATTCATGTGATTGTTATCTTTTTAATGTGATTGGTAACTGTCGTAGAACTATCAAAATTTCACAATATGTTTGGGAGGTGAAATAATAAAAAGATAATTTTTTTTGTGAGATCTAAAAAGATCATTCCCTTCCAAATTGGCATAAAATGAGAGAAGACCTAAAAAAATTTCAGGATATCTCGTTTAATTTTATTAAAAATACATATCTCCTCTCATTAATAATGGAAATTGTTATAAACGTTGTGATAAAAAAAACTTATAAAGGAAACTATTAACGTGATTGTTATCTTTTTAATGTGATTGGGAATTGTCGTAGAAATATCAAAATTTCACGATATGTTTGGGAGGTGAAATAATAAAAAGATTATAAATTTTTTTGTGAGATCTAAAAAGATCATTCCCTTCCAAATTGGCATAAACAAATTTCAGGATATCTCGTTTAATTTTATTAAAAATACATATCTCCTCTCATTAATAATGGAAATGATTATAAACGTTGTGATAAAAAACTAATAAAGGAAACAATTTAAGTGATTGTTATCGTTTTAATGTGATTGGTAATTGTCGTAAAAATATCAAAATTTCACGATATGTTTGGGAGAGGAAATAATAAAAAGTTTATAATTTTTTTTGTGAGATCTAAAAAGATAATTCCCTTCCAAATTCGCATCAAATGAGGGAATAACTAAACAAATTTTAGGATATCTCATTTAATTTCATTAAAAATACATATCTCCTCTCATTAATAATGGAAATTATTATAAACGTTGTGATAAAAAACTAATAAAGGAAACTATTCATGTGATTGTTATCATTTTAATGTGATTGGTAATTGTCGTAGAAATATTAAAATTTCACGATATGTTTGGGAGGGGAAATAAGAGAAAACTATAATTTTTTATTGTGAGATCTAAATAGATAATTCCCTTTCAAATTGGCATCAAATGAGAGAATAACTAAACCAATTTTAGGATATCTCATTTAATTTCATTAAAAATACATATCTCCTCTCATTAATAATGGAAATTATTATAAACGTTGTGATAAAAAAACTAATAAAGGAAACTATTCATGTGATTGTTATCGTTTTAATGTGATTGGTAATTGTCGTAGAAATATCAAAATTTCACGATATGTTTGGGAGGGTAAATCAGAAAAAGACTATAATTTTTTATTGTGAGATCTAAATAAAGGTAACTATTAACGGGATGGTTATCTTTAATATGTGATTGGTAATTGTCGTAGAAATATCAGAATTTCACGATATGTTTGGGAGGGTAAATAATAAAAAGATTATAATTCTTTTTGTGAGATCTAAAGAGATCATTCCCTTCCAAATTGGCATAAAATGATAGATGACCTAAACAAATTTTAGGATATCTCGTTTAATTTTTTTAAAAATAAATATCTCCTCTCATTAATAATGGAAATTATTATAAACTTTGTGATAAAAAACTAATAAAGAAAACTATTCATGTGATTGTTATCGTTTAAATGTGATTGGTAATTATCGTAGAAATATCAAAATTTCACGATATATTTTGGAGGGGTGATAATAAAAAGATTATAATTTTTTTTGTGAGATCTAAAAAGATCATTCCCTTACAAATTGGCATAAAATGAGAGAAGACCTAAACAAATTTCAGGATATCTAGTTTAACTTCATTAAAAATAAATATCTCCTCTCATTAATAATGGAAATTGTTATAAAAGTTGTGATAAAATAAAAAACTAATAAAGGAAAATATTAATGTGATTGGTAATTGTCGTAGAAATATCAAAATTCCACGATATGTTTGGGAGGGGAAATAAGAAAAAGACTATAATTTTTTATTGTGAGATGTAAATAGATCATTCCCTTCCAAATTGGCATAAAATGATAGAAGACTTAAAAAAATTTCAGGATATCTCATTTAATATCATTAAAAATACATATATCCTCTCATTAATAATGGAAATTATTATAAACGTTGTGAAAATAACTAATAAAGAAAACTATTAATGTGATTGTTATCGTTTTAATGTGATTGGGAATTGTCGTAGAAATATCAAAATTTCATGATATGTTTGAGAGGTGAAATAATAAAAAGATTATAAATTTTTTTGTGAGATCTAAAAAGATCATTCCCTTCCAAATTGGCATAAAATGAGCGAAGACCTAAACAAATTTCAGCATATCTCGTTTAATTTTATTAAAAATACATATCTCCCCTCATTAATAATGGAAATGATTATAAACGTTGTGATAAAAAACTAACAAAGGAAACAATTTAAGTGATTGTTATCGTTTTAATGTGGTTGGTAATTGTCGTGAAAATATCAAAATTTCATGATATGTTTGGGAGGGGAAATAATAAAAAGATTTTCATTTTTTTTGTGAGATCTAAAAAGATCATTCCCTTCCAAAATGGCATAAAATGAGAGAAGACCTAAAAAAATTTCAGGATATCTCATTTAATTTCATTAAAAATACATATATCCTCTCATTAATAATGGAAATTATTTTAAACATTGTGATAAAAAACTAATAAAGGAAACTATTAATGTGATTGTTATCATTTTAATGTGATTGGTAATTGTCGTAGAAATATCAAAATTTCACGATATGTTTGGGAGGGGAATTAAGAAAAAGACTATAATTTTTTATTGTGAGATCTAAATAGATAACTCCCTTCCAAATTGGCATCAAATGAGAGAATAACTAAACAAATTTTAGGATATCTCATTTAATTTAATTAAAAATACATATCTCCTCTCATTAATAATGGAAATTATTATAAACGTTGTGATAAAAAACTAATAAAGGAAACTATTCATGTGATTGTTATCGTTTTAATGTGTTTGGTAATTGTCATAGAAATATCAAAATTTCACGATATGTTTGGGAGGGGAATTAAGAAAAAGACTATAATTTTTTATTGTGAGATCTAAATAGATAACTCCCTTCCAAATTGGCATCAAATGAGAGAATAACTAAACAAATTTTAGGATATCTCATTTAATTTAATTAAAAATACATATCTCCTCTCATTAATAATGGAAATTATTATAAACGTTGTGATAAAAAACTAATAAAGGAAACTATTAATGTGATTGTTATCGTTTTAATGTGTTTGGTAATTGTCATAGAAATATCAAAATTTCACGATATGTTTGGGAGGAAAAATAATAAAAAGATTATAAATTTTTTTGTGAGATCTAAAAAGATCATTCCCTTCCAAATTGGCATAAAATGAGCGAAGACCTAAACAAATTTCAGGATATCTCATTCAATTTTATTAAAAATACATATCTCCCCTCATTAATAATGGAAATGATTATAAACGTTGTGATAAAAAACTAATAAAGGAAACAATTTAAGTGATTGTTATCGTTTTAATGTGGTTGGTAATTGTCGTAAAAATATCAAAATTTCATGATATGTTTGGGAGCGGAAATAATAAAAAGTTTATAATTTTTTATTGTGAGATCTAAATAGATCATTCCCTTCCAAATTGGCATAAAATGATAGAAAACCTAAAAAAATTTCAGGATATCTCGTTTAATTTTATTAAAAATACAGATCTCCTCTCATTAATAATGGAAATTCTTATAAACGTTGTGATAAAAAACTAATAAAGGTAACTATTAACGGGATGGTTATCTTTAATATGTGATTGGTAATTGTCGTAGAAATATCAATATTTGACGATATGTTTGGGAGGGTAAATAATAAAAAGATTATAATTTTTTTTGTGAGATCTAAAAAGACCATTCCCTTCCAAATTGGCATAAAATGAGAGATGACCTAAACAAATTTCAGGATATCTCGTTTAATTTTTTCAAAAATAAATATCTCCTCTCATTAATAATGGAAATCATTATAAACTTTGTGATAAAAAACTAATAAAGAAAACTATTAATGTGATTGTTATCGTTTAAATGTGATTGGTAATTGTCGTAGAAATATCAAAATTTCACGATATGTTTTGCAGGGGTGATAATAAAAAGATTATAATTTTTTTTTGTGAGATCTAAAAAGATCATTCCCTTCCAAATTGACATAAAATGAGAGAAGACCTAAACAAATTTCAGGATATCTCATTTAATTTCATTAAAAATACATATATCCTCTCATTAATAATGGAAATCATTATAAACTTTGTGATAAAAAACTAATAAAGAAAACTATTAATGTGATTGTTATCGTTTAAATGTGATTGGTAATTGTCGTAGAAATATCAAAATTTCACGATATGTTTTGGAGGGGTGATAATAAAAAGATTATAATTTTTTTTTGTGAGATCTAAAAAGATCATTCCCTTCCAAATTGGCATAAAATGAGAGAAGACCTAAACAAATTTCAGGATATCTAGTTTAATTTCATTAAAAATACATATCTCCTCTCATTAATAATGGAAATTATTTTAAATGTTGAGATAGAAAACTAATAAAGGAAACTATTAATGTGATTGTTATCGTTTTAATGTGATTGGGAATTGTCGTAGAAATATCAAAATTTCACGATATGTTTGGGAGGTGAAATAATAAAAAGATTATAAATTTTTTTGTGAGATCTAAAAAGATCATTCCCTTCCAAATTGGCATAAACAAATTTCAGGATATCTCGTTTAATTTTATTAAAAATACATATCTCCTCTCATTGATAATGGAAATGATTATAAACGTTGTGATAAAAAACTAATAAAGGAAACAATTTAAGTGATTGTTATCGTTTTAATGTGATTGGTAATTGTCGTAAAAATATCAAAATTTCACGATATGTTTGGGAGGGGAAATAATAAAAAGTTTATAATTTTTTTTGTGAGATCTAAAAAGATAATTCCCTTCCAAATTCGCATCAAATGAGGGAATAACTAAACAAATTTTAGGATATCTCATTTAATTTCATTAAAAATACATATCTCCTCTCATTAATAATGGAAATTATTATAACGGTTGTGATAAAAAACTAATAAAGAAAACTATTCATGTGATTGTTATCATTTTAATGTGATTGGTAATTGTCGTAGAAATATCAAAATTTCACGATATGTTTGGGAGGGGAAATAAGAAAAAGACTATAATTTTTAATTGTGAGATCTAAATAGATAATTCCCTTCCAAATTGGCATCAAATGAGAGAATAACTAAACCAATTTTAGGATATCTCATTTAATTTCATTAAAAATACAAATCTCCTCTCATTAATAATGGAAATTATTATAAACGTTGTGATAAAAAACTAATAAAGGAAACTATTCATGTGATTGTTATCGTTTTAATGTGATTGGTAATTGTCATAGAAATATCAAAATTTCACGATATGTTTGGGAGGGTAAATCAGAAAAAGACTATAATTTTTTATTGTGAGATCTAAATAAAGGTAACTATTAACGGGATGGTTATCTTTAATATGTGATTGGTAATTGTCGTAGAAATATCAGAATTTCATGATATGTTTGGGAGGGTAAATAATAAAAAGATTATAATTCTTTTTGTGAGATCTAAAAAGATCATTCCCTTCCAAATTGGCATAAAATGATAGATGACCTAAACAAATTTTAGGATATCTCGTTTAATTTTTTTAAAAATAAATATCTCCTCTCATTAATAATGGAAATTATTATAAACTTTGTGATAAAAAACTAATAAAGAAAACTATTCATGTGATTGTTATCGTTTAAATGTGATTGGTAATTATCGTAGAAATATCAAAATTTCACGATATATTTTGGAGGGGTGATAATAAAAAGATTATATTTTTTTTTGTGAGATCTAAAAAGATCATTCCCTTACAAATTGGCATAAAATGAGAGAAGACCTAAACAAATTTCAGGATATCTAGTTTAACTTCATTAAAAATAAATATCTCCTCTCATTAATAATGGAAATTGTTATAAAAGTTGTGATAAAATAAAAAACTAATAAAGGAAAATATTAATGTGATTGGTAATTGTCGTAGAAATATCAAAATTTCACGATATGTTTGGGAGGGGAAATAAGAAAAAGACTATAATTTTTTATTGTGAGATGTAAATAGATCATTCCCTTCCAAATTGGCATAAAATGATAGAAGACTTAAAAAAATTTCAGGATATCTCATTTAATATCATTAAAAATACATATCTCCTCTCATTAATAATGGAAATTATTATAAACGTTGTGAAAATAACTAATAAAGAAAACTATTAATGTGATTGTTATCGTTTTAATGTGATTGGGAATTGTCGTAGAAATATCAAAATTTCATGATATGTTTGAGAGGTGAAATAATAAAAAGATTATAAATTTTTTTGTGAGATTTAAAAAGATCATTCCCTTCCAAATTGGCATAAAATGAGAGAATAACTAAACAAAATTCAGGATATCTCGTTTAATTTTATCAAAAATACAGATCTCCTCTCATTAATAATGGAAATTCTTATAAACGTTGTGATAAAAAACTAATAAAGGAAACTATTCATGTGATTGTTATCATTTTAAGGTGATTGGTAATTGTCATAGAAATATCAAAATTTCAAGATATGTTTGGGAGGTGAAATAATAAAAAGATTATAATTTTTTTTTCTGAGATCTAAAAAGATCATTCCCTTCCAAATTGGCATAAAATGAGAGAAGACCTAAAAAAATTTCAGGATATCTCGTTTAATTTTATTAAAAATAAATGTCTCCTCTCATTAATAATGGAAATTATTATGAATGTTGTGATAAAAAAACTAATCAAGGAAACTAATAATGTGATTGTTATGTTTTTAATGTTTTTGGTAATTGTCACAGAAATATCAAAATTTCACAATATGTTTGGGAGGTGAAATAATAAAAAGATAATAATTTTTTTTTGTTAGATCTAAAAAGGTCATTCCCTTCCAAATTGGCATAAAATGAGAGATGACCTAAAAAAATTTCAGGACATCTCGATTAATTTCATTAAAAATAAATATCTCCTCTCATTAATAATGGAAATTATTATAAACGTTGTGGTAAAAAACTAATAAAGGAAACTATTCATGTGATTGTTATCGTTTTAATGTGATTGGTAATTGTCGTAGAAATATCAAAATTTCACGATATGTTTTGGAAGGGTGATAATAAAAAGATTATAATTTTTTTTTGGTGAGATTTAAAAATATCATTCCCTTCCAAATTGGCATAAAATGAGAGAAGACCTAAACCAATTTCAGGATATCTAGTTTAATTTCATTAAAAAACATATGTCCTCTCATTAATAATGGAAATTATTTTAAATGTTGTGATAAAAAAAACTAATAAAGGAAACTATTAATGTGATTGTTATCGTTTTAGTGTGATTGGGAATTGTCGTAGAAATATCAAAATTTCATGATATGTTTGGGAGGTGAAATAATAAAAAGATTATAAATTTTTTTATGAGATCTAAAAAGATCATTCCCTTCCAAATTGGCATAAAATGAGCGAAGACCTAAACAAATTTCAGGATATCTCGTTTAATTTTATTAAAAATACATATCTCCTCACATTAATAATGGAAATGATTATAAACGTTGTGACCAAAAACTAATAAAGGAAAAAATTTAAGTGATTGTTATCGTTTTAATGTGATTGGTAATTGTCGTAAAAATATCAAAATTTCACGTTATGTTTGGGAGGGGAAATAATAAAAAGTTTATAATTTTTTTGTGAGATCTAAAAAGATAATTCCCTTCCAAATTCGCATCAAATGAGGGAATAACTAAACAAATTTTAGGATATCTCATTTAATTTCATTAAAAATACATATCTCCTCTCATTAATAATGGAAATTATTATAAACGTTGTGATAAAAAACTAGTAAAGGAAACTATTCATGTGATTGTTATCTTTTTAATGTGATTGGTAACTGTTGTAGAACTATCAAAATTTCACAATATGTTTGGGAGGTGAAATAATAAAAAGATAATTTTTTTTGTGAGATCTAAAAAGATCATTCCCTTCCAAATTGGCATAAAATGAGAGAAGACCTAAAAAAATTTCAGGATATCTCGTTTAATTTTATTAAAAATACATATCTCCTCTCATTAATAATGGAAATTGTTATAAACGTTGTGATAAAAAAAACTTATAAAGGAAACTATTAACGTGATTGTTATCTTTTTAATGTGATTGGTAATTGTCGTAGAAATATCAAAATTTCACGATATGTTGGGCAGGTGAAATAATAAAAAGATTATAATTTATTTTTGTGAGATCTAAAAAGATCACTCCCTTCCAAATTGGCATAAAAGGAGACAAGACCTAAAAAAATTTCAGGATATCCCATTTAATTTTATTAAAAATACATGTCTCCTTTCATTAGTAATGGAAATTATTAGAACGTTGTGATAAAAAACTAATAAAGGAAACTATTAATGTGATTGTTATCTTTTTAATGTGATTGGTAACTGTCGTAGAACTATCAAAACTTCACAATATGTTTGGGAGGTGAAATAATAAAAAGATTGTAATTTTTTTTTTGTGAGATCTTAAAAGATCATTCCCTTTCAAATTGGCGTAAAATGAGAGAAGACCTAAAAAAATTTCAGGATATCTCGTTTAATTTTATTAAAAATACATGTCTCCTCTCATTAACAATGGAAATTATTATGAATGTTGTGATAAAAAACTAATAAAGGAAACTATTAATGTGATTGTTATGTTTTTAATGTTTTCGTAATTCTCACAGAAATATCAAAATTTCACGATATGTTTGGGAGGTGAAATAATAAAAAGATTATAATTTTTTTTGTGAGATCTAAAAAGATCATTCCCTTCCAAATTGGCATAAAATGAGAGAAGACCTAAAAAACATTTCAGGATATCTCGTTTAATTTTATTAAAAATACATGTCTCCTCTCATTAATAATGGAAATAATTATAAACGTTGTGATAAAAAAAACTAATAAAGGAAACTATTAACGTGATTGTTATCTTTTTAATGTGATTGGTAATTGTCGTAGAAATATCAAAATTTCACAATATGTTTGGGAGGTGAACTAATAAAAAGATTATAATTTTTTTTGTGGGATCTAAAAAGATCATTCCCTTCCAAATTGGCATAAAATGAGAGAAGACCTGGAAAACTTTCAGGATATCTCGTTTAATTTTATTAAAAATACATGTCTCCTATCATTAATAATGGAAATTATTAGGAATGTTGTGATAAAAAACTAATAAAGGAAACTATTAATGTGATTGTTATGTTTTTAATGTTTTTGTAATTCTCACAGAAATATCAAAATTTCACGATATGTTTGGGAGGTGAAATAATAAAAAGATTATAATTTTTTTTTGTGAGATCTTAAAAGATCATTCTCTTTCAAATTGGCATAAAATGAGAGAAGACCTGAAAAAATTTCAGGATATCGCAATTAATTTTATTAAAAATACATATCTCCTCTCATTAATAATAGAAATTATTATACACATTGTGATAAAAAAACTAATAAAGGAAACTATTAATGTGATTGTTATATTTTAATGTGATTGGTAATTGTCATAGAAATATCAAAATTTCAAGATATGTTTGGGAGGTGAAATAATAAAAAGATTATAATTTTTTTTTCTGAGATCTAAAAAGATCATTCCCTTCCAAATTGGCATAAAATGAGAGAAGACCTCAAAAAATTTCAGGATATCTTGTTTAATTTTATTAAAAATAAATGTCTCCTCTCATTAATAATGGAAATTATTATGAATGTTGTGATAAAAAAACTAATAAAGGAAACTAATAATGTGATTGTTATGTTTTTAATGTTTTTGGTAATTGTCACAGAAATATCAAAATTTCACAATATGTTTGGGAGGTGAAATAATAAAAAGATAATAATTTTTTTTTGTTAGATCTAAAAAGGTCATTCCCTTCCAAATTGGCATAAAATGAGAGATGACCTAAAAAAATTTCAGGACATCTCGATTAATTACATTAAAAATAAATATCTCCTCTCATTAATAATGGAAATTATTATAAACGTTGTGATAAAAAATTAATAAAGGAAACTATTCATGTGATTGTTATCGTTTTAATGTGATTGGTAATTGTCGTAGAAATATCAAAATTTCACAATATGTTCGGGAGGTGAAATAATAAAGAGATTATAATTTTTTTTGTGAGATCTAAAAAGATCATTTCCCTTCCAAATTGGCATAAAATGAGCGAAGACCTAAACAAATTTCAGGATATCTCAATTAATTTTATTAAAAATACATATCTCCTCTCATTAATAACGGAAATTATTATAAACGTTGTGGTAAAAAACTAATAAAGGAAACTATTCATGTGATTGTTATCGTTTTAATGTGATTGGTAATTATCGTAGAAATATCAAAATTTCACGATATGTTTTGGAAGGGTGATAATAAAAAGATTATAATTTTTTCTGGTGAGATTTAAAAAGATCATTCCCTTCCAAATTGGCATAAAATGAGAGAAGACCTAAACCAATTTCAGGATATCTAGTTTAATTTCATTAAAAAACATATGTCCTCTCATTAATAATGGAAATTATTTTAAATGTTGTGATAAAAAAAACTAATAAAGGGAACTATTAATGTGATTGTTATCGTTTTAGTGTGATTGGGAATTGTCGTAGAAATATCAAAATTTCATGATATGTTTGGGAGGTGAAATAATAAAAAGATTATAAATTTTTTTATGAGATCTAAAAAGATCATTCCCTTCCAAATTGGCATAAAATGAGAGAAGACCTAAACCAATTTCAGGATATCTAGTTTAATTTCATTAAAAAACATATGTCCTCTCATTAATAATGGAAATTATTTTAAATGTTGTGATAAAAAAAACTAATAAAGGGAACTATTAATGTGATTGTTATCGTTTTAGTGTGATTGGGAATTGTCGTAGAAATATCAAAATTTCATGATATGTTTGGGAGGTGAAATAATAAAAAGATTATAAATTTTTTTATGAGATCTAAAAAGATCATTCCCTTCCAAATTGGCATAAAATGAGCGAAGACCTAAACAAATTTCAGGATATCTCGTTTAATTTTATTAAAAATACATATCTCCTCACATTAATAATGGAAATGATTATAAACGTTGTGACCAAAAACTAATAAAGGAAAAAATTTAAATGATTGTTATCGTTTTAATGTGATTGGTAATTGTCGTAAAAATATCAAAATTTCACGATATGTTTGGGAGGGGAAATAATAAAAAGTTTATAATTTTTTTTGTGCGATCTAAAAAGATAATTCCCTTCCAAATTCGCATCAAATGAGGGAATAACTAAACAAATTTTAGGATATCTCATTTAATTTCATTAAAAATACATATCTCCTCTCATTAATAATGGAAATTATTATAAACGTTGTGATAAAAAACTAGTAAAGGAAACTATTCATGTGATTGTTATCTTTTTAATGTGATTGGTAACTATCGTAGAACTATCAAAATTTCACAATATGTTTGGGAGGTGAAATAATAAAAAGATAATTTTTTTTTGTGAGATCTAAAAAGATCATTCCCTTCCAAATTGGCATAAAATGAGAGAAGACCTAAAAAAATTTCAGGATATCTCGTTTAATTTTATTAAAAATACATATCTCCTCTCATTAATAATGGAAATTGTTATAAACGTTGTGATAAAAAAAACTAATAAAGGAAACTATTAACGTGATTGTTATCTTTTTAATGTGATTGGTAATTGTCGTAGAAATATCAAAATTTCACGATATGTTTGGCAGGTGAAATAATAAAAAGATTATAATTTATTTTTGTGAGATCTAAAAAGATCACTCCCTTCCAAATTGGCATAAAAGGAGACAAGACCTAAAAAAATTTCAGGATATCCCATTTAATTTTATTAAAAATATATGTCTCCTTTCATTAGTAATGGAAATTATTAGAACGTTGTGATAAAAAACTAATAAAGGAAACTATTAATGTGATTGTTATCTTTTTAATGTGATTGGTAACTGTCGTAGAACTATCAAAATTTCACAATATGTTTGAGAGGTGAAATAATAAAAAGATTATAATTTTTTTTTGTGAGATCTTAAAAGATCATTCCCTTTCAAATTGGCGTAAAATGAGAGAAGACCTAAAAAAATTTCAGGATATCTCGTTTAATTTTATTAAAAATACATGTCTCCTCTCATTAACAATGGAAATTATTATGAATGTTGTGATAAAAAACTAATAAAGGAAACTATTAATGTGATTGTTATGTTTTTAATGTTTTTGTAATTCTCACAGAAATATCAAAATTTCACGATATGTTTGGGAGGTGAAATAATAAAAAGATTATAATTTTTTTTGTGAGATCTAAAAAGATCATTCCCTTCCAAATTGGCATAAAATGAGAGAAGACCTAAAAAATTTTCAGGATATCTCGTTTAATTTTATTAAAAATACATGTCTCCTCTCATTAATAATGGAAATTGTTATAAACGTTGTGATAAAAAAAAAACTAATAAAGGAAACTACTAACGTGATTGTTATCTTTTTAATGTGATTGGTAATTGTCGTAGAAATATCAAAATTTCACAATATGTTTGGGAGGTGAACTAATAAAAAGATTATAATTTTTTTTGTGGGATCTAAAAAGATCATTCCCTTCCAAATTGGCATAAAATGAGAGAAGACCTGAAAAACTTTCAGGATATCTCGTTTAATTTTATTAAACATACATGTCTCCTCTCATTAATAATGGAAATTATTAGGAATGTTGTGATAAAAAACTAATAAAGGAAACTATTAATGTGATTGTTATGTTTTTAATGTTTTTGTAATTCTCACAGAAATATCAAAATTTCACGATATGTTTGGGAGGTGAAATAATAAAAAGATTATAATTTTTTTTTGTGAGATCTTAAAAGATCATTCTCTTTCAAATTGGCGTAAAATGAGAGAAGACCTGAAAAAATTTCAGGATATCTCAATTAATTTTATTAAAAATACATATCTCCTCTCATTAATAATAGAAATTATTATAAACATTGTGATAAAAAAACTAATAAAGGAAACTATTAATGTGATTGTTATATTTTAATGTGATTGGTAATTGTCATAGAAATATCAAAATTTCAAGATATGTTTGGGAGGTGAAATAATAAAAAGATTATAATTTTTTTTTTCTGAGATCTAAAAAGATCATTCCCTTCCAAATTGGCATAAAATGAGAGAAGACCTAAAAAAATTTCAGGATATCTCGTTTAATTTTATTAAAAATACATATCTCCTCCCATTAATAATGGAAATTATTATAAACGTTGTTATTAAAAAACTTATAAAGGAAACTATTAATGTGATTGTTATCTTTTTAATGTTTTTGGTAATTGTCGAAGAAATATCAAAATTTCACGATATGTTTGTGAGGTGAAATAATAAAAAGATTATTTTTTTTGTGAGATCCAAAAAGATCATTCCCTTCCAAATTGGCATAAAATGAGAGAAGACCTGAAAAAATTTCATGATATCTCGTTTAATTTTATTAAAAATACATATCTCCTCTCATTAATAATGGAAATTATTATAAACGTTGTGATAAAAAAAACTAATAAAGGAAACTAGTAACGTGATTGTTATCTTTTTAATGTGATTAGTAATTGTCGTAAAAATATCAAAATTTCACGATATGTTTGGGAGGTGAACTAATAAAAAGATTATAATTTTTTTTCTGATATCTAAAAAGATCATTCCCTTCCAAATTGGCATAAAATGAGAGAAGACCTAAAAAAATTTCAGGATATCTCGTTTAATTTTATTAAAAATACATATCTCCTCCCATTAATAATGGAAATTATTATAAACGTTGTTATTAAAAAAACTTATAAAGGAAACTATTAGTGTGATTGTTATCTTTTTAATGTTTTTGGTAATTGTCGAAGAAATATCAAAATTTCACGATATGTTTGTGAGGTGAAATAATAAAAAGATTTTTTTTTGGGAGATCCAAAAAGATCATTCCCTTCCAAATTGGCATAAAATGAGAGAAGACCTGAAAAAATTTCATGATATCTTGTTTAATTTTATTAAAAATACATATCTCCTCTCATTAATAATGGAAATTATTATAAACATTGTGATAAAAAAAACTAATAAAGGAAACTAGTAACGTGATTGTTATCTTTTTAATGTGATTAGTAATTATCGTAGAAATATCAAAATTTCACGATATGTTTGGGAGGTGAACTAATAAAAATATTATAATTTTTTTATGAGATCTAAAGAGATCATTCCCTTCCAAATTGGCATAAAATGAGAGAAGACCTAAAAAAATTTCATGATATCTCATTTAATTTTATTAAAAATAAATATCTCACCTCATTAATAATGGAAATTATTATAAACGTTGTGATAAAAAAATCTAATAAAGGAAACTAGTAGCGTGATTGTTATCTTTTTAATGTGATTAGTAATTGTCGTAGAAATATAAAAATTTCACGATATGTTTGGGAGGTGAACTAATAAAAAGATTATAAGTTTTTTTACGAGATCTAAAAAGATCATTCCCTTCCAAATTGGCATAAAATGAGAGAAGACCTAAAAAAATTTCAGGATATCTCATTTAATTTTATTAAAAATACATATTTGCTCTCATTAATAATGGAAATTATTATAAACGTTGTTATAAAAAAACTTATAAAGGAAACTATTAATGTGATTGTTATCTTTTTAATGTTTTTGGTAATTGTCGCAGAAACATCAAAATTTCACGATATGTTTGGGAGGTGAAATAATAAAAAGATTTAGATTTTTTTTGGTGATCTAAAAAGATCATTCCCTTCCAAATTGGCATAAAATGACAGAAGACTTAAAAAATTTCAAGATATCTCTTTAATTTTATTAAAAATACATATCTCCTCTCATTAATAATGGAAATTATTATAAACGTTGTGATAAAAGAAACTAATAAATGAAACTATTAACGTGATTGTTATCTTTTTAATGTGATTGGTAATTGTCGTCGAAATATCAAAATTTCACGATATGTTTCGGAGGTGAATTAATAAAATGATTATAATTTTTTTGTGAGATCTAAAAAGATCATTCCCTTCCAAATTGGCATAAAATGAGAGTAGACCTAAATAAATTTTAGGATATCTCGTTTAATTTTATTAAAAATACATATCTCCTCTCATTAATAATGAAAATTATTAGAAACGTTGTGATACAAAACTAATAAAGGAAACTATTAATGTGATTGTTATCTTTTTAATGTGATTGTTAATTCTCGTAGAAATATCAAAATTTCACGATATAGTTGGGAGGTCAAATAATAAAATGATTATATTTTTTTGTGAGATCTAAAAAGATCATCCCCTTCCAAATTGGAACAAAATGAGAGAAGACCTAAAAAAATTTCAGGATATCTCGTTTAATTTTTTTAAAAATACATAACTCGTCTCATTAATAATGGAAATTATTATAAACGTTGTTATAAAAAAACTTATAGAGGAAATTGTTAATTTGATTTTTATCTTTTTAATGTTTTTGGTAATTGTCGCAGAAATATCAACATTTCACTATATGTTTGTGAGGTGAAATAATAAAAAGAATATATTTTTTTTGTGAGATCTAAAAAGATCATTCCCTTCCAAATTGCCATACAATGAGAGAAGACCTGAAAAAATTTCAGGATATCTCGTTTAATTTTATTAAAAATACATATCTCCTCTCATTAATAATGAAAATTATTAGAAACATTGTGATACAAAACTAATAAAGGAAACTATTAATGTGATTGTTATCTTTTTAATGTGATTGGTAATTCTCGTAGAAATATCAAAATTTCACGATATGTTTGGGAGATCAACTAATAAAAAGATTATAATTTTTTTGTGTGATCTAAAAAGATCATCCCTTCCAAATTGGCATAAAATGAGAGAAGACCTAAAAAATTTTTAGGATATCTCGTTTAATTTTATTAAAAATACATAACTCCTCTCGTTAATAATGGAAATTATTATAAACGTTGTTATTAAAAAACTTATAAAGGAAACTGTTAATGTGATTCTTATTTTTTTAATGTTTTTGGTAATTGTCGTAGGAATATCAAAATTTCACGATATGTTTGGGAGGTGATATAATAAAAAGATTATAATTTTTTTTGTTAGATCTAAAAAGATCATTCCCTTCCAAATTGGCATAAAATGAGTGAAGACCTAAACAAATTTTGGGATATCGCGTTTAATTTTATTAAAAATACATGTCTCCTCTCATTATTAATGGAAATTATTATGAATGTTGTGATAAAAAACTAATAAAGGAAACTATTAAGGTGATTGTTACCTTTTTAATGTGATTGGTAACTGTCGTAGAACTATCGAAATTTCATGATATGTTTGGCAGGTGAAATAATAAAAAGATTATAATTTATTTTGGTGAGGTCTAAAAAGATCACTCCCTTCCAAATTGGCATAAAATTAGAGAAGACCTAAAAAATTTTCAAGATATCCCGTTTAATTTTATTAAAAATACATATCTCCTCTCATTAATAATGGAAATTGTTATAAACGTTGTGATAAAAAAAAACTAATAAAGGAAACTATTAACGTGATTGTTATCTTTTTAATGTGATTGGTAATTGTCGTAGAGATATCAAAATTTCACGATATCTTTGGGATGTCAAATAATAAAAAGATTATAATTTTTTTTGTGAGACCTAAAAAAATCATTCCCTTCCAAATTGGCATAAAATGGGAGAAGACCTAAAAAAATTTCAGGATATCTCGTTTAATTTTATTAGTTATACATAACTGCTCTCGTTAATAATGGAAATTATTATAAACGTTGTTATAAAAAAACTTATAAAGGAAACTGTTAATGTGATTCTTATCTTTTTAATGTTTTTGGTAATTGTCGCAGAAATATCAAAATTTCACGATATGTTTGTGGGGTGAAATAATAAAAAGAATATATTTTTTTTTGGGAGATCTAAAAAGATCATTCCCTTCCAAATTACCATACAATGAGAGAAGACCTGAAAAAATTTCAGGATCTCTCGTTTAATTTTATTAAAAATACATATCTCCTCTCATTAATAATGGAAATTATTATAAAAGTTGTGATAAAAAAAACAAATAAAGGAAACTATTAATGTGATTGTTATCTTTTTAATGTGATTGGTAATTGTCGTAGAAATATCAAAATTTCAAGATATGTTTGGGAGGTGAAATAATAAAAAGATTATAATTTTTTTTTCTGATATCTAAAAAGATCATTCGCTTCCAAATTGGCATAAAATGAGAGAAGACCTAAAAAAATTTCAGGATATCTCGTTTAATTTTATTAAAAATACATATTTGCTCTCATTAAAAATGGAAATTATTATAAACGTTGTTATAAAAAAACTTATAAAGGAAACTGTTAATGTGATTCTTATTTTTTTAATGTTTTTGGTAATTGTCGTAGGAATATCAAAATTTCACGATATGTTTGGGAGGTGATATAATAAAAAGATTATAATTTTTTTTGTTAGATCTAAAAAGATCATTCCCTTCCAAATTGGCATAAAATGAGTGAAGACCTAAACAAATTTTGGGATATCGCGTTTAATTTTATTAAAAATACATGTCTCCTCTCATTATTAATGGAAATTATTATGAATGTTGTGATAAAAAACTAATAAAGGAAACTATTAAGGTGATTGTTACCTTTTTAATGTGATTGGTAACTGTCGTAGAACTATCGAAATTTCATGATATGTTTGACAGGTGAAATAATAAAAAGATTATAATTTATTTTGGTGAGATCTAAAAAGATCACTCCCTTCCAAATTGGCATAAAATTAGAGAAGACCTAAAAAATTTTCAAGATATCCCGTTTAATTTTATTAAAAATACATATCTCCTCTCATTAATAATGGAAATTGTTATAAACGTTGTGATAAAAAAAAACTAATAAAGGAAACTATTAACGTGATTGTTATCTTTTTAATGTGATTGGTAATTGTCGTAGAGATATCAAAATTTCACGATATCTTTGGGATGTCAAATAATAAAAAGATTATAATTTTTTTTGTGAGACCTAAAAAAATCATTCCCTTCCAAATTGGCATAAATTGGGAGAAGACCTAAAAAATTTTCAGGATATCTCGTTTAATTTTATTAGTTATACATAACTGCTCTCGTTAATAATGGAAATTATTATAAACGTTGTTATAAAAAAACTTATAAAGGAAACTGTTAATGTGATTCTTATCTTTTTAATGTTTTTGGTAATTGTCGCAGAAATATCAAAATTTCACGATATGTTTGTGGGGTGAAATAATAAAAAGAATATATTTTTTTTTGGGAGATCTAAAAAGATCATTCCCTTCCAAATTACCATACAATGAGAGAAGACCTGAAAAAATTTCAGGATCTCTCGTTTAATTTTATTAAAAATACATATCTCCTCTCATTAATAATGGAAATTATTATAAAAGTTGTGATAAAAAAAACAAATAAAGGAAACTATTAATGTGATTGTTATCTTTTTAATGTGATTGGTAATTGTCGTAGAAATATCAAAATTTCAAGATATGTTTGGGAGGTGAAATAATAAAAAGATTATAATTTTTTTTTCTGATATCTAAAAAGATCATTCGCTTCCAAATTGGCATAAAATGAGAGAAGACCTAAAAAAATTTCAGGATATCTCGTTTAATTTTATTAAAAATACATATTTGCTCTCATTAAAAATGGAAATTATTATAAACGTTGTTATAAAAAAACTTATAAAGGAAACTGTTAATGTGATTCTTATTTTTTTAATGTTTTTGGTAATTGTCGTAGGAATATCAAAATTTCACGATATGTTTGGGAGGTGATATAATAAAAAGATTATAATTTTTTTTGTTAGATCTAAAAAGATCATTCCCTTCCAAATTGGCATAAAATGAGTGAAGACCTAAACAAATTTTGGGATATCGCGTTTAATTTTATTAAAAATACATGTCTCCTCTCATTATTAATGGAAATTATTATGAATGTTGTGATAAAAAACTAATAAAGGAAACTATTAAGGTGATTGTTACCTTTTTAATGTGATTGGTAACTGTCGTAGAACTATCGAAATTTCATGATATGTTTGGCAGGTGAAATAATAAAAAGATTATAATTTATTTTGGTGAGATCTAAAAAGATCACTCCCTTCCAAATTGGCATAAAATTAGAGAAGACCTAAAAAATTTTCAAGATATCCCGTTTAATTTTATTAAAAATACATATCTCCTCTCATTAATAATGGAAATTGTTATAAACGTTGTGATAAAAAAAAACTAATAAAGGAAACTATTAACGTGATTGTTATCTTTTTAATGTGATTGGTAATTGTCGTAGAGATATCAAAATTTCACGATATCTTTGGGATGTCAAATAATAAAAAGATTATAATTTTTTTTGTGAGACCTAAAAAAATCATTCCCTTCCAAATTGGCATAAAATGGGAGAAGACCTAAAAAAATTTCAGGATATCTCGTTTAATTTTATTAGTTATACATAACTGCTCTCGTTAATAATGGAAATTGTAACCCCCTTCTAATTAATTAATTAATTTTACCTCTAATATATAAAAAAAAATATATATTTTCCAAGGAAAATAAATACAATCCATTAAGTTCAAAGTTTGTCATTATAATTTACATTATTAAAATTTACAGAAAATACTATTACAAAATTATTTCTAATTAATACAAAAGTATCTAAAAACCAAAAACCCATATTCCTATAGCTCTGGAACATGTCTGCATCTGTGACTTCTAATTATTCTTCTTTATACCTGCAATCACACTCCCCTAGTATCTGGGGACAGCATTACCGGATCAGGCATTTAATTTCTCATAGAATAAAACAATTTCAAACAATTACACATCATAACAATTTAATTAATTACACACATAATTAAATGCAGTATGATTTATGCAAATGCAATTTTTGACTCAAATTCATTTTTGACCCTGCTCCATGGAGACTTCCCCTTTGAGTGTTTAGTAAGTAACTGGCCTACCATTACGTACAGCAATTCAGCCATCAGCCCCTACTAAACGTGAATAAACTAAACAGAATTAGGAGATCAGGATACCCAGGAAGGCCACCACGACCGCATCTCTGTCCAGATTACAGCCACATATGGAATTGCCAATATCCTTATCCCCACAGACTATATAATCACAGATTATACGGTCCTGTTTAACAAATTCTACTCACCCCAAAAATCCTTTCTCAATCATTTTCATTTCACATGACTACCGCAGTCCCGGTTAGTCAACAATTCATTTCTCAATCAGTTTCATTTCAGATGACTACCGCAGTCCCGGTTAGTCAACAAAAGTCATTTCTCATAGATCAACTCAATTCTCATGACTACCACAGTCCTGGTTAGTCAACATAATTCTTTCTCATTTGATACTTTTATAAATCCCCCAAAAAGACTCATGCTAATGAATTTTTTTCATGATCACAATCAAATAAATAATTTGTACACATTAACATACAAGGATACAAAGATTTAAGCAATTTACATTATAACATTAGTATTTTTAATAATTTTCGAAAATGCCCTCAATCTTTTTCCAAAATACCCAATGTGTCCCTACATGTAAAATGACCATTTTGCCCTTGGTTTTATAAAAATTTCCACATAATATCCCTTGCATTTAGGGCTGGCCGAATGGTCTACAAGCCATTCTCAACAATTCTTCCAAAGCTACAAACTCCAATTCCAACCAAAATTCAATCAAATCACAATTTCAATCAAAATTCAACAAACCAAATTTCAACCATTACAACACCTTAAAAATTCAATCAAACATCATTCCAATCAATGAATTACAATCACAAGCATCAAAAACACAAAACCCCTAAATCAATTTCAAGTTTTCATGATTCTAGTTCAAATTTTTAATCTAAGCCTACAACATGTTTTCTTCTAATTCCAAGGGTTCTAATTGAAATTAAATGCCTAGATCCTTACCTTAGACTCTTTAATTGAAGAAAAAGCCTTGAATTCCTTTCTCCCTCACTCCTTGGTCTTGTAGGAATTTTTTGAGATTTTCTCCAATTCTTTCTCTACTAGCCGAATTATCTTTGTGTTTTGGAAGTTTGGATGGTTTAGTTTCTTAATTTGGGATGAGATGATGAAGTTAAGATGAAATGAAGTCAAGAGCTGCAGCTGCTGGGTAAGGAAGCTCACGGTTCTGTTTTGGAGAGAAAAAATAGCTTTTGTGACTTTTTGCCTTTTTTCTTAAGTTATTTGCTTCATTAAACCAAGAATTAACCAAATTGGATGTTTCCTTCACATCCAGCAGCTCCTGCACGTCCAGCAGCCCCTATTGGCCAAGGGAGATCAGTTCTCCAAGCTTCCCCATCCACTTGGACAGCCAAAGGAGTGCAGCAAGTGACTTGCCTTCCAAAAGGTCAAAAGTCAACATTTGTAGGTAATTTAATGGAATTTTCTAGAATAATTTAGGGCTGTTAATTATCTTACAAACTAATTAGAATTTGAAGAAAATAACACCACCATTGGATTCCTCACTATCAAAAACCTTGGGGTAGTGTCTTACTTATCTCTTAATCCAAGCCTAATTAGCTTAATTTAGTGATCTTAGAAAAGCCTAAGTTGTCACTTTTTGATTGGTTAAGGTTCTAAATTAAATTTTTCTTGGTTAAACATTTTTAATAATTATTCTAAGTATATTACAATTATTAGATAATTCTATAGATATCCAATGAATTTTCTCTAAATTTTCTGTCTTAAAATTTTACCGTAATAATTTCTCAAAGTTCTAACTTTCAGAAAATCCTAACAATTCTGAATAAGCATTTTAATTCTTTATCTGTATATATTTTTAATCTATATTCTATTACCTTTCTTTTAAGTTATAATTGAGTTCAAAATTCTATACTTCAAAATTTATCCTGGACAACTGTCTGACATAGCAGTCCAGTCAACAATTAATTTCAGCAAAAACGAAGACATTTAGAAATTCAGAAAAATCTTCTGAGTAGAACTGTATTAATTTCATTAAGAAAATATGTTGATAGAGTTTTATAAAATACAGTGCATAAGTGTTCATAATGTACATATATAAATGCGTACAAATAGTAAAATGAGGATGTTACAGAAATTATTATAAACGTTGTTATAAAAAAACTTATAAAGGAAACTGTTAATGTGATTCTTATCTTTTTAATGTTTTTGGTAATTGTCGCAGAAATATCAAAATTTCACGATATGTTTGTGGGGTGAAATAATAAAAAGAATATTTTTTTTTTTGGGAGATCTAAAAAGATCATTCCCTTCCAAATTACCATACAATGAGAGAAGACCTGAAAAAATTTCAGGATCTCTCGTTTAATTTTATTAAAAATACATATCTCCTCTCATTAATAATGGAAATTATTATAAAAGTTGTGATAAAAAAAACTAATAAAGGAAACTATTAATGTGATTGTTATCTTTTTAATGTGATTGGTAATTGTCGTAGAAATATCAAAATTTCACGATATGTTTGGGAGATCAACTAATAAAAAGATTATAATTTTTTTGTGTGATCTAAAAAGATCATCCCTTCCAAATTGGCATAAAATGAGAGAAGACCTAAAAAAATTTTAGGATATCTCGTTTAATTTTATTAAAAATACATAACTCCTCTCGTTAATAATGGAAATTATTATAAACGTTGTTATAAAAAAACTTATAAAGGAAACTGTTAATGTGATTCTTATTTTTTTAATGTTTTTGGTAATTGTCGTAGGAATATCAAAATTTCACGATATGTTTGGGAGGTGAGATAATAAAAAGATTATAATTTTTTTTGTTAGATCTAAAAAGATCATTCCCTTCCAAATTGGCATAAAATGAGTGAAGACCTAAACAAATTTTGGGATATCGCGTTTAATTTTATTAAAAATACATGTCTCCTCTCATTATTAATGGAAATTATTATGAATGTTGTGATAAAAAACTAATAAAGGAAACTATTAAGGTGATTGTTACCTTTTTAATGTGATTGGTAACTGTCGTAGAACTATCGAAATTTCATGATATGTTTGGCAGGTGAAATAATAAAAAGATTATAATTTATTTTGGTGAGATCTAAAAAGATCACTCCCTTCCAAATTGGCATAAAATTAGAGAAGACCTAAAAAATTTTCAAGATATCCCGTTTAATTTTATTAAAAATACATATCTCCTCTCATTAATAATGGAAATTGTTATAAACGTTGTGATAAAAAAAAACTAATAAAGGAAACTATTAACGTGATTGTTATCTTTTTAATGTGATTGGTAATTGTCGTAGAGATATCAAAATTTCACGATATCTTTGGGATGTCAAATAATAAAAAGATTATAATTTTTTTTGTGAGACCTAAAAAAATCATTCCCTTCCAAATTGGCATAAAATGGGAGAAGACCTAAAAAAATTTCAGGATATCTCGTTTAATTTTATTAGTTATACATAACTGCTCTCGTTAATAATGGAAATTATTATAAACGTTGTTATAAAAAAACTTATAAAGGAAACTGTTAATGTGATTCTTATCTTTTTAATGTTTTTGGTAATTGTCGCAGAAATATCAAAATTTCACGATATGTTTGTGGGGTGAAATAATAAAAAGAATATATTTTTTTTTGGGAGATCTAAAAAGATCATTCCCTTCCAAATTACCATACAATGAGAGAAGACCTGAAAAAATTTCAGGATCTCTCGTTTAATTTTATTGAAAATACATATCTCCTCTCATTAATAATGGAAATTATTATAAAAGTTGTGATAAAAAAAACTAATAAAGGAAACTATTAATGTGATTGTTATCTTTTTAATGTGATTGGTAATTGTCGTAGAAATATCAAAATTTCAAGATATGTTTGGGAGGTAAAATAATAAAAAGATTATAATTTTTTTTTCTGATATCTAAAAAGATCATTCGCTTCCAAATTGGCATAAAATGAGAGAAGACCTAAAAAAATTTCAGGATATCTCGTTTAATTTTATTAAAAATACATATTTGCTCTCATTAAAAATGGAAATTATTATAAACGTTGTTATAAAAAAACTTACAAAGGAAACTATTAATGTGATTGTTATCTTTTTAATGTTTTTGGTAATTGTCGCAGAAATATCAAAATTTCACGATATGTTTGGGAGGTGAAATAATAAAAAGATTTAGATTTTTTTTGGTGATCTAAAAAGATCATTCCCTTCCAAATTGGCATAAAATGACAGAAGACTTAAAAAATTTCAAGATATCTCTTTAATTTTATTAAAAATACATATCTCCTCTCATTAATAATGGAAATTATTATAAACGTTGTGATAAAAGAAACTAATAAATGAAACTATTAACGTGATTGTTATCTTTTTAATGTGATTGGTAGTTGTCGTCGAAATATCAAAATTTCACGATATGTTTCGGAAATGAATTAATAAAATGATTATAATTTTTTTTGTGAGATCTAAAAAGATCATTCCCTTCCAAATTGGCATAAAATGAGAGTAGACCTAAATAAATTTCAGGATATCTCGTTTAATTTTATTAAAAATACATATCTCCTCTCATTAATAATGAAAATTATTAGAAACTTTGTGATACAAAACTAATAAAGGAAACTATTAATGTGATTGGTATCTTTTTAATGTGATTGGTAATTCTCGTAGAAATATCAAAATTTCACGATATGTTTGGGAGATCAACTAATAAAAAGATTATAATTTTTTTGTGTGATCTAAAAAGATCATCCCTTCCAAATTGGCATAAAATGAGAGAAGACCTAAAAAAATTTTAGGATATCTCGTTTAATTTTATTAAAAATACATAACTCCTCTCGTTAATAATGGAAATTATTATAAACGTTGTTATAAAAAAACTTATAAAGGAAACTGTTAATGTGATTCTTATTTTTTTAATGTTTTTGGTAATTGTCGTAGGAATATCAAAATTTCACGATATGTTTGGGAGGTGAGATAATAAAAAGATTATAATTTTTTTTGTTAGATCTAAAAAGATCATTCCCTTCCAAATTGGCATAAAATGAGTGAAGACCTAAACAAATTTTGGGATATCGCGTTTAATTTTATTAAAAATACATGTCTCCTCTCATTATTAATGGAAATTATTATGAATGTTGTGATAAAAAACTAATAAAGGAAACTATTAAGGTGATTGTTACCTTTTTAATGTGATTGGTAACTGTCGTAGAACTATCGAAATTTCATGATATGTTTGGCAGGTGAAATAATAAAAAGATTATAATTTATTTTGGTGAGATCTAAAAAGATCACTCCCTTCCAAATTGGCATAAAATTAGAGAAGACCTAAAAAATTTTCAAGATATCCCGTTTAATTTTATTAAAAATACATATCTCCTCTCATTAATAATGGAAATTGTTATAAACGTTGTGATAAAAAAAAACTAATAAAGGAAACTATTAACGTGATTGTTATCTTTTTAATGTGATTGGTAATTGTCGTAGAGATATCAAAATTTCACGATATCTTTGGGATGTCAAATAATAAAAAGATTATAATTTTTTTTGTGAGACCTAAAAAAATCATTCCCTTCCAAATTGGCATAAATTGGGAGAAGACCTAAAAAATTTTCAGGATATCTCGTTTAATTTTATTAGTTATACATAACTGCTCTCGTTAATAATGGAAATTATTATAAACGTTGTTATAAAAAAACTTATAAAGGAAACTGTTAATGTGATTCTTATCTTTTTAATGTTTTTGGTAATTGTCGCAGAAATATCAAAATTTCACGATATGTTTGTGGGGTGAAATAATAAAAAGAATATATTTTTTTTTGGGAGATCTAAAAAGATCATTCCCTTCCAAATTACCATACAATGAGAGAAGACCTGAAAAAATTTCAGGATCTCTCGTTTAATTTTATTAAAAATACATATCTCCTCTCATTAATAATGGAAATTATTATAAAAGTTGTGATAAAAAAAACTAATAAAGGAAACTATTAATGTGATTGTTATCTTTTTAATGTGATTGGTAATTGTCGTAGAAATATCAAAATTTCAAGATATGTTTGGGAGGTGAAATAATAAAAAGATTATAATTTTTTTTCTGATATCTAAAAAGATCATTCGCTTCCAAATTGGCATAAAATGAGAGAAGACCTAAAAAAATTTCAGGATATCTCGTTTAATTTTATTAAAAATACATATTTGCTCTCATTAATAATGGAAATTATTATAAACGTTGTTATAAAAAAACTTACAAAGGAAACTATTAATGTGATTGTTATCTTTTTAATGTTTTTGGTAATTGTCGCAGAAATATCAAAATTTCACGATATGTTTGGGAGGTGAAATAATAAAAAGATTTAGATTTTTTTTGGTGATCTAAAAAGATCATTCCCTTCCAAATTGGCATAAAATGACAGAAGACTTAAAAAATTTCAAGATATCTCTTTAATTTTATTAAAAATACATATCTCCTCTCATTAATAATGGAAATTATTATAAACGTTGTGATAAAAGAAACTAATAAATAAAACTATTAACGTGATTGTTATCTTTTTAATGTGATTGGTAGTTGTCGTCGAAATATCAAAATTTCACGATATGTTTCGGAGGTGAATTAATAAAATGATTATAATTTTTTTTTTGAGATCTAAAAAGATCATTCCCTTCCAAATTGGCATAAAATGAGAGTAGACCTAAATAAATTTCAGGATATCTCGTTTAATTTTATTAAAAATACATATCTCCTCTCATTAATAATGAAAATTATTAGAAACGTTGTGATACAAAACTAATAAAGGAAACTATTAATGTGATTGGTATCTTTTTAATGTGATTGGTAATTCTCGTAGAAATATCAAAATTTCACGATATGTTTGGGAGATCAACTAATAAAAAGATTATAATTTTTTTGTGAGATCTAAAAAGATCATCCCTTCCAAATTGGCATAAACTAAGAGAAGACCTAAAAAAATTTTAGGATGTCTCGTTTAATTTTATTAAAAATACATAACTCCTCTCGTTAATAATGGAAATTATTATAAACGTTGTTATAAAAAAACTTATAAAGGAAACTGTTAATGTGATTCTTATTTTTTTAATGTTTTTGGTAATTGTCGTAGGAATATCAAAATTTCACGATATGTTTGGGAGGTGAGATAATAAAAAGATTATAATTGTTTTTGTTAGATCTAAAAAGATCATTCCCTTCCAAATTGGCATAAAATGAGTGAAGACCTAAACAAATTTTGGGATATCGCGTTTAATTTTATTAAAAATACATGTCTCCTCTCATTATTAATGGAAATTATTATGAATGTTGTGATAAAAAACTAATAAAGGAAACTATTAATGTGATTGTTACCTTTTTAATGTGATTGGTAACTGTCGTAGAACTATCGAAATTTCATGATATGTTTGGCAGGTGAAATAATAACAAGATTATAATTTATTTTGGTGAGATCTAAAAAGATCACTTGTAACATCCTCATTTTACTATTTGTATGCATTTATATATGTACATTATGAACACTTATGCACTGTATTTTATAAAACTTTATGAACATATTTTCTTAATGAAATTAATACAGTTCTACTCAGAAGAATTTTCTGAATTTCTAAATGTCTTCGTTTTTGCTGAAATTAATTGTTGACTGGACTGCTATGTCAGACAGCTGTCCAGGATAAATTTTCAAGTATAGAATTTTAAACTCAATTATAACTTAGAAGAAAGGTAATAGAATATAGATTAAAAATATATACAGATAAAGAATTAAAATGCTTATTCATAATTGTTAAGATTTTCTAAAAGTTAGAACTTTGAGAAATTATTACGGTAAAATTCTAAGACAAAAAATTTAGAGAAAATTTGTAGGGCATCTATAGAATTATCTAATAATTGTAATATACTTAGAATAATTATTAAAAATGTTTAACCAAGAAAATTTTAATTTAGAACCTTAACCAATCAAAAAGTGACAACTTAGGCTTTTCTAATGTCACTAAATTAAGCTAATTAGGCTTGGATTAAGAGATAAGTAAGACACTATCCCAAGGTTTTTGATAGTGAGGAATCCAATGGTGGTGTTATTTTCTTTAAATTCTAATTAGTTTGTAAGATAATTAAAACCCTAAAAATAATCTAGAAAACTCTAAACTAGCCTACAATTTTTGACCCATTGACCAAGGTATTAGCACCCAACGTTGGGAACTAATTTGGCTGTCCAAAGGGCTGCAGATTGTGATTTTTGTCCAAATTGGCTGCTATTGGAACAAGGCAGCAGCAGCAGCTGTACGTGTGAAAAAAAAATTGAGTGAAGAAAAATCTACAAAATTCTAGAATTTTGACTTTTGAGGAAGCAAGTTGGCTAGTCACCTAAGGCACCCATTTGGCACATCCAAGTGTGCTGAGAAGTCTGGCCATTTGGCTGCCCCACTAACTGCAGCTGGACGTGAGGCTTTTATTAAATATGGTAGAGAAAATTTTTAATTAAAGCTTAAGAAATCAACACAAAACAAAAAGTCACAAAAGCTAGTATTTTTCCCAAAACAGAACCGTGAGTCTCCAAAGCCAGCAGCTGCAGTTTCAATTTTCTTTACATCTTAAACCCATCATCTCATCCCAAATTAAGAAATCAAACCATCCAAACTTCACCCTACCTCACATAATTCGGCTAGTAGAGAAAGAAATTGGAGAAAATCTCAAAAAATTCCTACAAGACCAAGGAGTGAGGGAGAAAGGAATTCAAGGCTTTTTCTTCAATTAAAGAGTCTAAGGTAAGGATCTAGGCATTTAATTTCAATTAGAACCCTTGGAATTAGAAGAAAACATGTTGTAGGGTTAGATTAAAATTTTGACCTAGAATCATGAAAACTTGAAATTGATTTAGGGGTTTTGTGTTTTTGATGCTTGTGATTGAAATTCATGGATTGGAATGATGTTTGATTGAATTTTTAAGGTGTTGTAATGGTTGAAATTTGGTTTGTTGAATTTTGATTGAATTTGTGATTTGATTGAATTTTGGTTGGAATTGGAGTTTGTAGCTTTGGAAGAATTGTTGAGAATGGCTTGTAGACCATTCGGCCAGCCCTAAATGCAAGGGATATTATGTGGAATTTTTTTTTAAAAACAAGGGCAAAATGGTCATTTTACATGTAGGGACACATTGGGTATTTTCGAAAAAGATTGAGGGCATTTTTGGAAATTATTAAAAATACTAATGTTATAATGTAAATTGCTTAAATTTTTGTATCCTTGTATGTTAATGTGTACAAATTATTTATTTGATTGTGATCATGAACAAAATTCATTAGCATGAGTCTTTTTGGGGGATTTATAAAAGTATCAAATGAGAAAGAATTATGTTGACTAACCGGGACTGCGGTAGTCATGTGAAATGAAACTGATTGAGAAATGAATTGTTGACTAACCGAGATTACGGTAGTCATGTGAAATGCAAATGATTGAGAAAGGATTTTTGGGGTGAGTAGAATTTGTTAGACAGGACCGTATAATCTGTGATTATATAGTCTGTGGGGTGAGGGATATTGGCAATTCCACATGTGGCTGGAAACTGGACTGAGTTGCGGTCGTGGTAGCCTTCCTGGGTATCCTGATCTCCTAATTCTGTTTAGCTTATTCGCGTTTAGTAGGGGCTGATAGCTGAATTGCAGTACGTAATGGTAGGCCAGTTACTTACTAAACACTCAAAGGGGAAGTCTCCATGGAGCAGGGTCAAAAAATGATTTTGAGTCAAAACTGCATTTGCATAAATCATACTGCATTTAATTATGTGTGTAACTAATTAATTTGTTATGATATGTATTTGTTTGAAATTGTTTTATTGTATGAGAAATTAAATGCCTGATCCGGTAATGCTGTCCCCAGATTCTAGGGGAGTGTGATTGCAGGTATTTGGAAGATTAATTACAAGTCACAGATGCAGACATACTCCAGAGCTATAGGAATAGGGGTTTTTGGCTTTAGATACTTTTGTATTAATTAGAAATAATTTTGTAATAGTATTTTCTGTAAATTTTAATAATGTAAACTATAAAGACAAACTTTAAACTTAATGGAATGTATTTATTTTATTTGTAAATTTTCGTGTTTATGGATTTTATATAGAAATTAAGTAATAAAAAAGGGGGTTACATCACTCCCTTCCAAATTGGCATAAAATTCGAGAAGACCTAAAAAATTTTCATGATATCCCGTTTAATTTTATTAAAAATACATATCTCCTATAATTAATAATGGAAATTGTTATAAACATTGTGATAAAAAAAAACTAATAAAGGAAACTATTAACGTGATTGTTATCTTTTTAATGTGATTGGTAATTGTCGTAGAGATATCAAAATTTCACGATATCTTTGGGATGTCAAATAATAAAAAGATTATAATTTTTTTTGTGAGACCTAAAAAAATCATTCCCTTCCAAATTGGCATAAATTGGGAGAAGACCTAAAAAATTTTCAGGATATCTCGTTTAATTTTATTAGTTATACATAACTGCTCTCGTTAATAATGGAAATTATTATAAACGTTGTTATAAAAAAACTTATAAAGGAAACTGTTAATGTGATTCTTATCTTTTTAATGTTTTTGGTAATTGTCGCAGAAATATCAAAATTTCACGATATGTTTGTGGGGTGAAATAATAAAAAGAATATATTTTTTTTTGGGAGATCTAAAAAGATCATTCCCTTCCAAATTACCATACAATGAGAGAAGACCTGAAAAAATTTCAGGATCTCTCGTTTAATTTTATTAAAAATACATATCTCCTCTCATTAATAATGGAAATTATTATAAAAGTTGTGATAAAAAAAACTAATAAAGGAAACTATTAATGTGATTGTTATCTTTTTAATGTGATTGGTAATTGTCGTAGAAATATCAAAATTTCAAGATATGTTTGGGAGGTGAAATAATAAAAAGATTATAATTTTTTTTTCTGATATCTAAAAAGATCATTCGCTTCCAAATTGGCATAAAATGAGAGAAGACCTAAAAAAATTTCAGGATATCTCGTTTAATTTTATTAAAAATACATATTTGCTCTCATTAATAATGGAAATTATTATAAACGTTGTTATAAAAAAACTTACAAAGGAAACTATTAATGTGATTGTTATCTTTTTAATGTTTTTGGTAATTGTCGCAGAAATATCAAAATTTCACGATATGTTTGGGAGGTGAAATAATAAAAAGATTTAGATTTTTTTTGGTGATCTAAAAAGATCATTCCCTTCCAAATTGGCATAAAATGACAGAAGACTTAAAAAATTTCAAGATATCTCTTTAATTTTATTAAAAATACATATCTCCTCTCATTAATAATGGAAATTATTATAAACGTTGTGATAAAAGAAACTAATAAATAAAACTATTAACGTGATTGTTATCTTTTTAATGTGATTGGTAGTTGTCGTCGAAATATCAAAATTTCACGATATGTTTCGGAGGTGAATTAATAAAATGATTATAATTTTTTTTTTGAGATCTAAAAAGATCATTCCCTTCCAAATTGGCATAAAATGAGAGTAGACCTAAATAAATTTCAGGATATCTCGTTTAATTTTATTAAAAATACATATCTCCTCTCATTAATAATGAAAATTATTAGAAACGTTGTGATACAAAACTAATAAAGGAAACTATTAATGTGATTGGTATCTTTTTAATGTGATTGGTAATTCTCGTAGAAATATCAAAATTTCACGATATGTTTGGGAGATCAACTAATAAAAAGATTATAATTTTTTTGTGAGATCTAAAAAGATCATCCCTTCCAAATTGGCATAAACTAAGAGAAGACCTAAAAAAATTTGAGGATGTCTCGTTTAATTTTATTAAAAATACATAACTCCTCTCGTTAATAATGGAAATTATTATAAACGTTGTTATAAAAAAACTTATAAAGGAAACTGTTAATGTGATTCTTATTTTTTTAATGTTTTTGGTAATTGTCGTAGGAATATCAAAATTTCACGATATGTTTGGGAGGTGAGATAATAAAAAGATTATAATTTTTTTTGTTAGATCTAAAAAGATCATTCCCTTCCAAATTGGCATAAAATGAGTGAAGACCTAAACAAATTTTGGGATATCGCGTTTAATTTTATTAAAAATACATGTCTCCTCTCATTATTAATGGAAATTATTATGAATGTTGTGATAAAAAACTAATAAAGGAAACTATTAATGTGATTGTTACCTTTTTAATGTGATTGGTAACTGTCGTAGAACTATCGAAATTTCATGATATGTTTGGCAGGTGAAATAATAACAAGATTATAATTTATTTTGGTGAGATCTAAAAAGATCACTCCCTTCCAAATTGGCATAAAATTCGAGAAGACCTAAAAAATTTTCATGATATCCCGTTTAATTTTATTAAAAATACATATCTCCTATAATTAATAATGGAAATTGTTATAAACGTTGTGATAAAAAAAACTAATAAAGGAAACTATTAACGTGATTGTTATCTTTTTAATGTGATTGGTAATTGTCGTAGAGATATCAAAATTTCACGATATCTTTGGGATGTCAAATAATAAAAAGATTATAATTTTTTTTGTGAGACCTAAAAAAATCATTCCCTTCCAAATTGGCATAAATTGGGAGAAGACCTAAAAAATTTTCAGGATATCTCGTTTAATTTTATTAGTTATACATAACTGCTCTCGTTAATAATGGAAATTATTATAAACGTTGTTATAAAAAAACTTATAAAGGAAACTGTTAATGTGATTCTTATCGTTTTAATGTTTTTGGTAATTGTCGCAGAAATATCAAAATTTCACGATATGTTTGTGGGGTGAAATAATAAAAAGAATATTTTTTTTTTTGGGAGATCTAAAAAGATCATTCCCTTCCAAATTACCATACAATGAGAGAAGACCTGAAAAAATTTCAGGATCTCTCGTTTAATTTTATTAAAAATACATATCTCCTCTCATTAATAATGGAAATTATTATAAAAGTTGTGATAAAAAAAACTAATAAAGGAAACTATTAATGTGATTGTTATCTTTTTAATGTGATTGGTAATTGTCGTAGAAATATCAAAATTTCAAGATATGTTTGGGAGGTGAAATAATAAAAAGATTATAATTTTTTTTTCTGATATCTAAAAAGATCATTCGCTTCCAAATTGGCATAAAATGAGAGAAGACCTAAAAAAATTTCAGGATATCTCGTTTAATTTTATTAAAAATACATATTTGCTCTCATTAATAATGGAAATTATTATAAACGTTGTTATAAAAAAACTTACAAAGGAAACTATTAATGTGATTGTTATCTTTTTAATGTTTTTGGTAATTGTCGCAGAAATATCAAAATTTCACGATATGTTTGGGAGGTGAAATAATAAAAAGATTTAGATTTTTTTTGGTGATCTAAAAAGATCATTCCCTTCCAAATTGGCATAAAATGACAGAAGACTTAAAAAATTTCAAGATATCTCTTTAATTTTATTAAAAATACATATCTCCTCTCATTAATAATGGAAATTATTATAAACGTTGTGATAAAAGAAACTAATAAATAAAACTATTAACGTGATTGTTATCTTTTTAATGTGATTGGTAGTTGTCGTCGAAATATCAAAATTTCACGATATGTTTCGGAGGTGAATTAATAAAATGATTATAATTTTTTTTTTGAGATCTAAAAAGATCATTCCCTTCCAAATTGGCATAAAATGAGAGTAGACCTAAATAAATTTCAGGATATCTCGTTTAATTTTATTAAAAATACATATCTCCTCTCATTAATAATGAAAATTATTAGAAACGTTGTGATACAAAACTAATAAAGGAAACTATTAATGTGATTGGTATCTTTTTAATGTGATTGGTAATTCTCGTAGAAATATCAAAATTTCACGATATGTTTGGGAGATCAACTAATAAAAAGATTATAATTTTTTTGTGAGATCTAAAAAGATCATCCCTTCCAAATTGGCATAAACTAAGAGAAGACCTAAAAAAATTTTAGGATGTCTCGTTTAATTTTATTAAAAATACATAACTCCTCTCGTTAATAATGGAAATTATTATAAACGTTGTTATAAAAAAAACTTATAAAGGAAACTGTTAATGTGATTCTTATTTTTTTAATGTTTTTGGTAATTGTCGTAGGAATATCAAAATTTCACGATATGTTTGGGAGGTGAGATAATAAAAAGATTATAATTTTTTTTGTTAGATCTAAAAAGATCATTCCCTTCCAAATTGGCATAAAATGAGTGAAGACCTAAACAAATTTTGGGATATCGCGTTTAATTTTATTAAAAATACATGTCTCCTCTCATTATTAATGGAAATTATTATGAATGTTGTGATAAAAAACTAATAAAGGAAACTATTAATGTGATTGTTGTAACCCCTTTTTTTTTTATAAAACATAATTTAACTATTTAATTCATTTTATATATTTATTTCAAAGTTCTGATACGATCTCTTACAATCCAAAATATGTTCTGTAATTTACATCATTAAAATTTATATAAACACTGTTACAAAATAATTCTAACTACTACAAATTATTGTCTACCCAAAATAGTCCCATCCTATATGCTCTGGAATTTCTGCATCTTCATCATTTAACTATATCTTCAAGCACCTGCAATTCACACTCCCCTAGAATCTGGGGACAGCATTACAGGATCAGGCATTTAATTTCTCATAGAATTAAAACAATTTCAAACAAATACATATCATAACAATATAATTAGTTACACACATAATTAAATGCAGTATGATTTATGCAATGCAGTTTTTGACTCAAATTCATTTTGACCCTGCTCCATGGAGACTTCCCCTTTGAGTGTTTAGTAAGTAACTGGCCTACCATTACGTACTGCAATTCAGCTATCAGCCCCTACTAAACGCGAATAAACTAAACAGAATTAGGAGATCAGGATACCCAGGAAGGCCACCACGACCGCATCTCTGTCCAGATTACAGCCACATATGGAATTGCCAATATCCTTATCCCCACAGACTATATAATCACTAATTATACGGTCCTGTTTAACAAATTCTACTCACCCCAAAAATCCTTTCTCAATCATTTTCATTTCACATGACTACCGCAGTCCCGGTTAGTCAACAATTCATTTCTCAATCAGTTTCATTTCACATGACTACCGCAGTCCCGGTTAGTCAACAATTCATTTCTCAATCAGTTTCATTTCACATGACTACCGCAGTCCCGGTCAGTCAACAATTCATTTCTCAATCAGTTTCATTTCACATGACTACCGCAGTCCCGGTCAGTCAACAATTCATTTCTCAATCAGTTTCATTTCACATGACTACCGCAGTCCCGGTTAGTCAACAATTCATTTCTCATTTGATACTTTTATAAATTCCCCAAAAAGACTCATGCTAATGAATTTTGTTCATGATCACAATCAAATAAATAATTTGTACACATTAACATACAAGGATATAAAAATTTAAGCAATTTACATTATAACATTAGTATTTTTAATAATTTCCGAAATTGCCCTCAATCTTTTTCCAAAATACCCAATGTGTCCCTACATGTAAAATGACCATTTTGCCCTTGGTTTTATAAAAATTTCCACATAATATCCCTTGCATTTAGGGCTGGCCGAATGGTCTACAAGCCATTCTCAACAATTCTTCCAAAGCTACAAACTCCAATTCCAACCAAAATTCAATCAAATCACAATTTCAATCAAAATTCAACAAACCAATTTTCAACCATTACAACACCTTAAAAATTCAATCAAACATCATTCCAATCCATGAATTACAATCACAAGCATCAAAAACACAAAACCCCTAAATCAATTTCAAGTTTTCATGATTTTAGTTCAAATTTTTAATCTAAGCCTACAACATGTTTTCTTCTAATTCCAAGGGTTCTAATTGAAATTAAATGCCTAGATCCTTACCTTAAACTCTTTAATTGAAGAAAAAGCCTTGAATTCCTTTCTCCCTCACTCCTTGGTCTTGTATGAATTTTTGAGATTTCCTCCAATTTCTTTTCCTTTTTGCCGATTAGCTTAGGGTTTAGGAAGTTTGGATGGTTTGGTTTCTTAATTTGGGATGAGATGATGAAGTTAAGATGAAATTGAAATGAAAACTGCAGCTGCTGGGTTTGGAGAGCTCAAGGTTCTGTTTTGAGAGAAAATAGCTTTTTGTGACTTTTTCTCCTTTTACTTAAGTTAAATGCTTCTTAAAACAAATTATTAACTAAATTGGACTTTGCCTTCAAGTCCAGCTGCTGCCCTGCACGTCCAGCAGCTCATTTGGACCAAGGGAAGTCCACTTGCCAAGCCTTTGCAGCCCACTTGGACAGCCAAGGAGTTCCAAGTCACTTGCCTACCCCAAAAGTCAATATTTCAAGCACTTTGTAGAAATTTCTAGAAGGTAATTAGGGCTGCTAATTATTTTACAATGTGATTAGAATTTGAAGAAAATAACATCACCATTGGATTCCTCACTATCAAAAACCTTGGGGTAGTGTCTTACTTATCTCTTAATCCAAGCCTAATTAGCTTAATTTAGTGATCTTAGAAAAGCCTAAGTTGTCACTTTTTGATTGGTTAAGGTTCTAAATTAAAATTTTCTTGGTTAAACATTTTTTATAATTATTCTAAGTATATTACAATTATTAGATAATTCTATAGATATCCTATGAATTTTCTCTAAATTTTCTGTCTTAGAATTTTACCGTAATAATTCCTCAAAGTTCTAACTTTCAGAAAATCCTAACAATTCTGAATAAGCATTTTAATTCTTTATCTGTATATATTTTTAATCTATATTCTATTACCTTTCTTTTAAGTTATAAATGAGTTCAAAATTCTATACTTGAAAATTTATCCTGGACAGCTGTCTGACATAGCAGTCCAGTCAACTATTAATTTCGGCAAAAATAAAGACATTTGGAAATTCAGAAAATTCTTTTGAGTAGAACTGTATTAATTTCATTAAGAGAATATGTACATAAGGTTTCTATAAAATATAGTGCATAAATGTTAATAATATACATATATAAATGCGTACAATTAATAAAATGAGGATGTTACAATTCTCCCCTACTAATAAAAATTTCGTCCTCGAAATTTCTAATACAAATATATAACCATACAACTATACAACAAAATAACTATACAAACAAATGAGGATATGTTTCTTTCATTTTTTCCTCTAACTCCCATGTAGCATCACCTCTGATATCATCCCAAATAACCTTAACTAGAGAAATTTCTTTACCTCTCAGGTACTTAATCCTTCTGTCCTCAATCTTAATAGGCTTTGTTTCAAATGTTAGGTTTTCCTTTCTCTTCTAATGTACAGGCTCTTAAGAGATCTTCTAATGTCCGAATAATCCTTTCTGTTTGACCATCAATCTTAGGGTGTTATACTAAACTAAGATAAAATTTTACTTCTTAAAGCGTTCTGAAAATCTTTCCAAAAATTTAAAAACAAAGCTAGGGTCTTTATTAGACTCTATACTAGTAGGTACTCCAGATAATCTAATTATTTCCTTTAAGTACAATTAAGCTAATTTTTCTAAAGAATACCTAATATTTATTGAAAGCAAAATGTACTAATTTAGTTAATCTATCTACAATTACTCAAATGGTATCAAAATTCCTATGTGTTCTAGGTAATCCTACCACAAAATCTATTGATATACTATTCCGTTTCCATATAGGTATCTCTAAAGGATGTAACAGATCAAAGGGTTTCTGATATTCAATCTTTGCTTTCTAACATGTTAAACATCTAGCCACATACTCTGCTACATCTCTCTTCATCCTAGACCACCAAAACATTCCCTTTAAATCTTTATATATTTTTGTTGTTCTAGGATGAATACTAAGTTTACTTTTGTGCCCTTCCTCCAAAATTAATTCCTTAAATTCTTGATCATTAGGTACACAAATTCTATTTTAAACCTAATAATTATATCCATTCCTAAATTAAATTCTTTTTCCTTACCTGATCCCATTAATCCTTTCTTTTCTGGAATACATTCATCTGCATCTTGTTTCTTCCTAATTTCTTCCAAAAATTCATTAGTGATGGTAATAATTCCAAATGGAATTTTATCCTTTTTCCTAACTGTACATAGATTTAAATCTCTAAATTATTCTATTAACTCTAATTCTTTAATCCTCATAGTTGACATATGCACAATTTTCCTACTTAAAGCATCTTCTACTACATTAGCCTCTATTGGATGATACCTTAATTGAAAATCATAATCTTTAATAAACTCCATCCATCTTCTTTTTCTCCTTTCCAATTTTTTTTTTTTTTAACAAATATTTTAAACACTTATGATCACTATATATACATCAAATATTGATCCATATAAATAATGTCTCCAAATCTTCAAAGCAAAAACTATAGCTGCTAACTCCAAATCATGAGTAGGATAATTTCTCTCATGTGATTTCAACCGCCTAGATGCATAAGCTACCACTTTCTTATTTTATATCCACACACATCTTAACCCTAGAGATGAAACATCACAGTATACCTCATAGGATTCATTTGGGTCAGGTAAAACTAAAACTACTGAGGTAGTCAATTTATGTCTCAATTCTTGGAAAATTTTCTCACAACTCTCACTCCAAATAAAATTCTATTAAGGGTCTAGCTATCTTAGAAAATCCTTCAATCAATCTTCTATAATATCCATCAAATCCTAAGAACTACTAATCTTAGTTATTGTCTTAGGCCTTTCCCATTCTAAAACTGCTTCTACCTTAGAAAAATCTACACTTAGTTCATCTTTAGAAATTAAATGTCCTAAATTTTTCACTTCCTCCAACCAAAATTCACACTTAGACAATTTAGCATATAATTTTCTATCTTTCAAAGTTTGCAATGTTATTCTAAGATGATTTTCATGTTCCTCTTTATTTTTAGAATATATTAATATATCATCTGTAAATACTACTACAAAATGATCTAAGTATGGTCCAAACACCCTATTCATATAATCCAACACTGATGGGCCATTAGTCACTCCAAATGGCATCACTTGATATTCATAATGTCCATATCTAGTCCTAAAAGCAATCTTGGGTATATCCTCCTTTTTACTGTAATTTGTTGGTACCCAGACCTTAAATCTATTTTAGAGAAAATTGTTGCTCCTCTAAGTTGGTCCATTAAATCATCTATTCTAGGTAAAGGATATTTATTCTTTATAGTTACTTTATTTAATTGTCTATAATCTATACATAACCTAGATCCTCCATCTTTCTTTTTAACTAATAATACTGAGGCTCACCATAGGGACACACTAGGCCTTACAAACTATTTTTCTAATAATTCTTCCAATTGTTTCTTTAACTCGATTAATTTCAATAATGACATTCTATATGGTTGCATAGAAATTGGTCTAGTACCAAGCATCAAATCTATACTAAATTCTATTCTCTTTCAGGACGCAAACCAGAAACATCATCAGGAAAATTTCAGGATATTCATTTACAACTAGCACAGAGTCTATTTCAATTTTATCTCCTTAGTTCCAAGAGATGATAACATGTATTTTTGAATTTCACTTTTAAATAATATTTCCTTAGGTTGGATAGGCTTAAGTCTAGAAACATCAAGTTTAGGAAAAATTAAAGTTTTAGAAGCACAATCTATTAGAATATGGTTGGTTGCTAACCAATCCATTCCTAATATCACATCAAGGCCAGTTAAAGGCAAACAAATCAAGTTCACAACAAATTGTCTATCTCGGATAGTTATCACACAATTCAAACATATTTTAGAGGTTAAGGTTGGTTTAGAAGTAGGTACAGAAACAAGCAAAGTATAGGGTATTTTAAACATGATTAACATCCTCAACTTACAGCTGTACTTTAGAACCCTAATTCCAACAAATCACTATTAGAAAGACTTTCAAAATACCTCACATTACTCCAATTCACTACTACCAATTTAATTGTTACTTGAATTTCCAACATCAATACACACACCTTTAGGCCTTCCAATTACTTACTCTTTCAACTTTAAAAATTCTTAGGACAACTGCTACTAACTTAGCATTTGGGTCCTATTCTACTCTCTTAATCACCACTTACACCATGGTAATGTAATTAAACAATGTTAAACCCGTAGGCTATTTTACTGCACCAGAAAAATGCACTATTTTGGTTCTAACTCATGTCTAAAACACAAAATTTCAAGTCCTAATAGTTAAGATATCAATCCTGTGACAAATTTATACTACGATACACTGTTTCAGCCTTCAAAACACATGAAAACATCCATTAGAACAATATGGCAATAACCATACTTTCAACATCTCATCATATTCCAAACATCAAGGTACCTTCAAAACTTTGTTTTCTTTCTTTTGTCAAACTCAACTATTATCCTATAAACTCAAATATTTGGACCCCTATTCTCAACCTTGATCTATAAATAGATCTCCTTCCTCAACTAACTCAAGATTATAACTCTTAAATCCACAAAATAAGAAACAT
The DNA here is from genome assembly GCA_026413185.1 of Pueraria montana var. lobata. Classification (NCBI taxonomy): domain Eukaryota; kingdom Viridiplantae; phylum Streptophyta; class Magnoliopsida; order Fabales; family Fabaceae; genus Pueraria; species Pueraria montana. The sequence continues at coordinate 76,885,323 of CM048648.1, forward strand.
GGAAAATAACCCAACTTGAACAATACTAATAATAATAAAATTTTAAGCATTAGGAGAGAAAGTCATCTCGACTGAGTCCTGAGTGTGCACCCTCACAACTTTATCAAGATTTTCTTTCTTCCTTTCTGTCATCTTAGCTATACTATTGGTTTCAACTCTAGGATTTATAACTAGCCTTCCTCTTCTCATTTCTACATGTCTTAAAATTTCAGATCTAGTTACTACTCTTTTTCCCATAATATTCTTAACAAACAAAAAATTCTAATCAGGGTAACACAGCAAAACACCTAATAGACCCACTACTCGCAAGTCCTAGAGATGCATAACCAGAGCTCTGATACCACTAATGTAACCCCTTTTTTTTTTTATAAAACATAATTTAACTATTTAATTCATTTTATATATTTATTTCAAAGTTCTGATACGATCTCTTACAATCCAAAATATGTTCTGTAATTTACATCATTAAAATTTATATAAACACTGTTACAAAATAATTCTAACTACTACAAATTATTGTCTACCCAAAATAGTCCCATCCTATATGCTCTGGAATTTCTGCATCTTCATCATTTAACTATATCTTCAAGCACCTGCAATTCACACTCCCCTAGAATCTGGGGACAGCATTACAGGATCAGGCATTTAATTTCTCATAGAATTAAAACAATTTCAAACAAATACATATCATAACAATATAATTAGTTACACACATAATTAAATGCAGTATGATTTATGCAATGCAGTTTTTGACTCAAATTCATTTTGACCCTGCTCCATGGAGACTTCCCCTTTGAGTGTTTAGTAAGTAACTGGCCTACCATTACGTACTGCAATTCAGCTATCAGCCCCTACTAAACGCGAATAAACTAAACAGAATTAGGAGATCAGGATACCCAGGAAGGCCACCACGACCGCATCTCTGTCCAGATTACAGCCACATATGGAATTGCCAATATCCTTATCCCCACAGACTATATAATCACTGATTATACGGTCCTGTTTAACAAATTCTACTCACCCCAAAAATCCTTTCTCAATCATTTTCATTTCACATGACTACCGCAGTCCCGGTTAGTCAACAATTCATTTCTCAATCAGTTTCATTTCACATGACTACCGCAGTCCCGGTCAGTCAACAATTCATTTCTCAATCAGTTTCATTTCACATGACTACCGCAGTCCCGGTTAGTCAACAATTCATTTCTCATTTGATACTTTTATAAATTCCCCAAAAAGACTCATGCTAATGAATTTTGTTCATGATCACAATCAAATAAATAATTTGTACACATTAACATACAAGGATATAAAAATTTAAGCAATTTACATTATAACATTAGTATTTTTAATAATTTCCGAAATTGCCCTCAATCTTTTTCCAAAATACCCAATGTGTCCCTACATGTAAAATGACCATTTTGCCCTTGGTTTTATAAAAATTTCCACATAATATCCCTTGCATTTAGGGCTGGCCGAATGGTCTACAAGCCATTCTCAACAATTCTTCCAAAGCTACAAACTCCAATTCCAACCAAAATTCAATCAAATCACAATTTCAATCAAAATTCAACAAACCAATTTTCAACCATTACAACACCTTAAAAATTCAATCAAACATCATTCCAATCCATGAATTACAATCACAAGCATCAAAAACACAAAACCCCTAAATCAATTTCAAGTTTTCATGATTTTAGTTCAAATTTTTAATCTAAGCCTACAACATGTTTTCTTCTAATTCCAAGGGTTCTAATTGAAATTAAATGCCTAGATCCTTACCTTAAACTCTTTAATTGAAGAAAAAGCCTTGAATTCCTTTCTCCCTCACTCCTTGGTCTTGTATGAATTTTTGAGATTTCCTCCAATTTCTTTTCCTTTTTGCCGATTAGCTTAGGGTTTAGGAAGTTTGGATGGTTTGGTTTCTTAATTTGGGATGAGATGATGAAGTTAAGATGAAATTGAAATGAAAACTGCAGCTGCTGGGTTTGGAGAGCTCAAGGTTCTGTTTTGAGAGAAAATAGCTTTTTGTGACTTTTTCTCCTTTTACTTAAGTTAAATGCTTCTTAAAACAAATTATTAACTAAATTGGACTTTGCCTTCAAGTCCAGCTGCTGCCCTGCACGTCCAGCAGCTCATTTGGACCAAGGGAAGTCCACTTGCCAAGCCTTTGCAGCCCACTTGGACAGCCAAGGAGTTCCAAGTCACTTGCCTACCCCAAAAGTCAACATTTCAAGCACTTTGTAGAAATTTCTAGAAGGTAATTAGGGCTGCTAATTATTTTACAATGTGATTAGAATTTGAAGAAAATAACATCACCATTGGATTCCTCACTATCAAAAACCTTGGGGTAGTGTCTTACTTATCTCTTAATCCAAGCCTAATTAGCTTAATTTAGTGATCTTAGAAAAGCCTAAGTTGTCACTTTTTGATTGGTTAAGGTTCTAAATTAAAATTTTCTTGGTTAAACATTTTTTATAATTATTCTAAGTATATTACAATTATTAGATAATTCTATAGATATCCTATGAATTTTCTCTAAATTTTCTGTCTTAGAATTTTACCGTAATAATTCCTCAAAGTTCTAACTTTCAGAAAATCCTAACAATTCTGAATAAGCATTTTAATTCTTTATCTGTATATATTTTTAATCTATATTCTATTACCTTTCTTTTAAGTTATAAATGAGTTCAAAATTCTATACTTGAAAATTTATCCTGGACAGCTGTCTGACATAGCAGTCCAGTCAACTATTAATTTCGGCAAAAATAAAGACATTTGGAAATTCAGAAAATTCTTTTGAGTAGAACTGTATTAATTTCATTAAGAGAATATGTACATAAGGTTTCTATAAAATATAGTGCATAAATGTTAATAATATACATATATAAATGCGTACAATTAATAAAATGAGGATGTTACAATTGTTACCTTTTTAATGTGATTGGTAACTGTCGTAGAACTATCGAAATTTCATGATATGTTTGGCAGGTGAAATAATAACAAGATTATAATTTATTTTGGTGAGATCTAAAAAGATCACTCCCTTCCAAATTGGCATAAAATTCGAGAAGACCTAAAAAATTTTCATGATATCCCGTTTAATTTTATTAAAAATACATATCTCCTATAATTAATAATGGAAATTGTTATAAACGTTGTGATAAAAAAAAACTAATAAAGGAAACTATTAACATGATTGTTATCTTTTTAATGTGATTGGTAATTGTCGTAGAGATATCAAAATTTCACGATATCTTTGGGAGGTCAAATAATAAAAAGATTATAATTTTTTTTGTGAGATCTAAAAAAATCATTCCCTTCCAAATTGGCATAAAATGGGAGAAGACCTAAAAAAATTTCAGGATATCTCGTTTAATTTTATTAAAAATACATAACTGCTCTCGTTAATAATGGAAATTATTATAAACGTTGTTATAAAAAAACTTATAAAGGAAACTGTTAATGTGATTCTTATCTTTTTAATGTGATTGGTAATTGTCGCAGAGATATCAAAATTTCACGATATGTTTGTGGGGTGAAATAATAAAAAGAATATTTTTTTTTTGTGAGATCTAAAAAGATCATTCCCTTCCAAATTACCATACAATGAAAGTCTCTACTTAGGAACCTTAAAGATCACCAACTAGTTTTTGGAGCGAGTTCGAGAAACTCAGCAAGAGGATCATTTCTGCAAGACAAGATGAAGTTGCGAGAAGAAGGCAAGGAACTAGATTTCAATAAGGATACTAATGGAATCATCAAGTTCAAAGAGAGAGTGTGTATACCTCATGAAGGCGAATTGAAGGAAGCGATTATGGAAGAAGCACATAAGAGTCGACTTAGCTTTCATCCTGGCTCAACAAAGATGTATCAAGACTTGAAGAGGAACTTCTGGTGGCATGGCATGAAGAAGGATGTGGTGGAGTATGTGGAAAAGTGCTTGACATGTCAGAAAGCGAAAGTGGAACATAAAAGACCTCCCGGTGAACTGCAACCTTTGGACATTCCCTAGTGGAAGTGGGATAGCATTTCTATGGACTTTGTTTGTGGTTTGCCGAGAACCAAACTTGGACATGATGCTGTATGGGTGATTGTGGATAGATTGACAAAGTCTGCTCACTTTATCCCCAATAACATGAAGTACAAGTTGGAAAAGCTCGCGGAGTTGTACATCAAGGAAGTTGTAAGGTTACATGGGATACCCTCTAGCATAGTCTCAGATAGGGACCCTCGTTTTACCTCTAGATTTTGGGAGAGCCTACAAGGAGCCTTGGGGAAGAAACTGAAACTTAGTTCAGCTTATCACCCACAAACTGATGGACAAACTGAGAGAACTATTCAATCCCTTGAGGACCTCCTAAGAGCTTGTGTGCTAGATCAGAAGGGTAGCTGGAATGAGTGTTTGCCTTTAGTAGAATTCACCTACAACAATAGTTTTCACGCCAGCATAGGGATGGCACCTTTCGAAGCGTTGTATGGTCGGAAGTGCAGAACACCATTGTGTTGGTATGAAACTGGTGAATCTCTTTTGCTAGGGCCAGAGATGTTACAGAAAACTACTGAGCAAGTAAGGGTCATAAGGGAAAAGATCAAAACCGCTCAGGACAGGCAGAAAAGTTACTATGATAGAAGGAGGAAACCTCTTGAATTTCAAGTTGGAGATCACGTGTTTCTGAAAGTCACTCCTATGACCGGTGTTGGCAGAGCTCTGAAATCTCGAAAACTTTCCCCAAAATTCATTGGTCCTTACCAAATCCTGAAAAGAATTGGCTCTGTAGCTTATCACATAGCCTTACCCCCAAGTCTGTCAAATTTGCATCCTGTGTTTCATGTGTCTCAACTTAGACAGTATAATCCTGACCCTTCTCATGTGATTGAACCGGATCATGTACAAGTAAGAGATAATCTTTCTTATGATGTGACCCCTCTAAGGATTAGTCATCGAAGGATCAAACAGCTAAGGGGCAAGACTATTCCGTTAGTAAAAGTCATATGGAGCGCAACCGATGAGGGAGACGCTACATGGGAACTTGAGGATAAGATGAAGGAATCTCATCCGCATCTTTTCCAAGGTCAGTAAAATTTCGAGGACGAAATTCCTAAAAGGGTGGGAGAGTTGTAACACCCTGAAAAATGTGCAACTGGTATTTTAATTATTTTGCCTGTGCGATGTATAGTATAATGTCAGGTGTGTGTGTCCAATGCCATTGGGACAGTAAACCTTAATTAATTAAGTAGAAAAAAAAATTCAAGTTTTAACCATGATTTGACCAAAAGTCAACTCTGGTAAAAGCTGGTCAAAGAAAGGAATATTCTCATTAATGGCATTTTCGTAATTATGTGTTTTTAAGCTAAAAAAATTATTTTGGACACAAATAAAATTCTAATAATTATAATTAAGCATGAAAGTGATCTAAGTTCAGCAAAAATAATTAAAATGAATTAATTATTAATTTTGGCAATTTATTTAGTATTTTGGACTTAGAAAATTCATTTTAAGTCCAAATTGAGTGATTCCAAAGGCATTATCTTTGGAAAATTAAATGCTACATTCTAAGAATATTTTAGAGCTAAAAAAATCTAAACCCATATCAGCTAATCCCTTGAACACATTTCGGTTTAGAAAAATCCTTTTTTTATTTGGTGGGACTTACCATTAGGGTTTTGGGGTCCCCTATATAAGCTAAGAGAGACCCCTTCCCCCACATGTGCAGCAGCCAGCCTCAATAGCCAAGGAGGAGAGAGAAATTTCACTCTTTGTTGTGGTGAGAGTCCTCATTCTCTCCATGTTCTTCTTCCCTTCTCTCTAGCTTTTCCCCCACTAACTCTCTTCCTTTTTCTTTGCATTTTTGATATGTTGTAGAGCTCACCAAGCTCTAGCTTTGGGTGGTAGGAAAGTTTGTTTTGAACACTTGAGCTTAGAGAACCAAGGTATGGGAGGGATTTTCTACTCTCTTTGAGCCTAAAATTGTTTGTGTTGGACCCCATTTATGATGGGTCAAGTTTGATTGCAAAATATGTGAGTTTGAACCATGTATGTACAGTGCGTTTTCTGCTACTGTTTCGTGATCTGGAAAAATGGGTATACTTTTTGGTATTTTTGACCTCAAAAATGAGTTCCTTGGGTCCAAAAACCTAGGGTTACATGTAAAGAATGTTATTTTTGAGCACTTGAGCTATTTGTTATGAATTTCTTAAGTTTTGAGCCATTTATTTAAATATTCTTGTTCTGTTTTGTGAGACAAGTGTGTGGCTGTCCTTGACTATTTGTAGCACCAAAAATGGTCTTTTTATGTCCTGAAATATAGAAATGTATATGTGGAATACTTGGAAATGGATTGTGAATCTTTAGAAATTTTCTTGTTTGGTGAAATTGTGGATTTTTGGGCACTGTTCCTCTGCTTCGAAATTCTGTAATTATGGGGCTGGAACTGGCTGTAATGGACCTCAAAATCAGTTTTCTCATGCTTTAAAACCTAGGGTTGCATATAAATTTCGTTGAAAACCGATTTTTATAGCAATGGAAAATTTATTTTTGAGTTTAAAGTCCTTTTTACATTGTTCTTCATCTGTTTCGAAAATCTGTAAATATGGAGCTGAGATTGGCTGGAATGGACCTCAAAATTAGATTCCTCATGCTTTAAAACCTAGGGTTGCATATAAATTTCGTAAAAAATTGATTTCTATAGCAACGGGAAATTTATATTTCAGTTTAAGGCCTTTTTGCCCTGTTTTGCCTCTGTTTCGAAAACTGGTACTGATGGGGCTGGAATTGGCTGTAATGGACCTCAAAATTAGCTTTCTCATGCTTTAAAACCTAGGGTTGCATATAAAATCTGTTGAAAACCGATTCCTATAGCATTGGGAAATTTATTTTTAAGTTTTGTGCCATTTCCGTTGAATCTGCCACTGTTTTGAAATTAATAATTTTTGGAGTTGGAATTTACTCTTTTAGACCAGAAAAATGAGTTCTTTACATCCTAAAACCTAGGAATGCATATTTGGTTCGTCAAAATCCGATTTCTACATCAATGGGAATTAAATTTTGAAGTTTTAAACCCTTTTTCTTGAATTTGTGAACCCATTTCGGGCTGGGTGTCTAACCACTTGAAATTCAAGCTTTAAAAGCCTAAAATATGTAATTTGTGGTGGAATATGATAGTTAACATGTACAATGGGGTTGTGACTTAAATTCTGAGCATTTGGAACCCAAAATAAAAAGTTATGGTACTTGAAAATTTGGATGTTGTGGTGGCTGCGGGTTTGGCCCAAATGTTTGTATAAGTGTATAAATGTATTCTCATTGTGAAATTATTAGCAAAGACCGAAAGGGTGTGACCTTCGGCACTTGGTTGTTGAAAATGCGCATGACCAATTATTGTTAAGACCGAGAGGATGTGGCCTCCGACGTTGATATGAATTGTTAGAAATTTTTTGTGGATATATCGCTTGTGGTGATCTGAGTCCGAGGGGTGTTGTCCCTCGGCAATGCATGTTGGTTTTGCTTGTGCATGATAGGATAGATGAGTTGGAGTGCCCGAGGCACCCATGTGTGTGCAAGTGGATATATCCACTTTGAAAGGTCATTTGTTCATGACGCTGAGAGGTTAGGAGGGATGGGATCCTTCCCCTCATGTTGTATGAAGAAGAACGGTGGACGTTCGTGTTATTCACCTTGCATGGGACGACGCACGCTTCGGGGAAGTGGATGATGTAAAGTGGGCGTTGGTGACAAAGACGGAATGGATGTAGAAAGACGGGGTCTTTGATTTGGAGATGGGGCTTGACTCCATGCTCGGTGGGGAGGGTCCCCATAATATCCTTCTATCAGTACCATTGGAACCGTTTTGCCCTGTGGAACACATCTCGCAGCGTGGAGAACGTGTGAGGAAACGTTTTGAGAAGTGGATGACCACGGCGGGTACACCGGGGGATAGTTCGTTGTCTCAAAGGAGGCTTGGGGAAATGGTGTCAGGTTGTGACAACCCGACTAAGGGTTAGTGCGGGGGACTCACGTAACCGGCTTGGCATTCTCGACGAAGACGAAGCTATATCCATGATTGGTGAGGTCGACATGTCGCTGTACCGGACATGCGTCGAGTGCTCCCAATCGTCGTCCACAAAGTTGCGTAAGACCATTATAACCTGGGAGGTTTAATGGCAGTGGGGCCCATAGGGATAGATATTGTGAGATAGATATTCGCCATAGGATTATCGTGAGTGTCATCGCTAGATTACCATACGCAGTGGTCGTATAGGTTGTTTGGGACTGAAAGTCCGTTTGTTTGTGGCGACCAAGGAGGTAGAGAATTCACTCCCATGCTCACCATTTTGCAGGTACCGATGGCGTGGCAGTTTCCCACGATTCGCTTCTGGATTAGCACTCTTGAGGGTCGTTGGACGCACGACCCGCTGATGGAGGAAGATCACTTCATCGGTCATATGCGTCTGCACACAGCGAGGGTGGGTGACCCATATGCAGCACCCCGGACTTTTGACTTCTACTTATGGTGGACTCAGCCTATGCCGCCCTACTATCGGCATGCAACCTCAGTAGAGATTGTTGAGTTGTCAGACTCTTCATCATCCTCTTCGTCTTCATCATCTTCCTCCGATGGGGACGACATCGACGTCACGGATTCCGAGACCACACTCTCTGTTCCGGCATCTCCTCGGTCAGTGCTACCTGGGGCGCGTATGTTCCCGCTGGGAACCGGTCGACTGTCCTTGGTTGGGATGAGCGCACAGAGGTTGGCACCACCGGTTGTGGACTTGGACGATCAGACATCTGAGGAGGATGAGGATGTAGAGGAGGAGCCAGCAGAGATGGAGGAGGGACTTCCAGAGGAGGATGACGAGCCCGAGGAAGACCCCGAGATGCTTGTGGAGTTTGCTGCTGAGGAGGACACTGACTCTCCTGAGGAGGATCCCAGTGAGGATCCCATGGAGATTGCTTCTGTATGCTCCTCTCAGGGTTCTTGCTAGGGAGCCCTCTGACAGTGATACCATCTTTTTTGGGGTACAGCTAACTATAGGTTGGGTAGATAACTGCTCTGAAATCCTAGGATTTTCCCTTTTTGTGTATTCTGACCGGGTAGATCTAGGTTTCAGATATTTTGTATGTATTCAGTTATCTCTCACATATATTCATACCTTACTTGTTACTTGAGCTGTATATGTGACTTATTCGCCTGCTGATACGCTTACAGTTATCACTTGACACATTTCACTATATTTATATATATATATTTGTGACCATGGAGGTCTTTTCAGTTATTTGAACATGTATGGCTATACTAAATGATGCATGAGAAGTTTTACTTGACGTTATGCAATTTTGAAATGGCGCATTTAATTTAATAACTACACACGAGATGATGTAAGTGTAATGATCATAATTTCTGTGAAGGAACGAATTATGATTTGCGTGATTTGGAATTTAACCTTTTCTTAATCAAACTGAGACTTTAAACTGCAAATCAAAAGTTTTAAATTTTCCGCAATTTTTAACTATGTGAGTTCTTTTCAACTAAGAGTTTTTCACAAAGTCACATAGTTAACTCACACATTAAGAATTAAATAATTAATCAATGTATATTTTCGTAAACCTCAAATTGAGGGTGTTACAATTAATGTGATTGTTATCTTTTTAATGTGATTGGTAATTGTCGTAGAAATATCAAAATTTCAAGATATGTTTGGGAGGTGAAATAATAAAAAGATTATAATTTTTTTTTCTGATATCTAAAAAGATCATTCGCTTCCAAATTGGCATAAAATGAGAGAAGACCTAAAAAAATTTCAGGATATCTCGTTTAATTTTATTAAAAATACATATTTGCTCTCATTAATAATGGAAATTATTATAAACGTTGTTATAAAAAAACTTATAAAGGAAACTATTAATGTGATTGTTATCTTTTTAATGTTTTTGGTAATTGTCGCAGAAATATCAAAATTTCACGATATGTTTGGGAGGTGAAATAATAAAAAGATTTAGATTTTTTTTGGTGATCTAAAAAGATCATTCCCTTCCAAATTGGCATAAAATGACAGAAGACTTAAAAAATTTCAAGATATCTCTTTAATTTTATTAAAAATACATATCTCCTCTCATTAATAATGGAAATTATTATAAACGTTGTGATAAAAGAAACTAATAAATGAAACTATTAACGTGATTGTTATCTTTTTAATGTGATTGGTAGTTGTCGTCGAAATATCAAAATTTCACGATATGTTTCGGAGGTGAATTAATAAAATGATTATAATTTTTTTTGTGAGATCTAAAAAGATCATTCCCTTCCAAATTGGCATAAAATGAGAGTAGACCTAAATAAATTTCAGGATATCTCGTTTAATTTTATTAAAAATACATATCTCCTCTCATTAATAATGAAAATTATTAGAAACGTTGTGATACAAAACTAATAAAGGAAACTACTAATGTGATTGTTATCTTTTTAATGTGATTGGTAATTCTCGTAGAAATATCAAAATTTCACGATATGTTTGGGAGATCAACTAATAAAAAGATTATAATTTTTTTGTGAGATCTAAAAAGATCATCCCTTCCAAATTGGCATAAAATGAGAGAAGACCTAAAAAAATTTTAGGATGTCTCGTTTAATTTTATTAAAAATACATGACTCCTCTCGTTAATAATGGAAATTATTATAAACGTTGTTATAAAAAAACTTATAAAGGAAACTGTTAATGTGATTCTTATTTTTTTAATGTTTTTGGTAATTGTCGTAGGAATATCAAAATTTCACGATATGTTTGGGAGGTGAGATAATAAAAAGATTATAATTTTTTTTGTTAGATCTAAAAAGATCATTCCCTTCCAAATTGGCATAAGATGAGTGAAGACCTAAACAAATTTTGGGATATCGCGTTTAATTTTATTAAAAATACATGTCTCCTCTCATTATTAATGGAAATTATTATGAATGTTGTGATAAAAAAACTAATAAAGGAAACTATTAATGTGATTGTTACCTTTTTAATGTGATTGGTAACTGTCGTAGAACTATCGAAATTTCATGATATGTTTGGCAGGTGAAATAATAACAAGATTATAATTTATTTTGGTGAGATCTAAAAAGATCACTCCCTTCCAAATTGGCATAAAATTAGAGAAGACCTAAAAAATTTTCAAGATATCCCGTTTAATTTTATTAAAAATACATATCTCCTCTCATTAATAATGGAAATTGTTATAAACGTTGTGATAAAAAAAAACTAATAAAGGAAACTATTAACGTGATTGTTATCTTTTTAATGCGATTGGTAATTGTCGTAGAGATATCAAAATTTCACGATATCTTTGGGAGGTCAAATAATAAAAAGATTATAATTTTTTTTGTGAGATCTAAAAAAATCATTCCGTTCCAAATTGGCATAAAATGGGAGAAGACCTAAAAAAATTTCAGGATATCTCGTTTAATTTTATTAAAAATACATAACTGCTCTCGTTAATAATGGAAATTATTATAAACGTTGTTATAAAAAAAACTTATAAAGGAAACTGTTAATGTGATTCTTATCTTTTTAATGTTTTTGGTAATTGTCGCAGAAATATCAAAATTTCACGATATGTTTGTGGGGTGAAATAATAAAAAGAATATATTTTTTTTTTGAGATCTAAAAAGATCATTCCCTTCCAAATTACCATACAATGAGAGAAGACCTGAAAAAATTTCAGGATCTCTCGTTTAATTTTATTAAAAATACATATCTCCTCTCATTAATAATGGAAATTATTATATAAAAGTTGTGATAAAAAAAACTAATAAAGGAAACTATTAATGTGATTGTTATCTTTTTAATGTGATTGGTAATTGTCGTAGAAATATCAAAATTTCAAGATATGTTTGGGAGGTGAAATAATAAAAAGATTATAATTTTTTTTTCTGATATCTAAAAAGATCATTCGCTTCCAAATTGGCATAAAATGAGAGAAGACCTAAAAAAATTTCAGGATATCTCGTTTAATTTTATTAAAAATACATATTTGCTCTCATTAATAATGGAAATTATTATAAACGTTGTTATAAAAAAACTTATAAAGGAAACTATTAATGTGATTGTTATCTTTTTAATGTTTTTGGTAATTGTCGCAGAAATATCAAAATTTCACGATATGTTTGGGAGGTGAAATAATAAAAAGATTTAGATTTTTTTTGGTGATCTAAAAAGATCATTCCCTTCCAAATTGGCATAAAATGACAGAAGACTTAAAAAATTTCAAGATATCTCTTTAATTTTATTAAAAATACATATCTCCTCTGTAACATCCTATTTTATTAATTGTACGCATTTATATATGTATATTATTAACATTTATGCATTGTATTTTATAGAAACCTTATGTACATATTCTCTTAATGGAATTAATACAGTTCTACTCAGAAGAATTTTCTGAATTTCCAAATGTCTTTGTTTTTGCCGAAATTGATAGTTGACTGGACTGCTATGTCAGACAGCTGTCCAGGATAAATTTTCAAGTATAGAATTTTGAACTCATTTATAACTTAAAAGAAAGGTAATAGAATATAGATTAAAAATATATACAGATAAAGAATTAAAATGCTTATTCAGAATTGTTAGGATTTTCTGAAAGTTAGAACTTTGAGGAATTATTACGGTAAAATTCTAAGACAGAAAATTTAGAGAAAATTCATAGGATATCTATAGAATTATTTAATAATTGTAATATACTTAGAATAATTATTAAAAATGTTTAACCAAGAAAATTTTAATTTAGAACCTTAACCAATCAAAAAGTGACAACTTAGGCTTTTCTAAGATCACTAAATTAAGCTAATTAGGCTTGGATTAAGAGAAAAGTAAGACACTACCCCAAGGTTTTTGATAGTGAGGAATCCATTGGTGATGTTATTTTCTTCAAATTCTAATCACATTGTAAAATAATTAGCAGCCCTAATTACCTTCTAGAACTTTCTACAAAGTGCTTGAAATGTTGACTTTTGGGGTAGGCAAGTGACTTGGAACTCCTTGGCTGTCCAAGTGGGCTGGAAAGGCTTGGCAAGTGGATTTCCCTTGGTCCAAATGAGCTGCTGGACGTGCAGGGCAGCAGCTGGACTTGAAGGCAAAGTCCAATTTAGTTAATAATTTGTTTTAAGAAGCATTTAACTTAAGTAAAAGGAGAAAAAGTCACAAAAAGCTATTTCTCTCAAAACTGAACCTTGAGCTCTCCCAAAACAGCAGCTGCAGTTCCAATTTTCTTTTCATCTTAACTTCATCCTTTCATCCCAAATTAAGAAACCAAACCATCCAAACTTCCTAAACCCTAAGCTAATCGGCAAAAAGGAAAAGAAATTGGAGGAAATCTCAAAAATTCCTACAAGACCAAGGAGTGAGGGAGAAAGGAATTCAAGGCTTTTTCTTCAATTAAAGAGTTTAAGGTAAGGATCTAGGCATTTAATTTCAATTAGAACCCTTGGAATTAGAAGAAAACATGTTGTAGGGTTAAATTCAATTTGTGACCTAGAATCATGAAAACTTGAAATTGATTTAGGGGTTTTGTGTTTTTGATGCTTGTGATTGTAATTCATGGATTGGAATGAGGTGTGATTGAATTTTTAATGTGTTGTGATGGTTGAAATTTGAGTTGCTTGATTTTTAATTGAATTGAGATTTGGTTGAATTTTGGTTGGAATTGGAGTTTGTTGCTTTGGAAAATATGTTGAGAATGGTAGTGAGACCATTTGGCCAGCCCTAAATGCAAGGGATATTATGTGGAAATTTTTGTAAAACCAAGGGCAAAATGGTCATTTTACATGTAGGGACACATTGGGTATTTTGGAAAAAGATTGAGGGCATTTTCGGAAATTATTAAAATACTAATGTTATAAGGTAAATTGCTTATTTTTTTGTATTCTTGTATGTTAATGTGTACAAATTATTTATTTAATTGTGATCATGAACATAATTCATTGCATGAGTCTTTTTGGGGGATTTATAAAGATTCAAGTGAAAAATAATTGATGTTGGCTAACCGGGATTGCGGTAGCCATGAAAAGAAAGAAAAGAAAAGAAAAGAAAAGAAAGAATTATGTTGACTAACCGGGACTGCGGTAGTCATGTGAAATGAAAATGATTGAGAAAGAATTATGTTGACTAACCGGGACTGCGGTAGTCATGAGAATTGAGTTGATCTATGAGAAATGACTTTTGTTGACTAACCGGGACTGCGGTAGTCATGTGAAATGAAAATGATTGAGAAATGATTTTGTTGACTAATCGGGACTGCGGTAGTCATGTGAAAGGAATATGATTTGAGAATTGAATCTTTGGGGTGAGCAGAATAAGTTAGACAGGGTTGTATAGTCTGTGATTATATAGTCTGTGGGGTGAAGGATATTGGCAATTCCACATGTGGCTGGAAACTGGACTGAGTTGCGGTCGTGGTGGCCTTCCGGGTATCCTGATCTCCTAATTCTGTTTAGTTTATTCGCGTTTAGTAGGGGCTGATAGCTGAATTGCAGTATGTAATGGTAGGCCAGTTACTTACTAAACACTCAAAGGGGAAGTCTCCATGGAGCAGGGTCAAAAATGAATTTGAGTCAAAAAACTGCATTGCATAAATCATACTGCATTTAATTATGTGTGGAACTAATTAATTTGTTATGATATGTATTTGTTTGAAATTGTTTTAATTCTATGAGAAATTAAATGCCTGATCCGGTAATGCTGTCCCCAGATTTTAGGGGAGTGTGATTGCAGGTATTTGGAAGATTAATTAGAAGTTACAGATGCAGACATGGTCTAGAGCTATAGGATGGGGACTATTTTGGGTAGACAATAATTTTGTAGTAGTTAGAATTATTTTGTAGCAGTGTTTATATAAATTTTAATGATGTAAATTACAGAACATATTTTGGATTGTAATAGAACGTATCAGAACTTTGAAAAAAATATATATAAAATAAATTAAATAGTTAAATTATGTTTTATAAGAAAGGGGGGTTACATCCTCTCATTAATAATGGAAATTATTATAAACGTTGTGATAAAAGAAACTAATAAATGAAACTATTAACGTGATTGTTATCTTTTTAATGTGATTGGTAGTTGTCGTCAAAATATCAAAATTTCACGATATGTTTCGGAGGTGAATTAATAAAATGATTATAATTTTTTTTGTGAGATCTAAAAAGATCATTCCCTTCCAAATTGGCATAAAATGAGAGTAGACCTAAATAAATTTCAGGATATCTCGTTTAATTTTATTAAAAATACATATCTCCTCTCATTAATAATGAAAATTATTAGAAACGTTGTGATACAAAACTAATAAAGGAAACTACTAATGTGATTGTTATCTTTTTAATGTGATTGGTAATTCTCGTAGAAATATCAAAATTTCACGATATGTTTGGGAGATCAACTAATAAAAAGATTATAATTTTTTTGTGAGATCTAAAAAGATCATCCCTTCCAAATTGGCATAAAATGAGAGAAGACCTAAAAAAATTTTAGGATGTCTCGTTTAATTTTATTAAAAATACATGACTCCTCTCGTTAATAATGGAAATTATTATAAACGTTGTTATAAAAAAACTTATAAAGGAAACTGTTAATGTGATTCTTATTTTTTTTAATGTTTTTGGTAATTGTCGTAGGAATATCAAAATTTCACGATATGTTTGGGAGGTGAGATAATAAAAAGATTATAATTTTTTTTGTTAGATCTAAAAAGATCATTCCCTTCCAAATTGGCATAAGATGAGTGAAGACCTAAACAAATTTTGGGATATCGCGTTTAATTTTATTAAAAATACATGTCTCCTCTCATTATTAATGGAAATTATTATGAATGTTGTGATAAAAAACAAATAAAGGAAACTATTAATGTGATTGTTACCTTTTTAATGTGATTGGTAACTGTCGTAGAACTATCAAAATTTCATGATATGTTTGGCAGGTGAAATAATAACAAGATTATAATTTATTTTGGTGAGATCTAAAAAGATCACTCCCTTCCAAATTGGCATAAAATTAGAGAAGACCTAAAAAAATTTCAAGATATCCCGTTTAATTTTATTAAAAATACATATCTGCTCTCATTAATAATGGAAATTGTTATAAACGTTGTGATAAAAAAAAACTAATAAAGGAAACTATTAACGTGATTGTTATCTTTTTAATGCGATTGGTAATTGTCGTAGAGATATCAAAATTTCACGATATCTTTGGGAGGTCAAATAATAAAAAGATTATAATTTTTTTTGTGAGATCTAAAAAAATCATTCCCTTCCAAATTGGCATAAAATGGGAGAAGACCTAAAAAAATTTCAGGATATCTCGTTTAATTTTATTAAAAATACATAACTGCTCTCGTTAATAATGGAAATTATTATAAACGTTGTTATAAAAAAACTTATAAAGGAAACTGTTAATGTGATTCTTATCTTTTTAATGTTTTTGGTAATTGTCGCAGAAATATCAAAATTTCACGATATGTTTGTGGGGTGAAATAATAAAAAGAATATATTTTTTTTTTGAGATCTAAAAAGATCATTCCCTTCCAAATTACCATACAATGAGAGAAGACCTGAAAAAATTTCAGGATCTCTCGTTTAATTTTATTAAAAATACATATCTCCTCTCATTAATAATGGAAATTATTATATAAAAGTTGTGATAAAAAAAACTAATAAAGGAAACTATTAATGTGATTGTTATCTTTTTAATGTGATTGGTAATTGTCGTAGAAATATCAAAATTTCAAGATATGTTTGGGAGGTGAAATAATAAAAAGATTATAATTTTTTTTTCTGATATCTAAAAAGATCATTCGCTTCCAAATTGGCATAAAATGAGAGAAGACCTAAAAAAATTTCAGGATATCTCGTTTAATTTTATTAAAAATACATATTTGCTCTCATTAATAATGGCAATTATTATAAACGTTGTTATAAAAAAACTTATAAAGGAAACTATTAATGTGATTGTTATCTTTTTAATGTTTTTGGTAATTGTCGCAGAAATATCAAAATTTCACGATATGTTTGGGAGGTGAAATAATAAAAAGATTTAGATTTTTTTTGGTGATCTAAAAAGATCATTCCCTTCCAAATTGGCATAAAATGACAGAAGACTTAAAAATTTTCAAGATATCTCTTTAATTTTATTAAAAATACATATCTCCTCTCAGTAATAATGGAAATTATTATAAACGTTGTGATAAAAGAAACTAATAGATGAAACTATTAACGTGATTGTTATCTTTTTAATGTGATTGGTAGTTGTTGTAACCACCTCTTTCTTATAAAACATAATTTAACTATTTAATTCATTTTATATATTTATTTCAAAGTTCTGATACGATCTCTTACAATCCAAAATATGTTCTGTAATTTACATCATTAAAATTTATATAAACACTGCTACAAAATAATTCTAACTACTACAAATTATTGTCTACCCAAAATAGTCCCATCCTATATGCTCTGGAATTTCTGCTTCTTCATCATTTAACTATATCTTCAAGCACCTGCAATTCACACTCCCCCTAGAATCTGGGGACAGCATTACCAGATCAGGCATTTAATTTCTCATAGAATAAAACAATTTCAAACAATTACACATCATAACAATTTAATTAATTACACACATAATTAAATGCAGTATGATTTATGCAAATGCAATTTTTGACTCAAATTCATTTTTGACCCTGCTCCATGGAGACTTCCCCTTTGAGTGTTTAGTAAGTAACTGGCCTACCATTACGTACAGCAATTCGGCCATCAGCCCCTACTAAACACGAATAAACTAAACAGAATTAGAAGATCAGGATACCCGGAAGGCCACCACGGCAGCATCTCTGTCCAGATTACAGCCACATGTGGAATTGCCAATATCCTTATCCCCACAGACTATATAATCACTGATTATACGGTCCTGTTTAACAAATTCTACTCACCCCAAAAATCCTTTCTCAATCATTTTCATTTCACATGACTACCGCAGTCCCGGTTAGTCAACAATTCATTTCTCAATCAGTTTCATTTCACATGACTACCGCAGTCCCGGTCAGTCAACAATTCATTTCTCAATCAGTTTCATTTCACATGACTACCGCAGTCCCGGTCAGTCAACAATTCATTTCTCATTTGATACTTTTATAAATTCCCCAAAAAGACTCATGCTAATGAATTTTGTTCATGATCACCATCAAATAAATAATTTGTACCCATTAACATACAAGGATATAAAAATTTAAGCAATTTACACTATAACATTAGTATTTTTAATAATTTCCGAAATTGCCCTCAATCTTTTTCCAAAATACCCAATGTGTCCCTACATGTAAAATGACCATTTTGCCCTTGGTTTTATAAAAATTTCCACATAATATCCCTTGCATTTAGGGCTGGCCGAATGGTCTACAAGCCATTCTCAACAATTCTTCCAAAGCTACAAACTCCAATTCCAACCAAAATTCAATCAAATCACAATTTCAACCAAAATTCAATCAAATCACAATTTCAATCAAAATTCAACAAACCAAATTTCAACCATTACAACACCTTAAAAATTCAATCAAACATCATTCCAATCCATGAATTACAATCACAAGCATCAAAAACACAAAACCCCTAAATCAATTTCAAGTTTTCATGATTCTAGTTCAAATTTTTAATCTAAGCCTACAACATGTTTTCTTCTAATTCCAAGGGTTCTAATTGAAATTAAATGCCTAGATCCTTACCTTAAACTCTTTAATTGAAGAAAAAGCCTTGAATTCCTTTCTCCCTCACTCCTTGGTCTTGTAGGAATTTTTGAGATTTTCTCCAATTCTTTCTCTACTAGCCGAATTACCTTTGTGTTTTGGAAGTTTGGATGGTTTGGTTTCTTAATTTGAGTTGAAATGGTGAAGTTAAGATGAAATTTAATGAAGAACTGCAGCTGCTGGGTTCTAAGAATGTCACGGTTCTGTTTTAAGGCAAAGGCTAGCTTTTGGTGACTTTTACTTTATTTTATGTTTTAATACTCCTTTAAGCAAGCTATTAACCAAATTGGATAATTCCCTCACATCCAGCTGCTCCTGCACGTCCAGCAGCCTTCATTGGCCAAGGAAAATAAGTCACCAAAGTCACTTGGACAGCCAAGTAGTTCCTTGTGTGACTTGGTCACTTGCCTACCCCAAAAGTCAACATTTTCAAGAAGTTTGTAGAAAATTCTAGAATATTTTTAGGGCTGTTAATTATCTTACAATGTAATTAGAATTTGAAGAAAATAACACCACCATTGGATTCCTCACTATCAAAAACCTTGGGGTAGTGTCTTACTTATCTCTTAATCCAAGCCTAATTAGCTTAATTTAGTGATCTTAGAAAAGCCTAAGTTGTCACTTTTTGATTGGTTAAGGTTCTAAATTAAAATTTTCTTGGTTAAACATTTTTAATAATTATTCTAAGTATATTACAATTATTAGATAATTCTATAGATATCCTATGAATTTTTCTCTAAATTTTCTGTCTTAGAATTTTACCGTAATAATTTCTCAAAGTTCTAACTTTCAGAAAATCCTAACAATTCTGAATAAACATTTTAATTCTTTATCTGTATATATTTTTAATCTATATTCTATTACCTTTCTTTTAAGTTATAAATGAGTTCAAAATTCTATACTTGAAATTTTATCCTGGACAGCTGTCTGACATAGCAGTCCAGTCAACTATCAATTTCAGCAAAAACAAAGACATTTGCAAATTTAGAAAATTCTTCTGAGTAGAACTGTATTAATTTCATTAAGAAATTATGTTCATAAAGTTCTATGAAATACATTGCATAATTGTTCATAATGTACATATATAAATGCATACAAATAGTAAAAATGAGGATGTTACAGTTGTCGTCGAAATATCAAAATTTCACGATATGTTTCGGAGGTGAATTAATAAAATGATTATAATTTTTTTTGTGAGATCTAAAAAGATCATTCCCTTCCAAATTGGCATAAAATGAGAGTAGACCTAAATAAATTTCAGGATATCTCGTTTAATTTTATTAAAAATACATATCTCCTCTCATTAATAATGAAAATTATTAGAAACGTTGTGATACAAAACTAATAAAGGAAACTACTAATGTGATTGTTATCTTTTTAATGTGATTGGTAATTCTCGTAGAAATATCAAAATTTCACGATATGTTTGGGAGATCAACTAATAAAAAGATTATAATTTTTTTGTGAGATCTAAAAAGATCATCCCTTCCAAATTGGCATAAAATGAGAGAAGACCTAAAAAAATTTTAGGATGTCTCGTTTAATTTTATTAAAAATACATGACTCCTCTCGTTAATAATGGAAATTATTATAAACGTTGTTATAAAAAAACTTATAAAGGAAACTGTTAATGTGATTCTTATTTTTTTAATGTTTTTGGTAATTGTCGTAGGAATATCAAAATTTCACGATATGTTTGGGAGGTGAGATAATAAAAAGATTATAATTTTTTTTGTTAGATCTAAAAAGATCATTCCCTTCCAAATTGGCATAAGATGAGTGAAGACCTAAACAAATTTTGGGATATCGCGTTTAATTTTATTAAAAATACATGTCTCCTCTCATTATTAATGGAAATTATTATGAATGTTGTGATAAAAAAACTAATAAAGGAAACTATTAATGTGATTGTTACCTTTTTAATGTGATTGGTAACTGTCGTAGAACTATCGAAATTTCATGATATGTTTGGCAGGTGAAATAATAACAAGATTATAATTTATTTTGGTGAGATCTAAAAAGATCACTCCCTTCCAAATTGGCATAAAATTAGAGAAGACCTAAAAAATTTTCAAGATATCCCGTTTAATTTTATTAAAAATACATATCTCCTCTCATTAATAATGGAAATTGTTATAAACGTTGTGATAAAAAAAAAACTAATAAAGGAAACTATTAACGTGATTGTTATCTTTTTAATGCAATTGGTAATTGTCGTAGAGATATCAAAATTTCACGATATCTTTGGGAGGTCAAATAATAAAAAGATTATAATTTTTTTTGTGAGATCTAAAAAAATCATTCCCTTCCAAATTGGCATAAAATGGGAGAAGACCTAAAAAAATTTCAGGATATCTCGTTTAATTTTATTAAAAATACATAACTGCTCTCGTTAATAATGGAAATTATTATAAACGTTGTTATAAAAAAACTTATAAAGGAAACTGTTAATGTGATTCTTATCTTTTTAATGTTTTTGGTAATTGTCGCAGAAATATCAAAATTTCACGATATGTTTGTGGGGTGAAATAATAAAAAGAATATATTTTTTTTTTGAGATCTAAAAAGATCATTCCCTTCCAAATTACCATACAATGAGAGAAGACCTGAAAAAATTTCAGGATCTCTCGTTTAATTTTATTAAAAATACATATCTCCTCTCATTAATAATGGAAATTATTATATAAAAGTTGTGATAAAAAAAACTAATAAACGAAACTATTAATGTGATTGTTATCTTTTTAATGTGATTGGTAATTGTCGTAGAAATATCAAAATTTCAAGATATGTTTGGGAGGTGAAATAATAAAAAGATTATAATTTTTTTTTCTGATATCTAAAAAGATCATTCGCTTCCAAATTGGCATAAAATGAGAGAAGACCTAAAAAAATTTCAGGATATCTCGTTTAATTTTATTAAAAATACATATTTGCTCTCATTAATAATGGCAATTATTATAAACGTTGTTATAAAAAAACTTATAAAGGAAACTATTAATGTGATTGTTATCTTTTTAATGTTTTTGGTAATTGTCGCAGAAATATCAAAATTTCACGATATGTTTGGGAGGTGAAATAATAAAAAGATTTAGATTTTTTTTGGTGATCTAAAAAGATCATTCCCTTCCAAATTGGCATAAAATGACAGAAGACTTAAAAAATTTCAAGATATCTCTTTAATTTTATTAAAAATACATATCTCCTCTCATTAATAATGGAAATTATTATAAACGTTGTGATAAAAGAAACTAATAAATGAAACTATTAACGTGATTGTTATCTTTTTAATGTGATTGGTAGTTGTCGTCGAAATATCAAAATTTCACGATATGTTTCGGAGGTGAATTAATAAAATGATTATAATTTTTTTTGTGAGATCTAAAAAGATCATTCCCTTCCAAATTGGCATAAAATGAGAGTAGACCTAAATCAATTTCAGGATATCTCGTTTAATTTTATTAAAAATACATATCTCCTCTCATTAATAATGAAAATTATTAGAAACGTTGTGATACAAAACTAATAAAGGAAACTACTAATGTGATTGTTATCTTTTTAATGTGATTGGTAATTCTCGTAGAAATATCAAAATTTCACGATATGTTTGGGAGATCAACTAATAAAAAGATTATAATTTTTTTGTGAGATCTAAAAAGATCATCCCTTCCAAATTGGCATAAAATGAGAGAAGACCTAAAAAAATTTTAGGATGTCTCGTTTAATTTTATTAAAAATACATGACTCCTCTCGTTAATAATGGAAATTATTATAAACGTTGTTATAAAAAAACTTATAAAGGAAACTGTTAATGTGATTCTTATTTTTTTAATGTTTTTGGTAATTGTCGTAGGAATATCAAAATTTCACGATATGTTTGGGAGGTGAGATAATAAAAAGATTATAATTTTTTTTGTTAGATCTAAAAAGATCATTCCCTTCCAAATTGGCATAAGATGAGTGAAGACCTAAACAAATTTTGGGATATCGCGTTTAATTTTATTAAAAATACATGTCTCCTCTCATTATTAATGGAAATTATTATGAATGTTGTGATAAAAAAACTAATAAAGGAAACTATTAATGTGATTGTTACCTTTTTAATGTGATTGGTAACTGTCGTAGAACTATCGAAATTTCATGATATGTTTGGCAGGTGAAATAATAACAAGATTATAATTTATTTTGGTGAGATCTAAAAAGATCACTCCCTTCCAAATTGGCATAAAATTAGAGAAGACCTAAAAAATTTTCAAGATATCCCGTTTAATTTTATTAAAAATACATATCTCCTCTCATTAATAATGGAAATTGTTATAAACGTTGTGATAAAAAAAAAACTAATAAAGGAAACTATTAACGTGATTGTTATCTTTTTAATGCGATTGGTAATTGTCGTAGAGATATCAAAATTTCACGATATCTTTGGGAGGTCAAATAATAAAAAGATTATAATTTTTTTTGTGAGATCTAAAAAAATCATTCCCTTCCAAATTGGCATAAAATGGGAGAAGACCTAAAAAAATTTCAGGATATCTCGTTTAATTTTATTAAAAATACATAACTGCTCTCGTTAATAATGGAAATTATTATAAACGTTGTTATAAAAAAACTTATAAAGGAAACTGTTAATGTGATTCTTATCTTTTTAATGTTTTTGGTAATTGTCGCAGAAATATCAAAATTTCACGATATGTTTGTGGGGTGAAATAATAAAAAGAATATATTTTTTTTTTGAGATCTAAAAAGATCATTCCCTTCCAAATTACCATACAATGAGAAAAGACCTGAAAAAATTTCAGGATCTCTCGTTTAATTTTATTAAAAATACATATCTCCTCTCATTAATAATGGAAATTATTATATAAAAGTTGTGATAAAAAAAACTAATAAAGGAAACTATTAATGTGATTGTTATCTTTTTAATGTGATTGGTAATTGTCGTAGAAATATCAAAATTTCAAGATATGTTTGGGAGGTGAAATAATAAAAAGATTATAATTTTTTTTTTTGATATCTAAAAAGATCATTCGCTTCCAAATTGGCATAAAATGAGAGAAGACCTAAAAAAATTTCAGGATATCTCGTTTAATTTTATTAAAAATACATATTTGCTCTCATTAATAATGGAAATTATTATAAACGTTGTTATAAAAAAACTTATAAAGGAAACTATTAATGTGATTGTTATCTTTTTAATGTTTTTGGTAATTGTCGCAGAAATATCAAAATTTCACGATATGTTTGGGAGGTGAAATAATAAAAAGATTTAGATTTTTTTTGGTGATCTAAAAAGATCATTCCCTTCCAAATTGGCATAAAATGACAGAAGAGTTAAAAAATTTCAAGATATCTCTTTAATTTTATTAAAAATGCATATCTCCTCTCATTAATAATGGAAATTATTATAAACGTTGTGATAAAAGAAACTAATAAATGAAACTATTAACGTGATTGTTATCTTTTTAATGTGATTGGTAGTTGTCGTCGAAATATCAAAATTTCACGATATGTTTCGGAGGTGAATTAATAAAATGATTATAATTTTTTTGTGAGATCTAGAAAGATCATTCCCTTCCAAATTGGCATAAAATGAGAGTAGACCTAAATAAATTTCAGGATATCTCGTTTAATTTTATTAAAAATACATATCTCCTCTCATTAATAATGAAAATTATTAGAAACGTTGTGATACAAAACTAATAAAGGAAACTACTAATGTGATTGTTATCTTTTTAATGTGATTGGTAATTCTCGTAGAAATATCAAAATTTCACGATATGTTTGGGAGATCAACTAATAAAAAGATTATAATTTTTTTGTGAGATCTAAAAAGATCATCCCTTCCAAATTGGCATAAAATGAGAGAAGACCTAAAAAAATTTTAGGATGTCTCGTTTAATTTTATTAAAAATACATGACTCCTCTCGTTAATAATGGAAATTATTATAAACGTTGTTATAAAAAAACTTATAAAGGAAACTGTTAATGTGATTCTTATTTTTTTAATGTTTTTGGTAATTGTCGTAGGAATATCAAAATTTCACGATATGTTTGGGAGGTGAGATAATAAAAAGATTATAATTTTTTTTGTTAGATCTAAAAAGATCATTCCCTTCCAAATTGGCATAAGATGAGTGAAGACCTAAACAAATTTTGGGATATCGCGTTTAATTTTATTAAAAATACATGTCTCCTCTCATTATTAATGGAAATTATTATGAATGTTGTGATAAAAAAACTAATAAAGGAAACTATTAATGTGATTGTTACCTTTTTAATGTGATTGGTAACTGTCGTAGAACTATCGAAATTTCATGATATGTTTGGCAGGTGAAATAATAACAAGATTATAATTTATTTTGGTGAGATCTAAAAAGATCACTCCCTTCCAAATTGGCATAAAATTAGAGAAGACCTAAAAAATTTTCAAGATATCCCGTTTAATTTTATTAAAAATACATATCTCCTCTCATTAATAATGGAAATTGTTATAAACGTTGTGATAAAAAAAAAACTAATAAAGGAAACTATTAACGTGATTGTTATCTTTTTAATGCGATTGGTAATTGTCGTAGAGATATCAAAATTTCACGATATCTTTGGGAGGTCAAATAATAAAAAGATTATAATTTTTTTTGTGAGATCTAAAAAAATCATTCCCTTCCAAATTGGCATAAAATGGGAGAAGACCTAAAAAAATTTCAGGATATCTCGTTTAATTTTATTAAAAATACATAACTGCTCTCGTTAATAATGGAAATTATTATAAACGTTGTTATAAAAAAACTTATAAAGGAAACTGTTAATGTGATTCTTATCTTTTTAATGTTTTTGGTAATTGTCGCAGAAATATCAAAATTTCACGATATGTTTGTGGGGTGAAATAATAAAAAGAATATATTTTTTTTTTGAGATCTAAAAAGATCATTCCCTTCCAAATTACCATACAATGAGAAAAGACCTGAAAAAATTTCAGGATCTCTCGTTTAATTTTATTAAAAATACATATCTCCTCTCATTAATAATGAAAATTATTAGAAACGTTGTGATACAAAACTAATAAAGGAAACTATTAATGTGATTGTTATCTTTTTAATGTGATTGGTAATTCTCGTACAAATATCAAAATTTCACGATATGTTTGGCAGGTGAAATAATAAAAAGATTATAATTTATTTTGGTGAGATCTAAAAAGATCACTCCCTTCCAAATTGGCATAAAATTAGAGAAGACCTAAAAAATTTTCAAGATATCCCGTTTAATTTTATTAAAAATACATATCTCCTCTCATTAATAATGGAAATTATTATAAATGTTGTGATAAAAAAAAACTAATAAAGGAAACTATTAACGTGATTGTTATCTTTTTAATGTGATTGGTAGTTGTCGTCGAAATATCAAAATTTCACGATATGTTTCGGAGGTGAATTAATAAAATGATTATAATTTTTTTTGTGAGATCTAAAAAGATCATTCCCTTCCAAATTGGCATAAAATGAGAGTAGACCTAAATAAATTTCAGGATATCTCGTTTAATTT
Source organism: Pueraria montana var. lobata (assembly GCA_026413185.1). Taxonomy (NCBI): domain Eukaryota; kingdom Viridiplantae; phylum Streptophyta; class Magnoliopsida; order Fabales; family Fabaceae; genus Pueraria; species Pueraria montana. The sequence goes on from CM048648.1 coordinate 76,911,628, forward strand.
TATTAAAAATACATATCTCCTCTCATTAATAATGAAAATTATTAGAAACGTTGTGATACAAAACTAATAAAGGAAACTATTAATGTGATTGTTATCTTTTTAATGTGATTGGTAATTCTCGTAGAAATATCAAAATTTCACGATATGTTTGGGAGATCAACTAATAAAAAGATTATAATTTTTTTGTGAGATCTAAAAAGATCATCCCTTCCAAATTGGCATAAAATGAGAGAAGACCTAAAAAAATTTTAGGATGTCTCGTTTAATTTTATTAAAAATACATAACTCCTCTCGTTAATAATGGAAATTATTATAAACGTTGTTATAAAAAAACTTATAAAGGAAACTGTTAATGTGATTCTTATTTTTTTAATGTTTTTGGTAATTGTTGTAGGAATATCAAAATTTCACGATATGTTTGGGAGGTGAGATAATAAAAAGATTATAATTTTTTTTGTTAGATCTAAAAAGATCATTCCCTTCCAAATTGGCATAAAATGAGTGAAGACCTAAACAAATTTTGGGATATCGCGTTTAATTTTATTAAAAATACATGTCTCCTCTCATTATTAATGGAAATTATTATGAATGTTGTGATAAAAAACTAATAAAGGAAACTATTAATGTGATTGTTACCTTTTTAATGTGATTGGTAACTGTCGTAGAACTATCGAAATTTCATGATATGTTTGGCAGGTGAAATAATAAAAAGATTATAATTTATTTTGGTGAGATCTAAAAAGATTACTCCCTTCAAAATTGGCATAAAATTAGAGAAGACCTAAAAAATTTTCAAGATATCCCGTTTAATTTTATTAAAAGCACATATCTCCTCTCATTAATAATGGAAATTGTTATAAACGTTGTGATAAAAAAAAACTAATAAAGGAAACTATTAACGTGATTGTTATGTTTTTAATGTGATTGGTAATTGTCGTAGAGATATCAAAATTTCACGATATCTTTGGGAGGTCAAATAATAAAAAGATTATAATTTTTTTTGTGAGATCTAAAAAAATCATTCCCTTCCAAATTGGCATAAAATGGGAGAAGACCTAAAAAAATTTCAGGATATCTCGTTTAATTTTATTAAAAATACATAACTGCTCTCGTTAATAATGGAAATTATTATAAACGTTGTTATAAAAAAACTTATAAAGGAAACTGTTAATGTAATTCTTATCTTTTTAATGTTTTTGGTAATTGTCGCAGAAATATCAAAATTTCACGATATGTTTGTGGGGTGAAATAATAAAAAGAATATATTTTTTTTGTGAGATCTAAAAAGATCATTCCCTTCCAAATTGCCATACAATGAGAGAAGACCTGAAAAAATTTCAGGATCTCTCGTTTAATTTTATTAAAAATACATATCTCCTCTCATTAATAATGGAAATTATTATAAAAGTTGTGATAAAAAAAACTGATAAAGGAAACTATTAATGTGATTGTTATCTTTTTAATGTGATTGGTAATTGTCGTAGAAATATCAAAATTTCAAGATATGTTTGGGAGGTGAAATAATAAAAAGATTATAATTTTTTTTTCTGATGTCTAAAAAGATCATTCGCTTCCAAATTGGCATAAAATGAGAGAAGACCTAAAAAAATTTCAGGATATCTCGTTTAATTTTATTAAAAATACATATTTGCTCTCATTAATAATGGAAATTATTATAAACGTTGTTAAAAAAAAACTTATAAAGGAAACTATTAATGTGATTGTTATCTTTTTAATGTTTTTGGTAATTGTCTCAGAAATATCAAAATTTCACGATATGTTTGGGAGGTGAAATAATAAAAAGATTTAGATTTTTTTTGGTGATCTAAAAAGATCATTCCCTTCCAAATAGGCCTAAAATGACAGAAGACTTAAAAAATTTCAAGATATCTGTAACCCCCTTTTTTTTATAAAACATAATTTAACTATTTAATTCATTTTATATATTTATTTCAAAGTTCTGATACGATCTCTTACAATCCAAAATATGTTCTGTAATTTACATCATTAAAATTTATATAAACACTGCTACAAAATAATTCTAACTACTACAAATTATTGTCTACCCAAAATAGTCCCATCCTATATGCTCTGGAATTTCTGCATCTTCATCATTTAACTATATCTTCAAGCACCTGCAATTCACACTCCCCTAGAATTTGGGGACAGCATTACCGGATCAGGCATTTAATTTCTCATAGAATTAAAACAATTTCAAACAAATACATATCATAACAAATTAATTAGTTACACACATAATTAAATGCAGTATGATTTATGCAATGCAGTTTTTGACTCAAATTCGTTTTGACCCTGCTCCATGGAGACTTCCCCTTTGAGTATTTAGTAAGTAACTGGCCTACCATTACGCACTGCAATTCAGCTATCAGCCCCTACTAAACACGAATAAACTAAACAGAAGTAGGAGATCAGGATATCCAGGAAGGCCACCACGACAGCAATCCCGTTCCGGATTACTATCACATGTGGAATTGCCAATATCCCTCACCCCACAGGTTATATAATCACAGACCATACAACCCTGCCTAACTTATTCTGCTCACCCAAATATTCATTTCTCAATCATTTCCATTTCCACATGACTACCGTAGTCTCGGTTAGTCAACAATTCATTTCTCAATCATTTTCATTTCACATGACTACCGCAATCCTGGCTAGTCAACAAAAGTCATTTCTCATAGATCAACTCAATTCTCATGACTACCGCAGTCCCGGTTAGTCAACATAATTCTTTCTTTTCTTTTCTTTTCTTTTCTTTTCTTTCTTTTCTTTTCTTTTCTTTCTTTTCTTTTCTTTTCTTTTCTTTTCTTTCTTTCCTTTTCTTTTCTTTCTTTTCATGGCTACCGCAATCCCGGTTAGCCAACATCAATTATTTTTCACTTGAATCTTTATAAATTCCCCAAAAAGACTCATGCAATGAATTATGTTCATGATCACAATTAAATAAATAATTTGTACACATTAACATACAAGGATACAAAGATTTAAGCAATTTACATTATAACATTAGTATTTTTAATAATTTCCGAAAATGCCCTCAATCTTTTTCCAAAATACCCAATGTGTCCCTACATGTAAAATGACCATTTTGCCCTTGGTTTTATAAAAATTTCCACATAATATCCCTTGCATTTAGGGCTGGCCGAATGGTCTACAAGCCATTCTCAACAATTCTTCCAAAGCTACAAACTCCAATTCCAACCAAAATTCAATCAAATCACAATTTCAATCAAAATTCAACAAACCAAATTTCAACCATTACAACACCTTAAAAATTCAATCAAACATCATTCCAATCCATGAATTACAATCACAAGCATCAAAAACACAAAACCCCTAAATCAATTTCAAGTTTTCATGATTCTTGTTCAAATTTTTAATCTAAGCCTACAACATGTTTTCTTCTAATTCCAAGGGTTCTAATTGAAATTAAATGCCTAGATCCTTACCTTAGACTCTTTAATTGAAGAAAAAGCCTTGAATTCCTTTCTCCCTCACTCCTTGGTCTTGTAGGAATTTTTGAGATTTTCTCCAATTTCTTTCTCTACTAGCCGAATTATGTGAGGTAGGGTGAAATTTGAATGGTTGGGTTTCTTAATTTGAGTTGAAATGGTGAAGTTAAGATAAAATTGAATGAAGAACTGCAGCTGCTGGGTTAAGAACTCACGGTTCTGTTTTGCCAAGTTTTGCTCTTTTGTGACTTTTTGCCTTTTACTTAAGTTAAATGCTTCTAAAAAATTTTATTAACCAAATTGGACTTTGCCTTCAAGTCCAGCTGCTGCCTGCACGTCCAGCAGCTCAATTGGACCAAGGGAAGTCCACTTGCCAAGCCTTTCCAGCCCACTTGGACAGCCAAGGAGTTCCAAGTCACTTGCCTACCCCAAAAGTCAACATTTCAAGCACTTTGTAGAAAATTCTAGAAGGTAATTAGGGCTGCTAATTATTTTACAATGTGATTAGAATTTGAAGAAAATAACATCACCATTGGATTCCTCACTATCAAAAACCTTGGGGTAGTGTCTTACTTATCTCTTAATCCAAGCCTAATTAGCTTAATTTAGTGATCTTAGAAAAGCCTAAGTTGTCACTTTTTGATTGGTTAAGATTCTAAATTAAATTTTTCTTGGTTAAACATTTTTAATAATTATTCTAAGTATATTACAATTATTAGATAATTCTATAGATATCCTACGAATTTTCTCTAAATTTTCTGTCTTAAAAGTTTACCGTAATAATTTCTCAAAGTTCTAACTTTCAGAAAATCCTAACAATTCGGAATAAGCATTTTAATTCTTTATCTGTATATATTTTTAATCTATATTCTATTACCTTTCTTTTAAGTTATAAATGAGTTCAAAATTCTATACTTGAAAATTTATCCTGGACAGCTGTCTGATGTAACCCCCTTTCTTATTAATTAATTTCTATCTAAAATCCATAAACACGAAATTTACCAATAAAATAAATACACTCCATTAAGTTTAAAGTTTGTCATTATAATTTACATTATTAAAATTTACAGAAAATACTACTACCAATTTTTTTTTCTAATTAATACAAAAGTATCTAAAGCCACAAAACCCTATCCCTATAGCTCTGGAACATGTCTGCATCTGTAACTTCTAATTAATCTTCCAAATACCTGCAATCACACTCCCCTAGAATCTGGGGACAGCATTACCGGATCAGGCATTTAATTTCTAATACATAGAAAAACAATCACAACCAATGACATTTCATTTCATAACTAAGAATTCACATAAATAATGCAAATGCAGTATGCTTTATGAAAATGCAAATTTATAAAGCACATGCAGTTTTGACTCAAAATCATTTTGACCCTGCTCCATGGAGACTTTCCCTTTGAGTGTTTAGTAAGTAACTGGCCTACCTGTAACCCCCTTTTTTTTTTATAAAACATAATTTAACTATTTAATTCATTTTATATATTTATTTCAAAGTTCTGATACGATCTCTTACAATCCAAAATATGTTCTGTAATTTACATCATTAAAATTTATATAAACACTGCTACAAAATAATTCTAACTACTACAAATTATTGTCTACCCAAAATAGTCCCATCCTATATGCTCTGGAATTTCTGCATCTTCATCATATAACTATATCTTCAAGCACCTGCAATTCACACTCCCCTAGAATCTGGGGACAGCATTACAGGATCAGGCATTTAATTTCTCATAGAATTAAAACAATTTCAAACAAATACATATCATAACAAATTAATTAGTTACACACATAATTAAATGCAGTATGATTTATGCAATGCAGTTTTTGACTCAAATTCGTTTTGACCCTGCTCCATGGAGACTTCCCCTTTGAGTGTTTAGTAAGAAACTGGCCTACCATTACGATCTGTAATTCAGCTATCAGCCCCTACTAAACGCGAATAAACTAAACAGAATTAGGAGGTCAGGATACCCGGAAGGCCACCACGGCAGCATCTCTGTCCAGATTACAGCCACATGTGGAATTGCCAATATCCCTCACCCCACAGACTATATAATCACAGACTATACAGTCCTGTCTAACTTATTCTGCTCACCCCAAAGATTCAATTCTCAAATCATATTCATTTCACATGACTACCGCAGTCTCGGTTAGTCAACAAAATCATTTCTCATAGATCAACTCAATTCTCATGACTACCGCAGTCTCGGTTAGTCAACATAATTCTTTCTCAATCATTTTCATTTCACATGACTACCGCAGTCCCGGTTAGTCAACATAATTCTTTCTTTTCTTTCTTTTCTTTTCTTTTCTTTCTTTTCTTTTCTTTTCTTTCTTTTCATGGCTACCGAAATCCCGGTTAGCCAACATCAATTATTTTTCACTTGAATCTTTATAAATCCCCCAAAAAGACTCATGCAACGAATTATGTTCATGATCACAATTAAATAAATAATTTGTACACATTAATATACAAGAATACAAAAATTAAGCAATTTACCTTATAACATTAGTATTTTAATAATTTCCGAAAATGCCCTCAATCTTTTTCCAAAATACCCAATGTGTCCCTACATGTAAAATGACCATTTTGCCCTTGGTTTTATAAAAATTTCCACATAATATCCCTTGCATTTTAGGGCTGGCCGAATGGTCTACAAGCCATTCTCAACAATTCTTCCAAAGCTACAAACTCCAATTCCAACCAAAATTCAATCAAATCACAATTTCAATCAAAATTCAACAAACCAAATTTCAACCATTACAACACCTTAAAAATTCAATCAAACATCATTCCAATCCATGAATTGCAATCACAAGCATCAAAAACACAAAACCCCTAAATCAATTTCAAGTTTTCATGATTCTAGTTCAAATTTTTAATCTAAGCCTACAACATGTTTTCTTCTAATTCCAAGGGTTCTAATTGAAATTAAATGCCTAGATCCTTACCTTAAACTCTTTAATTGAAGAAAAAGCCTTGAATTCCTTTCTCCCTCACTCCTTGGTCTTGTAGGAATTTTTGAGATTTTCTCCAATTCTTTCTCTACTAGCCGAATAAGCTTTGTGTTTTGGAAGTTTGGATGGTTTGGTTTCTTAATTTGGGATGAGATGATGAAGTTAAGATGAAATGAAGTCAAGAGCTGCAGCTGCTGGGTAAGGAAGCTCACGGTTCTGTTTTGGAGAGAAAAATAGCTTTTGTGACTTTTTGCCTTTTTTCTTAAGTTATTTGCTTCATTAAACCAAGAATTAACCAAATTGGATGTTTCCTTCACATCCAGCAGCTCCTGCACGTCCAGCAGCCCCTATTGGCCAAGGGAGATCAGTTCTCCAAGCTTCCCCATCCACTTGGACAGCCAAAGGAGTGCAGCAAGTGACTTGCCTTCCAAAAGGTCAAAAGTCAACATTTGTAGGTAATTTAATGGAATTTTCTAGAATAATTTAGGGCTGTTAATTATCTTACAAACTAATTAGAATTTGAAGAAAATAACACCACCATTGGATTCCTCACTATCAAAAACCTTGGGGTAGTGTCTTACTTATCTCTTAATCCAAGCCTAATTAGCTTAATTTAGTGATCTTAGAAAAGCCTAAGTTGTCACTTTTTGATTGGTTAAGGTTCTAAATTAAATTTTTCTTGGTTAAACATTTTTAATAATTATTCTAAGTATATTACAATTATTAGATAATTCTATAGATATCCTATGAATTTTCTCTAAATTTTCTGTCTTAGAATTTTACCGTAATAATTCCTCAAAGTTCTAACTTTCAGAAAATCCTAACAATTCTGAATAAGCATTTTAATTCTTTATCTGTATATATTTTTAATCTATATTCTATTACCTTTCTTTTAAGTTATAAATGAGTTCAAAATTCTATACTTGAAAATTTACCCTGGACAGCTGTCTGACATAGCAGTCCAGTCAACTATCAATTTCAGCAAAAACGAAGACATTTAGAAATTCAGAAAAATCTTCTGAGTAGAACTGTATTAATTTCATTAAGAAAATATGTTCATAGAGTTTTATAAAATACAGTGCATAAGTGTTCATAATGTACATATATAAATGCGTACAAATAGTGAAATGAGGATGTTACAATTCTCCCCTACTAATAAAAATTTCGTCCTCGAAATTTCTAATACAAATATATAACCATACAACTATACAACAAAATAACTATACAAACAAATGAGGATATGTTTCTTTCATTTTTTCCTCTAACTCCCACGTAGCATCACCTCTGATATCATCCCAAATAACCTTAACTAGAGAAATTTCTTTACCTCTCAGGTACTTAATCCTTCTGTCCTCAATCTTAATAGGCTTTGTTTCAAATGTTGGGTTTTCCTTTCTCTTCTAATGTACAGGCTCTTAAGAGATCTTCTAATGTCCGAATAGTCCTTTCTGTTTGACCATCAATCTTAGGGTGTTATACTAAACTAAGATAAAATTTTACTTCTTAAAGCGTTCTGAAAATCTTTCCAAAAATTTAAAAACAAAGCTAGGGTCTTTATTAGACTCTATACTAGTAGGTACTCCAGATAATCTAATTATTTCCTTTAAGTACAATTAAGCTAATTTTTCTAAAGAATACCTAATATTTATTGAAAGCAAAATGTACTAATTTAGTTAATCTATCTACAATTACTCAAATGGTATCAAAATTCCTATGTGTTCTAGGTAATCCTACCACAAAATCTATTGATATACTATTCCGTTTCCATATAGGTATCTCTAAAGGATGTAACAGATCAAAGGGTTTCTGATATTCAATCTTTGCTTTCTAACATGTTAAACATCTAGCCACATATTCTGCTACATCTCTCTTCATCCTAGACCACCAAAACATTCCCTTTAAATCTTTATATATTTTTGTTGTTCTAGGATGAATACTACATTTACTTTTGTGTCCTTCCTCCAAAATTAATTCCTTAAATTCTTGATTATTAGGTACACAAATTCTATTTTTAAATCTAATAATTCCATCTATTCCTACATTAAATTCTTTTACTTTATTTGTTCCTATTAATGCTTTCTTTTCTTGAATAAATATATCTACATCTTGTTTCTTCTTAATCTCTTCCAAAAATCATTAGTAATCCTTCCTAATTGAATTTTTATCTTTTTCTCTAACTGTACACAAATTCAAATCTCTAAATTATTGTATTAATTCTAATTCTTTAATCATCATAGTTGACATATGTACAATTTTCCTACTTAAAGCATCTGCTACTACATTAGCTTTTCCTGAATGATACATTAACTGAAAATCATAATCTTTAATAAACTCCATCCATCTTCTTTGTCTCCTTTCCATTTTTTTTTCCAAACAAATATTTTAAACTCTTATGATCACTATATACATCAAATCTTGATCCATATAAATAATATCTCCAAATCTTCAAAGCAAAAACTATAGTTGCTAACTCCAAATCATGAGTAGGATAATTTCTCTCATGTGATTTCAACCGCCTAGATGCATAAGCTACCACTTTCTTATTTTATATCAACACACATCTTAACCCTAGAGATGAAACATCACAGTATACCTCATAGGATTCATTTAGGTCGGGTAAAACTAAAACTAGTGAGGTAGTCAATTTATGTTTCAATTCTTCGAAAATTTTCTCACAACTCTCACTCCAAATAAAATTCTATTAAGGGTTCAGTTATCTTAGAAAATCCTTCAATCAATCTTCTATAATATCCATCAAATCTTAAGAACTACTAATCTCAGTTACTGTCTTAGGCCTTTCCCATTCTAAAACTGCTTCTACCTTAGAAAAATCTACACTTAGTTCATCTTTAGAAATTAAATGTCCTAAAATTTTCACTTCCTCCAACCAAAATTCACACTTAGACAATTTAGCATATAATTTTCTATCTTTTAAAATTTCTAATATTATTCTAAGATGATTTTCATGTTCTTCTTTATTTTTAGAATATATTAATATATCATCTGTAAATACTACTACAAAATGATCTAAGTATGGTCCAAACACCCTATTCATATAATCCAACACTGCTGGGCCATTAGTCACTCCAAATGGCATCACTTGATATTCATAATGTCCATATCTAGTCCTAAAAGCAGTCTTGGGTATATCCTCCTTTTTACTGTAATTTATTGGTACCCAGACCTTAAATCTATTTTAGAGAAAATTGTTGCTCCTCTAAGTTGGTCCATTAAATCATCTATTCTAGGTAAAGGATATTTATTCTTTATAGTTACTTTATTTAATTGTCTATAATCTATACATAACTTAGATCCTCCATCTTTCTTTTTAACTAATAATACTGAGGCTCACCATAGGGACACACTAGGCCTTACAAACTGTTTTTCTAATAATTCTTCCAATTGTTTCTTTAACTCGATTAATTTCAATAATGACATTCTATATGGTTGCATAGAAATTGGTCTAGTACCAGGCATCAAATCTATACTAAATTCTATTCTCTTTCAGGACGCAAACCAGAAACATCATCAGGAAAATTTCAGGATATTCATTTACAACTAGCACAGAGTCTATTTCAATTTTATCTCCTTAGTTCCAAGAGATGATAACATGTATTTTTGAATTTCACTTTTAAATAATATTTCCTTAGGTTGGATAGGCTTAAGTCTAGAAACATCAAGTTTAGGAAAAATTAAAGTTTTAGAAACACAATCTATTAGAATACGGTTGGCTGCTAACCAATCCATTCCTAATATCACATCAAGGTCAGTTAAAGGCAAACAAATCAAGTTCACAACAAATGATCTATCTCTGATGGTTATCACATAATGCAAACATATTTTAGAGGTTAGGATTGGGTTAGATGTAGGCACAGAAACAAGCAAGGTATAGGGCATGTTAAACATGATTAACATCCTCAAATTACTCCAATTCACTACTACCAATTTATTTATTTATTTATTTATTTATTTTTTTTTTTTTTACTTGGGTTCAATATCCAACATCAAGACACACACCCTTAGGCCTTCCAATCACTTACTCTTTCAACTAAAAATATTCTTAGGACAACTTCTACTAACTTAGTATTTGGGTCCTATTCTACTTTCTTAATCAAGGTTTGACCAACAAGAATTCTCATATATATATACCTACCAACTAAGACCTACAACATGGATCCTTGATAACCTCAATTATACAAGTCTTAAATCATCACTTACACCATGGGAATGTAATTAAACATATTAAACCCGCAGGCTAATTTACTGCACCAGAAAAATGCACTATTTTGGTTCTAATTCATGTCTAAAACACAAAATTTCAAGTCCTAATAGTTAAGATATCAATCCTGTGACAAATTTATACTACGATACACTGTTTCAGCCTTCAAAACACATGAAAACATCCATTAGAACAATATGGCAATAACCATACTTTCAACATCTCATTATATTCCACACATCAAGGTACCTTCAAAACTTTGTTTTCTTTCTTTTATCAAACTCAACTATTATCCTATAAACTCAAATATTTGGACCTCTATTCTCAACCTTGATCTACGAACTCAGGTCTTTAGATCTCCTTTCTCAACTAACTCAAGATTATAAGTCTTAAATTCACAATATAAGTAACATGGAAAATAACCCAACTTGAACAATATTAAAATTTAGCATTAGGAGGGAAAAGTCATCTCGATTGAGTCCTGAGTGTGCACCCTCACAACTCTATCAAGATTTCCTTTCTTCCTTTCTGCCATCCCTTCCTTTCTTAGAATCTCAGCTATACTATTAGTTTCAACTCTAGGATTTATAACTAGCCTTCCTCTTCTCATTTCTACATGTCTTAAAATTTCAGATCTAGTTACTACCCTTTTTCCCATAATATTCTTAACAAACAAAAATTCTAATCAGGGTAACACAGCAAAACACCTAATAGACCCACTACTCGCAAGTCCTAGAGATGCATAACCAGAGCTCTGATACCACTAATGTAACCCCCTTTTTTTTTTATAAAACATAATTTAACTATTTAATTCATTTTATATATTTATTTCAAAGTTCTGATACGATCTCTTACAATCCAAAATATGTTCTGTAATTTACATCATTAAAATTTATATAAACACTGCTACAAAATAATTCTAACTACTACAAATTATTGTCTACCCAAAATAGTCCCATCCTATATGCTCTGGAATTTCTGCATCTTCATCATATAACTATATCTTCAAGCACCTGCAATTCACACTCCCCTAGAATCTGGGGACAGCATTACAGGATCAGGCATTTAATTTCTCATAGAATTAAAACAATTTCAAACAAATACATATCATAACAAATTAATTAGTTACACACATAATTAAATGCAGTATGATTTATGCAATGCAGTTTTTGACTCAAATTCGTTTTGACCCTGCTCCATGGAGACTTCCCCTTTGAGTGTTTAGTAAGAAACTGGCCTACCATTACGATCTGTAATTCAGCTATCAGCCCCTACTAAACGCGAATAAACTAAACAGAATTAGGAGGTCAGGATACCCGGAAGGCCACCACGGCAGCATCTCTGTCCAGATTACAGCCACATGTGGAATTGCCAATATCCCTCACCCCACAGACTATATAATCACAGACTATACAGTCCTGTCTAACTTATTCTGCTCACCCCAAAGATTCAATTCTCAAATCATATTCATTTCACATGACTACCGCAGTCTCGGTTAGTCAACAAAATCATTTCTCATAGATCAACTCAATTCTCATGACTACCGCAGTCTCGGTTAGTCAACATAATTCTTTCTCAATCATTTTCATTTCACATGACTACCGCAGTCCCGGTTAGTCAACATAATTCTTTCTTTTCTTTCTTTTCTTTTCTTTTCTTTCTTTTCTTTTCTTTTCTTTCTTTTCTTTTCTTTTCTTTCTTTTCATGGCTACCGAAATCCCGGTTAGCCAACATCAATTATTTTTCACTTGAATCTTTATAAATCCCCCAAAAAGACTCATGCAACGAATTATGTTCATGATCACAATTAAATAAATAATTTGTACACATTAATATACAAGAATACAAAAATTAAGCAATTTACCTTATAACATTAGTATTTTAATAATTTCCGAAAATGCCCTCAATCTTTTTCCAAAATACCCAATGTGTCCCTACATGTAAAATGACCATTTTGCCCTTGGTTTTATAAAAATTTCCACATAATATCCCTTGCATTTTAGGGCTGGCCGAATGGTCTACAAGCCATTCTCAACAATTCTTCCAAAGCTACAAACTCCAATTCCAACCAAAATTCAATCAAATCACAATTTCAATCAAAATTCAACAAACCAAATTTCAACCATTACAACACCTTAAAAATTCAATCAAACATCATTCCAATCCATGAATTGCAATCACAAGCATAAAAAACACAAAACCCCTAAATCAATTTCAAGTTTTCATGATTCTAGTTCAAATTTTTAATCTAAGCCTACAACATGTTTTCTTCTAATTCCAAGGGTTCTAATTGAAATTAAATGCCTAGATCCTTACCTTAAACTCTTTAATTGAAGAAAAAGCCTTGAATTCCTTTCTCCCTCACTCCTTGGTCTTGTAGGAATTTTTGAGATTTTCTCCAATTCTTTCTCTACTAGCCGAATAAGCTTTGTGTTTTGGAAGTTTGGATGGTTTGGTTTCTTAATTTGGGATGAGATGATGAAGTTAAGATGAAATGAAGTCAAGAGCTGCAGCTGCTGGGTAAGGAAGCTCACGGTTCTGTTTTGGAGAGAAAAATAGCTTTTGTGACTTTTTGCCTTTTTTCTTAAGTTATTTGCTTCATTAAACCAAGAATTAACCAAATTGGATGTTTCCTTCACATCCAGCAGCTCCTGCACGTCCAGCAGCCCCTATTGGCCAAGGGAGATCAGTTCTCCAAGCTTCCCCATCCACTTGGACAGCCAAAGGAGTGCAGCAAGTGACTTGCCTTCCAAAAGGTCAAAAGTCAACATTTGTAGGTAATTTAATGGAATTTTCTAGAATAATTTAGGGCTGTTAATTATCTTACAAACTAATTAGAATTTGAAGAAAATAACACCACCATTGGATTCCTCACTATCAAAAACCTTGGGGTAGTGTCTTACTTATCTCTTAATCCAAGCCTAATTAGCTTAATTTAGTGATCTTAGAAAAGCCTAAGTTGTCACTTTTTGATTGGTTAAGGTTCTAAATTAAATTTTTCTTGGTTAAACATTTTTAATAATTATTCTAAGTATATTACAATTATTAGATAATTCTATAGATATCCTATGAATTTTCTCTAAATTTTCTGTCTTAGAATTTTACCGTAATAATTCCTCAAAGTTCTAACTTTCAGAAAATCCTAACAATTCTGAATAAGCATTTTAATTCTTTATCTGTATATATTTTTAATCTATATTCTATTACCTTTCTTTTAAGTTATAAATGAGTTCAAAATTCTATACTTGAAAATTTACCCTGGACAGCTGTCTGACATAGCAGTCCAGTCAACTATCAATTTCAGCAAAAACGAAGACATTTAGAAATTCAGAAAAATCTTCTGAGTAGAACTGTATTAATTTCATTAAGAAAATATGTTCATAGAGTTTTATAAAATACAGTGCATAAGTGTTCATAATGTACATATATAAATGCGTACAAATAGTGAAATGAGGATGTTACACTACCATTACGTACTGTAATTCAGCTATCAGCCCCTACTAAACGCGAATAAACTAAACAGAATTAGGAGATCAGGATACCCGGAAGGCCACCACGACCGCAACTCAGTCCAGTTTCCAGCCACATGTGGAATTGCCAATATCCTTCACCCCACAGACTATATAATCACAGACTATACAGTCCTGTCTAACTTACTCTGCTCACCCATTTCTCAGGACTATCATATTCTCTGTTCATATTTTCAATCATCTTTTCAAATACATGACTACCGCATTCCGGTCAGTCAACACAGTTCTCTGTTCATAATCTCAATCATCTTTTCAATTACATGACTACCGCAGTCCGGTCAGTCAACACAGTCCTGGAAATCAATTCCCCCAAACATACTCATTTTTCATGACTACCGCAGTCCCGGTTAGTCAACAAAATCATTTCTCATTTAAAAACTCATTTCTCATTTGAAATCTTTGTATTTTCCAAGAACTCAGACTTATGCAATATGATAATGATGCTAATAAGTAAATAATTATTATTAAACAATCACATAATAATTATAGAAATTCACTAATCAACATTATAACATTAACACTTTAATAAAATACCAACTAGTTCATTACTAAGTAAAATTTCTAAATTATCCTTGATATTTTCTAAAATTCCAATTTTGCCCTTGATCTTTTTATGAAATTCCGAATATGTCCCTAATTGTTCTAGAATCTATGAAATTACCTAATTACCCTCAATCTTTTGATAAAATTCCAATTGTATCCTTTAAATGTGAAATTACCTAATTAACCTCAATCTTTTTATAAAATTCCAATTGTATCCTCTAAATGTGAAGTTACCTAATTAACCTCAATCTTTTTATAAAATTCCAATTGTATCCTCTAAATGTGAAATTACCTAATTACCCTTATACTTTTTAATTATTGCCGAAAATGCCCTTAAACTTTTTCTAAAATTCCCAATGTGTCCCTACATGTGAAATGACTATTTTACCCTTGGTCATTTGAAAAATTCCACATGATATCCCTATCATTCTCATCATGGCCGTATGGCCTCCTTCACATTTCCAACAATTTTCCCAAAACAACCAATCCAAATTCCAATCAAAATCAAATCAATTCAAGAAATCTCAATCAAGAACAAATTTCAATTTCCAATCAAGAACAAGCCAATCAATCAATTCCAATCCATCACAACACATCATGAATTCAATCAAACATGGATTCAAACAACAATTTCAAGCTTCTAACATCAATCATCTAAAAGCCCTAAATCAATTTCATCTTTTGTTGAATCTTGATCAAATCTTGAAATTAGACCTAAGAACATGTTTCTATTAACTCCAATTGGTTTAAATTGAAATTAAATGCCAAGATCCTTACCTTGAATCCTTAATTTGATGAAGAAATCTTGAATTTCCTTTTTCCCCTTTTCTCTCTTTTTCCTTGGCTTCTTGAAATTTTGAGCTTTTTCTCCTAATTCTCTTCTCTTTAGCCTAAGGTGGTTTAAATTTTGTGAGGTTTTGATTGGTTTCTCTCTTAATTTTAGAAGAAAGAATGAGTGAAAGTGGAGGGGCTGCAGTTGGAAGAGCTCACGGTTTGGGTGGTGAGGAGAGCTAGCTTTTCCAATTTTGCTTTTGATTTGTTTATTATGTTTTTAAATAAAATTTTCTTCACCAAATTTAATAGCAACTACACGTCCAGCTGCTGGCCACAAAGCAGTCCATTTGGTCACCAATTTAAGCCACTTGGACAGCCAAGGCAACTTCCCAACGTGAGTTGCCAAGCTTGTGATCAAAAGTCAAAGTTTGTGGGAAATTTAGGGATTTTTCTAGAATATTAGAGAGCTTTTCAATTATCTTACAAACTAATTAGAATTTGAAGAAACTAACACCACCATTAAATTCCTCACTATCAAAAACCTTGGGGTAGTGTCTTAATTGTCTCTTAATCCAAGTCTAATTAGCTTAATTTAATTACATTAGAAATGCCAATTTGTCAAATTTTGATTGGCTAATAATTTGTATTTCTATTTTTCTTAGTTAAAAATTGTTAATAATTATTCTAAGTATGTTATAATTTATAGATAATTCAATAGATGACATATAGATTTTATCTTAATTTTCTGCCTTAAAATTTTACCGTAATAATTTCTCAAAGTTCTAACATTCAGAAAATTCTAACAATTCGGAATTAGCATTTTAATTCCTTAACTGTATATATATTTCATCTATATTCAATTACCTTTTTATTAAGTTACAGATTAGTCCAAAATTTTACACTTGAAAATTTATCCTGGACAGCTGTCAGACACAACGGTCCAGTCAACAAGTAATTCATTTCTCAACTGTATATATTTTAAATCTACATTAAATTCTTGATTTATTAGAGTACAGTTTAATCCAAAATGTTATACTGGAAAATCTTATCCTGGACAGCTGTCTGACACAACTGTCCGGTCAACAAGAAATTTAGGTATAAACAAAAGTATTAAAAGACTTAGAAAATTTTACTGAATAGAACTGTATTAATGTTATTATGAAAATATGTACAGAAAATATTCTCTAAAATACAGTACTTAATTTCTCATAATTATTTATATAAAAATATTTACAAATGGTAAAATAATAAAAATGAGGATGTTACATCTGACATAGCAGTCCAGTCAACAATCAATTTCGGCAAAAACAAAGACATTTGGAAATTCAGAAAATTCTTCTGAATAGAACTGTATTAATTTCATTAAGAAAATATGTTCATAAAGTTCTATAAAATACATTGCATAAGTGTTCATAATGTACATATATAAATGCGTACAAATAGTAAAATGAGGATGTTACAATATCTCTTTAATTTTATTAAAAATACATATCTCCTCTCATTAATAATGGAAATTATTATAAACGTTGTGATAAAAGAAACTAATAAATGAAACTATTAACGTGATTGTTATCTTTTTAATGTGATTGGTAGTTGTCGTCGAAATATCAAAATTTCACGATATGTTTCGGAGGTGAATTAATAAAATGATTATAATTTTTTTTGTGAGATCTAAAAAGATCATTCCCTTCCAAATTGGCATAAAATGAGAGTAGACCTAAATAAATTTCAGGATATCTCGTTTAATTTTATTAAAAATACATATCTCCTCTCATTAATAATGAAAATTATTAGAAACATTGTGATACAAAACTAATAAAGGAAACTATTAATGTGATTGTTATCTTTTTAATGTGATTGTTAATTCTCGTAGAAATATGAAAATTTCACGATATAGTTGGGAGGTCAAATAATAAAATGATTATATTTTTTTTGTGAGATCTAAAAAGATCATCCCCTTCCAAATTGGAATAAAATGAGAGAAGACCTAAAAAAATTTCAGGATATCTCGTTTAATTTTATTAAAAATACATAACTCGTCTCATTAATAATGGAAATTATTATAAACGTTGTTATAAAAAAACTTATAGAGGAAACTGTTAATGTGATTGTTATCTTTTTAATGTTTTTGGTAATTGTCGCAGAAATATCAACATTTCATTATATGTTTGTGAGGTGAAATAATAAAAACAATATATTTTTTTTTGTGAGATCTAAAAAGATCATTCCCTTCCAAATTGCCATACAATGAGAGAAGACCTGAAAAAATTTCAGGATATCTCGTTTAATTTTATTAAAAATACATATCTCCTCTCATTAATAATGAAAATTATTAGAAACGTTGTGATACAAAACTAATAAAGGAAACTATTAATGTGATTGTTATCTTTTTAATGTGATTGGTAATTCTCGTACAAATATCAAAATTTCACGATATGTTTGGCAGGTGAAATAATAAAAAGATTATAATTTATTTTGGTGAGATCTAAAAAGATCACTCCCTTCCAAATTGGCATAAAATTAGAGAAGACCTAAAAAATTTTCAAGATATCCCGTTTAATTTTATTAAAAATACATATCTCCTCTCATTAATAATGGAAATTGTTATAAATGTTGTGATAAAAAAAAACTAATAAAGGAAACTATTAACGTGATTGTTATGTTTTTAATGTGATTGGTAATTATCGTAGAGATATTAAAATTTCACGATATCTTTGGGAGGTCAAATAATAAAAAGATTATAATTTTTTTTGTGAGATCTAAAAAAATCATTCCCTTCCAAATTGGCATAAAATGGGAGAAGACCTAAAAAAATTTCAGGATATCTCGTTTAATTTTATTAAAAATACATAACTGCTCTCGTTAATAATGGAAATTATTATAAACGTTGTTATAAAAAAACTTATAAAGGAAACTGTTAATTTGATTCTTATCTTTTTAATGTTTTTGGTAATTGTCGTAGAAATATCAAAATTTCACGATATGTTTGTGGGGTGAAATAATAAAAAGAATATATTTTTTTTTGTGAGATCTAAAAAGATCATTCCCTTCCAAATTACCATACAATGAGAGAAGACCTGAAAAAATTTCAGGATCTCTCGTTTAATTTTATTAAAAATACATATCTCCTCTCATTAATAATGGAAATTATTATAAAAGTTGTGATAAAAAAAACTAATAAAGGAAACTATTAATGTGATTGTTATCTTTTTAATGTGATTGGTAATTGTCGTAGAAATATCAAAATTTCAAGATATGTTTGGGAGGTGAAATAATAAAAAGATTATAATTTTTTTTTCTGATATCTAAAAAGATCATTCGCTTCCAAATTGGCATAAAATGAGAGAAGACCTAAAAAAATTTCAGGATATCTCGTTTAATTTTATTAAAAATACATATTTGCTCTCATTAATAATGGAAATTATTATAAACGTTGTTATAAAAAAACTTATAAAGGAAACTACTAATGTGATTGTTATCTTTTTAATGTTTTTGGTAATTGTCGCAGAAATATCAACATTTCACTATATGTTTGTGAGGTGAAATAATAAAAACAATATATTTTTTTTTGTGAGATCTAAAAAGATCATTCCCTTCCAAATTGCCATACAATGAGAGAAGACCTGAAAAAATTTCAGGATATCTCGTTTAATTTTATTAAAAATACATATCTCCTCTCATTAATAATGAAAATTATTAGAAACGTTGTGATAAAAGAAACTAATAAATGAAACTATTAACATGATTGTTATCTTTTTAATGTGATTGGTAGTTGTCGTCGAAATATCAAAATTTCACGATATGTTTCGGAGGTGAAATAATAAAAAGAATATATTTTTTTTTGTGAGATCTAAAAAGATCATTCCCTTCCAAATTGGCATAAAATGAGAGAAGACCTAAAAAAATTTCAGGATATCTCATTTAATTTTATTAAAAATACATATCTCCCCTCATTAAAAATGGAAATTATTATAAATGTTGTGATAAAAAAATCTAATAAAGGAAACTATTAATGTGATTGTTATCTTTTTAATGTGATTGGTAATTGTCGTAGAGATATCAAAATTTCACGATATCTTTGGGAGGTCAAATAATAAAAAGATTATAATTTTTTTTGTGAGATCTAAAATAATCATTCCCTTCCAAATTGGCATAAAATGGGAGAAGACCTAAAAAAATTTCAGGATATCTCGTTTAATTTTATTAAAAATACATAACTGCTCTCGTTAATAATGGAAATTATTATAAACGTTGTTATAAAGAAACTAATAAAGGAAATTGTTAATGTGATTCTTATCTTTTTAATGTTTTTGGTAATTGTCGCAGAAATATCAAAATTTCACGATATGTTTGTGGGGTGAAATAATAAAAAGAATTTATTTTTTTTCTGAGATCTAAAAAGATCATTCCCTTCCAAATTGCCATACAATGAGAGAAGACCTGAAAAAATTTCAGGATCTCTCGTTTAATTTTATTAAAAATACATATCTCCTCTCATTAATAATAAAAATTATTATAAAAGTTGTGATAAAAAAACTAATAAAGGAAACTATTAATGTGATTGTTATCTTTTTAATGTGATTGGTAATTGTCGTAGAAATATCAAAATTTCAAGATATGTTTGGGAGGTGAAATAATAAAAAGATTATAATTTTTTTTCTGATATCTAAAAAGATCATTCCCTTCCAAATTGGCATAAAATGAGATAAGACCTAAAAAAATTTCAGGATATCTCGTTTAATTTTATTAAAAATACATATTTGCTCTCATTAATCATGAAAATTATTATAAACGTTGTTATAAAAAAACTTATAAAGGAAACTATTAATGTGATTGTTATCTTTTTAATGTTTTTGGTAATTGTCGCAAAAATATCAAAATTTCACGATATGTTTGGGAGGTGAAATAATAAAAAGATGTAGATTTTTTTTGGTGATCTAAAAAGATCATTCCCTTCCAAATTGGCATAAAATGACAGAAGACTTAAAAAATTTCAAGATATCTCTTTAATTTTATTAAAAATACATATCTCCTCTCATTAATAATGGAAATTATTATAAACAGTGTGATAAAAGAAACTAATAAAGGAAACTATTAACGTGATTGTTATCTTTTTAATGTGATTGGTAGTTGTCGTCGAAATATCAAAATTTCACGATATGTTTCAGAGGTAAATTAATAAAATGATTACCTAAATAAATTTCAGGATATCTCGTTTAATTTTATTAAAAATACATATCTCCTCTCATTAATAATGAAAATTATTAGAAACGTTGTGATACAAAACTAATAAAGGAAACTATTAATGTGATTGTTAACTTTTTAATGTGATTGTTAATTATCATAGAAATATCAAAATTTCACGATATATTTGGGAGGTCAAATAACAAAATGATTATATTTTTGGTGAGATCTAAAAAGATCATTCCCTTCCAAATTGGAATAAAATGAGAGAAGACCTAAAAAAATTTCAGGATATCTCGTTTAATTTTATTAAAAATACATAACTCGTGTCGTTAATAATGGAAATTATTATAAATGTTGTTATAAAAAAACTTATAGAGGAAACTGTTAATGTGATTGTTATCTTTTTAATGTTTTTGGTAATTGTCGCAGAAATATCAACATTTCACTATATGTTTGTGAGGTGAAATAATAAAAAGAATATATATTTTTTTGTGAGATCTAAAAAGATCATTCCCTTCCAAATTGCCACACAATGAGAGAAGACCTGAAAAAAATTCAGGATATCTCGTTTAATTTTATTAAAAATACATATCTCCTCTCATTAATAATGAAAATTATTAGAAACATTGTGATACAAAACTAATAAAGGAAACTATTAATGTGATTGTTATCTTTTTAATGTGATTGGTAATTCTCGTAGAAATATCAAAATTTCACGATATGTTTGGGAGATCAACTAATAAAAAGATTATAATTTTTTTGTGAGATCTAAAAAGATCATCCCCTTCCAAATTGGCATAAAATGAGAGAAGACCTAAAAAAATTTCAGGATATTTCGTTTAATTTTATTAAAAATACATATTTGCTCTCATTAATAATGGAAATTATTATAAACGTTGTTATAAAAAAACTTATAAAAGAAACTATTAATGTGATTGTTATCTTTTTAATGTTTTTGGTAATTGTCGCAGAGATATCAAAATTTCACGATATGTTTGGGAGGTGAAATAATAAAAAGATTTAGATTTTTTTTGGTGATCAAAAAGATTATTCCCTTCCAAATTGGCATAAAATGACAGAAGACTTAAAAAATTTCAAGATATCTCTTTGATTTTATTAAAAATACATATCTCCTCTCATTAATAATGGAAATTATTATAAACGTTGTGATAAAAGAAACTAATAAATGAAACTATTAACGTGATTGTTATCTTTTTAATGTGATTGGTAGTTGTCGTCGAAATATCAAAATTTCACGATATGTTTCGGAGGTGAATTAATAAAATGATTATAATTTTTGTTGTGAGATCTAAAAAGATCATTTCGTTCCAAATTGGCATAAAATGAGAGTAGACCTAAATAAATTTCAGGATATCTCGTTTAATTTTATTAAAAATACATATTTGCTCTCATTAATAATGGAAATTATTATAAACGTTGTTATAAAAAAACTTATAAAGGATATCTCGTTTAATTTTATTAAAAATACATATCTCCTCTCATTAATAATGAAAATTATTAGAAACGTTGTGATACAAAACTAATAAAGGAAACTATTAATGTGATTGTTAACTTTTTAATGTGATTGTTAATTCTCGTAGAAATATCAAAATTTCACGATATATTTGGGAGGTCAAATAATAAAATGATTATATTTTTTTGTGAGATCTAAAAAGATCATCCCCTTCCAAATTGGAATAAAATGAGAGAAGACCTAAAAAAATTTCAGGATATCTCGTTTAATTTTATTAAAAATACATAACTCATCTCGTTAATAATGGAAATTATTATAAACCTTGTTTTAAAAAAACTTATAGAGGAAACTGTTAATGTGATTGTTATCTTTTTAATGTTTTTGGTAATTGTAGCAGAAATATCAACATTTCACTATATGTTTGTGAGGTGAAATAATAAAAAGAATATTTTTTTTTGTGAGATCTAAAAAGATCATTCCCTTACAAATTGCCATACAATGAGAGAAGACCTGAAAAAATTTCAGGATCTCTCGTTTAATTTTATTAAAAATACATATCTCCTCTCATTAATATTGGAAATTATTATAAACGTTGTGATAAAAAAACTAATAAAGGAAACTATTGACGTGATTGTTATCTTTTTAATGTGATTGGTAATTGTCGTAGAAATATCAAAATTTCAGGATATGTTTGGGAGGTGAAATAATAAAAAGATTATAATTTTTTTTGTGAGATCTAAAAAGATCATTCCCTTCCAAATTGGCATAAAATGAGAGAAGACCTAAAAAAATTTTAGGATATCTCGTTTAATTTTATTAAAAATACATATTTGCTCTCATTAATAATGGAAATTATTATAAACGTTGTTATAAAAAAACTTATAAAGGAAACTATTAATGTGATTGTTATCTTTTTCATGTGATTGGTAATTGTCAGAAAAATATCAAAATTTCAAGATATGTTTGGGAGGTGAAATAATAAAAAGATTATAATTTTTTTTGTGAGATCTAAAAATATCATTCCCTTCCAAATTGCCATACAATGAGAGAAGACGTGAAAAAATTTCAGGATATCTCGTTTAATTTTATAAAAAATACATATCTCCTCTTGTTAATAATGGAAATTATTATAAAAGTTGTTATAAAAAAACTTATAAAGGAAACTGTTATTGTGATTGTTATCTTTTTAATGTTTTTGGTAATTATCGCAGAAATATCAAAATTTCAAGATATGTTTGGGAGGTGAAATAATAAAAAGATTATAATTTTTTTTGTGAGATCTAAAATGATCATTCCCTTCCAAATTGTCATACAATGAGAGAAGACCTGAAAAAATTTCAGGATATCTCGATTAATTTTATTAAAAATACATATCTCCTCTCATTAAAAATGGAAATTATTATAAACGTTGTGATAAAAAAAACTACTAAAGGAAACTATTGACGTGATTGTTATCTTTTAATGTGATTGGTCATTGTCGTAGAAATATCAAATTTTCACGATATGTTTGGGAGGTGAAATAATTAAAAGGTTATAATTTTTTTTGTGAGATCTATAAAGATCATTCCCTTCCAAATTGGCATAAAATGAGAGAAGAGCTAAAAAAAATTTCACGTTATCTCGTTTAATTTTATTAAAAATACATATCTCCTCTTGTTAATAATGGAAATTATTATAAACGTTGTTATAAAAAAACTTATAGAGGAAACTATTTTTGTGATTGTTATCTTTTTAATGTTTTTTGTAAATGTCGCAGAAATATCAAAATTTCAAGATATGTGTGGGAGGTGAAATAATAAAAAGATTATAATTTTTTTTGTGAGATCTAAAATGATCATTCCCTTCCAAATTGTCATACAATGAGAGAAGACCTGAAAAAATTTCAGGATATCTCGATTAATTTTATTAAAAATACATATCTCCTCTCATTAATAATGGAAATTATTATAAACGTTGTGATAAAAAAAACTACTAAAGGAAACTATTGACGTGATTGTTATCTTTTTAATGTGATTGGTCATTGTCGTAGAAATATCAAAATTTCACGATATGTTTGGGAGGTGAAATAATTAAAAGGTTATAATTTTTTTTGTGAGATCTATAAAGATCATTCCCTTCCAAATTGGCATAAAATGAGAGAAGAGCTAAAAAAAATTTCAGGTTATCTCGTTTAATTTTTTTAAAAATACATATCTCCTCTTGTTAATAATGGAAATTATTATAAACGTTGTTATAAAAAAACTTATAGAGGAAACTATTTTTGTGATTGTTATCTTTTTAATGTTTTTTGTAAATGTCGCAGAAATATCAAAATTTCAAGATATGTTTGGGAAGTGAAATAATAAAAAGATTATAATTTTTTTTGTCAGATCTAAAATGATCATTCCCTTCCAAATTGCCATACAATGAGAGAAGTCTTGAAAAAATTTCAGGATATCTCGATTAATTTTATTAAAAATACATCTCTCCTCTCATTAATAATGGAAATTATTATAAACGTTGTGATAAAAAAAACTACTAAAGGAAACTATTGACGTGATTGTTATCTTTTTAATGTGATTGGTCATTGTCGTAGAAATATCAAAATTTCACGATATGTTTGGGAGGTGAAATAATAAAAAGATTATAATTTTTTTTTTGTGAGATCTATAAAGATCATTCCCTTCCAAATTGGCATAAAATGAGAGAAGAGCTAAAAAAAATTTCAGGATATGTCGTTCAATTTTATTAAAAATACATATCTCCTCTCATTAATAATAGAAATTATTATAAACATTGGGATAAAAAACTAAAAAAGGAAACTATTAATGTGATTATTATATTTTTAATGTGATTGCTAATTGTCGTAAAAATATCAAAATTTCAAGATATGTTTGGGAGGTGAAATAATAAAAAGATTATAATTTTTTTTGTGAGATCTAAAAAGATCATTCCCTTCCAAATTGCCATACAATGAGAGAAGACCTAAAAAAATTTCAGGATATCTCGTTTAATTTTATTAAAAATACATATCTCCTCTTGTTAATAATGGAAATTATTATAAACGTTGTTATAAAAAACTTATAAAGGAAACTGTTATTGTTATTGTTATCTTTTTAATGTTTTTGGTAATTGTTGCAGAAATATCAAAATTTCAAGATATATTTGGGAGGTGAAATAATAAAAAGATTATAATTTTTTTTGTGAGATCTAAAATGATCATTCCCTTCCAAATTGCCAAACAATGAGAGAATACCTGAAAAAATTTCAGGATATCTCAATTAATTTTATTAAAAATACATATCTCCTCTCATTAATAATGGAAATTATTATAAACGTTGTGATAAAAAAAAACTAATAAAGGAAACTATTGACGTGATTGTTATCTTTTTAATGTGATTGGTCATTGTTGTAGAAATATCAAAATTTCACGATATGTTTGGGAGGTGAAATAATAAAAAGATTATAATTTTTTTTGTGAGATCTAAAAATATCATTCCCTTCGAAATTGGCATAAAATGAGAGAAGACCTAAAACAATTTCATGATATCTCATTTTATTTTACTAAAAATACATATCTGCTCTCATTAATAATAGAAATTATTATAAATGTTGTGACAAAAAACTAATAAAGGAAACTATTAATGTGATTGTTACCGTTTTAATGTGATTGGTAATTGTCGTAGAAATATCAAAATTTCAAGATATGTTTGGGAGGTGAAATAATAAAAATATTATAATTTTTTTTGTGAGATCTATAAAGATCATTCTCTTCCAAATTGGCATAAAATGAGAGAAGACCTAAAACAATTTTAGGATATCTCGTTTAATTTTATTAAAAATACATAACTCCTCTCATTAATAATGGAAATTATTATAAAAGTTGTTATAAAAAAATTATAAAGGAAACTATTAATGTCATTGTTAACTTTTTAATGTTTTTGGTAATTGTCGCAGAAATATCAAAATTTCACGATATGTTTGTGAGGTGAAATAATAAAAAGATTTTTTTTTGGGAGATCCAAAAAGATCATTCCCTTCCAAATTGGCATAAAATGAGAGAAGACCTGAAAAAATTTCAGGATATGTCCTTTAATTTTATTAAAAATACATATTTCCTCTCATTAATAATGGAAATTATTATAAACGTTGTGATAAAAAAAAAACTAATAAAGGAAACTATTAATGTGATCGTTATCTTTTTTAATGTGATTGGTAATTGTCGTAGAAATATCAAAATTTCACGATATGTTTGGGAGGTGAAATAATAAAAAGATTATAATTTTTTTCTGTGAGATCTAAAAAGATCATTCCCTTGCAAATTGGCATAAAATGAGAGAAGAGCTAAAAAAATTTTCAGGATATCTCGTTTAATTTTATTAAAAATACATATCTCCTCTCAATAATAATAGAAATTATTATTGTAACACCCCGAAAATTAAAACCCAATAAGTATGAAAGTGAGAGATTTAATTAGAAATTTTCTTGTTGGAGAGAATTGTAACACTGTGATTTTTCGTAACGTATATTAAGTGTTTGATAAATACCATAAAAGGAAATTAAATTTAAATTTATAGTGTTATTGTGAGATTTTTGGAACATTTACGTAAGTTCCGTAAGTTGTAGAAAAAAAAAAAATAAGAGAAGAGGGGGTGTCCTTAGAGGAAGGGTGGCTGCAAATAGCAAAATTGTAAAACTTTCCCACATAAGAGACGTGAACTGCTTCTTTTCCCCGCATTCTTCATTCTTCCTCGCGAGAAACCAGCTGCGCTCTCTCCTTCTCTCTAAATATTATCTTCTCTCTAATATTTGAGCTTCCAAATCAAAGTTTTTACCGATTAATCTTGGATATATCATCGAGGGAGACTAGAGCTTCAAAACCAACCGATTGGATTTCGATTTCATCGAGGTATGTAGGGGTTTCTTTTTTTTTCCTAAGCTATTTCCTTGTTTTCTTGTTAAATATGGATTGTGGCTGTTATTGATGGTCTGTAAATAATTTTGAAAACCCGAAATAAGCTACTTGAGATTTGAGTCCTGTGACTGTGTGGATTTTTCGTCTCGGTTTTCGTGCAGGTTTTTGAGGATGTAAATACATTTTCTCATGTTTTGATGCCTCTGGATATCATGGTATTTTTTTCAGATTTTTTTGAGCAATGTAACTATTTTTACCGGAATTATTTTTAAAAACTGTTGATTCTGAGAATGGGACTGTTTTGATTTTTACAAGAATTTTGGGACATGATTTTGGAAAACTGGAACCATGAGTTCATTTTATGCATCATGAGGGTCATCTCTGAATTTTTGTAAGGTCAGAAAAGCCTGGGAAGTATTTTTAGTGATTTAATGTTGGAAAAACCGAAAAGCTGGACAGTAGAGAAATTAAATGTAGAAAATTACTTTTTGTGAGAATTTGGTCTTGAGAAAATTTAGTAATACTGTTTTTACCATGTGGAATATCCATGGATTTTCTCAGAATTTTGTAAGTACCTTTTGTAATTAATTACATTTTCTTATTGAAAACTGTGTTCTAGAGAAATAATGATTTGGAAATTCAAAAAAGGTATTTTTGGTGGATTTTTGGTACTGAGGAAATTATATGTGATGGTCCACATGTTGGAGATATTCTCTGTAAAACTTCACATAAAACGAATTTGATATGCTATTTTCTAAAAATATGGAATTGTGTTTGACAGAGTATGTCCAGCCACTGTTTTTAATTCAAAAATAATATTTGTGGGTTGAATTTTCGTGAGATAAATTTATATGATGAAATATGAATGATGTATAGTTTCTCTGTAAAATCTCATGAAATTTCAAATTGATATGATGCATCAAATAATTTTTGGTGTGTGTGTACAGCTCTATGTGTCCACATGAAATTTAATTATATTAATTGTGTATTTGGTTTTAATGCCTTTAATTGTACTTGTTAAGGAATAATTTCACCTAAAAAGGGAAGTTTCCATAGAAATATGAATGCAATGATTTGTGATGGATTGAGTTTGAGTTATTGGATTATTGGTTATTAATAATTGTTCTGTTATTAACTGTGAATTGGAGACCGGGAGGAATGTGATCCTCGGGCAAAGAGTGCTGAAAATTGTTGTGCATGTGAATTGCTTGTATCAGTGAGATCTTATATTCAGAGAGAAATATTTGGGAGAAAAATCCAAAAATTTAAAGAAGACAAAGGAGAAAAGGAGAAAAAGGAGAAAAAGGATTCAAGGTAAGGGAAGCTTCATTGTGATTTATATTTTCAGTTTAAGTGTGGTTGAGAGTTAGGGGGCTCAATCACATATAGCATGCCTGGCCCTTTTTCTATTTATGTTGAGTTGATTGGTGGTTGAATTTAAAATTGATGAAAAATGGGTATTTGATTCTCCTGGCAGTGGCTGTGTGAGTGTGTATGGACTGATTGTTTTTGTTTTTTATTCTCTAAATTACTTGGAAAGGCTCCTAAAACAAAGGAGACCATGCCCAAATTTTCTTGAAATTATTTGATAAGCTTTGCATGTGAAAATCAAACCACAAAACAAAGTGGTAGTGGCTGTTAGGTTCGTCTGGCCATTGGAGATGGCGGGTACTGAGATGCCGTATCTAAGAATGTAAGGATCATGGCATTTAATTTCATTTTAGACCATTTGGAATGTAGAAAAACATGTTGTTAGGTTTAGATTCAAGATTTGATCAAGAGCCATAAAAAGATTAAATTGATTTATATAATTGATATTAGAAGCTTGAAATAATTGTTTGGAATCATGTTTGATTGATTGGATGATGTGTTTTGATGGATTGAAATTGATTGGTTGGTTTATTGTTGGATTGAAATTACTTGATTTGGCTTGATTGTGTTGTGAATGATGTTGGAAATTGTTGAATGTTTATATTTTTGTAGGTGATTGTTTAAAATTACTTATTTAATTGTGATTATTAACATATTGCATATGCATGAGTCTTTTTGGGGGTTTTACAAAGATTCAAGTGAAAAATAATTGATGTTGGCTAACCGGGACTGCGGTAGCCATGAAAAGAAAGAAAAGAAAAGAAAAGAAAGAAAAGAAAGATTAAATGTTGACTAACCGAGACTGCGGTAGTCATGAGAAACAAGTTGATATATGAGAAATGATTTAGTTGACTAACCGGGACTGCGGTAGTCATGTGAAATGAAAATGATTGAGAAATGATTTTGTTGACTAACCGGGACTGCGGTAGTCATGTGAAAGGAATATGATTTGAGAATTGAATCTTTGGGGTGAGCAGAATAAGTTAGACAGGGCTGTATAGTCTGTGATTATATAGTCTGTGGGGTGAAGGATATTGGCAATTCCACAGAGGACCGTAATCTGGAGTGCAGATACTGTCGTGGTGGCCTTCCGGGTATCCTGACCTCCTAATTCTGTTTAGTTTATTCGCGTTTAGTAGGGGCTGATAGCTGAATTACACGAGGTAATGGTAGGCCAGTTACTTACTAAACACTCAAAGGGGAAGTCTCCATGGAGCAGGGTCAAAATGATTTTGAGTCAAAACTGCATTTGCATAAATCATACTGCAATTGTTTTAATTGTGTGACTTATGATGTTATGACTCATTGTGATTAGTGGTGATGGTGTATGTGGTTGATCTTGTTGATGATTCATGTTATAAATATGTTTATGAACTAAGTTTTGTATAACATTTTCAGTTATTATATATAGTATTTTGAAGTATACAAAATCTAGTTTTTCGTCCTTTTCCTTAATAATTGGAAATTCACTTATTTTCTTATATGTATAGTTTTGTTTGGTAAGCTTACCCTTGCAATGTTTGCACATGTGGTTCGTGCCTGTGATGATCTCGGACATCGTGTTCGGGGGAGCAGATGGTTTTTAGGTGGATCTTTCTCTTGGAGAGTTTGTGGATAGAGCATACGAGGGATTGAAGACATTATCATTTCTTTCCATTTCTTTGTTTGGTCTTATGTATAAAATGAACCAGTTAAGGGTATTATGTATTTATCATGTGAAAAGATGTATGTACACATAGTTTTATTTAGTTAAGTTTTGTATAAGAGATATTTATAAATTAAGCTTTAAATTTTATCTGTCAGTTTTGGGAATCGCGGAAAAAAAAAATTATCCAATATTTTATCAATAAACTAATTAGAGAGTTCTTAAAATTTAATGAAATAAAATCTTTAGTATAACAAATCTGTAACGAAGATGGGTCGTTACAATTATAAACATCGGGATAAAAAACTAATAATGGAAACTATTAATGTGATTGTTATATTTTTAATGTGATTGGTAATTGTCGTAAAAATATCAATATTTCAAGATATGTTTGGGAGGTGAAATAATAAAAAGATTATAATTTTTTTTGTGAGATCTAAAAAGATCATTCCCTTCCAAATTGCCATACAATGAGAGAAGACCTGAAAAAATTTCAGGATATCTCGTTTAATTTAATTAAAAATACATATCTCCTCTTGTTAATAATGGAAATTATTATAAACGTTGTTATAAAAAAACTTATAAAGGAAACTGTTATTGTGATTGTTATCTTTTTAATGTTTTTGGTAATTGTCGCAGAAATATCAAAATTTCAAGATATGTTTGGGAGGTGAAATAATAAAAAGATTTTTTTTTGGGAGATCCAAAAAGATCATTCCGTTCCAAATTGACATAAAATGAGAGAAGACCTGAAAAAATTTTAGGATCTGTCCTTTAATTTTATTAAAAATACATATTTCCTCTCATTAATAATGGAAATTATTATAAACGTTGTGATGAAAAAAAAACTAATAAAGGAAACTAGTAATGTGATTGTTATCTTTTTAATGTGATTGGTAATTGTCATAGAAATATCAAAATTTCACGATATGTTTGGGAGGTGAAATAATAAAAAGATTATAATTTTTTTGTGTGAGATCTAAAAAGATCATTCCCTTGCAAATTGGCATAAAATGAGAGAAGAGCTAAAAAAAATTTCAGGATATCTCGTTTAATTTTATTAAAAATACATATCTCCTCTCATTAACAATAGAAATTATTATAAACATTGGGATAAAAAACTAATAAAGGAAACTATTAATGTGATTGTTATGTTTTTAATGTGAATGGTAATTGTCGTAAAAATATCAAAATTTCAAGATATGTTTGGGAGGTGAAATAATAAAAAGATTATAATTTTTTTTGTGAGATCTAAAATGACCATTCCCTTCCAAATTGCCATACAATGAGAGAAGACCTGAAAAAATTTCAGGATATCTCGATTAATTTTATTAAAAATACATATCTCCTCTCATTAATAATGGAAATTATTATAAACGTTGTGATAAAAAAACTAATAAAGGAAACTATTGACGTGATTGTTATCTTTTTAATGTGATTGGTCATTGTCGTAGAAATATCAAAATTTCACGATATGTTTGGGAGGTGAAATAATAAAAAGATTATAATTTTTTTTTTGACATCTAAAAAGATCATTCCCTTCCAAATTGGCATAAAATGAGAGAAGACCTAAAACAATTTCATGATATCTCGTTTTATTTTACTAAAAATAAATATCTCCTCTCATTAATAATGAAAATTATTATAAATGTTGTGATAAAAAAAACTAATAAAGTAAACTATTGATGTGATTGTTATCTTTTTAATGTGATTGGTAATTGTCGTAGAAATATCAAAATTTCACGATATGTTTGGGAGGTGAAATAATAAAAAGATTATAATTTTTTTGTGTGAGATCTAAAAAGATCATTCCCTTGCAAATTGGCATAAAATGAGAGAAGAGCTAAAAAAATTTTCAGGATATCTCGTTTAATTTTATTAAAAATACATATCTCCTCTCAATAATAATAGAAATTATTATAAACATCGGGATAAAAAACTAATAATGGAAACTATTAATGTGATTGTTATATTTTTAATGTGATTGGTAATTGTCGTAAAAATATCAATATTTCAAGATATGTTTGGGAGGTGAAATAATAAAAAGATTATAATTTTTTTTGTGAGATCTAAAAAGATCATTCCCTTCCAAATTGCCATACAATGAGAGAAGACCTGAAAAAATTTCAGGATATCTCGTTTAATTTAATTAAAAATACATATCTCCTCTTGTTAATAATGGAAATTATTATAAACGTTGTTGTAAAAAAACTTATAAAGGAAACTGTTATTGTGATTGTTATCTTTTTAATGTTTTTGGTAATTGTCGCAGAAATATCAAAATTTCAAGATATGTTTGGGAGGTGAAATAATAAAAAGATTTTTTTTTGGGAGATCCAAAAAGATCATTCCGTTCCAAATTGGCATAAAATGAGAGAAGACCTGAAAAAATTTTAGGATCTGTCCTTTAATTTTATTAAAAATACATATTTCCTCTCATTAATAATGGAAATTATTATAAACGTTGTGATGAAAAAAAAACTAATAAAGGAAACTAGTAATGTGATTGTTATCTTTTTAATGTGATTGGTAATTGTCATAGAAATATCAAAATTTCACGATATGTTTGGGAGGTGAAATAATAAAAAGATTATAATTTTTTTGTGTGAGATCTAAAAACATCATTCCCTTGCAAATTGGCATAAAATGAGAGAAGAGCTAAAAAAAATTTCAGGATATCTCGTTTAATTTTATTAAAAATACATATCTCCTCTCATTAACAATAGAAATTATTATAAACATTGGGATAAAAAACTAATAAAGGAAACTATTAATGTGATTGTTATGTTTTTAATGTGAATGGTAATTGTCGTAAAAATATCAAAATTTCAAGATATGTTTGGGAGGTGAAATAATAAAAAGATTATAATTTTTTTTGTGAGATCTAAAATGACCATTCCCTTCCAAATTGCCATACAATGAGAGAAGACCTGAAAAAATTTCAGGATATCTCGATTAATTTTATTAAAAATACATATCTCCTCTCATTAATAATGGAAATTATTATAAACGTTGTGATAAAAAAACTAATAAAGGAAACTATTGACGTGATTGTTATCTTTTTAATGTGATTGGTCATTGTCGTAGAAATATCAAAATTTCACGATATGTTTGGGAGGTGAAATAATAAAAAGATTATAATTTTTTTTTTTGACATCTAAAAAGATCATTCCCTTCCAAATTGGCATAAAATGAGAGAAGACCTAAAACAATTTCATGATATCTCGTTTTATTTTACTAAAAATAAATATCTCCTCTCATTAATAATGGAAATTATTATAAATGTTGTGATAAAAAAACTAATAAAGTAAACTATTGATGTGATTGTTATCTTTTTAATGTGATTGGTAATTGTCGTAGAAATATCAAAATTTCACAATATATTTGGGAGGTGAAATAATAAAAAGATCATAATTTTTTTTTGTGAGATCTAAAAAGATCATTCCCTTACAAATTGGCATAAAATGAGAGAAGACCTGAAAAAATTTCAGGATATCTCGTTTAATTTTATTAAAAACACATATCTCCTGTCATCAATAATGAAAATTATTATGAATGTTGTGATAAAAAACTAATAAAGGAAACTATTAATGTGATTGTTATCTTTTTAATGTGATTGGTAACTGTCGTAGCACTATCAAAATTTCACAATATGTTTGGGAGGCGAAATAATAAAAAGATAATAATTTTTTTTGTGAGATCTAAAAAGATCATTCTCTTCCAAATTTGCATAAAATGAGAGAAGACCTAAAAAAATTTCAGGATATCTCGTTTAATTTTATTAAAAATACATGTCTCCTCTCATTAATAATGGAAATAATTATGAATGTTGTGATAAAAAACTAATAAAGGAAACTATTAATGTGATTGTTATGTTTTTAATGTTTTTGGTAATTGTCACATAAATATCAAAATATCACGATATGTTTGGGAGGTGAAATAATAAAAAGATTATAATTTTTTTTTGTGAGATCTAAAAATATCATTCCCTTCCAAATTGGCATAAAATGAGAGAAGACCTAAAAAAATTTCAGGATATCTCGTTTAATTTTATTAACAATACATATCTCCTCTCATTAATAATGGAAATTATTAGAATGTTGTGATAAAAAACTAATAAAGGAAACTATTAATGTGATTGTTATCTTTTTAATGTGATTGGTAATTGTCGTAGAAATATCAAAATTTCACGATATGTTTAGGAGGTGTAATAATAAAAAGATTATAATTTTTTTTCTGAGATCTAAAAAGATCATTCCCTTCCAAATTGGCAAACAGTGAGAGAAGACCTAAAAAAATTTCAAGATATCTCATTTAATTTTATTAAAAATACTTATCTCCTCTCATTAACAATGGAAATTATTATAAATTTTGTGATAAAAAACAAATAAAGGAAACTCTTCACGTGATTGTTATATTTTTAATGTGATTGTTAATTGTCGTAGAAATATCAAAATTTCACGATATGTTTGGGAGGTCAAATAATAAAAAGATTATAATTTTTTTTGTGAAATCTAAAAAGATCATTCCCTTCCAAATTGGCATAAAATGAGAGAAGACCTAAAAAAATATCAGGATATCTCGTTTAATTTTAATAAAAATACATATCTCCTCTCATTAATAATGGAAATTATTATAAACGTTGTGATAAAAAAAATAATAAAGGAAACTATTAATGTGATTGTTATCTTTTTATTGTGATTGGTAACTGTCGTAGTAATATTAAAATTTCACAATATGTTTGGGAGGTGAAATAATAAAAAGATTATATTTTTTTGTGAGATCTAAAAAGATCATTCCCTTCCAAATTGGCATAAAAAGATAGAAGACCTAAAAAAATTTCAGGATATCTCGTTTAATTTTATTAAAAATGCATATCTTCTCTCATTAATAATGGAAATTATTACAACGTTGTGATAAAAAAACTAATAAAGGAAACTATTAATGTGATTGTTATCTTTTTAATGTGATTGGTAATTGTCGTAGAACTATCAAAATTTCACAATATATTTGGGAGATGAAATAATAAAAAGATCATTTTTTTTTGTGAGATCTAAAAAGATCATTCCCTTACAAATTGGGATAAAATGAGAGAAGACAAAAAAAAAATTCAGGATATCTCGTTTAATTTTATTAAAAATACATATCTCCTCTCATTAATAATGGAAATTATTATGAATGTTGTGATAAAAAACTAATAAAGGAAACTATTAATGTGATTTTTATCTTTTTAATGTGATTGGTAACTGTTGTAGCACTATCAAAATTTCACAATATGTTTGGGAGGTGAAATAATAAAAAGATCATAATTTTTTTTGTGAGATCTAAAAAGATCATTCCCTTCCAAATTGGCATAAAATGAGAGAAGACCTAAACAAATATCAGGATATCTCGTTTAATTTTAATAAAAATACATATCTCCTCTCACTAATAATGGAAATTATTATAAACATTGTGATAAAAAAAAATAATAAAGGAAACTATTAATGTGATTGTTATCTTTTTAATGTGATTGGTAACTGGCGTAGAAATATCAAAATTTCACAATATGTTTGGGAGGTGAAATAATAAAAAGATTATAATTTTTTTTCTGAGATCTAAACAGATCATTCCCACCCAAATTGGCAAACAGTGAGAGAAGACCTAAAAAAATTTCAGGATATCTCATTTAATTTTATTAAAAATACACATCTCCTCTCATTAACAATGGAAATTATTATAAATTTTGTGATAAAAAACAAATAAAGGAAACTATTAATGTGATTGTTATATTTTTAATGTGATTGGTAATTATCGTAGAAATATCAAAATTTCACGATATGTTTGGGAGGTCAAATAATAAAAAGATTATAATTTTTTTTTGTGAAATCTAAAAAGATCATTCCCTTCCAAATTAGCATAAAATGAGAGAACACCTAAAAAAATATCAGGATATCTCGTTTAATTTTAATAAAAATACATATCTCCTCTCATTAATAATGGAAATTATTATAAACGTTGTGATAAAAAAAATAATAAAGGAAACTATTAATGTGATTGTTATCTTTTTAATGTGATTGGTAACTGTCGTAGAAATATCAAAATTTCACAATATGTTTGGGAGGTGAAATAATAAAAAGATTATAATTTTTTTTCTGAGATCTAAAAAGATCATTCCCTCCCAAATTGGCAAACAGGGAGAGAAGACCTAAAAAAATTTCAGGATATCTCATTTAATTTTATTAAAAATACACATCTCCTCTAATTAACAATGGAAATTATTATAAATTTTGTGATAAAAAAACAAATAAAGGAAACTATTAACGTGATTGTTATATTTTTAATGTGATTGGTAATTATCGTAGAAATATCAAAATTTCACGATATGTTTGGGAGGTCAAATAATAAAAAGATTATAATTTTTTTTTGTGAAATCTAAAAAGATCATTCCCTTCCAAATCGGCATAAAATGAGAGAACACCTAAAAAAATATCAGGATATCTCGTTTAATTTTAATAAAAATACATATCTCCTCTCACTAATAATGGAAATTATTATAAACGTTGTGATAAAAAAAAATAATAAAGGAAACTATTAATGTGATTGTTATCTTTTTAATGTGATTGGTAACTGGCGTAGAAATATCAAAATTTCACAATATGTTTGGGAGGTGAAATAATAAAAAGATTATAATTTTTTTTCTGAGATCTAAACAGATCATTCCCACCCAAATTGGCAAACAGTGAGAGAAGACCTAAAAAAATTTCAGGATATCTCATTTAATTTTATTAAAAATACACATCTCCTCTCATTAACAATGGAAATTATTATAAATTTTGTGATAAAAAACAAATAAAGGAAACTATTAATGTGATTGTTATATTTTTAATGTGATTGGTAATTATCGTAGAAATATCAAAATTTCACGATATGTTTGGGAGGTCAAATAATAAAAAGATTATAATTTTTTTTTGTGAAATCTAAAAAGATCATTCCCTTCCAAATTAGCATAAAATGAGAGAACACCTAAAAAAATATCAGGATATCTCGTTTAATTTTAATAAAAATACATATCTCCTCTCATTAATAATGGAAATTATTATAAACGTTGTGATAAAAAAAATAATAAAGGAAACTATTAATGTGATTGTTATCTTTTTAATGTGATTGGTAACTGTCGTAGAAATATCAAAATTTCACAATATGTTTGGGAGGTGAAATAATAAAAAGATTATAATTTTTTTTCTGAGATCTAAAAAGATCATTCCCTCCCAAATTGGCAAACAGGGAGAGAAGACCTAAAAAAATTTCAGGATATCTCATTTAATTTTATTAAAAATACACATCTCCTCTAATTAACAATGGAAATTATTATAAATTTTGTGATAAAAAAACAAATAAAGGAAACTATTAACGTGATTGTTATATTTTTAATGTGATTGGTAATTATCGTAGAAATATCAAAATTTCACGATATGTTTGGGAGGTCAAATAATAAAAAGATTATAATTTTTTTTTGTGAAATCTAAAAAGATCATTCCCTTCCAAATCGGCATAAAATGAGAGAACACCTAAAAAAATATCAGGATATCTCGTTTAATTTTAATAAAAATACATATCTCCTCTCATTAATAATGGAAATTATTATAAACGTTGTGATAAAAAAAATAATAAAGGAAACTATTAATGTGATTGGTAACTGTCGTAGAAATATCAAAATTTCACAATGTGTTTGGGACGTGAAATAATAAAAAGATTTTTTTTTTGTGAGTTCTAAAAAGATCATTCCCTTCCAAATTGGCATAAAATGAGAGAAGACCTAAAAAAATTTCAGGATATCTCGTTTAATTTTATTGAAAATGCATATCTTCTCTTATTAATAACGGAAATTATTACAACGTTGTGATAACAAACTAATAAAGGAAACTATTAATGTGATTGTTATCTTTTTAATGTGATTGGTAATTGTCGTAGAACTATCAAAATTTCACAATATATTTAGGAGGTGAAATAATAAAAAGATAATAATTTTTTTTTTTGTGAGATCTAAAAAGATCATTCCCTTACAAATTGGCATAAAATGAGAGAAGACCTAAAAAAATTTCAGGATATCTCGTTTAATTTTATTAAAAATACATATCTCCTCTCATTAATAATGGAAATTATTATGAATGTTGTGATAAAAAACTAATAAAGGAAACTATTAATGTGATTGTTATCTTTTTAATGTGATTGGTAACTGTCGTAGCACTATCAAAATTTCACAATATGTTTGGGAGGTGAAATAATAAAAAGATTATAATTTTTTTTTGAGATCTAAAAAGATCATTCCCTTCCAAATTGGCATAAAATGAGAGAAGACTTAAAAACATTTCAGGATATCTCGTTTAATTTGATTAAAAATACATATCTCCTCTCATTAATAATGGAAATTATTAGAACGTTGTGATAAAAAACTAATAAAGGAAACTATTAATGTGATTGTTATCTTTTTAATGTGATTGATAATTGTCGTAGAAATATCAAAATTTCACGATATGTTTAGGAGGTGAAATAATAAAAAGATTATAATTTTTTTTCTGAGATCTAAAAAGATCATTCCCTTCCAAATTGGCAAACAGTGAGAGAAGACCTAAAAAAATTTCAGGATATCTCGTTTAATTTTATTAAAAATACATATGTCCTCTTGTTAATAATGGAAATTATTATAAACGTTGTTATAAAAAAACTTATAAAGGAAACTGTTAATGTGATTGTTATCTTTTTAATGTTTTTGGTAATTGTCGTAGAAATATCAAAATTTCAAGATATGTTCGGGAGGTGAAATAATAAAAAGATTATAATTTTTTTTGTGAGATCTAAAAAGATCATTCCCTTCCAAATTGGCAAACAGTGAGAGAAGACCTAACAAAATTTCAGGATATCTCGTTTAATTTTATTAAAAATACATATCTCCTCTTGTTAATAATGGAAATTATTATAAACATTGTGATAAAAAACTAATATAGGAAACTTTTAATGTGATTGTTATCTTTTTAATGTGATTGGTAATTGTCGTAGAAGTATCAAATTTTCACGATATGTTTGGGAGGTGAAATAATAAAAAGATTATAATTTTTTTTGTGAGATCTAAAAAGATCATTCCCTTCCAAATTGGCATAAAATGAGAAAAGACCGAAAAAAATTTCAGGATATCTCGTTTAATTTTATTAAAAGTACATATCTTATCTCATTAATAATGATATTATTATAAACGTTGTGATAAAAAAAATTAATAAAGGAAACTATTAATGTGATTGTTATCTTTTTAATTTTTACTGTGATTGGTAATTGTCGTAGAAATATCAAAATTTCATGATATGTTTGGGAGGTGAAATAATAAAAAGATTATAATTTTTTTTTGTGAGATCTAAAAAGATCATTCCCTTCCAAATTGGCATAAAATGAGAGAACACCTTATCTCGTTTAAGTTTATTAAAAATACATATCTCCTCTCGTTAATAATGGAAATTATTATAAACGCTGTGATAAAAAACTAATAAAGGAAACTATTAATGTGATTGTTATCTTTTTAATGTGATTGGTAATTGTTGTAGAAATATCAAAATTTCACAATATGTTTTGGAGGTGAAATAATAAAAAGATTATAATTTTTTTTTGTGAGATCTAAAGAGATCATTCCCTTCCAAATTGGCATAAGCCACCCTTTGCTCAGATGAGCAAGGTACTCCCTCAAGGATCCTCTCTATCTCCCTCAACCATAGTCTTGCCTCTGCGGAACTATAGCATGTAAAGGATGGTGGTCTCCTACTTTGGAATTATGCAAATCCCGTACTTTGGTTTCCTACAGTTGGCCCACTATGGGTACTCTCTGCTTTCCCAAAGGTTTCCAATCTAAGGTTTGCTTGGTTTCGTGGGACCGATCCTAAGGGATTCCAGGATGACTGTCCTAGGCCTCGATTTCTACCTGCCATAATTCTTACTTGCAGTGCACAAAGTATTGAGGTGATCAATCTCAATATCCTATGTCAAAGGAAATAAGGCCTTATGGTAAGGTAAAGAACCAAAACAATCAAACTAATCTGACTATACTGTCACAACTATTACCTCATCATGCATGTTACTTAGGCACTTAGAGTTGGTCTCCTATGCCAAATCTAAGGCCACTAGTGCACTAAGGCACCTAGACATCATTCTTTTCTTCTTGACCACTCACTAAGTCTCACTTTGCTATAGCATCGGATGGGAATGTGCATAATCTTTCCTTCCTCTGACTTGCCCAACTTGGGCTTACATCGCCTCTCTCTGTGAGGCATAACATCTTGCATACCTCTCTCGATAGCTTACATTAACTTTCTATGGGTATAACCCCTCTCTTACCTCAAAGGTAGTATATGTAACATCCTCATTTTACTATTTGTACGCATTTATATATGTACATTATGAACACTTAGCACTGTATTTTATAGAAACTTTATGAACATATTTTCTTAATGAAATTAATACAGTTCTACTCAGAAGAATTTTCTGAATTTGCAAATGTCTTTGTTTTTGCTGAAATTGATAGTTTACTGGACTGCTATGTCAGACAGCTGTCCAGGATAAAATTTCAAGTATAGAATTTTGAACTCATTTATAACTTAAAAGAAAGGTAATAGAATATAGATTAAAAATATATACAGATAAAGAATTAAAATGCTTATTCGGAATTGTTAGGATTTTCTGAAAGTTAGAACTTTGAGGAATTATTACGGTAAAATTCTAAGACAGAAAATTTAGAGAAAATTCATAGGATATCTATAGAATTATCTAATAATTGTAATATACTTAAAATAATTATTAAAAATGTTTAACCAAGAAAAATTTAATTTAGAACCTTAACCAATCAAAAAGTGACAACTTAGGCTTTTCTAAGATCACTAAATTAAGCTAATTAGGCTTGGATTAAGAGATAAGTAAGACACTACCCCAAGGTTTTTGATAGTGAGGAATCCAATGGTGGTGTTATTTTCTTCAAATTCTAATTACATTGTAAGATAATTAACAGCCCTAAAAATATTCTAGAAATTTCTACAAACTTCTTGAAAATGTTGACTTTTGGGGTAGGCAATTGACCAAGTCACACAAGGAACTACTTGGCTGTCCAAGTGACTTTGGTGACTTATTTTCCTTGGCCAATGAAGGCTGCTGGACGTGCAGGAGCAGCTGGATGTGAGGGAATTATCCAATTTGGTTAATAGCTTGCTTAAAGGAGTATTAAAACATAAAATAAAGTAAAAGTCACCAAAAGCTAGCCTTTGCCTTAAAACAGAACCGTGACATTCTTAGAACCCAGCAGCTGCAGTTCCTATTTTAATTTCATCTTAACTTCATCATCTCATCCCAAATTAAGAAACCCAACCATCCAAACTTCCTAAACCCTAAGTTAATCGGCAAAAAGGGCAAGAAATTGGAGAAAATCTCAAAAATTCCTACAAGACCAAGGAGTGAGGGAGAAAGGAATTCAAGGCTTTTTCTTCAATTAAAGAGTCTAAGGTAAGGATCTAGGCATTTAATTTCAATTAGAACCCTTGGAATTAGAAGAAAACATGTTGTAGGCTTAGATTAAAATTTTGACCTAGAATCATGAAAACTTGAAATTGATTTAGGGGTTTTGTGTTTTTGATGCTTGTGATTGTAATTCATGGATTGGAATGATGTTTGATTGAATTTTTAAGGTGTTGTAATGGTTGAAAATTGGTTTGTTGAATTTTGATTGAAATTGTGATTTGATTGAATTTTGGTTGGAATTGGAGTTTGTAGCTT
The DNA here is from genome assembly GCA_026413185.1 of Pueraria montana var. lobata. NCBI lineage: Eukaryota > Viridiplantae > Streptophyta > Magnoliopsida > Fabales > Fabaceae > Pueraria > Pueraria montana. The sequence goes on from CM048648.1 coordinate 76,953,498, forward strand.
TGGAAGAATTGTTGAGAATGGCTTGTAGACCATTCGGCCAGCCCTAAATGCAAGGGATATTATGTGGAAATTTTTATAAAACCAAGGGCAAAATGGTCATTTTACATGTAGGGACACATTGGGTATTTTGGAAAAAGATTGAGGGCATTTTTGGAAATTATTAAAAATACTAATGTTATAATGTAAATTGCTTAAATCTTTGTATCCTTGTATGTTAATGTGTACAAATTATTTATTTGATTGTGATCATGAAAAAAATTCATTAGCATGAGTCTTTTTGGGGGATTTATAAAAGTATCAAATGAGAAAGAATTATGTTGACTAACCAGGACTGTGGTAGTCATGAGAATTGAGTTGATCTATGAGAAATGACTTTTGTTGACTAACCGGGACTGCGGTAGTCATGTGAAATGAAACTGATTGAGAAATGAATTGTTGACTAACCGGGACTGCGGTAGTCATGTGAAATGAAAATGATTGAGAAATGATTTTTGGGGTGAGTAGAATTTGTTAAACAGGACCGTATAATCTGTGATTATATAGTCTGTGGGGATAAGGATATTGGCAATTCCATATGTGGCTGTAATCTGGACAGAGATGCGGTCGTGGTGGCCTTCCTGGGTATCCTGACCTCCTAATTCTGTTTAGTTTATTCGCGTTTAGTAGGGGCTGATGGCTGAATTGCTGTACGTAATGGTAGGCCAGTTACTTACTAAACACTCAAAGGGGAAGTCTCCATGGAGCAGGGTCAAAAATGAATTTGAGTCAAAAATTGCATTTGCATAAATCATACTGCATTTAATTATGTGTGTAATTAATTAAATTGTTATGATGTGTAATTGTTTGAAATTGTTTTATTCTATGAGAAATTAAATGCCTGATCCGGTAATGCTGTCCCCAGATACTAGGGGAGTGTGATTGCAGGTATAAAGAAGATTAATTAGAAGTCACAGATGCAGACATGTTCCAGAGCTATAGGAATGTGGGTTTTTGGTTTTAGATACTTTTGTATTAATTAGAAATAATTTTGTAATAGTATTTTCTGTAAATTTTAATAATGTAAATTATAAAGGCAAACTTTGAACTTTAATGGATTGGATTTATTTTCCTTGGAAACTATATTTTTTTTTATATATTAGATGTAAAATTAATTAATTAGAAGGGGGTTACATTAGTGGTATCAGAGCTCTGGTTATGCATCTCTAGGATTTGTGAGTAATTGGTCTGTTATGTATTTTGCTGTGTTACTTTGATTGAAACTGGTTGTTTATGTGAATTGTTTGTTTTGATTGAAATTGGTTGTTTTCTATGAATTGGTTGCTTAATTGTTTGTTAGGAATGTTATAGGAACAAGGGTAGTAACTGGATCAAAGATTCTTTTTCTTTTAGACAGGTAGAGATGTCAGGAAGAGGAAGAGGAAGAGGACGACCAGCTGCAAATCCCACAGTTGGAAATGATAATATAGCTGAGATGGCCAGAGCCATGAGGGATATGGCTAATGCAGTAACTCAGCAGACTGAGATGTTGGCTAATCAGACACTAGCTCAGCATCCACCTCCACTTGTTGACAGGACCACTTTAACAGATTTTAAGAGGCATGATCCACCTTACTTTAAGGGAGAGTATGATCCAGAGAAAGCTGAAGAGTGGATTCTGAATCTGGAGGATATTTTTGTGGCTATGGAGTGTCCTGATGAGAGGAGGGTGACACATGCAGCCTTTCAGTTACTGAGTGATGCTAGGTTGTGGTGGAAAGCTACCCAAAGGATGTGGGAGAACAGGGGAGAAGTGATCACCTGGGATATCTTCAAGACCTTGTTCCTTGATAAATATTTTCCAGAGACTGTGAGACAGGCCAAAGAGGAAGAGTTTATCAGTTTGACTCAGGGAAGTATGAGTATTCTTGAATATACTTCTAAATTTGAATCTTTGGCCAAATATTCTAAATACTTACAGATCACTGGAAATGAGGAATGGAAGTGCAGGAGGTATGAGAAAGGCTTAAGATATGAGATTAAGGAAGCCATAGTTCCATTGAGGATTTCTGAGTTCCCTGAATTAATGGATCAGTGCAAAGTAATTGAAGATATGAAAAGGGAGCAAAGATCCAAAATGGCGGGATATGCAAGTAGGAGTAATTTTGGAAGAGGAGGTCCTATGCTAAAAGGAAGAAGTATTCAGCCACAGAAACCATATAGTAGACCCCCACAGTGGCGTCCTGGAGGAGCAGGAGGTACAGGTGGGTTTAGACCTATGGGAGGAGTAAGTGGAGCTGGGAATTCTCAAAAACCCCAATTAGCAGTCAGGTGTTGGAAATGTGGAAGGGGACACTTGACCAAGGATTGCACTATATCTGGTCCAGTCTGTTTTATTTGTGGGAAATTAGGTCATATGGCTAGGGAATGCTCTACACCTAGGAGGGATCAGACTGGGAGAACTGTACAGACTCAGAGACCTACAGCTAGTGGAAGAGTATTTACTTTGAGTGGTACTGAGGCCTCACGGTCTGCAGATCTGATTCAGGACAAGGGTCAAATGAAAGGTAAGTCCTTGACTGTGTTATTTGATTCAGGTGCTACCCATTCATTTATATCTGATGACTGTGTTGAGAATCTGAGCTTGGTTGTGTCACCATTACCCTATACTTTGCTTGTTTCTGTGCCTACATCTAAACCAATCCTAACCTCTCAAATATGTTTGAATTGTATGATAACCATCAGAGATAGACCATTTGTTGTGAATTTGATTTGTTTGCCTTTGACTAGTCTTGATGTGATATTAGGAATGGATTGGTTAGCAGCCAACCATATTCTAATAGACTGTGCCTCTAAATCTGTGATTTTCCCTGAACTTGATGTTTCTAGACTTAAACCTGTCCAACCCAAAGAAATATCATTTAAAAGAGAAATTCAAAAATACATGTTATCATCTCTTAGAACTAAAGAAGATAAAATTGAAATTGACTCTGTGCTAGTTGTAAATGAGTATCCTGAAGTTTTTCCTGATGATGTTCCTGGTTTACCTCCTGAGAGAGAGATAGAATTTAGCATTGACTTGATGCCTGGTACTAGACCAATCTCTATGCAACCCTATAGAATGGCACCATTGGAATTAACTGAATTAAAGAAACAATTGGAAGAGTTGCTAGAAAAACAATTTATAAGACCTAGTGTGTCACCATGGGGAGCCCCAGTGTTATTAGTTAAAAAGAAAGATGGGGGATCTAGGTTATGTATAGATTATAGACAATTAAATAAAATAACTATAAAGAATAAATATCCTTTACCTAGAATAGATGATTTAATGGATCAACTTAAGGGAGCAACAATTTTTTCTAAAATAGACTTAAGGTCTGGGTACCATCAAATTAGAGTTAAAAAGGAAGACATACCCAAGACTGCCTTTCGGACTAGATATGGACATTATGAATATCAAGTGATGCCATTTGGAGTAACTAATGCACCAGCCGTGTTTATGGATTATATGAATAGGGTGTTTAGACAATATTTAGATAATTTTGTAGTAGTATTTATAGATGACATATTAATATATTCTAAAAATAAAGAAGAACATGAAAATCATCTCAGAATAATATTAGAAACTTTAAAAGATAGAAAATTATTTGCAAAGATATCTAAATGTGAATTTTGGTTAGAGGAAGTAAAATTTTTGGGGCATGTAATTTCTAAAGAGGGAATAAGTGTAGATCCTTCTAAGGTAGAAGCGGTTTTGGAATGGGAGAGACCTAAAACAGTAACTGAGATTAGGAGTTTCTTAGGATTAGCTGGGTATTATAGAAGATTTATTGAAGGGTTTTCTAAGATAGCTGGACCATTAACTGAATTAACTAGGAAAAACCAACCTTTTGTGTGGAGTGAAAGTTGTGAGAAAAGTTTTCAAGAGTTGAAAGATAAATTGACTACCTCACCAGTTTTAATTTTACCTGACCCAAATGAACCCTATGATGTATATTGTGATGCTTCTTATCAAGGGTTAGGATGTGTGTTAATGCAGAATAGGAAAGTTGTAGCATATGTGTCTAGGCAATTGAGACCACATGAGAGAAATTATCCTACACATGATTTAGAATTAGCTGCCATAGTTTTTGCTTTGAAAATTTGGAGACATTATTTGTATGGGTCTAAATTTAATGTGTATAGTGACCATAAGAGTTTAAAATATTTGTTTGATCAAAAGGAACTTAACATGAGACAAAGAAGATGGATGGAGTTTATTAAAGACTATGATTTTCAATTAATGTATCATCCAGGAAAAGCTAATGTAGTAGCAGATGCCTTAAGTAGGAAAATTGTACATGTGTCAACTATGATGATTAAAGAATTAGAATTAATAGAACAATTTAGAGATTTGAACTTGTGTACAGTTAGAGAAAAAGATAAAATTCAATTAGGAAGGATTACTATTGCTAATGATTTTTTGGAAGATATTAGGAAGAAACAAGATGTAGATACATTCATTCAAGAAAAGAAAGCTTTAATAGGAACAGATAAAGTAAAAGAATTTAATTTAGGAACAGATGGAATTATTAGATTTAAAAATAGAATTTGTGTACCTAATAATCAAGAGTTAAAAGAATTAATTTTGGAAGAAGGACACAAAAGTAAATTAAGTATTCACCCTGGAACAACAAAAATGTACAAAGATTTAAAAGAGATGTTTTGGTGGCCTAGGATGAAGAAAGATGTGGCGGAATATGTAGCTAGATGTTTAACATGTCAAAAAGCAAAGATTGAACATCAGAAACCCTCTGGCATGTTACAACCTTTAGAAATACCTGTGTGGAAATGGGATAGTATATCAATGGATTTTGTAGTAGGATTACCTAGAACTAATAAAAATTGTGATTCTATTTGGGTAATTGTAGATAGATTAACTAAATCAGCACATTTTCTTCCAATAAATATTAGGTATTCTTTAGAAAGATTGGCTCAATTGTATATAAAAGAGATAGTTAAATTACATGGGGTACCTACTAGTATAGTATCAGATAGAGATCCTAGATTTGTTTCTAAATTTTGGAGAGAATTTCAGAAAGCCTTAGGAAGTAGATTACATCTTAGTTCAGCATACCACCCTCAGACAGATGGCCAAACAGAAAGAACCATTCAATCATTAGAAGATCTTTTGAGAGCTTGTACATTAGAAGAGAAAGGGAATTGGGAAGATATATTACCTGTAACATCCCTAATTTACGGACCTTAGAAATAAATAATAAAGAGACATCTTTTATGGAATAGTTTTGTATTTAATGGTTTAAGGATACCCTTAAGCATTATTAAAAATAGTTACCTTATAATAAGATACAATAGAAATAAGATAATAGGACCCAGATGGGGAGCCAAGGCCCAAGATGGGTCAAGAACCACACAACTGCACACACACCCCACGTTTTAAATAGAAAGGGAGAGAGAGAGTTAGAGAGAGAAAGAAAAAGAAAGAAGAAGAGTTAGAGAGAAGGAGGAGAAGAAGAGGAAGAAGAGGAAGGAGGAGATGGAGCAGAGATCTGAAGACCCAGTGCCGGGAACTCATCTCTACGTGTCCCGGAAGGTGAGTGATTCCTCCCCTTGTCTTCTTCATCCTTCCATGGTTCTAGTTCTCTTGTTTATCCCTTTTTCCCCTTTTGAATCCTTAGGTTTGGAGAATTGGGATTTTGATGATTATGCATGTTTAAGGATGTTTTTGAGTAAATCAATCGGTTAGAAATGTAATAGAAGTGTTTAAGATTTGATTTTATAAGGTTGGGATGATTGGGTATGCCTTTGATAGCCATAGAACTTGCATTTTCGTAAACCCATGTTCGTCCCGGCCCAGCCGGAATTTGGTTCAGCTGGGCCGGAATGCGTTAGAAGGGAGAAAATAAGCTTCAGGGGAGTTTCAGCCCAGCCGAAACATGGTGCAGCTGGGCTGAAATTGGGCAGAGGAGAAATTAGCTCCAGTGGAGTTTCAGCCCAGCCGAAACTTGGTGCAGCTGGGCCGAAACGTGACAGAGGAACAATGAACAAATTTAAGGGATCTCCGGCTGGGCCGCGATTGTGGCCGGCTGGGCTAGAATTTGATATTTGTTTAAATTCTTTTAAAATATTTCCCTTTTTGAGTATTTAAATGATTTTAAATGTTTATTCAAATGATGATATGTTTATCTTTTTCTCTACATGAGTCACTTAGACTTGTGTTTGCTTATGAAAATATAGTGATGTGATATTAAAGAAATTATGTTGTTTTGAGGTGTTTAGATTATTGTATGGTAGTTGTATTTGTGATGTTATGCTTGCACCCTTATTGCAATCATGTGGTTGTTGCATATGCTTGTGATTGTATGTTACGATAAACCCTCCTTAATAAAAGATACATAAAACACTTAAGACTATACCTAAGCCTCTTAGAAAAAAGGTGGGGAGTTACCCCTAAGTTTCAGAAAAAGCTTTTAAGCAAGGTTTATAGTTTCAAGAAAGGTTTTTAGAAAAAGATATCGCCTCAGTGACATAAGGTGGAACCTTCCCCGGTACCAGTCACGTCCGAGAGCCGCACGCTCGGCGTACAACGGTGTGCAAAGGGCTAAGGATCCTATATGTCACCAAGGAGTGATGAGTTTCAGAATGGTTATGAAAAGGATTATTTATGAAAAGGTTTTATGAAAGAGTTTTTAAAGGAAAGTTATGATCCCAATAAAGGGAATAAGTTATGTTTTAAGGCTAAGAGGCCCCCAGGGGTGGGAGATGGGGACCATCACCCTGACACCCATGGGGAAAACAACCTTCTTCATAGGGAGAAGGGGTTCTTCATAGAGAAGAACAAGTTAGAAAGGAGACTCCTCCTTGTAACGGAGATGTAGTCAACCCACTTGGACCGGTGGGGATTAATTAAAGGTTGTTTCAAGAGGGACGCTTCTTGTTGGCTAGAGCTCAGCCAAATTAATAAAATAGGCGGTGAAAGTGAAATTTAAATAAAGAGATAATGCAAACCACACAGTTGTAGAAACAAACTAGGATATATTGTTTTGCTTGATGTATGTATGTTCTATGTTAGAACATGAGAGGAGTCATGAGCCTAGTTGTAGGTGAGTGATGTAAGATAAGTCTAGACATTAGATGAGGACGTGTGTAATTGTATACTACCTTTGAGGTAAGAGAGGGGTTATACCCATAGAAAGTTAATGTAAGCTACCGAGAGAGGTATGCAAGATGTTATGCCTCACAGAGAGAGGCAATGTAAGCCCAAGTTGGGCAGGTCAGAGGAAGGAAAGATTATGCACGTTCCCATCCGATGTTATAGCAAAGTGAGACCCTAGTGAGTGGTCAAGAGTAACAGAAAAATGTTTAGGTGCCTTAGTGCACTAGTGGCCATAGATTTGGCATAGAAGGCCAACTCTATGTGCCTCAGCAAGGGTCAATGTATGATCCTAAGAAATAGTAACGTAGAGGTGATGAGGTTATAATTGTGAGTGTGAGTATCTATAAAAGAAAAGAGAAGCCATGAGAGTTAAGAAAAGGATCTCTAGAATAGAGAGTCAGCCTAGAGTCCTTGGAACACTCACTGAGACATTATGTCTCATCCCGTTTAGTTTCCATGTTTTTACAGGTTAGCAGGTGGACACCTTGTGGGAAGAGCTTGGAGCATGGAGCTGCTTTCCCGGAGGAAGATGTTGTTAGTATAGTTTTTGTATAATTCCCAATGGATGGGAATTTAGTTTATGTTTTATGTATATTGCTTATGTCTTGTACGGCACATAAGTGCCAAGAGCTTTGTACTAGATTTATTTCATGTAATATAAGTTTAAGTTTTAATTTCCGCATAGTTAACTCTGATATTCTTATATGCTAATCTCTATTAATTTAGCAATATAAGGAGAAAAAGGTAATATCCTCTAGGGTGTTACATTACCTCTAGTAGAATTTACATATAATAATAGTTATCATTCTAGTATAGGTATGGCTCCTTATGAAGCATTGTATGGTAGGAAATGTAGGACACCTTTGGTATGGTATCAGGATGGTGAGAATCTTTTGATAGGTCCAGACATTATTCAGCAAACCACTGAGAAAGTAAAATTTATTCAGGAGAAAATGAAAACTGCACAGAGTAGACAGAAAAATTATGCAGATAAAAGAAGAAAACCTTTGGAATTTCAAGAAAGTGAACATGTCTTTTTGAAAGTCACACCAACAACTGGGGTTGGCAGAGCAATAAAGTCTAAGAAACTAACTCCTAAATTTATTGGACCTTACCAAATTCTCAGAAAAATTGGACCTATGGCCTATCAAATAGCCTTACCACCCTTTTTGTCAAACCTCCATGATGTGTTCCATGTGTCACAACTAAGACAGTACATCTCAGATCCTTCACATGTCATTGAACCTGATCAAATACAGGTAAAGGAAAACCTAACATTTGAAACAAAGCCTGTTAAGATTGAGGACAGAAGGATTAAGTACCTGAGAGGTAAAGAAATTTCTCTGGTTAAGGTTATTTGGGATGATATCAGAGGTGATGCTACATGGGAGTTAGAGGAGAAAATGCGAGAAGCATATCCTCATTTGTTTGTATAGTTATTTAGTTGTATAGTTGTATGATGGTATATTTGTATTAGAAATTTCGAGGACGAAATTTTTATTAGTAGGGGAGAATTGTAACATCCTCATTTTACTATTTGTACGCATTTATATATGTACATTATGAACACTTAGCACTGTATTTTATAGAAACTTTATGAACATATTTTCTTAATGAAATTAATACAGTTCTACTCAGAAGAATTTTCTGAATTTGCAAATGTCTTTGTTTTTGCTGAAATTGATAGTTTACTGGACTGCTATGTCAGACAGCTGTCCAGGATAAAATTTCAAGTATAGAATTTTGAACTCATTTATAACTTAAAAGAAAGGTAATAGAATATAGATTAAAAATATATACAGATAAAGAATTAAAATGCTTATTCGGAATTGTTAGGATTTTCTGAAAGTTAGAACTTTGAGGAATTATTACGGTAAAATTCTAAGACAGAAAATTTAGAGAAAATTCATAGGATATCTATAGAATTATCTAATAATTGTAATATACTTAAAATAATTATTAAAAATGTTTAACCAAGAAAAATTTAATTTAGAACCTTAACCAATCAAAAAGTGACAACTTAGGCTTTTCTAAGATCACTAAATTAAGCTAATTAGGCTTGGATTAAGAGATAAGTAAGACACTACCCCAAGGTTTTTGATAGTGAGGAATCCAATGGTGGTGTTATTTTCTTCAAATTCTAATTACATTGTAAGATAATTAACAGCCCTAAAAATATTCTAGAAATTTCTACAAACTTCTTGAAAATGTTGACTTTTGGGGTAGGCAATTGACCAAGTCACACAAGGAACTACTTGGCTGTCCAAGTGACTTTGGTGACTTATTTTCCTTGGCCAATGAAGGCTGCTGGACGTGCAGGAGCAGCTGGATGTGAGGGAATTATCCAATTTGGTTAATAGCTTGCTTAAAGGAGTATTAAAACATAAAATAAAGTAAAAGTCACCAAAAGCTAGCCTTTGCCTTAAAACAGAACCGTGACATTCTTAGAACCCAGCAGCTGCAGTTCCTATTTTAATTTCATCTTAACTTCATCATCTCATCCCAAATTAAGAAACCCAACCATCCAAACTTCCTAAACCCTAAGTTAATCGGCAAAAAGGGCAAGAAATTGGAGAAAATCTCAAAAATTCCTACAAGACCAAGGAGTGAGGGAGAAAGGAATTCAAGGCTTTTTCTTCAATTAAAGAGTCTAAGGTAAGGATCTAGGCATTTAATTTCAATTAGAACCCTTGGAATTAGAAGAAAACATGTTGTAGGCTTAGATTAAAATTTTGACCTAGAATCATGAAAACTTGAAATTGATTTAGGGGTTTTGTGTTTTTGATGCTTGTGATTGTAATTCATGGATTGGAATGATGTTTGATTGAATTTTTAAGGTGTTGTAATGGTTGAAAATTGGTTTGTTGAATTTTGATTGAAATTGTGATTTGATTGAATTTTGGTTGGAATTGGAGTTTGTAGCTTTGGAAGAATTATTGAGAATGGCTTGTAGACCATTCGGCCAGCCCTAAATGCAAGGGATATTATGTGGAAATTTTTATAAAACCAAGGGCAAAATGGTCATTTTACATGTAGGGACACATTGGGTATTTTGGAAAAAGATTGAGGGCATTTTTGGAAATTATTAAAAATACTAATGTTATAATGTAAATTGCTTAAATCTTTGTATCCTTGTATGTTAATGTGTACAAATTATTTATTTGATTGTGATCATGAAAAAAATTCATTAGCATGAGTCTTTTTGGGGGATTTATAAAAGTATCAAATGAGAAAGAATTATGTTGACTAACCAGGACTGTGGTAGTCATGAGAATTGAGTTGATCTATGAGAAATGACTTTTGTTGACTAACCGGGACTGCGGTAGTCATGTGAAATGAAACTGATTGAGAAATGAATTGTTGACTAACCGGGACTGCGGTAGTCATGTGAAATGAAAATGATTGAGAAATGATTTTTGGGGTGAGTAGAATTTGTTAAACAGGACCGTATAATCTGTGATTATATAGTCTGTGGGGATAAGGATATTGGCAATTCCATATGTGGCTGTAATCTGGACAGAGATGCGGTCGTGGTGGCCTTCCTGGGTATCCTGACCTCCTAATTCTGTTTAGTTTATTCGCGTTTAGTAGGGGCTGATGGCTGAATTGCTGTACGTAATGGTAGGCCAGTTACTTACTAAACACTCAAAGGGGAAGTCTCCATGGAGCAGGGTCAAAAATGAATTTGAGTCAAAAATTGCATTTGCATAAATCATACTGCATTTAATTATGTGTGTAATTAATTAAATTGTTATGATGTGTAATTGTTTGAAATTGTTTTATTCTATGAGAAATTAAATGCCTGATCCGGTAATGCTGTCCCCAGATACTAGGGGAGTGTGATTGCAGGTATAAAGAAGATTAATTAGAAGTCACAGATGCAGACATGTTCCAGAGCTATAGGAATGTGGGTTTTTGGTTTTAGATACTTTTGTATTAATTAGAAATAATTTTGTAATAGTATTTTCTGTAAATTTTAATAATGTAAATTATAAAGGCAAACTTTGAACTTTAATGGATTGGATTTATTTTCCTTGGAAACTATATTTTTTTTTATATATTAGATGTAAAATTAATTAATTAGAAGGGGGTTACAGTATACAATTACACACGTCCTCATCTAATGTCTAGACTTATCTTACATCACTCACCTAACAACTAGGCTCATGACTCCTCTCATGTTCTAACATAGAACATACATACATCAAGCACATCAATATATCCTAGTTTGTTTCTACAACTGTGTGGTTTGCATTATCTCTTTATTTAAATTTCAATTCCACCGCCTATTTTCTTAATTTGGCTGAGCTCTAGCCAACAAGAGGCGTCCCTCTTGAAACAACCTTTAATTAATCCCCACCGATCCAAGTGGGTTGACTACATCTCCGTTATAAGGAGGAGTCTCTTTTCTAACTTGTTCTTCTCTATGAAGAACCCCTTCTCCCTATGAAGAAGGTTGTTTTCCCCATGGGTGTCAGGGTGACGGTCCCCGTCTCTCACCACTAGAGGGCCTCTTAGCCCTAAAACATGACTTCTTCCCTTTATTGGAATCATAACTTTCCTTTGAAAACTCTTCATAAAACCTTTTCATAAATAATCCTTTTCATAACCTTTTTGAAACTCATCACTCCTTGGTGACATATAAGATCCTTAACCCTTTGCACACTGTTGTACGCCGAGCGTGTGGCTCTCGGACGTGACTGGTACCGGGGAAGGTTCCACCCTATGTCACTGAGGGGATATCTTTTACTAAAAACCTTTCATGAAACTATAAACTTTGCTTAAAAGCCTTTTTCTGAAACTTAGGGGAAACTCCCCACCTTTTTCTGAAACTTAGGGGAAAACTCCCCACCTTTTTACTAAGAGGCATAGACATAGTCTTAAGTATTTTAGGTGTCTTTCATTTAAAGAGTTTATCGTTACATACAATCAATCCTAAGTATAAGCCATAACCATAAGAATACAACTACCATACAATCATCTAAACACCTCAAATCAACATAAACATCTTATAATTAAACATACTACATCATATAAATAAAAAGGGAAAAGCTTCAAAAGAGTATTGATTAACTAAATTCTAGCCCAGCCGCACAAACTCTCGTGCTGAGCCAGAGCCCCCATGCCCGGCCTCACAAGCTTTCATGTTGAGCCAGAGCCCCATGCCCGGCCTCATAAGTGTTCATGCTGAGCCCGAGCCCCCTGGAGCTAAATACATATTCTGATACTCTCATGCCCGGCATCACGAACTTTCATGCTGAGCATGAGCTCTCCTGTAACACCCTAAATCCGGGTATACATATATTCTCAATTTAAACTTATTTTAATTCAATAGCGTGTTACTTTATTCAATTCTTGTAAAAGAAAGAAGAGATCCTTTATTTAATTAGTTTCTAAAATACGATAGCTTGTTTAATTGTGCAAATCAAGTGTAATTATGAAACATAAGTTGGAATTTTACCAAATTGTTAAAAACTTTTTATTTCAATTTCTATTTCGAAAGTTGCACTTTGCTTAATAATTAAAAACAAGTTATTTAAGTTTGCAAGAAAACTATGTAGCATTGTTCAATTATAAATGGGCACTTAATTTCTAATTAAGTATAATGAATAAAACGAGATATTTTTCTGTTACAAGATATACATATATACATAAAGTAGAGAATTTCATAACCTAAATATTTTTCGGAGTACTAGTAATATATACACATATACACATTGCTCAAGGTATATACCAAATACATAGGGTAATAGAGTATGAAAACTAATATACATAGTAAAATCTGAAACCTAGGTCTACCTGTATTCAAATACATAAAAGGGAAAAACCACTACAACAAAAATAACTTGAGGCAACAACCGAAAACTGTGGCCGTAAATGAAAAAATCGTGGCCTAATCTTTAGGCAACGGATTACCAGCTGTGGTCTAGGTGAGCGTGGCCTTTTCTAATAGGCAACGGTTTTTTTTACTAAGCCCACACATTTTTAAAAACCGTTGCCTAAAATATGACAATAAGCAACACTTTTCGAACCACTTTTAAGCCACGGTTTTTTTCACAAGGTTTAGAGGACGGTTATTTATGTGTTGCCTTTGGCGGTTTAGGCCACATTTATAAAAATGTTGCAGTGTATTTTAGGCAACACATTTTTAACCGTGGGCAGATTCCTCATGCAAGAATTCATGATTTAAACAATAGCTATATAACCGTTGCCTACACCTTTAAACCACACTATTATGCAGTTTAGGCCACACATTTTTAAGCGTGGACCACATTTTAGACAACATTTTTTTGAATGTGAAAATAAGATATAATTTACAACATTTAGGCAGTGGTTATTTAAATTAAAAGATATTGTTTAGGTCACAATTATCAAAATTTATCTTTTATTAATGACAAGACAATTTATTCCAATTTTGAGATAATATAAATGATCATATCACTCAATAATTAAACCATTAATAGGAATCTTTTAAGGACATATTGTTAGATAAAATAAATACAATTGAAATTGTAATATATAACACTTCTAATATTAGTGTATAACACTTCTATATATAATTGCATTTAATGTTCAACCTACATAATCAAAATAGTTGGCTTATAAAGTCATAATGTTTAAGGATAAACCTTTCTAAATGAAACTACAAACTCAAAATTAACAAAACATCATATCCAGGATTGTTTCTTCACTACGTATCAATAATTTCATTCTTCAAGATTATCTTCTTCATCTCCAAGCTGCAAAAAAATGATAAGATAGTGTCAATTTTCTCTGAACACATCTTCAAAACAATTTTGATACATGAGAATAAAAGTTAATCTATTCTAATTGAAACCAAAGTACTATTAATAGATAACACGATAACTAGAGAAACCAAAGTACTTTAAATAATTAGCAATGCCTTAATTAAATCCAAAGTACTTTCAACAGTTAGCAAGATAATTATAAAAGCCTTTTATTTGAAGATAACAACAGATGACTATTAGAACCAAGTTTAGCCAAAATATTTCTCAGTTTTTTTAAAAAGGCAAAGTAATATTAAAAGTCAATTTCTAATCACAAGTGGTGCCTATACTTGATCATAACATCTGAGTAAAAAAAAAATTCACCCACCTATATAAAGCAACTACAAAATAGAATAGCAATTACAACTATACTTTATATACTTAATTCCCCTCTCAGCCAAAGATCCCCTAAACCCCCCATCCTTGCTTTTGTGCCACGGACAAAGAACCCATCACTGCTACCAATATTAACAACATACTGCTTCAACCAACTAAAAACAAAATGACACATATTCCTTTCACCAAGGATGCATAAAATAACCAAATAATCAACTCCTATTGTTTGAAATAATCAACTCCATTTATACTAACACGCATGAAGAATACCACATAAAGGTATTCACTAGCTGATGCAAAAAACTCATTAAAGAATTTATATATTTAACAACATTGCTCAACTTAAAAATGGCCATCACTGGACAAAATATAAAATAGTCAATTGCCTGGGTACAGTTCCAACATCACTTTAAACCCATCTAAAGTTGCTAATTTGTGTGCTCACATATTGTCTAATTCAAAAGAGGAAAACAATTGACATTCAATTTAATGATCTACATGCAATTATATCTCCACAAACCAAGCAGATAAAATGAAAACTCAAGGTTGAAAGCTCTCATTAATTGTTGAAGCCATACCATTTGCATCATTAAATAGAAAAAAGTAATTTTTACGAGAACTTTATAAACCCACTCCTTTAATGGGACAAAACAGAGCAATTTTGGCAGCTGCTTAAAAACATTCAGCAAGCATATTTTTTTAATCCTGCCAGGCAGCAACTTAACAAAGGCTTAAGCACATGAGAAACTTGACAATTTTTTAGAAAATTACAAAGTTTCAGCTGACAGAATATCTAAATATACATTCATATAAAATACACAAACTAATAGGCTAAATTATTAAAATATACCTGCTCATAATTAGGAACATGGGTTGATGCAGACGAATGCGGTACTGCTGCACTACTTTCCTTGCCTAAAACACGTGCCATCATGTTATTTAAATCCTCCTCATCTAATTCTGGATTTTGTTGCTTTACCACAAATTTAACCATTGCCTCTAGATCTTCAATTTTTTTTGCCATGCCACTCATTTCATTTGCATGTTCTTTCTTGATAACAACAATTTCTTCATTTTTTTTAAATATTGATGGTGTCATAGTCCTTCCATAACAACGCACTCTTCCGGGCTTTTCTTTTCCAAACAATGATTGAAATGCTTGTTCCGCAGATTCACTTGAGTTTTCAATGGAACCTTGAAGCTTAGTCTAATAAAATAAAATCAATGTCAATGATAAAAAAAAATGGAGACTTTAGATGTACTTGATAAATAATTGTAAGCTTACAATAGCATCTTGTGTTTCTTCATCCACTACTTTTCCTTTCTGGCCTTGTCGGCGTTGACGAGTTTTAATAAACATTTCAGCTCGGGTGACTTCTTCTCCTGCCTTTTTCTTTGCACGCTACATGAATTAAAGATTCAAAATTAATAATCAAATATTACTTAGAATTTTTTTGTATTAGATATAAAAAATGAGACACAAACAGAAATACAATACCAATTCAGCATGAATTCTAGCAAAGTTGACTGGTCCCATACGATGCATATACTTTTGCTTAGCCCTATTGACAACATTTTTTTCACTAATGCTCTACATTGTGGTAAAAAAAAAAAATTAAAGTTAGATAATAAAATGTAACTTTAAAGTAATAAGCCATAAAATTATCTTACCTGGATAGTACTATTTTTCCAATATGCCATCAATTGCTTGAAATGATCTTCAGAAATGGACAATGGACGATGTTTTAACCGATACTTCAATGTGGAGTACTTTAAAAAATGTCTTTTCTTGATAAAGCACTTGTAGCGTCTCCATGCATCATTTATGCGAGTAAATACTGCTTTCTCTCCTTTATCAGAAATAATGAACTTATCCTGTAAAAAAGACACCAACATCATTGCATTTTGATAAATATTTGATAATTAAATCAATCTCAAGTTTATTTTTCATACCGTAACATATTTCCATATACGAGCCTTGTTATCTTTGAGCAAAGCTTTGAAATTTGTGTAAATCAATGGACAAAAGTCTAAATTCCTTGCAATTGTGCCAAGAAAATAACTCAAGTCAGATACAATTTTGTCACTAGGACCAATAGGTTCTCCATCTTTGTCCAATATAACTTCTTGACGTTCTTGAGGAGATCTTGCATGTATTTTTAAACATTGAGTTGGTCCTCGTGTTCTTTTATTACTTGTACCTATTTTGAACATTAAACTCATGTAAAATAAAATATAAAAAATGACACATAAATATGAAGAAAAAAAAACACGTTAAAATGAGATAACAGAATACTTACCTTCTTGTTGTTCATTTATTTCAGCACCTTCATCTTGGTGTGCATTTTCTTCTTCAACATATTGTCCTTCATCCTCACTTTCATTTTGTGTAACCCCCCTTTCTTATAAAACATAATTTAACTATTTAATTCATTTTATATATTTATTTCAAAGTTCTGATACGATCTCTTACAATCCAAAATATGTTCTGTAATTTACATCATTAAAATTTATATAAACACTGCTACAAAATAATTCTAACTACTACAAATTATTGTCTACCCAAAATAGTCCCATCCTATATGCTCTGGAATTTCTGCATCTTCATCATTTAACTATATCTTCAAGCACCTGCAATTCACACTCCCCTAGAATCTGGGGACAGCATTACAGGATCAGGCATTTAATTTCTCATAGAATTAAAACAATTTCAAACAAATACATATCATAACAATATAATTAGTTACACACATAATTAAATGCAGTATGATTTATGCAATGCAGTTTTTGACTCAAATTCGTTTTGACCCTGCTCCATGGAGACTTCCCCTTTGAGTGTTTAGTAAGAAACTGGCCTACCATTACGATCTGTAATTCAGCTATCAGCCCCTACTAAACGCGAATAAACTAAACAGAATTAGGAGATCAGGATATCCAGGAAGGCCACCACGGCAGCATCTCTGTCCAGATTACAGCCACATGTGGAATTGCCAATATCCTTCACCCCACAGACTATATAATCACAGACTATACAGCCCTGTCTAACTTATTCTGCTCACCCCAAAGATTCAATTCTCAAATCATATTCCTTTCACATGACTACCGCAGTCCCGGTTAGTCAACAAAATCATTTCTCAATCATTTTCATTTCACATGACTACCGCAGTTCCGGTTAGTCAACAAAAGTCATTTCTCATAGATCAACTCAATTCTCATGACTACCGCAATCCCGGTTAGTCAACATAATTCTTTCTCAATCATTTTCATTTCACATGACTACTGCAGTCCCGGTTAGTCAACATAATTCCTTCTTTTCTTTCTTTTCTTTTCTTTTCTTTCTTTTCATGGCTACCGCAATCCCGGTTAGCCAACATCAATTATTTTTCACTTGAATCTTTATAAATCCCCCAAAAAGACTCATGCAATGAATTATGTTCATGATCACAATTAAATAAATAATTTGTACACATTAACATACAAGAATACAAAAAAATAAGCAATTTACCTTATAACATTAGTATTTTAATAATTTCCGAAAATGCCCTCAATCTTTTTCCGAAATACCCAATGTGTCCCTACATGTAAAATGACCATTTTGCCCTTGGTTTTACAAAAATTTCCACATAATATCCCTTGCATTTAGGGCTGGCCGAATGGTCTCACTACCATTCTCAACATATTTTCCAAAGCAACAAACTCCAATTCCAACCAAAATTCAATCAAATCACAAATTCAATCAAAATTCAACAAACCAAATTTCAACCATTACAACACCTTAAAAGTTCAATCAAACATCATTCCAATCCATGAATTTCAATCACAAGCATCAAAAACACAAAACCCCTAAATCAATTTCAAGTTTTCATGATTCTAGGTCAAAATTTTAATCTAACCATACAACATGTTTTCTTCTAATTCCAAGGGTTCTAATTGAAATTAAATGCCTAGATCCTTACCTTAAACTCTTTAATTGAAGAAAAAGCCTTGAATTCCTTTCTCCCTCACTCCTTGGTCTTGTAGGAATTTTTGAGATTTCCTCCAATTTCTTTTCCTTTTTGCCGATTAGCTTAGGGTTTTGGAAGTTTGGATGGTTTGGTTTCTTAATTTGGGATGAGATGATGAAGTTAAGATGAAATTGAAATGAAAACTGCAGCTGCTGGGTTTGGAGAGCTCAAGGTTCTGTTTTGAGAGAAAATAGCTTTTTTTGTGACTTTTTCTCCTTTTACTTAAGTTAAATGCTTCTTAAAACAAATTATTAACTAAATTGGACTTTGCCTTCAAGTCCAGCTGCTGCCCTGCACGTCCAGCAGCTCATTTGGACCAAGGGAAGTCCACTTGCCAAGCCTTTCCAGCCCACTTGGACAGCCAAGGAGTTCCAAGTCACTTGCCTACCCCAAAAGTCAACATTTCAAGCACTTTGTAGAAAATTCTAGAAGGTAATTAGGGCTGCTAATTATTTTACAATGTGATTAGAATTTGAAGAAAATAACATCACCATTGGATTCCTCACTATCAAAAACCTTGGGGTAGTGTCTTACTTATCTCTTAATCCAAGCCTAATTAGCTTAATTTAGTGATCTTAGAAAAGCCTAAGTTGTCACTTTTTGATTGGTTAAGGTTCTAAATTAAAATTTTCTTGGTTAAACATTTTTAATAATTATTCTAAGTATATTACAATTATTAGATAATTCTATAGATATCCTATGAATTTTCTCTAAATTTTCTGTCTTAGAATTTTACCGTAATAATTCCTCAAAGTTCTAACTTCCAGAAAATCCTAACAATTCTGAATAAGCATTTTAATTCCTTATCTATATATATTTTTAATCTATATTCTATTACCTTTCTTTTAAGTTATAATTGAGTTCAAAATTCTATACTTGAAAATTTATCCTGGACAGCTGTCTGACATAGCAGTCCAGTCAACTATCAATTTCGGCAAAAACAAAGACATTTGGAAATTCAGAAAATTCTTCTGAGTAAAATTGTATTAATTTCATTAAGAGAATATGTACACAAGGTTTCTATAAAATACAGTGCATAAATGTTAATAATATACATATATAAATGCGTATAATTAATAAAATAGGATGTTACAATTCTCCCCTACTAATAAAAATTTCGTCCTCGAAATTTCTAATACAAATATATAACCATACAACTATACAACAAAATAACTATACAAACAAATGAGGATATGTTTCTTTCATTTTTTTTCCTCTAACTCCCATGTAGCATCACCTCTGATATCATCCCAAATAACCTTAACTAGAGAAATTTCTTTACCTCTCAGGTACTTAATCCTTCTGTCCTCAATCTTAATAGGCTTTGTTTCAAATGTTAGGTTTTCCTTTCTCTTCTAATGTACAGGCTCTTAAGAGATCTTCTAATGTCCGAATAGTCCTTTTTGTTTGACCATCAATCTTAGGGTGTTATACTAAACTAAGATAAAATTTTACTTCTTAAAGCGTTCTGAAAATCTTTCCAAAAATTTAAAAACAAAGCTAGGGTCTTTATTAGACTCTATACTAGTAGGTACTCTAGATAATCTAATTATTTCCTTTAAGTACAATTAAGCTAATTTTTCTAAAGAATACCTAATATTTATTGAAAGCAAAATGTACTAATTTAGTTAATCTATCTACAATTACTCAAATGGTATCAAAATTCCTATGTGTTCTAGGTAATCCTACCACAAAATCTATTGATATACTATTCCGTTTCCATATAGGTATCTCTAAAGGATGTAACAGATCAAAGGGTTTCTGATATTCAATCTTTGCTTTCTAACATGTTAAACATCTAGCCACATATTCTGCTACATCTCTCTTCATCCTAGACCACCAAAACATTCCCTTTAAATCTTTATATATTTTTGTTGTTCTAGGATGAATACTAAGTTTACTTTTGTGCCCTTCCTCCAAAATTAATTCCTTAAATTCTTGATCATTAGGTACACAAATTCTATTTTAAACCTAATAATTATATCCATTCCTAAATTAAATTCTTTTTCCTTACCTGATCCCATTAATCCTTTCTTTTCTGGAATACATTCATCTGCATCTTGTTTCTTCCTAATTTCTTCCAAAAATTCATTAGTGATGGTAATAATTCCAAATGGAATTTTATCCTTTTTCCTAACTGTACATAGATTTAAATCTCTAAATTATTCTATTAACTCTAATTCTTTAATCCTCATAGTTGACATATGCACAATTTTCCTACTTAAAGCATCTTCTACTACATTAGCCTCTATTGGATGATACCTTAATTGAAAATCATAATCTTTAATAAACTCCATCCATCTTATTTTTCTCCTTTCCAATTTTTTTTTTTTTAAACAAATATTTTAAACACTTATGATCACTATATATACATCAAATATTGATCCATATAAATAATGTCTCCAAATCTTCAAAGCAAAAACTATATCTGCTAACTCCAAATCATGAGTAGGATAATTTCTCTCATGTGATTTCAACCGCCTAGATGCATAATAAGCTACCACTTTCTTATTTTATATCAACACACATCTTAACCCTAGAGATGAAACATCACAGTATACCTCATAGGATTCATTTGGGTCGGGTAAAACTAAAACTAGTGAGGTAGTCAATTTATGTTTCAATTCTTCGAAAATTTTCTCACAACTCTCACTCCAAATAAAATTCTATTAAGGGTTCAGCTATCTTAGAAAATCCTTCAATCAATCTTCTATAATATCCATCAAATCTTAAGAACTACTAATCTCAGTTACTGTCTTAGGCCTTTCCCATTCTAAAACTGCTTCTACCTTAGAAAAATCTACACTTAGTCCATCTTTAGAAATTAAATGTCCTAAAATTTTCACTTCCTCCAACCAAAATTCACACTTAGACAATTTAGCATATAATTTTCTATCTTTCAAAGTTTGCAATGTTATTCTAAGATGATTTTCATGTTCCTCTTTATTTTTAGAATATATTAATATATCATCTGTAAATACTACTACAAAATGATCTAAGTATGGTCCAAACACCCTATTCATATAATCCAACACTGCTGGGCCATTAGTCACTCCAAATGGCATCACTTGATATTCATAATGTCCATATCTAGTCCTAAAAGCAGTCTTGGGTATATCCTCCTTTTTACTGTAATTTATTGGTACCCAGACCTTAAATCTATTTTAGAGAAAATTGTTGCTCCTCTAAGTTGGTCCATTAAATCATCTATTCTAGGTAAAGGATATTTATTCTTTATAGTTACTTTATTTAATTGTCTATAATCTATACATAACCTAGATCCTCCATCTTTCTTTTTAACTAATAATACTGAGACTCACCATAGGGACACACTAGGCCTTACAAACTGTTTTTCTAATAATTCTTCCAATTGTTTCTTTAACTCGATTAATTTCAATAATGACATTCTATATGGTTGCATAGAAATTGGTCTAGTACCAGGCATCAAATCTATACTAAATTCTATTCTCTTTCAGGACGCAAACCAGAAACATCATCAGGAAAATTTCAGGATATTCATTTACAACTAGCACAGAGTCTATTTCAATTTTATCTCCTTAGTTCCAAGAGATGATAACATGTATTTTTGAATTTCACTTTTAAATGATATTTCCTTAGGTTGGATAGGCTTAAGTCTAGAAACATCAAGTTCAGGAAAAATCACAGATTTAGAGGCACAGTCTATTAGAATATGGTTGGCTGCTAACCCATCCATTCCTAATATCACATCAAGGTTAGTCATAGGCAAACAAATCAAATTCACAACAAATGGTCTATCTCTGATGGTTATTATACAATTCAAACATATTTTAGAGGTTAAGGTTGGTTTAGAAGTAGGTACAGAAACAAGCAAAGTATAGGGTATTTTAAACATGATTAACATCCTCAACTTACAGCTGTACTTTAGAACCCTAATTCCAACAAATCACTATTAGAAAGACTTTCAAAATACCTCACATTACTCCAATTCACTACTACCAATTTAATTGTTACTTGAATTTCCAACATCAATACACACACCTTTAGGCCTTCCAATTACTTAC
Organism: Pueraria montana var. lobata; assembly: GCA_026413185.1. Lineage (NCBI taxonomy): Eukaryota > Viridiplantae > Streptophyta > Magnoliopsida > Fabales > Fabaceae > Pueraria > Pueraria montana. The sequence goes on from CM048648.1 coordinate 76,975,801, forward strand.
TCTTTCAACTTTAAAAATTCTTAGGACAACTGCTACTAACTTAGCATTTGGGTCCTATTCTACTCTCTTAATCACCACTTACACCATGGTAATGTAATTAAACAATGTTAAACCCGTAGGCTATTTTACTGCACCAGAAAAATGCACTATTTTGGTTCTAACTCATGTCTAAAACACAAAATTTCAAGTCCTAATAGTTAAGATATCAATCCTGTGACAAATTTATACTACGATACACTGTTTCAGCCTTCAAAACACATGAAAACATCCATTAGAACAATATGGCAATAACCATACTTTCAACATCTCATCATATTCCAAACATCAAGGTACCTTCAAAACTTTGTTTTCTTTCTTTTGTCAAACTCAACTATTATCCTATAAACTCAAATATTTGGACCCCTATTCTCAACCTTGATCTACGAATCTAGACCTTTGGATCTCCTTCCTCAACTAACTCAAGGGTATAACTCTGAAATTCACAATATAAGGAACATGGAAAATAACCCAACTTGAACAATACTAATAATAATAAAATTTTAAGCATTAGGAGAGAAAGTCATCTCGACTGAGTCCTGAGTGTGCACCCTCACAACTTTATCAAGATTTTCTTTCTTCCTTTCTGCCATCTTAGCTATACTATTGGTTTCAACTCTAGGATTTATAACTAGCCTTCCTCTTCTCATTTCTACATGTCTTAAAATTTCAGATCTAGTTACTACTCTTTTTCCCATAATATTCTTAACAAACAAAAAATTCTAATCAGGGTAACACAGCAAAACACCTAATAGACCCACTACTCGCAAGTCCTAGAGATGCATAACCAGAGCTCTGATACCACTAATGTAACCCCCCTTTCTTATAAAACATAATTTAACTATTTAATTCATTTTATATATTTATTTCAAAGTTCTGATACGATCTCTTACAATCCAAAATATGTTCTGTAATTTACATCATTAAAATTTATATAAACACTGCTACAAAATAATTCTAACTACTACAAATTATTGTCTACCCAAAATAGTCCCATCCTATATGCTCTGGAATTTCTGCATCTTCATCATTTAACTATATCTTCAAGCACCTGCAATTCACACTCCCCTAGAATCTGGGGACAGCATTACAGGATCAGGCATTTAATTTCTCATAGAATTAAAACAATTTCAAACAAATACATATCATAACAATATAATTAGTTACACACATAATTAAATGCAGTATGATTTATGCAATGCAGTTTTTGACTCAAATTCGTTTTGACCCTGCTCCATGGAGACTTCCCCTTTGAGTGTTTAGTAAGAAACTGGCCTACCATTACGATCTGTAATTCAGCTATCAGCCCCTACTAAACGCGAATAAACTAAACAGAATTAGGAGATCAGGATATCCAGGAAGGCCACCACGGCAGCATCTCTGTCCAGATTACAGCCACATGTGGAATTGCCAATATCCTTCACCCCACAGACTATATAATCACAGACTATACAGCCCTGTCTAACTTATTCTGCTCACCCCAAAGATTCAATTCTCAAATCATATTCCTTTCACATGACTACCGCAGTCCCGGTTAGTCAACAAAATCATTTCTCAATCATTTTCATTTCACATGACTACCGCAGTTCCGGTTAGTCAACAAAAGTCATTTCTCATAGATCAACTCAATTCTCATGACTACCGCAATCCCGGTTAGTCAACATAATTCTTTCTCAATCATTTTCATTTCACATGACTACTGCAGTCCCGGTTAGTCAACATAATTCCTTCTTTTCTTTCTTTTCTTTTCTTTTCTTTCTTTTCATGGCTACCGCAATCCCGGTTAGCCAACATCAATTATTTTTCACTTGAATCTTTATAAATCCCCCAAAAAGACTCATGCAATGAATTATGTTCATGATCACAATTAAATAAATAATTTGTACACATTAACATACAAGAATACAAAAAAATAAGCAATTTACCTTATAACATTAGTATTTTAATAATTTCCGAAAATGCCCTCAATCTTTTTCCAAAATACCCAATGTGTCCCTACATGTAAAATGACCATTTTGCCCTTGGTTTTACAAAAATTTCCACATAATATCCCTTGCATTTAGGGCTGGCCGAATGGTCTCACTACCATTCTCAACATATTTTCCAAAGCAACAAACTCCAATTCCAACCAAAATTCAATCAAATCACAAATTCAATCAAAATTCAACAAACCAAATTTCAACCATTACAACACCTTAAAAGTTCAATCAAACATCATTCCAATCCATGAATTTCAATCACAAGCATCAAAAACACAAAACCCCTAAATCAATTTCAAGTTTTCATGATTCTAGGTCAAAATTTTAATCTAACCATACAACATGTTTTCTTCTAATTCCAAGGGTTCTAATTGAAATTAAATGCCTAGATCCTTACCTTAAACTCTTTAATTGAAGAAAAAGCCTTGAATTCCTTTCTCCCTCACTCCTTGGTCTTGTAGGAATTTTTGAGATTTCCTCCAATTTCTTTTCCTTTTTGCCGATTAGCTTAGGGTTTTGGAAGTTTGGATGGTTTGGTTTCTTAATTTGGGATGAGATGATGAAGTTAAGATGAAATTGAAATGAAAACTGCAGCTGCTGGGTTTGGAGAGCTCAAGGTTCTGTTTTGAGAGAAAATAGCTTTTTTTGTGACTTTTTCTCCTTTTACTTAAGTTAAATGCTTCTTAAAACAAATTATTAACTAAATTGGACTTTGCCTTCAAGTCCAGCTGCTGCCCTGCACGTCCAGCAGCTCATTTGGACCAAGGGAAGTCCACTTGCCAAGCCTTTCCAGCCCACTTGGACAGCCAAGGAGTTCCAAGTCACTTGCCTACCCCAAAAGTCAACATTTCAAGCACTTTGTAGAAAATTCTAGAAGGTAATTAGGGCTGCTAATTATTTTACAATGTGATTAGAATTTGAAGAAAATAACATCACCATTGGATTCCTCACTATCAAAAACCTTGGGGTAGTGTCTTACTTATCTCTTAATCCAAGCCTAATTAGCTTAATTTAGTGATCTTAGAAAAGCCTAAGTTGTCACTTTTTGATTGGTTAAGGTTCTAAATTAAAATTTTCTTGGTTAAACATTTTTAATAATTATTCTAAGTATATTACAATTATTAGATAATTCTATAGATATCCTATGAATTTTCTCTAAATTTTCTGTCTTAGAATTTTACCGTAATAATTCCTCAAAGTTCTAACTTCCAGAAAATCCTAACAATTCTGAATAAGCATTTTAATTCCTTATCTATATATATTTTTAATCTATATTCTATTACCTTTCTTTTAAGTTATAATTGAGTTCAAAATTCTATACTTGAAAATTTATCCTGGACAGCTGTCTGACATAGCAGTCCAGTCAACTATCAATTTCGGCAAAAACAAAGACATTTGGAAATTCAGAAAATTCTTCTGAGTAAAATTGTATTAATTTCATTAAGAGAATATGTACACAAGGTTTCTATAAAATACAGTGCATAAATGTTAATAATATACATATATAAATGCGTATAATTAATAAAATAGGATGTTACATTTTGCAGCTCTTCTTCTTCTTCTTCTTCTTCATCTCCTCCATTATCTTCTCTATTTTCTTTAAGAAATTGATCAATTAACATTGATTGACACAATTTTGTTCTTTGTGTCATCTTAATAACACTTTGTTGCCCTGTCATTGATTCATCATCTTCAACCACTACCCCTTCCTTAGATTGCTCCATTGATCTTGAGTTGTCATCTTCCATTCTTGTCCTTTTTGCATATTGTTCTTTTTCCCTTGAATTGTCAACTTCAGCCATTGTTCTTTTCATGGGCAATTGCTTTTCCTTAAAATTCTCCTCTTGTGTCATTCCTTTTTTTCTTGGTTGTTGATTGGCACTTGAATTACTAACTTCAGTCAATGCTCTTTCAATGGCTTGTAACTTTGCCCTTGACTGGTCATTTTCAGCTGCTGTCTTTTTCTTGAGTTGACTATTTTGATCTTGAGCTTGTGTAGGTCCTTTGTCCTGTGTCTTAAGTTGTCCTTTTGGATCTTGGAGTTGTCTATGTCCTATGCTTTTAGCCATGGATGCTTCCATTCTTATTTTCTTTTGACTAGGAACCTTAGGTTGAGCCATACTTGCAATGACATCACTCCTTTTTGTTGGATCAAGCTCCCTATTTGAATCCAAATTTGTTTGGCCACCTACTTCAAAATTAGATAAGTTGAATTGTCTCTCAGCTGCAATAATAGGTGCAGTAGTTCCACATCCATTGCTTGTTATTTTTTCACGCTTGATCTGGAACTTCCTAAGCAATTCTTTGCTTGATTTTACTTGAGGAAGTTCCAAATTAGAAACACTCGTTTGAACCTTGCCTTGAGCTTTCATCTTCCGTTTTAAGCCTGCTTCCTTTTTCATTATCTGAAAAAAAAAAAAAAACAAATTATCAAACAACCCATTAGACTTGTACAAAACGTAAAAATTAAGGCACTAGGTACAATTTTCCGAAAGCCAAATGATAATGAAACCAGCTGAATAAAAGAAGACAAAGGAATTTTGTACTTAAAAACAAAAATAGAGTTAAATGCAATGAACCATGGACAATTATACTAAAATTGTGTCTGGTCATTTGTCTTTCATAAATTCACTGGTGATACTTTACTCTTATGACACTAAGCACAAAACTTCACTCATTTTTCAATCCAATTTTGTTTTTTTTCAAGGCATTGCTGATTGGCTGTGACATATGGACTTAATCTAAATTTTGTACTACTCCTATATATTAGCAAATTTCAAATAGGTTAACCTAAAAATAATTTGTCTTTCAGTTTCACAGAATTTTGAGATCTTTAATTAAAGAATTGAAGATCAAATAGATATCAAGGTCATGGAATCTCTAGTTGCAAACCAAAATACACTTTCGATATTTTATTCAATTTTCGTCACAGCAGTAACGAACATCAATAGTAAAATGAAGAAATGAGAATAATACAAGTATAAGACTAGTCATAAGATAGTTAAATTAACTAACTCAAATGAGATCAAAATCTGAATGAGAATGATTGTCCATTACCAAAAGTATATATAGTTACAAACTCTTATTTTTCTATGTTTTTTTTCCTAGTTTTACCTCTGCAACTAGGTAAAACTGAAAAGTTGGTAAATGATACTTCAGAGAGAGAAAGGGAGTAAACAACCACATTCTTATATAGTAAAGCAGGGGAGAAGTTATTAATTGCATAGACAGCAGACAAAGAAAAATAGTATAGTAAAGCAGGGGAGAGGTAATATAAAAAAATTGCACTTCTAGTTTTTACATTTATTATTATTGTGGTTCATACTATTATATTTTATTAAATTGTAACTATTAATTCTTTGAACCATATTATCCCACCAACAATTTGGAAGCTAAATCATTCAAAGCATGAAACCAAAAATGTGTCAAACATTAAACTTACTATGCCTGACATAACTATGAATTTAGACCAATTTAAGCATATTATAATTAAGGGAGGAAGATTAATAAAAATGCCCTGTGTATGCAGTAGAGCAGTTCCCTATATAGTTGCCATACAATCCCCATATTTAATTTTTCTATTTCAAACTTATATCATACTTTGCAAAGTTTCTTATTTTAATGTATAAGATAAGTGAATGGCACGTTTATCATCAATAAAGATTATAGTCATGAAATACATTCTGAAAAAAAAAATGTAGATATTTGCTTATTAGCAAGCTGTGTAAAGGCACACAAAGACAGTGGAATCATCTATTAATGGAATCATATAAAGAAAATATATGCAATATTCTTCTTTGGATATATATGATATTTTAAGAAATATAAATTCAAAATATACAAGAGAGTTCTTAAAGCTCTTAGAGCACTAATGACAGGAAGCTACAAAACTCAGCATATCTGGATTTTTTTTTTACCATCCCACACACAAAAAGCCTAAATGAAAGCCCAACAATCCATATAGGAAATCTTTACAAAGTTACTCCTCCTTAGTCCATGAAGTCAAACAAAGTGTCATCAAAATCAAGATCATCTTCAGAATCAGTTTTCCCCAAATGTTGAGAAGGTTTCTCAGTTATTGTTACAGGCATGTCTTCCCTAACCCAATTCAATTCACCATCATTGTCAGAAGCATTTAGTTCTCTACTATTTGATTGGTTTGATTGGTCACTCATATTAAATAAATCTCTTGGAACTGTCTTCAAAACATAATGCCTATTTGCTTCAAAAGGATCTTTGACATAAAAACATTGGTGGACTTGAGAAGCCAACACAAAAGGATCATTTTGGTAACATTTCTTGTTGAAGTAAACACAAGTAAGTCCATATTTGTCTTCTTCACACTCAAACCAATCACACTTAAACATCACAAACTTGAAGTGACCATAATAGTCTAACTCAATTATATCATTGATTGCACCATAATAAATGATGGGTTCTATCTTAGGATTTTCATCCTTAGAACTTGCAAAACTTGGAGTCAATGAAACCAAAGTTACACCAGAATTCTGAGTTTTGCGTCTAACATCTCGCTTCATAGTGTGGAATCTATATCCATTAATGAGGTAGCCCGAAAACCTCTTTGCCACATTATTTGGACCCCGAGAGAATTCTTTAAGCTGAAATGATAAATCATCTTTCAAGGCTCGAACTTTGAACCATTCACCAAAATCTTGACTTTGGTTTTTGGCCTTGGTCCATTTTCTTCCTTTAGTGTGCCTATTTACAATCTCATCATACTCTCTATAAAGACAATAATGTTATTTTTTAGAACTCTAAAGTAGGATTTATAGATGAGAAAATTGACAATAAACTATTACCATACCTGATGTATATGTCAATTTTGTCACAATTGAATAAGAGGTATCGATGGGCTTGGGCTTTTGATATGAAATCCAAAGAAAATGGTTTACCATTTTTCTTGCCCCCTAAAGGACGACCACTACTTGAGAAGTAATCAGAAAAATCTACTTCACATAAATCATTGTGCTCATAATTTCTACCTTTTCTGTTCAGCCTTGTATCCACACCTTTATGCAAATATCTTGAGCAAAGTGTCAAAGCTTCTTCCGCCAAATACCCCTCAGCAATAGAACCTTCTGGATAAGCTTTGTTCCGAACATAACTTTTAAGTCTACATAAATATCTTTCAATGGGATACATCCATCGAAATTGAACGGGCCCACCTAATCTTACTTCATTTGGTAGATGAATCGGCAAGTGAACCATTATGTCAAAAAAGCTAGGAGGAAAAATCATCTCCATTTGACAAAGTATTTCTGTAATATTTTCTTCTAAGAAATCCAAATCTTGCACTTGGATAACTTTTTGACACAAAGAGCGAAAAAAGGACCCCAAACGAATTAAAGAGTCAGCCACTACATTAGGCATCGTGCTTCTTATTGGTACTTGTAACAAGTAGTGTAGCATGAAATGTGCATCATGACTTTTGTAACCGGATATTTTCTTATCACTAACATTTACACACTTTGAAATATTTGATGCACTCCCATCCGGTAATTTGGCAGCCTTCAAAACACCACAAAAAATAGACTTCTCATGTGCATTCATTGAAAAACAAGCTTTTGTAAACTCTGCTCGACCTCCACCAATCTCCCTTGGATGAAGATTCTTTCTAATTTCCATATCTTGCAAATCATAGCGAGCATTAACATGATCTTTTGTCTTCCCTTGAATGTCCAAAAGAGTACCAATAATATTATCACATACGTTTTTTTCAATGTGCATTACATCAAGATTGTGACGTAACTTATTTTGTGACCAATAAGGCAACTCAAAAAAGATTGACCTCTTCTTCCATGGACCATCTTTTTTCTTTTTTTTATTCTTTCCAAATTCATTGTTGAAATCCTTTAAGCTTTCTAGAATTTCTGTCCCTTCTAACATAGTTGGTGCAGACCCAAGTTCTTTCTTTCCATTAAAGGACTTTTTATTAACTCTCCAAGCATGACTCCTTGGTAAAAAGACACGATGATCCATATAACACATCTTATGGCTGTGATTCAAGTATGATGAATGAGTGTTATAATTGCAACATGAACAAGCCAACTTTCCTTTCGTGCTCCAACCTGACAACATAGCATACGCAGGGTAGTCACCAATAGTCCATAGAAGAGCTGCACGCATTTGAAATTTCTGATTTCTTGAGGCATCATATGTCTCTACCCCTATTTCCCATAACTCCTTTAGCTCCTCAACTAGAGGTTGAAGGTACACATCAATATCATTTCCTGGTGATTGTGGTCCAGGAATCAATAATGACAGCATTGTATATTCAGGTTTCATGCACAACCAAGGTGGAAAGTTGTACACCATCATCATGTCAGGCCATGTACTATGTGATATGCTCATAGTCCTAAATGGATTGAAGCCATCACTAGTTAGGCCAAGTCTTACATTTTGAGGCTCAAAAGAAAAATCAAGATGGAGTCTATCGAAGTCCTTCCAAGCTTCACCATCAGCAGGATGTCTCATTTTCCCATCCTTTGAGCGTTCTTCTTCATGCCACCTCATTGACTCTGCAGTGTTTGAACACATAAATAGCCTTTGAAGTCTAGGAATCAATGGAAAGTGCCTCAAAATTTTTGCTGGAACTTTATGATCATTTTTTGGTTGCTGTAACTCAGAATTTACTTGAGGAAATTCCTTCCATCGTGAAACTTTACAGATACTGCAAAAATTGTCATTCTCATGCTCTTTCCAATATAACATGCAATCATTCGGACATGCATGAATCTTCTTATAATCAAGGCCCAAATCTTTAATCATGGCCTTGGTTTTATTAAAAGACTCAGGAATGTTTAGATTCGGCATGGCTTCTTTCAATAATTGTAACAGGTCAGAGAATGAAGCATTGCTCCACCCATTGAGACATTTCAAGAGATAGAGTCGGATTATGAAAGAAAGAGTGGAGAAACTTTCACATCCAGGGTATAGCTCTTGTTTAGCCTCATTAATCAAATTGTAGAACTTTCTAGCTTCCCCATTAGGACCCTCACTACCTCCACTTGCTTCTGCCACATTTCTAAATGTGTCATACAATAAGCCATCTATGTCATCATGCAAGTCCTCTTGATCTTCCATGTCATCATTACTTGCGATATGCAACGATGGTATTTCCTCCCCATGGTTTACCCAAACATCGTAGCCTTTTAGAAAGCCCGTGGCTATTAAATGATCATAAACTATATTTCTTCTTGCCCAACAAAGATTTCGACACTTGGAGCAAGGACATAAAATCTCATGCCCTTGAGGTCTTCCACTAGTGAAGGCAAAATCTAAAAATGACTCAACACCGTTAATATATTCTCTACTAAACCTTGGAAGTTTAGTCCACTCTTTGTCCATCACCCTTTAATCTAATAGATATAAGATCATAATATATTGTAAGTGACTCATAAAATGATTAATAGCTGAAAACAATACTAAAAATAAAAGGAAAACAATAATTAACTAATGTCGCTACTTGTTACTACTAGAGGCACTTAACTAATTTATCTACTAACTGTAGGTAGGAGTTAAGATTAATGTGTACACACCTGATTATGGTTTTTAATTATTATTGATTAGGGGGTTAGTTGTACATATGTTCTTAAACACTGAAGGATTCTTGCAACAATTTGACGATTATACATTGTATAATAGCACATCACAAACACATTCAAGTCATGTAGAACAATTTCACAAGTCAATACAAAAGGAAAATTAAGAACTAAAAAAGGGGTAAAAACAGGACAAAGCATGAGAGAAACTAACGACATAGTCACAATCTACAAGTTTATGCTTGCTAAGACACACTTTTCCACTCCTCTGTAAATCTAGCATCAAAGAAAGAAGCCAAAAAATTAGTCAACAAAGTATATGATATGAAACAATTAAAAATATATAAATTTATATTTTACTAACAATTAAGCATTCTTGTTTCACAACCCTTAATCCTCATCCTCAATGAACAACAATTTCATAGTTTCCATTCCAACATTGGCACTCACAACACATGGTCACAAACATATTTTCATCAACTTAGTAACACAGACTGTAAATATGTTCTCAAATAATGTTATTCATTTCAATAGACTTGTTCCTTTATATTAGACACACACTTAAAACCAAAAAATTAGATGCTAGTGACTTTAGGATACAAAAAGCATATGCTAAATGTTCAGTATAGAATGCATCCATCTATATATCAACTTATTTCCATGTGAAGAGTTCTATCATGACAAAAAAATTTATGCTCCCAATGTCAAGGAAAGAAGCTATAATAAGTGTTTCCTTGAGGGAGAAATGTATGGCTGTTATTCTTTTATTAATGTAGCTAAGTGTATAGAGCATTTTGGTCGTGGAGGTTCTCTTTATTGTGTACTGCATTACTACATTGGCAGTCTTTTATTAAAAATCATTCATCTTTAGAGTTTAGATTACATTAGTATGTGTCACGGTTTTGGATTTTTTTTTCTATTTTTTTTTCAGACATTATGAGGTCAAGAAGAAAACTTAGCATAGGAATCATATCTCCATACAATGCACAAGTGTATGATGTTCAGGAAAAAGTTAAACAATACACTTCAGTTTTTGATCCTGACTTCTCACATATTTTGGTCATTCATTGATGCTCCTTCCAAGTTATAAATATGTAAAAGCTATTGGAGACACAAGTCATGAGCCTCCAAAAAACATGGCAAAATTACAAAGAGTAATATTGTCCTATATTAACAACATCATAAGCCTCCCAAAAAAAAATGTAGCAGAATATATAATATATCATATCTGCATAATTAAGGGACCATTTGGCTGCTTAAAGATTCAGAAGTAGGAACTTATCTAAGTACATATATATTAACCATGGAAGCTATAACTATTGTTTGTATATTAGTCACTAATAATAATAATTAAATAAAAAAACCTGATACTTAAACCAGAGAGAATGTAAAGACTAACACCAGAAAAGACTATAAATACCAAGTCCTAATCAGTAATACATTTATATGACTTCACAAATATAGAAACAAATAATAATTAGAGACAATAAACTATACAGGCCACAACCAAGACAATGCCTAAAAAGGATACAATCAGGATCATTTGACCATCTTGGCTCTCTTACAAGAATGATCACTACCAGTGAATTATCATTTTAACTTAACTACATGCAAGAGCATTCCATTTAAAATAAATGTAACTAAAATATATTTTTTTGATAACCTATTATAATTATCTTACCAATTCCATAAAATTTAAAATTTAGAAAAACCTTTAAAGTAGCCATAATTATCCCAAGCTATATTGTGCCTCCATGCATGGGAGAAAAAAGGGTGAGGATTGAATGCAAGAAATCCTGCAATTGTCCTTAGCACATTGTTTGGTCCGGGAAGAAATGGGATGATGAGGAATAAAAACTATATATAGTTACATAGGCACATAGGAAACTAGTAGTGACTAGCATTATCGGGTAAGGATGGAAGTAATTAAATTTAAAATTGTGAGACACTGAATTTCAAGAAATTAATAGAGCAGAGAAAAATAAAGTTGACGAGTGCTAAACTTGATTTTTGTTTTTGTTTTTTTGAAATAAGATTGTTTTGTACTAGCCTAAGTCTTAAGGGTTCGTAAGACAGATCAGTTCAATTAATTATCAGAGTATCACATTTTTTTTCTTTTCTTTTTTGACATCAAATATCACATTCAAACTATGTAACTAAGAAATCTCTCATAACTTATGGCAAATATTACTCTCCATCTTTTGGGATCCACTCTATCAGCATAAAAAGATAATCATAAGTTAACAAGGTATATAAAATAGGAAAAAATCTTGATCAAAATATGTTTTTTCAATCAATTTTCACATCTTGACTCTAACTGTCACTTATTTAAACACCAAAGATTTTGTAAATGATACTCCTACCATTGTTGGCTTGTTAAGATTCTCACCATAGTTAATCGCATTATCATATTCCTTTATGATATGTACGTACCACGTGTTTACATATGGTCACATATCAATTTACGTGCCTAATCGAATTGGAATACCATCTCTTATAACTCTAAAATTTTAGTTATAAAAAATTATCTCAGAGGGAAATTTAGTGAAGCTTTGGAAAGGATTGAATGGGGAACAAATTGGAAATATGACTTCCAAGTGATTTTATTTTATTTAGTTCATGGAACCATTGGTGGTGAAAAATGCCTTTTCATTTGGGCATATAAAAGAAGAAAGAAAAAAAAGAACTTTTAATTTTTCTTTGGGGCCCAAAAAAATGGCCAATGCTCGAGGAGATTCTAATTAAGAGGGAAAAAAGGGAAAGGGGGACTCTGACATTGTCACCATTCGGCATTCACTAGCTAATTTTATTGTGCATGATGTGGAAGTCTCTTTTACTTCTACTGTGAACAAATAAAGTTTCTCATGGCTGTAAACCAGCCTCTTGTTTTTTCTGTAAAAGATGATTGTCATTTTCTCAATCTCTCGTCAGTAATCTCTTTTAACAAATCAGGCTTTTTATCCCCATTTATGTTTCTTTGGCTGCCTGTTGCTTTTTGAAATCAAAATGTTATCTAACATAATTGAAATTTTTTTATGTTAGTTATAGAAGCACATAATGAAAGAGAAGCCAACACGTAAAGAAAGAAGCAAATCAAAAGGAAAGTATCTCAATAGCAAGACAAAAGTGGAATTCATGTTGAAATCGATACTAAACTGATAGTTTGCATAGACAACTTTACTTGTTCTTAGTGGAAGAAAAGGATCAAAACAGAAGTACAGCTAGCATACAAAGAAAAATGGACAACAAATATTTGAAGCCAAAGAATAAGAAACCAGAAATTGGTGATATAAAACAGAAACCAGAAACAGTGAAACAGAACTAGCAGTGTTATTCTTAACCTTTTATTCTTCTCCAGAAACCAATAAAATGTAATTTGTATCTCTCTGCACTCATTAGCCTAATGGCCAACTTCTATTTGCACTCATTAATTCATAATTAAAATTAGTTTTAAGACTTTATTGAGCAACACGTATTGGAAAAATAATTATGTCTAACATGTGTTTAGGTTAGTTGTATTACTACAGGCAGTAGTAATGTGAGTCTTACTCTAGTGCCTTAAGGTTGTTGTGGAACTTGCTTCTCAACTTTAATATTCCATGATCATTGTCATATATAATCTTTAGAAGCTTTGTAATCCTATGAACTTAAGTTATAACACAAATATAAACTAAGCTATAAGGACAGTCATTCTTTTATCAAGATTGCCTTCCCATTTTGCTATGCTCAAAATGTAACAAAGGAGCATAAATTTGACAGTGATAACTATTTCATTTAAATAACTACTCAATGTTAGAGTATTAATATTTGAAATTAAAAATAGGTGGGTTCTTTTATGATATGCTTCTCAATGATTTATTTGGTGAAAATTTGCTTAAGTGACATGATGACATCCTCCAAAATCCAAAATATGCAAAATTTCAAGTACCTACTGTGTATACTACTATACTAATTCTCTTTTATTACTGTTATGCATAATCATGACAACTCTCATTCAAACAATCAAACAATTGCACATTTTAGAGATGCAGGCAGTGGAGAAGACTAACAATATTTACACTAAATTCAATAGGATCAATAATCTTAGCAAAACTCAACAGAACAGGGTTCACCTGCTGCTTCTCAAACCACACCCTGTATGGCACAGTGGTCTTCAATCCTAGTTCTTTTGCCAATTAATGTACTAATGTTCTACTTCCAGTTAGTGGGATAATTGAATCCAGATCACTACTGCAAAACAAGAATTACGAATTCATTCTCAAAGCTAATTACATCTACTCTATTTTTATGATAAAGGCCATAACAAATTCTCATTTGGTCTAAAATAAAATTTTAACTTCATAAGGATGCAAACATGTACCTACCTGTAAACCAATACTAGCATTCCCTCCTTGACTAGCTTCCCCACAACTGTGATTGTTGGTATCTCCAAGTCACGCAGCTCATAATCCAGGACACTAACAAGCATACAGCATAACATTCACTTGTTAGTTTAACAAGATACCAATCATATTTGTTTATATGTTCCAAGATTGTTGAAACTACATGCGCATTTCCAAAATTAATCAGGCATTATAACAGAATACCATGATCACAACAAATTAACCCTTTTGTTATTTCACTGTCACACATAGCAATAGAAACACTCACTTCCTAACAAGTATTCCCTATGTGTTTTCGTTAGAATTAGTGTATGTAAGTAAAAGATAACAAAAAATAACAAAAAAATTTATCATGAAAAAAACCACTCATCATTGAAAGAGTAGTTCAGGTTCAACAAGAAATTCCACAAATTTCTTCTGCGCGTTCAGGTTCAACCATTCACTGGACCTCCGCAATGATCGTCAAACCATTCAATTCTTTTTATTTCTTCTCATCCTTAGCTCCTCAACAGTGTCCTCTGCCTCTGCCACTAGATTTTCCTCCTCAACCTTCTCCTCTGCCCCAACGCCCAAGCTCCACGGCAACAACCACCTCCCATGACCCACCTTATGCACCGACAACTTATGCTTCAACTTGGACAAATCAACCACCATCTACTACCCCAAACCCTCTTTGCTAACACTAAAAGCATCATCCACTGAAAACGCAAACATATATGACCATGAAAGGTCAATCTCATCCTCAGCCAGAAACTCCGAGAACCTTTTCCCCTTAAAACGTCACTCTCTTAACCGATTGGACTCTTCTTCAACCTCCCTGTCATTGTGGGGTTCAGCTTCATTATTCTCTACCATAGGTGTAGAAACCCCACCCATCGATAATGATGGAAACCTCACCACCATCCTCAAACCCCACCCAATAACATCACCCCACCCATAGATAGCGCAAGATTTTAAGAAGGATGCAGAAGAAAAAGAAACAAAAAATCAATAGAACAATTGATACCTGGAATGAGGACACCGTGAGAACACTCTTGCTCTTTCTTCTTCAATGGCCCACTGCTGCAGAATGGGAAACAAACGCGAAAGAAGAAAACCCCTAAATGTGAGAACGCAATGCCTTTTTCAGAGTATCAGTGTTTTGAGAAGTGGCAAGGCAATTGTTTTGAGAATTAGTGTTTCTCTTCCTTAGTTTTCCCGGTGAAACTTTTGTGTGCCTTTCCTGTATTTTGTTTTCGCGGTATTTTTTTTTATTGCTTTTAGCCCACACTTATCAAATTGTTGTTTATTAAAAATTAAATGGCAACACTAGAAAAACCGTGGTTTAAAATTTCAACAGTTTAAAAAATGTGATCTATAAATGTCAACACTTTTTTACCCGTTGCCTCATATAAATAGGCAACGCTTGTTCTAAGAAAATTTAAACGCAATCAAAGAAAGCATATATTATAGGCAACATTTAGAAAACCGTGGGATATAAAATTTTAGACAACGGTTTTTTAACTGTGGACAAGATTGGCGTGGCCTAAAGTAAAAAATGCTGTAGTGAACCTAGTTTTAGAGCAGTCATATCTAAACCCAACCCTGCATGTTAGACTAATCCAAAGAAATAGGATAGCGGGGGATCTTTGACAAGATCCCTAAGAAGAAATCTAGTGGTCATTGCCCACGGGATCCTTCATAGAATCTTCCTCAAAGTTCTCCAAATCCTTCGTAAAAACCTTGACTCACTGTTCCCTAAGTTCACGACTAGCGGCGGATCCCCCCTAATTGACTCCCACCCAATTACATCTCCAACTCTTTGACATAAGAGGGGTTCAGAGTAAAGCGGGAAGCGTCGATCCAATCGTGAACTCCTAGGATGGTGTGGCATCGGGAACAATAGCGGGTATCGATGAACTCTTCAAGGACACTCCGAAGAGATGGATGATGACGAGAGCGACGAAACTGATGAGGATAGCCCCCTTGTGATCTCCACAGGTACTGCCATTGGCGCCTAAAACAAAAATTTAAGGGTGAACTCTTTGCTTCATCAAACAAATCACATAGAAACGACTTTAAAAGTTACACACAATCTTGCTAACCACTGCGGGGTAGTTCTCTAACGTTCACACTCGGAACCTACTCGTTCCCAGAACTAATCTCTATAAACTGTAACACACTGGTCAGTTGCCACTGGAACTCCCAGAACTCAGTGGTCTTACATTGAGTGGAATGACTGCTGGGAGTACACCATCACCCTGGTATAAGGTGGGCTCTCACCAACTGATACTTTCTCATGGTTATTATCAGGGTCGCCAAGTCGGTTTGTGTGAACGTAGTCACAACTCGATGCCTACCCTCCAAGGTCATAATGCCTCACGATCATCTCCCAGGTACCAATCTGTCGTCATTCATACTCCGAGGACTTACTCCTCGCACTCTCTCTCTCATGGAGATTATCTTTGCTTGTCACTGTGGGTTTCCGTTGCTGGTGGTACAAGACGGGTCGAATCAATGCCAAGCTCAAGACCTTGTCTTGGCTCAAACAAAATTTATACCATACGAGAATATGCTCTCCATCACCCATTGGTGACCATGTCGTTCGACCTCTGCCAACATCTTTACATCTTTCTTCTAGCCGGAATTTCCCCACGCAACTTCCTTCACAAGTCCGCCGTACATTCATATTTCCTCGTTGCACGACTCTCAAGGCGCATATCGCAATCATGCATCAAGATTCTTTATTACATTTTTGTTTGTGCCTTACCCTCTCAATTTCTAAAAATTTTAATAATTAACACTTACTGACGATTCCTCCATGCAAGGGTCCTAGAATATTTATCTAAGTCCAAAGCACAAATTAAAGAGTTCATTTATTAAGCTTATAAAATAAATAAATTCTCAAATCTAAATTAGTTGTTCTCACTGTTGGAAATTATATTATTATTATTGCCGGTAAAATTTTCTCGGATTACTAGGACAGTGTCCTAGTCCACATAAGCACTCACGTTTGAGTCTTATGCTCACAGATCACAAACATCAATGAAAATTTCAATTCACACTACAGTCCAAGTGACTGTACCACAGAGCGTTTCAAAACGCACAATCACACGCACAAAGATGCTCTAGGTTCGCATTCCAAGGGTCTTACAATCATTTAAGGCAAGGGTCAAATTTACCCACTGCCTTGCACGCACATATTTAAAATTAATTCACACATTCAAATATATCATAGTTCAAATATTACATATCAAGGCAATTTTAAGAGCAGAATTCCTCTCTGGCAGCACCCAATATCTGTCCAAAATTAATTTAGCAAAATATTTTTGTTTGGTATCATTCTTATATCAAATTAAAGATCTTAAAAACAATTTTTCAAAAAGGTAATCCACACTCTCAGATTAAATCTAAAAAAATTATGTAAATTCCTAAAAGTTCGCAGGTCAGCATGCTCCTCATAGTGAGCATACCTCAAAGATGTGCAATTTTCTCAACCTTTCCAAATGATATTTTCTCTCAAATTTTTATGGTAAAAAGCTAACATTCATACCTTTTAGAAAAATTAAAACTTGATTCCTAATTCCTCCTACATTCTTCCCAATAATTTCTTTTCTAAGACCTATGTCTCAGGTTTGAAATTTGGGATCCATGTATGAGATCTGTATAAACCTAATGAATTAACTTAACAATTTTGGGTGAAAAAATTTGAAACTTACATCATTTTAAAGATCTGTTTGTCTAGTTTTTTGATCAAAAATATATATTTCAAAAACAGTCATTATTTTGTTTTAAAAGGGTCAGAAACCAAACCTTGCCCGAAACAGTTTTCACAAGCAGAATAGTTCCATTGAATGTCACGGATAAACCATCATTTGAGGTTATCTCACAATGGTATCAAAAGAAAAGTTGGTGAATTTTGAGTCTTCTTTAAGTGGGGACAAGTTTCATAAAAAACGTAAACATTGTCCAGGGCTTCTACGTGAAACAGCCACTGCCCAACCAGTTTCCGAAAGTAGAACGGTCCCATTGCAAGTCATGGATGAACCTTTATTTGAGTTCATATCACAATGGTCTCAAAATAAAAGTTAGTGAATTTTGAGTCTACTTCAATTGGGAACAAGTTTAATCAAAATCTAACGGCTAGATAAAAAGTTATGGTCGAAAACATAAACACTGCCCAGGGCTTCTATCATGAGACAGCCACTGCCAGCATCACTTTTTTTCAAAATTTCTTGAGAGTACATGAGTTTCTAACAAATTTTGGGCATGGTCTCCTTTGTATTGGAGCCATCCCACAATTTTTAGGCAAGAAGAAGATGAGGAGAAAATTTTTGACATAGACATAGCCACTGCCAAAGAGAAATAAAAGAAAACAAAACCAGTCACACACATACAACTACACATTTCATGCGACCAGTTCACATGGGAGGCATTTAGGGTGAGAGTGGATGGATCCTCCACCTCCAGCCACTTGAATCCATCAAAGAGTCCCCTTACTGTGATCAGGATCTTGCTGGACAGGGGAGAAGAAGCTAGTTAGCTTCCTTCAAAGGAGTATTGGCTACAGGGCACTCCAACTAGAGTATTCAAGAGGAAGAAGAAGCTGAAAAAAATGGTGTTTGTGAGGGAGAGAGTGAGCTGCGACCACAGAAGGGAAGAGAGAGGGGGAGCTGTTTTAATCTTCTCCTTGGACAGAGGTGGTTTGGCTGGAGTTAAGTGAGTGAGTGATTGAGTGAGTGTAGGTGAGTGTTAGCCTTAAGTGTGATTTGAGTGATGGTTAGCTAGAGAGGCTGAAAAAGTGTGATAGGGCTGGCTGCTGGCTTTGGCAGCAGTGAGGCTGTCCTTGCATGAGATGCAAGTGGCCAATGGTCACTTGATTGATGGTTGAGGGTCATGTGAATTTACACAGTGTAGAAATACACTGTGTAATTTAATTCAGAACGCGATTTTTACAAGGAAAACTAATCGATAATTATCTAATTTAAATTTTAGATATTCTTTACAATTAAAAAACTTTTTAAAGTGACTTTCTTAAAATTTCTCTGTAGAGTAATCACTCACAGATGAATTTTACGAAAGTTTACTTGTCTTGCAAGTCTTAGATTTTAAAAATGACTCAGAACTGTCCATTTTTTTTCTAGATATTTCAAACAGATAATTATTTATTTAATTTTATAAATCTTTATGAAATGAAAACTTTTTAATAGCTCTTATAAAATTCTCTCTGTTAGAGGAATTGGTCACAGATGAATTTTATAAGCGATACCCAGACGGGCAAGTTTCAAATTTAAAATAATCAAAATAATTAAAACCAATTTGAAACCAATTAATTAATTAATACATAACAGTAGATATATTAAGTATTTACTAATAGTAATTAATCATAGTCCTAATTAATTTCTAGTAGGCATAACAGATAATCACTTACAGATGAATACATAGGAAAGTAACTACCGAGAATTAATTGCAGAGAATTAATTCCAGTGAGTTACTCACAGAGGACTTTTTATTACAAGCAATTTTTTTAATTAGATTACTCACTTATATTTTAATTATAGAGGATATTATATCTTTTGATTTTATAAATCTTTTCCTATTTGACCATTATAACGAATTACTCATGTTATTTTCCTTTGTTTTTCTTATTTACTCAATTAATTACTAACTGTATTTAATTACTCCAAGTATATTCTTTTCTTATTTAAAACAAGCAATTAAGTCCCTATTAATTTCTAATTAATCTCTCATGTTCTTACTTACTGAGTTGTAATTTTCGGGGTGTTACAATACTCCCCTCCTTTTAGGAATTTCGTCCCCGAAATTCACTAAGCGTATGGTAAGCTAAGATAGGGCTCTAGTCCTGTCTACCTATTCTCAGGCTACTCTATTTTTCTATAGCTAGTCTTAGACGACTCCTATAGGAAGTTATTTCCATTGCAAAGCTCAGTTCTAACTTACCATCCTTTTCACCATGAAAGCATAGATATGGTTCGTTCCAAAAGGGCATATACAGTTTTCATCTAAGCAGATTCACTCTCAAGGCTATAGGCTCACTAACATAGAGCGGGTTTTGGTAGGAATCCACTCAAGCTACTAGGTAGGCACATAGCTCTTCTCAAGTCTAAACTAAAGTCTACTCAACTTTGAGGGTTTAGGCTTGTCATATTTTATGAGTTGTAGGTAAATCACTAGGCATGTCCTTAACTCTCGATTACATGTTAGTATCTTATTCAAACTATTTCACTATCACTTCCAACTTATTCTCAAACCATTTCAATCCACTACTACCAATTCGATCACTTCTAACATCTAAGTCACACTCTCTCAAACGTTCCCATTGCTTATTTTCCATCTTAAGCTTTCGACTACTATTTCTAGGATTCATTTCTTATTCTACCCATCAATCCATGTCCTAACTCTTAAGGACCATCGTACTTCCACACTATCCTTCCGCTGCGAACTCTGTTAAAAGTCTTAAAGACATCACTTATCCCATGGCAACAAATCTAACTGGCTAAACTTGCGAGTCAAATCTCCGTACTAGGAGGTATACTATTTTGTTTCCAAGACATGCTCCCAACACATAGTCTCAAATCCTATTGATTAAGAAATCAATCCTATGATAATGCCATGTCACAACACTTAACTTCACTTTTCTAACCACGGTAAAAATAGTCATCAAAACTATAGGGTAGCAACTACATTTCTAGCCTCTTCTTACCTTCCTAATCATCATAACATCCTTAGATTTCTTTCTATCCTCATTTTCTCTACTCCCTTAATCAAGGTTTAGCCATCAAGGACCCTCACATATACCTACCAACTAAGTTCTACAACATGGATCAATGATAACCTCAATTATACGAGCCTTAAATCACCACTTACACCATGGGAATGTAATTAAACATATCAAACCCGCAGGCTATTTTACTGCACCAGAAAAATGCACTATTTTGGTTCTACATCATGTCCAAAACACAAAATTTCAAGTCCTAATAGTTTAGATATCAATCCTACAACAAATCTAAACTACAATACACTGTTTCAACCTTCAAAACACGTGAAAACACCCATCAATACCATACACGGTAGCAACTATATCTCTAACGTCTTCTTGTATTCCCAAGCATCAAAACACTTTCAAACTTCTTCTTATCTCTCTTTTCCCTACCAAACCTCAATCTACAAACTCGGATCTTTGGATCTCCTTCCTCAATTAACTCAAGGATACAAACTCATAAACTCACAACGTGGAGGACAAGGATAGATAAAACAACTTGGACAATATTTCAAGAAATTTAGTATTAGGAGGCAATGTCATCTCGACTGAGTCCTGAGTGTGCACCCTCACAACTCTATCAAGATTCTCTTTCTTCCTTGGAAACATTCTTCTTGCTCAATGCAAGAATAATAGAAACAACAACTTATACACATGGACCAACGACTCACATAGGAATTGAAGGCAACTTATCCATAAGGCAACAACTGTTCAAAACATGTTCAATCAATTCATTTTCTCCAAAGACACAACGACAGGAAGGAATCCATGCCATCACACGATTTGAAAAGGAACAATATATGTAAGATACTTGTGTATACGGAATCAAAATGACTCTCAAAAGAACTGAGATACTTTATTTACAAGAATAGTAGGCTACTCAAAAGTAGACTACTTGAAACATGTCCAATCGACTCATTCTTACAAGAAAAGAAATGATAAAATAAAATATCTAACATCATTGTACAACCTGGAAAAGAGTAGAATGCATAAGGCATTTACTCATGCGGAGTCAAGACAACTTGATAATGAGAGGGACAACTTATGCATGGTGCATAGACTTCTCTATCACACTCAACCCATTATCCCACTATAGATGCCAAGGTCTTAAGGATTCCTTAAGGCAAGGAATAGTCTAGAGAAATAACCTTGTCTCTTAGCTTTGCGATGTCTAACTAATCTCCCAATTCTATTGGAAATTTTAAGGTCTACTACACATCCTCAAAATGTTGGCATTCCATTCTAACGACGTTGTACCAACGACCTCACATGTATACATATATAGTCTAATCCCACATTGCAACCCTCGTAGACAATGCAAGATTACACTGTCACAAACAACTTCATATCTTACACCACTACCCACACATAGTAGGTGTAAGATCACACAACATACAACATGCAATGTTTCCTTCAGCACTGTTAAACAATAGTCAGTGCAAGAGCAAGCAATTCAATCAATTCATCCTACATTGCTATTTAAGAATAGTCAATGCGAAGTCACACAACATAAAACAATCCATCAATACTATCTTCAAGTGACAGTCAAACAAATCACATAATGCACAAGCAACGGTTAAGTCCACACCCCAGTCTTGGTAGGACGAACAGCTCTGATACCACTAATGTAACACCCTAAATTATTTTAAAAATATATTCTCAATTTAAACTTATTTTAATTCAATATGTGTGTTACTTTATTCAATTCTTGTAAAATAAAGAAGAGATCCTTTATTTAATTATTTTCTAAAATACGATAGCTTGTTTAATTGTGCAAATCAAGTGCAATTATGAAACATAAGTTGGAATTTTACCAAATTGTTAACAACTTTTTATTTCAATTTCTATTTCGAAAGTTGCGCTTTGGTTAATAATTAAAAACAAGTTATTAAAGTTTGCAAGAAAACTATGTAGCGTTGTTCAATTATAAATGGGCACTTAATTTCCAATTAAGCAGAATGAATAAAACGAGATATTTTTCTGTTACACGATATACATATATACATAAAGTAGAGAATTTCATAACCTAAATATTTTCCAGAGTACTAGTAATATATACACATCTACACATTGCTCAAGGTATATACCAAATACATAGGGTAATAGAGTATGAAAACTAATATACATAGTAAAATCTGAAACCTAGGTCTACCCGTATTCAAATACATAAAAGGGAAAACCTAGTTTTAGAGCAGTCATCTCTAAACCCAACCTTGCATGTTAGACTAATCCAAAGAAATAGGATAGCGGGAGATCTTTGGCAAGATCCCTGAGAAGAAATCTAGTGGTCATCGCCCACGGGATCCTTCACAGAGTCTTCCTCAAAGTTCTCCAAATCCTTCGTAAAAACCTTGACTCACTGTTCTCTAAGTTCACGACTAGCGGCGGATCCCCCCTGACTGACTCCCACCCAATTACATCTCCAACTCTTTGACATAAGAGGGGTTCAGTGAAAAGCGGGAAGTGTCGGTCCAATCGTGAACTCCTCGAATGGTGTGGCATCGGGAACAATAGCAGGTATCGATGAACTCTTCAAGGACACTCCGAAGAGATGGATGCTGACGAGAGAGATGAAACTCATGAGGATAGCCCCCTTGTGATCTCCACAGGTATTGCCGTTGGCGCCTAAAACAAAAATGTAAGGGTGAACTCTTCGCTTCATCAAACAAATCACATAGAAATGACTTTAAAAGTCACACACAATCCTGCTAACCACTGCGGGGTAGTTCTCTAACATTCACACTCGGAACCTACTCGTTCCCAGAACTAATCTCTGTAAATTGTAACACACTAGCCAGTTGCCACTGGAACTCCCAGAACTCAGTGGTCTTACATTGAGTGGAATGACTGCTGGGAGTACACCATCACCCTGGTATAAGGTGGGCTCTCCCCAACTGAGATTTTCTCGTGGTTATTGTCAGGGTCACCAAGTTGGTTTGTGTGAACGTAGTCACAACTCGACGCCTACCCTCCAAGGTCGTAATGCCTCACGATCATCTCCCAGGTACCAATTTGTCGTCATTCATACTCCGAGGACTTACTCCTTGCACTCTCTCTCTCATGGAGATTATCTTTGCTTGTCACTGTGGGTTTTCGCTGCTGGTGGTACAAGACGAGTAGAATCATCGCCAAGCTCAAGACCTTGCCTTGGCTCCAATAAAATTTATACCATACGAGAATATGCTCTCCATCACCCATTGGTGACCACGTCGTTCGACCTCCGCCAACATCTTTACATCTTTCTTCCAGCCGAAATTGCCCCACACGACTTCCTTCACAAGTCCGTCGTACATGCATATTTCCTCGTTGCACGACTCTCAAGGCGCATATCGCAATCATGCATCAAGATTCTTTATTACATTTTTATTTGTGCCTTACCCTCTCAATTTCTAAAATTTTAATAATTAACACTTACTGACGATTCCTCCATGCAAGGGTCCTAGAATATTTATCTAAGTCCAAAGCACAAATTAAAGAGTTTATTTATTAAGCTTAAAAATAAGTAAATTCTCAAATCTAAATTAGTTGTTCTCAATGTTGGAAATTATATTATTATTATTGCCGGTAAAATTTTCCCGGATTACTAGGACAGTGTCCTAGTCCACATAAGCACTCACGTTTGAGTCTTATGCTCATAGATCACAGACATCAAAGAAAATTTCAATTCACACTACAGTCCAAGTGACTGTACCACAGAGCGTTTCAAAACGCACAATCACACACACAGAGATGCCCTAGGTTCACATTCCAAGGGTCTTACAATCATTTAGGGCAAGGGCCAAATTTACCCACTGCCTTGCATGCACATATTTAAAATTAATTCACACATTCAAATATATCATAGTTCAAATATTACATATCAAGGAAATTTTAAGAGAAGAATTCCTCTCTGGCAGCACCCAATATCTGTCCAAAATTAATTTAGCAAACGATTTTTTTTGGCAAACTTCTTATATCAAATTAAAGATCTTAAAAACAATTTTTCAAAAAGGTAATCCACACTCTCAGATTAAATCTAAAAAAATTATGTAAATTCCTAAAAGTTCGTAGGTCAGCATGCTCCTCATAGTGAGCATACCTCAAAGATGTGCAATTTTCACAACCTTTCCAAATGAGATTTTCTCTCAAATTTTTATTTTAAAAAGCTAACATTCGTACCTTTCATAAAAATTAAAACATGATTTCTAATTCCTCCTACATTCTTCCCATTAATTTCTTTTCTAAGACCTATGTCTCAGGTTTGAAATTTGGGATCCATGTATGAGATCTGTATAAACCTAATGAATTAACTTAACAATTTTGGGTGAAAAATTTCGAAACTTACATCATTTTAAAGATCTGTTTGTCTAGTTTTTTGATCAAAAATATATATTTCAAAAACAGACATTATTTTTTTTTAAAAGGGTCAGAAACCAAACCTTGCCCGAAACAGTTTTCACAAGCAGAATAGTTCCATTGAATGTCACGGATAAACCATCATTTGAGGTTATCTCACAATGGTATCAAAATAAAAGTTGGTGAATTTTGAGTCTTCTTTAAGTGGGGACAAGTTTCATCAAAATCCAACGGTTATATTAAAAGTTATGTTTAAAAACGTAAACATTGTCCAGGGCTTCTACATGAAACAGCCACTGCCCAACCAGTTTCCGAAAGTAGAACGGTCCCATTGCAGGTCATGGATGAACCTTCATTTGAGTTCATATCACAATGGTCTCAAAATAAAAGTTAGTGAATTTTGAGTCTACTTCAACTGGGAACAAGTTTAATCAAAATCTAACGGCTAGATAAAAAGTTATGGTTGAAAACATAAACACTGCCCAGGGCTTCTATCATGAGACAGCCACTGCCAGCATCACTTTTTTTCAAAATTTCTTGAGAGTACATGAGTTTCTAACAAATTTTGGGCATGGTCTCCTTTGTATTGGAGCCATCCCATGATTTTTAGGCAAGAAGAAGATGAGGAGAAAAGTTTTGACATAGACACAGCCACTGCCAAAGAGAAATAAAAGAAAACAAAACCAGTCACACACATACAACTACACATTTCATGCGACCAGTTCACATGGGAGGCATTTAGGGTGAGAGTGGCTGGATCCTCCACCTCCAGCCACTTGAATCCATCAAAGAGTCCCCTTACTGTGACCAGGATCTTGCTGGACAGAGGAGAAGAAGCTAGTTAGCTTCCTTCAAAGGAGTATTGGCTGCAGGGCACTCCAACTAGAGTATGCAAGAGGAAGAAGAAGCTGAAAAAAATGGTGTTTGTGAGGGAGAGAGTGAGCTGCGACCACAGAAGGGAAGAGAGAGGGGGGAGCTGTTTTAATCTTCTCCTTGGACAGAGGTGGTTTGGTTGGAGTTAGGTGAGTGAGTGAGTGATTGAGTGAGTGTAGGTGAGTGTTAGCCTTAAGTGTGATTTGAGTGATGGTTAGCTAGAGAGGCTGAAAAAGTGTGATAGGGCTGGCTGCTGGCTTTGGCAGCAGTGAGGAGGGAATTCTTTTAAACAGCCTGTTATAATGGGAAAACCTTATATTTTGAAATTAATTCAACAAGTTGATGATAAAATACATGGACGTTCCAGTGGACATTATGCACTTGTTACACAACAACCACTTAGAGGAAGGGCCAAGCAGGGAGGACAACGGGTAGGTGAAATGGAGGTTTGGTCCTTGCGTGAGATGCAAGTGGCCAATGGTCACTTGATTGGATGGTTGAGGGTCATGTCAATTTACACAGTGTAGAAATACATTGTGTAATTTAACTCAAAACGCGATTTTTACAACGAAAACTAATCGATAATTATCTAATTTAAATTTTAGAAATTCTTTACAATTGAAACACTTTTTAAAGTGACTTTCTTAAAATTTCTCTGTAGAGTAATCACTCACAGATGAATTTTACGAAAGTTTACTTGTCTTGCGAGTCTTAGATTTTAAAAACGACTCAGAACTGTCCATTTTTTTTCCAGATATTTCAAACAGATAATTATTTATTTAATTTTATAAATCTTTATGAAATGAAAACTTTTTAATAGCTCTTATAAAATACTCTCTATTAGAGGAATTGCTCACAGATGAATTTTATAAGCGATACCCTGACGGGCAAGTTTCAGAATTTAAAATAATCAAAATAATTAAAACCAATTTGAAACCAATTAATTAATTAATACATATCAATAGATATATTAAGTATTTACTAATAGTAATTAATCATAGTCCTAATTAATTACTAGTAGGCATAACAGATAATCACTCATAGATGAATACATAGGAAAGTAACTACCGAGAATTAATTGCAGAGAATTAATTCCAGTGAGTTACTCACAGAGGACTTTTTATTACAAGCATTTTTTTTAATTAGATTACTCACTTAGATTTTAATTACAGAGGATATTATATCTTTTGATTTTATAAATCTTTTCCTATTTGACCATTATAACGAATTACTCATGTTATTTATTTTCCTTTGTTTTTATTATTTACTCAATTAATTACTAACTGTATTTAATTACTCCAAGTATATCGTTTTCTTATTTAAAACAAGCAATTAAATCCCTATTAATTTCTAATTAATCTCTCATGTTCTTACTTACTGAGTTGTAATTTTCGGGGTGTTACAACAACTACTACAATGCTCCCTTAAATTATGTGAGCATTGATGACTATAATTTATTTAATTATATAACTATAAAATTTATATAAATTAATTAATAATTTTGTATAATTTATAAATTTGTTCAATTAAAATAAACATAATAAATAAATTTATCATTTTAACTTTTAATATTTTTTTGTACAATATATATAGGACTTGTTTGTTTGTGTTTAGTGTAGTGATTTTTAAAAAAGTGATTTATTTTTAAGAGGATTACCATTGTAATTTCAAATTTCATAAGGATATATTATTTTAAATTTTTTTTTATAAGTGATTTAGTTGATAAGTAATTATATTATAATTAATTCGGACAATGATTTATACTTTGGGAGACCAAATGTGCACTTAACAAATGTAACAATAGTATATATATATACAATAATTTTTACCTATTAATTAAGTATATAAGTCAAATGGTTAGTGATTTTAGGAGTTGTATAGTAAGAAAAAGAAAATGGTTCTTATCCCATCTTTAACATTTTTATTATTTATTATTTTTCCACATTCTGCCTCCTAGCTTCAAAGTTTCACGTATTTTACCCCTAATTGTACGTCAGTACGCTAGTGCCATGTTAGCAATTCATGTCAGTAGCCAGCGTTTTCACATCATCAGTCAACTAATGGCAATAGACAATAAACTAACAATAATAGACAATTGGACAAATTGCATGAAATTTGAATACTGTGATGGTCAAATGCGTGGAAAAAAATGGTATGTGGTATAATTCGGGAAATGATGTTGGTTGGATGGTAAAATATATAACTAAGCTTAAATATTTTACTTTTCATTTTTGTTCATTATTAAGTATTGGGGAAAGGATAATGGACATTAATAATTTTAATATTTATTTATTTGAATTCAAGCACTGATTTGTTGTTTATTATGTATTTATTTATTAAACTTAAGAATTTTATTTTTAATAATAATTTTATATACAAAAAATAAAATAAACAGAATATTTTATTTACACTATTTTTATTTTTAACTTTTGAAATAATTAAAGTCAAAATAAATAATATTTTTACAATTATAAATGTTTGAATATGTACATTCATTTATTATATTTATGTTTTTTTACCTTTTTAAATAACAACATTGGATGCAGAAAATAAAATAAAAAGAACACTTTATTATTTTAAATAAAATATTTGATAAAATAAAAAAGGAAGTTGTGGCACAATTTTTCCACTCAAATAAAGAATAATTTCTTCTTAATAAATTTATCTATTAGATTTTTAAAAATTATATTAATTACTCGGACATTTAATATGTAGTGAGTTTTTAATGCACACCTTATAAAATATCTTATTTTCAATTTTATTATTATTAGGAATTGGGGAAAGGGTAATATTAGGTTTTAGCAATTAATTACTGAGTATTAGAATTTCTGCTTTAATTTATAGGTTACTATGATTTTTTTATTATATTTAACAATT
Organism: Pueraria montana var. lobata; assembly: GCA_026413185.1. Lineage (NCBI taxonomy): Eukaryota > Viridiplantae > Streptophyta > Magnoliopsida > Fabales > Fabaceae > Pueraria > Pueraria montana. The sequence continues at coordinate 77,004,605 of CM048648.1, forward strand.
AATTTTTTAAAACAAAAACACCAAATGTAAAATGTAAATAAAAATATTTTTTCACTATTCTTTGTTTTTAATTTTGAAAATAATAAGACTTAAAATAAAATAGTATTTTATAATTACAAGTGTTTAAAATCATGATTCATTAATTATATTTATGAACTTGAATTTTTAAATAAAAATATCATATTCACAAAATGAAATAAAAAAATATTTTTTAATTATTTTTTAATTTGGAAAATCATTAAATTTAAAATAAAATAGTATATTTTATCATTAAATGTAAAATTAAAAATGTCCCCAAACTAGGAGAAATTCAAATATTTTCGTCTTATTTATTTTATTTCTCATTTATTTGATAATTGATTTAATTTTCAAGATATTTTTTTTTTGGTTTTTGGTCTAGTATCACTAAGTCAAGGCATTTAATAGATAATGAGTTTTTAATTCATATTTTATAAAATATTTTATTTTTCATTATTAAGTATTGGGGAAGGATAATGGACATTAATGGTTGTAATACTTGTTTATTTGATTTCATGCATTGATTTACTTGTTACTATGCATTAATTTTTAAATAAAGATATAATATATGGAAAATAAAATAAATGGAATATTTTACTTTCACTCTTTTAAATTTTAATTTTTAAAATAATTCAATTCAAAATAAAATAATATTTTTAAAATTAAAAATGTTTGAATATGTGCATTCATTTATTATATTTATGATTTTTAATTTTTTAAATAATAACATATTTTGAAAACAATAAAATGAAATATTGTTTGAAGACATTTTCCTATTCTAAATGTTGTTGTTTAATTGGTCAATGTAAATCTTAATTACTGTACTTACTATATTTCATTTTTAAAAAAGTTTGAATATGTGCATTCATTTATTATATTTATGATTTTTATTTTTTTAAAATAATAACATCCTATGCAAATGATAAAATAAAAATAATTTTATTATTTAAAATAAAATATTGTTTGAAGACATTTTCCTATTCTAAATGTTGTTGTTTAATTGGTCAATGAAAATCTTCATTATTGTAATTACTATATTTCATTTTCAACAATTATTTAATGTGTTTTTAAATTAGAGATCTTTTTATAATCTACAATTTATTGTTTAATGAGTCATTTAAAAGTCTTCAGTATTATAAAAAATGTATTCTATTTTTAACTTTAAATTGTTTAGTAATAAAAAAACATTAAATTGTTTAATGTTAATGAATTTCAATTGTTGAAAAGTCAAGCATTTTTTGCCTCTAGTTTTTAAAAGTCAATATGTATACAAGATTAAAAAAAGTCAACCATTTTTTCCTCTTGTTTTTAAAAGATTTGACTTTTCAAGATTTTTATTCTTTTAAAAATGAAGACACTATTTTTTCCCTTTAATAGATGATGTTAAATTTGTATAAATAGTGTTTCTTCCTTGTGTTCAGTATTCAAATTGCTTTTACACATTCACAACTTCAGCATTCAAAATTCATTTACACATTAACAAAGATGTCTGCTCCTCATTATTGTCCATCTCTCCCTAAGGAACTCCTAGAGAAAATCTTGTTGACGGTTCCGGTGAAGGTTCTCATGCATTTCCAATGTGTTTCCAAGTCATGGAGTTCCCTCATCTTTGATCTTATATTTGTGAAACTCCATCTTCAAAAATCTTCCGAAAACCCCTCCATCCTATTCACGTTACAAGACATGGGTGGATCGAATTCCCTACACTGCTGCTCTATGCAACGTTTGCTGGAGGATCCATAGATATTTGTTGTAGGAGAATATTCCAATTGGAGTTGAACTGTCCACCTTAATGATCGAAGAATGTAACCATTCTTCCTGGTGATCTTAAAAGAATCCACCCTCTCAGCCTGGATCTTTGTGTTTTGAGGGGATGCCTAAGTCATTCTCGTTATCACATGCAAAGTGGTTTTTCTTTTTGGCAAATGAACGAGTTTGGAGCTGTGGAGTCTTGGACTTGGTTGCTGGATTTTAGTTGTGAGTCCCTTCAAATTTCTAGTCTTTTACATCTGCAATACCTATGGTGGATATCTGAAAACGGCGATGTCCTATTACTGGCAAAGAGAGATTCTGAACTTATATTGTATAACCAAAGAGATAATAGGGTAGAGCATATAAAAATTCCCTTGAAAAAAGTTTGGTTGCACTCTACATATTATGGTTAGAGTTTGATTTTGCCTTACTAATGTAATTGAGATCCTCCTTAATGGATTTGCCTTATATTGTAATACAAATCCTCCGCAATGGTTGGTTTTATTTATAGTGACAATATTTTGTGGTTATGTACTTTGATTTATTTGTTGGTTGTTATAATGGATGTATTGAATTCTATGGATTAGACGAGGTTTTTTTTTATTTTTTATTTTTATTTTTTATGAAAGCATGATTATTTTTCTCGCACTTACATTTTAATGAAGTACTTTCTCAATTCAAAAGTCTTTTATCTGTTCTATACCCGCTGTTGATGTAGAATGTCATTTTTAATAGAGTAATGATACACATACACCCCATTATTTTAAACACCCCAACAACACCTCTAATTTCTCTCTATCTCTCTCTTCCTATCACATCATAAACCCTATCATACCTTTATTTTTCTTTTTTTCCCCTCTCTCACTAGGTGTTGCATAGCATTGTGGGTGTACACCAACAACCCTATCATACCTTTATTTTTTTACATAGTAGGGATTTGGCTATAAATTTAGCACGATGCATGCATTTATTCTGTGTCTGCTTTGGCTTTTACTGCATTCTCTGTTTTTGGTTGGTACCTTTATTCTAATCCCCTTAACTCCTTCACTTTCCCTAGTAGTAGAATCTTATTTTCCATGGAAAATAAAAGTAAAAACTTTAGAAAGACATATGAGATATGAATATGCTATATCTTTCCACTTAGGCCTACCAAGTTTTATCTCTCAAATATGTAAGCTTACCGAATTGTTTTCTTAATCCTATTACTGTTTTATTAGGAAAAGAAACTTTTGCTTCAATATCACTCTCTGATCTAACAACTTTATTTTCAAATTATAAATCTTCAACCTCGGTTTCATTAACTTTGTGCACTTTTTATGCCATTAGGAGGGATGGTAGGAAGGAAGAAAGGTACCTTTTGATGGGTCTCTTTTAGGTTAATTTGGGATCAATAATTGCAAATTAATACAGTACTTAACAACTATATTCTTTTATAACTATAAAACGTAATAGGAAGCAAATAACTTTACCTCTTAACAATCATTCATTTTACTTGTTTTCAATCTCTCACTCCCAATTTTTACGCAATTAAAGTATACATTTCATAAATTTTTAACCTAAATCTCTAGAAGGAAAAATGATGAAAATTTACCTATTCTAAAATGGTCAAATATCCTTTGGGTCTTGGAAATATATAGCGTTGTTACTTTAATTCTTGGAAGTAAGAAAATTCAAAAAAGTCCATGAAAATACATTCTGTAAGTCATTCTACTTGAAAATTTAAAAAATTTTGTGAGTTAAATGATAATATTAACATATGTTTAATATCCTGGGGACTTATTTTGAATTTCTTTAATTTTAGAGACTAATGTGACAATGCTTTATATTTTGATACACTAAAATAGTGTTTTACCCGGATCTAAAATGACTTGGACAATCATAAACCGTACAAAATGTTTGAAGAGCTGTCATGGCCAATAGCAAAAAGGTGGCAACAAGTGTCAACTGTAACACCCTCATTTTCGCTTTTCGTATTTGAATGTCTGTTTATTCTTAATATTGTTTTTAAGAATTGATAAGTCCAAATAGGATAAGAAAATATTAAATCACATTATTGTGATTAATATTTTATACTCAGTATAATTGAAAATTTTAATAATTATTCCATATGAAAATCTGAAATAACTATTAGAACGATAATTATACTGGATTATCAAGATTTGTGACAAACGTGAAAATAAGTGTCAAATAATTATGAAATAATTATTTGATCTTAAAATCATGTTTTATAGGCTTATATATGGTTAAGATAATTTTCTCAGAAATTTTAGTAGACTTATGAGAAAATTTTACATAATGCTTTAGACAAACTGCTAATAGGTCAGCCTGTATAGGATTAATATCAAAACTTGATTAAACTAACAAAGTCAGTTCATTTTTAAGTCACACATATAAAAATATAATTCTTGGTAAAATTTGTAAATTTATAGAGCTAAAACAAAATTATTGTGAATTATTGACTGAAAATACCAATCTAATTCACATATTTTGAAAATAATTATAAAAATATAATTTTAAGTAATAATAATTAATAATACATATATTTTAAGTCTCTTAAAATGTTTCAACTTTAATATAAATTTATCTAGTTAAAAAGTTAAAAATTACAAACTTTTACACATAAATCTATATGACGGAGTAAGAAGATCCAGATAAAATTTTATGTAGAGTAAATTACATGGACCCCCCCTGAGGTTTGCCCTAATTACACTCGATACCCCTCCATTTTTGAACGCTACAGAAACCCCTCCTAATTTTTGGACTTTCATTACACCGACCCCCCCCCCCCCCCTCTTAGGTTTGAAAAATCTTACACCGACCCCCCCCCCCCCTTAGGGGTACTCAAAGTAATGTAAAAAAATGGAGGGATACTAGGTGTAATAAGAGTAAACCTTGGGGGGGGGGTCAGTGTAATCAACTCTTTAATCTATGTTGAACATGTTTATCAACTTAGTCCGTCAGCTACCTCAAACTCTATCACTCTCACGTGGCTCTCTCTTTGTGCCATTTTTTAGATTCAAACAAAGTAAAAAGGTTAAAAGTGTAAAAAGGCATGCCTGGCTATTTCTATTTATAGGCACCATTCTTTCACTTTCTCTTCACAATTTTCTCTCACCTCTCTCACGACCCACTCTCTCTTCCTCCAGCCCTCTCCCACGGTTTCTCTCTCTTCTTCCATCTTCTCCATCCTCCTTTCACAAAACCCCATTAAAACACACTTCCAAAGCTTCCTCCTTTCAACTCCAGGCACCATCAGACTACAAAAAAGTGAAGCCTCTTGTTTCCTCTCCTCCTTGGTGAATCCGAACCCACTCTCTTGGTAAGGGGGAGTGAGGCCTTGATTCCTTTGTTGTTTCTTGTATATTGTTTTGAGTTGTATTCATCTTATTTCTTTGTATTTCCTTTGCTTCTTTGTTGATGAACTGTATTTGGGCTTTGTAAATTTCATTCTTCCCTCCCCTTGTTCTGTCACCGTGGTCACTCTTAGGGGAGATCATGTCAAAAATTTCACATAATTCTTTGTTGTCTCTATATTGATTTATGTTGCCCTTTGTTATTTCCTATTGGTTCTTATGATTTTGGATGTAAATTTTTAATTCCTTGAGTAATGTCTTGATTCCTTTGTTTATGGTTGTAATTGGTATTGTAATTTTGTTTTTCCCTCTCCTCGGATTGCTCACTGTCAAGTTGGAATAGTCTCTTCGAGGGGGTTCGTTGTTTAGATTTTTAATTGATTCTAAACTCTTATTCATATCTATAACCCCTGACTATTGTTTCTTTCATTTTTTTTTTCTGAAGATTTTAATTTGTGACTCCTAAAAACTCACGTTTCTTTTTATGGAGACGAGAGAAGGCTAACTTTTCATCCTTTCTCTTCTAATGATGTGTGTTAAAAAAATGATCTTAAAAGTTCTATAGCTTAAGGATTTCTTTTGACAAGAACTAATCTAAAAAAGAATACTTTCCTTGCTTCCTTTTCTTTTACTATCTACAGTTTGATTAACAAAGAGGAATAAAATGCTATTTTGGTCTATTAATCTTGTATTAAGTTATAAAAGTGAGTTACCGAAAATTCTTAAAACTTAAGAGATTAAATCTCATGAGTTGTGAGTTGAAAATTTGAAAATCTTATTCCTCCTCCTTTTCTTTTTTATTTTTTTTATGGTTTAAATTTCAAAAAAAGAGGAAAGGATTCTATTTTTATTCTCTTTTTACAAGAAACTGATTAACCAATCTAAGATGGAGTTTTGCGAACAAAATCAGTAGCAACTTCTATAATTTAAATTATGGTTCTCTGTTAATTCAAAATTTAACTTTTAGTTTTCGTATGCTCTTTATATCATTTGGTTTTACTAAATAAATATGCTTAGCACCATTAAAAAAAATGTTTCAAGAAGCCTTTAACTTTTATATAAATATGATTGGTATATTTAAGTGAAGTGAAGAAAAAGTTGTATTTCTGGACCTAAGGGAGTCACGGCCTTATAGCCTTAAAATGGGTTTCTAAAAGTAAAATTTTAATTTAATTGCTTAAATTGATTTGTTAACAAACTGAAAATCTGGACTTTTAGTCCTTTTGGTAGTCAAGGCACTTAGCCCAAATCATAAAGTTTTGGTTTAGGGGCACATTTGCATATTGGTTCTTACAACGAAAGGTTGAAGTTGAGGTATACTCACTCCCCATCACTTCCCGAAGGTGGTATTGTGATCAGTGATTGATCAATCGTGGTGTATGGATCAATACTGCTTTTTGAAAGTTGAGATGTTATGACGAGATAGACACTAGGTTCCCCCGCTATTATATTAATTGACGGTAGTTTATACCGTTAGTAATACATATATATATATATTAGAATCAAGTCTCACTCCTTTCTCTTTCTTGTTGTGTATGTACTTGTTGATTGGATACGTGAAGATGACGGTCATGCCCAACGATCGAGCTCTCCTGCGGACACGGTTATTTCAGAGATTACGAAGACTGACGAGAAGATACGAAGCTTAAAGGCTAGTTTTATTCATTCCTGTATTTGAGTTGGGGTAGAAATTGTGTACTGCTCTGACTAGGATTGTTTTATATATGGGTTGGGATTAGCTAGTACATAATTTCTCTGTATTTATTGTGATATGAATTGATCTTTATTTAAAAGAAGATCATGGTTCTTTATAAAATATTTTCTATATTCTAAATAAGCTTAATGAACGTTTCATTAATCGCGAAAAAAAAAAAGTTTACCCTCATTTTTATAATAACTAAAACAAATAAAAATAGTAGTGTGGGTTGTGTCTAATGTAACGGGGTGTTACATCAACAGCGTCCATGAAGAGTACACATAATTGGTTAAGATCCTGTAGGGATTGGCCCTCTGCTTATCACAGAAGTACTTGTTAACTTTCTTAATGGTCTCATCCAACTTTTCAGTCTTGTTGGGTCCAATAGATTTGCTCATTCCATTGAACAGTTTCTCAGTTTCTTCCACACTGAGAGAGCTACTTGACTCTATTATCCCTTCATTCTTGAGCAGCTTCACATCCTCCACAGTGTCTATGATTCCCCGCAACAATTCAGTGTACCTTGTGAAGATGAGAAAATCTGGTTTGGTCAAGGCCTCGTGAGCCACAAGGTTTCTCATTATCACTTCAGATTTGACATCAAATTTGAGCACAAGAAGGCAAAATATGCCCTTTTTCTCGTCGAATTCAATGGCCGTGATGCCGCCTTTCGAGGGTTGAAAATGGATACCAACTGAATGAAGCTCACACACAGAAGGGATGGAAACAACCATAGGAGCTTTTGTTTCAGAAGGTGGCATTTGTGATGAAAACTTTTGAACATTTGTTGGCGTGTTGAACATTGCATCTAGGGGTTGTTTAACGGGTTGTGGAAGAGGAATGTTCAAGACCTTTAGGCTTTTGAGAGTGCCAAGTGTCCATGTTAATAGACCTTTGACTTTCTTTAAGAATGTGACTATGCCTTCAGATTTTGAGCTTCTTATAGTAGTGTTAGAGCAATTACTATAGGGCTTGCACATACCTTCGCTCTCAAGTGTTGGTGTTTCTAATTTTTTTTGTTCAGAGACTACCAAATGGTACATGAGATCCAAGATATGATAGTGCTTGGTGACAGCTTCAGAACATGTGGGGTTTTGAGTTAACTTGAGTAGAGAGTGTTTCTCACAGAATGACAAGAGCATTGAACCCAAGTACTCTTGAACTGAATCAACAGGTTTGGAGCTTTCAAGCACCAAGATCCTCAACAACATATAGGTTGAAATTTGGTTCTCCACCATGATCATGTCCCTTATGATGTCATCCTTGGTTAGCTTCACACCACTTATCTGAACTTGTTCTTATAGTCCTGTCATGAAAGAACCAGATACTTCCTCATTGAGATAATTGTCGAAGAAATCCAATAAGAACAAACCATCAAGGGCCATGGTGTATAACAAGCTATCTTCCTTGAGGTCCAAGTATTTGTGGTAACAAGCATGGATGAATGGCCCTGTGTTGTGGAGTTGCTCAACTAGTTGTTTGAGATCATGTTTGTTGAAGTGGTCAAGGACCCTTTTGGCAGCAAAAATCTTTAACCTCTCCATGGAATAGAGCTCAGAACGAAAGTGGTTATATGGACCAATGGCTATAAGTTGTGGAGAAAAGGCTTCTGGCTTGGCACAACTCAATGATTTAGGGACTTGGTATATGTGTAACATCCTCATTTTACTATTTGTACGCATTTATATATGTACATTATGAACACTTATGCACTGTATTTTATAAAACTCTATGAACATATTTTCTTAATGAAATTAATACAGTTCTACTCAGAAGATTTTTCTGAATTTCTAAATGTCTTCGTTTTTGCTGAAATTAATTGTTGACTGGACTGCTATGTCAGACAGCTGTCCAGGATAAATTTTCAAGTATAGAATTTTGAACTCAATTATAACTTAAAAGAAAGGTAATAGAATATAGATTAAAAATATATACAGATAAAGAATTAAAATGCTTATTCAGAATTGTTAGGATTTTCTGAAAGTTAGAACTTTGAGAAATTATTACGGTAAAATTTTAAGACAGAAAATTTAGAGAAAATTCATAGGATATCTATAGAATTATCTAATAATTGTAATATACTTAGAATAATTATTAAAAATGTTTAACCAAGAAAAATTTAATTTAGAACCTTAACCAATCAAAAAGTGACAACTTAGGTTTTTCTAAGATCACTAAATTAAGCTAATTAGGCTTGGATTAAGAGATAAGTAAGACACTACCCCAAGGTTTTTGATAGTGAGGAATCCAATGGTGGTGTTATTTTCTTCAAATTCTAATTAGTTTGTAAGATAATTAACAGCCCTAAATTATTCTAGAAAATTCCATTAAATTACCTACAAATGTTGACTTTTGACCTTTTGGAAGGCAAGTCACTTGCTGCACTCCTTTGGCTGTCCAAGTGGATGGGGAAGCTTGGAGAACTGATCTCCCTTGGCCAATAGGGGCTGCTGGACGTGCAGGAGCTGCTGGATGTGAAGGAAACATCCAATTTGGTTAATTCTTGGTTTAATGAAGCAAATAACTTAAGAAAAAAGGCAAAAAGTCACAAAAGCTATTTTTTCTCTCCAAAACAGAACCGTGAGCTTCCTTACCCAGCAGCTGCAGCTCTTGACTTCATTTCATCTTAACTTCATCATCTCATCCCAAATTAAGAAACTACACCATCCAAACTTCCAAAACACAAAGATAATTCGGCTAGTAGAGAAAGAATTGGAGAAAATCTCAAAAAATTCCTACAAGACCAAGGAGTGAGGGAGAAAGGAATTCAAGGCTTTTTCTTCAATTAAAGAGTCTAAGGTAAGGATCTAGGCATTTAATTTCAATTAGAACCCTTGGAATTAGAAGAAAACATGTTGTAGGCTTAGATTAAAAATTTGAACTAGAATCATGAAAACTTGAAATTGATTTAGGGGTTTTGTGTTTTTGATGCTTGTGATTGTAATTCATGGATTGGAATGATGTTTGATTGAATTTTTAAGGTGTTGTAATGGTTGAAATTTGGTTTGTTGAATTTTGATTGAAATTGTGATTTGATTGAATTTTGGTTGGAATTGGAGTTTGTAGCTTTGGAAGAATTGTTGAGAATGGCTTGTAGACCATTCGGCCAGCCCTAAATGCAAGGGATATTATGTGGAAATTTTTATAAAACCAAGGGTAAAATGGTCATTTTACATGTAGGGACACATTGGGTATTTTGGAAAAAGATTGAGGGCATTTTCGGAAATTATTAAAAATACTAATGTTATAATGTAAATTGCTTAAATTTTTATATCCTTGTATGTTAATGTGTACAAATTATTTATTTGATTGTGATCATGAACAAAATTCATTAGCATGAGTCTTTTTGGGGAATTTATAAAAGTATCAAATGAGAAATGAATTGTTGACTGACCGGGACTGCGGTAGTCATGTGAAATGAAACTGATTGAGAAATGAATTGTTGACTGACCGGGACTGCGGTAGTCATGTGAAATGAAACTGATTGAGAAATGAATTGTTGACTGACCGGGACTGCGGTAGTCATGTGAAATGAAACTGATTGAGAAATGAATTGTTGACTAACCGGGACTGCGGTAGTCATGTGAAATGAAAATGATTGAGAAAGGATTTTTGGGGTGAGTAGAATTTGTTAAACAGGACCGTATAATCAGTGATTATATAGTCTGTGGGGATAAGGATATTGGCAATTCCATATGTGGCTGTAATCTGGACAGAGATGCGGTCGTGGTGGCCTTCCTGGGTATCCTGATCTCCTAATTCTGTTTAGTTTATTCGCGTTTAGTAGGGGCTGATGGCTGAATTGCTGTACGTAATGGTAGGCCAGTTACTTACTAAACACTCAAAGGGGAAGTCTCCATGGAGCAGGGTCAAAATGAATTTGAGTCAAAAACTGCATTGCATAAATCATACTGCATTTAATTATGTGTGTAACTAATTAAATTGTTATGATATGTATTTGTTTGAAATTGTTTTAATTCTATGAGAAATTAAATGCCTGATCCGGTAATGCTGTCCCCAGATTTTAGGGGAGTGTGATTGCAGGTATTTGGAAGATTAATTAGAAGTTACAGATGCAGACATGGTCCAGAGCTATAGGATGGGGACTATTTTGGGTAGACAATAATGTTGTAGTAGTTAGAATTATTTTGTAGCAGTGTTTATATAAATTTTAATGATGTAAATTACAGAACATATTTTGGATTGTAATAGAACGTATCAGAACTTTGAAATAAATATATAAAATAAATTAAATAGTTAAATTATGTTTTATATGAAAGGGGGGTTACAATATGCAAACAGGTATTTTGTTCTAGATTGAAAGGTTGGTTTCACTCACCAACTGGTTGATTTGGATGACCCAAGAGTCTTCATCTGATTCTGAATTCAAGATTGTTAGAGAGGCCATGTGGGGTTTTGCTTTGCCTAATGGTTATGCTAAATTGTCCCCAACCGGTTTGTTGGTTATATTTACACCACAAAGCTTTGTTTTATTTATAGGAAGGTGGTTATAGTTGAAAAACTATGAATGATTGCAACTGTCACGGCCATCAATAAGATGTGCATTAATTTGTTTATTTCTTATATGATTATAAAACACATAATTTTATTATTAAGTCTTCCATTACAAAAGACATTATTAAGTAATTATATTATAATTAATTCGCACAGTGATTTATACTTTGGGAGACCAAATGTGCACTTAACAAATGTAACAATAGTATATATATAAAATAATTTTTACCTATTAATTAAGTATATAAGTCAAATGGCTTAGTGATTTTAGGAGTTGTAGAGTAAGAAAAAGAAAATGGTTCTTATCCCATCTTTAACATTTTTATCATTTATTATTTTTCCACATTCTGCCTCCTACCTTCAAAGTTTCACACATTTTACCTCCTTATTTTAATAAATTCATGCATTTTACCCCTAATTGCACGTTAGTACGCTAATGCCATGTTAGCAATTCATGTCAGTAGCCAGCGTTTTCACATCATCAGTCAACTAATGGCAATAGACAATAAACTAATGATAATAGACAATTGGACAAATTGCATGAAAATTGAATACTGTGATGGTCAAATGCGTGGAAAAAAATGGTATGTGGTATAATTCGGGAAATGATGTTGGTTGGATGGTAAAATATATAACTAAGCTTAAATATTTTACTTTTCATTTTTGTTCATTATTAAGTATTGGGGAAAGAATAATGGACATTAATAATTTTAATATTTATTTATTTGAATTCAAGCACTGATTTGTTATTTATTATCTATTTATTTATTAAACTTCTGAATTTTATTTTTAATAATAATTTTATATAACAAAAAATAAAATAAACAGAATATTTTATTTACACTATTTTTATTTTTAACTTTTGAAATAATTAAAGTAAAAATAAATAATATTTTTACAATGATAAATGTTTGAATATGTACATTCATTTATTATATTTATGATTTTTATCTTTTTAAATAACAACATTAGATTCAGAAAATAAAATAAAAAGAATACTTTATTATTTTAAATAAAATATTTGATAAAATAAAAAAGGAAGTTGTGGCACAACTTTTCCACTCAAATAAAGAATAATTCCTTCTTAATAAATTTATCTATTAGATTTTTAAAAATTATATCAATTACTAGGACATTTAATATGTAGTGAGTTTTTAATGCACACCTTATAAAATATCTTATTTTCAATTTTATTATTATTAGGAATTGGGGAAAGGGTAATATGAGGTTTTAGCAATTGATTACTGGGTATTAGAATTTTTGCTTTAATTTATTGGTTACTATGATTTTTTTTATTATATTTAACAATTAATATTTTTTAAAACAAAAACACCAAATGTAAAATGTAAATGAAAAATATTTTTCACTATTATTTGTTTTTAATTTTGAAAATAATCAGACTTAAAATAAAATAGTATTTTATAATTACAAGTGTTTAAAATCATGATTCATTAATTATATTTATGAACTTGAATTTTTAAATAAAAATATCATATTCACAAAATGAAATAAAAAAATAATTTTTTAATTTGGAAAATCATTAAATTTAAAATAAAATAGTATATTTTATCATTAAATGTAAAATTAAAAATCTCCCCAAACTAGGAGAAATTCAAATATTTTCTTCTTATTTATTTTATTTCTCATTTATTTGATAATTGTATTAATTTTCAAGATATTTTTTTGGTCTATTATCACTAAGTCAAGGCATTTAATAGATAATGAGTTTTTCATTCATATTTTATAAAATATTTTATTTTTCATTATTAAGTATTGGGGAAGGATAATGGACATTAATGGTTGTAATACTTGTTTATTTGATTTCATGCATTGATTTACTAGTTACTATGCATTAATTTTTAAATAAAGATATAATATATGGAAAATAAAATAAATGGAATATTTTACTTTCACTATTTTAAATTTTAATTTTTAAAATAATTCAATTCAAAATAAAATAATATTTTTAAAATTAAAAATGTTTGAATATGTGCATTCATTTATTATATTTATGATTTTTAATTTTTTAAATAATAACATATTTTGAAAACAATAAAATGAAATATTGTTTGAAGACATTTTCCTATTCTAAATGTTGTTGCTTAATTGGTCAATGCAAATCTTCATTACTGTACTTACTATATTTCATTTTTAAAAAAGTTTAAATATGTGCATTCATTTATTATATTTATGATTTTTATTTTTTGAAAATAATAACATCCTATGCAAATGATAAAATAAAAATACTTTTATTTTTTAAAATAAAATATTGTTTGCAGACATTATCCTATTCTAAATGTTGTTGTTTAATTGGTCAATGAAAATCTTCATTATTGTAATTACTATATTTCATTTTCAACAATTATTTAATGTGTTTTTAAATTAGAGATTTTTTTATAATCTACAATTTATTGTTTAATGAGTCATTTAAAATTCTTCAGTATTATAATAAATTCTATTTTTAACTTTAAATTGTTTCGTAATAAAAAAAATTAAATTGATTAATGTTAATGAATTTCAATTGTTGAAAAGTCAACCATTTTTTGCCTCTAGTTTTTAAAAGTCAATATGTATACAAGATTAAAAAAAGTCAACCATTTTTGCCTCTAGTTTTTAAAAGATTTGACTTTTCAAGATTTTTATTCTTTTAAAAATGAAGACACTAATTTTTTCCCTTTAATAGATGACGTTAAATTTGTATGAATAGTGTTTCTTCCTTGTGTTCAATATTCAAATTGCTTTTGCACATTCACAACTTCAGCATTCAGAATTCATTTACACATTAACAAAGATGTCTGCTCCTCATTATTGTCCATCTCTCCCTAAGGAACTCCTAGAGAAAATCTTGTTGACAGTTCCAGTGAAGGCTCTCATGCATTTCCAATGTGTTTCCAAGTCATGGAGTTCCCTCATCTTTGATCCTATATTTGTGAAACTCCATCTTCAAATATCTTCCGAAAACCCCTCCGTCCTATTTACGTTACAAGACATGGGTGGATTGAATTCCCTACACTGCTGCTCCATGCAACGTTTGCTGGAGGATCCATCATCCATTGATGATGGTGGCCTCCCATTGAATTTCAAGTACACCATCATTGGTGTTTGCAATGGCCTGGTTTGTTTGAGAGCTACGACTCATGATTATGAACAAGGATTTTCCCTTTCTTGGGTCTGGTTTTGGAACCCGCCATCAAGTTGAAATCCCAAAGTTCACCGAGTATACAAATTCGAATTCCCAATGCTTTTGTGAAGATGAGCTTTGGCTATGATAATTCAAGAAATATTTACAAGGTCGTTGCTATGGTTGTGAATACACAATCAAAGGAAACAGAAGTGAGATATCACTGCTTAGGTGACAATTGTTGGAGAAAGGTTGCAAGTTGGTTTGGTTTTCCCAAACTAGAGGTATCCACTAATGGACAGTACGTCAATGGCACACTTAACTGGATAGCAAACCTTGGTACTCCCAAACAGTGTCAAATTTATTCATTTGATTTAAGGGATGAGACACATAGATATTTGTTGTAGGAGAATATTCCAATTGGAGTTGAATTGTCCACCTTAATGATAGAAGAATGTAACCATTCTTCCTAGTGATCTTAAACGAACCCACCCTCTCAGCCTGGATCTTTGTGTTTTAAGGGGATGCCTAAGTCATTCTCGTTATCACATGTGAAGTGGTTTTTCATTTTGGCAAATGAACGAGTTTGTAGTTGTGGAGTCTTGGACTCGGTTGCTGGATTTTAGTTGCGAGTTCCTTTAAATTTCTAGTCTTTCACATCTGCAATACCAATGATGGATATATGAAAATGGCGATGTCCTCTTGCTAGCAAAGAGAGATTCTGAACTTATATTGTATAACCAAAGAGATAATAGGGTAAAGCGTATAAAAATTCCCTTGAAAAAAGTTTGGTTGCACTCTACATATTATGTTCAGAGTCTGATTTTGCCTTACTAATGTAATTGAGATCCTCCTTAATGGTTTTGCCTTATATTGTAATACAAATCCTATGCAATGGTTGGTTTTATAAGAATTTATAGCGACAATATTTTGTGGTTATGTACTTTGATTTATTTGTTGGTTGTTATAATGGATGTATCGAATTCTTTGGATTAGATGAGGTTATTTTTATTTTTTATGAAAGCATGATTATTTTGCTCTCACTTACATTTTAATGAAGTACTTTCTCAATTCGAAAGTCTTTTATCTGTTCTATACCCGATGTGGATGTAGAATGTCATTTTTAATAGACTAATGATACACATACACCCCAACAACACCTCTAATTTCTCTCTATCTCTCTGTTCCTATCACATCATAAACCCTATCATACCTATATTTTTCTTTTTTTTCCTTCTCTCACTAGGTGTTGCATAGCATTGTGGGTGTACACCAAACATTTTTCTTTTTAATAACACAGCTATTTTATCAGCCAACGTAAATGCTTGTGTACTTGGAATTGGCACCGAAGCTGATTTATTTCTTTTTTTACATAGTAGGGATTTGGCTATACGTTTAGCACGATGCATGCATTTATTCTGTGTCTGCTTTGGCTTTTACTGCATTCTCTATTTTTGGTTGATACCTTTATTCTAATCCCCTTAACTGCTTCACTTTCCCTGGTAGTAGAATCTTATTTTCCATGGAAAAAAAAAATAAAAACTTTAGCAAGACATATGAGATATGAATATGCTATATCTTTCCACTTAGGCCTACCAAGTTTTATCTTTCAAATATGTAAGCTTACCGAATTGTTTTCTTAATCCTATTACTGTTTTATTAGGAAAAGAAACTTCTGCTTCAATATCACTCTTTGATCTAACAATGTTATTTTCAAATTATAAATCTTCAACCTCGGTTTCATTAACTTTGTGCACTTTTTATGCCATGAGGAGGGATGGTAGGAAGGAAGAAAGGTGCCTTTTGATGGGTCTCTTTTAGGTTAATTCGGGATCAATAATTGCAAATTAATACACTAATTAACAATTATATTGTTTTATAACTATACAATGTAATAGGAAGCAAATAACTTTACCTCTTAACAATCATTCATTTTACTTGTTTTCATTCTCTCACTCCCAATTTTTACGCAATTAAAGTATACGTTTCATAAATTTTTAACCTAAATCTCTAAAAGGAAAAATGATGAAAATTTACCTATATCTAAAATGATGAATAATTAAGACGTGTTTCGAGAGGAAATAAGAAGAAAGTTATAATACTTAAATTAAAAAAAAAACAAATAAGGATAAATTTGTAATTTCCTTTTTTAAAATTTTATTTGTTATTAAATTATAAGTGAAAAATCAATGGTCCACTGGTATTTAGTAAGTGGTTCACAGTAGAGTCTGCGTCTAAACATACTCTTATCTTGTGTTTGGTTAATGCATTCATGAGCTGCATAAGCCCGTGGAAGATGCAAAAATCAGAAGCTAAACAGTGTTAATATGTTAATTAACTAGAATAGTAACGTGTAAAACCAAACATGCATTTAATTGTTTCTTCAGTGGGTTTGAAATCTGATGGTGAGAGGGGTTTTGAGAGTAGGAAAAGTACATGGGGGTGGTTGGGAGTTTGGAATTGACAGGTGGATTTCAATGGGAATAGACGAACGTGACATAAGTATAACTATATCTAATAAGACCATCAATTATAGGCTTAAATATATTTTTTTTCATGCAATTTAGTGTTTTTTTCTTTTCATTTTTGTAATTTTTTTTCTTTTAGTCCTTACAAATTATGTTTGTTTTATTTTTTGTCCTTAAAGCACTTTAGATAGCGCTTTCAACAGTGAAAAAGCGCTATCTAAAACGTTTTAAGAACAAAAAACAAAACAAACAAAATTGGTAAGGATTAAAAGCAAAAAAAAATAATTTGCAAGGACGAAAAATAAAAAAAACGTTAAATTGCAGGGACGAAAAATATATTTAAACCTTAATTATATCTCAAATATCTCATTGATATTTATAATTTCTTTTTTTATCACATTATATTATTTATCTTTATATATTTTTTCTCTCTCTCTAGATATCAATTAATACCTAGATTTCCATGGTTTTTTTTTTTCCGACTAACAATAATGATACGAGTGCATTCGATCAAATCCATACACTACGTGTGACTAGTATAGTAGTGTTTGTTATCGTCTTTGCATCGAAGTGTATTTATGCATTTCTGCTTCTTAATCTTTATAGTAGTAATTGATTTACAGTGATCAATAAAGCATGCACTCCACAGTTGCCGATTCTTGCTACAAGGTATGAACAAATAACCAATATGCAATGTGTGTGCTAGTTAATTTGGGAGAAATCCATAACCCCACATTTTCTTCTATTTTTTCTTATTTTAGAACTGCATTTTAATTGAAAAAACACATTGTTATTTGACTTTAATTCATAATCCCGTCAGAAATGAAAACAAAAATTACATGGGCTCATTTCAGATTCTGGATAAACAAACAAAAATCACTATTAAATTAGTCTGTTTTTATATTTTTTTAGAGTAAATGTTTTATTTGGTATGTTCTCCAAAGTCTAAAAGCATATGCCACACTACTGACATTACTATTATTATTATTATTATTATTATTATTATTATAAAATCTTAAAAATCAATCTTATTCTCATAAGTTGTGCTTGAAGATCATCATGTAATAAGGGAAGAGGAAATTAAAAAAAAATTGATTTAATTAAAAGTGTGAAGAAAAAGAGAGTCTGACTCTCTAAAGTAAGTGCTCAAATTTATGATATAGGAGATCAATTTTGCCATGAAAAATATATTTTGAGGGACGCTAGAAAAAAAAGTGAAGATTGCTTATAATTTTCAAGTAAGAGACACACAATTAATTGTAGGTATGTTTCTTATTACATTGTACAATTTTGTGCTGACTAGAAGGAAAAGTGGCTTTGATCACTGGTGGGGCAAGGGGAGTTGGTGAATGCATGGCAAGGCTCTTCTGCAAACATGGGGCAAAGGTGGTGATTGCAGACATTCAAGATCAACTAGGACAAGCCGTACAAGATGACATTGGAACTGAATATGCATCTTATATACACTGTGATGTGTCCAAAGAAACTGATGTTGAAAATGCAGTTAACACAACTATATCCAAGTATGGAAAGCTAGACATAATGGTGAATAATGCTGCAATAATAGATGATGCTAGCTAAACCCACCATTATTGACAATGATGTCACTGAATTTGAACGTGTTGTTAGAGTCAATCTCATAGGTCCCTTCTTGGGAACTAAGCATGCAGCAAGAGTGATGATCCCAGCCAAAAAGGGTAGCATAATAACAATAGGAAGTGTTAGCTCAAGCGTTGGAGGGGTTTCAACTCACGCATACACAAGCTCTAAACATGCCATTGTGGGACTCACAAAGAATGCTGCTGCTGAGCTTGGAAGATTTGGCATTAGAGTGAACT
The DNA here is from genome assembly GCA_026413185.1 of Pueraria montana var. lobata. NCBI lineage: Eukaryota > Viridiplantae > Streptophyta > Magnoliopsida > Fabales > Fabaceae > Pueraria > Pueraria montana. Next base: position 77,023,366 of record CM048648.1, read on the forward strand.
GTTTGTCACCCTACTTTATTAGTAATGTAGCTGCAAAAGAATTCTTCAAACTAAATGATGATGGGAGCTCAAAGGTTTATTCAAATCTTAAAGGGCTTTGAAAGAAGAAGATGTAGCACATGCTGCACTCTATTTAGTACATTAGTGGGCATAATCTAGTCTTGGATGATGGCTTTACAACTATTAATCCAATCTTCGGTCTGTTTTCACGATCGTCTATGTAATTTTCCCTCCTTTTTCGATTATTATGCAACTATGTTTTCTATGTAATAAACGGTCAAAAGTCTGTCTATATATGAATTCGTAAAACGCATAAATTCATTTTTGTTGCATGAAAAGCCAAAAAAACATTTGCAATGTATTTATAATGTAGTAATTTTTCTTCACCTGTATAAAGGTAGGCGTTAGAAGCAATGGGAGTTTTATTCTATAAATAGGAATGTTATTTCATCATTCCAACTGAGAGAGAGAAATATATAAATGTTCTCAAAGTGTTTCTCCTATTTTTTTTAGAAAGGTGTGTTCTTCTATTATGAGAGTGTGATGTGCAATCATATGGCTAGCAAATTCACACAAATATGCTCAATAAAAATCAAATCTAAATGGATTCAAACATCAACAAAAGGGGAAAATGTCCTGCATATTAGAGGATATATTTGGTGGTTCCTCTATATGTCATCATTGATTCAAACATGTTTAAGTGCCCTATTGGATCCCCCAACCTATCATACTGTTCTTTCATTGAGAGTTGTTCAACACCTTTGGGTATCGACATGATTTGAAAGAAAATGATTTGGTTGGTGATGATTATCTCATTCTTCCTCATCTAGACATGATGAGCGTTGGTAACGAATTTTTGTAGGGTGATCAATCGATGTTGGGCAGTGGTTATTAACTAGTCAGTCATTGGGGGCTCTACTCTAACTGTTATCCAGATTAATTCTCCTCCACTTTTTCCATGTTGATATATTACTATAAGAAACTCGGTGTTTAGCGTTGACGGTTATACTTAATTTTCTTCATCAACACCACATGAGAGTAGCTAGAAAGTAGAAACCATGATCTACTTCCAAAGAATCTTAATTCAACGCCTTTCAACTTTGTCTTCTTTTGAGCATGTATATATCTACATTGGCATTATGCATGTTCTGTACTATCAAGTGAGTCCTTCAACTACTTCTACTATAGCACTTATGATGCACGCGTCATCATTAATAAAGTTCTACTCTTGGGATGTTCTTAATCCTTTCCATTCTTTCTTTTTTAATTTTACAAAAACATCAACCTTCCCCTAAATATTTTTTTTTCTGTTATAAATTTTTATATTAGAAATAAAAGCCAATTTTATTGATTAACGTGAAGATAGGTGAAAGAGCGAAGTCACATTTCATCTTTGGATTATTTTTCAGTATTTATTACCCAATTTCAAGGCAAGCATATAAAATAATTACTCCTTTAATTTTTTTTATTCAGAATTTCTCCTTTAATTTAAGTTAATTAGGTTACATTTTGTAAAAAAAAAATCAATCTCTTGAACTCTCAATAAAGACATAAATAAGAACAATTATTTTCTTAGAAAGATAACAGATAAAAAGAACAGAATTTTTTTTTTTAATTCTTGTGCCACAATCTCAAATGATAAATATAAGACAAATTCAGCAAAAAAAAAAAAAAAAATACAAAATATAAGATAAGCTAAGCCTCAAGGCTGCCAGAATCACGTCCTATCAAAAATTTATTTTACCTAAGACTAAATTTAACTTTAATTCCTTTACGTTAATTTATAGATAAATATACATAAACATTCCACTTTATTCATAAATTATCTACATAGTTCTTAATACTAACCACCAAGAATGAGCTCAATTAAAAACCTTGTAGCTTCAATCTGCAATCTGCTTACAATTTGGGAATTGGATCTATCAGGAAATCGCAGACATTCCCATTCCTCATCATTGACATTCCTGAAGTATTGATCCACCATTTCTTCATTAACCAACTCTAGTTTCGAAGGCTCCCACTATTAACAAATGAGAAAAGGAAACACAAAAAACCATAGGTTTAAAAGAAATATTTAGCCAGCAATATATCCATAGTAGAATAGAATCATAAGATACAATCTTGTACCTTGGGCTTGTTATCTTTATCAAACAGCTTTGCTCTTGAACCCTTTGCGCACGTTTTGATGAGATGAACGAAGAGGGAAATTATTAGTCACATAAAATTAATCTCTATATCCTAAGTCATTGTTAATATTATTCTATCATATACCATATCCTAGGTACTAAAGCGAAAAAAAGAAAAATAGCAATAATCTCATGACTATGTCATAATAGGATAAAAATAAAGCAAATATTAACTAGTGTCTTAATATTCTTGATTAAAAAAATTAAAATAGAAATTTTTATTCAATAGCAACCACGTTTTTTTTTCTCGAAGACCTTATTTAATTATTAGAAACTAATTCCACTTGACCTATCGTAAAATTGATAAAGGGTTTTAATTTACTTTCATTAGAGGAGTAACTAAAATATTTACCTCATAGAAATCATTTCCAAAAGTTCCTCTGAAGAAGTGGCAGGCAATGTTATAATCTCGATAAAGACATTGGTCAAACTTTTGTACCCGGCCTTTCCTGATCTAATAGCCATTAAAATCATAATTTTAATTAGTACTCAATAATATTGCAAAATTTGCACAATGGTTACATTTAATCAATTAAAATTTATATTTTTAATTAGTGTATAATGTGAATGTAAATGAGTTCAATATTGCCACCTCTGTGGGATTCCTTTGACTATTTCATAACAATAAAAATATTAATTAGTTTAGTTCATTTTATTAAATGTGTCAATAATTTATAGATTTTTTTAGTTATTTTTAAAATTATTAGGACCCATTTTCTTAATATATGTATATCTAATTAATGCATCTTCACTTAAATAATACTACCTTCGGTCCTATATATATAAGAAATAAATTGTGTTTTCAAACTTACTCAAAGTTAAATTTCTTTTATACCTTTCATTTATTGTTAACTCAATTTTAGTAGGCATTCACTTATTGGATTATGAGTGCTGATATTAAATATAATCATCACTTACAACATTTAAACTTAAGTGTATTTTTGGAATAAAATTTGAATTTATGGTAGTATTAATTAAAAATAATTCATTTAACCAATTTTCTTGGTCTTGATGATTTGTCTTATATTTTTTATATGAAGAATGCTATGGACATTCTTTCTAACACCCTCTTTTCCAACTCTCTCTATGGTTGGTTTGAATTTATTGAAAATCACTAATTTTGGTAGGTCTCATTTTTAAACCAGGAGTGAGAATCATTAAATGAGAATCGTGACCTACCAAAATGGGTGATTTTCAATAAATTCCAACCAATCATGGAGAGAGTCTTAGAAAGAGAATGTTAGAGATAAGACCGGATGTAATAATTATTTTTATAGACAAAACTTAAATATAGTTTCTTAAATGTAATTGACACTATTCTCCAATTATATCATTTAATACAATGTAACCATATGTAGGCACAGATATTTGGTTGGTTGACTCTTGCTGTACACAGACAGGGTATCCCTTATACCCTTTTAATTAATACAACTTTTTGCTGATAAAAAAAATAGTATTGGAATTTCACCTAATAATTTGTATAACAAATGTTTACATTAAAAATCAATATAAGTTAGTAAGTTGAAACTCTAATTTTGGAGAACCTAAAAACTTCTAAGGAACTTATAATGTCCCCAAATATTCATGAGAAAGAATTTGAGAAATTAATATATTGCATTTATTGTGTTTTTTTTAGAAAAAAAATTATTAAGTAATTAAGGATAGTTTTGTAAAAAAAAAAAAAAACAGAGATTTGAATTTAATCTTATGAAAAGGACTAAAGTAAAATTTCAAAAAGCTCCTATAACAAGTACTAGAAATAGTAATATTTTAATACATCGTTAAGTTTTACCATCTCGTTTTCTTAGTAAATAAAAAAGATAGTAAATAATGATGTCAAAATTATAATAAATAATGAGAGTACATACTAATTGATTTTTTTCTTGTTGTACTTACTGATTTCAGAAATATCTTGAGGCTGGTGGGACAAGATGAACGCATGTAGCTTAATGCATTTGTAATCCATTTTTCAGCTCCATTTTGTAATTCATGTTCCTATAGATCATGAAATGATTCAAAATGATATTATATACTAAGTATTCATCACAGCAAAGGAGAAATGAATATATCTTGATGCACAGATACTTACCAAGGATTGAATTATTTCCTCCACCGTCCCTTTTGAGAAACATTTGTTTATAGCTTCTAATCTTCTTTTTTTTGTGGCGGGGGGGGGGGGGGGGGGGGGGGGTACCATGAAAAGCATTAGTGTGTAATTCAATATGTGTGTCAATTCTTAAGAAAACACAAAAATCTCAAGAGAAGAATCATATATAATTTTTCCTAATTTACCTCCTAAAAGGACTATCTTCTTTCACGTTTGCTTTCTCTGTGAATCTTTGTATTAATGCAGTAATTGTTGAAACATTTGGAGAATTAACAGCTTGTAAGGCATTTTCCAACGACTTTAGCTTCTATTACAAAAAAAATGAATTGTACGGAATTATAGTTCTTAAAAACTACACTACAAATCCAATTACAATATAATTTATTATCGAAGTATATTAATTGAGAGACTGGTGATGAATATAGTTTTACCACTGAAGGCACAAAATGTGTGGCTAAACCACATGCTGCTATTTCTGCTCCAGTCAACCCTAGGTATTCCCCTATATATAATTGAGCAAGAAGGATAAAATTGAAATTAATATCAAACACAAAAATAGAAAGAAAAAAAAAAGAAGAAAAGAAAGAAAGATAAATCTCTACTCTACACACAACATACTGATCTATTTCTACGTTAAATAAACTGGTAATACTTTTAGCAAAAATAAAATCTTCTCAAAAATCATTTTCATCATGTATAGAGAATATATTTTAATCGAAGAAAAGCAACATATAATTCATTTTCTTAAGACTTCTAGTTTTTGTCTTATTAACCCTTTTGAAGAGATGGTAACCATGTACTAGGAAAATATTTTTTTTATAGATTGATAGATAAATTTATGCAAAAAGTAAAAAAAACAAAAAAACAAAGGAATCACATAGCTCATTAAAATTTTATATTTAGTTATACATTTTTTTATTAATTGAGTATCGTCTGTTAATGTTTGTTCTGCTACTATTTTTAATGAAGAGAAAAATGAGAGTCTTTTCAAATAGTTATCTATGTATAGCGATATATAAAGTCACGATGAGGATTATATTGAAGACATTATGAGTAGTGGTATAAACCACGAAACACACACGTGTATTGTTACAAAATATATGTCGCAACCAAAGTCGCAACGGGACGGCAAAAAATAAGTGTAAAACACAGAAGAGTCGCCACCATAGTTTATTAGGGAAAACTACGGAAAAACCTTTTTTAAAAATAAAATGGTCTTGAAAACCAGATTTTGGGTTCGAGAGTTGATTACGTGTAAGAAATGTATTAGCACCCTACGACGCACGTCCGAAGACGGTTACCTCTAATTAAATGTGCAAATTTTAATAACTTTAAAATTATTTATTTTACTCCTCAAAATAAAACAAGAATATTTTTGGATATTTGATTTATTGTTATTAGTATGGAAATTTTTATTACTTAAAAGAGAAGTTTATTATTATGAAAAGAGACGATTATTATTGTATTTTTTTATCTTTTTAATTTATATATTTTTTTATTTTTTTAGCTCGACAGGAGTGGTCCCTTGCTCCTACGTATCTCCAGGTGCAAAGGAGAATTCAAAGTTACGTAGTTCTTTAGGATAAAAAAAATATTTGTGGGTTGATATTTTTTTAATTTTGATTTTTTTATTTTTAATTTTAGGATTTCTAAACTGTCACAATTCATACATCCTACAAAATAAAATTGACAGAGGTGTGCACCCAAGCCAATCCATTTTATACTTGAAGCAAATTAATTTTGGGGCTATCAATTTAATTTTGATTTAATATTTTGTTTTGGAAAAAGAGTTTCAAGACTACAAGTTGTCACAACTTATGTCTTAAAATCTCACGATTAAGAGGATGTCACATCCAATCAATCTATTTTTTTTAATTTAAGTTTCTTATCTTTATCTTTAATTAAAATTATAAAAACTTGGTTCAAATTAATCCTTTTTAAATTATATTATATTCAGTAACAATAGAGGAAATGCCACGTGAATTTGAGAGTTGAAATGATTATAGCAAGTTAGCAACCTTCATTCTATTTTTTTTCTCTTTTTTTTTCTAAAAAAAATATGAATTGACTTAAATTGAAATATTAAAGAAAGAAAATTCTACTCGTGAATCAACTATAATAGTAACAGAGAACATCACATGACATGAAAACTCATTATTAGCTAAAGAAAAAGTGAACAACAAATATGATATAATAACCTCAATATGCAACTAAACAAATGTAAAAGAAGAAAAAGAAAAAAAAGTTGTCACGGTTTCAAAAGCTAAAGAAAATAAAATGAACATAGAAGGAAATCTAGACAAGCACTCGATGCCCATTATTTAGGAAAGTGAATATGAGCAATGAAAGACAAAACATACACAAACCACTTTTCAAATGTAACCAACCACATGCTAATATACTGATAAATAGGGAATACAGATCTCAAATCAGTGGAAGTCACGTTAATTTAACGCTTCAGACATGGGAATGAGAACGAACTCTACTATGCACAAAATATATGCAAGAGTTGAAGTTTGGGGTGTAACGGGATGGCGTCATGAGTCTTGGTAGAAACTCTAATACTATATTTTTGAGGCACCAAGTCAAGCTTATCATGGAGTGGCAAAATTTTATTGAATGATGTAATCACACCTAGCAGAAAAGATATTTGAACGGACATCAACAAGGTTTTTTTATTTTTATTTTTATTTTTCTATGGCATCTTTGTTTGTTTGTTTTTTTTTTCATTTTTTTTTCTATTTTCTCTAATTTTGACATTTTGTTTCTTTTTCTTCATTTTCTTTTTGGACTTTTAGTTGCAAATTAAATTTTGAATTATAGAAAGCGAATTTAAATTGATTTTTTTTGTTAATTTTGTTATTTTTATTTTTCAACTTTTTTAGTAATTATTTGTAGTTATCCGGACAAAATTGGGTGCTGACAATTAATCACAAATCACGGTTGATATGACCTTTAGGATAGTTATTATAAAAGTCAACAAACTTATCATACTTGATGGGTTGTGATTGGATTAAGATATAAAATTATTTTACACTATCAGTGCATAACCTAATTCTCATTGGGTATTATGCATTTATTTGTATAAGATAAGATTAAAAAAAAGTGAGCCATTTCCTATGCTCTCTTTTATTTAATAAATTCATTTGCTTGTAAAAAAAGTCAGGTCAACCATTTTTTCATTGGCTTTCAAGTAAAAAAAATATCTTGATATTTAATTTCTAATATATAAAAATTAGCATTTTTATTTGTATAAGATAAGATTAAATAAGTCAACCATTTCTTATGCTCTCTTTTATTTAATAAATTCTTTGGCTTGTAAAAAAAAGTCAAGTCAACCATTTTTTCATTGGCTTATCCAAAATAAAATAAAAAAGTCAAGTCAACCATTTTTTCATTGGCTTTCAAATAAAAAAAGTATCTTGATACTTAACTTCTAATATATAAAATTAGCATTTTTATTTGTATATAAGATAAGATTTAAAAAGTCAACCATTTCTTATGCTCTCTTTTATTTAATAAATTCATTGGCTTGTAAAAAAAGGTCAAGTCAACCATTTTTTCATTGGCTTTCAAATAAAAAAGGTATCTTGATACTTAATTTCTAATATATAAAAATTTGCATTTTTATTTGTATAAGATAAGATTAAAAAAAGTCAACCATTTCTTATGCTCTCTTTTATTTAATAAATTCATTGGCTTGTAAAAAAAAGTCAAGTCAACCATTTTCTCATTGGCTTATCCAAATAAAAAAGTCAATCATATTTTTTCCTAACTTTTAAAAGAATTGAATTTTCAACATTTTTATCCTTTTAAAAATGAAAACAATTATTTTTTTCCTTTAATAGATGATAAAAAATTTGTATAAATTGTGTCTTCTTTGATTCAGTATTCAAAATTTTTTTACACATTCAGAAGTTCAATATTCAAAATTCTTTTACACATTCAGAAGCTGAGTTTTCAAAATTCTTTCACAAAGATGTCGTTTGCTCCTCATTATGGTCCATCTCTCCCTCAGGAACTCCTAGAGCGAATCTTGTTGTTGGTTTCGGTAAGGCTCTCAAGCACTTCGGATGTGTTTCTAAGTCATTGAATTCCCTCATCTTTGATCCTATATTTGTGAAACTACATCTTCAAAAATCTTCCCAAAACCCATCCATCCTATACACATTACAAGATGTGGGTGGATCGAATTCCCTACACTGTTGCTCCATGCAACGTTTGCTGGAGGATCCATCGTCCATCATTGATGATGGTGGCCTCCCATTGAATATCAAGTACACCATCATTTGGGTTTTCAATGACTTGGTCTGTTTGAGAGCAATGACTCATAAACGTAAACGAGGACTTGACCACCTCGCTTGGACTTGGGTCCTTTTTTGGAACCCCGCTATGAGGTTGAAATCCCAAAGTTCCTCGAGTATACAAGTTTAGATTCCCGAGGCTTTTGTGAAGATGAGCTTTGGCTATGATAATTCACAAAACATTTACAAGGTCGTTGCTGTGGTTGTGAATAAACGATCAGAGGAAACATAAGTGGGAGTTCACTGCTTAGGTGACAATTGTTGGAGAAAGGTTTCAAGTTGGTTTGGTTTTCCCAAACTAGGGCTATCCACTAATGGACAGTACGTCAATGGCACACTTAACTAGATAGCGAACCTTGGTACTAATAATCCCAAATAGTATCAAATTTATTCATTTGATTTAAGGGATGAGACACATAGATATTTGTTGCTTCTTGGTGATCTTAAAAAAATCCACCCTCTCAGCTTGGATCTTTGTGTTTTGAGGGGATGCTTAAGTCATTCTCGTTATCACATGGAACGTGGTTTTTCTTTTTGGCAAATGAACGAGTTTGAAGCTATGGAGTCTTGGACTCAGTTGCTGGATTTTAGTTGCGAGTCCCTTCAAATTTCTAGTCTTTTACATCTGCCATACCAATGGTGGATATCTGGAAACGGCGATGTCCTCTTGCAGGCAAAGAGGGATTCTGAACTTATATTGTATAACCATAGAGATAACAGGTTAGAGCGTATAAAAATTCCCATTAAAAAAGTTTGGTTGCAGTTTATAGATTATGTTCAGAGTCTGATTTTACCTTACTAATGTAATTGAGAGTGAGTGAGAGTGATTAGTGACTTGAGTGAGAGAATTAGTGGTGTTAGGTTGTGTTTGTGTGTGTAGGCCGTGGGATTAGAGAGAGGAGAGGAGTGTGTTTACATGAAATGTGATTGGTTTAGAGGGTGTGAGTTGATGGCGTAGGTGCTGAGTAAATTTACACAGTGTAGAATTACACTGTGTAATCGAAACAAAATGCGATTTTAAATTTTGAAACATCTATTTAATTTTATAAATCTTTATGAAATGAAAACTTTTTAATAACTCTTACAAAATTCTCTTTGTAGAGGAATTGCTCACAAATGAATTTTTATAAGCGATAACTTGACGTGCAAGTTTCATAATTTAAAAATGATCAAAATGATTTTTCAGTCAAATAAATAATTAATACACAGTAACAAACATTTTTTTTATTAATTATTACTAACAATTATCCACTAGATAAACTTATTATCAGATATCTCAAGCAGTCAGTTCATAGATAAATCTAAGTATTTAAATTTTTAGATACTTATCACACTGCACATCACTAATTGAATTAAAATAATGCAGACTAATTTAATTACACAAAATTTTATATCTTTGATTTTATAAATTTTCTACGTAACCATTATAAAGAAATACCTATATTATTTACTTTCCTTCGTTTTTCTTCATGACTCGTTTAATTATTAACTATATTTTAATTACTCAAAATATATCTTTTTCTTCTTTTAATACAAACAAATTAATTTTAATCAGTTTCTAATTAAACTGCTCACGTCATACTTATTGGTTGAAATTTTTGGAATGTTACACCGAACGTGGTGAAGACACAATCCAGGATAGTTAGTTACGATTTTTAAGTATATATATATGTTCTGGATACGTTTGTAAGGACCTTCAACCAAAATCAATCAAAGCAATTATCTTTTCAGTTTATATTCTTGCCGAAGTTATCGTTTTTCAAGTTTAAATTTCATTTCGCTTTCAAATTTATTTTTGAATTTTTGTTACTCTCACCATCAATCAAGTGCTTTCTTTAGTTACTTGAGAACTCATACTAGACCAAAAGGCAAATTTCCCCTTTTGATGATTAAATCGTTTGATTCAAAAATTGAATTTTGGAATCGTGTTGGAGCTTGAGTGGCCGAATTCTATTCGGCTAGTTTCAAAATATTCACGTGACAACAAAATTGGCATGCCTGGTGGGACCAATGGTGTGATTAGTCCTCGTTTTGAGTCTCCCGGCCACGATTACGTTTGGTTTATGAGCCTTAGGTTTGGCAGATACAAAATGGATCAACAGCCACCAAAGAAGAAGAACGGATCAAAGTTAGGTGAAAGCACATTAGGGATGCCAGCATCCTTAACGACGAGTCCCGTGCCGACAACATTTTCACCTAATCCTCTGACGAGTATGATAACAACAGCACCAATTACTCCATCAGTAACTAGTGAAGCTCCTACGGTGATGACAACTTCATTCATCTAACAACAGATAGACCTTGGAATCCATGATATTATTTGTCAACTATCGGGACAATTATCGGAGATTGTTAAACTAATGGTGCAAAATGAATTACAACAAACCAGAGAATTGGAGGCTAGAAAAGCAATTGGCAGAGAAAATTTGACTACTTCATTCCCGAGGAACTAGGAAATGCCGAATCAGGTTATTAATCTAGATTCTCCTCCAATTAATGGGCAAATTCAGGCGAGACTAGTACCTATAGTCCAGCTGAATTCGTTTGCCATACTTGTGTGGCAAATGGCTCAGCCTGCAATGACATCGGCAGGGGTGTGAACAACAACCCAGCCGACAGGCAGCCAAATAGGATTTTTCCCAAAACCTTTGGAAGCCAATACTAGTTATATGCTAGTAAATGCTACTATTCCAGTTGTCACTACCCTTGGGGGCAAGCAGGTACAACTGAATATGCTAACATATATGTTTCTCCACATATGGGATTAGCGAGGAGACCAGCTAATGCTACTGGACACATTGGTTTACCTCACATCCAGCCCTCTGTAGGAAATCAAATCCCTGTTAGAGTAATGAATAGTGGAGAAATTTCTAGGTGTTAACAATGAGGCATATGCAAGGCAGAATACCATGAACCAAATCAGTTATCAGCCATCAAGGACTACAACAATACCTATAGTGGATCCTGAAATGATAACTGATAATTGCCTTATATTCCTACTTTTTGTAGTAGTTTAGGGGCAATTATTTGATATCTTTTATGCTTTTTAACTTTGTTTATCTTGATTTTAGTTAATTTTTAATAGAAGCGTAGTTTTGTTAGGAATTTTAAATTTTACCCCTTTTACACTTGATTTTGGGTTGTTTCTTATGTTTTTAGGAACTTTGTTGAAGTGTGGAGTGAGCGTGGAGATCTCCCAAGAGTGATTGATGCGTTAAGGATCAATTTAGTTGAAGTTTAAAGCCTTGAAGGTCTTGCAGAAGAAAAAAAAAAAAGCTTTTGGGAAGCCTTGGAATGCGCTTGTGCAACCAAGCTTTGCAGCCATACAAATTCTGAAATTTGTTGAAATTCTGAAGACGTGAGTTGCACAACCATGCAACGTTGTGTGTAAAAAATTGCACAACCGTGCAATAAGCTCTGCAAGAAAGACCTTTATTTTTCTGTTGTTTTCTTTTGGGCTTGAACCCCTTTTGGCCCATAGCCTTAAATAGGATTTTCTGTTCTAGCCTAGGGGTTCCGAAACTTTATACGTGAAAGAAACAAGAGGTTTGAGATGGGAGCTTAATGCGTTTGGCTTTCTCCATTCTTTCTCCATATTTTGCTTCTTCCCCCATGGCTATGCGTAGCTAAGTTCTCTTTTCATTGGGGTTTAATGTAGTTGGACCTGATTTCATGTAATTACACTTTTCTCTTTATTCAATTTAGTATTGTTATTGTTCTTCTTCTACTCTTAATGCTTGTGTTTGGCTTGATCAACCAATTGCATGATTCTTTAATTCCATTGGTAATTGGGAAATTCTTTTGGATTGCAAACTGAAGAAGACAACTAATTTTCTTTATGCCTAAGGACAAGGTAAAGAGGATTAGTCATCGTTAAACCCTTTTTCTTAATGCAAATTGCTTGGTTATGCTAATTCAAGGGATTGATAGTATAATTAAGGGATTTAAGTTTCTTCACATAAGGAATTAAGGTTGAGATAAATTAATGGGTTGATGATAACAGAAATTTAATTGAATAAGAGTGAGTAGTGATTGCATGTTAGGAAGTCCAACGAAGTTAAACCCTGGTGATTTATTTTCATTGAATTAAACCACATTTTTTGTGCACACCTAGTGTTCACTTATTTTCCAAAACTAAATTTCTTCTACTTTTTCCTTTTATTTTTATGCAATTGTCATTTAATTTTGGTTACTAAATTATTCTCAATTTTGTAGTCTATAAAATTTACTTTTAATTACCCAATTATCGTACAAGTCCCTGTGGAGACGATACTATACTTATCACTTTGTTACTTGCACGATTTGGTACACTTGCCAAAATCCTAACAATAGCTGAGACCACGAGGAAATACTTTGGCATCCAACTCAAACCAATGGAGAGACCAATGTATAAGAACCCATATCCTAAATGGATTGATTGGATGGTGCCCTTGTCGAAGGGGTTCAAAACACCGGATTTCACTACTTTTTCTGGAGAAGACGGCAAGTCAACTACGAATCATGTAGGCCGATTTACGGCCCAACGTGGCGAGGCTGGTCTGAATGAATGGCACAAATTACAATTATTCCCATTATCATTAATGGGAGTGGTGTTCATGTGGTATTCCAATCTTCCACCAAATTTAGTACAAAATTGGGCAAACATAGAGAGGTGTTTCCATGATCATTTTTATAGGCCTTAGCCTGAATTAGTTGTAGCCGATTTGATGAACACTAGACAATTGGTGGACGAATCGGCAATACACTTTATCGAAAGGTTCAGAAAGGCAAGAAGCATATGTTCAGTACAGCTATGAGAAAGCGAGTGTGCTGCAATGGCGGCTGGCAACATGCATCCTCAATTGAAAGAAAAATTAGTTGCACAAGAATACAATGACCTTGGTCAGTTGGCATCCAAGGCAAATCGGATCGAGTAGTTCATCCATAAGAAGGAAATAAGGAGGGCTAATCGATGACGTGGTTCTAATTTGATTTCAGTGGTTAACGTTGAAGAGGATAGTGAGAATTATGAAGAGGAAGATGAAATCATGGTAGCTGAAATCTTGCGGGGAAAACCATATTCTTGTCCAGCATTGAAACCTGGAAAAGGCAAAAGTGCTGTATCTGATGGGAAGTTTGAATATGATTTTGACATATCAAAGGCCGATAAGATCTTTGATTACTTGTTAAAAGATCAGCAGACTCGTTAGAAGGAAGGACATCGGATACCATCAGCTGAGGAATTAAAAGGGAAAAAATATTTCAAATGGCATAATTCATACAACCATTTTACGGCAAACTGCATAGTATTTCGGTAAGCTATTCAAAGGGCTTTGAAATAAGGTCGCTTTAAGCTAGCCGGTAAGAGTGCAACCAAAATGGCAGTTGATATCGATCCTTTCCCAAAATTGGATATCAATATGGTATCGTGTAAGACTCCTGCCAGTGGAGGTAAGAAGGGAAAATAAAGATGGAAACCTAGGACATATTGGAAGTAGAAAACAGGTGTCTTAGCTCAAAGGACTTCCGTGTTTGAAAGGTTGCAACAATCACCTACGGCAAGAGGAACATGGGTGCCTCACCAAGGTCGGCTAAGTGTATTCGACAAATTAGAAACTCAGCATGAAGGCACATTAACAGGGATGTCATATCGAATCACTAGACCTAAACTAGCTGACTTACGACGAGCTAGAAGGAGGAAAGAAGAAATACATAAGTTTGAAGATTTGAGACAGAAGATTCATGAGAGGAAGGAAACAACACAACTACCAAAGGTGGATGAAATCCTGGTACCAATAAACCAGAAAAGGGTAGCCGAATTTAACGTAGAAAATGGCATGAGAATGCTGCGTATTACAGTTAAAAACAAGGATACTCCCCCATCCAGAATGGTCAAGCCCTCGGCTAAAACAAAGGTGGATGAATGGCATGTAAACCAAAGAATCCCAAGTCACAGGCCTAAGGGACAAGAAGGTGTTCTGAGCCGAACTCATAAGAGGAGATTACAAAGAACCAAGGCCGTTAAGAAGATGAAGCAAACATTAGCATTGATGCCTGATGTTAAAGGAAGAAGCCAGGGAGAGCATTCTATGAATTAGGTTGGTATGGCATTAGACCAAGATTTTGGAGACGTTAATTTGGTATAGGATCTTGAACGGCTTGATTTGACAAATCTTGTTGATTCGGATGGTCTTATTGTCGAGCCAGTTGAAAAGTTGGGAGAATGATAGAGTTCAGCAGTGGGCGTCATGGTCCATGGAGATTTTACGGAAGAAAAGAAGGATCAAGCAGAGCAAGAACAAGATTTAGTGTAAATCGAAGAATCATTGAAGTCGATGCAGAAGTCGATGCAATGAGCCTAATACACAGCGAGTTTTGGGCCAATGCTAATCAAAACAAAAGTTTGGAGGGTGATGTATGCATTGAAGAAATAGAGTGGGCTACTATTAACAAAGATAACACTGGCAAGGTAGTCGAAATTGCGTTCGGCAAACTTACGTAAAAAATGATGAAACACTTGTGGACTCTCAATGTAAGGGCCCAGTTGAATGGAAAAACTCTATCTAGGGTATTTGTAGACGAGGGAGCAATTTTAAATATAATTCCTTTAGTCACTTTGAAGAAAATTGGCCAAGGACAGAAGGATTTGGTGCCCACCAACACGAGGATGACTAATTTCACTAGAGGAGCCACTGTTATGTTAGGAGCTTTGGTAGCCGAAATTACGGTAGGATCAAAAACTATGCATTCAGCCTTCTTTGTGGTGGATGCCAAACCAACATATTCGGTGTTGCTGGGTAGGGACAAGATTCATTCTAGCCAATGTGTCCCTTCCACACTTCATCAACAACTGTTGTTTTGGGAAGGAAATCAAATAAGCATCGTATCAGTCGATGATAGTCCATTCTCAGCCGATGTAAGAATGGCCAAAGCCTTGTTGTACTCTCCACACCTGGTTCCTATTCAAATTCCAAACGATTATGAAAAAGAGAGTTGAGAATCTTGCAATTTGACCAAGAAAGGATTTGTGGTGAATTGGCAGGTCGAGGTATGACCTTCGATTGAGTTATTAGATGGATACATGAAATGAAAAAGTTTGTTGGATCGGCTGACCTTGTTTATTGCAGAAGATAGGATAGCCGATTCAGCAATGATAGATGTGCTTGGGGGCAAATCAAATAGAAGGATTAGATCACCATGCCTGCAATCAAAAGGTATGTCCCCAGTTTTGAAGTGCAAGATCCCTTAGAAGACGTCAACCTAGGAACTAAAGAAGGTCCCAGAATGACTAAGGTGAGTGAACTACTAGACGAAGGGGATAGGAATCGGCTAATTAAACTTATTACACAATATAGAAATTATTTTGCATGGGATTATCATGAAATGCTAGGATTGTCGAGGGAGTTGGTAGAACATAGATTACCAATCAAAGAAGGATTTAAGCCACATCGGCAACCTCCAAGTCGCTGTAATCCTCAGCTTTTGCCTTAATTCAAGGGGGAAATTAAAAGGATGTTGGGAGTAGGATTTATCCGAATGGCTTGGTATGCTGAGTGGCTGTCAAACATAATGCCTGTTATAAAGAAGAATGGGCAAGTAAGAGTGTGCACTAATTTTAGAGATTTCAACTTAGCAACTCCCAGGGACGAATATGTCATACCCATCGCTGACATGTTGGTGGACACAACAACTAAACATGGCATACTCACATTCATGGTTGGACATTCTGGTTATAACTAGATCTTTATGGCTACTAAAGATGTACACAAAATGGCCTTCTATTGTCCTGGTGCTTTAGGGATATACAAATGGTTGGTGATGTTATTTGGATAGAAAAACGTTGGTGCTACTTACCAGAGGGTTATGAATCTTATCTTCCATTATGCTATAGGAAAGAGTATGGAAGTTTATATAGACGACGTGGTGGTTAAGTCAGTCGACATGAATTAGTATTTAGTCGACTTGGAACAAGCCTTACAAAAGATGAGGTTTCATGGGCTAAAAATGAATTCGACTAAGTGTGCATTTGGGGTATCATCTGGGAACTTCTTGTGTTTCTTGGTTCATCAACAAGGAATAGAAGTAGATAGGAATAAAGCTAAGGCTGTGTTAGAAGCCAGACCTCCTCAAAATAAAAAGGAACTACAGAGTCTCAATAGCAAGATCAACTTCTTGTGAAAATTTATAGCCAATTCGGCTGGGAAGATAAAGGCTTTTTCACCATTACTAAAAGTGAAAAACAATGGAGAATTTATTTGGGGAAAGGATCAACAGCAAGCATTTGAACAAATCAAGCAAGTGTTAGCTGAACCTCCTGTGTTAGTGCCTCCATTACTAGGAAAACCATTGAAGTTGTATATATCGGTTGCTGAAGAATCAATCAAATGCCTTTTAACACATGATCGAATGTTGAAGCACTTCTTGTAGTAGCTGTAGATCTGGTAGTTCTTTTAAAAGTTAAGGGGGCTGAATCTGGAGAGTCGCCTTCATCTACATTGTCCAAGTCTATGGTTTCGATATGACATTTTGCTGAAAGGAGGGAATATTAGCTAAATGCAGAAGAAAATGAAAAAGGACATCTTAACAGGCTAAAATTACCTGATATAGGAGCTATTGGTGGATTAATAGTGATGCCCGTCGATTTACCCTTCTTCTTGGCTAAGACCGAAGCGGAATGTGGAGATGGTTGTGGTCTATTTAAGGACTTGGAAATGGCAGGCTCCGCAGTGGGTTGTCCATTTGCTTGCAGAAGGTAGGATGCAACACTATTAGGGAACAAAGCATCTTTTACGGTTGGCCACCAATTGAGGAAGATGAGGGTCTTCTTCGGATAAGGAAGAAACAAGCTAAATTTGAACAAGTCAAGCATCCATTTTGTTTGACGAGTGACTTTCCTCACTTTTTGGCAGATAGTGAGGGCCAAGAATTGGGAGATGACAGGGTCAAGAAAGGCTTTGGAAGGTGTTGCGTAAGGCCAAACTAACGAGCAACAAATTGAGGGTTATAAGGTTCCACTGAAAACTTGTTATATCTTGAGCTGTGTTTGATACCACATAGCAAGTCCCTATAGTTGTTAGGATGCTGCCCCAATTGGCTGTTTGACAGGCTTGGGCCTCTGGATTGGCTTGAAGGTCTAGTTTTAGCCAACTAGGGTATCATAGTCAACTAATAGAGGATGCCAGAAGGCACCGACATCATCTAGGATGCCGAGTATAGACTAGACAAAGAAGCAAGCCGAACCAGTGGCAGTGGACTTGATTCGGAGAGCTTCACCCAAGGTACTGTCTTTAGCATGGCGCTCTGCTGCCGTAGCCGATTTCGAGACATTGGCAGCAAACATAGGAAACTACCTAGTAATCCAAAGTTGCAAGAACCAAAAGAGGCCAGAAGCACTACCCATGTTCTGACCAGTTTTCATCTTTTCTAAAAGTAGAAAGATAGACTGGTAGAAAGAAGATAAAAATAGTACGTGAATGGCCATAGGTTCATTCGACTGAAGTAGAGAAACATGAAGAGCATATTTAGAAACTACAGCTTTAGAAGAGGAACAAATGAAATATTTACAATACCAGTATAAGAGAAAGGCATTGTGTTCTTCAGTCGAAACGGTAGCCGAGGACTTCATATGAGTTTTGATGAAGTGGGGGTAGTCGTTGGTGGATCTGTCGAATGAAAGTCCCAAGTTGCCCCTGGCCTGAGCGTACAAGGAAGGGAGTTCATTCCCAATGACAAACAATCCTAGAATGGTCACCACATCCTGAAGAGTGATAGTCATGATGCCGAATGGGAAGACGAAAGCATTGATAGTCGTTGACAAAAAGCTCAAAAAGATAAATATCAAAGAATAGTTTGGTTCAACATCGTGTTTGGTCAAATTGATGGCATCATAAATATCCCATCTCTTCCAGTCGGTTCCTTTCGCTTTGGTCATCTGATTGAGCCACATGTAGTAAGGATCGGAACCTCTAGGCCAGGTACCTAGGGTTTGAGGGATTGCATTTAGCCAAAACCAAGAGGTGATGGGAATTGGGTAATCAATGTGATGAAGGTAATAATTGAGGAAGGTAATGACATCCATCATATCATCTGCACAAGGGCAGAGATAGTAGTGCCTTTCGTAAGCGTGTAAGGGGTTTTCGAAACTCCCAAGGGCGTTGGGATCGTCATGAGCATTGGAGAAGCTGGACGCCAATTTATGAGCTGATGCTTCATCATCAAAACCATTCCTGTACTCGTGGGGCCTTGATTGAGACCTATTGGTGGTCGATATGGTGGTATGAATGCTTGGGATTGCTCGAGAGGAAAATGAAGCAAGAAAGCAAGGGGTAATTCGGATGATCAAGTAACAGTAAAAGGTGAGTTATTTAAAGTGACAAGATTGACAAAACAGAAGGGCACGTAACGGCCAAGTTTTAAATGCAAGTCAGTTGCAAAGATCAGAAGAAGGGGGAAAGATAGAAACAATTATATCTTAGACTCTTCATTCACTAATATGATTCAAGATATATGGGGCATTTGTTGCCATTCAAAATATGCTGATAAAAAAGACAGTTAGCCGAAAGGATAAAGCTGATAGGATAAGTTGTTGTCCGATATTGTTGGCCAATGTTGGTGGCAAATGATAAGATAAAAACAAACACTTCAGCTAATTGTTTGAAATTCAAAAACTCAATAGAGATGTTGAAGTGATAACGGGTTAGTTAAGATATGAGCTAAACTGAAATGGATTCGAGAAACAAGGGAACATGAGAAAAGTTGTTGAAGGATCGATTTGATGATATCCCATGATCTAGGAGTGGTTCCAGGAAAATAGGAGCAAAAGTGCGACGTGGGATATGTGCCAACTTCAAGATTTAGCCGAAACAGGTTTGAGGCAGCCAATTTAGTTATGGTCAAGCCAAATAGTGGCCGAACGTGATAAAGACACAATCTAGGATAGTTAGTTACGATTTTTTAGTATAAATATGTGTTCTGGATATGTTTGTAAGGACCTTCAACCAAAATCAATCAAAACAATCTTTTCAGTTTGTATTTCTTGCCGAAGTTATCATTTTTCAAGTTTAAATTTCATTTCGCTTTCAAATTTATTTTTGAATTTTTGTTACTCTCACCATCAATCCAAGTGTTTTCGTTAGTTACTTGAGAACCCATATTAGATCAAAAGGCAGACTTCCCTTTTTGAGGATTAAATCGTTTGATTAAAAACTCAAATTTTAGAATCGTGTTGGAGCTTGAGTAGCCGAATTCTATTAGGCTATTTTTGAAATATTCACGCGACAACAATTTGCAAACCTTTGTTAACAACAGTAGCTGAATCTAGGTAGAGGATCAGGAGAACCACAATAGGTAGCTATGGCGCCAGCATGTTGATGTAGCAATAGTCTAATTTGCACTCAACACTTTGATGATCGAAAAAAACATTTTTAATTATTCAATTACGAGCAAATCAGTGTAAAGAGAAATGTTTATGTGATTATGTTCATTATTTTGTTGGTTGTAAAGCGAGTATTTAAATTTTCCAGGCTTAAATAAGTAGTCAGTACGTACTTTATGTCAACTTCTCATTTTTTTTTTTTAATTCTGCCAATTGATTGGTTAGCCAAAAAAATACCTAGTGTAATTAATTTTACCAATTATTGGAGATTTAATAGTTTAATCGCTTATAGAAGCCTTGGTTTTGATTGCTAGGAAAAAAAAATCGGAAGTAGTAACACTAATAATAAATGGATTAAGAGTATATTGAATATTAGAAGTAGTAATTATTTAATTATATAATATATTACATATAATAATAATAATTTATGGTATAATTTTATTAATATTTTATAAATTAAATAAAAATATTATTATTTAAAATAATATTAATATGAAAATCTTTTAGAGTCATGTATTATTAATAAAAAAATCAAGTGAGTATTAAATTTTATTAGATAATGTATTTATTTATAATAAATAAATTTTATTAATAAAACAGAAAGAATCTGCGGAAAATTACATAGTAAACATCAATACTACATATCGTACACATTTAGCAGTCCATGAAGCTTTCATCCCAGATTGAAACACAAACTGCAAATTCCGTGCTACCTATCAGATTACACATATTAATGGTGATGGAGAAGAATTAGAGAATTAATTTTCATAATAGATTAAATGAACTGGAAATCTAGCTAGCCATTCGAGTACACAAATGTACATATATATAGCTGTAAGCATTTTTTTTAAGAGGTTTTAACTTCAAACATTAGACAAGTCATTTAAAAAAATAAAATTTTATTAAACAGAGATACCATCTACAATTTCTTTAACAACGAGAAAAATAATCTTCCTTTGGAAAAGTAACTATACTATTAGTAAAGGCACAAACTAAAGAAACAGGAGGATTAGATATACTACTCAAATGTTTAAATTGATGCCAATTTGTGCGTGTGGCAGAGACATATGTACTTCTTAGAGTTAGCAATTAAAAGGCTAAAGAATTAAATAAGTAAATTCCAATAAGTTTTTGATTTTTTGAACTAATAAAGCAGAGAAGTTATTGGAATTACGTACCTACTAGCCTTTGAGCCACCTATGGCACTTCCCCACCTTCACTTCCATTGTTACAAGTATATAGTCTGTCAGTCTGTTCAAGAATCTCAGGTAAGCAATTCTCCATGGTTGCCAAAGTAGTATTGGCCCTAATAAGCCCCAAAAGCCTGTGAAGAATCCTAGCCCCAAGCTCATGTATAATGCTCCATAGAAAATTGAATCTGCATCTTCACCATCAACTGCTGGTCCTTGAGGCTTCCCAATGGTCTTGTCTCCAGGACAACTTTTGTTAAGTTGTTCACCACAAAGACCAGGATTTCCTTCAAAACTAGAGGCATCAAAGGTTTGCAATTGTCTTCCCCAAGGGATTCTTCCAATCAGAGAGTTGTTTGACAAGTCTAACACAGCTAGACGATCAATCTTGGAAAGAGTAGATGGAATTTTTCCAGAGATATGATTCCTTGATAAGTCAAGAGATTCTAATGAATTTAAATTCCCTATCTCAGAAGGAATTTCTCCATTCAAGTTGTTTCTTGATAAATTCAAAGAAACTAATCCAAGTAAATATCCAACCTCTTTTGGTATTTCACCTGTTAAATCATTACTTGAAAGATCAATGCTCTTTAGAAGATATTCAGGATTCCAATATACATATTCCTGACCTTTCCACATCAATAACACGTTAGAGTCATACATATTAACGTCAATCAGTCTAGATGTCATTTTTTGAGTCCTTACAATTTCACTTGTGATTACTTTGCTTTCCATCATTGCAGTAAAATTGCTCAGACACGTTGGAATTCCTTCTGATAAGTTATTCCTCGAAAGATCCAAGAGATGAATTTGTCTCAAATAACAGAGATGCACAGGAATACTTCCAAAGAAGTAGTTTACTCGCAAGCTCAGAATTTTCAACTGTTGCAGACTTCCTCCAATCCATGGGGGTATTGGACCAGACAACAAATTTGCACTCACGTCTATTATAACCAAACTAGTACAGTTCTTCAATGTAAATGGTAGTTCTCCAATTAAACTGTTGTTTCGTAAGACCAAAGCTTGCAACTTAACAAGAGTACCCATGGACTGTGGAATCTTCCCTAACAATTTGTTATTGCTTAGATCAAGAAATTCTAATGAATTTAGATGTTCCCAACAGTCGGGCAGCAGTCCCACTATTTGATTATTTGAAAAATCTAAAGTGCGCATGTTTGTAGTTGCTCTTTTTCCACACAAGAATGTATTTAAATCTGAAATCTTATTGTTGAAAAGATCCAATGTGTAAGCTTGTGATAAAAAAGCAGGAATTCCACCTTCAAGTTGATTTGAATTTAGAACTATAAATGTTTTAACAACATCAGTAAGCTTGATTGGTAAATTCGGAATTGTACCTTTGAGCATAGTTATCAGAATCTTAAGATTCACGATTCGAATCTTGCGATTCGATACGATTTGACTGCCTACCGATACATATCTTAAGATGAATCTTAAAAGACTTTGTATCTTACGATACATGAATGAATCACGTGAATCTTATGATTCATGAATGAATCATGTTGAATCTTACGATTCACAAGATTCAAGTATTCGTTATTTTTTTAGTTTTGTTTCACCAATTCTCATGAAAAAATTGAAAAGTCATATATGCTTAAATTATTTAATAAAAAGGAATTGAAAGAACACTTCTAAACTTATCCTATTTGATTACTCCACTACTTTATTTGTTGCTTACTCATTTAATGCATGAACTCTATTTAGCTATTTAATTGCTTTGTTTTCATTCTACCAAAATAAAAGCTTCACAAACTCAAATTTAACAGAACTCATGCATCTCATGCTCCTAGAGTTATGTTTTTTTAGTTATTGATCATGAATATGTGCTTTAATATGTTTTTGTTAGTTGTATATGCTATGTTTTATTATTGATCATGAATCTTATGATTCACGATACGATTCGATTCACGATTCAGAAAATGAGCCTTCCGATTCACAATTTGAATCCCGATTCAACTACCATGCCTTTGAGACTGTTGCAAGACATGTTCATCCTATTTATAGATTGTAACTTGTTCCAAAACCAATCTGGTACAAAGTCATCAATCCCAGCATCAGAAATATCTAGAAACTCTAACTGATTTTGAGTCTGGAGCCAACTTGGGAAACTAGGGCCCATCTTGCAAGAAGCCAGTCCCAATCTACATAACTGGAAAGGTGGAACCCAGGTAGCAGAGATTCTGAAATACATATCTGTTGCACCATGAAGAATTTTGAACAAAGCTAGAAATTTCCCCACTCAAGTTGTTTTCATTAAGGCGTAATTCCTGTAACGTGCATATATTCCCAAAGGAAGCTGGAATCTTCCCTTGCAGTTTGTTATGGTAAAGGTCAAGAATTTGAAGAGAGTTCATTACTTTCCCAAATCCATCTAGAATGGGACCTTCTAACAAGTTTCCTAAAAGGTAAAGGGTGTGAAGATTGGTTGTGAAGTTGAAAAGCCATTGAAATATAGCCTTTGATTTCAATAGATTAAGAGAGAGATCAAGGGTGACAAGAGAATTTGAAGAATTTTTAATGGAAGCTGATGGCACAATAAAACTTTTATCAGTAAGACTACAATCAACTAGGCTCAACTCTCTTATGTTTGGAATAAGCTCACTGATTATTTGTTGCCAGTAAAGAGAGGAGCTAAGATTATGCAATGACCTCAGCCCAAGAGTTGTTAATGAAGAGAGAGAAGATAGCCACTTTGCATCGTTAATTTTAAGATGAAAATTGCCTTCAAGTTTCAGAGTATGCAAGATAGCAAGATTCCCAATTTGGAAAGGTATTGGTCCAGAAAGATTAAGACCTCCAAGATCAAGATATTGCAGTTGTGAGAGATTTTGAAAGTGATAAGGGATTTCTCCATGAAGTGAATTATAACTTAGATCTAGATATTGTAAACTTGTAAGCTTCCCTACTTCAGAAGGGATTTCTCCATGAAGAGAACTGAAGCTTAGATCTAGATATCGTAAGCTCGTAAGCTTCCCTACTTCAGAAGGGATTCCTCCACGCAGAGAATTGACACTTAGATCTAGATATCATAAACTTGTAAGCTTCCCTAGTTGAGAAGGGATTGCTCCAGCAAGAAAATTTAGTTTAAGATCAAGATACTCCAACTTTGAGAGATTTCCTAGTTTATAAGGAATTCTCCCATTAAGCCACGACCTCGATAGATCAAGATATCTTAAGTTGGTGAACGAGTCCATGAGTTTTGGGATGTGACTCCCTTGAAAATTATTATGGCTAAGATTCAAATGTTCAATATTTTGCAAGTCAATCAATGAAGAGATATTGATTACACCTGACAAACGTCGTGGATACTGACCATGAAGATCAAGCATGTAGACGTGACCTGTTTCATTATTGCATAGAACACCTTTCCATTTGCAACAATCTCTGTTGTTGTCATCATCCCTACATGTAGACAGCATGCCAGAGTCGTTTACGACGCCATGTTTGAAGTTGAGGAGTGCTTGTCTCTCCTTTTCTATGCATTTCACATGTGAGCTCTGTGATGGAGAGTTCAATCCAAGAATGGATATTTCAGTATGCAAAAAGCACACTAACAATATTGAAAACATGATTTTGAGAAAGTAACTATCCATTAGGAATTTCCAGATATGAATTATGATTTGCGAGTTGCAATATGTTGAAAACAGAGCAGCAAGATTTAAGTAGTAACTGTACTATACTTGTACGGCATAGTTTCTACGCCCTTTGTCTTCATTAGCTATTCCAAGTCAAGCAATCAAGAAAGTTTCAAAGGTAAAAGTTCTTTGAATGAAAAGAAAATTAAAAGAAACTCCTCACGTCTAAATGAGATAATAGGAATAGAGTTGAAAATGAGAGACACAATTACTTCTTTATTATATATTTCTTGGCTTTGAATTAACATAATTAAGAAGCAACAAGTATGTTTTAGATGTAAAAAATCTTGAAATATAACGGAACTTTAAAGGATAATATATTCATACTGATATATTAATTAAATATGTTTTAATACTTAATGTTATAAAAATATTTAAAATCTTGTAAAATTATTATTTTTAATTCTTTAGAAAAGTAAAGCATAAAAAACTAAAGTAGAAGGAAGAGAATATGCTCAGCTTAATTCACCAAAAAAAAAAAAAAGAATATGCTCAACCATTTTTGAGACAATAACTAAAAGGAGGGGGAGGAGGATTCGCTTGAACTATGGATATTAAAATAATTAAAAACAAAAATATTGAACAGCATAATATTTCTTGAGTTTAAACTGTTAGAAAATTAAATTCTAACATAACATGCATTGATAACCGGACAAACTGGTTACAGTAAGACCTACTGAAACACGTATGGATTCGGGAAAAGGATCTCCCAAATATAGGGTAGCTGTCGTTAAACCAGGAAAAATACTTAATGAAATGGGTGGGGTACCAGAAAATATAGCAAGAAAGGCGCTATTTCAATAGCATCATCCAAAATGCCTATACGAACTCAATTCATTATTTCAGGGTAATCAATTATAACCAAAGGAAAGAGGTCTTTAGGATGAAAACAAAAAATGCAATTGTAGGTTCCTTTTTTTTTAACACAAAATATTTTTACTTCAATTTTTGGACTGAAAGAATAAAAAATTATATGATTCAACCCCAACAATTGCTTAAAATCATCTTTAAAGAATAACATTAATTAAAATGTCACCCTATCTGTTAATTTAATATTTTAAAGACATAAATATAATATTTAAAATGTCATCCTTGACTGATAATTAAGTTAATTTTTTTTATCAGCCAATGTTAGTGGTTAGTATTTTGTTAGAATATTAGTGGGGGATTCGAACCCACAACTGCTCCCCCTCCTCCCACAACCCTTAACTCTCTTCCCAACCATCAATCCAATCTTATAACTCCTGAGTTAATTGACTATATATTTTATTCAAATCCTGAGTTCAAGCAATTAAATGTGTTATGGATTGAAAATTGAATTGCTTGAACAAATACAATTATGATGTGGTCTCAATGTACGTTATGTTAGAATTTAATTTTCTATTAAAGATGACACGTAAGTACCAGTGTACATTAGTCTTTTTTCCTTAAACTTTGATAATATTCAAATGAGAAAAATGGATGTCCGTTGCAGTGAAATTAAAATAAACATTTCCGGCTTGATTGCAGGTGAAAAAAGAAGAAGTAAACTTTAAGAATAAATTTTCTAGGAAGAGTGATGAGTGGGAAAAGCCATTTTATAAAGATATTGATCATCAATGTTATTTAATTTCATATGACCTCATGAAGAGGAACCAAATCAAATTTTACAATCCAAATAAAGAAAAACATAATTAAAGAGAAAGGTGCCTCACTTTTGTTTCTTCCCAAACATAATGATATGCATGCATTACCTTGACTTGGAGTTTAATTGCAATTTCCCATCCTTCGCAGAAGTTTCCTTTTGGATTTTATTGTATTAAAATAAGTTTGTGCCATAGACGGCCATGGATTACCTTGACTTGGAGTTTAATTGCAATTTTAAGCATGCTGATACGTAAAAAAAAAAAAAAAAAAAAGTTTTAACTAATCATAATAAGATAGTTACATGGTCACGAATCACCTTCACTTGATTCTAATTACAATTGTCAAACAAGTTGATAGAAAAAGTTTTTCTCTAAATTTTAATTACATTACAATATGATATAATTAAAAAGTAAATTATGATAAAATATAAATAATAAATTTAAAGAAATGAGCAAATAAATACATGCAACTATCTCCTAGCACGTGAATAAACTAAAACGGTGTTGTTCCATTTAACCAATTAATAGAGTCAAATCAAGGGAGTCTAGTTCAGTTGGTTAAACAGAGTACGTGAATTGATGTAAACTCCCTATTAATTGTCTTCGATTCCTTTGGATATAAAAAGTTAATAAACTCAAATTCAAGCCCAAAATAAGTAGTTGTGCTAAATATTCGGAAGAATTAGAGTTTTGCTGCCCATAATCTGATACTCTCTTTTCCTTAAAGACTACCTGCTCTCATGATCTGAAACCTCTACTGTTAGTTGATGCAGTTGGCAGTTGGGACAGCTTTTGTTAGATGTAATTAGTTTTCTTTTTTCCTGTTATTTATTTCTGCTTGATAAAAAAAAGTATGTTACACAACAGTTTTAAGTTTATATGCTTACCAATCATATTAGATAGGACATGGCATCTGCCACGTTAATTTTATACCCTTTAGTATTACTCATTCAGTTCCTATTTACTGTACGTAAGCAATATTTTTGTAAATTAGACTGGATCACTTGAGCTTGAATGATGATTTAGTCATACAAATATTCAAATCCTTCGTTTAAGAAATTATATTTGTCCTTGACTGATAATTGAGTCAATCGACTATATCTTTTTTCAAATATTCAAATCATAGGTTCAAGAAATTAAATTTGTCCTTAACTGAGAATTGAATTTACTAACTATATATTGTAAAGTAAATTACACTGACGCACTATGATGTTTCTTAAAATTACACATAAGTCCTTACTTTTTTAATGTGTACAACCTCTTTTATAGTTAGCGGTGCACAGTATAATATTTTTCAAATAATTACTAGGATTAGTATACAAGTATAAAAAAAATGAGGGGTATTTGAAGAAATTTGACGAAATTTCATGAGTGTTAGTATAATTTACACTATATTTTATTCAAAATATTCAAATCCTTATAAGGACAAATTTAAGTGCTTGAACAAATACAATTTTGACGGGGTCTCACCAATTTAATATACACTTTAGATTCATAAACCTCATTGACTTCAGATATACATTGATGACCATTGACCTATGCTCCTTGGCATACAAACACTTAGAGCTAGTACCCGAACAGACCAAGCTAAATCACTAAATGCAATCAATCACCCATGAGTTTTGACCGAGAAATTACATGAGAAAGAAAGGTGCTTGAATCAGAGTTAATGCCTTTAAATATTTATATTTTCTAACTATCCACAAATTCAACCGACCTCTACATAAGCCTGGCAAGTATTAATGCAAAACACCAACAAACTAAATCAGTGTTACACCAACAAACTAAACATAGGCTTTTCTTTCTCCATGCAAATCACAAACAAGCACAAACATTCCCATTGGTGGTCATTGCCAACACATTCTTTCTAAGGTGTTTTGATTCACTTTCTACACATCTTCCTCAATTTGTAGAAATCATCATTTGCAAGTCATATTAGAATGGCTTCTGAAAATTGTTATGCAAAACAAAAACTCTTGCTAACCTTCCATGTGTTCCAGCAAATGATATGCAAGACCAGTTTAGAGACATTGGTGTCAATATTATTTGTTGCCTCTTTGTTTGAAAATTGTTAACCTCATTGTATTCTCTGACTGTAAAGTCCATTTTTAACTTCTTTTCGCTATCAATTGAATTGTTTCTGCCAAGGCAGCCTCTAGAGCACTAAATCATAAATCAATTATCTTCCTTAAAATCATGAAAGGAAAATATAATAATGTTCATCCACAACATACTATTTTCTAACGATTTACACTAGTCATCGAAGGCTTATTTATACTCTTTTCTTGGCTTCTTAACTAACTAGCTAACAATATAACCAACTAACTATAACACTCTTTACCAATCGCATCAACCATCACAAGCCTTTTTTCAGAGTTGGTTTTTACCATTGACATGGCCAACATCTGTTAATTTTATGTTTTGGGATTCTGGCAGAGTATATGAATTATGCCTACGAAAATAGTGATTAACTTGAAAAGTATCAGACGCTGGCATTATTTGGATATCTCACATTCTTGGACATGCACAAATTTCATCATCAGTGTGAATATAGCAGGCTAATAGCAAGCATCATTATCCAAGATAGAATGCAAAACCTTCACAGTTTAGATATTAATAGTCTTGGCTTAAAAGGAAAATAGAATAAAACTACAAATAGATTATACAATAAATGACTGTCAAATCAGTACAGTGATTTTGCAAGTCATTACTTCAAAATATGATTTGTCAGATTTTACATTGTAGACTTCAATGTTACGAATCTTAAACTTCCAGCAATTCATGATGCTTTCATCCAGATTAAAATCTTGAAGCCAATCTGTGATAAACTGCAAATTTTGTGCTACAATTCAGATTAGAGACATAAAGGGTGGTGGAAAAAAAAATAGAGACCAAATTTTTAAATTGGTGAAAAACAGTGTGTGCGTGTGGGAGAGACATAATAAGAGATATAATGAAATAAGCACTACTTCTTGGAGTTAGCATTAGCAAGGATAAAAAATTAACTAATTAAGCATATTCTAACGATTAGATTCTAGATAAGATGTACACCATTTTTTAAAACAACATTCTCCCTTTCCATATCAAAAGAAGTTATTGATTTATTTAACTGAAGCTGAGAAATAAACACTATATATGAAATTCAAAGTTATTAAAATTATGTACCTGCTAGCCTTTGAGCCACCTATGGAACTTCACTACGTTCAATTCAACCATTAACAATATATAGTCTGTCAGTCTGTTCAAAAACCTCAGGTAAGCATTTCTCCATGGTTTCCAAATTAGTATGGATCCTATTAAGCCCCAAAAGCCTGTGAAGAATCCTAACCCCAAGCTCATGTAAAGTAATTTAAGATGATCAAATTTAGTAAAAATTAATTAATTTATTTAGGACAATAATTCATGTTAAAAACAAAACAACATTTTAATTATAATTACAGTTTCATAGATCAAAATAAATACAACAAAAAGTTATTTTCATAAATAAATTTTGGTCCATTAAAATGCAATTGAATTATTGTTGTAAATAAAATATAATTTTAATTCTATTAAGATTTTATTTTTCAAAGTTTTATTTTCTCCATCAAAATGCTATTAGTTTATTTTTATAAATAATTTTCATATTTTCTCCATCATTATATATTTTTAGAAATATAGTTTATTTCTTAAAATGTTGATGTGTTAATGGTAAATATCTAAATATTAGAATCATATATCTTTTCAAGAAGTTAATTATGTCACAAAAATAACACTACTTTGCAATTAAATTTTTATATATACTTTTATATGAATTTAATTTTTTGAATACGATTTTAATTTTTGTGATGTTTTATGATTATGATTATGTTTTATAAAAGATCTTTGAATGGATTTCAATTTAATTATTATAGTATTTTAATCAATATTATTTATTTATCAATTTGTTATATTAATTGAAGTGCAGGAAACATGTACGGGTATGAGCATTTAGGTACCAATGGGAAAGGACAAGGGTATTAAAGTTATTACCTAGCAGATATGGGTCCGAATATGGAGAGTTTAATAGTTAAAAATATCATTTCATAAAAAAAATCATTTTTATTATAACTAGGAACTCTTACTTTAGATTGATTGAAATATTATTTCACAATAATTATTTAAATTATTATGTTACCTAACATATAACTAATTTTTATTTCTCCCATTTATTGTATTTTGTTTTTTTATGAAATAAAGTTTAGGTGAGTTGGGTCCCGAGGACTCACTAGGACCAGGGCATTCCTCAAGGCTTAATGAGCGCTTACAAAGATATTTACAAATTACCCACCAACGTCTTCACATCGGCAGCGGGAATTGAACTCACGTCCTTGTCGGATATGAATCCGTTCCTTACTAACTTTTTTTTAAGCATCTATTCCTTACTAACTGGACTAACCTTTGTTGGCATTTATTGTATTTTAAAAATCATAGTCTACCAGATATATAATTAACTATATATCTATAATGTACACCAATAATTAATAATTAAAAATTTTATATTTTAATTATAAATAATTCTTAATATAAATTTAAGAATATAGTTATATTTTTAAAATGTTTTATAAAAATGTTCATTAACAATATTTACCCGTGCATGGCATGGGTCACCCACTCTAGTAAATAATTATATATAATTTATATAGTATATATATTATAGGCTTAAATATCTTTTAAGTCCCTAATAAATTGCCAAATTTTGGTTTGGGTCCCAATTAAATTTTTTCGTTGTTTTGAGTCCCCTATATATTAAAAGTTTTCTTTTGGATCCCTGCCATCAGTTAAGTGATTACGTGTCCGTTAACAATTTTTAAAATATGATTTCTGGCGGCTTAAAAACCGCCACTATATATTTTGAATTCTAAAATACAATTTCTGGCGGCTAAAAACCGCCAGAATCAATTAAATAAGAAAAACAAATATACCAAAATCAATTCCCAAACCCAAATTTCTGTACTAAGAAAGAACAAATCAAATAAAAAAAAAACAACCCAGATGAACAACTCAGAAACAACCCAGAAACAAAATAATACAAAAAGTAAATTAACTAACACCTCTAATGTAAAGGATCATTTTTTGTTTTTATAAGTAAAGTAATTTCATTAAAACTTCAAAGAAAGAACAAGATGTGCCTCAATGAATAAACAGGAATAAAATACCATCCTGATTTACATCACCGCCCACACCAAAAACCCATCCAATAAAATTTGTTGACAAACCAAATCTCAAAATCATAAAACTACCCACCACAAAATTCCCCTAACAAAACTGACTAAAAACCAATGACAGAAATTTAAAGCAGTACCCCTTTTACCATATCAAAACCATCATACTTGTTCCAGCATCGAGTCTGCAAGCATCATTGGGGTCACCATCCGAGGTATTGTCCGTTTAGGTGCTGGACCGTCACGGTTCTGTCCTTGTAAAAGGCGTCTCGGTAGGTTTGAGAGCGAGAAGAGTTTTTATAAGCTACCCTTGGCCTCGACTCCTAAGCGATGTGGGACTTTGTGGTTACCGGAACAAGCCCCCCAGTCGAGGCTAAGGGGTGAAAGTGTGGCCTAGGCCCTCCTTCTAGTGCCAATGTTCCGACATCGAGTCCGTAGGCATCGTTAGGGTCACCATCCAAGGTATTGTCCGTTTAGGTGCTGGACCGTCACGGTTTTGCCCTTGTAAAAGGCGCCTTGGTAGGTTTGAGAGGTGTTTACAAGCTACCCTTGGCCTCGACTCCTAAGCGATGTGGGACTTTGTGGTTACTGGAACAATACTCTTTCTCATCTTTTCTACTATGTGCTACATGTGAAGCTGAACAAAACAAAATCCCAATGACTATAACAACCAATGCAGAAAACATATCTTTCACGATCCTTAAAAATTCAAACTCTGCTCTGAATAATGTAAAGGATCTGTTGCATTCACCAAACCACACTCACTCACTTTTCCCTCTCTCTCTCTCTTGATTCGCTCTGTCATGGTCGATAGCCTAGCCGAGGCTCTGTTGCCGCCGTCCTCGGTTCCTACTGATAAATATTACATTCGTTAATAATATATCACTAAATAGCCTTCAGTGCAGTGGTAAATTGCGCTTCACCCTTGTTCCTATCGTTGGTCTTGGGTTCGAACCATAGCGAGGGTGTTTTTTTTCATTTTCAGTATTATTCGATTAAATACATGCATATATTATAAATATTTAATTTGTTAATAACATAACACCGAATATCCTCCAACGCAGTGGTAAAAGTGTGTTGTATGCTGATCTTTGTTATAGGTTGTGGGTTCGAACCATGAACCTCTGATAACATACTTAAGGGACAATGTTATCTACCACACCATGTTGGTCCATATTTAAAGAGATGATAAGATAAGGAATAGAAAAATATATATATATAATAGATAAAAAAATTATATTGTATGAGTATTTTTATATTGATTGTAAACTAAATATTTTGGATAAATTTCAAATTGATTTAAAATAGATGGATCTAAACTAAATTATTAGCCTATTTATGATCCATTAAAAAAATATTAAAAATTCATTCATCTATGAGCCATTTTAAAAAATGTTAGATCCATTTATTATTAATTTTGGCTTAAATATATTTTTAGTCTCTCAAATTTAGGGGATTGGTATTTTTTATTTCCCCAAATTAAAATTTTCATTTTTTTTAGTTCTTTAAATTTAGGAAATACTTTTTTTGGTCCCTCCTGCGGTCAAAAACCGCCACAAATTGTGCATATAAACCACCAAAAATCAGTCAAGATGGACTAAAAAAAAATTTTACAAATTTGAGGGACTAAAAAATAAAAATATTAATTTGGGAGACTAAAAAATACAAATCCCAAATTTCATTTTCTACTATTTTTGCAATAAAATAATTCAATCTCTATTAAAAATTAAAAAAACTAATAAAAATTTATCTAAATATTTACATATATTGGTTTTCATTCACTATTTTATCTTATAAATTATAATATAAGTATAATAAAATTAAAATTTATTATCAACTAAATATATAAAAATGAAATTAAACAAAAGATAATAGAATTTATAATAAGTTGAAATAATATTTATTTATGTATTAATCAATCTATATTTTTTATTTATTTTTGTTCAATATATGTAATAATATATTTTTTTCTTTCTAATTTAACAGGAATTAATGTATTGTTAATTACTATATTGTCTTTAAAATTTGGAAAATATTAAACATATAAAAATTAAATTTTGAAAGGTTAAAAATATATAATTAAAAAATAGGCTTAATTGCAATTTTTACCCAACTTTTATTTTTTTGGCGAATTTTACCCTTGACAAAATAATTTGGCACATTTTACCCCTAACTTTTTAAAAAACTTGTAGATTTTACCTTTCTTAGTTAAGTTGATGTGGCAGCGTAAAGGTTGGGGTAAAATTTGCCAAAAAGTTAAAAAGTTGGGGGTAAAATTCGCCAACAAGTGAAAAAGTTATGTGTAAAAAGTGCAATTAAGCCTAAAAAATAACATTTGAAAATATGTGAGAGAATAAGAAAAATAATTCATTACCATAAGATCAAATCATATAAAAAAAGGGTAAGATTAAAAGATAAAGTCATTTGACATTTTTGAGTAGTCATTTGATCATTAAATAATTTTTAATTTTAATTATCTATGTATTATGATATGGTATAAATTTATTCATCTCACTCTTTCGTATAAACAATTCTCTAACTTGATACAACTCTTTTTATATATAATATTATATTATATTAAATTTAACTTTTTTTTTATAAATAATTACCCTTGAAACAAACTCATCCTAAACATAATAAGTTGAAAGTTGTTTAAAAAATAATAATTAGAGAATGTACTTTTTTTATGAGATCACAGTTAAGTCATTTCATTCATAATAATGTCAGCAATACATAAGGGCATCACTGAAAGAACCTAGGGTCTAGCATATGAATTAGATGCTCTAGCAAGATCATGACTAATTAGGTTCGCTTGCCACCTTACAAAACAAACCGTAAAATTTGGTAACTCAAGCAAAAGTTTGCGACACTAATCTATGATAATACCAAATTCAAAGTTATCAGGTCTATGATAGTAGAATGTATCCTTGAATCTATGAAAGATAACAAAAAAAAATCCCTCTCTCTATATATAAATTAGAATAACTTTGTTGAACGACCGTCATTCTTTGACTAGAGCATTTTTAGGAACTTTTCTTCATTGAGAGCGTTTTTAAAGATTTTTTAACCTCTTATCTCTTTCAATTTATTATTTTTAATATCCTTAATTAGTTCTAACTTAAATTTTAATATTTTTAAAGGACATTATTAATAACTAAAAATAACATTGTATCACAATATAAATTATTTATCATAAATATAAAATATAATTTAGAGCAAATTACACTCACACCCCCTGAGTTCTTTCCAAATTACACATAACACCACTCTTTTTTTCTATTCCTACACTAACCCCCTTTATGTTTGAAAAAATTACACTAACACCCTCTTATATGTTACACTAACACCCTCTTAATGTTTGAAAATATTACACTGACACTCCATTATATATTACAATAACACCCCCTACAAGGGAGGTTACTATAATGATTAAAAAAGCAGGGGGTGTTTGAGTAATTTCACGAAACCTCAAGAGTGAATGGTTAGTGTAATTTACTCTATAATTTATATATAAAAAATATTTATTTATTATAAATTTTAATTATAATGTAATTTTTTAAGGTCATCATGCTATTAGTGCGAAGCATCCACCAGTTTTGTTGATAACTAACTTTGTCAAGGAACCTGATTGACCAACTTTAGTGGGTCTTCCTTCCCAACCATGTTATATATTTAGAAGTATTTATTTATTATAAATTTTAATTATATAAAATAAATATTTATTTTGTGCAATACAAATACTAAAATACTAGTAATAGAATATGAGGTTAATTATGTTTTTGGTCCCTAAAATTTTTGCAAATTTCACTTTTAGTTCCTAAACATAATATTTAGTGTTTTTGGTCCCCTATACTTTTCCCTTGTTAATATTTTTAGTCCTTGCTGTCAAATAACAACATTACTTGATGACATAACAACCATGTTGTCTTCATGTTTGAGAGTGCTTCAAGTGCTGGATTTGTTATTATAAAAACTTCCCAAGCTTGAGTGGTCATGGTTTACATTTGCATTTACATAGCTTACCCATCAAATGGCGTAAATGTTGAGAAATGATCTTAGTAATCACCTTATATGTCACATTACACAAACTTATCATGCAAAAATCCTTGATAAATGTCACCCCATTTGTTTGGCACCAAAATGATGAAAGTTCCATTAATCTCCTCCACCCATCTAGCCTTTTCAAAGATCCCTTGGACCAATGCACAAAAGTCTTAACTCACTACATCCCATTGATTTTGGAAAAACAATGCTTGATAGCCATTTAGACCAGGAGCTTTAAAACTCCCTATGTGAGACATTGCATGAAATATCTCCTCGCATGTGACATTCCTATTCATATCAATTCTATCCTCTAGATCAATTTCTAGAAGGGCATTAGAAATTCCAAACCCACGGACAGGGGTGGACCCAAACTTTGATGTAGGGGGGGCAATTTCAAGTAAGAAATATATATACATAATTTTTTTTTATGAAACATTCGAAATGTTAATTACATTAATAATTTTTCAAAAACATTTATTGAAAATACATTTAAATAGAAGAAAATTTAAGATTACAAATGTTGATAATCAGTTTCAATATCATGAAAAACTTTCATTAATTTATAATAAATATTAGTATCTATGCATGTTAATCATAATTTATAAGAACATGTTTCATTATTTATGAAAGAATATGTTTTCACAGTGTGTCGTGACACTAGTCACACACTAAAAGCAAATCTTAACAAGTCTATGGTTCAACTCAATATCCAATCACCACAAAAAGCAATATAGGAAACAAAGAAAAAATAGTTGTTAGTCTATCTCAATTCTCAAATATCAAACTATCAACCCTTATATAATGTTTATAATTTAGCTTACCACATTTACAAAGGTTAATAAATTATATTTAATTCTCAAATAATTTATAACAAATCAATATAAAAGGAAGGTTAATAAAATTTTGTAAATGTAATTATTTATAATCTTTAAAATAACAATATTGATGATAAACAAATACTATTAAAAAGAAAAATAAATTATATTAGAATATTTTATCTAAAAAAGAAAGAATATAATTATTTCCTTAATATAAAGACTATAAAAGAGAAATAAAATATATATCTAAAAAATAAAGAATGCCACTATCTTTACAATAAAAATTATAAAAAGAAAATAAAATGTTTTATCAGAAAATAAAAAAGAGATAAATAATACTTAAATATTATTATCTAATTCAAAAATAGACATAATTATTCTAATTAATAAATTTTCTTTTAATAGGTTATCCTAATACTAATATATATATATATATATATATATATATATATATATATATATAAACTTTGAAACAAAGGAAAAATCAGCCCCCCCAAGCCCTCATGTACGCCCGTCCCTGCCCATGGAGACTACCTTTATCCCGATAAAGGCATTTGTAGAAATTTGAGGCCATCATCTCACTAATTCAAATACTTGTCATCTTGGAACATCTATTCTCTATTTTTTGTTTTTCTTTTAGCTGCAATACCATGAAAGTACCTAGTATTACAATAACCAAAATTAATCCATTTTCCCATGTGACTTTTGGAACTAAAACAACTCCTACTCAACAAGGACTTGCTTATACTCTTTCCACACATTGTTATATTCCACTTTTAGTTGGGGATCATACACCAAACCACTTTGTTTATCCAACCAAATATTAAGTTTACTTTTTTAGAGAATTTTTCTTCTTGCGGATACATCCAAACACCTCTTTATTCTAATGCTTCATAATAATCTTTAATCTATCACCCTTCTCAGACGAAGATGTAGACCCATCAACCTCTCCCCATTATGAATTGATAAAGGGAGAAAAGTCTCTGTGAGTCACCTAGGCTACCTCAAATCTAAAAGGTCTTCTTCAATTTTGTTATTCTTAGGAATAACCTTCTCGAGCGAGAGAAGTGAAGGCCTGTGCTCAAAATTCATACATCCTAGATGAACAATAACCGCCTCTTGAAAACAACACATCCAATCAAGATTAATAAGGCATCTATCCAACCTGACTCCCATTTTTCCATTCATTCAAGTCACATTTGCCCTCTAAAAGCCCATATCAATTAACCTACCATCATCCACAACCCTTTTAAAAGCATCCATATCTCTATGCGCTTGAGACTGAAAATAGCCAACCTTCTCATGTCAGCTCAAAGTGCAATTGAAGTCACCTATCAAAGCCTAAGCCTCATAATTAAATTGATTTTGCAAGATTTGTAATATCAAACCAAAGCCCCTATCTCTTAGCCATCTAAGGAGCCCCATAAACTATAGTTAGTAGCCAAGAAGTCTTATTTTGCCATTGAGCTCTCATGTGCACAAATTGTTGGTAAGACTTAATAAATGAAACCTTCCACTCATCCAAGTTCCATAAGCATCAAATTCCACCTGAATGGCCTCAAGCATCTTGCACAAAAGAGCCTCACAAACCAATCTTTTGAATGATGCCTCTCACCCTCTCATCACTGGTGTGAGTCTCCATCAAAATAATAAATGAAGCCCGTGAATTCTTCAACATCTCTCTTCTCAAGGTACTGATACCTTTATTTGTCGTACCATGACAATTCCAACTTAACACATTCATTAAGGACTATTTTTAATAGTTGGCACCTTATTGCCATAATCGTCCTCCAACATAGTGTAATTATTTTGGTTACTAGAAACCTCTTCCCCACAACATCAATGACCAAAGGTCCTGATTGAATATCATTAAGTAATTGTGTTTTGTGTAAGAACTTCACTTCCCATGATCCACATTAATTTGCACCAAAGGTAACTCAACCATCTTATTTACCTTGTGCACTTCTAAAGGTTGATAGCGTTTCAAATTCTCCAATATGAAATCATCATTACTCGTCCCCACCTTCAAATTGGACCCCATTGTTTGGCCTACTAATAGCTCCCCAATCTAGTCTTTCAACTTACATATGACTTGTTACCTTATTTAAACCTCTTTTTACTCACCATACCCAAATCAACTTTCCTTCCACCTTGAGCATTTTTTCCTCCAATTAAATTCCACACTCAAACGTATGAAGGTGCTATGTGCACCTCCTCAATTCTCAAAAATGAAGGCATAGATTGAGAATCAGGGATTTGGGTCAAGATATTTCCTGGTGTCTCTATAATATCCTCCCCCGTAACAACTTCCATACCTTATAGACCAAATTCTATATAATTCAAATTTGAATTTTCTCCAATAACTGCACCTTTCTCATTAACATGCCTTTCCTTAATAGTAGGAGATAATAAAGCAAAGCATGAGCCTTCATCCGTATTCATTGTCATGATTCTAATTACCTTATTTTTCAAATCATTGATATGATCTCATTTCAAATTATGATTTTTCTTCCTATAATTCGTTTGGCAATCATCCATGGGTTGTAACAGTTCCCCTCATCATGGTTAGGTTGCCTTCTATGACCATTAATCTCGTAATTAATGTCCTTAGGGCTAATGTCAACCCTAGTCTTCCTTTTGCTTGGACACTAACTCCTACACGACGTGTGAATCGATCATGTTCTGCACATTTTTTGACATCGTATTAGCGCCGTACATAGCCTCTACACAGTGTTCCTTTTAAGACCAAACTTCCCACATCTAAAGTGAATGGCATAAAGGCCTTCATACTTAAGATGTAAAGGGAATCCTTGAACAACAACATGAGTCTCTAATGGTTTTTCTAGATCTAGCTCAACACAAATATGAGCAAACATACCCCTTGATTGAAGAGAAGACAATCCACATTAATAAATTTCCCTAGAGCTGTCCTAATCCTTTTGAGAAAAACCTCATTGTATAATTCAATAGGCAGGAATTGAATCCTAACCTAAATCACCACCTTATGAGACTCCTTAGCTTGCATAAAAAAAGAAAGGCTTCCAACATCTAATGATGCGTAAAATGCGTTCGAAAAGGGGCAAGCGTACCCTACGCAGTAGTAACAGTGGACTCTAGGAGTCTGAATATCGAACCCAAAGGACTAGTCGCATTCGCAAATAATTTATTTCGCAAATAATCAAACAATCCAGAATTTAAAACCAAATTGAGGGGAATGGTGTCAATTATTCTCTTCAAAAGAAAGAGAATCGAAGTAAAAAGATTAATGTGAGAACAATAATAATAAAGAAGCCTAGGATTGTGATTTCACATGTATCCCTTTTTCCCCCAATTCTGATCTCAATAAAATCCCTAAATGCATTACTTGCCAGCAACCTCTGAAATTCGTTAATTAACAATTGATCATAGTTAATAACGCTATTTCCCCTAATTTAATTCCCAATTGATCGTAGGTGAATTAATTTAGAGCAAATGATGAATCTCAAAGAGGTTGATTAACAGGTTAATCTACTGGAAATTCATACAATAGGTTTGATCATGCAAATTGTACGAATCCAACCACTTCACAGTTCAGTTAATTGCAAGCAATTGATCATAGACAAGAGATTAACTTATGTTTCGACTGATCGGTCTTAAAAAGCAATAAAAGCAGTGAAGAGATACAATTAACTGAATAACCTTGAGGTTTTATTTAAATCAGAATCGGGGTACAAAGGTACAATTACATCACAATCCAGGGCTAAGAGAAACTAGCCACTCATGTTCATGATTAAGCCAGAAAACTCAAAAGAAGACATAAAGATTACAAAAGGGAAGAAACTTTACAGTGGTGATCCCCAATGGTGCTCTCTACGTCCTCCCGCAACTCAGAGTCTCTCACAGGACACCTCTTTCTCACCCAGAACCCTCAGTTTTCAAAATAGAACAAAAGATAAAAATAAAAGGGTTTCTCAGCTCCTATTTATAATAATTCAAAATTCAAATAGGCTGACAGCGCAACTTACCACGGCCCTAGTAAAATGACCACGGCCGTGGTCCTTGCATGGTACTCAAGGTCCAATTCTGCTACGCAACCAGCATGGCCATGGTCCTTGCGTTACTTCAATTCTGGCCTTTTTTTCTTGGTCCTCCAGACAATGGCATTTTTGCTCCAAAAAGTGCAATTTTCAATTCTTTTCCTCATGAAGCCTCTTGAGTACCTGTCTTGCATCAACTAGCACCAGACAGTGAGTTTTGCCAATAAAATATATTCAAAATGTATGAAAATGACATCTAAACTCACATCAAAATACAATCAAAATCCGATTTATCAACCTCCCCACACTTGAGCATTGCTTGCCCTCAAGCAATTATTGAGTCAGATATCAAAACCAATTCCCTCTAGTCAAGAACTTCTAATAGAACCCCAATTTATTCAGAATGGAAAATGAAACATAAGTAACAATAAAAGCAACAAAATGTAGCAGAATTTTTCCAAAAAATCCATTAAGCTTAGAACACCATCATAAATGACCAATTTCCCATGAGCTCGGTTCACTCATCTCTCATTCTCTCAGTGTTTCAAGGTCAACAAAAATTCTCTCAAATCACACTTAATTGAACATGTTCACAAATCTATTCATCAATCAACTCAACTCAATCAACTTTTCACAAACAGAACAAATGAGGCATGACAAGGTGTAATGGGGCCAAGTTTATAGTGATAGATAGATGCTGAAAGGAAAGGACAACAAAGGGCTCTAATGGCAGTTCACACTCAGCGATCTAAAATCAAAGGGAGCCAATGCCTTCTTTCATCCACTTTTTCACTACCCATATTTCAGCTCTCACTTCTTCTCCCATTATTCTATTTTTCTTCCTTTTTTTTTCTTTCTCTGGTTTTTTTTTCTCTTTTTTTTTGAAGGTTTTTGAACTTATTTTATTCAATTCAAAGGAGAGGAAGTTGAGAGACACTGAATTCTTTTTTTTTTTTAACTGGATGCTCTGCATTACATTGACTTTTCCCTCATCCTTCAGATCACCAAGCATAACAAATATACACAATTTCACAGAGCAAGGTGACAAATGAATATTTAATCAGGCTCAAAACAAGCAACTAGATGGGGATGTAACACAAAATCTGAATCCAGAAAAATGCCTAACCAATGCCTCAACAGTTTCAGAACATAAAAAGTCAATCAAGGATATGTATTTCAGGATAGAAAATAGAAAATAGAACATGCCACCTAAGGTGGATCAGAATCACACACTAAAAGAATCAAAAGCTCAAAACTCACAATTCTATGGCTAAGTTCAAGGGAAAACAATTTATTCAATTATGTTCAGTGCTAATGTTCATTTCCTTGAAGAAAATCCCAATGCTATGCTGCAAT
Organism: Pueraria montana var. lobata; assembly: GCA_026413185.1. Lineage (NCBI taxonomy): Eukaryota > Viridiplantae > Streptophyta > Magnoliopsida > Fabales > Fabaceae > Pueraria > Pueraria montana. Next base: position 77,065,198 of record CM048648.1, read on the forward strand.
TTTTTTTTTCAAAGGGGTTTCTAAAAACAAAATTTCATAACTATCAAGAATTCAAAAATAACACAGAACAATGCACTGGTATAATCACAAATCATAGCATCTCAAAGCTGGGGAGAAAAACCGTGACCCCCTTCCCACACTTAAAGTATGCAATGTCCTCAATGCATCCAACAACATAAATCAACAAGACATGAAAATAAAATGTACTGAAAGGGAAACATAAAATAAAGTACCGAAACAAGAAAACTAAAAAAATAGAAAAGGAAAACAAAAAAACCTCCTCAAAAGCGGGCCTCTAAGGCATCTGGTAATGCTTATGGTGAGGAGGGACGATGAACCTGAAAAAGAAAAAAAAATTTTTACCATGGCCGTGGTAAAATTTACCACAGCCGTGGTCGGAAAATTTTGACGCTGATTTTCACAAAAATTGCAAAATTTCCACTTCCAAGGTCCATTTACCACACCCGTGGTCATTGACCATGGCCATGGTCAATTTAGCACAGCCGTGGTCGTAAATGACGTTGTTTAGGGATGCTGGGAGCATAGTTGTGGTCAAATATAACCACAACCTTGCTTCTACCACCACGGCTGTGCTTAATTTAGCATCGCCATGGTCCCCACATGCGAGAATAACCAAAAATAAAAACAATTCCTAAGCTCTAGAGTGCAAAATAAAATAATTAAAAGGATACAGTGGGTTCATGAACCCACTCTTCACAGGTTGCCTCCTGAGCAGCGCTTGTTTAACGTCTCGAGCCTGATGGATGAAAGGGAAATCAACCTCCTTCAAATAGGGTGGTATTCCGTTCTTGCAGTAAACCCTCAGCATGCCCATCCACTCTATAGCCAGGAGCTTCCTTCCCTACACTTGGGTGAAGCTCAGCATCAATCATCTCCACCTTATTAATGGCTTGCACAAAATTACAGGAAGGGGAAGAGGAGGAGCTTTTTGCAGTATCATACACTTTAATCACTTCCTCCTCATCACCTAGCCTCTAAGTTAATCTCCCTTTTTGGACCTCAATCACGGCATCTCCTGTGTTGAGGAAGGGTCGTCCCAAAATAATTGGGATTTCCTCATCCTCCTCAATGTCCAAAATCACAAAGTCAACAGGAAAAATAAATTTCCCAACCTTAACCAGCAAGTTCTCCACTATTCCTCGCGGATAGGTGAGAGTCCTGTCTGTAAGCAAAATCGAGATGTCTGTGGGTTGGGATTCTTGTAACCCCAACTTCTTATAAACATACTAAGGCATTAGATTAATGCTAGCACCCAAATCACATAATGCTCTATCAAATTGCAAATTGTCAATAGTACAAGGAATTGAAAAACTCCCTGAATCCTTAAGCTTAGGAGGCAATTTCTTTAAAACCACAACAGAGCATTCTTCGTTGAGGCCAATTATAGCAAAATCCCCCAACTTTCCTTTATTTGAAAGAATTTCTTTTAAATACTTGGCGTACTTTGGCATTTGAGCAATTGCCTCAGCGAAGGGGATATTAATATGCAAACTTTTCAGCATCTCTACAAATCTAGCAAAATACCTATCCTCACTCTTGTCTTTCAACCTTTGGGGGAAAGGAACACTTACCTGAGGAGGTGCCAGTACCTCCTTTTCCTTCTCTTTCTCAATAGTTGGGTCCTCTTCAATAAGAACCTCCTATTTTGGAGTTGAAGCTGACTCTTCCTTCTTCTTCTACTCCTTTTTAGCCTTCTTGCTCCTAGTCATCACAACATTCGCCTCCTCCTTCTTAGGATTAGTTTCAGTTTGCGAAGGAAGGGTACCAAGAGCTCTATGGGATAGCAAAGCTTGCATGCTAGAAAGCTGAGACTCCATAGTCTTCATGCGCTCATCACTCTTGGCTATATATTGCATCATGACATCCTCCAATGATGGCATTCTCTCTTCTTGTCTTGACCTCTGATTTTGCATATGTGGAGGCCTATACACATTTTGATTCTGCTCCTGCTTGGGACCTTGGTCCCTCTGGTCTCTCCAAGAAAGGTTAGGATGATCCCTCCATCCTTGGTTGAATTTGCTGGAGTAGGGATCATATTCTGCTATCTTTCCACCGGCATAATTTACCTCCTCCATAGCTTAAGCAAGTGCATTACTCACAGGGCATTCTCCTCTATGGGCTTCCCCACACTTATCACAAATGGGTGGTGGAAGAGCTGCAGTCAGAAGTTGTACCTGTGCTTTCATCACGATCTCCATCTGCTTAGATAACTTCTCCAGCTTCTGATCAATGCTTAAACTAGATGTTCTAGCTTTCACTTGGTTCACAGGTTTCATCAGAATACGCCTATCTACAGTGTGGTTGTAGGCGTTGGAGGCCATGGCTTCAATGATTCTATTTGCCTCTGTTGGTGATTTAGCAATCAAGGAACCTCCACAAGCAGCGTCGAGGCTAGTCCTGTTATGGCTGGACACACCTCCATAGAAAATCTGGATGATTCTCTGTTGGCTAAACCCATGATGTGGGCAACTCCGAAGTAGCTCTTGAAATCTGTCCCAGGCTTCTAACAGGCTCTCTTGCTCTCTCTGAGCAAAATTGCCTATCTCTCTCTGCATCTGGTCTGTCTTCACTATGAAATAGTACTGTCGGAGGAATTTGTTGGTGCACATCTCCCAGGTAGTGATGTTGTTGGCCGGAAGTGAGCACAACCGACTGAGAGCTTTCCTGTTGAGTGAGAATGGGAAAGCAGCCAGTATGATATATTCAGCAGACACCCGAGGATATTTTACAGTGATGGCCATCCTCATGAATCTTCTCAGATGCTCCACCGGGTCCTCAGTAGCCAGCCCATTGAACTGGTTACTCTCTATCATCTGGAGGAAGCCATGTTTCAATTCAAAATTAACATCCCCCAGTGTTGGCAATAAGATGTTGTTAGCTACCCCAACTTAAGGAGTGAGATAGTCTAACAGAGACTGCTCCACCAGTGGGTCATTTTCTTCACCCATTACTCTTCTTCTCTGTTTCGCTCTGTTCTTCCGAGCAAGTTTTTCAATTTCAGGTTCGTTCACAAGCTCTGGCCTCTGGGACCTGGTTAGCATAAACTGTCAACACAGAAAAAGGGATTAAAACGCAACTGGCAAAAGAAAATGAATAATTAAAATAAACAATGTTTTTTTTTTTCTTTTTTTTAATAAAATAAAAATTCAGAAATTAAACAAACAAAAACAAAACAAACAAAAAAATTAAAATAAAATAGATAAAATGGAAAATTAAAAGGAACCGAAACTGTGCACAATATGAACAAGAATTGCTTAATTTTCACAAAATAAATTATCTAGGAACTACACAACTAGTCCCCGGCAACGGCGCCATAAACTTGATGCGTAAAATGTGTTCGCAAAGGGGCAAGCGTACCCTATGCAGTAGTAACAGTGGACTCTACGAGTCCGGATATCGAACCCAAAGGACCAGTCGCGTTCCCAAATAATTAATTTCGCAAATAATCAAACAATCCAGAATTTAAAACCAAATTGAGGGGAATGGTGTCAATTATTCTTTTCAAAAGAAAGAGAATCAGAGTAAAAAGATTAATGTGATAACAATAATAATAAAGAAGCCTAGGATTGTGATTTCACATGTACCCTTTTTCCCCCCAATTCTAATCTCAATAAAATCCCTAAATTGATCATAGTTAATAACGCTATTTCCCCTAATTTAATTCCCAATTGATCATAGGTGAATTAATTTAGAGCAAATGATGAATCTCAGAGAGGTTGATTAACAGGTTAATCTACTGGAAATTCATACAATAGGTTTGATCATGCAAATTGTACGAATCCAATCACTTCACAGTTCAGTTAATTGCAAGCAATTGATCATAGACAAGAGATTAACTTATGTTTAGACTGATCGGTCTTAAAAAGCAATAAAAGCAGTGAAGAGGTACAATTAACTAAATAACCTCGAGGTTTTATTAAAATCAGAATTGGGGTACAAAGGTACAGTTACATCACAATCCGGGGCTAAGAGAAACTAGCCACTCATGTTCATGATTAAGCCAGAAAACTCAAAAGAAGACATAAAGATTACAAAAGGGAAGAAACTTTACAGTGGGGATCGCCAATGGTGCTCTCTACGTCCTCCCGCAGCTCAGAGTCTCTCATAGGACACCTCTTTCTCACCCAGAACCCTCAGTTTTCAAAATAGAACAAAAGATAAAAATAGAAGGGTTTCTCAGCTCCTATTTATAATAATTCAAAATTCAAATAGGCTGACAGCGCAACTTACCACGACCCTGGTAAAATGACCACGACCGTGGTCCTTGCATGGTACTCAAGGTCCAATTTTACTACGCAACCAACATGGCCATGGTCCTTGCATTACTTCAATTCTAGCCTTTTTTTTTGGTCCTCCAGACAGTGGCATTTTTGCTCCAAAAAGTGCAATTTTCAATTCTTTTCCTCATGAAGCCTCTTGAGTACCTGTCTTGCATCAACTAACACCAGACAGTGAGTTTTGTCAATAAAATATATTCAAAATGTATGAAAATGACATCTAAACTCACATCAAAATACAATCAAAATCCGGTTTATTATCTAACAATTGGATATTGATCAATAGCCATCCAAGGTCCTTCAAACAAGGCCACCTTATAATCCTTTTCACTATTAAATACCACTTGATAAAACCATAATGTAAATAATAATCTAAATCTTCCCATGCTTCGTCCAACTTCTTTGTAATTTTGCCTTTAATGTATGAAACCACCAAAGTATTCTTCCAAGGAGTTGGCCAACTAATAAATTTCTCATCAGATATATAGAGGAATCATTGGTACATTTGCATTAGTCTCACATTTTTCCTCCCTTTTTCTTTGGACAATCCTCCAACAAACAAATATCTAGGCTTGTCTCCTGAATCCCTATACCAAAATCATCACCTCCAATAGTTTTCAACAAAGAATCTTTGTAATTGTAAGTAGACTCCCTTATAGCCACTATAACACGTCCACCTTAACTTTTTTTTTCTTACTCTTTGTGCAAGAGATTCTCTTCCTGGCTAGATGTTACCCTACTAGCTTTGCCTTTTTCCAAAACCATAGCAGAGCTCACCATGTCTTAATTCAAATCCAGGAAAACTGTTGAAAAACAAAAGAAAACACTCAAGTCGGTGACAACCTAGAACAACTTCCAGCTTACTACGTATACTTATCACAAAATCAAACACGGTGATAATAAATCTGGTAGATGTATTAAAATGAGTTAAGAAGAACTAATGTACTATCAATTTCTATTTGTCTTTATGATCAACATTTTTTTTATCTTGTGTGTATTTATAAAAGCTTTGATAACTTTGACACAACTATACTTATATAATATAGTATAAATAAAACTAAAATATATTAATGATTATATATAAATATTAAATTAAGTAATAGATAACAGAATTAATAAATAAGTTCAAATAGTATATATTTTATATATTAGTGTATATTTTTATTTTGATTTATTTATGATCAATATATGTAATAGTATACATATTTTTTTATTTAACAAAAACTAATGTACTATCAATTGCTATCTTTCTTTAAAATCTAGCAATTTTTTTTATAAAAAATGGTTGTGTGTGTGTGTGTGAATACTTTGCATAATGAAAGAAAAAGTTGAAAGCTGTTTGAAAATAATCAATTAGAGAATAAGAATTTTATCATCTTTTTATATTTACATTAAATATTTTCTGAAAAAGTATAATTATATCTCTGAAAAATTAATAAAATATGTTAATACATTCATCCTTTTCATCTCTAAGAAGGTAATGAGATATTTTTTTTCATTTTCTTTATATATTTTTATTTCTCATACTTAATTGTTTTAATAAAATAACAAAAACATAATAATAAAACATGGAAACTCTTTTTATCTTTCCCCTTAATCCCTATCATTTCCTTGTTTTACACAATGCCTCTTTCCCTTAAACCTCTTAAAAAAAATGACGGCGTGAAATCAAGGGCGTAAGCGACTTTTCCTTTCATTCTCACTTCCCAATTTTCGCGCCTTCAGACCCAATTCTACATGCATTCATTCCTTCCTTCTTACAGTATTTATACTCGCTCTTCTTCCCTCTCATTCCGCACCTTCTCCAATTTTCTCTTGCAAAACTCATACCCCAATTTTCTCTTTCTCAGCGTTCTCATTCTTGCAAAACTGACACCATGGTTAGTTTTCTTTTTTTCTTAATTTCTTTTCGTACTTTTTATTTTCCACTGGGTTTATTTTTCCCCCTTTTTGTTTAGTGCGGTCATTATATTTTGAAAATTTGTCTTTGTGAATATGTAGTTTGGAATTCCCATGCAGTTATAATTTGTTGGGTGTTTGTTTGCTGTGTGATACGATAGTTCTTTCGAATCTTTCTTCCTCTTTTTATTGTTCTTTTAATTTGTTTTAGGAAAATGGTTAATTTTTGGGGTGTTGATGGAAGTGAGATGTTGAATGGAAGAACAGAGGAAGAGAGTGAAAGTGATAGATGTGACGAATGATTGATGAAAAATGGAGAAATAGGAAGAAAAATGATGTGAAAATGTGACGAAAGAAAAATGATGTGAAAATGTGACGAAAGAAAAATGAATATATGATAAGGATAATAACTCTTTGTTTTAAGGGATTCTTGTGGTTGTTTTTGTTTTTTTAATCAGAAAGAACATGGATGGTCATTAAATAACGCATGAATGATCATGGAGTAGGAAAAGTGGTAGTAGAACTTTTTTTTTAAATTCTGTTGTTATTTCACAACTATGGACATCAATTTGATATATTTGTAGAATTAGCTTTGTGCTTTCTGATATGTTATGTGTAATTTGTGAGTGTCAGTGGATATTGACAAAATTGTCGATTTTATATGAGGCTAATGTTGCTAAGATGCACTGTTGTTAAATAGCCGTTATAGCGGCACTATAGTGCTATTGCATTGGGGAAATCCTTGGATCCATTATTGTGACTCTGTCCGCTATTGCGGCCGCTATGGGTGTCGCGGTTGTGGCATGCGTGAGTCTCCAACCAATTGAACTTTTGAAATAAAATTAGGCCAATTTTTATGCATTTTACTTTTATTTGCATACAACATAAACTTTTTATACATATATATAATTGATAATTGATATATCTTATAATTCAACTGCTAAGCGATTTCTCTTATTTGCCCACAACGCTATCCACTATATGATATATAGTGGAATATTGGCTTTCTGCCATTGTTTGCAATCCGCAATTCATAGCACTGCTAAGATGCAAGGCGGGTTTGAAGGTTTGTCTCATCATGGCCTGGGTAGGCATAGCAGTAGCACTGTAGCACTTGTTTTTGGAGAGTATGAGATCAATATTGGTGTTTGAATACTTGAATTATTTTAAAAAAACTTGACTAAGGAGGTCTGCACATGTGGTGATTGTTCTTGTCCTTGTAAAAGTGGCCCTTCATAACCCTTACTCTATTTTGTTTAAAGGAAGAGGATTACATGGGTGGGTGTGGTGGAACTCATTAAGAGTTTCAGGTTGGTAGCAACTGTTCTATTTGCAACATTTTGAATTTGTCTCTGTACTGTGAAGTTCATTTGAAATTTTGCAAAATCTGAATGGTGTGTCAGCCGTGTTTAGAGTTTTAGATGCATGGCAGTTTAATCAGGGAGATCATTTTGTTTGGTCAGTTGGAGGGTGTGATGTCTAGTTAGCAGTTATATTTGGTTTGGTTTATGATGAGTATATTTCCTTAATGGTGGTATGCACTATAGGACTGAATTTTAGAATAATTTGTCACAGTCCATGATCTATGAAAGAGAGGCTAAGAACATGTATAATGTTGGATAATAAACCTTGATAAGCCTTGACAAAATGTTTTCTATCTTGATGGTAACAGTGAAGGGGATTGCATGTGAAACTTCTTCTGTGAGACGTAGAGGTTGTTTATAAATTTATGAAGCACCAAATTTACTAAAATGAACAGAATGTTGGGTATTCTATAAAAGGTGGCTGTTATCACATTTATCTTGATACATAAATGAGCATGCTGGTAAGTAGTTTTGGAAGTGTCAGTATTTGTGTTGGGACTCTAATTATGGTGATAGTGATAATATTTCAACCTTTTTCCGTATTAAACCTGAATGTTTTTCAAAATCAGGATTAAGTTGAGAGTTCAATATGGTTTGACTGATTTAGTCTGGTTGTGAGTCATTGGATTACTCAAATGGTTCAATGGGTTGATGCTGATTGCAAGCAACTCCAAGTGGTAGTGTAACTAGGGAGACTAGAGTGTTCAGTTTGGTTTCTAAACCAATGGAGGCCTAAGAATGTTTATGTATCTCTTTTCTAACCCCTCCCTTAATCTCATACATGAATGCTGTAGCCATATCAATTTATGCACTGCTTCATGTTTGAAGGTTTATTCGCAGATTGGGAGGTTTCAAAATAGAAATGACTGGAATGATATATCGTTTAGAGGTTGCAGTCAGAGCCAGTTTAACTACCATGACCAATTTCCTCATCATGGTTGGGATTTCCGCTATGCTGGTGGTACGTATGTACCTGATCAAACCTTTGGACCAACTATTCCTGCTGTAGGACCATTACAACCGCCACAACCAGTGGCATATTGTAAAATTTGTGAGGTTAAGTTGGGTAGTTTACAAAAATGTGGAAGCACATAATAGTGGAAAGAAGCATTGAAGAATGTTGAATCTACATGAGGAATTAGAGAGACTAAGAATTTCAAATGGACAGATTCCAAATTCTCAAGTAAATTTAGTAGTTCAACCTAAGAAAGTTCTGAAATCTGGGAAAAATGGATGCCCAGAAAAAATAAATGTGATCTGAAGCTACTGTTGCCATACCACCAACAGCTGTGGGATCAAGTTTTGAATCACAGCATGTTATAACAGAACCCCAATTATCAAAAGACACAGCAGATTGTGAGAGCCAAAATTGTACTGATGAGAAAAACATTCAGCTGTTGCCATCAACTGTAGTGGAGTTCAATTCCCCTTCAGGTTCCAGTACTAACACCCTAACTGCAGATGGATGTTCTAAAGCTGATCAAAAGATGGATATTCTCACCCATCAGTCAGGGACAACTCAGCTGTCTAAGGTGTTTCTCGTATGCTAATTTTCTGTGAATCTAACAAGAATATAGTGGTTGCTTTGTGTACAAATTTGGCTATAATTTTATTGTTTGGTGTTAGTGAACTAAATTATCAGTATTACTATTACCATAACAGGAAGGATTCTGCTTAACCTACCCATTATGATTAATTTAGACTTGTCAATTGAACAAATCTACAATTCTACAAGTTAATAATTGCTGCTTGAATAACCATTTTAGATATTTTCTTTTTTCAGGTAGTGTCTCTCGTCTCCATAAAATGACATAAACTTGATCAAAACTTGAATTGATCAGAGGAAATAATTGTTAATGATTTGCAACATCTAACACAAATCTTTTTATCATGACCTTTAGCAAGAATTGATTGCAAATGTAACAAGTTTTATGACTTTTATCCACATTTTGAAAAAAAAAATTGTTAACTCAAAAACCTACTAGGTTTTGCTCGCATATGTCTGTTACAGTATTTTGTGTAAGAGTTTGTGTTTCTTTTGAGTTATGAATCTGCTTTTATGAATCACTGATGTAAAACTCTGTACAATTGTTGTTGCAGGTAGGTATTTGTCTTAATTGTGGCGATGTAGGGTTTCCAGAGGCACTTGTCTTTTGCAACATGTGTCAAGTTTATGCACTTCATAGGTACTTCTATTTACTCTCTGTCTACTTGCTTTAATGTACTTGTAGAAATATTTCATCATCGTGCTTGACTCAGATGCTGCCACTTCTATGCCATAGGGACATTCTTTAAATTTCCGTTAATACTAATAGTAAGGTGGGAGTATTCCCAATTTATTTGCTGAATCCAAAGAATATTGAAATGATACACATGCTTGGTATTTGTACCCTGAACCTGTGCATATGCACTTGGATTTCTATCTTTCAATTTTTTTTTCCTACCATATAAAAAGCAGGAATGATTTGACTTCAGTAAAATTGCTTGCCGAAATTATGATTTTAGCAGGTTTTCATCACCACACTTAGCTGCATATGCATGTATTTTTATTGCCATATGGACATTATTTAAGTTACTCTTAGTATTGAAGGCGGGTGGAATATTTGTTTGTATTCTAAAATAAAGGTAATATGCATCTTAAATACGATTTAGATTTGGGGATTGTAGTTTTTATTAGAAAATTTTATTTAATATACATTCTGTAAATTATAGAAAACCATCTTGTAAATACCACCGAGTTGATGCGCACAATACAATTGTATTAATACCATGAACTTCCTTTTCAGCCTCAGAAGCATAGTGATTTTAGTATGCTATTCAATTTTCCTCCCAGCATTTTCTAAACCAGAAGCTTTTGCATCATATGAAGTATGAAGTTATAGTTTCACATTCTTAAATGCATATTGACCTTGTACTCCTCAACTCTCCCTTTTCAGGTATTGTTTAGACGGGCCTGTGATTTTTACTGATGAAGTTACTTGGTTTTGCGATGATTGTGAACCAAAGGTAGCAGAGACATGTTTTCATGATAATTGTACTCTTTTCCTATCTGGAAAAAATGTCTCTCTAAATTCGGGAAATAATGCATCTCAAGCCAGAATAGAGCCAAAAAATGGTGCAGCTAAAACAATGGTGCTGTTATCTGATAATCACAGTTTGTCTCATCATGTGTTGTCTCAATGCAGTAACAACACTAAAAAGGAAAATAAGTTTGAGAAAGAGTGTCAACCAGTTCCAAAAGATGAAGCTAATACTGGTGAGGGCTCATTGAATGCTACTGTTCCACATCCTATTGCTGATCCAGTCTGGAGGTAAGAAATTTGTTTTTCTACCCTTTTAAAAGCTGATGAATTTTCTAGCTGCTATGATGAATCTAAAGTTGAATTTTCTGGTCAATAGGGGAAGTTTGCGCCTCTTCGACCCAAGTTTTGGTACTGTCATTGGGCTTCTGGCCCATATGTCCACTTTAGCATGCCCCCAAGTTCTGGAGGAGACAAGACTTTTCCCTGATGTGCTTTGCCCGGAATTGCTCCCAAGATCTAAGGTGTGGCCGAAGTCTTTCGTGAAATGTGGACCAAATGTGGATAGCATTGCTCTTTATTTCTTCCCTGATAGTGAAAGGTGATTTTTTAGACAAACTAACATGATCTGATTCTTCTCTCTTTAATTCAGTACTAAATATGTCATGCTTTTACAGTGTTGATAGGGCCTATGGCAAGCTGGTTGATGACATGATTTACTTTGACCTTTCCATACTAGCTGTGGTTGAAAATGCTGAGCTTCTAGTTTTTCCTTCTATATTACTCCCTATCCAATGCCAAAGTGAGTCGCATTTATATTTTATACTACTTTTTTTTCAATGGCACATTTCAAATTTGTTGTTTGTAAAACAAAATTGTGTTTTGAATTACTTGTGCAGGATTTCAAGAAAAGTACTACTTGTGGGGGGTCTTCAGAGCAAAGAGAACTTCAGAGTAAAAATGATTTGGTATGTGGAGGAGAGGTTACTAGTATTGAGAAGCCCTTAACCCTTTACAAACAGAGTCCCGTCAAGACAGAGGACTTGTGGTAGTTCTATTACAGTTATACACAGTAATTCAGTGTCTATACTCTATACCCATTGTTTATATAATGTGAATTAGTACACTGATAGTTGGCACCCATTTGTTTAATCTGTTTGATTAAACTTTTGTTTAGATGCAAGTACTTTTTTAATTAAAATATGTACTTAAAAATAGTGATAATTGATTTTTTTATTTTTTTTCGAATTAATTGTTAAGTCGTTTCTTAAAAAATAGGGGAGCTTACGGGGAAATAATTAAAAAACTATTCTCAATGTTTTTCTAGCAAGCTTATTTAAATATATTATGTATTTGAAAGAAAAAAAAATTGACAGCGTATTGGGATAGATGACCGCTGGTTTACATTCATGCGTATGCATATTTCGATGACCACAAAATGTCACGATAAATTAAAATTTCAAATATGGAAAAGGTGGCCTGACGAACGAGTCTGACGTGGATTTTGGAGAGGTTCCAGCAATCTAACAATCACATGAATGACAAGTTTTTGTCTTTTTTTTTAATATCAAGGATGTGCTTTTTCATTCTGAAATAAATGTATATATATTTTTTATTGTCGTAAAACGAAAGATCATTTTCAATTTCTTTTGGTTAAAATGACATTTATTTAAAAATAGAGAGTATTTGGTTTGAAAAATATGTATTTTATATCAATAATTTGGGTTTATAATTTCAAAGTTTTATATTGAAGAGAGTTTAATTTTAAAATTAATTATTTAAAAAAGTGAATAATCTTAGGTGTGATTTTTTCCTAGCAGACATATTAAGTGTTTTTTCCTCAATTTGGGATGCACTTGATGGAACAAAGCTTTTAGATTACAAAATGACTTTTATCTTTGCAAATTCTAACTTAATCATTAGTTTCTTAAGGACAACATATTTAAAATGAGGATAATGTGGGAATTAAAAAGTTATAACTCATTATGTTCCATCATTTTTTCAAACAATGGAATAAAATCTTTGTCCTATTCCGTTATAAAATATCCAAACAACATAATGACATTTTTATTCCATCCTATTCCATTATATTCTGATTCATTTCATTCCATTTTCTACAACTGATCCAACATAGTCATAGGGTATATGATTGTTTTAGGGAAGAAAGTGAAAGGAAAGAAAAAAAAAAATAGAAAGTGATATATTTTTTCAAGTTGTTTTGTAGGAAAGAACATAAAAAAAATGTTAAAAGTTTCCTTTCCCTTGTTTGGTTGGATAGAAAGTGAAAAGAAAAAAAAAATGTGTATAGAATGAAATAAATATATATCCCTAATAAAAGAAGAAATGTGCAAAAAAAAAAATAAGGACAATTTAGTCTTTATACACTTAAAATCATTGGCTCTTCTCCTTTTCTATCCAAGTATGGATGAATCGTTATTTTGTGTGGGCCCCACCAGAGGTCTTCTCTCATCCCCATTTTTCAGGAAACCAAAAGATTACAAAAGTATAAAATTTTAATTTTTCAATTCACTGTTCTTTCTTCACTCTAGAATCCATGAAATGAAACTTATTGTTATGCACTATTTGAAACCAATGAAAATGGAGGAACGATTTCATGAAGGAAAGAAAAAGGCAACCATTTTAAGTCATTTTGAACTAGTGACAGTGGAAAGAATGAATGTAAACACGTGAGACACACTCTTATAGTAATCCTTCCATTTGGGAGCAAAGAACGAAGGAAAGGTGTTTTAGTGGACTAAAAAAACTAAAATACTTCTACTTTTATATACTTTTTTATTATGAAATTTATGTCATTTTATATACATATTCTTTTCTTTCAGGTCATATACCCATATACATATACATATACATACATACATTTTTTTTTTTATCAGCAAAATGAATGTATATATATAAGAAAAAGTAACAGAAAGGGTATAAGGGATACCCTGAAGATAATAATTTACATATAGAGCACCCAAGAGAATAGCCTAGCTGTCATGATGGATCATTGCTGGTTACAATATATTTAACAATGTATGATTGTAAATATTATGTAACCAGAGATGCATCGAACCAAGAACCAACCAAATAAACGTAGCTATGCACTTACAACCCATGAGTTGAAAAAATTACAAGTTGATTCCCTGCCCCACATAATTAAACCACCACCTGCATTGAATCTTACAAATATTTCAATCTCCCGATGGCACAGACCTCACAAATTCCTTTCCCAAAATAGATCAACTAATCCTGCAAGCATGCAGTGTGATTACTGGTCCATTAAACAAACGAATGATGGAAATTAGGGTGTTTGTTGACGAGCCACGACTATGCCACGAAATTAATGTTTTCAACCACTGCTTCCCAATCACAAACAGTATTATTAAATATGCAATCATTCCTATGTTTCCATAACAAAACGTCACAGCACACCAAATGACTAACCAAACATCTTCTTGTGTCTTGTTCCCACCTAAGCCTACAACCTGCCACAAATGTGCCTCAATAGAACCTGGCAGTACTGTACGAAAGCCAAGTGCCTTCCACAAAAGACATTTCCACCAAATTGAAGATATCACCTCACAATTTAGGAACAAGTGTTGAGTTGTCTCTTCACATTTGTTGCATAATGGGCATAAGTTCCCCTGCATTAACGTAACATTTCTTTTGCGCAGGTTCTCCCTAGTTAGGAGTCTATTCCTTAGCAATTTCCAAACATAGAGCGCCACTTTATGAGGTATTTTAATTTTCCACAACATCTTGAAAGTTTCATTTGGATCTTCCTCCCCTTCAGGATGCAGTAACAACTCATATGCAAATTTAGTTGAGTAAGCACTAGCAGAATTGCCCAACCAAAGCCAACTATCATTTACATTATGTAATATTTGTATTCCATCTAGTAGCATATACAACTCATCGGATGACTCCTTCTCCCAATGAAACATGTCTCTCCTCCAAAGAAAGTTCCAATACCATCTACCATCCCTCCAAAAGCCCATATTCCCAATTACTTCCTCCCTTTGCTCCGAAATGAGAAACAACCTAGGAAACAAGGATGCTAGATTTGACCCTCCACCCAATTGTCTTCCCAAAATCTAAAACTGTCACCACATCCCACCTTCCATCTTACACCTCTCTCAAACCATCCCTCCGAATTATTTCCACCACACACTTTTTTCAAATCCTTCCACCACAAAGACTCCCAATTTGACCCCTTCCCTCTCAAAAGACCTCTCCACCCATCATATTTTGATTCCAAAACCTCACGCCAGAACCCCCTCTCTTGTTGAAAAAGATTCCACCTCCATTTACCTAATAATGCCTCATTAAAAAAAGGAATATTCTTCACCTCCAAACCTCCTAACTTCTTAGGATTGCAAATATCCTCCCACTTAACCCATGCTATTTTTTTATTCTCCTCACTCCCACCCCAAAGAAAATTTCTTTAAATTCTCACAAGCTTTCTACTAACTACCTTTGGAATTTTAAAAAAGGACAAAAAGAAAGTGGGTAGAGAAGCTAATACCGAATTGATCAAACAAATCCTCCCCGCAAAGGATAAATGCCTATGCTTCCAAAGAGCCAACTTCTTATTAAATTTTTGGATGATGGGTTGCCACATTGCTTCTTTCCTAGGATTTGCCCCGATGGGAATTCCTAGATAAATGAAAGGAACCACTAGCATATTGTAATTCAACATGTCGGCATATCTTTCCCCCACACTTCTTCCCACACCAATCACCCCGAAACAACTCTTGGAGAAATTAACTCTAAGCCCGGAAGCAAGTTCAAACATCCTCATGATGGATTTTAAGGTCAAAACATTTCTCAAAGATACCTCCCCAAAAAATATAGTGTCATTGGCATATTGTAACAAGCTAACCTCACACTCTTTTCTACCCACTTTGAAGCCTTTGAACAAATTTTTAACCAATGCTTCCCTCATGAGACCACTTAAATCCTCCGCCACAACTAGGAAAAGAAAGGGAGCCAATGGGTCACCTTGTCTTAATCCCTTTTTGCATTTGAACTCAAGAGATGGGCTTCCATTGACAAGCACAGATGACCAACTAGATTCAAGGCACCCCTTTATCCACTTGATCCATTTTCCTTCAAAACCCAACCAAAGTATCATATAGTAGAGGAATTCCCAAGATACCGAATCATATGCCTTTTCAAAGTCCACTTTAAACACCAAACATTGTCTTTTCCTTCTTTTGCTTCCTCCACAACTTCATTAGCTACTAAGGCACTATGCAATAATTGTCTCCCTCCAAGAAAAGCACTTTGTCAAAGATCAATCACTCCCCCCAATACCTTTCTCATCCTATTTGCAAGCAACTTCGCCAAGATTTTGTATAAACACCCCACCAATGAGATAGGTCTAAAATCACCCAATTTTTTAGGGTTATCGCATTTAGGGATCAAGGCTATAAATGATGAGTTAGTCCCTCTTGGTAGAATACCAAACTTGTGGAACTCCTTCAAGAATCTCAAAACATCTCCCTTTAATAAGCCCCAAAACTCTTTGATAAATAGAAAATTGAACCCTGTTAGTTGCTATAATTACCTACTTTTCAAGTAGTTTTTAAGGCAATTATCTATCCTTTTCTCTCATTTGGAGTGTTGTTTTACTCATTTTCTGTTAATATTGCAAATTAGTTAGAATTTCTTTAGTTTTTCTAGTTTTATGGTTATATCTTAGAGTTTTGCCCCACTTTTTGTAGGAATTGGAGATTGAAGTTGAAGAACACGTTTTGGAGCTGCATTCTGAGCTTTGGAAGCAGTGGAAGGTCATTTGCAAGAGAAATCTGTTGAAGTGCAGAATTTTCAAATCAGCCAAGCCAAAATTCCAGGCTGAGCCAAATGTCACTTAAGAGCAATTCTGCACTTGTATATAAAGGACTGACCTTCAGAAGTTAAGGGAGCTTGGACATTTTTCAGAAGCAACCTCTGTAGCTCGTTTTGCACTGTTGTAGTGGAGAGAAAAACTCTCTCTTTAGTTCTTAGCTTTTTCTTCATCTCCTCCCCCTCATTGTGTAATTTCCAGCTGCTCACACCCATGAGTGGCTGAGTTCTGTAGTTGTTAGGGGTTAGATGTAACCATTCTCAAAACTCTCTTGTATTTTTTGATATTATCTATATATGTTCTGCATATTTGTGTTTAAAGTTAGTATTTTGCTTCTTTTCTTAAAGCTTGTTATGGCTTGATCACCCATAGCATGATCCTTGGACATGAATGTTGTTGGGAAACACTTTCGTTGTCTAGAACTGAAGCAATATACCTCATGAACTTCGTGTCTAGGAATGGAGCTTAGTTCATGGGTTATCTTGTGGTCTCTAGACTTAAAGCTAGTTGCTTCGTTAAGTTGTTGAGGAATCAAGGCTTGGGGGAGTAATCTAAGACTCTCTGCACCTAAGGAATTAGGCTGAGAATGTTTTTATTGACTGATTTTAACTTTTAAATGCAAATAGAATGTATATTGTGTGCATGCAAGAAGAGAGTAGAGAATGGTGAGATCTAACCCCTGCAACATCTTCTTCTATCTGTTTTAACCTCTGTCTACTGCTGCATTTGTCTAAAAAAAAACCACAAAAATATCTTCTTTAATTTCTGTTCTGCATTAGTTCTGTTTTATCTTTCACAAAACCAACCAAAGTTCACGTTTTTATAGCTTTATTGTAAAAATCAGTTCAGTCTAGCTTGTATTTATGTGAATATTGCCTATATCAAGCAAATCCTTTGGGAAAACAATACTTGGACTTATCCATTTACTACTTGTGCGATTTGGTACGCTTGCCAATTCCGTCTTAACAAGTTTTTGGCGCCGTTGCCGGGGATTTGCATCTGAATATTGGGCAACTTCACATTCATATTATCATAGGCTTTATTCTTTATTCTTTTATTCTTTGTGTTTTTATTTCTGTTCTGTCCGCTGTTTTCTTGTGCTAACTTTCTGTTCTAGTGTCCTGTTCTTTTTCTCTGTTTATGCACACAAGAAGTTCAGCTGATCCTTTGTATTTCGACCCGGAAATTGAGAGGACAGCAAGACTTACCAACAGCTGGACAAGGAAGAGGAAGGCTCTAGAAAGACTTGCTAGCCAAGAACCACTTTCTCCTGCTTCACCAGATCTGTCTTTGACATCCATTCCTGAAGAAGAAGAATTTATAATGGCAGAAGAAGGGGAAGCGAATCAACCAAGGCGTACTTTGAATGATTATTGTGCCAACACAGGGCCAAGATTCTTCAACACCATTGCCAGACCAGAGGTGCAGGCTCACAATGTTGAAATGAAGGCATCTCTCATCCACTTGATTCAGCAAAACAAGTTCCATGGCCTTGACCATGAAGACCCTTATGCTCATTTGACTACTTTTGTTGATATCTGCAACACTGTGAAGCTACATCAAGTTAATGATGATTATATCCGGATCAGCCTCTTTCCATTCTCTCTTGATGGAAAGGCAAATGATTGGTACAGAGCCATTCCTCCCAACACTCCCTTGACTTGGGACGAGCTGGTTGACAGATTTTTGAACCGCTTCTTTCCTCAATCTAAGATCAACCAGAGGAAGACAGCTATCTCCACTTTCACTCAAGGAGCTGATGAACCCTTATGTGAAGCATGGGAGAGATTCAATGGCCTGTTAAGGAAATGTCCAGCACATGGTTTCAATGAGGCAGCTCAAATCAACACCTTCTTAGCTGGACTTAGACCTCAAACAAAGCTTATGATTGATGCTTCAGCTGGAAGCAAAATCATGTACAAGACACCGGAAGAGGCTAAGGAAATTATTGAAAATATGGCCTCCAATGACTATGAGGTGCAGCATGATAGAACTCTCGTGCAAGTGCAGAAAAGAGGAGTTCTGGAATTAAATTCTCAGGATGCCCTCCTAGCTCAAAATAAGCTTCTCACACAGCAACTTGATGCACTCACCAAGCAACTTGCTAAAATGCCTCAACAACTCCAGGGCTTACAAGCTATTCAGTCCAACACTCAACAAGTCCTTTGCTGTGAACTTTGTGGAGGTGGTCATTCAAGTGGCCAATGCATCATGCCACCAAATTCCCAAGAAGAAATTAATTATATGGGGAACCAAAACCGGCAAGGCAATTCTTATGCTCAACCTTTCAATCAAGGTTGGAGAAACAACAATGCTGGTTGGAAGCAAGAAGCTGGTCCTTCGAACAGACCTCCTTACCAAAGTCATCAACAATACCAACCTCTTCATCAAGACCGTGTTTCTAAGTTGGAGGACACTCTCAATCAATTCATGCAAGTTTCTCTAACCAACCAAAAGAACACGGATTCTTCTATCAAAAATATTGAAGTGCAGATGGGACAATTTGCTAAAGATTTGGCAGAACTTAAAAGTGGAGCATTTACAGCCAACACTCAAGCAAATCCCAAGGAGCAATGCAAGGCTATAACTACAAGGAGAGGTACAGTTGTGGGAGATTTGAGTAGAGAGAAAAGTGAGCAAGAGGTAGTTGTGGAGGATGTAAAAGATGATGAGGAAGAAAAAAATGAGCTGAGTGAAAAAGAATTGAGTGAGGGTAAGAAAATCAGTGAGAAAAATGCAGAAAAAAGTGAAATCAGTGAGGCGGCCGAGCCAAAAATGACTAAACACCAGAGGGTGCGAGAAGAGAAAAAGAAGAAGGAAACGAATTCTGTTCCTCCACAAGGATTACCCTATCCTCATGTGCCAACAAGGAAGGACAAAGAAAGGCAGTTTGCACATTTCTTAGACATCTTCAAGAGATTGCAAATCAATTTACCTTTCTCGGATGCACTTTAGCAAATTCCAACTTATGCCAAGTTCATGAAGGAACTCCTCACCAAGAAGAAAAAGTATATTGAGAAAGATACAATTGAATTAGAAGCTGGATGCAGTGCTATAATTCAAAAGCCATTGCCTTTCAAGCACAAAGATCCTGGTAGCTTTACCATTCCCTACACCATTGGAAATCTGTCCATTGGAAAAGCTTTGTTAGATTTGGGAGCAAGCATCAATCTTATGCCACTGTCCATGCTTAGCAAAGTGGGAGATGTAGAAATCAAGCCTACAAGGATGACACTTCAACTAGCAGACCGTACCATTAAGCTTCCATATGGAGTTGTTGAAGATTTGCTAGTGAAGGTGGACAAATTTATATTCCCAGCTGACTTTGTAATTATGGATATGGAAGAGGATGCTGAAGTTCCTCTCATTTTGGGGAGACCATTTATGATGATAGCCCGTGCCTTGATTGATGTTAGTGATGGCAAATTCAAGATGAGGGTGCAAGATGAAAAAGTCACTTTCAATGTGTTTGAAGCTATGCAGCACCCTAGTGAAGATAAATCATGCTTTAGAGTGGATGTTCTTGATGAAATTTACACAGCCTCTAGAAAGCAAGTGCCTAGTTCCACTCCTCTTGAGAAAGCTTTAATTGATGAATTTGAGTTACTTAATGAGGAGGAAGAGAAGGAAATTGAGGAATGCTTGAAAAGCCTTGATACTTTGAAGGAAATTCCTCCAAATGAAGAAATTGTTGAAAATTTAAAGAAAGATGAGAAGGTGGAGGAAACCAAGCCTGAATTGAAGGTGCTGCCTCCACATTTAAAGTATGTGTTCCTTGAAGAAAATGGTGGCAAACCAGTCATCATTAGCAATTCCTTATCTGCTGCAGAGGAAGAAAAATTGATAGAGGTTTTGAAAGCTAACAAAGGAGCCATTGGATGGTCTATTTCGGATCTCAAGGGGATAAGTCCCTCGTATTGCATGCATAGGATCTTCATGGAGGATGATTTTAAACCAGTGGCTCAACCCCAAAGAAGACTTAATCCTGTGATGAAGGAAGAAGTGAGAAAGGAAGTCTTAAAGCTCTTGGAAGCTGGATTAATCTACCCTATATCCGACAGTGCATGGGTGAGCCCTGTGCAAGTTGTTCCTAAAAAGGGTGGCATGACAGTGATCCGCAATGAGAAGAATGAACTAATTCCTACAAGAACTGTCACAGGATGGAGGATGTGCATAGATTATAGAAAGCTCAACAAAGCAACAAGGAAGGATCATTTTCCCCTTCCTTTCATGGATCAAATGTTGGAGAGACTGGCTGGTCAAGCTTTCTATTGCTTTTTGGATGGTTACTCAGGCTATAATCAAATTGCTGTGGATCCTCAAGACCAAGAGAAGACAGCATTCACTTGTCCTTTTGGAGTTTTTGCATATAGGAAGATGCCATTTGGGCTATGCAATGCACCTGCCACTTTCCAAAGGTGTATGCTAGCTATCTTCTCGGATTTGGTGGAGAAATGCATAGAAGTCTTCATGGATGACTTTTCTGTTTTTGGTGGATCATTTGAATTGTGCTTGTCCAACTTGGAAACTGTTTTGAAGAGGTGTGCTGAGACAAATCTCATTCTTAATTGGGAGAAATGCCATTTCATGGTAACCGAAGGAATTGTTCTTGGCCACAAAATTTCAGCAAGAGGAATTGAAGTTGACAAAGCCAAAGTAGATGTCATTGAAAAGCTTCCACCACCAGCAAATGTGAAAGGAATTCGAAGCTTCCTCGGGCATGTTGGATTCTACAGGCGCTTCATCAAAGATTTCTCCAAAATTGCCAAACCATTGAGCAATCTACTGAACAAGGACACACAATTTAATTTTGATGCTGAATGTTTAAATGCCTTTAAAATTTTGAAGTCTAGTTTAGTCTCTGCTCCTATACTCACTGCACCTAATTGGAAAATTGATTTTGAACTCATGTGTGATGCTAGTGATTATGCAGTAGGGGCTGTCCTAGGCCAGAGAAAGAACAGAATTTTCCATCCCATACATTATGCTAGCAAGGTGCTTAATGAACACCAAGTGAATTATGCAACAACTGAAAAAGAGTTGCTAGCAATAGTGTATGCCTTGGAAAAATTTCGTTCTTATTTAATTGGTTCCAAAGTAGTTGTGTACACTGATCATGCTGCAATTAAATACTTGCTGTCCAAACCCGATTCCAAGCCTAGACTCATTCGTTGGGTTTTGTTGCTGCAGGAATTTGATCTTGAAATTAGGGACAAGAAAGGAAGTGAAAACCAAGTTGCTGATCATTTGTCACGGCTTGTGAATGATGAGGTGACCACTCTTGAGAAAGAAATTATTGAAGAGTTTCCTGATGAGAAATTGCTTGCGGTGCAAGAAAGGCCATGGTTTGCGGATATGGCTAACTATAAAGCTGGTGGAATTATTCCAGCAGAAATGAATTGGCACCAAAGAAAGAAATTTTTCAAGGATTCTCGCTTTTATGTGTGGGATGATCCTCATTTATTCAAAATTGGAGCTGACAATTTACTTAGAAGGTGTGTGGCTAAGGAGGAAGCAAGGAACATCCTGTGGCACTGCCATAATTCACCTTATGGAGGGCACTACAGTGGAGAGAGGACTGCTGCAAAGGTCCTCCAGTCTGGATTTTATTGGCCTACAATTTTTAAAGATGCTCATGAGCATGTGCAAAGCTGTGATAAATGCCAAAGAACAGGAGGGATATCAAGAAGGAATGAGATGCCACTTCAAAACATTCTTGAAGTGGAGGTCTTTGATTGCTGGGGTATAGATTTTGTTGGCCCCTTACCTTCATCCTTCTCCAATGAATACATTTTGGTGGTTGTTGACTATGTTTCAAAGTGGGTAGAAGCTGTTGCTTGTCCCAAAAGCGACTCCAAAACAGTCATTAAATTTCTCAAGAAAAATATCTTCTCGCGGTTTGGTGTTCCTAGAGTTCTAATCAGTGATGGAGGCTCCCATTTTTGCAATGCACAATTGAAGAAAGTCTTGGAGCATTATGGAGTCAAACATAAAGTAGCTTCTCCTTACCATCCTCAAACCAATGGTCAAGCTGAGGTTTCTAATAGAGAAATCAAGAGGATGCTTGAGAAGACAGTTGCTTCTTCAAGAAAGGATTGGGCTGTAAAGCTTGATGATGCTCTATGGGCATATAGGATTGCATTCAAGACTCCAATTGGCCTATCTCCATTCCAAATGGTCTATGGCAAAGCTTGTCATCTCCCTGTGGAATTGGAGCACAAAGCTTATTGGGCTCTTAGGTTCCTTAATTTTGATCAGTCCTTGGCGGGTGAGAAGAGGAAGATCCAACTTCATGAGTTAGATGAAATGAGACTCAATGCATATGATTCTTCAAGGCACTACAAACAGAAAGTCAAGGCCTATCATGACAGGAAGCTTGTGAAGAGAAACTTGCAGCCTAATCAAAAAGTTCTGTTGTTCAATTCAAGGCTAAAATTATTTCCAGGCAAGCTTAAGTCCAAATGGTCTGGCCCTTTCATCATTAAGGACGTGAAGCCTCATGGTGCTGTTATTTTGGAGGATCCTTCAACAGGAAGAAACTGGATAGTCAATGGTCAGAGATTAAAGCCCTATGTGGGGGGTGAAATTGAAAGGCTGACCACGATTCTTCATCTAAGTGATCCTTGAGGTCACCAAATGTCAAGCTAATGACAGTAAAAGAGCGCTACCTGGGAGGCAACCCATTTTTCTTACCTTTTTATGTCTGCATTCTGCATTTTGAAGTGTTCAATTTAGTTAGTTGTGTGCTTTGATTATTTAGAGTTCATGTGTTTGTTCCTTGTGTGAATGCTGTGTGCTGATTGTGTTAAGTTTGTTTCTTTGTAATGTGATCATTTAGAAGCATCATTCAGTAGTTGCATATGTCCCATTTAGCTGTTACAGTGCAGTACTTAGGCTCATTTCTGCATAATTCGCATTTTGGTCATGTCTGTACAAGAATTTTTGCTGTTAAGTGACTTTTGGCTCAAGCCACTGATACTGGCTCCAAGCCAAAAGCCACTTTGTGATCCCTGTCCAAATTCGAGCTTTCTGCCAAGCCATGCCTCAGGGCCAAGCGAATTTCCACTTATTCAGACCCTCTGATCTTTTTCAAATTTTTTCCACGTTCCAAGACCCTCAACTTACCCCACAACGTCTCCACCTTTCCCTATCACGTTTCCCTATGCCCACTACAGTTACATTTCCCTCTTCACCTCTCTTCTCCTCCAATCACGTTGGGTCACCATCTTTCCCCTCCAATCAGAATTTTCTGACACAATTAATTACAGCCACCTACTTTCTCCAATCAGATTCACCTTTTCCTACTCTTTCCCCAAACCCTCACGTCTGCCCCTACACTCCAGCACTTCCAACCCTTCAATCTTTCACTCTGTCCTACTCTTACACTCCCATCATACCTCTAAGCCTGCAACTAAACCTGCAACGTTCTTCATCCCTCAACTCAGCATCCATCACTAGGACTGTGACTCCTCCCTCTAGGTCTGCTCTCCATTCCCACCTCGAGCACCACCATTGCTGCCCACGCGTGAGTTTTCCTCCGCGATTTCTGCTCCCTTCTCTACTGTCATTTTCATCTCTTTTCTGGAAAAGATCTTAGGATCCTTTGTTTTTCATGATTATGCAGTTCTGTTAGTTTCTTTTTATTTTTCCTCTGTTGCAACTTTGGAAGCATCTGCATTGTTTGATTCGGTTTGTGTTTCATGATAAAACTTTGACCTTTTGTGTGTGAGTCTTCTGTTATCTTCACTTTTTGTTGATAAAGGTCAAACCTTTTGCTATAACCTTCTTTTCTATCTCTTGTTTTGAAGTTTCCCTTGAGTGATTCGCCTTTTCCGATTTCTGGTTGTGGAAAAAGAACAATCTTTTTGTGTGTTCTCTGTTGCTTGTGCCTTTTTGGGATAATTTTCCTTTTTAAGGTAGTCACATGTTTGCTCTCTCTTTTCCTGTTCGTGTTGCTGTTCGCACTTTGGGAAATCTGTTGTTGTTCCCTTTCTGTTTTCTGTTTCCTTTCAGTTTGCTCTTGTTTTTAATGTTTGAATATGTGTAGATCTTGTCCTGGTCATTATTTTCAGGACCACTGATGGTTCAAGTGCTGGTTTTTCTGTTTATTCTTTAAAGGTTCTTATTTTCTCTGTGATCTGGGACCACGTTTTGGGTCCCTGTACTGCTGTGATAGTTTAAATAATTTTCTGTATTCTGCTGCTATTGTGTGCTACAGGGGAGCACATGGTCCTTTGTGAATTTTCTGTTCTTCCCAAAAAGCTCCCCTTTGTCTTTTTCTCTTTTTCTTTTTTGTGCTTTCTTTTGTTTGCACGTGTGTTTTTAACTACCTAAGAAGGACCACTGTGTCTTTCTTTGGATTTGTCAACACACCAGTGCTGGAACTACATCTCCCTGCACAATTGTAAAAATTTCAGATTAAGTGGAATTTGGCTAAGCTATCCTGTGGATGCTAAGCCAAATTCTCTGCGCATTGCTGTGTCCATTTTCTGTTCCTGCACTTGCATGTGACGAAATATCCTTGCTGTTTTGTGGATTCTCAGTTCTATATTTAGCTTTTCATCAATTCCTTTTAATATCTTTCTTTTATTCGTGTTGTGTTTCAATTATGTTGTGATGTCTATTTTTCTGTTCTTGTGATTTCCATTTTTCTGTTTCTTGTTGCTCATTTTGTCATTAACTGACTTACTTTCTTGTGCCTTCTGTTCTACTCTGTTTTGTCTCTGTTCTATTGTGTAGCATGGCTCCTAAGCACAAGCAACCTGCTGCTGACTCCACCTCCTCTACCAAGAAGCAAAGAGTCACAAGGAGGGGTTCTTCTTCCCGTGCTCCTCCTCAAGCTTCACGCGAAGATGATGAAGTGCAGGAGATTCCACCCCCACCACCGCAGCCCCAAACTCCTCGTGAGCCCCTTCAGAAGAACCGATTCCTGGCTCCTCCTAACCAAGAGCGTTTCAAGAACAATGCCAACAGAAGTTTGATCAAGGAGCGAGAAGTACAACTGCTGGCTGGCGATTTCCAGGAAATACAAGATGAAATCGCTCGAAGGAAGTGGCAGAAACTTACCAGCTTTCCCCTCAAGATCAATGAGGAAGTGGTGCGCGAATTCTACGCGAATGCTATTCCCAGGCGCACAAGCGACCCTACCCGTAGGTCTTGGGTGAGGGGTTGCTTTGTCTACTATGATGCTCCTTCCATCAACCGGTTTCTGGCCAATGACTTCACCGACCCCAACAACCAAGATTGCGGCTTTTTCTTGATGTCTACTAGGAGAACCCCTGTCACCAACACTGCTGTGAGCAACAGCCTCTGTATTCCAGGCCACTCTTTTGTTGAAAATGATGCGGGGAAGGCCCTACGCTTCAAAAGACCAGCCTTGAAAACCATTTCACAAATTTGGGCCTCCTTCCTCTTCTCTAACATCACACCCACAACTCATACCTCTGAGTTGAGCATGACCAGAGCCTTCATTGTGTACTGCATCATGAATGACATTGACATCAACATTGGGAGGATAATATCAAGAGAAATCCATAAATTTGTGACTGCCAAAGCTCCTACCTCTCCACCAAGACCTCTCGGGTTTCCAGCCCTCATCACTGCATTATGTGAGAGCCAAGGGGTGAATGTCCGCCGTCCTCCCCTCCTCAACCTCCGGGAGCCAATCAACATGTGTTTCATTGACCAGCATTGCCGCAACCCCACGGAAGTGGATGATCCTCAACCTCCCATTCCTCCTGCAGTGGAGCCCTTTAACAGATCCCAAATGGCAACTGCTTTCATGTTCCTTTTCCAGCAACTGGCAGCAGTTCATCGCGGCCAACAAACTCTAAACTCTTCTATTTATTATTATTTGAACCCTGCAGCACCACGACCTCATGGTCGTCTCCATTGGCCATCACCGTTTGAGTTCGAAGCTATCATCGCGTGGCCTGGGGACAGACCTCCCTTTTTGGGGGGTGCTGGAGCTGCCGCTGTCCCTGCTGCTGCCCCAGATGGTGCTGCTGGAAATGATGCAGCTGCTGCTGACCATGAAGCAGAGGAGGAGGCTGTAGCAGAGGAAGAAGAAACTGAAGCGGAGGAAGAAGGAACAGAAGAGGAGGAGGAAGAATTCGGCAGTTCGGAGACTGAAGAAGATTAGAATGTTTGATGGGGATTTGCTGGTTTAATTCCCATTGCAACAGGACAAATTATTTTTTTTCTTTTTCTGTTTTTACATTTCAGTACTTTAATTTCAGTGCATGTTAGTTCTCTGTGGGTTTGCTGTTAGTTAGGTGCTGTTAGTTTAGTTGTTATTATGGTGATGTTGGCCAAGGCCTTGTTGCTTGCTAAACTTCGTATTTATGTTGTGTTTGCATGTTTTAATGTTTATGTTGTGTTTGTTCATGGTTTTAGAAAAATTCCATCGTGCGTTATCCTTGTTGCTCCCCGCGTTTTTTTTTTAAAGAAAAATACGTTTGTGAAACCATGATTTCAATGATTTTTGTGGCTGCGCGTTTCGTTAGCATAGCTTGGATGCATGTATGTTTTTGAGAAAAGTTTCAAGCATGATCTGATTATGAGGACAGAATTGAGAATGTTTGAGAAATGATTCATGTGAGTTGTGTGTTGTCTCAAATGATTTTTGAGTGCCACCTTTGGCACCACTGTTGGTTTTGAGCAATTCTCTTGTGATGATTGTTGCATGATAATAAAGAAATGATCAAGGCAAATATTGTTTGATGATTGTGAATCCTAGAGCCAAAAAGCCATCCCGGTTACTGTCATCCCTTTTGTGCAGCCCCTTTGAGCCTTAATTAAAATAAACTTCTGTCATGATAACCCAAGGAGCCTAAATGAAAAACAATTCACTTTCCTTACCATTGGATAGGAGAGCAATTGCATGTTTTGGGTTTAGAATAAGTTTGGGGGAAATCTTGCATGAAATGAAGACCTTGGGAACAATTGTGGGTCACTCTCATTAAATTAAAAGAAGTGTCACAGCTATGTGTGTCTTATGTTCTGTAAATTCTGTGTGTTTAAAAAAAAAATATATATATATATATATATATATATATATATAAATAATCTGAGAAAAAGAAAAAGAAAATCAAGGAAAACAAAAAGAAATAAAAGCTGTGATACTTTTCATAATTATAGTGGCATATTTGTGAGCTTAAAGTTGATAAATGCAAGGAGTTGGTATCTTTACCATTGTGAGTAAATAAGAGGGATTGGGAAAATCTGAAAAATTCATTGATTGCTCTCTTTATCTCATGGTGTTTTGTCTATCTAGAAAAACCAATTTCTTTTCAAGCCTAGCCACATTTCAGCCCTTGATCAAGCCCTTGTGATCTTATTTTGTGTGCATAATTTTGTTGCATTGAGAAGGAAGGCAAAACTGATTTTGTGGTTTCCATTGTGTGTTGACTGTGAGAGAATTCAGCACCTATACCACTTGGTGCTTGAGTGAGACACTTGAGTGAAAAGGATCAAACATTCTTGGATTTTGTCAAATTGTGATTGTTATGCTTGGTTCATTTCTTGAGAAGTTAGGTACTTGCATCCTTGTTATGGTTTCGGTTTAAAGCACCATGCTTGAAATTCGAATCATTGGTCTGGTCTTTTTCAATTCTTAGAAGGAAGCATGTTTTGGATTTGTTAGGATGGGATTAATCTTGATCCATGATTTCTGTTTTAGTGGTAGCTATTTTCAGCTTTATTAGTTCCTTAATTGTTGTCTTTATCTTTTGCTTGAGGACAAGCAAAACTCCAAGTTTGGGGGAGTTGTTAGTTGCTATAATTACCTACTTTTCAAGTAGTTTTTAAGGCAATTATCTATCCTTTTCTCTCATTTGGAGTGTTGTTTTACTCATTTTCTGTTAATATTGCAAATTAGTTAGAATTTCTTTAGTTTTTCTAGTTTTATGGTTATATCTTAGAGTTTTGCCCCACTTTTTGTAGGAATTGGAGATTGAAGTTGAAGAACACGTTTTGGAGCTGCATTCTGAGCTTTGGAAGCAGTGGAAGGTCATTTGCAAGAGAAATCTGTTGAAGTGCAGAATTTTCAAATCAGCCAAGCCAAAATTCCAGGCTGAGCCAAATGTCACTTAAGAGCAATTCTGCACTTGTATATAAAGGACTGACCTTCAGAAGTTAAGGGAGCTTGGACATTTTTCAGAAGCAACCTCTGTAGCTCGTTTTGCACTGTTGTAGTGGAGAGAAAAACTCTCTCTTTAGTTCTTAGCTTTTTCTTCATCTCCTCCCCCTCATTGTGTAATTTCCAGCTGCTCACACCCATGAGTGGCTGAGTTCTGTAGTTGTTAAGGGTTAGATGTAACCATTCTCAAAACTCTCTTGTATCTTTTGATATTATCTATATATATTCTGCATATTTGTGTTTAAAGTTAGTATTTTGCTTCTTTTCTTAAAGCTTGTTGTGGCTTGATCACCCATAGCATGATCCTTGGACATGAATGTTGTTGGGAAACACTTTCGTTGTCTAGAACTGAAGCAATATACCTCATGAACTTCGTGTCTAGGAATGGAGCTTAGTTCATGGGTTATCTTGTGGTCTCTAGACTTAAAGCTAGTTGCTTTGTTAAGTTGTTGAGGAATCAAGGCTTGGGGGAGTAATCTAAGACTCTCTGCACCTAAGGAATTAGGCTGAGAATGTTTTTATTGACTGATTTTAACTTTTAAATGCAAATAGAATGTATATTGTGTGCATGCAAGAAGAGAGTAGAGAATGGTGAGATCTAACCCCTGCAACATCTTCTTCTATCTGTTTTAACCTCTGTCTACTGCTGCATTTGTCTAAAAAAAACCGCAAAAATATCTTCTTTAATTTCTGTTCTGCATTAGTTCTGTTTTATCTTTCACAAAACCAACCAAAGTTCACGTTTTTATAGCTTTATTGTAAAAATCAGTTCAGTCTAGCTTGTATTTATGTGAACATTGCCTATATCAAGCAAATCCTTTGGGAAAACGATACTTGGACTTATCCATTTACTACTTGTGCGATTTGGTACGCTTGCCAATTCCGTCTTAACAAACCCGTCGAGCCCTAGGCTTTTTGAACTACCACAATCCCACACAACATTCTTCACTTCTTCTTCGAAGAATTCGGAGGTTAGCATCCCATTGTCCTCACCCGAGATTTGTTGGAAGTGAATACCATCTAGCTTTGGTCTTTTTACCCCTTCATCCATGAACCTATCTTCAAAGTATTGATTTACCTCTTGTTTCACCACACTTGGGTCTTCCACCCACACCCCATCAATATGAAGTCCTATCAATGCATTCTTCCTCCTCTTCTAATTAATGATAGAATGAAAGAATTTTGTATTACAATCACCTTCTTTGATCCATCTCACCCTAGACTTTTGTCTCAGGAGAGATTCATTTATATTTTAAGGCTTTCCAAAACTCCTCTTGAAGTTGTTGTCTTTTCCCAAAATCCTCCTTGCTCAAGCCTCCTCCTTGCTCATCAAGAATATCTAGCTCATTTAGCTCCTCCTCAATGCGTTGTTGTCTCTTATGCGTGAACCCAAACTCCTCCTTATTCCAAACCTTTAAGGCTCCTTTAAGACCTTTTAATTTTTCTTTTAACACATAAGCACCCCAACCTTTCGCCTTTTGATTTTCCCAAGCCTCTTTGACTACTTTATGGAAAGACTTGTCTTGGAACCAACAATTTAAGACCCTAAATGGTTTAGGGCCCAATTCGATGGTGTTATTTTTCATGACAATTGGACAATGATCTGAAATATTTCTATTCAAAACATATTGGGTGCATCCTTGCCAACTATGCAACCAATCCCTAGTAACCAAGACCCTATCAATTCTACTTTTTGACTTGTCGTTGGGTCTGTACCATGTAAAATTCTTGCCCACCAGAGGAATGTCTAAGAGCTCCATATCTTGGATAAAACAATTGAATTCTTCCATTTCTTGCCCCCTTGTGATCCCACATTTTCACCTTGCCTTTCACCCGATCTTCTTATAGAGTTAAAGTCCCCAAGTACACACCAATTAGGGAAATTACTCTGTGCCTTAATGTTTCTCAACTCATCCCAAAGTCTTCTTTTCCCAACCAAGTCACAGGGGGAATAAACATTTACAATAGTAATTGAGCAATCACCCTTTCTCCAAATACCTTCAAGCCCGAGAAAACCATCACCCCTAAAAGCACTTTGTAACTGAAAGCGTTATTTATCCCAGAAGCACAACATACCTCCAGCAGAATTGATTGACGGAGACATCTCCCAAACCACCTCCTGGTCACCCCACAAAGCAGCACACAAGTCTTTATCAACAATTTATTTCTTAGTCTTCTATATACACATGAACTGGACACCTTCCTTGATAACCAAATTTCTAATAATCTTCCACTTGAGCTTCCCCCCTAACCCCCTAACATTATAGGACAACAAAATCATTGATCTTTTTTATAGCTTCCCTCTTCTTCTTTTTTTCCTTTTCTTACGCCTTTATCCTTTTGGTCTATCTTCTCCAACTGTAGTAATCTCTGCACCACTTCATCTTCATTTCCTTCAAGAGACACACCTAGGGACTTACCAATATTCCAAATCTTCGTAGCTTCATCAATATCATTTTTAAGCCAAAAAAGATTATTGTAATTTATGATGTTGCAATCAGGCACAGAGTTGCTGAAGGAAAGGCAAGCTTGTCTTGTAACTATTCTCCTTTTTTTAACGCTATTAGGCTGTTGAAGATCAACTTTAGAAATCGAGCCAGAACAAGATGAAGAAGAGACAAGACACTGTTCATCTTTGAGCGGACCTCTAGTGACCCCTGGAAGCTTGATGTCGACAGAGTTATGAATAGAAGTGTCCCCTATAACATGTCCAGAAACTACTTGTTGTTTAGTAGATGTGTTACTCGATTCCCCAACAACATTGTGGCCCACCATCTCTTTTGTATTATCGAGCCCAAACCCAACCACCACTAAAAGGTTATGTTTTTCCAGTTGTTGGGCTTGTGGCCCAGAATGAATAGGGGCCTCTCCCTCACTTTGCACGATATCTAAAGGAGAGTTATTTTCGTCATCACTCCCAATGGCTCTATTGTCAGCTTGGGGCTCATGCATTGTGCCCGTCTGAGTCTCGCCACCAAAAGAGATATTCTTATCCTTGATCACCACTCCATACGAAACCTACTCCCCCAATCTTCCATTCTGATGTGTAGTCACTAGCCTTTCCTGATCCTCTAAATCTTCCCCCTTCTCTGCTCCCTTATCAAATGAGGTAAAGTTTCTGACATTGATAGACTCCTTAGGGAATTTTGACCTGCTAGTACCTGCCTCCTAGTTAATATCCATCGTGTTTTGTATTGTAGGTTCCTCCAGTAGTATTTTCCTCCATGGTTTCCGATCATCCCGCTCCTCTGCTGCGTCTTGGAATTCCTCCATGAGAGCCTCAATTTCATCTAGAGAACATTCCGACATGTACGACTTCGCGTTTAGGTCCGCATCGCTCCTTAAAGAGGACTCCCCTTCTTCCGACTGGTGAGAAGACCAGGCCTTGCACCCACAATGGTTAACGATGAGAACATTCTCTTCCTCCATTCTGACCATACATATGGTGTCGTTAATCTTCACCGAAACTGTTTTAGCAATACTTGATGTTGACGATGTGTACACTAGCACTCGAGCCATATCCACCCTTGACATACTTTTTGTTCCTTCATCCATGTCGACGTAGATCTCGAGAATGGATACTGAAGCCCTGAAACACTCTTCACCCCAAGCATTTAAAGGGGTTCCGGAACACCTGATCCAAGCCAATCTTTGTGCTAATACTAAGCCCGGCCTCCATTTCTGCACAGAACTAAAGATCGATAGAAAGTTTTCGCCATCTTGCTTTGATAATTCGTCAACTCTTTCATCACTGATGCCTGAGATAAGAACTAGCTCTCCTCCCATGTATCTTAACTTCAGTTCTTCCCAACCATCCATAACATAAGCATCCTGTAATCTATCGAACATCTTCAAGTCTGAAAGGGTGCCCACCCAGCTACAAGAAAGCCAGTCTTGTTCCACTGTATTTACTTTAATGCACATCCCCTTCCAGTCAACTTCCTTTGGACCTTGTGTAGATTTCTTTTCCTCTTTCAAAATCCTTTTATGTATGGCTTTTTTTGTTAACTGCACTATTTTGGCGAATGTCTTTGTTCCTGTCATCGGTTGGGAGCGTTGTATAAGGTCTCTGATGGTTCCTATGAGTCTCGTAAAATCCCTGCTTTTCCATCCCCTCTCCTGCTAAACCTGGGCAGATTAACATGAATCTTTTGGTCACCTATGCATATGTTGTCCAGCTCGTACTCGAGATCCTTGGGATATTTGACCTCTACAAATCTCACAAAACCATATCGCCTTCCCCAATGGTTTCTCTTAAAAGCAATGAACACCTCCTTAACTTTACCATATCTATTGAATATTTGCCAAAATTCCTCTTTCCCAAAATTGTCTGGTATGTTCGTGAAGAAGAAGGAGGTAACGTTTTTTCTATCAAACCTTTTGTTTCTTACGGTGGTCCACCCTTCTTTCGGTTCTCTCTCAGCCTTGCCCTGTTTCTCCCTCGGCACACTTATTTTGCAAAAGAAGCAATTTACACACACACACACACACACACACACACACACACACACACACACACACACATATATATATATATATATATATATATATATATACTTTCATTACTATAGAAAAGGTATTTATGTCATTGTTTCTTAAAGAACTGATGTAGATTATGAACGGATGGCATTTTTTAAATTAATGGTTGAAACACTGCATCAGTTTAATTAAATATAATTGATGTAAGATATAACATACCACATCAATTCATTTAATAACTTATGTAGTATGTTAGCTTAAATTCACTTAAATTTCATCCCCGCACTTCACTTTTGAAACTCTTACCTCTTAGTGATGAACCACCCTTGTTCATGTTTGTTCCTTGTGTTCCTCCAATAACACCACATTTGCTTCGTTATGTTCCTCCTTGCGATTGCAATGACGAACCCTATTCGTGACAACAAAGTTGGCGACGTGAGGTACCCTCACCGCCCTCTTCCTCGCCCCTTCTTCATTTGATGTTGCTCTTTGACACCAAAGTTGCTTTCTTTTTTTCTTTTTTTGCTTCCCTCAGCATGTTCTTGGACACCTGCATTGCTCATCAACCACCATTGCTCAAGTTCTTTGACGTTGTCACGGCGAGTTTTGAAAACTCAATCTCGCCATTGAAAAACCTTATGACCGCAATTGCTCATGCTTTTGCATTGTCGCCATTGTTGCTCTCTACTTCTCTGCATCAAAGAGTAATGCATGAACTTAATCTTCGTTCTTGTTTGTCAAATCTATTTTTGAGCTTTAATTTTTGTTGACTTTGATAATATTGTTGGCTTATTACTACATGAGACACAAGGTTCATCAATTAGTTTTTTTCGTACCTGCCAACCACTTGTTTGCCAAAATGCCTTAATTAATCACTAGAATGTTGTGTTTATCTTATATCAAATGGTTTTCTAATGAAGTGGAATGTTGAATGAATTTCATGAATTGCTAAATTATGAGATTTTAGTTTTTGGTCTTTTAGTGCAATCCAAAAATGTGTTTAATAAGACTAATATAAAGATGTTTTTAGCTCATGGTTATTGGTTTTCAGTGTTGTTAGTCCAACAATAAAAGGAGGAGAACATGTTGGTACTACAATTGATGTTGGTACTGGTTTAGCTTGCTTTATGTTGGTCTGAAATTATTGGTCTTATTCTAATAAATGAATTGTTGGTAATGAAAGATGGTCCTATATTGGTTATTGGTATGGCTTGTTGCTTTATAATTAGGGTAATAAATTATTTGTTGGGTCTTTATACACTGCACAATGATTGAAGGTATTTGCTTGGCAATTTGTAGCCTGTGCCATTATTTGGCTAAGGTATTTAAGGCATAGATATAATTGGGGTATTGAGGCATAGATTTAATTGGGGTATTGTTCTTTTCTCATGTGTGTGATTGGACATATTCAAATGCCTTGTTCAAACATAGGTTGAGTCAAGCCACACATCTATGTTCTATGCTTGAATTCATGCAACTTAAATTTTGGTAATTTAATTTACAAACTTAAGTTGTGCATACACTTCAAAAGGCTAATTTTAGGCCACAAACCAAGTATGTGAAATTTGATTAATATATTTGTTTAAGTGGTTTTATTCTCACTCTTGGTTCTTCTCCACAACATTGGGGCTTAGCTAAGGCTAAGAGCAAGCAACGATCTCTCTTTCCTTTCTCCTTAAAGCTACATCTCACTCTTGGTAAGGGGGAAATGTGTGAATCTTCTATTTGTTGATGTTTATTGTTTTAAATGTATAAATTGAGTTGAAAAATAATTGTTAGTGACATACTCAAACGTGGGACACTTTTAGCTAAGTCAAGTAATTATTAGATGATGTGTTAACTAACCTCTGTAACCTTTTCCTTTTGCATGCTCTTTTCGTTTCCCTTCTAACACTTTGTACGTGTTTGGTTCTCTTAGAACATAGATTGAGTGGGATGATGTGTTCAATATTTCTCGTGATTGTTGAATAATTTGAATGTTAAACTTTGAGAATTGAAATTGATGTTGACAATGATATTGATATTGATGTTGAGCTTAAGTCTAAGATTGATTATATATATTGAAAATGGAACTGTCTGACATGTGTTGTGTTTGTTGTAATTGGTCATACTTTTGTTGTGGTATCTGGGATATTGCCAAAAACAGAGGAGACTATCAAATTTTTTGTCAGAAACCCATAACCTTTATTTAAATAATTGGCTAAATGTTACTTTTGGTCCTTTATGTTTTAGTATTTTTTCGTTTTGGTACATTAAGTTTTAAGTCTCATTTTGGCCCCATATATTTTTGAATGTTTCGATTTAGTCCTTTATTCTGTTTTTTGTTAACAATGTTAGTGTTATGTTAACCTTTAAATTTTGAAAAAATTAATTTAACATAGTGATGGCTAAAAACCGTCACTATGTGTTTTTTCCACACAAAAAAAAAAAAAAGAACTGTCGACCCTACCCCAAACGCGTGAGCCCTCTCCACACTCTTCACTCTCAACCCAACCCCAAACACAAACCATTTTTCCACCACCATCACCACTACCTCTCTCTTCCCAACATCACCACCAAATGTAAACCTAAACACCTCCGCATCACTGTTTTCATTAACCAAAACCTCTTTGAAATACAGTTGTTTTTGGAGTGGAAGATTCAGAGGAGGCTAATGGTGGATTCAATAGGGCAATTATGAAGGGCATGAATGAGGGAGAGGAGGAGCGAGAGAGGGGGAAGTCGGGGAGAGGGAGTAGGAGCTTCTCTGCGAGGAAGAGGGATGAACTTCGAAAGCCTGTGGGTTTGGTAGAGCGAAAATGGTTTTGGCTTTGGGCCCGCAGAAGGATCGGGCTGCAGCGTCGTAGGTCAGCGCGGCTTGGCAAAATTGAATTTGCCCAGCCACACGCATTGCTTTTTCCATGGATCTCGAATCTTCGTCGAGAATCGCCCCCACAACCACTTCTTCATGCCACGAAACTGCGTCTCCTTGAGTTCTTGCTTGTTCACTATCGATCTTAATTTTTGTAAACTATTCTATTGTGTTCAAGATGTGCCGAGGGAGAGCCACCGCTACCGCCGTTGTGGATCCGACGGTGGAGTAGGGCCCTCCGATGAAGGTGGCAATGAGGCGGTGCCGGAGTTCAGATTGCGAGAGTAGGGAAGAGGTGAATGCGATGGTGTGGCTGAGGATTTGAGCTCGCGTGATTGTATTCTGAAATTGGATTTGAATATTAGGGATTTAGGAATAAGTTGGGTATTTTTTATAAATTAAAATTATTATAGTGGTGGCTAAAAACCGCCACAAATGTTTAAACTAATTTTTTATAGTAGGACTGTTATTTGTGAAAATATTATTACACATTGTGGCGGTTTTTAGCCACTACTATTTTAAATTAATTATTTTAAAATTTAAAAGTTAACGAAACACCAATGTTGTTAACGGAAAACGAAAGAAAGGACCAAAATGAAACTTTCGAAAACATAGAGGACCAAAATGAGACTTTTAAAACTTAATATACCAAAATGAAAAACACTAAAACATAAAGGACAAAAAATGACATTTAGCCTAAATAATTACAATAAGTAAACCCATTAACAAGAATGCATAGAAACATCCATGTGTTTCTTCTCACGTGTTGCTTTGTTGTTTCTCCACCATAATCAAGCTTTCATTTTTTTCCTCCAATTGATTACTCAACTTTTCTTGTTCATCCAAGATCCTTCGTACCTCATAACGAGCTTTACGCTGCATAAGCCCTACACAATTATAATCATCTTCCTGCGCAACCCATTGATAAATGTTTGAGCAAGCCTTTAATTAACTTTCTTGAATTCCAGTCCTTTTTACGATCACGTGCAACATTAAATGACTTCTCAAATTCACTTGCATTCATGAAACCATTCTAGTCATGAATTTGAAGTCTATTACATCCTAATCAATTAGGTGACCATCTTTCAAGAATATATGAAAATATATTGGCCTAAATTTAACAAATTCCTTCAATCAATATCCATAATCGATCAATTTACCCTTTATGTTAATAATTATGCCTGTTCAGGACCAAACATATTATTTGAGGATGACACTAAAACCAACTTATAGTATATATATGACAAGTTGAAGTTGACATTGCTTGTTTGCTTTATTTCCAATTTTGTTGGTGTATGACCATCCTTTATTTGGTTGATGCCTATAATTTATTACTTCTTTGTGTGATAAAATTACTATGCTTAATTTATATTCAAGTTATGCATTATGAGAGAACTTTAGTTTCCCGTTTGAGATTTAATTCAATGATTAATAACATATTAATTAATTGTTGTATTGAATCTTGAATTGTATGGTTGGACAATTTGGAAAGATTCACTTTTTTATACTTGATTAATACGTAGAGGTTAAGTCTCATCTAGGATGTTATTTTGAACTTAGAACATACATCCTTCCTTTTTATATATCTTAGTTATTGTTTTATCCTATGTGTGATCAAGGATGATATTTCAAACTTAGTACAAATATGTTTCCTTTATATATCTTAGTGTATAAAAGGTAGGATGTTTGAACTAACAAATTTCCAGTCCATTTTAAGGGTATTATGGAGATTAAATTGCACCGCTATGTGAAATATTTAGAGATTAAAACTCATTAATTAAATATGACTAATGCAATTTATCGAAAAGGGACTCTAACACGCTTACTATGGTAATGGCATAAAATATTATGATAATTAATGATACCAAATAATTATATTAGACCAATGGGAAAGAGGTAAGTAGAATACAAATGGGCAATTGCTTTTATTAGCCCAAAGCATCCTAGCAAAAAATAAAGGTCTTGATTTTGAAAACTAATTAGGATTGATGGTAATAGAAATATTAAGAGGTACTTCTTTACAATCTTCCTATTTAAATTTTCATTTCTCCTTTATTGCAAACGTGTGTTATTTTTTGTATTATTCTTTCAAACCCATTTTGAGGGTATTTTGAAGATTAAATTGAACTGCTATTTTAATTAATTAAGGTTTAAAACTCATTAATTATATTAATTAAAAATAACTAACCTATTTTAAAGGAAGATAGACTCAAACACGCTTACTATGATAACGACATAGAATATTATGATAATTAATGATACTAGTTTATTATCTTAGATTAATGGGTAAGAGGTGAGTACCATACAAATGGGACAATTGCTTTTATAAGACCAAAGCATCCTAGGGAAAGGTAAAAGTCTTCATTTTGAAAACTAATTAGTATTGATGGTAATGGAAATATCAAGAGGTACTTCTTTACAGTCTTCCTATTTAAATTCTGATTTCTCCTCTATTGCAAACATGTATTATTTTTTGTATTATTCTTTCAAACCCATTTTGAGGGTATTTTGAAGATTAAATTGAACTACTATGTTAATTAATTAAGGTTTAAATTTAATAATTATATTAATTAAAAATAACTAATTTAGTTTGAAGGAAAGAGAGCTCAAACATGCTTACTATGATAATGGCATAAAATATTACGATAATTAATTATACCAGTTAATTATCTTAGACCTATGGGTAAGAAGTGAGTAGCATACAAATGGGGCAATTGCTTTTATAAGACCAAAGCATCCTAGGGTAAGGTAATAAAAGTCTTCATTTTAAAAACTAATTAGGATTGGTGGTAATGGAAATATCAAAAAGTACTTCTTTACAATCTTCCTGTTTAAATTATGATTTATCCTCTATTGCAAACGTGCATTATTTTTTGTATTATTCTTTCAAACCCATTTTGAGGGTATTTTGAAGATTAAATTGAACTACTATGTTAATTAATTAAGGTTTAAATTCAATAATTATATTAATTAAAAATAACTAATTTAGTTTGAAGGAAAGAGAGCTCAGACACGCTTACTATGATAATGGTATAGAATATTATGATAATTAATGATACCGGTTAATTATCTTAGACCAGTGGGTAAGAAGTGAGTAGCATACAAATGGAGCAATTGCTTTTATTAGACCAAAGCATCCTAGGTTAAGGTAATAAAAGTCTTCATTTTAAAAACTAATTAGGATTGATGGTAATGGAAATATTAAAAAGTACTTCTTTACAATCTTCCTATTTAAATTCTGATTTCTCCTCTATTACAAACGAGTATCATTTTTTGTATTACTCTTTCAAACCATTTTTTAGGGTATTTTGTAGATTAAATTACACTGCAATGTTAATTAATTAGGATTAAAATTCATTAATTAGATTAATTAAACATAACTAATGTAGTTTATGGACTATGATAATGGCATAGAATACTATGTACGATAGTTAATGATACTAATTAATTATGTTTAGACTAATGGGCAAAAGGTGAGTAGAATACAAATGAGGCAATTAGTTTTATTAGACCATCCTAGGGAAAGCTAAAAGTCTTCATTTAAGAAACTAATTAGCATTGAGATGGTGATGGAAATATCAAGAGGTACTTCTTTGCAATCTTCCTATTTAAATTCTTATGTCTTTTCTTTTGCAAACACATAATTAGAGGTGCAGACAGTGGACCGATGCTTCTAGAGTGTGTTGTAAGCACAACCGAGTCAATTGTAAGAGATTTCTGTAGAGTTTCAACCTCTACAAGTCAAGCTAAAAGTCTTCATTTAAGAAACTAATTAGCATTGAGATGGTGATGGAAATATCAAGAGGTACTTCTTTGCAATCTTCCTATTTAAATTCTGATGTCTTCTCTATTGCAAACACATAATTAGAGGTGCAGACAGTGGACCGATGCTTTTGGAGTGTGTTGTAAGCACAACCGAGTCAATTGTAAGAGATTTTTGTATAGTTTCAACCTCTACAGGTCAATTCAGCCTAGGTATTCTTTCACATGCCTCTTATAATTGTTTGGCTCTGTTGAAGGTTGAAACTTTGTAAAAAAAACTCTCATAATTGACTCAGTTGTACTTACAACACACTCCAAAAATATTAGTTCACTGTTTACATCTCTAATTATGTGTATGTGGTTAATTTTTCATAACAGTTAGATGGGAGGACCTAATATAAAAAAAAAGTTTTGGGACCCAATTAAAAGAAAAAAAAAGTTCAAGGACCTAAATGAAAATTTGGTATAAGTATAGGGACCCGCAGATCAATGTAACCTATTATCTTTTGTATATTGCTTTTTCAAACCCATTTTAAGGGTATTTTGGGGATTAATTTGCACTGCTATGTCAATTAATTAGTGATTAGAATTTATTAATTAAATATAACTAATGTAGTTTTTGGTAAAGGAAGTTAGACACACTTACGATGGTAATGACTTAGAATACTTTGATAATTAATGATACCAATTAATCAAGTTAGACGAATAGGCAAGAGATAAGTAGAATACAAATGGGGCAATTGCTTTGAACAATGCATCCTAGGGAAAGCTAAAAGTCTTCACTTAAAAAACTAATTAGCTTTAATGGTGATAGACATACCAATACGTACTTCTTTACCGTCTTCCTATTTAAATTCTTATTTCTCCTCTATTGTAAACATGTATTATTTTTGTAATGTTCTTTTAAATGTGTATTGTTTCTGTATTTGCTTTTTTTTTCTTCTCTAATTATATTGTTGTTTTATCCTCTACGTGATCTAGGATGTTATTTTGAACTTAGTTCATATATATCCTTCCTTTTATATATCTTAATTATTGTTTTATCTTATATGTGGTCAAGGATGATATTTTGAACTTAGTACAAATATGTTTCTTTTATATATCTTAGTATATAAAAGGTAGGATGCTTGTACTAACAAATTTTCCGTCCATTTTAACGGTATTTTGAAGATTAAATTGCATTGCTATGTCAAATAATTTAGGGATTACAATTCATTAATTAAATTGATTAATGACTAATGCAATTTATCAGAAAAGGGAGTCTAACATGCTTACTATGGTAATGGCATAAAATACTATGATGATTAATGATACCAAATAATTATATTAGACCAATGGGCAAAAGGTGAGTAGAATACAAATGGGCAATTGTTTTTATTAGACCAAAGCATCTTAAAGATAACTAAAACTCTTCATTTTGAAAACTAATTAGGATTGATGGTAATGGAAATATCAAGAGGTACTTCTTTACAATCTTCCTACCTAAGTTTTTATCTTTCTTCTATTGCGAACCTGTATTATTTTTTTGTATTGTTTTTTCAAACCCATTTTGAGGATATTTTGGGGATTAATTTGCACTACTATGTTAATTAATTAGTGATTAAAATTAATTAATTAAATTGATTAAATATAACTAATGTAGTTTTTGGAAAAAGGTGTCAGGCACACTTACTATGGTAATGACATAAAATACTATGATAACTAATGATACCAATTAGTTATGTTAGACTTATGGGCAAGAGATGAATAGAATACAAATGGGGTAATTACTTTTATTAGATCAAAGCATCCAAGGAAAAACTAAAAGTGTTCATTTTGAAAACTAATTAGCGTTGATGGTAATGGAAATATTAAGAGGTACTTCTTTACCATCTTCCTATTTAAATTATGATTTCTCCTTTATAGCAAACGTGTATTATTTTTTGTATTGTTCTTTCAAACTCATTATAACTATAACGAATACAAAAATAATACTATTTGAGAAAAGAAATAAAATAGATGGATAAAATAGTTTTGGATAATTATATGTAGACACTTCAACATCACAAATATTCCATTAACACCTATAGTTAGATCATGTTACCTATCTTATACTTTTCTCTCTTTCTCTCCTTGAGTGTCAACTAATATGGTAATTTTCATATATTGAAAATGCTATAGTTGGGTAGGGATTTAAGTAGTGTTGCCTTTGGAGTTTGGACACTAATTAAGTGTCTTTTCTTACAACATACATACGTGCCTTCAATCGAAAGAAAGCTGAAAATGAATGGTGGGTTGTGTGGTTTGTATTTGTTTGGACTCTATGGTTGTATAGAAATAGTATCATCATTAATGAGGAGGTCCCAAACTGTGAATATGTATTTGAATTGATAAAATTTAGATCTTGAATACGGTTGTCCAAATCGGGTAAAGGGTTTTACTTTCTCAACTCATGAGTGGTCAATGAATCTCCTAGAATTAATGTTTGAACAGGTTGTAGGTACATGGTCTAGTTTTCTGATTTACAAACAGTAGTAGTTTTATGTTGTATGAAAGGTTTGATATACCCCTTGTGTTGGGGAACTATACTTGACAAATTATGTGTTACTCCCAATTCATAATCTCTATAGTATTAATTATGTATAGACTAAAATATCATTAATTAATTGTATTGGCAAACAATTAAAAGAGGAAAAATGATTCTTGGACACTTTATGGATGTATACACTTTGAGAGAGATAAAAAGGGAGGAGAGATAAGTGATTGATAAAATTGATTATATGATGTAACAAGAGTGGAGGATCCAGGATCCTGGGTCAGTGGGGGCAAAAAATATTAATAATTATTATTATTATCATATATATAAAAATAAAGCATGAGATGAAATGAAATGTCTAGTTGAAAAAGTATCTAGTGAGCTGAAAAGAAAAAAAAAAGTAAGAGAAAAACTAGCCAATAAAAGAACAAAATTATCAACACCTAAACTAAAAAATTGGAACCAGCGGGTTCAAACTATAAACTTAGAGGGAGCAAAAACATAACAACACTATATATATACACACACACTAGTACGGTGACCCGTGCGATGCACGGGCATGTTATTG
The DNA here is from genome assembly GCA_026413185.1 of Pueraria montana var. lobata. Lineage (NCBI taxonomy): Eukaryota > Viridiplantae > Streptophyta > Magnoliopsida > Fabales > Fabaceae > Pueraria > Pueraria montana. The sequence continues at coordinate 77,107,944 of CM048648.1, forward strand.
TGTTTTAAAATATTGAAATTGTTATTTCAATATACGTTTATTTAATCTTATTTAAGAGTTATAAAACATAAAATATAGAGTAACTATTACAAATAATTAACCTAATTTAAGTTTCAAAAACCTTCTTTATTTTTGACAATAAAAAAAGAGAAAAAGGACTATGCACTGATAGTGTAAAATAGTTTTACACCGTCATCTAATCACAACTCACCATGTATGGTAAGTTTGTTGACTTTTACAAAATTATCTTAAAAGTCACACTAACGGTGACTTGTGATTGGATGACTATGTAAAACCTTTTTACACTGTCAATGCATCACCATTAAACTCATAAAAAAATACTTAACAAAATGAAACATAACTTAAGTTGCTTAACATCAAATGTTAATAACATTAAGACTTCACGAAAATATAAGTCCTAAACAGAATGAGAACAAATGCTAATCAATTTTAAAGTTTTTTCTTAACTGTCTTGGTGATGGAAGCTTGCGTCCCTTAGCAATAAGTTTCTGTAACTTTAGTTGCATCCACTATAGCATGTGCTAAAACCTATTGATCAAATTAATCAATTTATGTTTATCATCATATGTTATTTAAAAAAAATAATTAGTCAAATTAGTCAATTATCTCCTTTAACAGTAAGCATATTTATAAAATAAAAAAATATATGTAATAAAATTATTATGATGATAATAAAAAAAATTAATCTTGTAATTTTAAAATATAAAAATTACTTTAATTAATAACTTTTATTTTAATAATGATTTGTAATATATATATATATAACCTCTACCATAGTGGCAAAAAATATTACATGGTGATATTGAAAATAATTAAAAAATTCTGAACAACAACAATTAGATCAAACACGAAAGATTCTATCTCAACGAAATAGGCGATGACCTATACGTAAAACTCATTAAAAACCACATTTTTATATAATAATATTTTTAATTTATATTATTTTTATTAATACTTTTTTAATTATTTGTGTCTCACAAAGTTCTCCTGTAAAAATAAATTTATATATTAAATTACTACTAATGAATTAATATAAATATTTCCATTATAAAAAATAAAAACTTTTAAAAATCGTTAGCTTCCCAAAATATGACTATCATCTCTCCAATTAAATAAGTAACATTGATTATTACTTAAAGAGAAATTCACTGCACTGATCAACGAATTGTAAGACTCTTTATGAAGGTATCAAAGTTAATCTTTTTCTTAGGTATTGAATAGATCATGTTGGGAGTAGAATACTCCCGTTGTTTGCGCTGACAATTTCCGGCAAAGATTAGTCATTGCTTCCGATGGTGAATATTTCATACCAATACTATGGTAACTAAAAAAAAGTTAATGTGGAAATAATTATCGCATTTAAACTGCATAACATATCTCTAACCTTGAATCGTATAATTCCTAGACTGTAAATGACTACTATAATAACATGCTGCAGCTGCATGAACAATACGTATATGTCTCAAATTTGTATTTCGTGATGCCAACACAGCAGCAAATATTTTTTTTTATGGTGCATGTGGAGAGTAGACACTTGTGAAGGAGTGGTTTAATCTCTAAAATGTAGAAATTGTTATTGACTTTATATAACAATTTACAAATTCAGAAAAGATATTTTACTAAATCTAAAAATCTTTTTTATATTCATGCCTAATTTTTAAAAAAATGGAAATTGAAATCAAGATATAATAATTTTTTTTATGAAAAGGAACAAAATAATTTACAATTTCCTCCGTCAGCATGAATCAATATTTGTTTAAATATGGCAAAATTTCAAGTTTATATAAAATGGAAAGATAAATGTGTTAAAATCTTTTTTATATTCATGCCTAATTTTTTTAAAAAAAAATAGAAATTAAAATCAAGATATACACATCTTATTATAGTATAAAAAAATTATGAAAAGAAACAAAATAATTTACAATTCCTATGAATCAAGATTTGTTTAAATATGGAAAATTTTCAAGTTTATAAAAAATGGAAAGATAAATATTCTCGTCTAATTATTTAGAAGTAAGAAATTTGTGCGTCAAGATTTTGAAAAGATATATTGTTTAGAATCGAGAATTTTAAATTTATTTACTATTTTCATTCTAATTATTTTATTTATTATTTTTTACTTAAATTTTTATGTATTGTAATCTGCTCAGATATATTCTATTTTATTGTTCCTTTTGATTTTTTATGTATTGTGTAATTGAATTTAAATTTTCACGTGTTATTATTAAGGTTCCAATTATTTATTTCATTATTTTTTACTTAAATTTTTTATATATAAATATTGGAATTAATTTTGTAAAAACTTTAATCAGTATCATTATGATAATAAATAATTTAATTATTCAGAATTTCAAAACAGATATACTTATCATAATTACCTTAGTTACTATATTTATATAAATTTATTAATTAAAAATAGATAAAAATTTTCTCTAAAAATTTTCCGCTATAAGAATTCCCTCCAAATGTATAAGAATTCCCTCTAAGACTTCTTTACTTTTATTAATATAAAGATATATATATATATATATATATATATATATATATATTTTTTTTTTTTTTTTCTCAAGGTGAGGGGGTGCACCTGCACCCCCTGAAACATATGTAGGTTCGCCCTTGATAGGAGGTGTTGATGGGGTGTTAGTAAATTTTGGGTGTCTAAATATCACCACTCTTAAAAGAGTGAGAAGAATGTTAATAATAAGGATACTTTTGAAAAAAATATAAATTTAGGATAAATGTATTGCTATTAACCTTTTTTTTTAGTAAAGGTATCCAAGGTAGATCCCAACTATGTTGGGACCTACAACCTCACCATTCATCCGTAGCATACCAAATTTTATTGAAAAGAGAAGAAATAAAAGAGAATACACAGGAAAAAAAATGTATACTAGGTGAGATAAGTCCTATTATGATCAAAATCATGCTTAATGTATTGTAATTAACTAAATTAACTACTTTCTTTAATCTTGAAGATCTAGGTAATTGAGTCTTATAAATAGAAAAAAAATTATTTTGTATGAGAGTTGAAGTACCACTTGTACCTCTTATTTAATATAAATTCTCTTTAACTGAAAAAAAAAAGAAGAAGAAAATGTGTAATTGAAAGAGTAGGGTCTCACTCGTCAAATCATGTACTCTAATTTGTAATATAGGACTAAATTAATTTAAATTAAGTTGATTAGATTAATTTACCCCTCTTCCTTTAACATTTCTCTCACTTGACTTCATTTCAAAAATCGAAAACCAAAATAGTAATAATGAAGGGTACAGTAGTGGTGACGACATATATATACCTACTCAAGGAATGATATTTAGATACCACTAAATATCAAACACCTCTTCACATCATATCATCTATCACTAGTGTGTGGCCGTGTGATGCACGGGAGAATTTTTAAGGGAGTGGTAAAATAATTATTTTAATATGTATAAAATTATATATTAAAAAAGTTATGCATAGTTAAAAACTATTTTCAAAAATATTAAAAATAATTTCACCAAAAAACCGTATATGTTGCAATATAATTTACAAAATTGATTTGATTTCTTTTTCTATTTAATTTCTTTAAAAAAAATCTTCTATTTGCAATCTACTTTACAAAATAAAAAATAAAATATTATATATAAGTTAATATGTTATTTTACCTAAAACTGTAAGTTTTGAATTAGAAAAAAATAAATAAATGCTTTTGTGCAACATTTGAACTACTACAATATGTAGGGGTTTTTTATGTCAAGAATAATATTTTTGTCATCTTAAAACGAATTTATATTTAAAGTTAAAAATAATTACATTGTTTAAAAAGTAAATTTATTATTTTTACTATTATTGAAGCATGAAATATGAAAAAAACAAAGCATTTTATATCTTTAATAATGTCAATATCATTATTAAATGAATGAATATTTTTTTTTTTAGATATATGCATATATAATAATTGATAAAGTTGACAACACTGGTCATACAATTTAGTTTGTTTAAACAAAAATTATTACAAAAAATTCAATCAGTGGATATATATATATATATATATATATATATATATATATATAGTATAAAAATATTTTCACAATAAAATAAATATATATTAGAGTATTTAATAATTATAATGTATGTAATATTTTATATTTAAAAACTTTAAAAAAATTCTCAAAATAATCTAAATAAAAATTTCACGAAAACTTAAAAAATAAAATAAGATAACATAAAGCTCACCAGAATACGAATATTTATATTTCTTATTTTTTTTCCCAACTAAACTATTTTCACTTTTATCTAATATCAAATCCCAAAATAATCCTTTAAAAAATATTTCTAAACAAATAAATTATAGTCTTATAAAATAAAAGAAAAGTATTTAAGACTCTTATAAATAATAATGTTTAAAATAAAATTTAAATATTTTCATGTAAAAGAAAATATCATGAATAATAGAACATTAATTTCCAAAAAATTAATGTAAGCGATTAGCTTCTACTTGCTTAGTGATAATAGAAATATTTAATGATAGAATTAATATAAAAAGTTTGTTGACTATTTAAAATACAAAACTTATACTTTCAAATAATTATATTTTAAAATTATAAATGATATATAAATTAAATAGGCTTTTTTTAGATGAGTTAAATCACTAAATTTTTTCTGATGAATCTAAACTTAAACAATAAGGATCAAAAGATACAATTAAGATTTATAAAAAAAATACAATTAAGTAACCTTTTAATTTTAACAAATTGAGTATGATTTTATAGCTCATTAGATAATAATAATAATAATAATAATAATAATAATAATAATAATAATAATAATAATAATAATAATAATAATAATAATTATTATTATTATTATTATTATTATTATTATTATTATTATTATTATTATTATTATTATTATTATTATTTTATGCTTAAATTATTAAATATAATATGTTAAATTTTATACTACATTTAAATTTAAATGTTTTTGTAATATTGAAGTGTAAAATGAAAAAAAAAACTTTTTGTAACATTATATTGTAAATAAGAATACAATTTTTTTATTTTTATAATATTTAAAATATATAAAAAATATTTTGAATAATTTAAAGTATAAAAATTAACTGTATTAGATTAAACTAATAAAATTACATATTAGTTAAAAGTATGTTTAAAAAATTATTATTTTAATCTTCAACAGATAATTTATGAGGCGGGATATGAATCCTCTCCAATTCAAAAGAATGAGAGAATGTCCAGTTTACAAATGCTAATATATATATATATATATATATATATATATATATATATATATATATATATATATATATGAGGAGGATTTACTTACTCCAAGAGTAACTTTAACCTCATCCTCACCATTCATTCTTTTGAAATCAAATGGTTAAGGATTAGTTACTTACATTACAATCATTAGATTTTAAGAAAAGAAAATGAATGGTGATAATAAGGAGTAACTTTCTTAGAGTTACTCTTGGAGTAAGTGGATCCCTCCTATATATATATTATACTTTATATATTAAAATTATTAAATATTAAAATTAACTAAGGACTAAGATTTCATGCAATTTTGAAAAAACTGCATAAGATCTTAATTTTTGCGATTATGAAACAAATGTTCTATAAATTTTTAATTTAATAAACTAATTACCATATAAATGCAACACAATTATCCATGATTTAAAGAAAAAAAAATTATAAGCTCACATTAAAAGAAGAATTGTTTTTAAATTTTTAAGAAATCATTATGCTATCCATTAATGGTGCAATAAATGCAGCTCAATATTCCACTAATATATTAATTAAGTTACCAAACTACTCTTTTTTTGAACAGGAAAAATCTATACCAATGTACATTACTTTTATAATATAAAAATAAGATTAAGAAATTAAAAGGAAGAAGTTTTCATTGGAAATCATATGGAAGCTATATCTCAAAATCATAGCAGAGTGTAATTTTATGCATATCAATAAAAAAATATTTTTCTTTTACTTTCTTAACCAGTACGTGAGGACACCGGTTAACATTATCTTAAAAATAAAAATAAAGATATTTATATTAATTTTTTCCATACCTACTCAGTCACTCTCCCACTCACTCACATGCATTCTTGTGTTCATCTAAGTTCCAACTCTCTTCAGTTACATTCTCTCGCACTTTCACAATCCAAAGAGAAACAAAAACAAAACTTTAGCTTCTTTTGAAATGCAAAAGTTTCCCGTGCAGCACAGCATTTATTAACGCTTTACCGAGAGAGAAAGACATCTAGATTAAGGTAACGAGTACGTTGGTCTTCACCTTTTGGCTACTACTCCTTTTTTTTTTTTTTTCGTCACCATGTTATTGGTGAGAACTGAGAAGTATTCACCGAGTTTGTCAAGAAGTAATCTCCGTTGAAAAACTTGGTTGGCCACCTTTAGTAGAATCTTCACTCTAAACTACGTTTTACCATTTACAATGCTTGAACCCAAGACCTTATTTAAAGATTCGATACTAGTTCCACTTGAATCACCGATATGGTAGTTTTGGCTACTAGATTGAATATGTTATGTTTCTTAGTTTTGCATGCATTGTTACCAATTTTTATTACTAAATGTATATTCCATTATTGTCGTGGTTTAAATGTGCCCACCGTTTGTATTTTTGTTATATTGAGATGTGAAATAGGTTGTTCTTTTTTTGTTATATTGAGTTTAATGTACAATGTTTTGTCCTTGTCAGATATTCTCTCTTCCTTTTCTTTCTGAATTCCGATTCTATGAACAGAATATTTTTGGTATCTTGGGATGAATAATTGAGTAATTTTATCGACCCGTGCCAATGCTGAAGTTCTTTGGGTTTTGCATGCATTGAAAACTCTGTTACCACAGTCACAGAAGCAGGGTTTTCTTGACACATTTGTTAACCGTTGAGTTTGCCACGTTCATCTAGTCCTCTGTGTAGTGAGTGAATGTTTGAATTTGTCTTTAAAATAAATTACTCTACACAATTAAGAGTATAGAAAGCTTAAGAAATGTGGAACTCAAATGTTTATCTTCAGTGCTATTACAAAAAACATACAACATCATTCTCTTTTGGTGTTTACCTATTTTGGTCTATGCTGCTTCCTTCACTGCATGTTACTTCTTAAATATTCCTTTACATGCAAATAATATTTTCACTTTTGTGGCAACTTTACATCTCATGCAAGATCCAATTTCTGTCATCCCGGATGTAATTGGAGTGGTCATTCAAGCAAAAGTTGCATTTGCACAGATTGTAAAGTTCCTTGATGCACCAGAGCTGCACAGTTCAAATGTCAAGAAAAGGTGCTTTAATGAGAAGCTCAAGGGTTCAATTTTAATCAAATCTGCAGACTTTTCCTGGGAATGTAATGTATCAAAGCCAACGTTGAGAAACATAGATTTAGAGGTTAGACCTGGGCAAAAGATTGCTATTTGTGGAGAAGTTGGCTCAGGAAAATCAACTCTCTTGGCAGCAATTCTTGGAGAAGTTCCTAACACTAAAGGAAATGTAAGCTTTAACATCTTTCAGAAACACTGCTAAAACTTGTGATACTTTATTCGGTTATAACTAGGATAACCATATAAGTTTCTGCCTGTATATATGTCATTTAGTGCCTAAATTCAACTTATGGAGTGTATTTTTCCTGTCTTTCTCTTTAGCAGTAAAGTTAATTGGTGTCGAATTCTCATTGTAAATTACAGATTGCAGTTTATGGGAAGTTTGCTTATGTTTCTCAAACAGCATGGATACCAACAGGAACAATACAGGAAAATATTTTGTTTGGATCAGCTTTGGATGTTCAAAGGTATCAAGAGACAATTCATAGGTCTTCATTGGTGAAGGACCTTGAGTTGTTTCCCCATGGTGAGTTTACTGAAATAGGAGAGAGAGGAGTTAACCTGAGTGGGGGGCAGAAGCAGCAAGTTCAACTTGCTCTTGCTCTTTATCAGAATGCTGGTGTATATCTCTTGGATGATCAATTCAGTGCTGTTGATGCACATACTGCCATAAATTTGTTTAATGTAATGGTTTCTTAATTTTTTCACAAATTGCCTTTTTATCTTCAGCATCATTCTTTAATGAAAGATGGTTTTTAACTTTTGAAATTTTGCAGGAATACATATTGGAAGGTCTTTCAGGGAAGACAGTCTTACTGGTGACTCATCAAGTTGACTTTCTTCCAGCCTTTGACTCTGTTTTGGTAATTTCTTTCACCTTAAGGCATTAATTTAGACCATTGTTCTTTCCTTTCATTTTTATCTTCTGCATGTAACTGACAATTTTAAATGAGCCACAAAATTTGAAGTTAAGATTTCTGTTATGTTTAGCCACAAATCCTTAGAAGTATCTTTCATTGTTTCATTTACCTTAGTAATCTCAAAACTAAAGCATTACAATCAGATGATGTTCTAGGTTTTTTCTCTTCTCGTACCATTTATCTTCTTCCTACCTGTTGCTTACAAAAAGATTGGTAGTAACATCCCATCATCTAATGAAGTTCCCCTTATATAATAACTAACAGTTTCTGAATGAAAAATATATATGACTGAGACTTTTTCACTAAAATCTTTTTGAAGATGGAAGGAATATACTTGATAGGATACATTAGTTTTCCTATCATGTATACATGCTAGTTTCTAACAGAATCATAAAAGATTGCCACCTTGTATTATTTGAAGTTTCTAAGGAAAAGGTTCGATTTGAATACTATACCTTAAGAGTTGATATTTGTCCTCTTGTATCTGATTTAATCTTTTGAGCACAATTCATTGTCAGTCTGGGTCAATGACAACTATTCTTATTTGTTCAATTATTTTTTTGTCATTAATACCAACTTAGACATGCTCTCTAAAAATTGTTAATGAACAACTTCTTTTTCCTATATAGTTTATGTCAGATGGGAAAATCCTACAAGCTGCCCCATATCATCAATTACTGACCTCAAGCCAAGAATTTAGGGACCTTGTCAATGCTCACAAAGAGACTGCTGGTTCTGGTCAGCTTGCACATGTTACTTCTGCAGAGAGACATTCAAATTCTGGCAGAGAGATTAGTCAGTGTTTCATAGAGAAGCAATTTAAAGCATTAAATGGTGATCATTTAATTAAGGAAGAAGAGAGAGAAAGAGGAGACATAGGGTGGAAGCCTTATCTACAGTATCTGAATCAGAACAGAGGTTATATATACTTCTCTGTGGCTTCTCTGTCTCACCTTATGTTTGTAATCTGCCAGATATTGCAAAACTCATGGATGGCTGCTAATGTTGATAATTCTCAAGTCAGCACATTGCAATTGATTGGTGTTTACATCCTGATTGGAGTTAGTTCTATAGTTTTCATGTTGATCAGAAGTCTTCTTGCAGTTGCTTTGGGCCTTCAATCATCAAAATATTTATTTTCTCATTTGGTGAACTCCTTTTTCCGTGCACCTATGTCTTTCTATGACTCCACACCTTTGGGAAGGATACTTAGCAGGGTAAGCATCTTAAAAAGTTTTTACCTTGGAAATGGAATGAAATAAAGGTAATAGTATTTTGACTGCTGTTTCCTTGTTTAGTTCTCATTGGATTTAAGCATTGTGGATCTTGATATCCCATTTGTTCTCACTTATACTGCGGGATCTACTATAAGCTGCTATGCTGATCTCACAGTTTTGGCAGTCGTCACCTGGCAAGTCTTGTTTGTTGCTATACCAATGGTTTATGTTGTTATCCGCTTGCAGGTAATGAGCACATTTATCTTTGAATTATATTGCAACAAATAACAATGAAATGGTGCATGCTATTTTAATCAATTTTCAGATGATAAAACCACGTATATAACTACATAATGCTCATTCTTTGGAAGGACAGGCGTGGGAAGACTGATATTCTTTAACTCTTAAGGTTTTATCTTTTCGGTCACTTGGTTCATTTGGTAAATCCTTATCAGTTTTTTGGTAACTTTGGTAATCCTTCTATAGCTTGCTTTAACCTTAGAATTTAAAAAATTCTTGGTTGGTGCTGTGAACCAATTATCTAAAATATTTAAGTATAAACAATGCATTGACCCTCTCACCTTATGCTGCAATTCAACTTTGTTAAAAAACGGAATGGGATTGTTAGGGACAAAACTCTAGACCACTTTTTCATAAAGACTCTATGTTACCATGCCATGTAGATATAAGGGTTTTTTATTTTATAGAGACATTACTTTGCTGCTGCAAAAGAATATATGCGGATGAATGGCACAACAAAATCCTTTGTAGCTAATCACATAGCTGAAACAGTTGCTGGAGCAATGCCAATACGGGCTTTTGAAGAGGAAGATCGTTTTTTTTGTGAAGAATCTCAATCTAATAGATACCAACGCTAGTCCTTTCTTCCATAGTTTTGCTTCAAATGAGTGGTTGATCCTTCGATTAGAAACAGCCTGTGCAGTTGTTCTTGACTCCATGGAGCTTTGCATGGTTGTGCTTCCACCTGGGACTTTAACCTCTGGTGAGACTTCAGTTATTGTTACCATTTAAATGTAGCTACTAGGGTCTTCTAGTAATCCTTCAAATCGTATGCTCTTATTTTTAATATCCATTGTTTCCAGGATTTATTGGCATGGCCCTTTCTTATGGCCTTTCACTAAGCGTTTCCTTAGTTTATTCAATCCAAAGTCCATGTATTCTTGCAAATCAAATAATATCTGTAGAGAGGCCAAATCAGTATATGCATATACCAAGTGAAGCCAAAGAAGTAATAGAAGGAAATCGCCCTCCTTTGAATTGGCCAGATGCAGGCAAAGTAGAAATACATGATCTGCAGGTAGTTGTGTAATTACATATTTTAAAATTTGCAGCATAGTGTTAAAAAATATGGGAGTTTAACAGAATTGCATAATTGTCTGCTTTATACCATAACAGATTAGATATAGGCCTCAAGGGCCACTTGTACTCCATGGTATCACTTGCACTTTTGAAGGAGGGCACAAGATTGGTATTGTTGGCAGGACAGGCAGTGGGAAGTCCACTCTTATTGGTGCTTTATTTCGTCTTGTGGAGCTAGCAAGAGGAAAAATTGTAGTTGATGGCATAGACATCTCTTCTATTGGCCTTCATGACTTCAGGTCGCGTTTTTGTATCATACCTCAGGATCCTACCCTTTTCAATGGGACTGTTAGATATAATTTGGACCCTTTATCTCAACATTCTGATCAAGAGATATGGGAGGTAACACCTGCTACAGTCTGCTTATCTTTGCTTTCATTGTAAATGTGAACTGATTATTATAGCTTCCATGTGAAGGTTCTTGGTAAATGTCAACTGCAAGAGGCAGTCCAGGTTAAAGAAGGTGGCTTAGACTCCTCAGGTACGCTTCCAAGTTTCAAGTTTCATTGTTGAAACTTTTGTGCAATCACTTCTTTCCTTGTTACTGATGACTAGCAACAAAATATGTTACTCAGTTGTTGAAGATGGATCAAACTGGAGCATTGGACAAAGGCAGTTATTCTGATTGGGGCGTGCTCTTTTGAGGAGAAGTAAGATATTGGTGCTGGATGAAGCTACTGCATCAATTGATAATGCAACCGATTTGATTCTGCAAAAAACCATCAGAACTGAGTTTGGAAATTGTACAGTAATCACTGTAGCCCACAGGATACCAACTGTGATGGACTGTACTATGGTTCTTGCCATCAGTGATGGTAAGTTGCATACTGAATTTCCTTTATTTAATTTAATTGAACATACACTTTATCTAACTAACCCATAATTCTATCGCCATTTTCTACTGTTATCCTCATAATATTTTGCTAGTAAGTGGACAAGTTGAGAGTACAAATACTAGTCCATCCATATGATCCTGATTACAATTTTAATAAGCCACTTGGTTAGGAACACACCAAACGTTTTCACTTGTGACAAAAATGTGAACATATAAAATATAGGATACTTGATGTCACAAAATAAAGGGTGAAGAAAACAACATGTTATCATTTACTTGTTCTCCTTTAATGAAATGAAATGTGGGATTGCTTTTATAGGAAAACTGGCAGAGTATGATGAGCCAATGAACTTGATGAAGAATGAAAAATCATTGTTTGGGCAGCTTGTCAAGGAATACTGGTCTCATTTTCAGTGTGCAAAATCACATTGAAGGGAACAATTTTTTTATGCCAGCATCTTTTCTCTTTCTTTCTTTGCTAGGGGACCAAACCAAAACTCATGCAAAGAACAGGCTAACAGAATCTGTAGAAAGTGTTGGTTGTCTTGATGGTTCTGCAACAAAGAAGAGAGAAGGCGCAAATCTCCAAGGCGTGTGTAAACACTAACCTTTAGGTTCGATCGCCCCCACCAACCTCTATAGAAATTGGATGCAATAGGGTGTCTTGGCGAATCCCCTTCAGGATACAATGGAGTCCTTAATATGGTTTGCACACCCACAAACAAGCGTATCGTCAATGGCAGTTTACAGAATAATAGTTTCCTTAATTCTCTCTGTGCACAAGGGAAGAAAGGAAATGATTTGGATACAGAGAATCTGGTGATTTTTATGGTTGTTGTTATATTTTTATTTTTTTTTGTCTTTTTCTGCATGTAGATTGGTTCTATTTATAGACCATCTCATGTCTTTTAGTGAAGAGATTTAACCTTTCAAAAGAGACACATCTCATGACCCTTGGTGAAGAGTTGCATCTCATGACCCTTAGTGAAGAGTCACATCTCGTGACTCTTGACGAAGAGTCTCATCCCATGTCTCTTGAAGAAAAGTCGTATCTATTCATACTTACACATTTATATGAATAGACACATAACTTCATGAAAGGGTACAACCTTTCATTAATTTTGAAAATCTCTCACAGAAAGGCTAGCCTATCCTATTTCGATAAAAATCATCTCTAAGAAAATCAGGCAAGGAATCCCACCACTGAAAACCAGTATGAGAAATCCCATAATTTGCTAATTTATCTGCACAACTATTCCCTTCCCGGTAGACATGAGAAACAGCAAAACGCATAGATGTAGCATGGACCAAGCAATTATCCCACTGGTGCAAGAGGGTTCATATGTACCTAATTGGAGATAATAAATGAGTTGTAAAATGATTTGAATAAATAAGGGGCAATTAGTCTTTTCCGAGCAACACTAAATTTCAGTTAGAGGTAGTTATAGTTTTTGATGGATTTGTTAAAAGGGCTTATAGTTTAAAAGGGTTGAACAACTAAAAGAGGAATGCCTAGAAGTGTTATATCTTCATCCTTCTCCGACTTTAATTGAACTAGCTGGTTAATCGTGCCTTGCACAGGTGAAATTTAATATTAATATAAATAATTTTCTATAGTATGAAGTATATCTCCTTTCATATTTTTTTAGACCTTTTTCTCTAAGCATTATATATATCATTTTTCTTTTTAATATATATGGAAAGAATGCAGCAGAGTTTAGATTTTATATAGATGCATTTTCACTATTTTAAACATGGAATTTTGTTTGTTTGTTTTATGAGGTACTTAATCATATGACTCTTTTTAATGATCTTGAGGATGACAAATACCTATATATCCTTTCTAGAAGTGATTATATGTCATTTTCAAAATCATGCATATGTCAGTACAAAAGCTTGGGCACAATTAATTAATTTTATATTGTTTTTGATACCTAGATTTGACCAGCCATATGATCCACTATATAAAACAAATAACAACATAATGTAGTTAGATGATTTGGACTGTAATAATCAGTAGGAGGATTGTACAACAAGTAGGCATTACAATATGAGTTGACCTCCATAGGTGTAAGTTATTATTTTTGGAATTAGGATGGAAAACTTGGACTCACAGTCCTAGGCCTGACTTCTCAAAACTTCTCCCATTCCTCTCAGAAGAGCATTTTGAGATTGCCTTGATCTAAATTGTGAAAAAGAAATTGAGTAGTGCTGTACCATCATGAGGAGCTTGGCGAAGAGTGCACTTCCAATGGAGGTCACAAACACAGGTATGGTGGCGGTGTTGACAATCATGTCCTTGGTTATCATCCATAAGACCATTTTCACAACCTTGGTCCACACCCTTTGGGTCACAATCAACAAGTTCTTGTTCTGACACAGATCAATTTTCCAGTACTCAGTTTATGAATTCCTTCAGTTTCTGCAAACTGGTTAATGCCTAGCTTGTAAGGTTTATTGGCGGCATTGTTGAAAGCTTCAATGTAATTCACATTTTCCTTAAATATCCTGAAACGCTTTTCCCTTTCCTGGGGATCCTTATCCAATATGCCATGACGAGCCATCCATTGCTCATGCCTCTCATACATGGATGCGTCTTGTAGAGTCATTTTTTCTTCTCCAATCTTGTTGAGAGCATTAGATTATCACATGCTATATGGCATTGCATTTTTGCTTTTGATTGTGGCAGAAGATATATGATATATATCTCATTTTGCAATTAAGATTCACCTCGATTAAACCTGTATGTCAGGGAGAAAACTTAAGGAAATGGCACAGGGCACAGTTTCTGAAAATTTTTGTTGAGGGAGGGTTGGAATAGTTGGGTGAAGAAATTGAGAGGTCATTGCATTTAAGACATTCTGCTGCACAGCAAGGGCAGAGGAACAGGAAAAAAAAAAAGTTATAGTCCCACACGGAAAATGAATGATTCATAGTTAGTGTAGAATGATTAATGGAAATAAAATATCAAGTTGAGGTGTGAAATGCAGTAACATAATTATCATTACTTTCTTTCGTTTTCTAATAAAATTCCAAAAATTTGGAAATTTGTGGAAAGAAAATAATATCACTTTCACATTTAAAAAAAAAAATGGGTCTTGCACGTCAATATCTTATCTTTCCCCACATCACATATTTCGCTGATTTATAATATATAAATCCTGAGCTATGAAATATTACGCTTACACGTCATTATCTTGTCTTTCGCCACATCACATATTTTGCTGATATGTCATTCTCCCACAGTCCCACTGCAATTCCTCACCACTTCTCTCTTTAGCCTTTACCCTATTTCCTAACTTTTGTAACTCCTAAGATCCTATCTCTGCATTTACTGTCATTACACTCTATGCTCATAGAAATTGCGGCTCGGAAACCAAAAGAAATATTAGACGATATGCTTAAATGTCATAACTCCCATTTTCTCAATTTGTGTTATTGTCATAATTATAATGATATTAAAACTTTCGTAACTCTCACCTCCTAAATTACTGCACATTGTTGACATTATATCCTAAAAAATGAACTCAATATTGGATAAAGAAGAATAAGAAATTACACTCCAAACTCATTCTTTCCTACATGAAGGCCACTAGCTAGATGCCTTCATTTTGTTATGCCAGTTTCGGAGGAGGAAAAAGAAAATTGGAGAAGAAGAAATGAGGAGATCGATAAGCAAGGACATGATTGTTGACACGAACACTGCCACCATGCCCGTGATTGTGACCACCATTGGAATTGCTCTCTGCGCCAAGCTCCGCATAATGGTACAACACTACTCAATTTAGATCAAGACACTCTCAAGATGCTCATATCAGAGGAATGGGAGAAGTTTTGAGAAATCAGTCTAGGACTACATTTGAGTCCAAGTTTTCCTTCCTAATTCCATATATAATAAATTAATAACTTATGTTTATGGAGGTCAACTCATATTGTAATGCCTATTTTGATCTGGTATTGCCCCTCTGAAAGTTTTGATCTTCTCTTGGCGGTTGCTTTTGGATAGATTATCAGCTAGATCGGCATTATATAGGAGGAACATCATCATTAATATGCAGAAAACAGTTTGTGCTTTGTGTAACTTGACTTGTGAAGATACTAATCACTTATTTTTTGCATGTCCCCTGTCATGAAAAATATGGTCTTCTTTATATGCATGGACAGGGTTCCAAGTCGTGTTTCCTTACACAAGTGCAGCACACTACCTCCAAAACAAAGGGCTTGTGAGGGGCAAGAAATTAAAGAGATCATGGATGTTACTTTGGCATGTGGCTGTTTGGTCGATTTGGCAACAAAGAAACAACATTATATTTCAGTAGGGAACTTTTGACAGCAGACAGTTGATGGATTCCACTAAGTCCTTCTCTTGGTTATGGTTTAGAGCTAAAATGGTGAATCCAGATATTTTATTTTCAGATTGGTGCATTAACCCGTCTGGATATTTATCTCGATGAAAGCAACATCAAACCACAAAGAGCTTGTAGACTATTGTATCTTTAAACTGGTTAAGGCTGTGAATTGGAGACCAAAGCATCGATTTCTTTTCTTTGCAAATAATTACTTAGTCAGCTAGCAATCACTTGACAATTGGGACATAATTTATAATTAGAAATCATTGCAGGAATATAATCAAGCAAGCAACTATACATATAATCACTAGACATTGAAGTAGCATAATCAAGCAAGAAACTACGTGTAATTAATTTTGAACCTAATACTACTAACATACAAATCTTCTCTTGAATTCTCATTAACTTGTGAAAAAAAAAAAAAACAGATAATGACCTTGCATAATTAATTTAGATAATAAATTAGTAGAATTCCTTGGGAATGGGATGCCCAGAGTAACATGATAATTTTTATGTTATCGTTTTTTTTTTCAAAAAAAGTCAGAGATCTATTCAACTGGGTCTGAGCAAAAGTACACTAACAGGATGTTAACATTCTTCTCACTCTGGTCTTCTTGCTGCTATATGCTTTAAAAGGATACTTAAATCGATACCTGTCAACATGCGTGAAACAGTTAACTAAATAACAGAAATGAAAAACAAGCTTCCAATATTTACTCAAGCAATGATGATTGTTGCAATGAAAAAGGAAAAAATAACCTTAACAAAACCTTAAGGAAGGTACTTTTTTGTCAGTCTAATCTTTTTTACTAGTTCATATGCATATTTGATGTTGATAGGGGAAAACTGGGTGTTGAATTTAATCAATTCTAGTGAAGACTTAACTATTAAATATTACCCATAAGCTATCATCAGAAGGTGGCACGGATTATTGAGTGTTGCATAAATTGGGTCCCTAAATTTTTTACAAATTTCATTTCTAGTCCCTAAACAAAAGTTTTAACATTATAATCACTATACTTTTTACTGTTAATAGTTTTAGTGCTTACTGTCAAGTAATAGCGATGACGTAACAACCATGTTGGTAGTCTAGTGACTTGCCACATCATCAAGTGTTATACTTTTTGGCACTACCTTTTTCAAAGTTGCTTTACACCACTGACATAGTGACATGGTGGTCCTCTATTATACATATATGAGTATTCCAGTGCCATCGTTATAATTCTGTTGTGTGAGATAATTCTGCAATTGTCTTGACATTGAAGCAGTAGTTTAAACTAGTTAGGCTCTTGAGTGAGATTATTTAATTTATTCATTAAAAATAAAAAAGGTGCAGACCTACAATATAAGGTTGGATGCAAATGTCAATGATATGTTTCGGGATTTTGGCAGAGCATATGTAATATGCATATGAAAACTGTAATTAAGTTGAAACTCAATGGACTCTGACATACTAGATGGTTCAACCAACATTATTTGAGCATCCCGTGTTCTTGCTGTCATGTACAAATTTGGGTAGTCAGTTTAAATGTAGCTTGTAGCAGTCTATTAACAGCCGTCATTATTCACGATGGAATGCAAAACCTTCACATTTTATATATTAAAAAGTCTTGACTTAAAAAAGAAAATAAAATAAAATTACAAATAAATTATACAATAAAAAGCAATCAAATCGATAAGTTTCTTGAAACAGTGATTTTGCATTACATTGTAAACTTCAATGCTACATATCCTACACATCCAGCAATCCATAATGCTTTCAGCCCAGACTGGAATTTTGAAGCTAATCCGCCATGAAATGCAAATTTCGTGCTACAATTCAGATTACACATATTAATGGTGATGGAGAAAAATTTAAGACTGAATTTTAGTAACAAACTAAATGAAAGATTAGAGTACATAAAAAGTACATAACTGTAAGCATATTTTAAGAGGTTTAAGCATTAGAGAAATCTTCTGAAAACAAGAAAATTTCTCTATACAAATCACGCTATCTATTATTTCTTTACAACAAGAAAAACAATCATTAGTCACGCAGAGTAATTACTATTATAAATTGTGGAAAAGTAACTGCTATTATAAAGGCACGAACTAAATAAACAGGATAATTGAATCCACTCAATGTTTAAATTGATGAAAGCCGATATGTGCTTGTGGGAGAGACATATAACTAAGAGATATAATGAACTAAAACACTACTTCTCAATTTGATTCATGACATGATGTACATTTTTGTTTAGAAAAAAGCATTCTTCCTGTCCATATCAAAAGGAATTATTGATTTATTTAACTAATAATGTAGAGAAATAAACATTAAACACTACGAAGTTCAAATAGAGAAGTTATTGGAATTACGTACCTGCTACCCTTTGAGCCACCTAGGGTACTTTGCTACGTTCACTTCAATTGTTACAAGTATATAGTCTGTCAGTCTGTTCAAGAATCTCAGGTATGCAATTCTCCATGGTTGCCAAAGTACTATTGGCCCTAATAGACCCCAAAAGCCTGCAAAGAATCCTAGTCCCAAGCTCATGTATAATGCTTCATAGAAAACTGAATTGTCATCTTCACCATGCATTGCTGGTCCTTGAGGCTGTACAGTAGTCTCATCTCCAGGACAAGTTTTGTTAAGTTGCTCACCACAAAGACCAAGATTTCCTTCAAAACTGGAGGCATCAAAGGTTTGCAATTGTCTTCCCCAAGGGATTCTTCCAATGAGATTGTTGTTTGATAAGTCTAACATGCCAAGGCGATCAATATTGGAAACAGTAGAGGGAATTTTGCCAGAGAAATGATTTCTTGATAAGTCAAGAAATTCCAGCCATTTCAGATTCCCAATGCCAGAAGGAATTTCTCCATGTAAGTTGTTTCTTGATAAATTCAAAGAAACCAATCCAAGTAAAAATCCAACCTCTTTTGGTACTTCACCTGTTAAATCATTACTTGAGAGATCAATGCTCTGTAGAACATACTCAGGATTCAAAAACACAAGTTCCTGACCTTTCCACGTCAATAACACGTTAGGGTCATAAACGCCCCTTACAATTTCACCTTCGATAACTGTTCTTTCCATCATTGCAGTAAAATTCGTCAGACATGTTGGAATTCCTTCTGACAAGTTATTCCTTGAAAGATCCAAGAGAAGAATTTGCCTCAAATAACAGAGATGTACAGGAATACCACCAAAGAAGTTATTTACTCGCAAGCTCAAGATTGCCAATTGTTGTAGACTTTCTCCAATCCATGAGGGTATTGGACCAGACAACAAATTTTCACTCACATCTAATATATATAAATTAGTGCAGTTCTTCAATGGTAGTTCTCCAATTAAACTGTTGTTTCGTAAGACCAAAGATATCAAATTAACAAGACTATCCATGGACTGCGGAATCTTCCCTGACAATTTATTATTGCTCAGGTCAAGATATTGTAATGAACTTAGATTTTCCCAACAGTTGGGCAGTTGTCCCATTATTTGATTATTTGATAAATCCAAAGTGTCTACGTTTACAGTTGCACTTTTATCACACAAGAACGTATTTAAATCTGAAATTTTATTGTTGGTAAGAATCAATGATGTAGCTTGTGACAAAAAAGCAGGAATTCCACCTTCAAGTTGATTTGAATTTAGAAGTACTGATAGTTGATCAACGTTGGTAAGCTTGATTGGTAAATTGGGAATTGTACCTTTCAGACTGTTGTAAGACATATTCAACGCACTTATAGATTGTAACTTGTTCCAAAACCAATCTGGTGTAAAGTCATCAATCCCACCATTAGAAATATCTAAATCGAATAAGTGATTTTGAGTCTGGAGCCAACTAGGGAAACTGGGACCTAACTTGCAAGAAGCTAGTCCCAAATAAGTTAATCGGAATGGTGGAACCCAGGCAGTACCAAACTTTAGAGACAATAATGAGTTTTCTGATATGTATAACTCCACCAGTTTGGACAAATTTGTGAGGTGTGATTCGAAGATGTCACCCTCCAAGTAATTCTCCTCTAGGTGAAGAGACTCCAACTCATATAGCAACCCAATGCTTTTTGGTATTTCTCCGGTTAACTGATTATTGGAAAGATCTAATCTCCTCAATGATGTCAAAATTGAAAGATTAGGTAGCATGCCAGTAATCCGGTTATGAGATAAATCCACAGTCTGAAATGCATATCTATGGCACCATGAAGAATTTTGAATGAAGCTAGAAATTTCCCCACTCAAGTTGTTATTGTTAAGGTATAATTCCTGCAATGTGCATATATTCCAAAGGGAAGCTGGAACGTCACCTTGCAGTTTGTTATACCTAAGGAAAAGAACTTCAAGAGAGTTCATCACTTTCCCAAATCCATCTGGAATGGGACCTTCTAACAAGTCATTAAACCCAAGGTAAAGGCTATGAAGATTGGTGGTGAAGTTTGAAAGCCAGTGAAATATAGCCGATGATTTCAATAGGTTATTGGAGAGATCAAGGTAGACAAGAGAAGATGAAGATTTTTTTATGGAAGCAGATGACACATGAAAACTTTTATCAGTAAGACTGCAATTTTCCAGAAAAAGTTCTCGTAGTTTGGAGCTGAAGTTGAAATCTCCTTGAAATATTGATGATGCCAGATTATTATAAGAAAGGTCAAGGATCAAAAGGGAAGGAAAGTTTGGATAGTTAGGAGACGACCAAACAATATTATTATCAGAAAGATAAAACTCTTGGAGATTAAGGCTATAGTTGAACAACAATTGAAATGTTGATGACGTCAGCATATTGTCAACAAGATCAAGGATGGAAAGAGAAGTGGTAAAGTTGGAATGAGAACGAAACAAATATGAAATATTATCGTCTAAAAGACCGCAACTAACTAGCCTTAACTCTCTTAAGTTTGGAATAAGCTCACTAATCGGTTGTAGCCAGTGGCGGGAGGAGTTAAGATTAGGCAATGAATCCAGGCCAAGAGTTGTTAATGATGAGAGTGAAGATACCCACTTTGCATCATTAATTTTAAGATCAAAATTGCCAGAAAGTCTAAGAGTATGCAAGAAAGGAAGATTCCCAACCTGGAAAGGGATTGCTCCAGAAAGTGAAGTTTCCCAAAAATCAAGACACCTCAAGTGTGAGAGATTTCCAAGTTGATAAGGGATTTCCCCATCGATATCAAAGTTGCTGCTTACATCAAGATATCGTAGACTTGTAAGCTTTCCCAGTTGAGAAGGGATTGCTCCAACAAGATCATTTCGTTTAAGATCAAGATAACGTAAACTTGTTAGCTTCCCTAGTTGAGAAGGGATTGCTCCAACAAGATCATTTCTTTTAAGATCAAGATACTCCAACTTTGAGAGATTTCCCAGTTCATGAGGAATCCTCCCACCAAAACTCGAGTACGATAGATTGAGATATCTTAAGCTTCTGAAGGAGCCTGTGTGTTCTGGGATTTGACGGCCACTGAAATCATTAGTACTGAGATCCAAATATTCCATATTTTGCAACTCTAACAATGAAGTGAGATTGATTGCACCTGTCAAATTATAATGCATTTTCGAACCACGAAGATCAAGCGTATGCACATGATCTGTTTCGTTGATGCATTCAACGCCTTTCCATTTGCAGCAATCTCTATTGTTGTCACCATTGCTCCATGTAGACAGCATGCCAGAGTCATCTCGGAGGCCTTGTTTGAAGTTGAGGAGTGCTTGTCTCTCCCTCTTTATGCATTTCACTTTCACATTTGAGCTCTGTGATGGCAAGATGAATCCAAGAATGGATATTTCGGTATGCGAAAAGAACACAAAGATTGCAAACAAGATTTTGAGAAAGTAACTGCCCATTACAAAATTTCAGCTATATGCTATAAACTTTGATGAGAGTAAAAGAACAAACACTACGAATTATGATTTGCGATGCATTGAAAACCCAGCAACAGGGTTTAAGTAGTTTCACAAGGCTTAATTTCTACGCCTTCTGTCTTTATGGACTAGTCCAAGTCAAGCATGCAAGAAAGTTTCAAAGGTTGAATTATTTAAATGATAAGAAAATCAAAGGAAACTCCTCAATCCACAAAATGAGACAATGGGAATAAAGATGAAAATGAAAACGAGACACAATTACTTCTTTATCATATATTTTTTGGTTTTGAATCAACATAAGAAGCAATAAGAACATATTAGATGTTCAAAAATTTTGAATTGCCATGGGAGTTTAATGGGTTTCAACTGAATTATTTAATATTTATTACTACTTCATTTTATAAAAATATTTAAAATCTTGTAAAATTACCATTTTAATACAATGAAAAAATAAAGCATAATTGCATGCATAAACAACTAAAACTGATGGAAGAGAACGCTTAGATTATCATTTTTTTTTTTTTTTGTAACATTAGATTATCATTTATGAGGCAAGAACTAAGAGAGGGAGGGGGATATGCTAAAACTAAGAATTTTAAATTAATTAAAAACATAAATATTTAACAACATAATTTTTTTATAAACGTTATTCTTATAAAACAAAATGTTAAAAGAGTTATAAAATCATGAAGAATCATTTTTGAAAGATGTTGCACCCATCGAAATTTGGATTTGCGTACTTCAATTGCTTTTGTATGCAATTATTATTGGTCCCAACGAAATTAGTTGTGGAAAAACCGAGTCTTGACTGTATTATTTTTCCACACTTGGGGCCACATGACCAATATCAGTTAATTGCTATGAAGTTTCAAAAATATCAACCAAATAGAGAAATAAATGCCATAAAATAAAAATAAAAAGTTACTGTGCGTTAGGCTTTGATAGAAGATTTACCATTTTTTAGGGAGTTTCTATGGTACTCCTATAAATATTGAGGATTTTGGTACTGTTGGTTTTTTAACCAATAGTTATTAAGTTACATTACCATGTCATTATTTTGATATTTAGTAAAAATTATTATATATTTCAATCTATTCCTTGTTTAATTAAAATATTATGTCTATTAAATAAACTTTTTAACATCACAACTCTGTTTGTACGCTCCTCTGTGCCATTCCATTCGAAGCTAGCCTTCTAGACCAACACTGGAATTTTCATAGCAAACATACCAAATTTTCTTTTTTCTCTTTCTCCTAAAATCCCAAAATTGTGGTTGTGTCGAAATCCCAAATTATCGTTATTCGTTAAAATTGTGACGAAACCCCAAATGTCGTTGTGATTGTGTCGCACTCCTTAAGATGGGAATTCAAATAGATTAGTGAAATTTAAGTTTCAATACAAGCAAGCTGCCAATCATCTTAAACTCACTTTTATAAGTCTAAAAGGTTTATCTTATGAAAAGCTCATGAAAGAATTTTTTTTTGTATATATAACTTTGCTAAACAATAGCACTTAAAAGGAACATTGATCGTGGAGGCAAACATCCTATAATCAGATATGATGATTAGTATTTATGGATGTGCAGCAGCTTCATGCGCCTAACACTATTTCCAAAGGGAATGCACCAGATCATTAGTATGTTATAGGACTCGGGAAATAACAACATTGTTAGATTGCCAATATTATAGGACTCGAGAAATAATGCACTTAAGCCTATTGAAACTTAAATTTCACTAATCTATTTGAATTCCCATCTTAAGGAGTGCGAAACAATTACAACAGCATTTTAGGGTTTTGACACAATCACAACATGACCACGACGGTCTTTGCGATTTCGACACAATCACAACACATTTTAGGGTTTTGGGAGAAAGAGAAAAAAAATGATTTGGTATGTTTGCTGAGATTTGATTTTGTCGTGTTAAAAAGTTTATTTAACAGAAATAATATTTTAAATAAACAAGGACTAAATTGAAATATATAATAAATTTATTACTAAATATCAAAATAATGACGTGGCAATGTAACTTAATAACTATTGGTTAAAAAATCAACAGTACCAAAATCCTCAATATTTATAGGAGTACCATAGAAACTCTCTCTTTTTTTATGTCCAATTGTTCATGTAGAAAATGAACAACAATAAACTAAAATAGCAATTTATTAACTTTAATTAAATTAAGCTTTTAGCCTTTATATTTTTCACTTTTTATTTTAAATGCATGCAATATAAAGTTTGAAAGATAGAATTATTTTAGGGTTTATTCCCAAGTGATGTAGTTTTGATTGTTTTTTGCTTTTTACCTTTCTTCATTTACCAAAAAAAAATTGAAAGAGTAATTCTATTTCCTCTGAAAAGCAAAAGCCCAATGAGCCTTCCGAACCACAAAAATTTGCCACGTGTCTACTCTTTTCAATTTAAAATATTCATGATATTTTATATTTTAAAATTAACATTCTCTCTGAACGTACCCCTACAGTATGGGGCCTACTCAACCACTAAACAGTGTGACCACACCCCCTCAAGCTCTTCGCATGCTCTGGCGGATGCATAGATCTGGGACATGCGCATTTCGATGTGATGCTAGGAAAGCAATTGTGGCTGAGGAAGAGGATGGGCTCGAAGGCCTTCTTCGCCAGCAGCGACACTACCATCGCCACCGACACCCTGTGTCGCTTTATCGCCTCCCGCAGCGCCCTCATCTCAAACTTCTCAATCAACAAAATGGCACTCCCTGGTCTAAAGGTTCACATCGTCACACTGTGCATCGAGGAAAGTATGACATTAAAAATTGGATCGAGACCAAATGCTTTGCATTGACGGCAGAATCGCCCCTCCTCCGCTTCAAGAACCCAACGCCGGCGAGGACGCGCCACCGGTAGAAGCCCCTCAAGAGATCGAAGAAGAACATCAACTCAACATCAAAGAGACCCAATTAAGTTATGCTAACTCAAAATCGTCCCCAAATGTGCTTGTAAAAGAAATTGGTTTTTAGCTTCTAGATAAATGGTTTAAGTTGTAACCTTTTTTTTGTGTTCGGTGAAGATTAAAAGGGTCAAAGTTTGCTTATTTTCTACTTGAAGGTGGTGATGAGTAGGGAATTGAAAGCATGAATTTTAGTATTTTTTTGAGTAAATGGAACCTCTTCAAGAATTTTGTGATTCCTTGTGGAGCTTCAACCATTTTTTTTTATTGTTGTTTTGCTTCTAGCAGGTTTAAACAATGGTTCTATTTTTTTTTATATTTTTTTGACAATAAACCCAGTTCAACAATGATTATGTTTTATAATTTTTCTTTTGGACAATAAACTCAACGACAATGGCAAATAGATGTAGCGGTTGTGATATCTGCATCTAAGCTAAACGATCTTGATTTTTGTCTCGTTGTTCTGTTGTTTTTATTTTCCAATCAGAGTAAATTAAAGCTCTATTTGGGTGTAGCTCTTACATGCAGACAGGTGTGATTCGTGTGGCACAACACAAAGGGTATATTTAGAAAGGAATAACATTTTAAAAGATTAAATTAAATGATTATTTCACTATTAAAAAAGTTGACAGGTGTCAAATTTATGTTGCTCGGAGGATCAATATGCTATTTTTATTCGGAGTGTATAGCCAGTGTTATCAGACCCGGCTCGGCCCGACCGGTTGAACCGAAAACCGGGCACATGACCGGGTTGAGTTGTTAATTGGATCGGAAATGTATTTGGACCGGACATGATGTCACTAACTCGATTTCAAACCGGGTTAACCGGCGAATTCCGGTGCCACTCGGAACCGGTTGAACCGATTTTTCAATGTGTTTGTGTCAGCTTGTTAATGTGTGTGCCAATTTTTCTCACGCTGCACTTGTTAACGTGTGTGTCAGCTTTTGTTATTTTTTAAGGGTAAAATATGTTTTTGGTCTCTCATTTTATCATGATTTTTGTTTTTAGTCTTTCATAAATTTTTTACTATTTTTAGTTCCTTATAAATTGTTCTATTATGTTTTTAGTCCCTCATAAATTATTTTGTTCTATTTTTAGTCCCTGGCGTTAATTTCAACTGTTAAGTGATGACATGGCAGACATAAATTATGTATGTGAAAATTTCCTAGTTAAGTTTCTAGTGACTTTTAACCGCTACATATTTTTTAGCAATCAGAAATGTTTACTTTTGTAACATTTTTTGTGATTTCAGATAATCTGGTGTTCGAGGTTTTGATTTTTTTTTACTATTTTTTTAACATTTCTGACAATTTTAGTTTGTCGAAAAATTTGCAGTAGTTAAAAATCACTAGAAACTTAAACAAAATATTTTCATGCACAAATTATTCACGACATCACTTAACAATTAAAATTAATGTTAGGAACTAAAAATAAAAAAAAATAATTTTTGAGAAACTAAAAACACAAAAAAAAATATGAGAAACTAAAAATAAAAATTTAGATAAAATAAAGGAAAAAACATATTTTAGCAACATGTTTTAACGTGTGCGTCATAGCTTTTGTTATTTTTTATGCGTGTGTCATAGCTTTTGTTATTTTTTATGCAGCAGCATGTTTTAATGTGTTTGTCATTATTTGTTGTTACAGCAGGCATGTTTTAACGTGACAGCAGGTGCAATCAAAAACAAAGGCAATTTTAACTAAAATATAATAAAACTGTTAAACTGGTCATACAATGGATTGAACATAATGACATTTAAGTTCAAGGAAACAGATTTACCACTAGGTTATTTAATTTGTTGTGTTAGTATATGCAAAATATAATATATATTATATATTTTTTATTTTATTTTATTTACACCAGTTCATGCGGATCACTCACTAGGTTGCCTCCTGATTCAGTGATCCAGTATTCCGACCGAGTCAATGATCAGTCCGAGTCTGATAACATTGTGTATAACATTTCTCAATTTGAAATGATTGAGAGAAAAATAAATAGTTAACTGCACTTATATATTATATGAAAGACACATCTAAATTAGATAAGAAAAAGTATATTGGAATGTTTAATTGAAAAGTGGAGAAAATGAGAATTTCACTAAGTCGTAGAGAGGTAAGAAAATGAATGAAAGTGTGAGGAATAAACATGAATGAAAAGAGATGAAAGAGAATAGAAAAAGAGTGAAAAATAAAGTTGTTTGGTTGAGATGAAATATTTGAATTAAAGTGATTATATAATAGAAAAGATAAAAATAAATTATGTAATAAATAATTGAATTATTTATTTTAAAATATTTTTATTTCTAGCCATTCAAAAATGTAAAAAAAAAAAAAAAAAAAGCGTAAGAGACGTTTCTGAAACGCTGCAATTTTTGCCAGTTTTGTCAAAACCACGCCACAAAATGACATATTTAGCCGCCACAAAGCAACAAAAAAAAGTCTATTACACAGTTTCCGACTGAATAAACTGTCACAAAACATCATTTCCAACCCTGCAGTTTTTTTTTATCAGTCCAACCCTGCAGTTATTGTTCATTGTTGCTCATTTTGCAGTGAAAGTTGGCAGCATGGGCCCACGTCCTTTACATCTCCTTTTTACACCTCTTTCGTCACAAACAAACAATCCTATTTTTTTTATTTTATACCTCTTTTACCTTTTTTCACTTTCATTTATCCTTCTTTCATACATGCCAAACTCACCCTAGCTAAGTAAATTAATAAGGGAAGAGAAGAAGAAGGACAGGGACGGATGCAAGGGTGGGCCTTCGCCCACACCCCACCACTTCTTATAATATATATGACATTATATATGTAAAATGTGTATACATCCTTTGGATTTCTAATTCTATATATACCTTTTTCTTTCACATTATATGTATGTATAATTATGTAATTGCAGAAATTATCTATTAATCTATTATGAGGATCGTATGTTCTAAAGTTTTCTATAAAAAACATCTCCACTTTAGATTTGGATCGATGGAAGTAAAATTCAAGGAAACTTGTATATCTGTCACTCCAAAAAGTTAAGAATCCTAAATTTAATTTTATGAAAACTGATGCATGAGCTCTTGTATTGTGTTTGAAGGATAAGCATACGATTGCTGCACCTTAAAAATTTAAGAAATTTAAGAAATTATTATAGAAATTTAAGAAATAATTATTACATTTTCCTTGATACAAATTATTTTGGTGATAGAAATAAAAAGATTTAATTAATCTTTTGCTCCATATATCTGCACCAACATTTTATTTTAGTTCTTTTACATAAAAATTCTAAGTTTTAGTCCTATATGATTTATGTTAAAGTTCTTGTTAATTTTCTAGCAATGTAAAACCACCACAAAATAGGGACATAAAAATTAAAACATAAAAAAAATGTTCGTATAGAAACTAAAATGTAAAGTTTTTTTGTATATGGACTAAGACGAAAAGTTGTTGCAAATATAAAGACTAAAAGATTAGTTAAACCAAATTTTTATTACATTTTTTTATATCGTTTGAAATTAAAAAAAAAATCAGTTTTATGTGTAAAACCCGTAAACAATTTGTAAAAGTCATTATTTATTAAAAAATTATATATTTAAATACTAATAAAAAAAAGTAAATAAAATTTGGTCTCTCTCTAATAAGTTTCTGGATCCGTCCCTGAAGAAGAATATGCTAGAACTGAACATATTAAATTAATCAATATTAATTATTTGGAAAATTTAAAAAAAAAAATCATGAAGAATTATTCTTGAAAAAGACTGCACCCATCCAGCATTCAACTATTATTAGTCCAAAAGGATAACGACTGTGGAAAGACTCTTCAGCCTTTACAGTACATTACTTTCCCACACTTGGACTAGTTGACCAATACATCACATTATTGCTATCAATAATTTCTCAGCAAACATATTTATCACTGAGCGGGTGCATCTATTGACTCAGGGCTGTTGTTGCTTAATAATATGTTTTAAGTTTGAGATTTTTTTTTTTGATTACGATGTTATTGGTACGGAGTATCCACTGGCTTTTACCGATGACTAATCTCTGTCGGGGAACCTAATTGACCACCTTTAGTGGGATTCTCCCTTCCCAACCACATTTTTTCCATCCACAAAACTCGAATCCAAGACCTTGCTTAAGGGGACTGAGTCCAGCACCACTCGGACCAATGACTTGTTGGTTTTAAGTTTGAGATTTGATTCCGTAGTTACATTTTAAAAAAAATAGTTTTACTTTTTTTATAGTGA
Source organism: Pueraria montana var. lobata (assembly GCA_026413185.1). NCBI lineage: Eukaryota > Viridiplantae > Streptophyta > Magnoliopsida > Fabales > Fabaceae > Pueraria > Pueraria montana. The sequence goes on from CM048648.1 coordinate 77,137,005, forward strand.
TTCTATTTAACTCAAATAGAATTAATCGCTTCCTATGGAAAACCGAGGAGTCTAGCTCAGTTGGTTGAGCAGAGTGCGTGAGTTATTGTAAACTCCTGATACCGTGTTCGATTCCCTACAGATAAAATAAAATATTATCAAACACTAAATATAAGTACTTTTTAACCCAAAGGGTTGGCGCAGTGGTACAAGGCCCCGCTCCGTTCACATGAGAGGGAACGATCTATTTAGCGGGAGAACTCGTGTTCGATTCCCCCGTGTGCAAAATTCCCTTGAGCCAGCGGCAGCCAGCCACGAACCGCTAGCGGGATTAGTCTAAGACCCAGTAGGTTGAGGGACACGCGTGGTCTCTGACCCAGGACCAAAAAAAAATCGCTTCCTATGGAAATATAAATGCCACAAAATCAAATAAAAAAAGCCACCATGCATTGGGCTTTGATAGCAAAGATTTATCATTTCGGTATGTCCATGTATGTAGAAAATGAACAACGCCAAACTAAAAAATATCATTTTCTTATGATTGCTTTTCAACTTCAAACCAGTTAAATTAAGCTTTAATTCTTTATGTTTTTCACTTTTTTTAATTTAATCTTTATAATTGTTTTCCAATCAATAATACTTTTACCATATTTTCTTATGACACCATTAATTAGCATGGCCGGGTCCAAATGGGACAAGAATGGGTTCCCCCTCATTTTTAATATAATTTTGTATGTTTAAGTTTGTTATGTTTTACTCCTCTTGTACTAATTCAATGGATATGCTCCTGTTAATTATTCCCAATTAAATATTTTATACCAAAAATATCAAAAAGAGAAGAAGAAAAAACAAAAGAATAAGAACCGATGAAAATGTGTAACAGTGTAGTTTTTTATAATGTATATTAAGTGCTTGATTAATACTACAAGAGGAATTAAATTTAAATTTGTTATTTAATGAGCTTACTAATAAAATAGCATGAACCTCTATCTGTTTTATGTATTTTAGTTATTTTTCATAAGGGTTGGGCCTAGAAAGTGGACTTTAAACATGTAGCTTGGGGGTGTAGTTAGAGGAATGGGGTAATGTCGTGGGAAAAGCCCAAAAACCTACTCAAAACACCTCCCACAAGTCTTAAACTTCAGAAAACTCCCCTTCCTCCTTCATTTTCTCACTTCTCCTTCTTTCTCTCCAAGTTTTTCTCCTATCTTGAACTTGAGGTTAAAGTTTACACCATAGAAGACCTCTTTTCTACCTCTTTAGAGCTTCTTTGATTTCTATTGAGTTGGTAAGCTCCTCCTTCTTCCTCCTTTATCCTCTTTATTCATCTTTCTCCTTCTATCAAGTAGTCATGAAATGGGTTCCATTTTAAATCTTGATGGATGGATCAAAACTTGATTGAAGCTTGTTTTGGTATTTTTATAGGTCCCTTCTAGTTGAATCCATAGCAAGAGTTGAGGAAAGAACTCCCTAGAAGCTTCAAGATCCTTCCTTTAACTTTTCCTTCAAGAAAATCTCAAACCTAGTGGGTAAAGGAAGCTTTAATTGGTTTTGATGTTTTGTTTTTTTGTTTTACACTTGGAATGATGTTGTTTGGTATGGAATAATCTATATCTATTTTGTAAGATGTGAAATTCAAATTTGGGTTGGTTTGGAAGCCATGAGAGGCAATTATGCAGATTTTCGAAGCTTTACAGAACCCGTGTTGCTTAATCTATGGGTATTCTTGTTGGAGTAAGCCCTAGTGGCTAATCCAATTTTGACTATATTTGTATCATGACTTTGATTTGTATAGTTGATATACATATGGGGCATGTCAATTATTATGTTATTAATTGTATAGCATAATAATGTCCTTAGAATAGGTGGTTTGTTCAATGACAGATCAAGTGGGACTTGATTGTAAGATTCTTGAACAATGAAACGCTATTCTAAAAATATCTGTAGTCAAGTAGTACTATTGACCAAGACGACAATAATGAATTGAGGTTGGCTATTGTGTGAGTAGACTGATGACCACATCTCAGAGTTTATAGATATGAGATATCAAGTCGGCACACAAGTATAAATATTAGGAGTAATATTTATACTAGATAGACCCACAATGAAAAGGCTTCATAATAGTTATGTAAGTGTCATAAGCGCTTCTCATGGCAACCATAAGGTGATAGTAGTCCTTCAACTTGAAGTAACTACGATTCCTACATGTAAGAGTTGTAGACTTTAATGCTATCAAACGTCATCTGTAACAGGGTGATCGTAAAGGTAGTACTTGGACCTACAATGAATCATGTTGAGGGATGTGAGTGATGTAGATAGGATTCGTCCCTCCTACATAATAAGAGTTATGTCTTTAGGCCTCTCGATAGAGTGAGACGCACTATATCCATGGCCACGCGAAAATAGGCCAATATGAGATAGTGGGCCTGTTTGTGTTTACGCATCCACTCGAGTATCAAGGAATCAATGATTGGACTTAACGAGGATGACACTCTTATGCCTCATGTTCGATCAAGACATTTAGACGAAAGGACAAAGGCTACACAGTGGATATGATTGCATTAAGGTTGAAATCGGATCACCGATTTTCCCATGGGCTGGGTAACGGTGATGCATTACTAGATGTCAATCACTATTTATGATATTTAATATTATATTAGATATATAATGTTTAATATTATTGTCAGTCTAGTGGAAACATATAAGATTTGATTAGATAAGATCTAATCATTATTTTAATTGATCAAATATGATTTGATTAATTGATAAGAGATAAATGATTAGATATGATCTAATTGATTTGATAGAATATTAGAGTATTTGATATAATCAAATATTCTATGGGAATTAAGATAAGCTTATGTTTTCTATATAAGGAGGTACATACCTCAAAACATGACAATGAGAAAAACACATTGTTTTGTTTGCTAGCACCGAGACCCCGCTCCAGTTTTACTCGCGTGGACTGAGTAGAGGCATCGCCATGTTCGACGCTTAGTGATCAAGAGAGGAACTCTCCTTGGGTTGAAGCATGCTACAAAGGTAATCTCTAAACCTTAGTGATTCATGCGTAATGCGTGGTTCATGGAATGGGGTTCCTTCCGCTCATGGTCTCTTCATAAAATTTTAAAATTATAGACAATGAAACCCCAACAGTGGTATTAGTTGGTTGCATGATTACCATGAGTCATTAGGTGGTTTCTTTTGTGTGAAAGCTTTGGCATGATTTATCTTTATATATGATATGCTTCGTAAATCATGATTGTTAAATGTTTGATTTAATGGTGATATGCTTTTGTGTTTTCCAAACCTATTTGGGACTTTGTTTCTCGCGTATTTGTTGCGTTCTGGGTAGAAAATTGTTTCTGCAAACGCAGCATGAGCGTGCTGCCTTTGAGCATGATTGTGCATCATAAATGTCGGAGCGTGCTGCCTTTGAGCACGATTGTGCATCATAAATGTCGAAGCGTCTATGCTTTGAGCACGACTATGTTTCTAATGGGCGCAATCGTGCTTCACGTAAAAGGGGTTGTGCGCTATTTAAATGTACATGTAAAAAGATGTTTTACATGTTTTATTCTCTTAGTGGTGTATGGTTATGACCTTAGTTTATTTTGGTTTATTTTAAATATGGACTGCATGTCGTGATTTATTTTATTCTTTTTTTTTTGCGACCTGCGTGTCATGGTTTAATTTTGGGCAACCTGTGTGTCGTAATTGGTTGTAATTTTAAATACAGCCTGCATGTCATGATTTAATTTTATTTCTTAGGGGTCATAACTATATCACTGCAACTTGTATGTTTTATGTATGTAATGTATGAAATGTATGGGTGCTTGCTTTTGTATGGATTGTATGTCTTATGTATAAGATGTATGCCATACATGTTGAGAGAGACGCCTTGTATGCTAAACAAACGCCGGTGAGATCACTTAATAAAAAAAATTCCCTCAATTAATAATAAGTTTTATGCACTCGTCAAGGCCTTAATTGTATAAGTGTGGGTCATGCCAAAGTTGGGCACCTTAAATGGTGAGGCGCGATGGGATAATTGTAATATCCAACTGTCATTCGTTGGGTTTGACTTAACCGAGTCATTCAATAGGAATGAGAAAGCTCGGAAGCATGAGTTGGGCATCAATTTATAAACAAATTAGAATAAGGAGTTATTCACCCGATCCAAGAGTTGCATAGAGATGCAATTGGAAAGGAGTTTCATACCTAAGTTATGGGCGATCAATTAAAGTTGACTTAAGATGAAGTGAAATATGAAACTTGGCCCACTAGAAAATCTTCCAATGGGATTTTTCGAGTCAATAGTGGAGGGTTATTGATTTGAGTAAAATAGTGGAAGCATATTTAATAAAAGTCCTTGTTAAATATGTTTTAGTCATGATACTTATATATGCATGTTTAATGTTTTAGATTACCATGTCTGCAAACACCAACACACTGTAATCGGTCCTTAAGAAGCACAAGTTGTCTGGGAGTAACTTTCTTGATTAGCAAAGAAATTTGAGGATTGTCCTCAAGTAAGAAAAAAAGTTGTATGTGCTTGACGAGCCGACTCCTGAGCCACCCACAACTAATGCTTCAAGGGCTGACAGAGAAGCTTATTAGAAGCACCTGAACGACGCCATTGATGTCGGATGTCTCATGCTTGCTACCATGAGCTTGGACCTGCAAAAGTAGCACTAGAACATGGAGACTTTTGATATGATCAAGAACCTCAAATTGCTCTTTCAGGAGCAGGCAAGGCAAGAGAGATTTGACACATCCATAGCCATTTTCCACTACAAGTTGGTAGAGGGAAGCCCGATACGACTTCATGTTCTTCAGATGATTGGAAACATTGAGTGTCTAGAGAGATTAGGCTTTCCCATGGGGATTGAGTTGGATAAACCTTTGCCTGAGCTAGCAAATATGTTGACAACTGCCGAGCAAAATATTAACAAAGGAAATGGGAAGTCCATTAAGATGGTACAATCTGGAGGAGGCAAGGGAAAGAAAAAGCTCACTTCTGCACAGAAGCGCAAAGGCAAGAAACGTTCTAAGCCTAGCATTTCTGGCCAGAAGGATGCCAACGGTGTAGCTAAGGATGCGACTTGCTTCCAATGCGGTAATACTTAACATTGGAAGAGGAACTACCCCATATACCTGGAAGAGTGCAAGAAGAAGAAGGGAAGTGGGACTTTCGCTTTAGGTATTATGTTATTAAGGTTTCTCTACTTCAACATCATGAGTATTGGATACCGGATATGGTTCTCACATTTGTACTAATGTGCAGGGACTAAAGGACAGTAGAAAGTTGACCAAATGTGAAGTGGACCTACGAGTAGGAAATGGAGCAAAGGTTGTTGCATTAGTTGTAGGATCTTTTGTTTTAACTTTGCCATTTGGGCTTATTTTGGAATTAAATAATTGTTATTATGTTCTAGCAATTAGCAGAAACATTATTTCTATTTCTTGTTTGGACAAGATGGGTTTTCATATTTTAATAAAGGACAAGTATTGTTCTATTTATATGAGTGATGTTTTCTATGCTAGTGCACCTATGAGTAATGGACTATATGTTCTAGATCTCAAAATGCCCGTCTTTAACATAAATACGAGAAGGGTCAAACCAAATTATTTGAATCCTACATACCTTTGGCACTATCGTTTAGGCCAATAGGTGAGAAACGCATTTCCAAGCTCCATAAGGATGGACTCTTGGACTTATTTGATTATGAATCATTCGAGGTATGCGAATCTTATCTGTTAGGAAAGATGACTAAGGCCCTATTCTCTGGTCAAGGTGAAAAGGCTAGTGATCTTTTAGAACTAATACATAATGATGTATATGGCCCCCTAAACAAACCTTCTAAAGGTGGGTTTCCCTACTTTGTCACATTTACTGATGATATTAGTAGATATAGATTTATGTATCTTATGAAACACAAATCAGAAACCTTTGAAAAATTCAAGGAGTTCAAAAACAAGGTAGAAAACCAACTAGGCAAGAGTATTAAGACCATACGATCAGATTGTGGTGGTGAATACTTAAGTCAAGAGTTTGATGACTATTTGAAGGAGTGTGAGATTATATCTCAACTTACTCCACCTGGAACACTGCAATGCAACAGTGTTTCTATGAGAAGAAATTGGACCTTGTTGAACATGGTACGATCTATGATGAGTCAATCAAACCTCCATGACTCTTTCTAGGGATATGCGTTATTTACAGTTGCTTTCACACTTAACCATGTTTCGTCTAAGGCAGTTGAAAAGACAGCATATGAGATATGGATGGGCCAAAGGCCCAGTATGTCTTTTTTTAGGATATGGGGTTGTGATGTTTGTGTGAAACATATGATTTCAAATAAAATCGAACCCAAGTTGGACAAATGTGTCTTTGTAGGTTATCCCAAGGAAACTAAGGGATACTACTTCTACAACACCTTCGAGGACAAAGTGCTTGTCGCTGGGACTAGAGTATTCCTTGAGAAAGAATACATCTCTAATGGAGCCAGTGGGAGGAATGTAAAGCTTGGAGAAATCCAAGCGACATAGATTACCGATCCACCTGCAATGGAACAAGAATCGATACCATAAGATGTTGTGGGTGAGTCTTTGGTTCAAGTAGCACAAAAACTGTGTAGGTCGTACAGGCCACATCACCAACCTGAGAGGTATAGGCTTCTGCTTACCTAGGAAGGTGATGTGTTGCTCATGGATCAAGATGAGCCTATGACTTACTAGGAGGCCGTTATTGGGCCTGAATATGAGAAGTGACTTGAAGCCATAGGATCTGAGATAGAGTCCATGTACACTAACCAAGTTTGGACCTTGGTTGATTCACCTGAAGGGATAAAACCCATAGGATGTACGTGGGTCTTCAAGAAGAAGACTGACAGGGTGTAAGTGACAAAAGGTTTCAAGCAAATTCATGGTATAGACTATGATGGGACCTTCTCACCAGTTGCGATGCTTAAATCTGTTTGGATTCTACTTGCTATTGTTGCGTACCATGATTATGGGATCTGACAAATGGATGTCAAGACCACATTCCTTAACAGAAATCTTTTCGAGGATGTGTACATGACACAACATGAGGGTTTTATTTATCCAAAGTAAGCCTAGAAGGTATGTAAGTTGCAAAGATCCATTTATATGAACATTGTCTTGTAATTTGAATAAAGATACATGTTTCACACAAAGCCTTTCAAAATCCATTACAATGTTATCAACAAACCTGATATTCTATATCTCCCCAACAAGGCAAGCGTTTGGATTTACACTCCACTGGACAAAAGAATATACAAATGTCGGTTTAGAGCCTCTTAACCAGGACCACAAGTAAAACAAGATTTCACTGATGATAGTGTCCTTCTAAAAAGATTTTCCTTTGAAAATAATATTGTTCCTGCTATAGCGCACCCAACATACCTCAATTTGTTGTCTGATCTTGAATTTACAAATGGAAAATGACGTTGCCAAAAGTGCAGCTCCGTAGAGGATGGTAGTATAGTGTTAATTTGCGGCTAGGCATAACAACATTTCCAGACATTATCAACATAATCACATGAGAATAATGTATGCTTCACCGATTCCTCCTCTGTCCTACAAAAGGGGCAGCTCGAATCCCAGTTTTGTAGTGTAACTTTTCTTCTTCTCATATTATCCGTGGTTGGTAAACTATTTCTCAGCAACCTCCATAAGAAAACACTTGCTTTAGATGGAACTTTCAGTTTCCAAGCCTGTATGAAAATTTCTTCCTGTTGGCTACCCAGGCGCCTTCCACACAGAGCTGCATATGTTGATTGTACAATATATGATCCTGAAAAATGTTCAACCCACCTCCAAGAGACAGATACTTCCTTTTGTAGCTGAAAACCCCTCAGTTTGTCTTGTAGGTTGTCCATCTAAAACTTCTCCCACTCGAACCACTCCCTACGCCACTCAAATTTCCATTTCCACTATGTGCCTTCCCAAGATCGCATACTTCTAATAAGCCCCTCTCTTTGTAGAGAGTTCAAAAACATTCTAAGATATATATTTACCAAACCTTGTTCACCCATCCAATTATCCTTCCAAAATCTAAATTTATTTCCTTCCCCTTTCCACTCCACCATAGATTCAAACCACTTAACTTCATTTAGGCCACCACATGTCAAGCTAAGGTCCGTCCACCAAATAGATGATTTTTTGGGCACCCCTTCACAAAGAAGCCCCCTCCACCCACCATACTTTGACTCCAATACCTCACTCCATAAAGCTCATTTCTCATGAAATAATTCCCACCTCCATTTAGCTAAAAGAGCATCATTAAAAGTAAAAAAAAAATTATTCCCAAGTCCCCATGATGTTTTGGTTGACAAAATTTATCCCAACTATCCAAAGAAACTTTCCTCTTATCCACCTCACAACCCCTCAAAAAATCCCTTTGAATCTTAACTATCTTTCTCCCCACTTTTTTAGGCACTTTAAAAAAGGAAAAGAAGAATAAAGGCAACGAAGACAACACCGAATTTATAAGACACATTCTCCCTGCAAAGGACAAAACCTTATGCTTCCACCTCGACAAATTTTTGGAAATTTTTTGAATAATAGGATTCCAAGTATCCACTTTCTTAGGGTTAGCACCAATAGGTATACCTAAGTAAACAAACGAAACATGCAAAATTTTACAATTCAAGAAATGTGCATACCTTTCCATGACTCCCCTTTCAACCCCAATCACACCAAATATACTTTTAAAAAAATTAACTTTAAGCCCGGACACCAACCCAAAGCATCTTAGAATGCTTTTGATAGTGATGACATTCTTCCAAGTAGCCTCACCCAAGAAAATTGTATCATCTGCTTTATTATTATTATTATTATTATTATTATTATTATTATTATTATTATTATTGACCATATAGAACTTGTTGAATGATTATCACTTAGTTTCGTGCGTTTGAATAAGGATTAGAATAAATTAAACATCTATTCAATAATAGGTTATTATATGAAAAATTATTTATGTTTGACTGTGAAACTTATTAAAGTAAAATTTTGAGAGGGTTTCTCAAGTGAAGTAAATCAATTTCTCACATCTTACATTCAACTGTCTTCTTAAGGTGAATGTAAGTTCTATGGAAATATTTCTTGAGTTTGGAGATTTTTTCTATCTTAAATGGACATTATCTTCTATCCCTAAAATCCTATAAAAAATAAATTAAAATAAGTCAAAAAACTTAGCTTAACATCATAAAACCAGATTGATGCAAACATGGAAATAAAATGGATTACCTTTAAGAATTCAAATTTAGCAAACAATTTTAAAGGATCTTTGAGATTGTTGGATATCCATTAAGATTTCCATCACAATCCAATATGTAAATAGTAATAGTGAATTTCTCAACTTACAAAGTTTAAAATACAATGCAGTTTTAATACATTTAGGAAAAATTAAGTCCTCGTCATTTGCTAGGTTTAAATCCTAGCTGACTCCAATTAATTTGATACAAGATCCCTCTTATATTTTTTTAGTTGATCAATATATAGAGGTTTTATTGCATCGTAACATGCCTGATGAGCGTGTCAATGATCTCACAAATTTGGCATAACAACTTTAAAACTTTGTTCCTTGCTATAATTCAGCTTTGGCACACGTCCTTCTTTTGTTACCACAAAGGAGGCTCCATTTTCAAAAGTGTCCCTCACTAAATGAAATTCCCATCTATCCCCATTTTTATGACTACTCTTTCTCCAAGTCACCTACACACATTAAATAATTAGCATAACACTAATAAAACCATTATATATATATATATATACACACACACACACACACACACACACACTTAAATGATTAGTTATCAATTGGATATTAAGTAATTGAAATAAATTTTCTAAAATTGATTCCCTCCTTACTCCCTGTTGTTGGCTAGGTTTCATGCTTCCACCAATGGCATATTGCACCCATCCCTGGTAAAGATTGTTGGCCACATGTGCATACCCATGACGAATCCTAGAAAGTTAGTTAATAAGACAAATTAATATTCTCTAATACATTTAAATTTTTGTATTTTAACTTTTTTATTAAGTAATTAGTTTCCTTGGCATACATTGATTGCAATTAGGTCCAAAATGATTGTACACAACGGTAACCTTCATGTTTTGGTCTCTCACATATCCATCATCATGCCCAAGAAGCATCACCTTGTCTTGGTTTTTGAACCAGTTATTGGATATAGTCACATAAGTGGAAGCTCGTGTTACGTCAAGTAGTCCATCTTGGCAATCATAAAGTGTATTATGATCAATCCATATCTTTGAAGCGGTGACCAATCTAATTGCATCCCCATCTACGTGACCTAAAGGAATCACCTTTCCTTCGGGCCCCATCACGATCCCAGGGGCTTGAGGTTTGCAATCATGAACCCGAATGCCATGGATGATTATGTTGGTGGCCTATAAACAAATAAGCAAAGTTACATACGAAGTGATAACTCATGAAATAAAAATTTGTAATGTTTAATTATTATGCTTGCAAGATTAAATAGTATAAGTTAGTGATTACTGTAACATCCTATTTTATTAATTGTACGCATTTATATATGTATATTATTAACATTTATGCACTGTATATTATAGAAACCTTATGTACATATTCTCTTAATGAAATTAATACAGTTCTACTCAGAAGAATTTTCTGAATTTCCAAATGTCTTTATTTTTGCCGAAATTGATAGTTGACTGAACTGCTATGTCAGACAGCTGTCCAGGATAAATTTTCAAGTATAGAATTTTGAACTCATTTATAACTTAAAAGAAAGGTAATAGAATATAGATTAAAAATATATATAGATAAAGAATTAAAATGCTTATTCAGAATTGTTAGGATTTTCTGAAAGTTAGAACTTTGAGGAATTATTACGGTAAAATTCTAAGACAGAAAATTTAGAGAAAATTCATAGGATATCTATAGAATTATCTAATAATTTTAATATACTTAGAATAATTATTAAAAATGTTTAACCAAGAAAATTTTAATTTAGAACCTTAACCAATCAAAAAGTGACAACTTAGGCTTTTCTAAGATCACTAAATTAAGCTAATTAGGCTTGGATTAAGAGATAAGTAAGACACTACCCCAAGGTTTTTGATAGTGAGGAATCCATTGGTGATGTTATTTTCTTCAAATTCTAATCACATTGTAAAATAATTAGCAGCCCTAATTACCTTCTAGAATTTTCTACAAAGTGCTTGAAATGTTGACTTTTGGGGTAGGCAAGTGACTTGGAACTCCTTGGCTGTCCAAGTGGGCTGGAAAGGCTTGGCAAGTGGACTTCCCTTGGTCCAATTGAGCTGCTGGACGTGCAGGCAGCAGCTGGACTTGAAGGCAAAGTCCAATTTGGTTAATAAAATTTTTTAGAAGCATTTAACTTAAGTAAAAGGAGAAAAAAATCACAAAAAACTCAAAAACAGAACCATGAGTCTCCAAACCCAGCAGCTGCAGTTTTCATTTCAATTTCATCTTAAGTTCATCATCTCATCTCAAATTAAGAAACCAAACCATCCAAACTTCCTAATCCCTAAGTTAATCGGCAAAAAGGAAAAGAAATTGGAGGAAATCTCAAAAATTACTACAAGACCAAGGAGTGAGGGAGAAAGGAATTCAAGGCTTTTTCTTCAATTAAAGAGTCTAAGGTAAGGATCTAGGCATTTAATTTCAATTAGAACCCTTGGAATTAGAAGAAAACATGTTGTAGGGTTAGATTAAAATTTTGACCTAGAATCATGAAAACTTGAAATTAATTTAGGGGTTTTGTGTTTTTGATGCTTGTGATTGTAATTCATGGATTGGAATGATGTTTGATTGAATTTTTGATGTGTTGTGATGGTTGAAATTTGGTTTGTTGAATTTTGATTGAATTTGTGATTTGGTTGATTTTTGGTTGGAATTGGAAGTTGTTGCCTTGGAAAACATGTTGAGAATGGTAGTGAGACCATTCGGCCAGCCCTAAATGCAAGGGATATTATGTGGAAATTTTTGTAAAACCAAGGGCAAAATGGTCATTTTACATGTAGGGACGCATTGGGTATTTTGGAAAAAGATTGAGGGCATTTTCGGAAATTATTAAAATACTAATGTTATAAGGTAAATTGCTTATTTTTTTGTATTCTTGTATGTTAATGTGTACAAATTATTTATTTAATTGTGATCATGAACATAATTCATTGCATGAGTCTTTTTGGGGAATTTATAAAGATTCAAGTGAAAAATAATTGATGTTGGCTAACCGGGATTGCGGTAGCCATGAAAAGAAAGAAAGAAAAGGAAAGAAAGAAAAGAAAAGAAAAGAAATGAAAAGAAAGAAAAGAAAAGGAAAGAAAGAAAAGAAAAGAAAAGAAAAGAAAAGAAAAGAAAGAAAGAAAAGAAAAGAAAAGAAAGAAAAGAAAAGAAAAGAAAAGAAAAGAAAGAATTATGTTGACTAACCGGGACTGCGGTAGTCATGTGAAATGAAAATGATTGAGAAAGAATTATGTTGACTAACCGGGACTGCGGTAGTCATGAGAATTGAGTTGATCTATGAGAAATGACTTTTGTTGACTAGCCAGGATTGCGGTAGTCATGTGAAATGAAAATGATTGAGAAATGAATTGTTGACTAACCGAGACTACGGTAGTCATGTGGAAATGGAAATGATTGAGAAATGAATATTTGGGTGAGCAGAATAAGTTAGGCAGGGTTGTATGGTCTGTGATTATATAACCTGTGGGGTGAGGGATATTGGCAATTCCACATGTGACAGTAATCCGGAACGGGATTGCTGTCGTGGTGGCCTTCCTGGATATCCTGATCTCCTAATTCTGTTTAGTTTATTCGCGTTTAGTAGGGGCTGATAGCTGAATTGCAGTGCGTAATGGTAGGCCAGTTACTTACTAAATACTCAAAGGGGAAGTCTCCATGGAGCAGGGTCAAAATGAATTTGAGTCAAAAACTGCATTGCATAAATCATACTGCATTTAATTATGTGTGTAACTAATTAAATTGTTATGATATGTATTTGTTTGAAATTGTTTTAATTCTATGAGAAATTAAATGCCTGATCCGGTAATGCTGTCCCCAGATTCTAGGGGAGTGTGAATTACAGGTGCTTGAAGATATAGTTAAATGATGAAGATGCAGAAATTCCAGAGCATATAGGATGGGACTATTTTGGGTAGACAATAATTTGTAGTAGTTAGAATTATTTTGTAGCAGTGTTATATAAATTTTAATGATGTAAATTACAGAACATATTTTGGATTGTAAGAGATCGTATCAGAACTTTGAAATAAATATATAAAATGAATTAAATAGTTAAATTATGTTTTATAAAAAAGGGGGGTTACATTAGTGGTATCAGAGCTCTGGTTATGCATCTCTAGGACTTGCGAGTAGTGGGTCTATTAGGTGTTTTGCTGTATTACCCTGATTAGAATTGTTTGTTTGTTCAGAATATTATGGGAAAAAGGGTAGTAACTAGATCTGAAAATTTAAGACATGTAGAAATGAGAAGAGGAAGGCTAGTTATAAATCCTAGAGTTGAAACCAATAGTATAGCTAAGATGGCGGAAAGGAAGAAAGAAAATCTTGATAAAGTTGTGAGGGTGCACACTCAGGACTCAGTCGAGATGACTTTCTCTCCTAATGCTTAAAATTTTATTATTAGTAGTATTGTATTATCCAAGTTGGGTTATTTTCCATGTTCCTTATATTGTGAATTTACAAGTTATACCCTTGAGTTAGTTGAGGAAGGAGATCTAAAGATCTGAGTTAGTAGATCAAGGTTGAGAATAGAGGTCTAAATATTTGAGTTTATAGGATAATGGATGAGTTTGACAAAAGAAAGAAAACAAAGTTTTGAAGGTACCTTGATGTTTGGAATATGATGAGATGTTGAAAGTATGGTTATTGCCATATTGTTCTAATGGATGTTTTCATGTGTTTTGAAGGCTGAAACAGTGTATCGTAGTATAAATTTGTCACAGGATTGATATCTTAACTATTAGGACTTGAAATTTTGTGTTTTAGACATGAGTTAGAACCAAAATAGTGCATTTTTCTGGTGCAGTAAAATAGCCTACGGGTTTAACATTGTTTAATTACATTACCATGGTGTAAGTGGTGATTAAGAGAGTAGAATAGGACCCAAATGCTAAGTTAGTAGCAGTTGTCCTAAGAATTTTTAAAGTTGAAAGAGTAAGTAATTGGAAGGCCTAAAGGTGTGTGTATTGATGTTGGAAATTAAGCCTAAGTAACAATTAAATTGGTAGTAGTGAATTGGAGTAATTTGAGGTACTTTGAAAGTCATTCTAATGGTGACTTGTTAGAATTATAGTTCTAAAGTACAGCTATAAGTTGAGGATACTAATTATGTTTAACATACCCTATACCTTGCTTGTTTCTGTGCCTACATCTAAACCAATCCTAACCTCTCAAATATGTTTGAATTGTATAATAACCATCAGAGATAGACCATTTGTTGTGAATTTGATTTGTTTGCCTATGACTAACCTTGATGTGATATTAGGAATGGATGGGTTAGCAGCCAACCATATTCTAATAGACTGTGCCTCTAAATCTGTGATTTTCCCTGAACATGATGTTTCTAGACTTAAACCTGTCCAACCTAAAGAAATATCAATTAAAAGTGAAATTCGAAAATACAAGTTATCATCTCTTGGAACTAACGAAGATAAAATTAAAATAGACTCTGTGCTAGATGTAAATGAATATCCTGAAATTTTTCCTGAGGATGTTTCTAGTTTGCCTCCTGAAAGAGAAATAGAATTTAGTATAGATTTGATGCCTGGTACTAGACCAATTTCTATGCAACCATATAGAATGTCATTATTGAAATTAATTGAGTTAAAGAAACAATTGGAAGAATTATTAGAAAAACAGTTTGTAAGGCCTAGTGTGTCCATATGGTGAGCTCAATATTATTAGTTAAAAAGAAAGATGGAGGATCTAGGTTATGTGTAGATTATAGAAAATTAAATAAAGTAACTATAAAGAATAAATATCCTTTACCTAGAATAGATGATTTAATGGACCAACTTAGAGGAGCAACAATTTTCTCTAAAATAGATTTAAGGTCTGGGTACCAACAAATTACAGTAAAAAGGAGGATATACCCAAGACTGCTTTTAGGACTAGATATGGACATTATGAATATTAAGTGATGCCATTTGGAGTGACTAATGCCCCAGCAGTGTTGGATTATATGAATAGGGTGTTTGGACCATACTTAGATCATTTTGTAGTAGTATTTATAGATGATATATTAATATATTCTAAAAATAAAGAGGAACATGAAAATCATCTTAGAATAACATTGCAAACTTTGAAAGATAGAAAATTATTGCTAAATTGTCTAAGTGTGAATTTTGGTTGGAGGAAGTGAAAATTTTAGGACATTTAATTTCTAAAGATGGACTAAGTGTAGATTTTTCTAAGGTAGAAGTAGTTTTAGAATGGGAAAGGCCTAAGACAGTAACTGAGATTAGTAGTTCTTAAGATTTGATGGATATTATAGAAGATTGATTGAAGGATTTTCTAAGATAGCTGGACCCTTAATATAATTTTATTTGGAGTGAGAGTTGTGAGAAAATTTTCGAAGAATTGAAACATAAATTGACTACCTCACTAGTTTTAGTTTTACCCGACCCAAATGAATCCTATGAGGTATACTGTGATGTTTCATCTCTAGGGTTAAGATGTGTGTTGATATAAAATAAGAAAGTGGTAGCTTATGCATCTAGGCGATTGAAATCACATGAGAGAAATTATCCTACTCATGATTTGGAGTTAGCAGCTATAGTTTTTGCTTTGAAGATTTGGAGACATTATTTATATGGATCAATATTTGATGTATATAGTGATCATAAGAGTTTAAAATATTTGTTTAAAAAAAAAAATTTGGAAAGGAGACAAAGAAGATGGATGGAGTTTATTAAAGATTATGATTTTCAATTAAGGTATCATCCAAGAGAGGCTAATGTAGTAGAAGATGCTTTAAGTAGGAAAATTGTGCATATGTCAACTATGAGGATTAAAGAATTAGAGTTAATAGAATAATTTAGAGATTTAAATCTATGTACAGTTAGGAAAAAGGATAAAATTCCATTTGGAATTATTACCATCACTAATGAATTTTTGGAAGAAATTAGGAAGAAACAAGATGCAGATGAATGTATTCCAGAAAAGAAAGGATTAATGGGATCAGGTAAGGAAAAAGAATTTAATTTAGGAACAGATGGAATTATTAGATTTAAAAATAGAATTTGTGTACCTAATAATCAAGAATTTAAGGAATTAATTTTGAAGGAAGGGCACAAAAGTAAACTTAGTATTCATCCTGGAACAACAAAATATATAAAGATTTAAAGGGAATGTTTAGTGGTCTAGGATGAAGAGAGATGTAGCAGAATATGTGGCTAGATGTTTAACATGTTAGAAAGCAAAGATTGAATATCAGAAACCCTTTGATCTGTTACATCCTTTAGAGATACCTATATGGAAACGGAATAGTATATCAATAGATTTTGTGGTAGGATTACCTAGAACACATAGGAATTTTGATACCATTTGAGTAATTGTAGATAGATTAACTAAATTAGTACATTTTGCTTTCAATAAATATTAGGTATTCTTTAGAAAAATTAGCTTAATTGTACTTAAAGGAAATAATTAGATTATCTGGAGTACCTACTAGTATAAAGTCTAATAAAGACCCTAGCTTTGTTTTTAAATTTTTGGAAAGATTTTCAGAAAGCTTTAAGAAGTAAAATTTTATCTTAGTTTAGTATAATACCCTAAGATTGATGGTCAAACAGAAAGGACTATTCGGACATTAGAAGATCTCTTAAGAGCCTGTACATTAGAAGAGAAAGGAAAACCTAACATTTGAAACAAAGCCTAATAAGATTGAGGACAGAAGGATTAAGTACCTGAGAGGTAAAGAAATTTCTCTAGTTAAGGTTATTTGGGATGATATCAGAGGTGATGCTACATGGGAGTTAGAGGAAAAAATGAAAGAAACATATCCTCATTTGTTTGTATAGTTATTTTGTTGTATAGTTGTATGGTTATATATTTGTATTAGAAATTTCGAGGACGAAATTTTTATTAGTAGGGGAGAATTGTAACATCCTATTTTATTAATTGTACGCATTTATATATGTATATTGTTAACATTTATGCACTGTATATTATAGAAACCTTATGTACATATTCTCTTAATGAAATTAATACAGTTCTACTCAGAAGAATTTTCTGAATTTCCAAATGTCTTTATTTTTGCCGAAATTGATAGTTGACTGAACTGCTATGTCAGACAGCTGTCCAGGATAAATTTTCAAGTATAGAATTTTGAACTCATTTATAACTTAAAAGAAAGGTAATAGAATATAGATTAAAAATATATATAGATAAAGAATTAAAATGCTTATTCAGAATTGTTAGGATTTTCTGAAAGTTAGAACTTTGAGGAATTATTACGGTAAAATTCTAAGACAGAAAATTTAGAGAAAATTCATAGGATATCTATAGAATTATCTAATAATTTTAATATACTTAGAATAATTATTAAAAATGTTTAACCAAGAAAATTTTAATTTAGAACCTTAACCAATCAAAAAGTGACAACTTAGGCTTTTCTAGGATCACTAAATTAAGCTAATTAGGCTTGGATTAAGAGATAAGTAAGACACTACCCCAAGGTTTTTGATAGTGAGGAATCCATTGGTGATGTTATTTTCTTCAAATTCTAATCACATTGTAAAATAATTAGCAGCCCTAATTACCTTCTAGAATTTTCTACAAAGTGCTTGAAATGTTGACTTTTGGGGTAGGCAAGTGACTTGGAACTCCTTGGCTGTCCAAGTGGGCTGGAAAGGCTTGGCAAGTGGACTTCCCTTGGTCCAATTGAGCTGCTGGACGTGCAGGCAGCAGCTGGACTTGAAGGCAAAGTCCAATTTGGTTAATAAAATTTTTTAGAAGCATTTAACTTAAGTAAAAGGAGAAAAAAATCACAAAAAACTCAAAAACAGAACCATGAGTCTCCAAACCCAGCAGCTGCAGTTTTCATTTCAATTTCATCTTAAGTTCATCATCTCATCTCAAATTAAGAAACCAAACCATCCAAACTTCCTAATCCCTAAGTTAATCGGCAAAAAGGAAAAGAAATTGGAGGAAATCTCAAAAATTACTACAAGACCAAGGAGTGAGGGAGAAAGGAATTCAAGGCTTTTTCTTCAATTAAAGAGTCTAAGGTAAGGATCTAGGCATTTAATTTCAATTAGAACCCTTGGAATTAGAAGAAAACATGTTGTAGGGTTAGATTAAAATTTTGACCTAGAATCATGAAAACTTGAAATTAATTTAGGGGTTTTGTGTTTTTGATGCTTGTGATTGTAATTCATGGATTGGAATGATGTTTGATTGAATTTTTGATGTGTTGTGATGGTTGAAATTTGGTTTGTTGAATTTTGATTGAATTTGTGATTTGGTTGATTTTTGGTTGGAATTGGAAGTTGTTGCCTTGGAAAACATGTTGAGAATGGTAGTGAGACCATTCGGCCAGCCCTAAATGCAAGGGATATTATGTGGAAATTTTTGTAAAACCAAGGGCAAAATGGTCATTTTACATGTAGGGACGCATTGGGTATTTTGGAAAAAGATTGAGGGCATTTTCGGAAATTATTAAAATACTAATGTTATAAGGTAAATTGCTTATTTTTTTGTATTCTTGTATGTTAATGTGTACAAATTATTTATTTAATTGTGATCATGAACATAATTCATTGCATGAGTCTTTTTGGGGAATTTATAAAGATTCAAGTGAAAAATAATTGATGTTGGCTAACCGGGATTGCGGTAGCCATGAAAAGAAAGAAAGAAAAGGAAAGAAAGAAAAGAAAAGAAAAGAAATGAAAAGAAAGAAAAGAAAAGGAAAGAAAGAAAAGAAAAGAAAAGAAAAGAAAAGAAAAGAAAGAAAGAAAAGAAAAGAAAAGAAAGAAAAGAAAAGAAAAGAAAAGAAAAGAAAGAATTATGTTGACTAACCGGGACTGCGGTAGTCATGTGAAATGAAAATGATTGAGAAAGAATTATGTTGACTAACCGGGACTGCGGTAGTCATGAGAATTGAGTTGATCTATGAGAAATGACTTTTGTTGACTAGCCAGGATTGCGGTAGTCATGTGAAATGAAAATGATTGAGAAATGAATTGTTGACTAACCGAGACTACGGTAGTCATGTGGAAATGGAAATGATTGAGAAATGAATATTTGGGTGAGCAGAATAAGTTAGGCAGGGTTGTATGGTCTGTGATTATATAACCTGTGGGGTGAGGGATATTGGCAATTCCACATGTGACAGTAATCCGGAACGGGATTGCTGTCGTGGTGGCCTTCCTGGATATCCTGATCTCCTAATTCTGTTTAGTTTATTCGCGTTTAGTAGGGGCTGATAGCTGAATTGCAGTGCGTAATGGTAGGCCAGTTACTTACTAAATACTCAAAGGGGAAGTCTCCATGGAGCAGGGTCAAAATGAATTTGAGTCAAAAACTGCATTGCATAAATCATACTGCATTTAATTATGTGTGTAACTAATTAAATTGTTATGATATGTATTTGTTTGAAATTGTTTTAATTCTATGAGAAATTAAATGCCTGATCCGGTAATGCTGTCCCCAGATTCTAGGGGAGTGTGAATTACAGGTGCTTGAAGATATAGTTAAATGATGAAGATGCAGAAATTCCAGAGCATATAGGATGGGACTATTTTGGGTAGACAATAATTTGTAGTAGTTAGAA
Source organism: Pueraria montana var. lobata (assembly GCA_026413185.1). Taxonomy (NCBI): domain Eukaryota; kingdom Viridiplantae; phylum Streptophyta; class Magnoliopsida; order Fabales; family Fabaceae; genus Pueraria; species Pueraria montana. The sequence continues at coordinate 77,156,822 of CM048648.1, forward strand.
TTATTTTGTAGCAGTGTTATATAAATTTTAATGATGTAAATTACAGAACATATTTTGGATTGTAAGAGATCGTATCAGAACTTTGAAATAAATATATAAAATGAATTAAATAGTTAAATTATGTTTTATAAAAAAGGGGGGTTACAATTACCTTAAAGATCATTAAGCATGCATTATTACCAATGTTGACGTTAACACCTCGACCATCAATGGTGGTGAAACTACTAATGAGAAGGGGTTTCTCTAATTTAATGTTCATGTCTTTTTGGAATGTGATCCACACTTTACCTTGAATCATGGAAGCTCCATACCTCAAGGTGCTGAGTTTAGGGTTTATAGGATCATCACTAGGGTCAGTAACTCTATAATGGATAAGGTCATTGCCAATGTTATTTGTCATCTTGCCAGCATAGCCCACGGAACATGTGGCTAATTGAGATCGATGCTTCCTCCATTCAAGATTTGGTCTCCAACATCGATCAATAACATTCATTTTCAAGCCATTTATCTTGAATTGCTTCGCACAACTGAGGCTTGAATTGAAAAAGGCAACAATCATAATAGCCAAAAGCAAGAACTGAGGGATGGGAGAAGCCATCATGAAGGATACTTGTTTTTTTATTAATGCAAATTGAAGAGAAAATAGAGAGATGAAAAAGAGAATGGTAATTTTTTATTATTTTTTTGTAAGAAGTTGTAGTATAAGGAAGTGATTATATAGGCAAGAGCTATTGGAGTTAGTTTAAGTTGTTTTTCTAGCTATGGACAAGGGAGTGTCCCTTACAAGAAAGAAGCTATAAATAGAAATAAGTAGGAAGTTTAAGTAGTTTTCAATCTTAACCTCAAGTTCACACTTACCTAAATTTACGTAATAACTATAAAAGCAAAATTAGAAATTTTAATATGCTTTAATAATAATGTTTTCAATGGCTGAAATTTAATTTAAAATTTATTAAATAATATTTTAAATTTAATCTAACATCCTATAAGATTATATAATGTGCATGTCATGTATGTATTAGATTGTGATACTCTCGTAATACATAAACACCTATGAGAAGCAGATAGATATCTAGGTTTTTTTTTTTTTTACTTTTTTTTACTTGCTTTTATGTAATTGTCGTATTTGTAAGGACGAGATTTATCAATTAATATAAAAATAGAAAATCTTTTTCTATTTATATAAAAATAGAAAATCTAAACCATTTTGTAATAACTTGTTAAACAATATCCAATTTTTCATAAGCATTTAGGTGTCTACATGTTAATTTGAATATAAAATTGTTCTATCAAAAGAACAATAGTTTTTGTTAATTACTTCATTATATATATATTTTTTTAAAAAAATACTACATGAGATATTATGGTGATATATTTCACTATAAGTAATTAATGTTAAGGCTTGAATAATACTCCAACCATATTTAAAAGGCTAAAATACACTTTTGGTCCTCCTATAATTCTCAATCCGCAATTTTAGTCCATCTATTTTAAAATCAAGACATTTAGTCCCCCAATTTTCCAAAATTAGCAATTTTGATTCTTCCAAAAGTTTACCATCCATGGCACCTATGTAAAATGCTAACTTGGCGCTTATGTGGCAAGAGATTAAATAATATTAAGAATAAGTGTCCTAGTGGGAATTGAACCCAAGACTTCTTACACAAAAACTACACATTGAACCAATAGGCTGCATAGTTTCTTTAATAATAATGTAAATAATATTTATCATATATCATAACTAGATGAGTTTTTAATATTTTTCTTATTTTATTCTAATTATTAAAATTAACTAAATTACGTATATTAGTATGTAAATTATTTGCATAAATTATTATATGTAATTTACACCAATTTATATTAATATGTAAATTTTAAAAAATAAAATTTTATTAATTTGTATAATTTGAATTTGAATAAAAATAATTTAAATAAAAACAAATTTATGTAATTTGTATAAATTAAATAAAATGATTTATATACATATTTTACAAATTAATTTATGTAATTATATTGATTTATACAATTAGAATAAAAATAATTTATACATGAATTAAATCAATATTTTTGTGTTATTTATACAAATTTTTTAATAACTTACATACTATCATTATAAAAATTATTTTGAGTAATTTACGTATTTTAATTATACAAATTGTTTTTACGTATCAATATATATATATATATATATATATATATATATATATATATATTAATTATAAAAATTTAAGTAATATATAATTTATTTTAATTATACAATTCTACAATAAAAATAATTTATATAGTAATTAAATTTTCTAATTAACATATGTATTAATACGTTAAATAAATTTGTTTAATTAAAATATGTAAATTACTCAAAATAATTTTATATAATTATAATGTGTAAATTATTAAAAAATTTGTATAAATAAAATAAAAATATTTAATTTATTTATTTTATAAATTATTTTTATTCTAATTATATAAATATAAATCAATATAATTACAAAAATTAATATATAAAATAGTTATATAATTCATTTTAGATAATTTATACAAATTACATTAATTTATTTTTATGTAAATTATTTTTATTCAAATTAATAAAATTTTTATTTTTATTTTTTTTATAATTTTTTGGTGCGGTAAGAAAAATAAACAAAACTACATATTCATATAAATTTATGTAATTTGTGTAAATTACATAAAATAATTCATGTAAATAATTTACATATTAATTTACGTAATTTAATTAATTTTTATAATGAGAATAAAATAAGAAAAAAAATAAGTCGTGCATTAATGATATATAACAAATATTGTTTACAATATTAATTAAAGAAACTTTGAAGTCTAGTGGTTCATTGTTTAATTTTTGTGAAAGGGGTCTTGGGTTCAATTTTCACTAGGACACTTTATTCTTCATACTATTTAATCCCTTGCCACATAAGTGTCATGTTAGCGGCTTATATATATAGGTGCAACATCAACTCACGGAAGGACTAAAATTGCTGATTTTGAAAAATCAGGGGACTAAATGTCTTGATTTTAAAATAGAGGGACTAAAATTGCGGATTGAGAATTATAGGGGGGCCAAAAATGTATTTTAGCCTATTTAAAAAGATGATAAGACAAAGAAATAGAAAAAAATATAATATATAAAACAATTTTTCATATTGTATGAGTATTTTTAAATCAGGTTGTAAACTAAATATTTTGGATAAATTTCAAATTGATTTAAAATAGATGGGTCAAAACTAAATTATTAGCATATTTATGATCAACTAAAAATATATTTAAAAATTAATTCATCTATGAGTCATTTTAAAAAATGTTCAATCCATCCATTATTAATTTTTGATGAATGGATATTTTATTGACCCATTTAAAAAAATATTAAATTTATTTATTTTTATTTCTCAAACAATGGGTCTTTCTCCTGTAAAAAAAAAAAACAATGGGTCTTTGCTCTTATGATAATCATTAATTCAATATCTCAATTCATTAATTTAATTATGATTAATGATTTATTACCCACCAATAATAATTGTTTATCTAATCTATTCAATCCATTAAGTTTTATTCTTATAATTAGCTGGATGATTGGGTTTATGCATGTAGTGTCTTAAAAAAATTAGCTTGTTAGTCTTTCAAAAATTTCATTCTCTACTATTTTTGCAATTAAATAATTCATTCTCTATTAAAAATTAAAAAATTTAATAAAACTTTATCCAAATATTTACATATTTGGTTTTTCATTCAATATTTTATCTTATAAAAATGAAATTAAATAAAAGACAACAGAATTTATGAATAAGTTGAAATAATATTTATTTATATATTAATTAATCTATATTTTTTATTTATTTATGTTCAATATATGTAATAATATATTTATTCTTTCTAATTTAACAAGAATTAATGTAATTTTAATTTCTATTTTGTCTTTAAATTTTGGAAAAAGTTAAACATATAAAAATTAAATTTTGAAAGCTTAAAAATATAAAAATATATAATTAAAAATTAACATGTAAAATTATGTGAGAGAATAAGAAAAATAATTCATGAACAGAATATCAAATCATTAAAAAAAAGGTAAGATTAAAAGATGAACTCATTTGACATTTTTGAGTGGTAATATGATCGTTAAATAATTTTTAATTTTAATTATCTATGTATTATAATATGGTCTAAATTTATTAATCTCATTCTTCCGTGTAAACATTTATCTCACTTGATACAACTCTCTTTATATATAATATTATATTTAATTCAACTTTTTTATTTATGAAAAACTACCTTTGAAATAAATCATTCTAAACATAATAAGAAGTTGAAAGTTGTTTAAAAAACTAGAGCAATTCTTTTGCTCTGCACAGGCAAAGGAGGGGAAAAAATATATCAAAATAGTGGGTCTGTGCTTTAAGAAGAGAGAGAAAGTACAAAGCAATAAAATATTTTAAAAAAATGATGTGCCAACACGTGGTAAGCAAATTGGAGGGTTGGATGATTTTTATAAATCTATTGATAATAATTAATTAGAGAATGTATCCTTAAATCTTGAAAGATAACAAAAAAAAAAAATTCCTCTATCTATATAAATTAGAATAACTTTCTTGAACAACTGTCATTTTTTAACAAAAGTATTTTTAGAAAATTTTCTTCACCGAGAGCATTTTTAAAAAAAATTTAACCTCTTATCTCTTTCAATTTATTATTTTCGATATCCTTAATTATTTCTTACTTAAACTTTAATATTTTATTTTAAAAGACATTATTAATAACTAAAAATAACATTGTATCACATTATAAATTATTTATCATAAATATAAAATATAATTTATATATAAAAAATATTTATTTATTATAAATTTTAATTATATAAAATGAATATTTAATTTGTGCAATACACTACTAAAATACTAGTAATAGAATATGGGTTAATTATATTTTTGGTCCCTCAAATATTTGCAAATTTCACTTTTAGTCCATAAACAAAAATTTTAGTGTTTTTGGTCCTTATACTTTTCCCTGTTAATATTTTAGTCCCCGTTGTCAAGTAAATGATGACGTAACAACCATGTTGTCTTCATGCTTAAGAGTGCTTCAAGTGTTGGATTTATCATTATCAAAACTTCCCATAGATCTCGTCATGTTTGGAAGTTTCAGCTTCGGAGGTCATGGATTACATTTGCATTTACACAACATACCCATCAAATGGTGTAACTGTTGAGAAATGATCTTAGTAATCACCTTAATAGGTCATGTTACACAAACTTATCGTGTGAAAATCCTTGATAAATCTCACCTCATTTTTTTGGCACCAAAGTGATGAAAGATCCATTAATCTCATCCACCCATCTAGGTTGTTCAAAAATCCCTCGGACCAACGCACAAAAGTCTTGACCCACTACATCCTATTGATTTTGGAAAAACAATGCTAAACTCCTCATGTGAGACATTGCATTAAATATCTCCTTGCCTGTGACATTACTATCCATATCAATTCTATCCTCCAAATCAATTTCTGGAAAGGCGTTAGAAATTCCAAACCCATGGAAGCTACCTTCATCCTAAAAAAGGCATTTGCAGAAATTAGATGTCATCATCTCAACTTGAGTAGGTTCATTAATCCAAATACCATTGTCATCTTGGAGCATGCATACTCTATTTTTCCTTCTTCTTATAGTCGCAATACCATGAAATTAGTACCTAATATTACAATCACCAAAATTAATCCATTTCGCACACGACTTGTGGAACCAAAAAACTCCTCAACAAGGACTTGCTTATACCCCTTCCACACATTCTTATATTCCACTTTTAGTCGAGGATCATACATCGAATCACTTTGTTTATCCAACCTATTAAGTTTACTTTTTAGAGAATTATTCCTCTTGCGAATACACCCAAACACCTATCTATCCCAATGCTTCATATCAACCATTAATTTATCACCCTTATGGGACCAAGATGTAGACCCATCAACCCTTCTTCCCATTCTGAATTGATAAAGGGAGAAAAGTCTCTTTGATTCACCTAGGCTACCTCAAATCTAAAAGGTCTTCTATTATTATTCTTAGGAATAACCTTCTCAAGCCGAAGAAGTAAAAGTCTGTGATTAGAATTCATGCATCCTAGGTGAACAATAACTGCCTCCTCATGAAAACAACACTTCCAATCAAGATTAATAAGGCAACTATCCAACATGACTCCTATTTTACCATTCCTCCAAGTAGTATTTTCCCCCTAGAAGCCTATTTCAATCGACCTACCATCATCCACAACCCTCCTAAAGCATCCATATCTCTATGCGCTTGAGACTGAAAATAATCAGCCTTCTCATTCTGATCAAAGTACAATTGAAGTCACTAATCAAAGCCCAAGCCTCATAAATTGATTTTGAAAGATTTGTAATATCAAACCAAACCTTGTCTCTCTTAGCCATTTGAGGAGCCCCATAAACTATAGTTAGTAGTCATGAAGTCTTATTTCGCCATTGAACTCTCATGTGCACAAATTGTTGGGAAAACTTAATAAATGAAACCTTTCACTCAACCGGGTTCCATAAGCACAAAATTCCACTTGAATGTCTACAAGCATCTTGCACAAAAAAGCCTCACAAACAATCTTTTAATGATGCCTCTCACCTTCTCATCACTAGTGTGAGTCTCCATCAAAATAATAAATGAAGCTTTTGAATTCTTCAATGTATATCTCTTCTCAAGGTACTGAAACCTTTATTCATCGTACCACAACAATTCCAACTCATATTCATTAAGCATTATTTTCAATGGTTAGTACCTTACTGCCAAAATCATCCTCCAACATAGCATAATTATTTTGGTTACTATAAACCTCTTTCCCCACAGCATCAGTGATCAAAGGGCCAGATTGAATATCATTAAGGGAGCGTTTGATTCACACTGAAGGACATAATAAGTAGAACAATACAGAACAAACCTTTGAGTTACATGACAATTTTTCATCCTGTGTATTGTTTGGTGGAAAATGGACGGTATAGGCAACAGAAATGTAAAATTTACTATAGTACCCTTTTGAATATTAATAAAATTTACATTAATTATCTTAATACAATTCGTATTATTATTATTATTATTATTATTATTATTATTATTATTATTATTATTATTGTAAAAATAAAAATATATATTATTATAGTTTATTTTATATATATAAACGTAATAGTTTGTGAAAGCTTTAACCATGCAAAAATAAGATATAGTGCAGGAACGGTTTTGAAGTTAACGTGAAAAAAATATACAGGATCTAAGTGTGTAGAGGAGTGGTTTTACGTCAGTTACATTAAGAACGTGAGAGTGGGGAGAGAGAGGTATAAGTAGAGAGAAAACAAAGAAAGTGTATATTTAAGTCTTTTGAATATGTTGTACTTGGAACAAAAAGTTGTCTCGTGGATTGTTGAGTAACAAGAAAAGAGGTTTTTGCCCTGTCCTTCTCCATTTGAGTTGTGTTATCCCATGATCTTTTTTCAAAACAAACATGGAACAACTACAATTGTCTTGTCCAGTACCATACTTTTTAGCAAATCAAACGAACCCTAAGTAATCGTATTTTGTGTAAGAACTTCACTTCCTGTGATCCACATTAATTTGCACCAAAGGTAACTCAACCATCTCATTTACCTTGCACACTCCTGAAGGTTGAAATCATCGTTACTTATCCCCACCTTCAAATTGGACCCTATTATTTAGCCTACCAATAGCTCCCCAATCTGGTGTTTCAACTTAGCATGTGACTTGTTACCTTTTTAAACCCTTTTTTACTCGCCATACCCAAATCAACTTTCCTTCCATTTTGAGGATTTTTTCCTCCAATTAAATTTTGCACTTGAACCTGTGATGGTGCTTTGTTCACCTCTTAAATTCTCGAAAATGAAGGCATAAATTGAGAATAAGGGATTTGGGTTAAGATATTTTCTAGTGTCTCCACAATATCCTCCGTCGTAACAACTTCCATACCTTGCGGACCAAATTCATTATTATTCAAATTTGAATTTTCTCCAATAAATACACCTTCCTCATTAACATGCCCTTCCTTAGATAATAAAGCAAAGCATGAGCCTCCACCCATATTCATTGTTGTGGTTCTAATTACCTTATTTTTCAAATCATTGATATAATCTCATTTCAAATTATGATTTTTCTTCCTATAATCCCATTTGGCAATCATCCATGTGTCGTAACCGTTCCCCTCATCATGATTAGGTTGCCTTTTATGACCATTAATCTCGCAATTAATGTCCTTAGGGATTATGTCAGCCTTAATGTCCTTTCGCATGGACACTAATTAACTCCTGTGCGATGTGTGAATCAATCCTATTTTGCACATTTTTTGACATAGTATTAGCGCCCTTCATAGCCTCTACACAGTGTTCCTTCTGAAGACCAAACTTCCCTCATCTAAAGTGAATGGCATCAAGGCCTTCATACTTAAGATGTAAAGGGAATCCTTGAACAACAACATGAGTCTCTAATGGTTTTCTAGATCTAGCTCAATACAAATATGAGCAAACATACCCCTTGATTGAAGAGAAGACAATTCACTTTAATAATTTGCCCTAGAGCCATCCTAATACTCTTAAGAAAAACCTCATTGTATAATTCAATAGCTAGGCAGGTGTTGAATCCTAACCTAAACCACCACCTTACGAGACTCCTTAGCTTGTATAAAAAAAGAAAGGCTTCTAACATATAATAATTAGATAGTGATCAATAGCCATTCAAGGTCTTTCAAACAAGGTCACCTTATATTCCTCTTCACTACTAAATACCACTTTGATAAAAACATAATGTAAATTAATAATCTAAATCTTCCCATGCTTCGTCCAACTTCTCAATAATTTTGCCTCTAATGTATGAAAATTCACTCTTTTCCCTAAGACATTAACCACCAAAGTATTCTTCCAAGGAGTTGGCCAACTAATCAATTTCTCATAAGATAGAGGAATCATTGGTCCATTTGTATTACTCTCAGACTCTCCTCCCTTTTTCCTTAGACAATCCTCCAACAAACAAATATCTAGGTTTGTCTCCTAAATCCCCATACCAAAATCGCCACCTCCAATAGTTTTCAACAAAGAATATTTGTAATTGCAAGTAGACTCCCCTATAGCCACCATAACACCCTCCTCCACTGGAATGAACACGTCCTCCTTTACTTTTTTTCTTACTCATGTGCAAGAGATTCTCTTCCTAGCTAGATGTTACCCTACTAGCTTTGCCTTTTTCAAAAACCCTAGCAGAGCTCACCATGTCCTAATTCAAATCTAGGGAAATTGATGAAAAAATCGGTGACAACCTAGAACAACTTCTAGCTTACTACTTATCACAAAATCAAACACACTCATAATAATTTTATAGATGTATTAAAATGAGTTAACAAGAACTAATGTATTATCAATTGCAATTTGTCTTTATGATCGACATTTTTTTTTTAATCTTGTATATATTTATAAATAATTATGCTGGAAATTAATTCACCCTAAACATAATAAGATGTTGAAAGCATCAACGTGTCATTGATCCAAGGAGAACTAAACTCATATCTGTGAATGCAAAAAACGTAATTGAGATAGAAGACTTCATTAAAAATGGTCAATATGCAAGTTTTTTAACAGATATTAGTATTAGAAGAACGGGTGAATACTTTGTATAAATAAAGAAAAAATTGAAAGTTGTTTGAAAATAATCAATTAGAGAATAAAAATTTTATCATCTTTTTATATTTACATTAAATATTTTCTGAAAAAGTATACTTAAATCTCTAAAAAATTAATAAAATATATTAATACTTTTATCCTTTCGGACCTTTTCATCTCCAAGAAGGTAATGAGATATTTTCTCATTTTCTGTATCCGGACATTTTTATTTCTCATACTTAATTGTTTTAATAAAATAACAAAAACATAATAATTTTTTTTAATATAAAAAACATAATAATTAAACAAGGTAATTCTTTTTATTTTCAAATTTCAATTAAGGAATACTTAACTCGATAAGAATTTTTATATTCCCCTTAATCCGTATCATTATTTTATATACACAGTTCCTCTTTCCCGTGAACCTCTTCAAAAAAAATGACGGCGAGAGTCCAAGTGCGTAAGTGACTTCACTTCACCTTTCCTTTTAACTCCCAATTTCTTCTCTGCCAATTTTCGCGCCTTCAAACCCAATTCTACATGCGTTTCTTCCTTCTTATATATACTCGCTGTTCTTCCCTCTGATTCCGCACTTTCTCCCATTTTCTCTGCGTGCTCATTCTTGCAAAACTGACACCATGGTTAGTTTTCTTTTTCTTTTTCTCTTTTCTTAATTTCTTTTCGTACTTTTTATTTTCCACTAGGTTTACTTTCCCCCTTTTCGTACTTTTGTCTTTGTGAATGTGTAGTTTGGAATTTCCACGCAGACATAATTTGTTGGGTGTTTGTTTGTTGTGTGAAGTGTGATATGATAATTCTTTTTAATCTTTTTTGTTTGTTCTTTTAATTTGTTGTAGGAAAAATGGTTAATTTTTGGGGTGTATGGGTGGATGGAAGTGAGATATTGAATCGAAGAACAGAGGAAGAGAGGGAAAGTGATAGATGTGATAAATGATTGATGAAAAATGAAGAGAGAAATAGGAAGAAAAATAATGTGAAAATGTGGCGAAAGAAGAAGTGAATATATGATAATGATAACAACTCTTTGTTTTAATGGATTCTTGTGGTTGTTTTTGTTTTTTTAATCAGAAAGAGCGGGGTTGGTCATTAAGAATGATCATTGCGTAGGAAAAGTGGTAGTAGAACCCTTTTTTCTTTTTGCTTTTTGAGATTTTTTTTTTTTTTTTTAAGTTCTGTTGTTATTTGCAACTATGGACATCAATTTGATATATTTGTAGAATTAGCAGTGTGCTTTGTGATATGTTATGTGTAATTTGTGAGTGTCAGTGGGTATTGACAAAATTGTAGATATTTATATGAGGCTAATGTTGCTAAGATGCATTGTTGTTAAATAGCCGTTATAGCGGCGCTATAGTGCTATTGCATTGGGGAAATCCTTGGATCCATTATTGCGACTCTGTCCGCTTGCGGCCGCTATGGGTGTCACGGTTGTGGCATGCGCGAGTCTCCAGCCAATTGAGCTTTTCAATTAAAATTAGGCCAATTTTTATGCATTTTACTTTTATTTGCATACAACATAAACTTTTTATACATATATAATTGATAATTGATATATATCTTTCAACCGCTAAGCGATTTCTGCTATTTGCCCACAACGCTATCCTCAATATGATATATAGTGGATTATTGGCTTTTTGCCATTTTCGCAATCCACAAATTGATAAGATGCAAGGCGGGTTTGAAGATTTGTCTCATCTTGGCCTGGGTACGCATAGCAGTAGCACTTGTTTTTGGAGAGTATGAGATCAATATTGGTGGTTGAATGCTTGAATTATTTTAAAAAAACTTGTCTAAGGAGGTCTGCACATGTGTTGATTGTTCTTGTCCTTGTAAAAGTGGCCCTTCATAATCCATACTCTGCTTTGTTTAAAGGAAGAGGATTACATTAAGAGTTTCAGGTTGGTAGCAACTGTTCTATTTGCAACATTTTGAATTTGTCTCTGTGTTGTGAAGTTCGTTTGAAATTTCGCAAAATCTGAATGGCGTGTTAGTTTTGTTTAGAGTTTTAGATGCATGGCAGTTTAATCAGGGAGATCATTTTGTTTGGACAGTTGGAGGGTGTGATGTCTAGTTAGCAGTTATATTTGGTTTGGCTTAGGATGAGTATATTTCCTTAATGGTGGTATGCACTACAGGGCTGAATTTTAGAATAAGTTGTCACAGTCCATGATGTATGAAAGAGAGGCTAAGAATATGTATAATGTTGGATAATAAACCTTGATAAGCCTTGACAAAATGTTTTCTATCATGATGGTAACAGAAGGGGATTGCATGTGAAACTTTTCTGTGAGAAGTAGTGATTGTTTCTGCGCCACCACATGTTTCATTTTATAAATTTATGAAGCACCAAATTTACTAAAATCAACAGAATGTTGGATATTCTATAAAAGATGGCTGTTATCACATTTATCATGATTACATAAATGAACATGCTGGTAAGTAGTTTTGGAAGTGTCAGTTTTTGTGTTGGGACTCTAATTATGGTGATAGTGATAATATTTCAACCATTTTTCTTGTTAAACCCGAATGTTTTTCAAAACCGGGATTAAGTTGAGAGTTCAATATGGTTTGACTGATTTAGTCTGGTTTTTAGTCATTGGATTACTCAAATGGTTCAATGGGTTGATGCTGATTGCAAGCAACTCCAGGTGGTAGTATAACTAGTGAGACTAGAGTGTTCAGTTTGGTTTCTAAACCAATGGAGGCCTAAGAATGTTTTTGTATCTCTTTTCTAACCCCTCCCTTAATCTCATACATGAATACTGTAGCCATATCAATTTATGCACTGCTTCATGTTTGAAGGTTTATTCGCAGATTGGGAGGTTTCAAAATAGAAATGACTGGAATGATATATCGTTTAGAGGTTGCAGTCAGAGCCAGTTTAACTACCATGACCAATTTCCTCAACATGATTGGGATTTCCGCTATGCTGGTGGTACGTATTTACCTGATCAAACCTCTGGACCAACTATTCCTGCTGTAGGACCATTACACCAGCCACAACCAGCGGCATATTGTAATATTTGTGAGGTTAAGTTGGGTAGTTACAAAAGTGTGGAAGAACATAATAATGGAAAGAAACATCGAAGAATGTTGAATCTACGTGAGGAATTAGAGAGACTGAGAATTTCAAATGGACAGATTCCAAATTCTCAAGTAAATTTAGTAGTTCAACCTAAGACAGTTCTGAAATCTGGGAAAAATGGATGCCCAGAAAAAAATGTGAGTTCTGAAGCTACTGTTGCCAAGCATAGGAATTACCTGCAGAAAGATATAGGGATTACTCCTGAAGTTCCAGCTGAAGGGAAACCCAGGGATAACACTAGTGCACAGGGTCATAATTTCAAGCGTAAGATTGATGGAGCCAAAACAGGTAAATATATGAAGACAAATGATGGGTTAAGAAGACCTATGGATTCATCTAAACATGATATCAATTCTCTGTCATATTCTATAGAATCTCCCGTAAAAATACCTGCATTAACACCATGGCCAGCTGTGGCATCTGATATAATTGCACCATCACCTGTGGTGGGATCAAGTTTCAAGCTTGTATATCAGCAAGTCTTGGCCTCACAGACACAAGTATTGGAAATAAAAGAATATCATGAGATTCAAAATCCTATTGTAGAAACAAATGATCATCCACATGCCCCTGCAGATTCTAATATTTACACCCAACCTGAAGATGTGAGTTCTGATTCTGCAGCAAGAGCAATAAGACCACCAAAAGTGGGATACTGTAAAATTTGTGAGGTTCATCTACCCAATTGCAAAATATTGGAAATGCATAACAAAGGAAAGAGACATCGAAGAATGTTGAGACATCAAAAAGAGTTGAAACTACATGAGGAAATACAGAGACTAAAAACTTCAAATGGACAGATTCCAAATTCTCAAAAGAATTTAGTAGTTCAACCTAAGACAGTTCAGATATCTGGGAAAAATGGACACCCACTAAAAAATATGAGTTCTGAAGCTAGTATTTCGAAGCACAAGAATTATCTGCCGAAAGGTATGGGGCTGACTTCTGAAATTCCAGCTAAAGGACCTGAAGTGAAACTTAGGGATAACAGTGCACAGGGTCATGGTTTCAAGCATAAGATTAGAGGTTCCAAAGCAGGTAAATCAAGTTTTGAGCTACAGTCTCAACAAGTTTCAGCTTCACAGATACCTGTATCAGAACGCAAAGAACATTATGAGATTCTAAATCCTACTGCTGAAATGACTGATCAGCTACGTGCCCCTGCAGATTCTAATATTAATACCCAAACAGAAGATATGAGTTCCGATTCTGCAGTAATACCCCAATTATCAAAAGACGCAGCAGATTGTGAGAGCCAAAATTGTACTGATGAGAAAAACAATCAGCTGCTGCCATCAGTTGTAGTGGAGTTCAATTCCCCTTCAGGTTCCAGTACTAACACCCTAACTGCAGATGGATGTTCTAAAGCTGAACAAAAGATGGATATTCTCACCCATCAGTCAGGGACAACTCAGCTGTCTAAGGTGTTTCTCATTTGCTAGTTTTCTGTGAAACTAACAAACTATAGTGGTTGCTTAACAGATTTCATGTACAAATTTGGCTATAATTTTATTGTTTGGTGTTAGTGAACTAAATTATCAGTATTACTATTACCATAACAGGAATGATTCTTCTTAACCTACCCATTATGATTAATTTAGACTTGTCAATTGAACAAATCTATAATTCTACTAGTTAATAATTGTTGATTGAATAACCATTTTAGATCTTTTTTTTTTTTTTTTTTTTCTCTTTTTGGGTAGTGTCTCGTCTCCATAAAATGACATACACTTTATCAAAACTTGAATTGATCAGAGGAAAGAATTGTTAATGATTTGCAACATCTAACAAATCTTTTTATCATGATATTTAGCATGAATATTGATGCACTAAATGTAGCAAGTTTTATGACTTTTATCCACATTCTGAAAAAAAAAAATCATTTTGTTAACTCAGAAACCTACTAATTTTTGCTCGCATACGTCTGTTACAGTATTTTGTGGAAGAGTATGTATTTCTTTTGAGTTATGCATTTGGTTTTATGAATCACTGAAGTAAAACTCTGTACAATTGTTGTTGCAGGTAGCTGTTTGTCTTAAATGTGGCGATGTAGGGTTCCCAGAGACACTTGTCTTTTGCAACATGTGTCAGGTTTATGCACTTCATAGGTACTTCTATTTACTCTTTGTCTACTTGCTTTAGTGTGTTTGTAGCAATATTTCATCATCGTGCTTGACTCAGATGCTGCCACTTCTAACCTGCCATAGGGACATTCTTTAAATTTCCATTAATACTAATAGTAAGGTGGGAGTATTCCCAATTTTGTTTGCTGAATCCAAAGAATATTGAAATGATACACGTGCTTGGTATTTGTACCCTGAACCTGTGTCATATGCACATGGATTTCTATCTTTCCTTTAATTTTTTTCTTACCATATATATATATAAAGCAGGAATGATTTAACTTCAGTAAAACTGTTTGCAAAATTATGATTCTAGCAGGTTTTCATCACCACACTTAGCTGCATATGCATGTATTTTTATTGCCATATGGACATTATGTAAGTTACTCTTAGTATAGAAGGCGGGCAGAATATTTGTTTGTATTCTAAAATAAAGATAATATGTATCTTAAATACGATTTAGATGGATTGCAGTTTTTATTAGAAATTTTTATTTAATATACATTCTGTAAATTATAGAAAACCATCTTGTAAATACCACCGAGTTGATGCACAATACAATTGTATTAATACCATGAACTTCCTTTTTAGCCTCAGAAGCATAGTGATTTTAGTATGCTATTCAATTTTCCTCCCAGCATTTTCTAAACCAGAAGCTTTTGCTTTGTATGAACTATGAAGTTATAGTTTCACATCCTTAAATGCATATTGACCTTGTACTCCTCAACTCCCTTTTCAGGTATTGTTTAGACGGGCCTGTGATTTTTACCAATGATGTTACTTGGTTTTGCGAGGATTGTGAACCAAAGGTAGTAGAGGCATCTTTTCATGATAATTTTACTCTTCTCCCATCTGGAAAAAATGTCTCTCTAAATTCGGGAAATGATGCATCTCAAGCCAGAATAGAGCCAAAAAATTGCATAGCGTGTGTAAAAAACAAGCAAGGGCAACAAAATATTGCAGCCAAAACAATGGTGCTGTTATCTGATAATCACAGTTTGTCTCATCATGGGTTGTCTCAATGCAGTAACAACACTGAAAAGGAAAATAAGTTTGAGAAAGAGTGTCAACCAGTTCCAAAAGATCAAGCTAATACTGGTGAGGGGTCTTTGAATGCTACTGTTCCACACCCTATTGCCGATCCAGTCTGGAGGTAAGAAATTTGTTTTTCTACCCTTTTAGAAGCTGATGAATTTTCTAGCTGCTATGATGAATCTAAAGTTGAATTTTCTGGCCAATAGGGGAAGTTTGCGCCTCTTTGACCCAAGTTTTGGTACTGTCATTGGGCTTCTGGCCCATATGTCCACTTTAGCATGCCCCAAAGTTCTGGAGGAGACAAGACTTTTCCCTGATGTGCTTTCCCCGGACTTGCTCCCAAGATCTAAGGTGTGGCCGAAGCCTTTCATGAAATGTGGACCAAATGTGGATAGCATTGCTCTTTATTTCTTCCCTGATAGTCAAAGGTGATTTTTTAGACAAACTAACATGATCTGATTCTTCTCTCTTTAGTTCAGTACTAAATATGTGATGCTTTTAGTGTTGAGAGGGCCTATGACAAGCTGGTTGATGACATGACTTACTTTGACCTTTCCATTAGAGCTGTGGTTGAAAATGCAGAGCTTCTAGTTTTTCCTTCTATATTACTCCCTATCCAATGCCGAAGTGAGTTGAATTTATATTTTATACTACTTTTTTCAATGGCACATTTCAAATTTATTGTTTGTAAAACAAAATTGTGGATTGGATTACTTGTGCAGGATTTCAAGAAAAGTACTACTTGTGGGGGGTCTTCAGAGCAAAGAAAACTTCAGAGTAGGAGAGATTACTAATATTGAGAAGCCCTTAACCCTTACCCTTTACCCTTTACCCTTTACAAAGAGTCTGTCAAGACAGGGGACTTGTGGTAGTTCTAGTACAGTTACAGCAATTCAGTGTCTATACCCATTGTTTATATAATGTGAATTAGTACACTGATAGTTGGCACCCGTTTGTGTAATCTGTTTGATTAAAATTTTGTTTTAGATGTAAGTGCTTTTTTAATTAAAATATGCACTTAAATATAGTGATAAATAATTAAAATATTATTTAAATTAAGTGCTTTTTTAATTAAAATGTTTTAAATTTTAAGTCGTTTCTTAAAAAATAGGGGAGCTTACGGGAAAATAATTAAAATATTATTCTCAATGTTTTTCTAGCAATGAAAAAAAAAAAATTGACAGCATAATTGGGATAGATGACTGCTGGTTTACCTTCATGCATTGCATTGCATTATTTCTGACGACCTCAAAAATGTCACGATAAATTAAAATTTCAAATAATATGTAAAAGGTGGCCCGATGAACGAGTCTGACGTGGATTTTGGAGAGGGTCTAGCAATTTAAGTTATCGTTTATTTTTTTTTTTTGAAGAAAAGCAATTTAAGTTATCTAACAATCAAATGAAATCTTTCTAAAACAACATATCGAGGATGTGCTTTTTTAATTCTGAATAAGTGTCTATTCTAAATCAAGTGTCTATCGCTGGTGTTGTCTGTTTGCAAGTTGGGGTTTCTAAGCAAGCTATTTCGCTCAAACGTAGAGCAACCTCCCTGATGGTGTTTTGGAAGTTCTGATGCAGGATTTCTTTAGGGGGTGTTTGGTACAAGAAGATGTTTTAGTTTTCTGGGAATCTTAAATTTGATACCATGAAATTTGTTTGTTAAAAAAGTAACATTTCTAGTGGGAATTTTTTTTTGCTACGTTTCCTACAAAAATATTTCTATGCAGGGAGGTGAGAATCTAACTTTTCCAAATTAAAAAATAAGTTTTATTACAGTAAAAATATTATATTACTCTTATTAAACAATTTAATGTGATAAATAATTAAAACTTGTGGTAACAATATTATGTTACTCTTTTATTTCTATGAAACTTATATGAGAATATTTATGACCAACCAACCAAATTTAATTATTCTTAGGAATCGTGATTACTAGAAATGATGATTTTCGGTATGAAAAAATTTTCGTGTACCAAATTTACTTTTTCGTGATTTTCCTCGTTTTGGTTTCATGTAATTTCAAAGATTGTTATGACCAAATCTCACAATTTTAGGAAATAAAATGGTAGTTTACTCTAAAAATATTTGTCTGTTGAAGAGAAAGGAATATCATGATTGAGAGACAAACAGAATATTAATGAAATGGAGAAGGTACAAAAGTTAGAAAAAGAAAGTTGAAGAACCCAATCTTCAATTAGAGACAATAACTAGACGACTAAATGTTATTAAGCACAAGAAAAAGTTTGAATAGAAAAGTTACTTTTACTAAAACGATTTTAAGCAAAGGAGAAAACTCACGAGCAACATATTCATGACTCAACAACTTTAATAAAACCAATTATTCAAGCCAGCATAATATATACCGTTCTTCATCTGATCTTCACATTATGCAAATTAATTAATGCAACCAAACAGGAGAGTCAAGTACCCGTATTCGAAAAATACGACGCAATACCTTGAACATATCGATAAAGGATTAATTAAGTTTTTAGTCCCTAAACTTTTTAAAAATTCGATTTTTAGTTCTTAAACTTTAGTTTGACTGGTCAAGATTCCTAAAGTTTTTAAAAATTCAGCTTTTAGTTCCTAAACTTTTTAAAAATCCAGTTTTTAGTCCCTGAAATCTCATTAATTCAGGGACTAAAAACTGGATTTTTAAAAAGTTTGGGGACTAAAAGCCGAATTTTTAAAAAGTTTAGGGATCTTGACCAGTCAAACTAAAGTTTAAGAACTAAAAATCGAATTTTGAAAAAGTTTAGGGACTAAAAACTTAATTAACCCATCTATAAAAGGCATTCTAAAAGACCTTATAAAAAAGAAAAGAGAAAATCTATTGGTTTTGTTGTATGTGTGTGAGCCCTAGATAGCTAGGAAGTTTAAGAAATTAATTGTATATTGACACGAGAGAAACGCAAATATTTAATAATATTACTTGCTTATATAATCTAGACATATATATATTGGGGGTAGTTGAAAGTTAAACCAAACATTTTTTTCTTGTTTTTTTTTAGATTGGATAATTTTCGTAAGCATATTGATCCATTCAATTCCTTGGTTTAGTCAAAGACAAGTTGTCCATGGCATGGAGAATTCTTACAATTATTATCTTTTTGTAGCTTAACTGTCCAAAAATAATGGTTAATGTAGTCATATTTAAGAGATAACTGTTAGATAATAAGTTGCATATTGGTGGGTTAGGAAATTAAAGGGTGTAAAAGTAAGATGACCATGAGTCCAAAGTGTCAATGTATTTTAAACAAACAAGCCACTTAAGTTGAAAGCTCACTAACACATATCTAAGATAAATCTAGAAACCCAAAATAGAGAAAAAGATAAGGGCAAAAGAAGGCTCAAAATAAAAAAATATAAAAAAGTCAAGCTTAAAAAATAGACTCAAAACAAAAATAGATTTGAGACCTCTTGAAACTTAAAATAAGAAGTAGGTACAAATCCAGATAATAAATAAAAGAAGCTCAGCCGCTTAAGCTAGAGATTGAAGGAAAGAGAGTGTTGGAGAATAAATCTCACATTAGTGGGTTAGAAACTGTACTGTAGGGGTATTCGGCAACACATATCCGAATACCCTCCGACAGTACTCGGAGCATTCTCGTAAATAGACAGGTGTTCGGTGTCTCATGTGTATTGTAGGGGTATTCAGCAACACACATATCCGAATACCCTCCGACAGTACTCGGAGCATTCTCGTAAATAAATAGGTGTTCGGTGTCTTTTAGTATAGCCGAACACCCCCAGCGTCGTTCGGTCCGCTTGACAAACAAGAGTACTCGGCAGGTATATAGCCGAATACTCCCTACCCCTCATCCCAGATGGCTTGAGAGTAGTATTCGGCACCACCAAGGTCGAACACCAGTAAAATTATAAACACCATTAGGCGACTCATGCGACATAAACCTAAGGTTAGAAAGTAATTAAGTATCCTTAATTACCACAAACCTATGATTAGGAAGGGGCCCTGGCCCATGAGGGCCCAGGCCCAATAAGATAAGTATAAAAAGGGGATCCGCCCCCAAGGTAAAGCTCTCTGAATCCTCATTTATTACACACATTAGATGCTCCGGGCCGAAATCTGACTTGAGCGTTGGAGTGCCTTTTTCAGGTATCCCCCACCTTTCTGACGAATACAACAGGTCTCGGAATAGAGAACATCAGTCGAAGATCCCGGTACTCTCAGACAGGAACATTTTGGCGCCCACCGTGGGGCCCCGGTAAAACTTTCCCTGCAGCCCCACAAGGAATGGTTACTACGCGAAGTCACGTACACATGGAAGAGCAACGCCTCGTCGACGAAAACTTAGTGGAAGATCAAACAAATCTGTCTTCGGAACTACGACAGTTGCGAGCCGACATATCAGCAATAACGAGACAACACGCCCAGGAGTTATCGGCCCTCCGCCAAGAGAACGTCGAGTTGAGAAATCTAAACCGATCCTGGAAACCTGAGAATTAGCAACCAGACAAGCAACATGAAGACGAGTCGGCAATCAACCTTAGCACGCAGGGTACGACTAATCGGCCTTCCTTTTTAACCATCAATACTCAGTCACACCCCTGTAGACACCCTTTTGTTTCCGGAATCATGGAAACTCCCCTTCCCCCAAATTGGAAGAGCCTCAGTCTAGACCGATACGATGGTAGCACCGATCCAGATGAACATGTAGATGTCTATGTAACCCAAATCAGTCTATACACCGCAGAAGATGCCGTATTATGCAGGGTCTTCCCCACATCCCTCAAGGGACACGCCCTCAACTGGTTTACTCGCCTACCACCGAACTCCATTGATAGCTTCGAGACGTTGGTGACCAAATTCGGCAATCAATTCGCAACTAGCAGGCCTCATCATCTGACCTCGGTGGCACTAGTGAATATTTGGCAGGAAAAAGGGGAATCCCTAAGAACGTTCATGGAAAGGTTCGGCAGAATCGACTTAAACATTCGAAACCTGGACCCTGCGGTGGCCATGCATCAGTTAGTGATTGCTCTTAGGCCAGGCGCCTTTGTCAACAGCCTCTGCAAAAAGCCGGCATTCGACATGGATGACCTCCGGCGGCAAGCAGCAAAGTACATGCAGATGGAAGAATTATCCGAATACCGGAACCAGGTCCAAGCAGAGGCCAACCCAAGAAAGAAAGAACAGGAGAAGGATTAACAAGGAAAGGGAAAAGACAAAATCCACAAGGAGAAGGAGTATCGTGGTTCCCGGTATGCGACTTACACGCCGCTCAAAGCTAGCCAATCCCAAATACTCGAACAAGCCCTGGCTACAGAAATTTTGGCCATGCCAAAGAGAGCCAACACCCCTCCTAAGGCCGACTACAACAAACAGTGTCGATATCACCGCAATAAAGGCCATTCCACTGAAGAATGCGCCACACTTAAAGATAAGATTGAGGACCTTATCAAAATGGGGCATCTCAGAGACTTTGTCTAGGACCCAAGGGCCGAAAGGTCTCAATTTTCAAAATATAAAGACAATGACAGAACCTATAGAAGGGACTTTGGCCACGGCAGGAGGGTCGAAAGGCAAAGAAGCAGGTCCAGGGAGTGCCAAGACATAAAAACCCTCTAACCCTTGGAAGATCATCAACACAATTGCCGGGGGATTTGCAGGAGGAGGAAGTACGTCGTCGGCCCGAAAGAAGCATCTACGTTTGGTCTGATCAGTCAACATGACGTCGACCGCAAACAAGCTCAAAATGCCAGCCATCACATTCACCGACGCGGACTTTCAAGGGTCCGACCCAATGCAAGATGATCCCATGGTCATTAGTATAGATGTAGCCGACTGCACAGTCCGGAAGACGCTGATAGATCAAGGAAGCTCAGCTGACATCCTATACTGGAATACCTTCAAACAATTGGACATACCAGAAGGGAAGCTTACGCCGTATGATGAACCCTTGGTTGGATTCTCTGGTGAGAGGGTTAACACCAGGGGATGTATAAAGTTGGACACAACCTTCGGGTACGGGGGAAAGGAGTACAAGACCATAAGAGTAAGATACATTGTAGTGCACGCCAACACCTCGTATAACATACTACTCGGACGTCCGTCGTTGAATACTCTCGGGGCCATAGTCTCCACTCCACATCTGGCCATGAAATTCCCATCAAACCAAGACACGGTCATTACGATCCATGCAGACCAAAAGGCAGCCCGAGATTGCTACTTGGCCAGCCTCAAGGTTACTCAGCTGAAGGAAGATGAGTTCAAATCAGTATACATGGTCTCGGCGGTGGAACTTTCAGACCAATCGTGGGACTTTGATCGCAGAATCGAGGAGGACAAGCGGGTAAAACCGAATGAGGAGATACATAAATTTCAAATAAGTGAATAGAAAACTCAAACTACATACCTCGGAAGCAATCTATCCGAAGAAGACAGGCTTCAGATTCAAAGGGTAGTAAAATGAAACGCCGACCTCTTTGCCTGGAAGGTCGCAGACATGCCCAGCATTGACCCAAGATTCCATTGTCACAAGTTGCCAGTATGCCGAGAGGCAAGACCCATTTCGCAAAAGAAAAGGAAGATGGGGGAGGATAGGAGGAGAGCGGTAGAAGAAGAAGTGTCCAAGTTGCTAGCTGCCAGCTTTATCCGGGAGGTCAAATACTCCACTTGGTTAGCCAATGTGGTCATGGTAAAGAAAGCAAATGGAAGATGGAGGATGTGTACAGACTACACGGATTTGAACAAGGCTTGTCCGAAAGATGCCTACCCGTTACCAAACATTGACAGATTGGTCGATGGGGCAGCCGGACATCTTTGTCTTACTTTTTTGGATGCTTATTCAGGATACAACCAAATCCGAATGTACCCTCCCGATGAAGACAAGACCGCTTTTATAACCGAATCAGCCAATTTTTGTTACCAAGTCATGCCCTTCGGCCTGAAAAACGCGGGAGCCACCTATCAAAGGTTAATGGATAAAGTTTTCCAAAACCAGCTAGGACGAAACCTAGAGGTGTATGTCGATGATATGGTTGTTAAGTCCTCCAAATCTGACGAACACGCAAGGGACCTAGAAGAGATCTTCGCCGAACTCAGGAAGCACAACATGTGTCTAAACCCCGAAAAATGTGTCTTCGGCGTCCAAGGAGGAAAATTCTTGGGCTTCATGTTAACGT
The DNA here is from genome assembly GCA_026413185.1 of Pueraria montana var. lobata. NCBI lineage: Eukaryota > Viridiplantae > Streptophyta > Magnoliopsida > Fabales > Fabaceae > Pueraria > Pueraria montana. The sequence continues at coordinate 77,179,896 of CM048648.1, forward strand.
GCCGAGGCATAGAAGCCAACCCTGACAAATGCGAAGCGGTCACTCGTATGAAAAGCCCGAGAACCCCAAAGGACGTCCAGAGACTCACAGGGAGGATTGCTTCCCTATCACGATTCTTGCCAAGAATTGCCGAAAAGGCAAAACCTATTATGCGTTTGCTAAAAACAGCAAAGAACTTCTCATGGAATCAACAATGTGAAGAGGCCTTCCAAGAACTGAAAAGGACCCTCTCGGCCCCACCCATACTCAAGAAACCGGAGCCCACAAAAGATCTAATGCTTTACATTTCGGTTTCTCAAACAGCCATAAGCGCAGTGTTGGTGCAAGAACATGAAGAAGGTCAAGCACCCGTATACTTTACTAGCCGAGTACTACAGGAGACCGAGACCAAATACCAAACAATTGAGAAAGCGGCTCTAGCACTAGTGAATGCTGCCAGACGCTTGAGACAATACTTTCAAGGACACCGAGTGATTGTGAAAATCGATTGCCCAATTGCAAAGGTGTTAAGGAAACCGGAACTAGCAAGGAGAATGATGGCATGGTCAGTAGAACTCTCTGAGTTCGACTTAAAGTACGAGTCGAGGGGTCCCGTCAAAGCACAGTGTGTAGCAGATTTCGTCAATGAGCTACACCCTACTGAAACCTTCGAAGAAGAGTGGTGGGTAGTACATGTCGATGGCTCATCAAACCGAAGGGGAAGCGGAGCAGGTATCATACTGGAGGGACCCAACCGAGTACGGTTAGAACAATCCCTACGATTCGGTTTCAAAGCATCCAACAATCAGACCGAATATGAGGCCTTACTAGCCGGGCTCAGGTTGGCAAGAGAGATGGGAGACCGAAAGGTGCAATGTTGGAGTGATTCACAAGTGGCAGCCGAGCAGATCAACGGTGGTTTCCAAGTCAAAGACCCACAGTTGTTGAAGTACTATCACACTTTCATGCAACTGAAACAAGAATTCGAGGAAGTTCGGGTAAGCCATTTAGCCCGAGAACACAACGACACGGCAGATCGAATCGCCAAATTAGCTACCACTCAGAAACCCGAACAGTTGAGAACATTCATCCAGGAGACGTTGCCGGAACCAAGTGTAACGGTCAAAGAATGCATGCAACTTTCGGCAACCAAAAATACTTGGATGACCGAAATACAACAATATTTGGCACAGGGAGCCCTTCCGGAGGATAAGGAGAAGGCCAAAAGGTTGTGAATCAATGCTGCAAGGTACATCGTGATCGCCGGAGAGTTATACAGAAGGGGATTTTCCACACCCCTATTAAAATGTCTAGAGGAAGATCAGGCAGAATACGTGATGAAGGAGCTACACGAAGGAATCTGTGGCATGCACTCGGGTGCATGGACGATGGCAACTCGGGTTTTGTGAGCAGGATATTACTGGCCGACCCTCAAAACTGACTGCACAGAATATGTCAAAAGATGTAGCCAGTGCCAAAAACATGCCAACCTTATCCACCAACCAGTGGACGAACTGCACTCCATCTCGTCACCCTGGCCTTTCGCTATATGGGGAACCGACATCTTGGGTCCTTTTCCTATAGCCAAAGGGCAGTGCAAGTTCTTGATAGCAGCTGTTGACTACTTCACAAAATGGATAGAGGCCGAGCCCCTGGCGATCATTTCGGCTCAAAACGTACAGAAATTTCTGTGGAAAAATGTCATCACTCGATTCGGCATTCCATATGCAATTGTCACCGACAATGGCCTACAATTCACAGATAAGAAATTGAACACTTTTCTCGAAGGATTGGGAATAAAACATAAGGTGACCTCGGTCGAACACCCACAAACGAACGGACAGGCAGAGGCCGCAAACAAAGTTATCTTGGGAGAGCTGAAGAAAAGGTTAGGAGCAGCCAAAGACACATGGGCCGAGAAAATACCATAAATATTGTGGGCATACAGATGTACCCCACAATCGACCATCAGAGAAACACCTTTCAGAATGGTTTATGGGACCGAAGCGATGATCCCGGTCGAGGTAGGAGAACCTTCTTTCCGAAGACAAAACTTCGAGACTCCCGAAAATGAAAGCTCCATGAGATGCGAACTAGACTTGGTTGAAGAGATACGCGACCAAGCACGCCTCAAGGCCGAAGCATGCAGACAAAGAATGACCTGGAGATTCAACTCAAAGCTGAAGCCGCGAGACTTTAAAGAAGGAGACCTGGTCCTAAGGGTACAAAGTGACGCCTGAAGAGACTCCAAGGAAGGAAAATTAGCAGCCAATTGGGACGGCCCATTCAGAATTCGACAAAACCTCAACAATGGGGCCTACAGGTTGGAAGAACTGTCAGGAAGAATAGTATCGAGAACCTAGAATTCCACTCATCTCAAATTTTACTTCAGTTAAATGTATCATTTCATTATGTATCCGGGTGTTGTACTCTTTTCCCTTATTCGATTTTTCATCCCTACAAGAACGTGAAAGGGTTTTTATCGATAAGGTTTTAATGAGGCACACCTCAAATGAATTTTAATAAAAACGTCCTACGCATTGCTATCTTTATTCAAGTGCAGCATAATATCTCTTCTTCAAAAATGGTTTCCCTCCCGAATGCTCCCACTCGGCCAAGGATGCACCATTCGGATCTTCTTCAAAAATGGTTTCCCTCCCGAGTGCTCCCACTCGGCCAAGGATGCACCATTCGGATCTTCTTCGAAATGGTTTCCCTTCCGAGTGCTCCCACTCGGCCAAGGATGCACCATTCAGATCTTCTTCAAAAATGGTTTCCCTCCCGAGTGCTCCCACTCGGCCAAGGATGCACCATTCGGATCTTCTTCAAAATGGTTTCCTTCCCGAGTGCTCCCACTCGGCCAAGGATGCACCATTCGGATCTTCTTCAAAATGGTTTCCCTCCCAAGTGCTCCCACTCGGCCAAGGATGCACCATTCGGATCCTCACACCCCTTTTTTTATTTCGAACAAGAATTTCTATGCTTACAAAGAAGCCAGAGATAACAAACGGCGACGCATCACTTGAAGGTGCTTTCTAGAAGAACACATACAACCATACTTAGCCCAAATTAAAAATGCAAGTATCAGAAGGTAATCGGACAAGAGTAAGAACGCGAAATAAACTTAACATGTAAATACCGAAAAGATAAATAACTATTCCATTAACTATCGAAAAGGGGCAGAGTCATTTACAAAAAGTTCAAAAAAAGGCTCTAACGGCCTAACTCTACAAATATTTCATTCTGCCGGGTCCTCACGAACCTCGGCATCAACAACATCATCCTCCCCCCATCTTCATTGGCCCCAGGATCCGCACTGCCTTCAACGGCCGAAACATAAAGAGGATTCTCCAGAACAACATCCTCTGGAATATCATCAATAGGCATTAGCTGCCCTTGATAAACATCCTTCTCCATGTCAAAAATATTGCGGTCACGGACATTATAAAAATGCATTATTTGCCGCAAGCCGTGGAGAAAACCAGCCTCGTGTTCGGCTAAAATCTTATCTTTAGCCGAAGCCAGAATCCTCTCCTTGGCAGCATGCTCTGCGTCTCGCTCCTCCTGGGCCTTGGCCAACAGCCCCCTCAGCCGCTCGATCTCATCAGTTTGAAGCTTAGAATCCTTCTCGGCCATTATTACCTTAGTGTTTAAATCGTTAACATTGGCCGAGAGGTCCTTAACCTCCTCCTTCAGCCGCCCGTTCTCGTCGGCTAGAACCATGTTGGCCTCCAACACCTGTTTGTTGGATACCTGGGCCTCCTCCAAGATCTGCTTCAACTTCTCGGCCTCCCTTAGAGGATTTACGAACATGTGATACGCAATGGCCGAAGCCCTCGCCTGAAACTCGCAATAAGCCAACCAGTTGGCAGCAGCGTCGACCTTGTTTAAGATGGCCTTCCCGGTATCCGAGATGTCGTTGGAACTCACCATCTTCTTCGGCCGAAAATCTTTGGCAAAAAAGCCCTCGGTGGTCAAGGCGTTAATCGAAGATAAAGACACTAAAGCCGGAAAACCTAAAGTCTGTTGCTTCAGCTTCTTAACCCTTTCTTCTTCCGAAGCCTCACGGCTTCGGTGCCTTTTCTTGTGATCTTTGTCTTTACTTCTCTTTTCTCCCGCCGGGGGGGCACAGTATCTACCGGAGTTGGCGTAGGAGTCGGTTGCTTGGCAACGGGGGGCACTGAAGCGACACCAGACTTGTTCCCCGCAGCCTGAGCCCGATTCTTCCGAGCATTCCAGAAGGAAAGCACATTTCCTCCAGCATCAGCCATGATACCTACATAAAACACTTAGTCATTGACAAAAGCTAAACACTGAAACACCAGAAAAGAAAGAACCAAAACCTTACCACACATGTCGGCTAAAACAGTGGAAGAATTTAACAAAGCCACAAGCTGCCTAGCTGGGAGCTTTCGGGGGAGAGACTCAAGAAAGAGGAGATCCTCGCGTTCTTTTTCGATCATCATGGATTTCGGAAACTTGTCGTAACGCCGAGGGTTTTGCTCCCAATAGAATGGGAACAGGGACTTTCCACTCATATCATAAAAATGGTTAGTCCCTATGTTCGGCCTAACGACTACCTTAAAGAAGTCGGTTTTGAAATTTTTGTAAGAGGTAGTAAATGATTGGAAAAGAGGCCTCTTCGGCTTCCTTATCAAGGAAACCCACAAACCATCCTTGGGCCGAGTACAAAAGTAATACAAAAACACACTCACCGAAGGCTCTATAAAGTTAAAAATACAGAGAGCTCGGAAGGCTTGGATAGCAACCCACCCATTCGGATGCAACTGCGAGGGTGCCACGTTTAAAACCCGAAGCACCCCCATAGTGAAGTCGTCAAAAGGTACCTTTACATGTAGATCACGAAATACACAATCATACATGTAAAGAAGTCCCTTGTCGAATCACCTTTCCTCATGAAAACAAATTCAGGATTCGACTCTCGCCGACAACACTGTAACCCTACAGGACAAAACTCATCTTCAGCAATAGAAGACACATCTACATAATTTACAAAATTCGACACACTACGCTTATCGTCGTACCGAGACCAATAGGCCCCAACCTCTCCAACAACCCAGGTATACCTCTCCAGGGTAATCGGCGGAAATTCCCTTTTCACTCGGATAACCCAGGGTTTACGCTTCGGTTTTGTACCAGATGCTTCCCCCGCCGAAGAGGCCGAAGGGGCCGAAGGGCCCATAACACTTTCACCCACCCCCTCTCGGACGGGGGACGAAGAGGGGGACATTGAAGGAGAAGAAAGGAAAGACGAGGACGAAGAAGAAGACGACGAGGCAGTTGAAGACCTCTCACAACAATCCCCACTAGCCGAGGAAGTGGACGGAATGTCAACTACCTCGGTTCCCCCAGAAAGCTCACGGCCAGCCGAACTCATTATAATGGAAAGAAAAAGAAATAGCCAAACTCTCGTACCTTGGTTAAGACGAGAAGAGTGAAGGTAGAAGTAACTATTCGGCCGAGAGCAAAAGAAGAAGATTTCGCGAAATCGTAAATACAGGGTGCGAAGACGACATCCTTCACCCTATATATAGGGTCCAGGCCCACAACGGTCCAAAAACACCTGAACATTATCAACCGTTATATCCACTAAGATTTAACGGTCTACATAACGCAACACTTTGATCCCCTACAACCCAACGGCTTTTTTCGCCATAAATGGCAGTGATTTTAAACGGCACGACAAAGAGGCGCCATTCCCAAAGCAAAGCCTCTTCGTTACCCCTCCCCACTCGAGGCTGGGGGGCATGTGTACTGTAGGGGTATTCGGCAACACATATTCGAATACCCTCCGACAGTACTCGGAGCATTCTCGTAAATAGACAGGTGTTCGGTGTCTTATGTGTACTGTAGGGGCATTCGGCAACACACATATCTGAATACCCTCCGACAGTACTCGGAGCATTCTCGTAAATAGACAGGTGTTCGGTGTCTTTTAGTATAGCCGAACACCCCCAGCGTCGTCTGGTCCGCTTGACAAACAAGAGTACTCAGCAGGTATATAGCCGAATACTCCCTACCCCTCATCCCAGATGGCTTGAGAGTAGTATTCGGCACCACCAGGGCCGAACACCAGTAAAATTATAAACACCATTAGGCGACTCATGCGACATAAATCTAAGGTTAGAAAGTAATTAAGTATCCTTAATTGCCACAAACCTATGATTAGGAAGGGGCCCTGGCCCATGAGGGCCCAGGCCCAATAAGATAAGTATAAAAAGGGGATCCGCCCCCAAGGTAAGGCTATCTGAATCCTCATTTATTACACACATTAAATGCTCCGGGCTGAAATCTGACTTGAGCGTTGGAGTGCCTTTTTCAGGTATCCCCCACCTTTCTGACGAATACAACAGGTCTTGGAATAGAGAACATCAGTCGAAGATCCCGGTACTCTCAGACAGGAACAGAAACAAACACCAAGGAAGGATTACAGAAACCCCAATAGCATCAGCCAAAAAGAGTTGGTCTAAACAAAGGGTATATAAGCAAAAGGATGATGTGTGTATAGTGTTAAGCGGATGAAAATCTGCTGTCCCCAATTCCTGTTTCACCAATCAGAGAATGCCACTTCAATTAAATTGCCACGCCACTTTAATTTAGGATTGAATGGAAATTAACGGAGTTTCTTTTAAGTTAATTCGTTCTTCTCGCTTGGATAAGGGGTTATTGTGGTTGATGGTGGAGAGGCATGATGGGGGAAGAAGCAAATGGTGGATTTGGTTCTCAATGGAAGATTCATGGTGGCTGATGTGGGCATCGCAGAGAACTTGAACTCCCCCTCCCTTTGATTGGTTTAAGCTTCAACACTTATAGGCTTTTGTTTGATTGATTATGGTTTGCTTAAGTGTTGTTTGATCCAACAATTTTATTTGTGAAGCGATTTATTTAATTTGCTTAAGTGCAGTGATCAGTTTTTCTAATCATAGAGACTATTGGGTGTAGATGATTCACTTCTGCAGTTCACCCATCAATTACAATAAACAGAGACTAATGAACGTGAAAGCGAAAGAAACTCCGTTAATTTCTATTTAATCCTAAATTAAAGTGACGTGGCAATTTAACTGAGGTGGCATTCTCTTATTGGTGGGACAGGAATTGGGGGCAGGATTTGGGGACAACAGATTTCCGTCCAGTGTTAAGCTATTAAGCTAGTAATTTTTAAATAAGCAATCTACTCAAGCTTGAAACCTATTAACATACACTTTTTCTTATACTTTTGGAAAAGGGTCCTAACAATAATTCTAATAATTAATAACCATATACCTAATCACATGCATGCATGTATTATTATTGCAGACATATATAGTTGATAGCCGCTTCACGTTTTATGTCTGTTAAATGCCTTATCTTGAATGATGCGTGCGTGCCTCTATCTAGTGCAAACTTGTACACTTGCTGCTATGCTGTTTAGGCACACGGTTCTGAGCCTGAAGCTTTCATTTCTCATTGGGGTTGAACCTTTGAAGGAATATGATAGATAAGTTGATCTAACTATATATCAATATATACTTCTTGATAATATATACTTCAAGGAACAAGATCTTGATTACTACAGTTGGGAGGGGGGGGTGCATACATGTCATTTTTTTGCAACATTTGTTCTTTGTCAACGAAAGCTGTCTCATTATTGTCTTTCTAGGAAGAAATTATCAAGCGGTTCTGATCACTATAGTCCCTATTAATTTTCATATAATACACAATTTAGTGTTATTAATTTTCTTTTTGTAAATTGAAAAAGTTAAGTATTTCTTCCGTCTCAAAATGAATGTCGTCTTAGATTTTTTTACACAAACCAAGAAAAACTATTAAATAGATGAAAGAGAGAAGTAATTTTACAAAACTAACCTTATTATTAATATTGCATTGAAAAGCTAAAATGACACTTATTAAGGGTGTTAGTGACAAAAATTAATTAATACTATATTAAAAAGTCAAATGCGACACTTATTTTTGGACAAATTTTTTTTTTCTAAATGCGACACTCATTTTAGGATGGAGAGAGTATATGACACATTAATATTGGTCAGAATCATTGATAAGTTGTCTTAAACTACCTAATAATTTATCCTTTGAAATTGGGCTGGTTTTATTATGTTTACTAAATGCAAATTTTTGTATCTTCCGATCCAGCATTTTATTGTGAGGATATGGTCTATAAGTAGGTCGATTTTGCTTGTGTATCAGCAGCTTTAATTTATATCTTGTAGTAGTTCTTAGCCTGTGGACATCTTGTGCTTTGGCATCTTGTCAATGAAATGTTTTGCTCATAAAAAAAAAAAAAAACACATCACGTTTATTCTACCATTAAATCAATCATTTCTTGTTTGAACGCAATATAGCTATGTTTTGTCCACAATGAAATCATGATTATATAAATTAAAAGTAATCTTAATTGAAAATGTTATGTGAAATTCATCAATGTGGCTCAAGCTCATTTGATAGAATATATGTCTGAAAGGCTGAGTTTTTGTAGGCTAACGCTTCACACCTTTCTTTATACTTGTGATCAAGTCCTACCATTAAATCAAAACAAACTATTAGTAACTAAATTCAAATAACTTATAATTTGCTTCTTGAAAGTTTGTTGTAATTAAAACTTAAGTTTAAGAAGAAGTTTTGCTTTAACATATTTTTATTTTTGTACTTAAAGCTTTCACCAAATTAATCTAATTTTAAATATTTATTTTTTAAAATTTCACTTTCTTTTTACTCCATTATATTTAAGTTTTATTCTCAATGTTAGATCAATTAATGTCATTTATTACGTTAGCAATTTCAATTTTATTGATGAAAAGTGAGGGTGAGAATCCAGCGTTTTATTTAAGATTGAATTGAAACAAAAAATATATCCTAGGGTTGAGTTATAAACTAAGATTTCTCACTTGCAAAAATTTCAACACATCTTTGATGCTATTGTGGATAAATGCAGTGTTCACTGTTGATTATCTTTCTCATTCTAAACATTCTAATGCCATGCAATATATATTTGGATGATCAAAATATATATTTATTATAGAAGTTAAGAAATTTATGTAAAAAATTTCATAGTTTAATTAAAAGTGCATCTAATTTATTTAATAGTGATCTTAGTTTGTGTGTCACTTTCAATTTATTATTTATATATAAATTTGTTTATGGAGCCAGTGGATCAAATAAAATATACACATTATTCGCCTAGCTAGGTTAATAATACTAGACAATTCTTTTTGGTTTGGAGCTTGAGTTTAGCTACTATGCCTTGTCTCAAACCTAACTCCTAATAATGGCATTAGAATGATCAAACTATTAGACCAAGCTGTAGACATGTATATAAATTATAGATCACTCTATTTGAATTAATTGACGGCTATAAAAGTTAATTGATGACTCATGACTTAGTTAAGGCAGGAAAAGAGAGTGCATAATTTTTTAAGTTGGAAAAAGCCCTTTATTAGTAGTGAGCCGTGAGCGGTTTTTCTGTAGAACTATAAAAGCAAGGTACAATATTTATGAGCAGTCCTTTGTTATTATTATTACTATTATTTAAAAAAAAAAACATACCCTTTATAATTAGCTTTTTCTTATGGAATTGCTAATAAGGATCTGTAGGAATTATTAATGAAAGTCTCAATACTCTTTGGGCTTGTTTGTTTAAACTTAATTTTTTAAAAAGTACTTTTTTAATAAACAAACATTTTTTTTAGATTAGGTTTTATAAGAATGAAGCCTAACATATTTATATGATGTAAAGCTTATTTTTAATGCCTAATATATGACCTTCATGAAAACTTATTTAAAAGTTCATTTTATAAAAAGATCTCTAAATAGGGCTTAAATTAATCATTCAATTATATACTTAAGTCTTTATATAGATTATTAATATTTAAAATGGGTAAATAATATATGGTTTTAATACATCATAGCAAATTTAATAGAATAATACAATATAACAAAAAACTATTATTTATATTTACTTAAATAAACCTGCATGTTAGGTTTAAAAGATTTTTTAAATGGTCTAAAGCCTAATTTTTTACAACAAATAAACTTTTTATATAAAAACTTAGGCCTGATTAATTTATTTTCTAAAACAGCTTAACCACCTAGGTATGATACATCATACAGGCTAAGCCATAGACTTTTGTTGAAAAACTTAACTTATTTTCATCCCTATTCTTATTTAAATATGTCAATAGTGACGAGAAAAAAATGAAAAGGAAGAGATATTAGCTCATTTTTCCCCCTTTCTTCTATTTCCCTCTAACCAAATATAGTGTGTCTTGTATGTATTTTTTCCAAGTATCATATATAGTGGTAAGTTATAAATAGTTAATGTATGAGCCTATATATTTAAAATGAAAATCCGACATTTAATTATTCGGAAAGAAAAAGAAGGGGTTGGGACACATGCTTACTCCTTTTTAAATATATTCGTAACCATCTCATATAATCACTGTATGATAATTTGTCTTTTTATAGTGTCGTTGATAGTTGTTTTATATATTGATTTTAAATCTATTCTTAACCATCTCAAGTTTTCTATAATCACTGTATGATAATTTGTCTTTTTATAGTGTCGTTGATAGTTGTTTTATATATTGTTTTTAAATCTATTCTAGCGTGGGAAAGTTTCCCAAATTACTCATCGTGGGAAAGTTTGCAAGGCCGTTAGATTAGGACCATTCTTGGGATAAGTATAAAATTAATATGTAGATGTCCACACTGGATAAACTCTATATCCGATACGGTTTAGGTACGATCGGATACGTTAATTTCGACAAACATACGATTTGCGGATTCGTCATCAGAGCCTGCTCTGGTCTCCTTTTGCGCCCCTGTACACAGTGGCGAGGTGGCAGTTCACTGGCTTGACACAGTGGTGCTGGTGCATCAGATCCATCCAGACTCCAAAGCTGCTCGACGTCGCCTTTTGCGAAAGGGAGACGGTGGTTGCCTTGCCTTTTCTTTATTTAATTTTACGAAATGTGTTTTCTTTTTTTATTTATCTTTTTTGCACTGCACCAATATCAACAAAGTTGCATTTCAATTTTCTCTCCGAAGTTAATATTTATTATTTATTTAATAAGTCTTTTTCAACTTTACATTTTTCATTTGTCTTTTTCAAAAAAATCACCGAAACTTATATTGTAATTTCTAATTTCTAATGTCAAGTTAATATTTTAATATTTTGGGAAACTTTCCCACGCTAGAATGGTCCTAGATTATGACCATTCTCGGGATAAGCATAAAATTATTATGTAGATGTCCATACTGGATAAAATTAAAAAAATTAAAAAAAATTAAAAGATCAATGTTTCCTCTTCTCCCTGAGAGAAAGTCTTGCTTAGACACAATCCCACCGCATCATATTTGCACACAGCAAATCAAAAACTGACACCTCACTAAAATAAAAAATAAAAAACTCTATATGAAAAAGCGCGTGAGTGTGAACATGTGAACTCTTCCTTTCTCTCTCTCACTCAAGTCTCAAACCCTCACCAGACTGCGGCAAAGACGTCCCACTATCATGGCCACCTATGATGCATGGATACGATACGAGTATCGGATACAATACGTATCTGATACGGTGATACGTCAATTCTTAAAAATATAGAATACGATACGTTTAAGATACTTATTGAAAGATTCTAATTTAAAATATATTTATTAAACATTAATATATATTTATGAGAATAATTTTTGAAAATATATAATTGTAATTACTAAGCAATTATAATTTTTTTTAAAGTACTATTATATATTTTTAACTTTCCCATGCTAGAATGGCCCTAGATTATGACCATTCTCGGGATAAGCATAAAATTATTATGTAGATGTCCACACTGGATAAAATTAAAAAAATTAAAAAAATTAAAAGATCAATGTTTCCTCTTCTCCCTGAGAAAAAGTCTTGCTTAGACACAATCTCACCGCGTCATATTTGCACACAGCAAATCAAAAACTGACACCTCACTAAAATAAAAAATAAAAAAACTCTATATGAAAAAGCGCGTGAGTGTGAACATATGAACTCTTCCTTTCTCTCTCTCACTCAAGTCTCAAACCCTCACCAGACTGCGACAAAGACGTCCCACTGTCATGGCCACCTATGATGCACGGATACGATACGAGTATCGGATACAATACGTATCTGATACGGTGATACGTCAATTCTTAAAAATATAGGATACGATACGTTTAAGATACGTATTGAAAGATTCTAATTTAAAATATATTTATTAAACATTAATATATATTTATGAGAATAATTTTTGAAAATGTATAATTGTAATTACTAAGCAATTATAATTTTTTTTAAAGTACTATTATATATTTTTATTACTATATAATAAAAATATATAACACAAATATGCAATACATATATTAAAATGAAAAGATACAATTAAAATAGATAATATTACAATAAAATATGTTTTACACAAAAGAATAAAATAAAATATTATTATATAATATAACAAAACAGCTTTAGTATAAATTATTATATAATATAACTTGAAATATGTTTTTCACGTAATAGTTAATATAATAATAAAATAAAAATTATTAATTTTATTAAGATAAATATTAAAATATTAACTTGACATTAGAAATTAGAAATTACAATATAAGTTTCGGTGATTTTTTTGAAAAAGACAAATGAAAAATGTAAAGTTGAAAAAGACTTATTAAATAAATATTAAATATTAACTTCGGAGAGAAAATTGAAATGCAACTTTGTTGATATTGGTGCAGTGCAAAAAAGATAAATAAAAAAAGAAAACACATTTCGTAAAATTAAATAAAGAAAAGGCAAGGCAACCACTGTCTCCCTTTCGCAAAAGGCGGCGTCGAGCAGCTTTGGAGTCTGGATGGATCTGATGCACCAGCACCACTGTGTCAAGCCAGTGAACTACCACCTCGCCACTGTGTACAGGGGCGCAAAAGGAGACCAGAGCAGGCTCTGATGACGTATCCGCAAATCGTATGTTTGTCGAAAATAACGTATCCGATCGTATCTAAACCGTATCGGATATAGAGTTTATCCAGTGTGAACATCTATATAATAATTTTATACTTATCCCAATAATGGTCCTAATCTAACGGCCTTGCAAACTTTCCCACGGTGAGTAATTTGGGAAACTTTCCCATGCTAGAATGGGCCTTGCTTTTGTCTTAACTCTATCTATCTATCAATCTATTTCATTGTTTTAAAAATCGAATCCACTCATTTGGTTTGTTGGGTCAGATCGAGAACTGGTCTAGTAATTATTCTGTTAAGTTTAAAAAATGGCTCATCTCAAAATTAGTGAAAACCAGTCGAACTAATCCAAAATCAGTAAAAACTAGTATAGAAAATTGACTTAAACAGACATTTTCAAAACTATTTTGTTTTTTATTTTTTAATTTAATCTAAAAAAATTTAGATTAATAAAATACATATTGAAGAATTACGAACAAGTATACATTATTTTTCTAATTATTATTAATTTTTTTATGTTATAAAGCAAGTTTATTTATTTATATTATTTTATAATTTTATATATCTTGATTTTTTATAATTTAATATTATTTTATTACTTATAGTATTACATAATGAGAAAAAGGGCTATGCACTGACAATGTAAAATAGTTTTACACTGTCATCCAATCATAACTCACCATGTGTAGTAAGTTAGTTTGTTGACTTTTACAAAATTATCTTAAAAGACATATTAACGGTAATTTGTGATTTGATGACAATGCAAAACTATTTTATACTGTCAATGCATCATTATTAAACTCTTACATAATACTATTAAAAAAATGAGGGAGTCTATTTCACTTGGTTGAGTAGGATACGTGAGTTGTTGTAACCCTTGATACCTGATTCTAATGGATAAAAAAATATTACTATTAAAAAATATAAATTTAATTATTATCAATTTAATCACGGATATATATATATATATATATATATATATATATATATATATATATATATATATATATAATACCAATATGTTGGTACTAACGTATCAATTTTAACGTACAATATATTTAGTTCTAAATGGATACGTCAACGATTTCCTAAATTTGAAATATTGATTAAACGTTACAGTGATTTAGTAGTAGCGTTAACACAAACTTGAAAATAAAATAACAGTAATGCTATTTGGTACGAAGCTTTCCTGCACGAAGGAATACGAAATCCACTTGTTAAAATATTATTGGATAAATATCAAACTAGAAATAATAAAAAGTAGGGTAATTGACACAATTCACGGTGGGTTGCCATATATATGAATTCGTACCATACGAATTCGCACTCCCCAGCATTTTCCATAAAAATAAAAAAAAGGAGATTTAAAACTAAATTGAAAATTTGTAGTTTTCGTGCATTCCTCACAGCCCATGCATTCGTCACAAAATATTTAGTAACTCATTCAACTTTAGAAAAAAAAAAAAAAAAAAAGAGGAAATGATTTCATTCCGAAAATGGAATATCGAAAACAATAAAGGAGGGTACGTTAGCTAGCAGTGACGACATATACATATATTCCCACTCACAACATTCTTGTGTTCATATAAGTTCAACTATCCTTGGCCATAGCTTACATTATCTCATTTTTTTTATTATCATGTTATTGGTACAAAGTATCATCGACTTTGTTAATGATTCATCTCCGTCCGAACCTGACTAACTGGCCACCTTTAGTGAAAATTTCTCATTTCCACATTCACTTATGTTTTCTTTCACAAAGAGCACTTTCACAGTCCAAAGAGAATTAAACACAAAATTTTAGTTTCTTTCAAACGAAAAAAAAAATCCCATGCAAATGATAGGATAGGCCTAAAGAGGTCTAAAAGAGAGAAAATTAAGTAGTTAAAACTTAAAAGATTATATTGGATAGAGTTAAATATGTATATTATATTTATTTTTATTTTCCTTTTCTTAAATAATAAGATATTGACACATGAATAATTATTATTTATTGATTGATATCAATTAGGGTTATATAAATGTATTCCTCTTTAGAGAACATCATGAAGAAATATGAAGTTTATCTTTTTTTTTTTTTTTTTTTTTAACTTTTCTTATAGCTTTAATGATAGATGGATAAGAGTAGGAGTAGAGTAGCTTCTTTGTGCCTATCAGCGACACAACATTAATCATTGTAGTGATTTGTTAGCGCTTAATTTACCGAGAGACAACCACAACTAAATTAAGGTAAGTTGGTCTTCAACTTTCGGCTACCTACCAGTTTGAATTTGCTATGTTTCTTTCTTCTTCTTGTATGCATTGTTTACTATTAGTACATATTTATTCCATTATTGTGGTGGTCTTAAATGCGTCGTTTGTTTCTTTTTTTTTTATAAAAAATAATTAAATTCAATTTAGAGATATATATAAAAAGAAAAGATAGATTAAAAAAGATAAATGATTAGAAGATTAAGTCTATAAATAACAATAAAAGGAAAATATTTTGAGATAATTGAAAGAAAAAACTTGCCTGACAAGTCTAAAACAAAAGGAGAAAGAATACTTGATCGAGATACTGGGTTGATGGGTGGTCACTGGTCAGGCCTTGGAAGCACGCGTTGTTGATAGTCAACTTACCTTGGCTAACTCACATTCTGCCCGGAACTAGATTTCACTTAACCTAATTTTTTGCCAGTTTGATGACATCATCATTGGGCCAATAACATGTTCGATTTTATTATTGGCTCAACCCACTTACCAGTCCGATTCTTGGTCGGATTGGTTCAACCAGCAAGTTTAAGCTCGGTTTTAAAACATTGATATGAAGAATGTTTAGTTGGAAGAGTGGGAAGAGTTGTGTATTCTAATCCTCTCTATATATATTAGAATAATTATCTTGAATGAGGTTGTTTTTAGAAGCTACTATTCTTTAATAAAAGTATTTTTAGAAGTTTTTCTTCAACAAAAGTATTTTTAAAAAGTTTTCTTCAACGAAAATACTTTTAGGAATTTTTCTTAACATCATATCTTTTTCAATCTATCTTTTCATTTTTATTTCTAAATTGAATTTCAATATCTTTTTTAAAAGAAATTATCACTAGTTAAAAATAATTATATATGTATTATAAATAAATTGTTTACCATAAATCTAAAATATAATTTATATGTTCAAAAATATTAATTTATTATGTATTTTAATTATAATATAATTTATATATTTAATAATATTTATTTATTATAAATTTTAGTCTTATAAAATAAATATTTATCTAAATCAATTTAAATTGAATTGAGCGGATAACAAACGAACCTATGACCTTTTAGATGGTGTGCTATACTGCACACTGAACTAATTTGTTGATTTTTGGTCTAATTCAATCCTACAAAATTGACTTATAAGGTGGGGGATGTCTCCAACTTATAGACTCTATCTTGGCACTATTTAGTTGATGTGAGACTTGGAATTTTTTCAGTACAACCTTTCACGCCTACCAGTTTTTTAGGCTTGATGTGTGGTTAATATGGTGGTGACCCGTTTAATGGATATAGGATAGTTTTTGATACTATCTTAGAATTGTGGACTTGGGTCTAACTCAATCTTATAAAACTGACTTGTAAGGTCAGGGATGCCTCCCAGTTATATACTTTGTCTTTGATACTATCTCTAGTCAATGTAAGACTTGAATTTTTTCCAATATATGTTAATTACAAACCAATTGCTTGACTCACAAATTTTAGCTGAAATTAGAAAATTCTATACCTTTCAAATAGCTACCTTAATTTAAAAATAAATTAATTTTTCTTCTATTCCCGCTGAAATTGGGTTCCTTGTCCATAGAATAATAACTCCGGAACCTACCCTATTTTGCACCATTCAACCAACTAGTTGGGGTTATTTTTTTGGGTTTACTATCTTTTTGATTTCTAAACTTTTTTTTTTGGATTTCTATTTTTAGTCTCTAATATAAATTTTGTCCGGTCAAAGTTCTGAACTTTTTCTCCATTACTAATTTTAGTTCCTGTTGTCAAGTAACAATGTTGATGATGTAATAACAACGTTAGCAGCCCAAGGACTTCACATGTCATCAAAGAAATATGATAGGACAGTGATGTGTAATTTTTTTTGGGTAAATTGTGTATTTAATCCCTCATTTGTTTGGAATAGTTGATGACGTAGTTAATGAGGATTGAAAACATTGTTGACAAAAATAAATTATGCGTGTTGTTCCGTCAGACTTGTTAACATGACAAGTCACTAAGCTACAAACATCGCGCTGTTACATATTATCGGTTAATGTTGTTATTTAACAAGAACTTTGACCAGTCAAAATTTAGATTAAGGACTAAAAATAAAAATTTAAAAAAGTTTAGGTATAAAAAAATAGTAAATTTACATATTGTTGGTTTGCTGCAAGTCTGGTTCTGGTGATGGAAACGAATTGTTGAGATCGTGGTGGATATGTTATATCACTGACTTACAGGGTATACATCATTTCTTTTTGTAATTATCTGTTGGAAAATATATAGGGAATCCGTCTGTATTGGTCAGGGAATGTTTTGGGGGTTTCTGCATATATTTATTAATCTGTTATCTTGCATTTATGTCTGATAAAACATATATAAATGCTATCTAACCAGTTATGGGGATTTTTTTTTGTTAGGTGGTGTCATTTATAACTTATTGAAATTTTCACTACCATATTTATATAGTCAATAGAAAGAAATTTGAAAAAAAAAAGAATTATATAACACATTGAAAGAAATTTTAAAAAAGAGATAATTATAAAATAAATTAGAAATTATAAAATTAAAAAAAAAAAGATAAGGGAAGATGTAACAATATAACTTTCATTTTTTTAATATTAACTTTGAAAATTGAAAGGTAAATTGAATTAAGGATATACAATTATTGACTAAAGAGATAAATCTTCGGAATTAAAAAATAAAGTTAGAAAATCTGATAAAAAAATATTAAAAAAAACTAGTAGATTAGAGAGTATAAAATTTGACAAAAAAAATTATATAGTACATCGAAAGAAATTTTGAAAAAGAGATAATTATAAAAGAAATTAGATATTATAATTTTTATAAAAGAAAAGAAGAGAAGATGTAATGATGTAACTTTAATTTTTTTAATATTAAATTTGAAAATTAAAAAGTAAATTGAATTAAGGATTTGGAATTATTGATTTTTTTTAAAAAAAAGGGGAAGATGTAATGATGCAACTTAAATTTTTTTAATACCAGTATAGTAACCCGTGCCATGCACGAGATATATTTAATATTACAATCAATCATTCAATTTATTAGGTACTCTTACATCCTAATTTTACTATAAATTCCAGGAACTATTGTCTTTGGAAGAGAGGATGAATATGAAACCAAACCCTTAAAAAAACTTATCTTTACATAAAACATTGCAAAACAATGAGTTAAATTTTAATTAGATTTTTTTTAGGAGTTAGCCTTATATTTTTTAACATCAAATGAACTCTTTCAATAGTTTGGTTATTGAAACAAAATTATATGGTTTACTACACCATTAATACATCAAAATATTCAATATTTTAGAGGATAAATCTTTTTTAACAGTATACCAATAGGAAAACTTTAAATGTGTCTGCATTTCATGTAAAAACCTGAAAAGGCAATTTAAATCGTCTAGTTCATGAATAATAAAACAATGTTGTTAAATATCAAAATACCATAAGGTTGTCATACTCTTTTGTCCGTCCTTTCAAGTTGTGCACTAAGTTCTCCGGATCCATAGAGAAAGAAACCTATAAGTAGTTGGTTCATAACAAACATAATCAAATTTTGAAAATTGAGCAGATGCAGTATCATAAGCATTAAATTAGAACAAAAAATCAAGTTAGGCAAAATCTAAACATTGTCAAATACTTACCGATAGACCACATTAGTTATTGATGTGCACAATCTTTTCTGTTCATCCAAAATCAAAATCTTTAGACCCTTCCTTGAAGTGACTCTAGATATTGCAACATACAATTGCCCGTGAGTGAATACAGGTCTTGGAAGATAGATCCCCACATGGAAAAGCGATTGTCCTTGGCTTTTATTTATTGTCATAGCAAAACATAAAGCCAATGGGAATTGTCTCCTCTGCAATTTAAAAGGTAAGCCAGGATTAGTTGGAATCAGGTTCATCTTGGGGATGAAAATTTTGTCCCCTACATCAGTTCCTGTTAAGACAGTTGCACCTATAACATTATTTCCCAGCTTGTTAACCATTAATTAGCCTAGTTCCATTACATAAACCAATTGCTAATCAATGTTCCTCATTAGCATGACAGGGACTCCTACCTTTAGCTTCAATTTATGATTTGGAATACTTGAACATTTGATTTCATTTAGGAACTTAGTGGTAAACCATTCACCTTCTACCTCATTATTTTCATCAGATTGGCAAACTGAGTTAGAACTCAAATATTCAATTTCATTCCTGGGAAACAGTGAGATGAAAAATTCATTAACTTGCTGAACATAATCTAGAGTTGGTGCTAGAATACCCTGCTCTTGAAAATAGTTCGACATATTAATGTTTTGTAATAGGTTAGGATAGGCAAAGTCAGCCAAAGATAGTAACGGATCTACACATTCTTGAATTAGTAGGTCGTTAGGAATCTCTGTTTCGCTCTCACCATTTTCATCTTCATTGAGATTGTCGTTGTGCACCCTTTACCCCAAATACTGATTTTAGAAAAGGGATATTAAAATAGACAAC
Organism: Pueraria montana var. lobata; assembly: GCA_026413185.1. Taxonomy (NCBI): domain Eukaryota; kingdom Viridiplantae; phylum Streptophyta; class Magnoliopsida; order Fabales; family Fabaceae; genus Pueraria; species Pueraria montana. The sequence continues at coordinate 77,199,581 of CM048648.1, forward strand.
GGTTTTTGGAGCATTGAGTTTTTCAAAACATTTTTTTCCATGAGTAAAAGGTTCACATTCTCAATCCTCGTCGTCGTCCAAGCATAAAGGGATAAGCGCACTTTATACAAGAAGAAATAATGAGTTTCGAAAGGTTTTCTTATGAATAAAAAGGTTCACAAGCATAACGCTTTTCATCGTACAATTGTAAGAAAAGGTATCTTAATCGTCCAATGGCAATAAAAACAGGTATGAAAAGAGTTACAATGATTCATCCAAAGGTTTTTAAAGGTTGGCAGTTAAAAGCCATACATCGAGTTAAATATTACAAAACAACCTATATAAGTACATATAACCCTGCCCCGATGTCACAGCTATCAGAGCACGAGTCCCATACTGAATTAAAAACTAAGCAAGAGAGGCTAAGCCTCTTCGTCCACGTATTACTCCACGACTGGACACCCTCACCTGCAAATGGCAATCAGCCCAAACACAAGCAACAGAAATAACACAAAGAGAAAGGGAGTGAGAATCATCCTCGTTATATAAAATAGAACGTGCATTTACAATAATTAAAGGGAATATACAATCATGGGTTCACTTATGGATTTCACATAAGACATACACACACAGTTCACATCACCCAATCATACATGAAATGCAACATCCCCTAGACGCTACTTCTTCTATCATGTGGTACCAACTCTAACTCAGGAGAATAGTCTAGGAGTGGGGGTCTACCCATAAGAAGCACCATCGCCATCGATTCCTTCGGCATAGACTACATTACCTAGAATGATATCCGCATGTGGCTGTCAGGGTTACCCAGCTTTACAAGTACATTCCAACTCAATGGGATCAACATGAGTTAACAGAGTGTCCACACCAGGTCTCTCAAACCCCCAAGGTCCAGGCTAAACCTGTCGTGACCCCCACTTTCTTGGCTCACATCTATTCAACGACTACAGTGTTATGATGCATGCCTCAAACATTCAAGTACATAATGGTTAAGTCAAACTTTACACCACCCATCCATATGTGAGCCCATCCTCGCCCCTCCCAGGCTAGGTCACTCACAGTCGAGATACCACCCATGCCCATTCTCCTCTCTCACAGACTAGGTCACCTGTCTTAATGGCATCTGACAACACCTCATACTTCACACTTCATGAATTCACAATTCAGACTCTTGCATTATACATTCGCAGCTTGATCATACTCACATAGTGATAATGCACATCTCACAACACGTCAATTGCATATTCGTAAGGAATTACATGTATAAGGACCAAAGCAACATCATCAAGCAGATAACGAAACTGAATCCTGGACACAGGGACACCGGACTCAGGATACAGTGGACACAAGGTCACTGGACGCTGGTGTCATCAGACACATGGTCACTGGACGCTGGTGACTCAAGAACGAGAATGTCATGACAGACTTCTCTACATCGTCCGGGGCCTCTCGAAGGATCCCAGAACACTCAAATGCTGCCTCGAAGGCTCAAAACTACCAAGAACATGTAATACCTTAGAAGACGAAGCAAAGCAACTGGACTACGACCACATACAGCTCACATGGATCATAATCCCTCAAGCACAGAAAGCATTTAACATGCAAAACTCAAAAACATGCAAGGTGTTCACAACACGTACAAACCATAAAGAAAACAGACGAAGAAGAAGAAGAAACAAAAGAAGGAAAAGAGCAGAAGAAGAACATAACAGTCCTTGAAGTCTTAGACAGACCCTTCTGCCCATGGCCAATGCCATACTGCCAAGAGAAGAAACCCACTCCCCATTTTACCTTAAGATCCGAGAACGCTATAAATGGTGAGGATGATGCAAGAGTGTTTCTGCAGCTCTTCTCTCACGAGTTCAGCTCTGGTTCTTGTGGTTTCTCTGGCGACAGTTCTACAGCCACTGCAAGCGCTCTTAAGAGAGAGGAAAGAAGAGGAAGAGTTTGTCCAAGTTTAGAAGCAACCAGGATAGCTTTAGGTACAAGTGGAGGGTGAGAAGAAGAAGGCTTAACAGCAGAGGGTCTGCTTAGAAGAACATGCTAGTGGCCCACACAAAGGCCCACCACAAGAGTTTGGACAGACACTCACACCACTACATGAGTTCACTTATAAAAACTTCGATTTTTGGCTAGAACTTGGTCACGTCCTAGCACCCATACAACATCTTAATTAATTAATAAAAACCATTTTTACAACACTTATTTATAACACACATAAGGAAAATAAAATAAAGAAAATGGGGGGTTACAGCTGTCTCCAATCCTTATAATCCAATATGCAAACTCTCTTATTTCATCTCGGTCTGTATTATTAGTTGTAACACCTAGCCTCATGTTTGTTGTAAGCCTCAAGACCTTGCAATTGTTCCAAATGTTAGAAGCATTTATGCCAGAACCAACAATATCTTGCCTCGACCCCTTCCTAATCACGGGCAAAATTTGTCTGAAATCACCGCCCAAAACAACCACCTTTCCTCCGAAAGGTTTCGTAGCATTGTCCTTATTTTGAGATGCCATCATATCTCGCAATGTCTGATCCAATGCTTCAAAGCAAAACCTATTCATCATTGGTGCCTCATCCCATATGATTAGTTTGGTGTGAAGTAAAAGTTTGGATCTAGCACTCCCTTGGTTAATATTGCAAGTTGAGTAATCTCTGATAACTAATGGAATGGAAAAGGTTGAGTGGGTAGTTCGTCCTTGAGGAAAAAGTAGAGAAGCAATGCCACTGGAAGCAACATTGAGGACAATTAACCCCTTTGATCACAGGCCTGCAGATGAAGTCTTCCATAAAAATGTTTTGCCAGTACCCCCATATCCATACAAGAAAAAAAATCCACCTGATTCAGACACGACAGAGTCAATTATTTCTTGGTATACACCTTTTTGCTCAGTTGTCAACAACTCAATGAGAGAAAATGAATTTTTTCCATCTCATCTCGATCATAGCTCATTTCATCTACAATCAGCTTATTGTGAAAGTCAAGTATATCTGACATCATAGGCAATGGCATGGAAGGATAATCAGTAAGGGATCTTCCATTTGACTGAAGCAACTTCTCCAATTCAATAAGACAAAGATTCTTCAGTCCACTTTCAGAAATGTGAAGATCTACACAACAAATAAATGTGTTAGTCATCTGTTTAACTATTTACAAACGGAAAGACAAAGAAATGGCCCAAAAATAAATTATACCTCCAATAGTTAGTTCCCTCCTCTTGTAATACAATATTCCATCACACAACAACTTCCATGTGTTGTTCCAAACATCAGATGGTTTTGTCATTGTATTCATGGCTAACAATGTAACAAATAGCCTTCACAACTAATTACCAGAAGCCAATTCACTTACTTCAATGATTGCATCTATGAACTCTTTATCATCCGCTAACAACCCTAACTCATAACATGCCTCCTAAAAGTATTGTACCTTACACCATTAACTGTCTTCAGGCAATCATAGCCTATGCAACCCCTCTTCATAGTAAGTAAAATTCTCATGTAATATAGTTCCCCAATGCCAGCGGGACTGTACTGAAGCCTCCCAATACTTTGTCCTTTCTTCCTTGGTTGCCACATTTTATCTTTTTGGCTGTAGACAAACTTAATGTGGAATTCTGAATATGTTAGATCCCTACCGACAACAAAATTCTTATTTGCCTCAAACCATGCAAGAAACATTGTTTGAACATGTTCATGTCTTTCAACAACTATCTCAATTTCTTCATCGTCATTGAAATAAACAGCTTGCTAATTTGGAAGGTGAAAAAACTAATCTTTGCATTGGCGGCCACTTGTAATGTAGGTCAAACTTGAAAATTCTCCAAGCTGCCTCACATGCTGAAATGTACCTACAATCATTTTTTTAAGGCCAAAAGAGATTTATTAATGTCAACTCATAGCAAAGATGTGCATAAGCTAATAGAGATCACACAAAAAAGTATAACACCAAATGTGTTTCCAAGAAACCAACAGCAAAGACGTGCAAATAAATTATACATAGGCTGCTAAACGTACCTACAATCATAATACTCTTTTATCACATTAACAGGTTGATTAGTATTGTTATCTTCAGAATCTTTGCATATTTGTAGTATGGTTCAGTCAGGACCTTTGTTCACGTATTTAAACAAATACTTTATTGAGTTTGACTTATTGCAATACTCAACATTCACATGTCCTTCATACCTTATTCGAAGATGAGGATTGTATTGAACGACACTCCTATTGTCCACTTTTGCTCCCATTTTCTGTACTGAGAGGCCAGAATTCCATCGTCTATACTTTGGATAACCTTCGTCAGCAATTGTGGTAGTGGCTCAAAACTCTTTGCGAAATACTTTTGACATCTTCTACCCTTCATGCACGAAGACTTAGGATTAGCAACTCCACATGGGCCATGAATCATGTATTTTCTTATAGCATTTGCCAATCTTGGATATAATGTTTGATTAGGAAATTCTGTAGATATTACACCGTCAATATCTTTCCCAGTTGTCAATTTGCTTGCACCATTTAGCTACAAAAGGATATGTGCATGGGGAAGACCTCTCTTCTGAAACTCCATAGTGTACATTCCTAAAATTATAAATCAAAATAAGAAAAAAGAATTATGAACCAATATTTAATCATGTGGAAATTAAAAGCAAAATTAAAATGACATTGTTAAAGCAACTTGCCTGCATCAACTACTCCAAATATTTGGTCCTTCTTAAAATTTGTCATCATCTGGTCTAATTTCATCTTAAAAACTCTACAAATAATAGCAGGTCTATCTGATGGTTGAAGTCCTCTACTCGAAACAAAATCTTGTATTTCTTTCCAATTAGAATTGCATGTAATCATTACAAATAGATCTGGGTATCCAAATCTCTTGCACACTGCCATTGCTTCCTGACAATTGTTGAATATGTACCGCATACCACCTATGAATGATGGTGGCAATATAACACGCCTCCCAACCAAAGATGAATTTGTTTCTCCTTTAGAAATCGCATCTTGCAAACCATTTAGAATGTCACATTTGATTTCCTTTTGATTATTTCTTATGTAGGCTAGCCGCTAGGATTCAATCATGGTATAGGAGTCCACAATGAATTGTTGGAATAACCTCCTTGTGTTGACAATGTTACCAAACTCAACACTTCATGCTTGTATCCTAAATGCAATGAACTCTGTTATTGAGACCTTTTTCCTCTTACGATCTTGGTTGCCATCATCGGGTTCCCTATATGGAATGTTTTCTTGAAAACCATCTTCTCCATAGGGGAATAACAATGGATACTGTAAGGGCATAAATGAGGTGTGAGTCTCATGGAGTCTAGTCAAACCCTCACCAAATTTCTCAACAATTATATCTTTACCCCTTTCGATGTTGTTGCAATCATCAACTATCAATGTTGCAACTTCATCACAACTGGGCTTATTGTACAATCTCGAGTCCTTAAAGCGATCTCTTTTTAGTCTCAAATAATAATCAGATGCTTGTTCGTCCGATGACAAGTCCCTTACTTTGCGAAAAGATTTGGCTAAAGGGTTGTGCTCATCAACCATTTTTGTCAGGTCCTAAACTAAAGAACTATCAAAGCAGTTGGATTCTCTATTTAATAAAAAAAATAATTACCTTAATTAGACATATGAAAGGAGTAATTAACGAAAAGTTTGATATAAAAAATAAGGCTAACTGTAATACCTGAAGTGATTCACTCTATTAACTACTTCATTAGCAGTATCATGTATGTACAACTTGCAAATTTTGGCTTAGATCCACTTTCTGGCAACAAACTACCAATACGATGGTAGTTCTGCCCGCTAAGAATGAATTATGGTGGACCACGTCCGTCATTGATTGAACCCTCTATCTTCCCTCCAATAGAAGTGAATGAGAACATGCTGTTATAAGCTCTAAAATTGTCCTTGAAGTGGTTACTTCTCTTATCGATACCATTATGTAAGTTAAATAATAGATCCGGAGGTCGCTCAAGAAGTGGAAGATGTATCGTTCCCTTCATACAACAAAGAGAAAATCCACCTTCCACTGTCTTTTTCTTCTTGTCTGCCCTTTCCTCAAACCATATATCAGTGTGACATTTAGCATAACTGAATGATGGAATACCTAGATCCAATTTCACTGTAAGAAGCACAATATTATGAAACAAAACTTCAAATCGAATAACTATTTGATAGAGTAGTTGTTAATTCGTAAACAAATAAAATAAACTCAGGATCATACACTGGCTTTCAGCTATCTCATATAACTCTAATTCGAATTGAGGCATCCTTTCACCCATAGATACACCTAAAATTATAAGGGAAGATTTTAGATGAAGAACATGCAATCAAAGTGAATGAAGACATCGCGAGCCCATTTACAAATGACATTTATATTTATATATTGGAACTTGTACATACCAGATTCACACGTGTTTAGGGAATGAACCTGATCATCCATGCCATCTATAAATGGCAACCTTGCAGAACCAATTGATTGCATTACAAGTCTTGATTGTACCTTACGCTTGTTGCATACCCTGATAGATGTGGTATTTATAACATTGGATAATGGTGAGCTAGCAGTAGGTATTTGAAAAATCTCTATTATTGCTTGACGGGATGTCCCTGCAGAACCAATTCATTTTCATCTCATTGACAATCAAACAACAGAACATGGAATAAATTAGTTTACACAAAAAATAACTGCAAAATTAACTAACCTGTAGCACCCACTGGTGTGAAAAAATCACAGGAAGCATGTGGAGTAAAATTAATGTTGTTTGTGTCTTTAAAGACAACATAAGTACCTGGGCTTAAGTATTCATCTGTGTTAAAGCATTGTGTTTGCGAATATAAGTAAAATGTACATAGCTTCGAAACAATGTAAACATAAGGTAGTTATAACAACATGAAAAATACATGTGATGACTTTTCTTTTTCCTTTTGCTTTTTGAGTTATAATATTCCTCCTCTTTGCTCGAGAATTAGCACATTCTCCAGAACCACTGTTAACATTTGCAGAATGACATCCTATGCCACCGACCTCATTTAATGTTCCAGACAAAGGGATATTGCCTTATTAAAAAAAAACAAATGTATATGTGACACGATAGCAAAATATTATATCTAATTTAAATTATTCATTATATTGGAAAAGGAAATGATATACCTATAGGCAATACTGATAAAGGAGTCCTATGACTATTGGCATATGGTGTTTGCTGCAAGTTGAATGGGTCACTTTTAGCACTAGAGTTTTCATCTATTAAACTAGTTAAATAGGCCATGAGAATCAATGGAAATACAGTAGTGAAACATCGTAGAAGATAAGTCACATTAGTTTGCTCATGTCTATATAAAAAATAATTTTAAAATTAACTAACCTATATCTTCCATCAACATGGAAGTGTAAGGAGTAACAGATGCATTATGAGTTATATTATCAGACCTTATATTTAAATTAAACATTGTGGATGGTTCTGTACACTCTTGTGGTGTTTTCTAAACAACAATCTGACTTTTTGGGCTTAAGTTTTCATCTGTTAAACCCATTTAATACAAAAGAGATTCAATGATAATATAGTAGTGACACATTTCCGTGAACAACGTAGTATAAAAAAAGTAACTTACTTGGTAATCCCATGCGTGTGTTTTCAGATCTGTGTGAGATAATCATCTTCCTTCTTGCACGTGCTCGTGCGGCTTTAATTGAATCCATTCAACCAATAACAAAGCAAGAAAATGGATACAATAACCTTCTTTGTTGAATTTGCTTACCTTTTTTATGTGTAATAAATGACATTTCAAAATGTAGAGGTCATTAACACTGAATAATAAACATTAAAGAATTAACAACAAATGCTCATTAATATATACTTGCATATTCCATATCACCCTATCCATCCTACTCAACAAAATTAATAAGAGAATATAGATGAAAATGAAAATAAAAAGAAAAGGTCCATAAGAGGTAAGTGTGTGTTACAGTTGATTTCAAAGAATGCAAAAATATTTGTCAAAAAAGGCAATGATAAACCTTATGAAGTCACACTGGATGACTACAAAGTACAAATTATGGGCATAAGTACATTTTTACATAAATTTAAATAATGGAAAGGAACAAATTAGATGGGCAGATTAAAGGCATAAATAGAACTAACCAATCTCAACAACTTTATACTGCAATACGAAACACCAGAGTTTCATCACCTTCTCGCACAACTCTCAAGAACCTATTATAAGATAATGTGATATAAACTGACATGTTTTTATACATATTAAAAAATTCATTTTTTATAAATTAAACACAGTAAATCAATATATTGTTTTTATAACATACTTATAATCATTAAAATAAAAGCAATATCAATATATATATATATATATATATATATATATATATATATATATAACTTTTAATAACAGTTTTTAAATACTTATATAAACTAAAAGTTTTAAAATATTTATGTAAAATAATAACGATACGATTCACCAAATAAAATTTTCCATTATTATTTCTGACATTAGTATTCCAACTTATAAATTATAGTAAGTTATTATAAAATCGTGATAATAAATTTGTTTTCCTAATTATAAATTATTGCCTTAAATAAATTATTTATGAAAATTAATTAACATTAAATTTAATTAAATAAATAGTTTAATTTAAATTCTAAGGTATAATATTGAGATTAAATGTGAGATTTATTTATAAAAATAAGTTAATAGAATTTTGATGGACAAAATAAAATTCTGAAAAATCAAATCATAATAGAATTCAAATTGAATTCTATTTAAGACAATAATTTCATTGAAGTTTAATGGACAAAAATTTATTGATAGAAATATATTATGATCACATTTATTTTGGTCCATGAAACTACAATTAATTTATTACCCTAAATACAATATATTTTTAACATTAATTATGAGAAAAAATTAATTTAAAATATGTTAAATTTGGGCATCAAATTAATGATCAAAATTAATGTAATTTAATTTAAAAATAATAACTTACCATTCGTAAAAACATCACATTTTGATATATAACTTATTAAGTGTTAAATTTATAATTTTGATGTATATTACCAAAGGTAACGATCAGTGGCTCAAATATGCTATTAGTGGTGTTGTCAAATTTAGTTGATCAATATCATAACGTATAACGTGTAAAACCAGCGAGATAAAAAAGGTTGAATTGAGATTTATTTAAAGATAAAAACTGCAGAAACTTAAAACAAAAAATAAAAATTCAGCAACACCAAAATAACAATTAAACTAAAATAGTTCCTCCTTAATAATTTCCTAACCCTTTGGATGAACTAATCTATATTAAAAAAATAAAAACAATATCAATATATATATATATATATATATATATATATATAACTTTTAATAACAATTTTTAAATACTTATATAAACTAAAAGTTTTGAAATATTTATGTAAAATAATAACAATATGATTCACCAAATATTATATTTAAAGCTTTTTGAATCATAGATTTTTAATTTGTTAATTATATATTCACTATAAATATTTGAAACAATATTTTTGCATTTAATATGTCCCTAAAAATTTAATAAAATACTCAGTTAAATACTTATATAGATAAAATCAATACATTGGTTTTTAAATAACATATTAAAAACATCTATATATACATATAAAATTTCATTTAACTAATCAAAGAGATAATTATAAAAGAAATTAGAAATTATAATTTTTTTAAAAGAAAAAAAAAGGGAAGATGTAATTATCTAACTTTAATTTTTTAATATTAAATTTGAAAATTGAATAGTAAATTGAATTAAGGATTTGGAATTATTGATGAAAGAGAGAAATATTTGGAATTAAAAAATAGAGTTAGAAAATGAGATAAAAGAAATATTAAAAAAAAACCCAAAAGATTAGAGAGTATAAAATTTGAAAAAAAAAGAATTATATAGCACATCGAAAGAAATTTTGAAAAAGAAATAATTATAAAAAAATTAGAAACTATAATTTTTTTAAAGAAAAAAAAAAGATAATGGAAGATATAATGATGTAACTTTAATTTTTTAAATTAACTTTGAAAATTGAAAAGTAAATTGAAAATTTTGAAAAAGAGATAATTATAAAATAAATTAGAAACTATAATTTTTTTGAAAGAAAAAAAAGATAAGGGAAGATGTAATGATGTACTTTAATTTTTTAAATTAACTTTGAAAATTGAAAAGTAAATTGAATTAAGGATTTCAAATTATTTATGAAAGAGAGAAATCTTCGGAATTAAAAAATAGAGTTAGAAAATAAGAAAAAAAATATTAAAAAAAGGCCAAAAGATTAGAGAGTATAAAATTTGAATGAAAAGAATTATATAGCACATGAAAAGAAATTTTAAAAAAGAAATAGTTATAAAAGAAATTAGAAACTATAATTTTTTTTAAAGAAAAAAAAAGATATAATGATGTAACTTTAATTTTTTAAATTAACTTTGAAAATTGAAAAGTAAATTGAAAATTTTGAAAAAGAGATAATTATAAAAGAAATTAGAAACTATAATTTTTTCAAAGAAAAAAAAGATAAGGGAAGATATAATGATGTAACTTTAATTTTTTAAATTAACTTTGAAAATTGAAAAGTAAATTGAAAATTTTGAAAATGAGATAATTATAAAAGAAATTAGAAACTATAGTTTTTTTAAAGAAAAGAAAAAGATAAGGAAAGATGTAATGATGTAACTTTATTTTTTTAAATTAACTTTAAAAATTAAAAAGTAAATTGGATTAAAGATTTCAAATTATTTATAAAAAAGTGAAATATTCGGAATTAAAAAATAGAGTTAAAAAATATTTTAAAAAAATATAGCATTAGATAAAGTAGGTCAATACTTAATGAAGAAAAACATATTTACAGATAGAGTATTTACAGAGAAATTTATCTAAACACTAATAATAAACATCCCCATGAATTCCGTCAAATTCACTTTTATTTTACATTTTTTAATTCAAATTTATCCTATGAAATGTGAACACCTCCTTTCGTGCCTAATTCGTGCGTAATATATTCGTACTAATAGAGAAAAAGGAAAATACTTAATGGTACGAATAAACACTGTACGAATGTGACGAAAACTGTTTATGATAACACATCCCCATGAATTCCGTCAAATTCACTTTTATTTTACATTTTTTAATTCAAATTTATCCAATGAAATGTGAACACCTTTCGTGCCTTATTCGTGCGTAATATATTCGTACTATTTAGTATTGCTCTTATGTAAACGACTTCAGTTCGAAAATGGACAAACCAAAATAATAGTGGAGGGTACACAGTACACTAGCGGTGGCGACTTACATATATATATATATATATATATATATATATATATACCCACATTCACACACATACATGCATTATTCTTGTGTTCATCTAAGTTCCAACTCTCTTCCCTTGCATTCTCTCGTTTCCAAAGCACTTATGTTTTCTTCCACAAATTAATAGCACTTTCACAATCCAAAGAGAAACAAACACAAAACTTTAGTTTCTTTTTCACACAAAAAATTTCCCGTGCAACACAGCATTTATTAATTGGGATAAACACATCTAAAGTAAGGTAACAAGTACGTTGTTCTTCAGCTTTTGGCTTTCAGTTTGAAATTTGATTTTCTATGATTCTATGTTTCTTCTTTTTGCATGCATTGTTACTAGTGTTTTTTAATTACTAAATGATTATTCCATTATTGTCGTGGTCTTAAATGTGTCATTTGTTGATTGTTTCTTCTTTATTTATTCATAATGTTTTTTTTTTGGGGGTTTTATTGAGATGTGAAATAGGTTGTTTTTTTTTTTGGTTAGATTGAGTTCAATGTACAGTGTTTTGTCCTTGTCAGATTCTCTCTCTTCCTCTTCTTTCTGAATTCTGATTCTATGAACAGAATGTTATTGGGTATCTTGAGATGAATCATTGAGTAATGTTATCGATCCGTGACAATGCTGAAATTATTTGGCGGTTTTGCATGCATTGCAAGCTCTGTTACTATGTACTTCACAGAAGCAGGGTTTTTTTAACACATTTGTTTAACCGTTGAGGTTGCCACGTTCATCTAGTCCTCTGTGTTCGAATTTGTCTTTATAAGTAAATTGCTCTACTCAGTTAAGACTCTTGTTAGTAATTCATATGATTAAACTGTTCACTTTCTGAGATCTATAGAGTTTTAATATTTATTATTATTATTATATGATTAAATTAAACTGTTTACATTCTGAAATATATACAGTTTAATATTTATCATTGTTATTATCTATGTCTTAGATAATTATTTTTTCCCTTAAAAAAATGCTTATCATGATGTTTGGAAGTTGGCTTGCTTTTACTAAAGCTTATTGGTGCCTAAGTTTTGGGTTTAGTCCTTTTCAAGTTTAAGGAAAAAAATTTCCCAGTAAAGACATGACTGTGTTATGGTTTATTATTTGAAGTTACAGAATTGGAGCAGCAAAGAGAAGCTACAAAGAAGATGGAGGATTTTTGGAGCATGATTTGTGGCGATTCTGTTTGTTCTGAGACTGTAGGAAAGCCTTTCTGTTATGATTTGAGGTTTTTGAAAGATCCTTCCACATGCATCATACATTTGATGATAATTTTCTTTGATGTGTTACTGCTGATCATGATGGCATTTGTTATGATTCGGAAGTCTTCGTTGAGACTGTTTCGGGTGGAAAGATATTCAAATTTGCAGCTAGTTTCAGCCATACTCAATGGCTCTGTTGGGTTGTTGCATTTGTGCTTAGGCATTTGGGTTTTAGAGAAGTTAAGGAAAACGCACATTGGTTTTCCACTTAGTTGGTGGTTACCAGAATTCTTTCAGGGATTCACATGGTTGTTAGTAGGTTTAACTGTAAGTCTTAAGCTGAACCAACTTCCAAGGGCATGGTTGTGGCCATTTAGTATTCTTATATTCTTTGTTTCTGGTTTTTTCTGTGCTTTATCCGTGTCTTACACAATTAGTAGCAGAGAACTGTCCCTCAAAGCAGCTTTGGATGTTCTATCTTTTCCTGGGGCAATTTTTCTACTCTTATGCGCATATAAAATAAGTAAATATGAAGACAATGATGGAGAAAATGAAGAATGTCTTTATGCCCCTTTAAGTGGCCAGTTAAATGAAGTTGATCCTAGTAGCCATGTAACTCCATTTGCCAAAGCTGGATTCTTTAGTAAGATTTCATTTTGGTGGTTGAGTCCATTGATGAAAGAGGGTCAAAAGAAAACACTTCAGGATGAGGATATCCCAAAGTTGCCGGAGTCAGATAGAGCAGAAAGCTGCTATTTGTCATTTGTAGATCAATTGAGCAGGCAGAAAAACAAGGAACCATTGTCACAAAAATCGTATTTGTGGGCAATAATTTTGTGCCATCAGAGAGAGATTTTGATGTCAGGACTTTTTGCATTGCTCAAGGTACTCACTCTGTCTGCTAGTCCTCTACTACTGAATGCCTTTATACTGGTCTCTGAGGGTAATGGAAGTTTCAAATATGAAGGTTATGCATTGGCCATCTCATTTTTAGTTACAAAGATTGTTGAATCCATATCACAAAGGCAGTGGTATTTCCGTAGCAGACTTGTTGGTATGAAGGTTAGGTCACAACTTACTGCAGCCATTTATAAAAAACAACTGAGATTATCCAATGCTGCTAGATTGATTCACTCTGGTGGTGAGATAATGAATTATGTGACTGTAGATGCTTATAGGGTTGGAGAATTTCCATTTTGGTTTCACCAAACGTGGACAATAATTGTCCAACTATGTATTGCGTTAGTCATTCTTTTTCATGCTGTTGGGCTAGCAACAATTGCCTCATTGGTGGTGATTGTTCTCACAGTGCTTTGCAATACTCCACTGGCAAAGTTACAGCATAAATTTCTGACCAAACTTTTGGTGGCACAAGATGAGAGATTGAAGGCTAGTTCGGAGGCTCTACTGAATATGAAAGTGTTGAAGTTATATGCATGGGAAATCCATTTTAGAAATGTTATAGAAAGCTTAAGAAATGTGGAACTCAAATGGTTATCTTCAGTGCTATTACAAAAAGCATACAACATCATTCTCTTTTGGTGTTCGCCTATTTTGGTATATGCTGCTTCCTTCACTGCATGTTACTTCTTAAAAATTCCTTTACATGCAAATAACCTTTTCACTTTTGTGGCAACTTTACGCCTTGTGCAAGATCCAATTTCTGTCATCCCAGATGTAATTGGAGTGGTCATTCAAGCAAAAGTTGCATTTACACGGATTGTAAAGTTCCTTGATGCACCAGAGCTGCAGAGTTCAAATGTCAGGAAAAGGTGCTTTAATGAGAAGCTCAAGGGTTCAATTTTAATCAAATCTGCAGACTTTTCATGGGAATGTAATGTGTCAAAGCCAACGCTGAGAAACATAGATTTAGAGGTTAGACCTGGGCAAAAGATTGCTATTTGTGGAGAAGTTGGCTCAGGAAAATCAACTCTCTTGGCAGCAATTCTTGGAGAAGTTCCTAACACTAAAGGAAATGTAAGCTTTTACATCTTTCAGAAACACTGCTAAAACGTGTGAGTTGTGATAATTTATTTGGTTATAAAATGGGATAACCATATTAATTTCTGCCTGTATATATGCCATTTAGTTCCTAAATTCAACTTATGGAGTGTATTTTTCCTGTCTTTCTCTTTAGCAGTAAAGTTAATTGGTTCCGAATGCTCTTTGTAATTTACAGATTGCAGTTTATGGGAAGTTTGCTTATGTTTCTCAAACAGCATGGATACCAACAGGAACAATACAGGAAAATATTTTGTTTGGATCAGCTTTGGATGTTCAAAGGTATCAAGAGACACTTCATAGGTCTTCATTGGTGAAGGACCTTGAATTGTTTCCCCATGGTGAGTTTACTGAAATAGGAGAGAGAGGAGTTAACCTGAGTGGGGGTCAAAAGCAGCGAGTTCAACTTGCTCGTGCTCTTTATCAAAATGCTGATGTATATCTCTTGGATGATCCATTCAGTGCTGTTGATGCACATACTGCCACAAATTTGTTTAATGTAATGGTCTCCCTTTTTTTCACAGATTGCATTTTTATCTTCAGCATCATTATTTAATGAAAGATGGTTTTGAGCTTTTGAAATTTTGCAGGAATACATATTGGAAGGTCTTGCAGGGAAGACAGTCTTGCTGGTGACTCATCAAGTTGACTTTCTCCCAGCATTTGACTCTGTTTTGGTAATTTCTTTCATCTTAAGGCATTGATTTAGTTCATTGTTCTTTCCTTTCAATTTTATCGTCTGCATGTAACTGATAATTGCACATGCGTAACAAAATTTGAAGTTAAGGACCTGTTTACTTATGTTTTCATTTTCTGTTTTCACTTCTAATTTACAAATCAACCACCTTGTTTTCAATTTGTTTCTTGTTTTTAAGTATTTGTACAGGAAACAGAGAAATCATAAAAATGTTGTTTTTGCGGTTTCCTGTACAAATTTTGAAAACAGGAAAAAGATTGAAAACAATGTGTCAATTTTGTAAATTAAAAGCGAAAATAAAAAATAAATAGAAGAAATGAAAATAGAAGTAAACGGGCCCTATGATTTCTGTTATGTTTAGTCTCCATATCTCTTCTTGTAATTTCATTTAAGTTAGTAGGCTGAAAACTAAATCGTTTCCATCAGATGTACTTGATTCTTTCTCTTCACCTACCATTTATCTTCTTCCTACATGTTGCTTACAAAAAGATTGGTAGAAACATCCCATCATTTGATGAAGTTTCCCATATTTAACAGTTTAAGTATGAAAAAAACATATATTACCAGGCTTTTTCTCTAAAATCCTTTTGAGGATGAAAGGAATATACTTGAGAGGATACAATAGTTTTCCCAACATATATACTTGCTCGTTTCTAATAGAATCATAAATAGATTGCCACCTTGTATCATTTCAAGGTTCTTGTAAAGAAAGGGTTTGATTGGTGTACTTGACCATAAGAGTTAATATTTGACCTCATGTTTCTGATATAATCTTTTGAGCCTAATTCATTGTCAACTGACCTAATGGCAGCTATTCATTTTTGTCAATTCTTTTTTTGTCATTAGTACCAACATAGACTTGCTATCTAAAAATTGTTAATGAACAATTTCCTTTTTCTCTACAGTTGATGTCAGATGGGAAAATCCTACAAGCTGCCCCTTATCCTCAATTAATGACCTCAAGCCAAGAATTTCGGGACCTTGTCAATGCTCACAAAGAGACTGCTGGTTCCGGTCAGCTTGCAGATGTTACTTCCATAGAGAGACATTCAAATTCTGGCAGAGAGATTAGTCAATGTTTCATAGAGAAGCAATTTAAACCATTAAATGGTGATCAATTAATAAAGCAAGAAGAGAGAGAAAGAGGTGACATAGGGTGGAAGCCTTACTTACAGTATCTGAATCGGAACAGAGGTTATATATACTTCTCTGTGGCTTCTTTGTCTCACCTAATGTTTGTGATCAGTCAGATATTGCAAAACTCATGGATGGCTGCTAATGTTGACAATCCCCAAGTCAGCACATTGCAATTGATTGTTGTTTACTTGCTGATTGGAGTTAGTTCTATAGTTTTCATGTTGATCAGAAGTCTTCTTGCAGTTGCTTTAGGCCTTCAATCATCAAAATATTTATTTTCACAGTTAGTGAACTCCCTTTTCCGTGCACCTATGTCATTTTATGACTCCACACCTTTGGGAAGGATACTTAGCAGGGTAAGCATCTTAAAAAGTTTTTACCTTGCAAATGGAATGAAATGAAGGTAAATAGTATTTTGACTGTTGTTTCCTTGTTTAGGTCTCATTGGATTTGAGCATTGTGGATCTTGATGTCCCATTTGTCCTCACTTATACTGTGGGATCTACTATAAACTGCTATGCTGATCTCGCAGTTTTGGCAGTCATCACCTGGCAAGTCTTGTTTGTGGCTATACCAATGGTTTATGTTGTTATCCGCTTGCAGGTAATGAGCACATTTATCTTTGAATTATATTGCAACAATGAAATGGTGCCTGCTATTTTAATCAATTTTCAGATGATAAAACCACGTATATAACTACATAATGCTCATTCTTTGGAAGGAGAGGGGTGGGAAGACTGACATTCTTTAACTCTTCAGGTTTTATCTTTTTGGTCACTTGGTTCATTTGGTAACTCCTTACCAGTTTTTTGGTAACTTTGGTAATCCTGCTATAACTTGCTTTAACCTTAGAATTTAAAATATTCTTGATTGGTGCTGTGAACCAATAATCAAAAATATTTAAGTATAAACAATGCATTGACCCTCTCAGCTTATGCTGCAATTCAACTTTGTTAAAAATTGGAATGGGATTGTTAGGGACACAACTCTAGACCACTTTTTCCTAAAGACTCTATGTTACCATGTCATGTAGATATAAGGGTTTTTTATTTTATAGAGACATTACTTTGCTGCTGCAAAAGAATATATGCGGATGAATGGCACAACAAAATCCTTTGTAGCTAATCATGTAGCTGAAACTGTTGCTGGAGCATTGACAATAAGGGCTTTTGAAGAGGAAGATCGTTTTTTTGTGAAGAATCTCAATCTAATAGATACCAATGCTAGTCCTTTCTTCCATAGTTTTGCTTCAAATGAGTGGTTGATCCTTCGATTAGAAACAGCCTGTGCAGTTGTTCTTGCCTCTGTGGCGCTTTGCATGGTTGTGCTTCCACCTGGGACTTTAACCTCTGGTGAGACTTCAGTTATTGTTACCATTGAACTGTATCTGTTAGGGTCTTACATTAATCCTACAAATCGTATGCTCTTATTTTTAATATCCATTGTTTCCAGGATTTATCGGCATGGCCCTTTCTTATGGCCTTTCACTAAGCGTTTCCTTAGTTTATTCAATTCAAAGTCAATGCATTCTAGCAAATCAAATAATATCTGTAGAGAGGCTAAATCAGTATATGCATATACCAAGTGAGGCCAAAGAAGTAATAGAAGGAAATCGCCCTCCTTTGAATTGGCCAGATGCAGGCAAAGTAGAAATACATGATCTGCAGGTAGTTGTCTAATTACATATTACATATTTAAAATTTACAGCATAGTGTTAAAAATATGGAAGTTTAAATGAAATGCATAATTTTCTGCTTTATACCAAAACAGATAAGATATAGGCAACAAGGGCCACTTGTACTCCATGGTATCACTTGCACTTTTGAAGGAGGGCACAAGATTGGTATTGTTGGCAGGACAGGCAGTGGGAAGTCCACTCTTATAGGTGCTTTATTCCGTCTCGTGGAGCCAGCAGGTGGAAAAATTGTAGTTGATGGCATAGACATCTCTTCTATCGGCCTTCATGACTTGAGGTCGCGTTTTTATATCATACCTCAGGATCCTACCCTTTTCAATGGGACAGTTAGATATAATCTGGACCCTTTATCTCAGCATTCTGATGAAGAGATATGGGAGGTAACACTTGTTACAGTCTGCTTATCTTTGCTTTCATTGTAAATGTGAACTGATTATTATAGCTTTCATGTGAAGGTTCTTGGTAAGTGTCAATTGCAAGAGGCAGTCCAGGATAAAGGTGGCTTAGACTCCTCAGGTACACTTCCAAGTTTCAAATTTCATTGTTGCAACTTTGCTTCAAACACTTCTTTCCTTGTTATTAATGACTAGCAACAAAATGTTACTCAAGTTGTTGTTTTTTTTTTTTTTTTTATTGGCAAATGTTAGTTGTTAGTTTATTAGTTTTTGTTAGCAAGGGGATTCAAACCCGCGACCTCTCCCCCCTTCCCTTCTCCCTTCACCACTAGGCTAACCTTATAACTCCTATGTTACTCAGTTGTTGAAGACGGATCAAACTGGAGCATAGGACAAAGGCAGTTATTCTGTTTGGGGCGTGCTCTTTTGAGGAGAAGTAAGATATTGGTGCTGGATGAAGCTACTGCGTCAATTGATAATGCAACCGATTTGATTCTGCAGAAAACCATTAGGACTGAGTTTGGAAATTGTACAGTAATCACTGTAGCCCACAGGATACCAACCGTGATGGATTGCACTATGGTTCTTGCCATCAGTGATGGTAAGTTGCATATTGAATTTCCTTTATTTAATTTAATTGAACATACAATTTATTTGACTAACCCATAATTCTATTGCTATTTTCTACTGTTGTCCTCATAATATTTTGCTAGTAAGTGGGCAAGTTGAGAGTACAAATACTAGTCCATCCATATATATGGTTCCTGATTACAATTTTAATAAGCCACTTGGTTAGACACACACCAAAGATAATATATAGAAAAATGAAGTAGTTGATTTAGCGTCTTCACTTCTGTCACAAAAATATGAACATATAAAATATAGGGTACTTGATGTCACAAGTTAACTATTATCACAAAAAAAGGGTGAAGAAACATTTTATCATTTACTTGTTCTCCTTTAATGAAATGAAATGTGTCATTTTTTTATAGGAAAACTGGTGGAGTATGATGAGCCAATGAACTTGATGAAGAATGAAAAATCATTGTTTGGGCAGCTTGTTAAGGAATACTGGTCTCATTTTCAGTGTGCAGAATCACATTGAAGGGAAGACTTTATTTTATGCCAGCATCTTTTTCTTTGCTACCAGCAAGAACCAAGAAGCCGTCAAAGTGTGATTAGAAGTTATATGTAAAATGTATTATGCTAAGAAATGAAAGAGAGGAATTAAAAGAAAAGGTGCAAGAGGGTTCATAATACGATAAAAGACATGAAAACCCTTGTTGGGCTTTTGGGCTTAAACCCTTGTTGGCCCATAGCTTTAAATAGGGTTTTTCTGTTCTAGCCTAGGCATCAAAAATACTTCGTACGTGAAAGAAACAAGAGGTCCGAGACGGGAGCTTAATGCGTTTGGCTTTCTCCCTTCTTTCTCCATCTCTTGCTTCTTCCCCCATGGATATGCATAGCTAAGTTCTCTTTTCGTTCGGGTTTAATGTAGTTGGACCTAATTTCATGTAATTACACTCTTCTCTTTATTCAATTTTAGTACTGTTATTATTCTTCTTCTATTCTTAATGCTTGTGTTTGGCCTGATCAACCAATTGCATGATTCTATGATTTCAATTGTAATTGGGAAATTCTTTTGAATTGCGAACTGAAGAAGACAACCAATCGTTTTTATGCCTAGGGATAGGGTAAAGAGGATTGGTCATCACTAAAACCCCTTTTCTTAATGCAAATACCTTGGTTACACTAATTCAAGGGATTGATAGTAGAATCAAGGGATTTAGGCTCTTTTGCTTAAGGAATTAAGATTTGAGTAATTTTGTTGGTGGATGATAACTAAAATTTAATTGAATAGGATTAAGTTGTGATTGCATGTTAGGAAGTCCAACGAAGTTAAACCCTGGCGATTTATTTTAATTGATTTAAACACATTTTCTGCGCACACCAAGTGTTTGCTAATTTTCTACAACCTAATTTCTTCCTTTTTACTCTTTAATTTTTATGCACTTGTCTTTAAATTTGGTTACTAAATTATTCTCAATTTCGTAGTCTATAAAATTTACTTTTAATTACCCAATTATCGTACAAGTCCCTGTGGATACGATACTTTACTTACCCTTTGTTACTTGAACAATTTGGTACATTTGCCAAATTCGCAACAAGTTTCTGAACAAAACAAGAGCATAGAGCAAAAAGACATGAAAACATGAAAACAACCTAGATTCAATTCCTAATAAAAATTAACAAGACATGACTCAAGTATTCACAGACTCATCACCACTTAGCATGCTTTATTTCTCACAAGTTCAGTTTGCTAATCTCAATCCAAGACAAGTTGTGGTGCCCACACAAAACATCTATGAAAAAGTTCATAAAGGGATCAACATGAATAACACAATTGCAATCAACAACCCACGTTCCTTGGTCCTCACAACTGTATCTCTCAAGCACACAAAACAAGGTGAGTGTATCACTCTATCACACGTCAACACCACATATATCAGTTTTGCTCTTCATCTCCCAAAGTACAATGTCACAAACATGCCATCAAGGATCACTAAGGACTTTTTGAGCTTGTAATGTGGCTGGGCTAACAAACAACAATGGTTTTTCTTGGGATTCAAATATCTTTAGAATATGAGAACAAAGAGAGAGAACTCAATCTTAGCTCAACAAACACACAATTCGTGCTCCAAGTTTTTTCAATAACCCAACCCAATTATTAAGCTCCACCCAAATCCCACTTTATTCCTTTGCACATTTTTCTTTTCTTTTCTCTTTTTTTTTTTTTTTTTTTTTGACAACACTGAACGCTATGGGATACGGGTGAGCAACTCTTTCTGATTCTGAATTTTTTTTTTTTTTTAGAACAGTTCAAGTCCCTTGGGGCACCTTTTCATTTGCTTTTGGGTGTTTAGCAGGACACCCCAAACTTAATGCAAGACTTCATCTCTCAATTGTTCTCCTATTCCTAAGATTGGGAAAGCAATTGTTTTTCATTTTGGCTAAAGGTTCATACATGCATCAAGAATTTTCTGTTTGGCTCAAAGATGGGTGCAAGGGATTTTATTATGAAAGGTAAGCTAGAAAGGCCAATGGTTAAAATAGCAAAGATGGCCTTGATCACTTCCAAGCAACATGTAAGCAACAAGATTCAAGAGATTCAAGCAAAACCATATGTTGGTATCAACGGTGTCACTCAATTTCATTCAGTTACTTCTCACCGTGGTTGGTCTCATCAAGAAACAAGGGTGCATATGCAACATGTTAAACACATCAATCACAATTTGAACCAATCACTAATGACCAGGAATGCAACCACAAACATGTCTCAAATCAAAATCAATTTGTAAAAATCATCATTCAATTCATGCTCATTGGGACAAGCCAACAAATACACAAACCACATCATTATTTCTCAAAACTAAATTCAAGCAAAATCGGTAAAAGAAAAGAATGAGAAGAAGGACTTACCTCACTGCTCATCATCAGGTCCATCCTCACCCCCCTAGCCAAGAATTGCTGGTCCCCAGCTGTGAATGGCCAATCCACATGGACCAGAGGATGTGTCATTGTGGAGAGGGTTGCCTAGCTCAAATATGGTCCTTGGATGTTCAAGGTAGTGCTATCATGTGCGGGGAGCGCAGATCTGGACCACAGTTGTGTGTGCGAGAGAAGGTTTGGCGCAGCGGAGGATAGAGAGAGCGGCGCGGGCGCAGAGGACGAAAGAGAGAGGCGCGCGCGGATCTGGGTTTGATCACATGAGCGCGCGGACGCGGAGATGGTGGCTGCGCGTTGTGGGTCTCACGCGCAAGGCGCTCAGTGGCGGCGCGCGGGGAGAAGAGAGAAAGAGGGCACTCGCGCGGATTGGGGCTGTGATGGTTATGGTGGGTTTATGGTGGTGGATTTGGTGTTTGTGGTGGTGGTTATGGTGTTTGGGGGAGGAGAAGGGTTGGAGAAGAAGAAGATAAAGAGAGTGTGCAATGGGTTGCACAGGTTGTGCACATTTGTTCAAGCCCCAATAGAGATAGGATTGCACAGGGTGTGCAAAAGGGATGCACAGTTGTGCAACTTTCGCCAATTGAGTCTCCTCTTAATTCTTCATCGACGCAAGATGCACGGGGTGTGCACTCGGATTGCATGGGTGTGCAATTTTCGTCGAAAAAATAGATCCTCCATCAGCGCAAGATGCACAGGGGTGCGCTCGGATTGCACGGCTGTGCAACTCGCGTCGAAAAATTGATCCTCCACCAGCGCAAGATGCACAGGTGTGCGCTCTGGTTGCACGGTTGTGCAACTCGCGTCAATTTTTTTTTTTTTTTTTTTTTTTTGCTTTTCCAATATTTTCATCCTATATAAAGCAACCTGAAACAACACAAAAGAAACACCCAAACGTAAAATAGAACAAGCGAGAACAAGGAAAATAAAGATAAAATTTAGAGAGTAAAGAGGGAAAGCTGGGTTGCCTCCCAGTAAGCGCTTCTTTAACGTCACTAGCTTGACGGATGAGTGACCTCAAAGGTCACTAAGATGAATGGTTGTGTCAACCCCAACCCCTTGGGGGGCTCACAGAGTCACAGACATTGAAAGTCACCTCTTCATCTTGCACTTTAAGCTTAAACTCTCCTTTGCCAACATCAATTAGAGCATCAATAGTCTTCATAAAAGGTCGTCCTAAGATGATGGGAATCTGTGAATCCTCCGCCATGTCCATGACAACAAAATCAGCGGGAATTGTGAATTTGTCAACCTTCACCAACATGTTTTCCACCACCCCATGAGGGTATATAATGGAGCGATCAGCAAGCTGTAATGTCATGCGAGTTGGCTTTACCTCTACATCTCCAACTTTCTTTAGCATAGATAGGGGCATCAGGTTGATGCTCGCCCCCAAATCAAGCAACGCTTTATCAACAGAAAGGTTCCCAATGGTGATGGGAATAGTAAAGCTCCCAGGGTCCTTATGTTTGGCAGGCAATGTCTTCTGAATTATAGCACTACACTCCGCTTCCAACTCAATGGTATCCTTCTCAATGAACTTCTTTTTCCTTGTCAAGAAGTCCTTCAAGAATTTGGCATAGATTGGAATTTGCTTCAAGGCTTCCGAGAATGGGATGTTGATGTAGAGTTGTTTGAGAATGTCTAAGAATCGAGCAAATTGTCTCTCCTTATCAATTTTTGTTGGTGCTTTAGGATAAGGGAGCTTTGTTGTGAGAGGGGCTTTGGCTCTTAACTTTTCTTCCTTGGCTTTCCGAGCTCTAGCCCACTTCATCTTTGAGTCCCCATCTGTGCTTCGAACTTCAACCTTCTTCACTTCAGCTTCTTCTACTACTTCATCATCTCCATTCACCATATCATACTCTGACCCATTAATTGCAAAGATTGCACTGCAGTTAGCCTTGGGATTGGTCTGAGTGTTGGCTGAAAAGCCATTCTTAGTGTACTCTGTCAATTCCGCCACCTGTTTTGCAAGCTGCCCAACTTGAGTCTCTAAGTTTCTAAGAGAGGCATCAGTGCTCTTCTGATTAGAAATAGAGACTTGCATAAAATCCGTGAGAGTCTCTTCCAACTTCGTCGTGCGGTCATAGAGGTTGGGCTTTTGTTGGGAAGATCTTTCATCAACTCCTTTATCAAAGACAGGATGAGTCTGAAAGCCACTACGGTTAGAGTTGTTACCGTAGAAATTCTGCTTCCCTTGGCCATAGTTGTTCTGTCTCCCCATATAATTCACCTCTTCCTCTTGTGTGCTGGAAGTATAGGGGCAGTGCTTTACATGATGATTACCCCCACAAATTTCACAACTAAGCACTCGGTGATGTGATTGAGAAGAGGAAGCTTTCATTAACTGTTGGGGAAGATTGGCCACTTGCACCTTGAGTGCTTCCACCTGGGCTAGAATTGCATCTTGAGAGTTGAGCTCCATTACTCCTTTGCGTGGAGCTCTATCATGTTGAGCTTCAAAATCACTGGCTGCCATGTTTTCAATCAACTCTATGGCTTCATCCAGTGACTTATTTTTAATCACTCCTCCACCAGCTGCAGCATCAAGCATCACCTTTGTTTGACCCTTCAGACCCCCAAGGAAAATATAGAGTTGATCAACCTGTCCAATCCCATGGTTGGGGCACTTCATCAAAAGATTCTTGTATCTCTCCCAAGTTTCATGGAGTGACTCATCATTCCTTTGGCGGAAGCCCAATATGTCAATCTTTGCTTGGCTTTTCTTCACTTCAGGGAAGAACCGATCCAAGAACTTTCTTTCCACTTCAGTCCAAGTGGAAAGACTCTGAGATGGAAGGTTGGTGAGCCACTTCAATGCATTTCCTATGAGGGAGAAACGGAACACCCTCATATATAAGCTCTCCTCTTCATTCTGGGCCACCCCTGTTGTGCCACATAGATCATAAAAGGTGGTCAAATGGTTGTAGGGGTCTTCATTCTCTAAACCAGCAAACGCATGTTGACTGAGAAGTGTGAGCAATGCTGGTTTAGCTTCAACTATGCGGTTGGCGTTCCTTGGCCTGGCAATACTAGAGAACACTCTTGGACCATTATTGTTGATATGATCAGCAAGAGTTCTCCTGGCAGGTTGCTCTTCTTCTGCCATGTCTTCCTCCTCTGAACTAGAAGAATGTTCGGAAAGTGAGTGAGGATTGGAAGAACTCTCTTCCAATGTCAACTGCTTCGCTAGTTGCTTTGCTCTTTTTGTTTGACCGTTAATCAGCCTAGCAGTCTTCTCAATCTCTGGAATGAAACGGAGCTCTTGAGGATTAGTCTTGCTCCTTGTACCAATAGTATCTGGCATGCACAAAATCACAAACAACTAGAGCAACTAGAAAGACCGTTAGCACCGGATAAGGAAGAAGAAGAAAAAAATTAAAAATAAAATGCGAAAGAATAAAAGAATGTTTAAAGTCCACAAAATATACTAAAAATTTGCCCAATTATCGAGACACAAATCCCCGGCAACGGCGCCAGAAACTTGTTGCGAATTTGGCAAATGTACCAAATTGTTCAAGTAACAAAGGGTAAGTAAAGTATCGTATCCACAGGGACTTGTACGATAATTGGGTAATTAAAAGTAAATTTTATAGACTACGAAATTGAGAATAATTTAGTAACCAAATTTAAAGACAAGTGCATAAAAATTAAAGAGTAAAAAGGAAGAAATTAGGTTGTAGAAAATTAGCAAACACTTGGTGTGCGCAGAAAATGTGTTGAAATCAATTAAAATAAATCGCCAGGGTTTAACTTCGTTGGACTTCCTAACATGCAATCACAACTTAATCCTATTCAATTAAATTTTAGTTATCATCAACCAACAAAATTACTCAAATCTTAATTCCTTAAGCAAAAGAGCCTAAATCCCTTGATTCTACTATCAATCCCTTGAATTAGTGTAACCAAGGTATTTGCATTAAGAAAAGGGATTTTAGTGATGACCAATCCTCTTTACCCTATCCCTAGGCATAAAAACGATTGGTTGTCTTCTTCAGTTCGCAATTCAAAAGAATTTCCCAATTACAATTGAAATCATAGAATCATGCAATTGGTTGATCAGGCCAAACACAAGCATTAAGAATAGAAGAAGAACAATAACAATACTAAAATTGAATAAAGAGAAGAGTGTAATTACATGAAATTAGGTCCAACTACATTAAACCCCAACGAAAAGAGAACTTAGCTATGCATATCCATGGGGGAAGAAGCAAGAGATGGAGAAAGAAGGGAGAAAGCCAAACGCATTAAGCTCCCGTCTCGGACCTCTTGTTTCTTTCACGTACGAAGTATTTTTGATGCCTAGGCTAGAACAGAAAAACCCTATTTAAAGATATGGGCCAACAAGGGTTTAAGCCCAAAAGAGATCAAAACAGAAAAATAGAGATAAATCTCGCAGAACTCGATGCACAGGTGTGCACTCCGAGTGCACGGGTGTGCAACGCTCTCAGACACTTTAAAAACTTGCACAGGCACTTGCACATGCATGTGATTTGGTTTGCACAGGTGTGCAAAGCTCCCAGGACTTCCAAAAATGCTCTTTTTGCCTCCGCAAGACTTCCAAAGCTCTAAACTTTAGCCCAAATGATCTTCAACGCATCAAATCTCTCATGGAACATCCCCATTGCTTACTCTAAGCTTCACATAAGTTCCTAAAAACACAAGAAAACAACCCAAGATCAAGCATAAAAGGGTAAAAACAAGAAATTCCTAACTAAACTAAACTTTTATTAAAACTCAACTAAATTGAAGATAAACAAAGCTCAAAAGCATAGAAAATATCAACTAATTGCCCACAAAATCACTACAAAATATAGTAATATTAGGCAATTATCAACGTACCTAACTGGAGATAATAAATAAGTGAGGCATTCTTGTAAAATGACTTGAATAAGGGGCAATTAGTCTTTTCCAAGCAACTAAATTTCAGTTAGAGGTAGTTATAGTTGTTGATGGATTTGTTAAAAGGGCTTATGGTGTGAAGGGGTCGACCAACTAAAAATCCCACTTTATTTGAATTCTTCTCTTTTCACGTCTTAACTGAAGTGATTAAAGAGTCACTACAACAAATGTGATTTTTAGTGACTAAAAGATAGTGATGAAAATAAAACTTGTCACTAATAATATATCATTAGTGACTAAATTTTATTTTGTCACTAGTATTATTCATAATAGTGACAAAAAACAAGTTGTCACTATAATTTTATCAATAGTGACCAAAATATGTTTGTCACAAAAAAAAAAAATGACACTGATATTTAAAAATTTTACTTTCTAATTTTAAAATCGTCACAAATATTAATTTTACAAAACATAAAAAAAAAGTATTTGTGACAAAAAAAAAAAGTTGAGTTTGTCACAGATATTACAATTCAAGAGTGATTATTATGGAAATTATCATTTATTTTTAATTTCAAGTGACAAACTATGCATCATTAAAAATTTGAAGTGTTTATATATGTTCATAATTTATAATAAATATTTAATATTTATATATTAGCATAGTTATTAAAATAAAATTGGACTAGTTGGTTCGACAAGCTACTACACTCATTTGCCCTAACATGCCTCAAACCCATAACCTACAATAGGAACCAACACACATTACCACTACATTGAAAGCTATTCTTTGATATGTTATTAACAAATATAATATTTATACTATATAATGTAACATCCTTATTTATTTTACTGTTTGCAAATACTTTTCCATAGATATATGAGGAATTATGTACTGTATTTTATAGAAACTTTATGTACATATTTTCATAATAAAATTAATATAGTTTTATTCAGAAAAATTTTCTGAATCTTCTAATATTTTTGTTTTTGTGTGAATTGCTTGTTGACTGGACAGTTGTGTCAGACAGCTGTCCAGGATAAATTTTTCAGTGTAGCATTTTGGAATAAACTGTAATTTAATAAATGGGTAATTGAATTTAGATTAAAAATATATACAGTTGGGAAATTAAAATGCTAATTTCGAATTGTTAGGATTTTCTGAAAGTTAGAACTCTGTGAAATTATTACGATAAAATTCTAAGGTAGAAAATTAAGATAAATTTTGTATAACATCTATGAAATTATCTAATAATTGTAATATACTTAGAATAATTATTAATATTGTTTAACTAAGAAAAATAAAATTTAAAGTATTAGCCAATCAAAATGTGACAACTCAATGTTTCTAATGTGATTAAATTAAGCTAATTAGACTTTGATTAAGAGATAATTAAGACACTATCCCAAGGTTTTTGATAGTGAGGAATCTAATGGTGGTGTTAGTTTTTTCAAATTCTAATTAGTTTGTAAAATAATTAAAAAGCTCTACAATATTCTAGAAAAATCCATAATTTCCTACAATTTTTGACTTTTGACCACTTAATGAGCAAGTCAACCAAGCAAGCTTTGTTGGCTGTCCAAGTGGCTGGAGAAACTTGGCCAAATTAGCTGCCCATGGACCAAATCTGGACGTGTAGGAAAAATTAAATGGGGTGGAGAAATTTTTTTTATTAAAGCATAAGAAATCAAGCCAAAATAAAAACCTACAAAGCTAGCAACCAAAATCTAAAACCTGTGAGCTTCCCCCACAGTAGCCCTCTCCATTTCACTCATCCTTTCTTCTAAAATTAAGAAAGAAACCAACCTAAACCTCAACACCATCCATAGATATTCGGCCAAAAGGAAGGAAATTGGAGAAAAATCCTAAAATTTCAAGAAGCCAAGGGAGGAAGAAAGAAAATGGATTCAAGGGTTTCCATCAAACTAAGGATTCAAGGTAAGGATCTTGACATTTAATTTCAATTTATACAACTTGAAAATTGGAGAAACATGTCTCTAGGTTTAGATTCAAGATTTGATCAAGAACCATGAAAAGATGAAATTGATTTAGGGGTTTTGTATAATTGATGTTAGACGTTTGAAATAATTGTTTGGAACAATGATTGGTTGATTTATTGATGTGTTGTGATGGATTAAATTTTGAATTGTTGATCTTGATTGAAACTTGATTTGGTTGATTTTTTATTGGAAATTGGCTTGGTTGTTTTGGAAAAGATGTTGGAAATGGCTTGAAGGCCATTCGGCCATGGCTAGGTAACAAGGGATATTATGTGGAAATTTTCAAATAACCAAGGGCAAAATAGTCATTTCACATGAAGGGACACATTGAGAATTTTATAAAAAGATCGAGGGCAATTTTGTAAATAATAGAAAAGTATAAGGGTAAAATGGTAATTTCATATGCTCTAGAAAGTTTAGGGATACATTCGGAAATTAATAAAATAAAAAAAGATCAAGGGCAAAATTGGAAAATATAGAAAATAGTGAGGGTAATTTGGCAATTTCACATTTTGAGAACAAAATTTTGAATTTTAGAAAAATGAGGGGTAGTTTAGTAATTTTACATAGCAAGTACCTAATTGATATTTAGAAAAATATTAATGTTATAATGTCAATGGTTGAATCTTTATATTTTCTTTATGTGATTGTTTACTATTAATTATTGCTTATAATTATTATCATATTGCATAAACATGAGTCTTTTTGGGGGATTTATAAAGATTTCGAATGAGAAATGATTCTATTGACTAACCTGAACTGTGGTAGTCATGAGAAATGATAATGATTTGAGAAATGATTTTTGGGGTGAGCATAATTTGTTAAACAGGATTGTATAGTTTGTGATTATATAGTCTGTGGGGTGAAGGGTATTGGCAATCCCACATGTGGCCGGAATCTGGACTGAGATGCGGTCGTGGTGGCCTTCCTGGGTATCCTGATCTCCTAATTCTGTTTAGCTTATTCGCGTTTAGTAGGGGCTGATAGCTGAATTGCAGTGCGTAATGGTAAACCAGTTACTTACTAAACACTCAAAGGGAAGTCTCCATGGAGCAGGATCAAATGATTTTGAGTCAAAAATCTATTTGCATAAAGCATATTGCATTTGTATTAATTATGTGATTTATTAATTATTATATAAATTTTTCTGGTGGATAATGCCTGTCTTTGTATGAGAAATTAAATGCCTGATCTTGTAAATTTTGTCCCTAGATCCTAGGGAAGTTTAAATTGCAAGTGACTGAAGATTTGTTAGAAGATAAAGATGCCGAAATTTCCAGAGCTATAGGAAGGGAAAAATTTTGGGCAGAAATTAGTTTTAGACTTAGATCATTTTGTAGTAAGGTTTCTGTAAATTTTAGTGATGTATTTATAGAAAATATTTTGGATTTTAATAGAATGTATCAGTACTTTTATGTATAATGTAAATTAATTAATTAACTTAAGTTTAAAATTAGAAGGGGGTTACATATAACATATTTAATCAAATTAAATATTAACAAAAATGAGACCAACATGATTCGAACCTAAGACCTAAAATAAGCACAAATGAACTTTACCACTAAGCTAGATACTATTAGTCCATATAATATTAACAAATGTAACATTTATAATATATATACTATATAAATTATATATAATTATTTATAACACTGTAATACCGGGTTATGCTGTTCAATTAGTGACCACTGGTTCGACCATTGACCCAGTGCCTTGACTGGATCGATCATCAGTTCGATTTTTAAAACTATGCTCAATCATCTTCATCCCCCTTTGATATTTATCTGTATATTTAATTTTTTTTAACCGACTATATTATTTCAATTTAAAAGATGTGAAAAAGGGTTATGCACCAACAATGTAAAATAATTTTACACTGTCATTCAATCATAAACCACCATTTATGATAAGTTTGTTGACTTTTGCAAAATTATCTTAAAAATCATACCAACCATGATTTGTGATTGGATGACAAGTGCATCACCATTAACCTCTTAAAAGATAACCTTATATCACAATTTAAATTAGGATTTAATTGGTATGCACTGACAGTGTAAAGATTTTTTATACTATCAACCAATCATAAAATTTTAATTGATGTCTTTAAAAATATTGATTTATCATGAATTATAATTATAATTATATACAAATGAATATTTATTATGTTCAATGCACATACTAATTAAAATACTAGTTAAATAATAATAAATAAATTTACAATTTTATTTAATTTTGTATTTAGGTTTATTTGATTATTGTGTTATTCTTTCATCTATAATATAATGCAATAGTAATAATTAAGTTTTGCAAAATATTTTAATAGATAATTTTAAATTAATATTATATTATTTTTCATAAGTAAAATTGTATAACTCTTCGTTGGTACTAAATAAACACAGCTATCATTAATTTAAATGAATGTGAATTTATTTATTTTAACTAGATAATATTGAATTGATTTTCTGTTATCTTTTACTAAAAGATAGTTTCAATTTAAATTTAAAAGAGTATTTATTCCAATTCTTTTCCCTAATTATCGCCTAACATTAACATATTAACTTTAAATTTATACTAATATTATCATTTTAAATTTAAAATCAGTTGTTAGTTATAAAAAAGATATTAATATCATACAATAATTATTTGTTAAGATTCTAGATATATAATTAAAAATACTTACTCATTTTTTTTTTTGAAAAGAAAATACTTACTCTGTTAAACTATATTGTTATCAGATAATTTGTTCAAGGGTTGTTCATCTTTTCCTCTATTTTTTTTGAAAGCGCATATTAATTATTACTAATTTTTAAATTATTTATTATCCTTTAGATTATGTATTTAAATAAGTATTTTTATTAGCCAAGTGAGGTGCTAGAACTTCGGCTGTTCTTAGTGGTGGAAGAAGTCACTATCTTTTGTTATGGAAGTGGTAGCTTGTGACGTGTGTAGACTATAATGTAATATGTTGCTTGTGTTTTTTTTCTCTCTCTCTATTTTTCTTCCTCTACAAAATAAAGATTATTCATTTAATTTTTAATGTATATTATTTTATACTCAATCCACTTTTTTAGTTATCTTAAAATGTCAATATTTGAATAGAAATACTATCTCGTGATTAAAACAAGTAGTTGGAAATAGTAGATATCTTCAAATATTAGCATATCAAAATTAAAAAATATATGTACATGTTGTAAAAAATATAAAAAAAATAAGTATGATTTTTTTAAAATCCAAAATAAGTATGAAAATAAATTGTTTAATATGATTATTTTAAATTATCATATAACCCTAAGGAATTGATTGAGTGGAACAATGCAGAGTTTCACATTTGACAAGTCGTAAGCTCATTCTCTATTTTTTGAATCTCAAGGTTTTTCCTACCTTAGACTGGTGAGTCATCCCTATCCCCCCTCCCACCCCAAAATTTTTCATTATCAATTTTTTTCTTCAAATTATTATATCCTTTTTTGATATAATTTAAATGAATAATTTAAATTTAATATATAAATATTAGGGGATAAAGGGTATAAATTAGAGATTTTTTTTGTTAACCACTAGTATTTTTTTTTTGGTCCTGGGTCAAAGACCACGGGTGTCCACCCACTTGGTCAGAGACTAATCCCGCTTGTAATGCGTGGATGCTGCTGGCCCAAGGGAATTTTGCACACGGAGGGAATCGAACACGGGTTCTCCCGCTAAATAGATCGTTCCCTCACATGTGAACGTAGCGGGACCTTACACCACTGCGCCAACCCTTTGGGTTTGTTAACCACTAGTATACTCATTCAAAGGAATTCCTGTTCAAGACAACTATTCAAGTCACCGTTGAACACTAAATAGGGACACCTCTCACAAGAAAAAAAATTGAACTTTCATCTTCTTGTGAGAGACTAATCCTTTTTGTCCCGACCCTCATTGGTGTGTAAATTAGAGTTTTAATTTGAATATAGATACGATGTAATAATTAGTTTGAAATAGAAATACATATGATGAATTATAGGGTAAATGATAATTTAAATTTCAATAAATTTGGAAAATTAAAAGAAGAATATAAAATTGAAAAGAGCTATACTCATTCAAAATATAATAAATCATTGAACAAATAATTAGAAATAATTTATTTTATTAATATGGAAGACCTTGCACATAATTAAAATAAAGAATATTAGAGAATAAATTAACAAATAGTTATTCATTAAAAGACATAAAATCAAAAAACAAATATATCTTTTTTTGGTTAAAAAAACAAATATATTTAAAATTAAAAAGAAGATAAGTTTAAAGTAAATAGTACTATCTTTTATTTTAAAAAGTCATTAATGAAAAGTTGTGGAGTTCACCTTTAATTATTCTTTTATTCTGTACACTTTCGAAATTCAACAGACATGAAGCAGTTACAAATTTTTCTGTAAAAAAAAAAAGTAGTTAAAAATTCATCCACTCACCCACTCCTCACCAAATTGGATGATAAGTCTTTTTGGGACTTTTAATTGAGAAACATGAATAATAATTAACCACTATTTTAATTTGTGCACGATAAATATTGAATTTATATAATTAAGATTTGTAATTTATAATAAATAAATATTTTTAAATATATAAATTATATTATAAATAAAAAATTTAATAAATAAATATTTTTGAACATATAAATTATATTTTAGATTTACGATAAATAATTTATATTGTGATATATTGTTGTTTTTAATTATTGATAATTTTTTTAAAAGAAATATTCAAATTCAAGTTAAAACTAAAGATATTGAATATGATAGATTAAAAGAGATAATAAGTTAAGTTAAACTATTTATTTGACATAAAAAGTATAAGATGATATATCATATGCATGTTAGGAGCGTATATAAATTTTTGAAGATAAAATATATATATTTGAAATTAGTTTTTGATATTCAATTACATTTTTTGTTAATATGTCATCACGTATATTTCTATATTATAAATATAAATATTGATAAAAAAATTATAAATATGAATCCTTATCCTTGAACGAGAGTGTTTTTAGGGTATCAAATTTGAATTCTGGATATACAATAGTGTTTTTTTTTTAAGAGGATATACAATAGTGTTACATACTGAAATAATTAGCTTTGTTATCTATAGCGGTCCTACATAGTTCGAGCATGATTGTCTCTCATGAAGGATTTACCTAGGATGCTTGTGGTTCGTATAATTAAAACATGAGCATCTTTAGGAGTTATTGTTGAATGAAAGTGTTTTTAGGAATTATTTTTGAATGAAAGTGTTCTTGAAAATTATTCTCATTCCCTTTAAGTCTCATGTCTTATCCCAATCCTATATATTGAACATTAAGATTTATTACTTTATGTTTTTATTTTGTTCAAATATATTTATTAATTTTAATTTAATTCAACAACTAGCCTAAAGAGTTTCTTTATTAGCCATATCAAATCACTCCCCTTTTATATTTATTTGTATAATTAATTTTTTTAACCACTTATCTCTTTTTGTATTCCCCTATATATATAATATATATAAATGTCTAAGTCTATCTATGTCTTCAGGCCTCTACTCTCGTCACTCTCCCTTACATTCACTTTTATTTGAATATTTTCCTATTATGAGGTGGTGAACTTCATTTTCCTAGCATGCATATGTTGTATCCTCTTATATTTATATTCTCTTATATTCTTTAAATTTTAATATTAATTTAATGGATTAACAATCTATAACTGAATATCAGTTGAATTGTTTAACAAATATGTTCCTAACATGCATATGATATATCATGTTATATTTTTAATATTAATTTAATTTCTTAACTCTTTCAATCTATCATTTTTAACATCTTTAGTTCTAACTTGAATTTGAATATTATTTTTAAAAGAAATTATCAATAAATAAAAATAATAACATATCACAACATAAAGTATTTATCATAAATCTAAAATATAATTTATATGTTAAAAATTTATTTATTATAAATTTTAATTATAATAGAATTTTATATTTAAAAATATTTATTAATTATAAATTTTAAATTTTGGTGGTATAAAATAAACATTTATTCTATGCAATGCGTAGGCTAAAATAGTAGTTGTATTATGTAATTTTAATATATAATATTATACTTATTCACACATATAATAATATTATATTATAATATTTAATAAAAATAAGGAATACATTTGAATATTGATATTAGTATATTACTTTTTTTTTTTTTTACATATTGCTAAAACAGACACAAAGAAAAACTGCAGAAGGCAACAAACTAAGCACGGAGGAACTGGGTTGTAAAAAAAATTCGAAAAGCTTCCCGCTTGCTGAGAGTTTTTCTTCCCGCCTATATGCGTCTATTTTTGTTCATCTAATTTTGTTCAATATTTGATTTTCAATTTTTCTTTCCCTTCGCTTCCTCCTCATTCTCATTCTCATGGATTTCGTTTCCACCTTCAAGTTCCTCACCAAACTAAGCAAAATCATGAATTTCGCCTTCTACCTTTCTCCCGTTTCTGCTCTACCCAAAACTTCACTTTGGACCCCCTCCCTCCAAAGCCCTCTCTGAATTTTGCCAATAACAAAGGTTCCAGTTCAGAAGACGAGATGTTTGACATAATGTCACTGTGGAATTTGGTGAAGATGGAGCGACAGCAGTTCAACGCGCGACGTGCGGTGGTAGAGGAGGCCATGACAATGATTCTGCAGTTGCAGCGGCACCATCACCAGCGTTTTATGACACACCACACTCACACAGTTTGAAGTCGCACCATCACGACTCACGCGGTCCACTTTTGTTTGGTGCGCTTACTTTTCCTCTCTCGTTTAGTGTTTTTACTGCTCTGTTCATGGCAAATTAATTGTGGTTTGTGTTTTTCTTATTTTAGTTTGTCATTTTCTTATAGAAAAATTCCATAATTTTTGTGAAAGTCTTGGTTTCTGTCTGCAATTTAGAGAAAGATATTGTTTCAATAATTTGATGGTTACATTTTTAACTCGATGACCAACATGCTTTACAGTTTACAGGATCTGTGTGTGATGAGATAAGACAATGCTAGTTTGTGATAACTGTTACTGTCAAGTGTAGTTTTTTTATGCTTTTTTTATTTTTTTTATCAACTAGTTTTTAATGCTTGAATAGCTTTTCTTTTCATAAACTTTGTATTTCCTGTAACCCTTTATCTAACATGGCAGTGTGGCACAAGTTAAAACAAGGAAGGTAATTTTGAATTTTTGTGATTTGGGTATGTGTTAGGGAGGGAGTATTTTTCTTTTCGATTTTCATTGATTGAGCGTGGGGAACATTTTTTTTCCCTGGAGTGTTATTGTGGTCTATTTTGCTCTTTTTATGTTGGTGATGGATTCATGTTGTGTATTGTTTTATTTGTGTTTGATCAATGCAGGCGTATATCAAGTTAAAACTTGAAAATTCAATGCCTTTGTTTATTTGAAAATTCTTGATCTTTTTTATCTTGTGTTGTAGGTTGCTTAAGCACTCACGTTTGTTTTTTGGGTAGCTTGACATCACAATTGAAGACTGTTTTCGCCAAGGTGAATTTTGCATGATAGAATACTATGTTCATTTTATTTGGAGAATCTGTTGATGACATAAGCTGAACATTTTTTAAAATTGATGTTGTTCACAAAATAAATGCTTATTACTACAATATTATTGATGCAGGCATGTTAACCAGCAAGTGAGGACCAAAGTGGTCTTCTTTGAGCTGTGATATGCTATAAGTCAATAGCAAACCGAGGTAATGCTAAATTGTCTTTAATGTCATTAATTTAAGTGTATGGTTAAAAAGAGACATATGATCAAGAACAATCATTTTAAGTGTATTAGCAAACTGGCTTCTTTCTAATCCTAGTGAAACTAAAATAAATTGCAGGATGCCAAGGCTATTAATTGATGGACCTTATAGAGCTACGACACAAGACTACAGAATTTATAAAGTAATCCTTCTCGTGGGATTAGGAATAGGTCCACCCCTTTGATTAGCATACTCAGATGTGACAAACAACATTAAGACTTGGAAGGAGTGGTGGAAAGCAGGGTTAAGGACAACAAAAGAAAACCTTTTGCCAACAAGCAAGCTTATTTATATTTTCTACTGGATTTAGATTACCCGTGAGGATCAGAGCATATTTGAAAGCTTGGATTAGTTTTATTATATACATTTTATGTTATGGACAAATTTATAATATGATTGTTTAAACTACCTTTTGTAGTGTACTTGTTAATGCACTTTTTGTATGAATGAATTTTTATGCAGTTTGATTCTTTATTAAAATTCGAATTGATATTATAGTCACTTATAGGATTGATTTTAATTTTGCAAAGGTACAATAATATATCAATTTGTATAGAAAAAGTAAAATATCAATTTGTATAAAAAAAGTAAAATACTATACATGAAATATTAAATTTGTCTCTAATTAGACACCAAAATAAAGAATAATGTTAGACAATCATTATTAATTCAAAAAATTTAAAAATAAAAATATTGGTAATTGAAAATAATTACTAGCTGTGACAAAAGAGTTTGATACTAATAGTAATTGTTATTGTTATAATAAATTCTTAATAGTGACGATTAAATTATCACTATTGTTTTGTATATTTGTGGCAACTTGATTTTGTCACTGTAACACCCTAAAAAATTACAACTCAATAAATATATATTTGTGTGATTGAGTTATGATTTAATTGGAATTTATTTCTTTTAAATAGGAAAATATATGTTGGAGTAATTAAAATATAGTTAGTATTATTGTGGGATTTTTGAAACTTTTACGTGAGTTCCGTAAGTTGTAGAAAAAAAAAAAAAAAAAAAGAGGGGTGTCCTTAGAGGAAGGGTGGGTGCAGATAGCAAAATACCAAATTTTACCCCCCTCTTAACGTGAACGACTTGGCTTGTTCTCTCATTTTCTTCGTTCCTTTCATCCGTCTTCTCCGTGCTCCTTCTCTCTGCATCTTCTCTCTAAGTTTTGGAGCATCAATTTTCATCTTTCACCGTTCATTTTCGGATATGTTAAAGAAGAATTCAAGAGCTTCAATATCCACCGATTGGATTTCGATTTCGTCGAGGTATGGAGGGGTTTCTTTTTTTTCCCTAAGTTATTTTCTTATTTTCTTGTTAAATATGGATTGTGGCTGTTGTTGATGGTCTGTAAATAATTTTGAAAACCCGAAATAAGCTACTTGTGATTTGGGTCCTATGACTGTGTAGATTTTTCGTCTCGGTTTTCGTGCACGTTTTTGATGATGTAAATATATTTTCCTATGTTTTGATGCCTCTGGATATCGTGGTATTTTTCTCAGATTTTTTTGAGCAATGTAACTATTTTTACCGGAATTATTTTCAAAAACTGTTAATTATGAGAATGGGACTGTTTTGATTTTTACAAGAATTTTGGGACGCGATTTTGGAAAACTGGAACCATACGTTCATTTTATGTATCATGAGGGTCATCTCTGAATTTTTTCAAGGTTAGGAAAAGTCGGGAAGTAATTTTAGAAAATTATTATTGTGAAAAATGAAAACTGGACAGTGGAGAATTTAAATGGGAAAAATATCCTTTTTGTACGAATTTGGCTATGAGAAAACTTTGTAACCTTATTTGGATTATGTGGAATATTTGTGAATTTTATCGGAATTTTATAGGCATTTTTGGTAATTATTTATGTTTTTATATGGGAGACTATGTTCTGAGACAGAAATGCTTTAAAAATTCAAAAAGGATATTTTTGGTGGATTTTTGATACTGAGGAAATTATATGTGATGGTCCACATGTTGGAGATATTCTATGTAAAATTTCACATAAAACGAATTTGATATGCTATTTTCTAAAAATAGGGAATTGTGTTTTACAGAGCATGTACAGATACTGTTTTTAATTCAAAAATAATATTTGTGGGTTAAATTTTCGTGAGATAAATTTATATGATGAAATATATGTGATGTATTATGTTCCTGTAAAATTTCACGAAATTCTAAGTTAATTTGCTAGGTCAAATAATTTTTGGTATGTATGTACAGCTATAAGTATATGCATGAAAATTAATTAAGTGATTTCGTAATTATGCCTAATGTCATTCGTTGGACTTGCTAATGGATATTTCACCTCAAAAGGGAAATTCCTATAGAAAATGTGTGTATGATGTTGTTTAATGGATTATGTTGAGTTATTGAATTATTGATTATTAATGATTGTTCTATTATTAACTGTGAATTGGAGACCGGGAGGAATGTGATCCTCGGGCAAAGAGTGCTGGAATTTGTTTGTGCATGTGAATTGCTTGTGATGGTTTGTTGATTGTGGGAACGAGAATTTTTCATTCTTGTGTGGGAGCAAATGAACTCCAAATGGAGTACATTTGTGAATACTAGAAGGTCATTCTAGTAATCAATAATATTCACTATGAGCAATAGTGAATCAACTATAATTAAGAGTGTGAACTTAATAATATTATGGATTAGTTATTAGAAATTACCTATGCACATGGAGGATGCCGGATGTTTGGACTTAGAAAGGAATTTAGGACCTTTGCATGAATTTGGGCAAAATGACTGAAGTAAGCATAAAATGTGAGAGTGGGTGAGGATTTCCATAAAACTAAGTAAGACAGTTAAGAATCATGATGTGGGTCATGATTGGGTAAAGTGTGATACGCACATGTGTTTGAAAGTTTGTGAACTGTGATTGTCTGAATCGTGGTGAGAATCGAAAGGAGGAAAGAACCTCCAACGCTAAGTCGTGTGAGACGGTTGAACGGATTTGTTCGTGGACAAAGCTTGAACGGATAATTGTGAGACAGGTCGTGTGGAGGCTTTATCTACGGTGAGCATTGTACTTGTGAGATGATGGGATCGTAATGTTTAACCACTGTGATAGTGGGGGAGTTTGATCTCCGTGTTGTATGTCTGGGACATATGTTGATTGAGGACCGCCGTCGAGTACCTTTGGTAGAAAAGCTCACACAAACCTGTAAAAGGTCGCGTGGGATATT
Source organism: Pueraria montana var. lobata (assembly GCA_026413185.1). NCBI lineage: Eukaryota > Viridiplantae > Streptophyta > Magnoliopsida > Fabales > Fabaceae > Pueraria > Pueraria montana. The sequence continues at coordinate 77,239,390 of CM048648.1, forward strand.
TCAGCTGCGAGTTATCTGTGAACCAAGGTCGGATTGCGAATGACGCGTCACTTGAGGTGATGAGATCGTTACGATGTAGCGATAAAGGCAAAGTCCTTATTTATATATGCATATGTGAGCGTAGAGGTGGTACCTTTAGCTCGGCGTCAATTCGTCCGCACCTGTACCATGTGCAGCGGGAAACCCACATGCGATGAAGAAAGAAAATAAACTCTGTGAGAGAGTGTTGAGGAGTCAGTCCTCGGAGTAATGGATGACCACAGTTGGTACCTGGGAGATGATCGTAAGGCAGGTTGTTCTTGGAGGGTAAGGCACTGAGTTGTGACGATAGATCACGTAGCTGACTCGGCCACCCTGACAAAAATACGAGCCATCATCAGTTGGTGAGAGCCCGCCATTGTACCATGGTGAAGGGTGTACTCCCAACAGTCATCCAACTCAAAAATATGTAAGACCACTGAGTTCTGGAAGTTCCAGTGGCAGCTGGCCAGTGTGAAATAATTTACAAGAATAGTTGTGGAAACGAATAGGTTTCGAGTGAGACTCGTGAGAGCACCACTGTGAAGTGGTTGATATTGTATGTTTGTTTGAGACCGGAAGGTCGTTTGGTTGTTGGTTTAGAGGAGGAGAGAGACTCACTCCATACGCCTTTATTTTTCAGATTTAGACAAATGATCTTGTGCAGACAACAAAGATGGAACGAAAGGCTACAACAAGCACTGTGAACACGAGTGGATGTTTTAAGAGAAAGAAGAGGATCTTCTAGGATGCTACTTGGATTTATTGGGTATTTTTAAAATTTTCATTGAGTCACTGCTCTGAGTTTTAGTACTTTCTTGTATAAAAAGGGGTAGACTTGGTTTTAATATTATGATGTACAACTCCTTATACGTGGCTCAAATGTATAATGTGTTATATTCCAAGATTTTAAATGCATAAGTGTATTATGTGTAATAGAATAGTATAATGGTGGATTTGAGGATGTTCTTAATTAAAGAAGATTTTGGTTATGTTTCATGGTTTGCATCTAAGTTAATGTTGTATAACATGAGTCTAATTTATTAAGAGTGATATTTCATTAACAGGAATTTTTTTTTATATATTAATAAGTTATTGTGGATAATGGTTGTTTGGAGTTTTAAGTAACAATTTTTTTTTTAAAAGGAAAAACAAATCTTCCTGAATTATAAAGGTTATTTTCAATAATTGGATATTGAATTACTTCACAAATTTCTTAATTAATAAGAAAATCTTTAATAGTAAAATGGGGTGTTACAGTCACTATCATGTATAAATATTAGTGACGATATTTCATCACAATAATTATTAGTTTTTTGTGGCCATCTAAAATATCGTCACTAATGCAATCGTGACTCGCATATTAGTGACGACAGGTGACCAATCAAAATATTGTCACAAGATGCCTCTAGTGATGAATTTTTAAGTTTTTAATGACGAATTTTGCCATCACAAAAAACAATTTTTCTTGTAGTGAAAAGAGATTGAATAGTGACCCTTGATAGATTTTTCCTTTTTCTATACAATACTAAAGAATTTTCTAATTTTGTATGCTCAAGATATTTCTTATCAATCAAAAGTTGGTTAGGAATAAGTAGGGGTGAGCAGCGGTCGGTTACGGTCGGGTTTGGGCTGAAAATGCTTGAACCGTTGAAAACCGACCACGGCAAATGTTGAACGACCGACCATTTGGAGCTTCGATTTTGTCGGGTTCAGATAACGCGGTTGATGGGTTTACACTGATGGGTTGTGTCGATTTCGAGAGAAGAGGTCACACACAAGAAAAAAGATTCCGGGAGGAGACATTTGGTGGTTGGTGTACGCCGGGAAGAGATTTGTGGTGGTTGGCGGTCGTTGGGAAGAGACTCTGTGGTGGTTGATGGATGCACGAGATGGTTCTTCACAATAGCGCCATACTTGTGGATGGTAATGCTTCACGAAAAGAGAGATGATAGCATTCATTGAAATTTCGAAACAAAGAAAGAAAGAACTGAGTACAAAAAAAAAATGAAAGGAAGAATTGAGAACAGAGAAAAAAGAAAGAAAGAAGTGGGAAGAAGGAAGGATGATGGAGAGAGATAAAGTGAGAATGCGATGTGAGTTGAAATGAATGTGCTCTGTGTTGCACTTCCCCAGGCACTCTCGTGGAGAGAGAAATTAAAAAGTTGTACCTTTTATTTTTAATGGATGGTCCAGATTCATTTGATATTAAAATCAATGAAATGCAGTGCAACAATTTACACGGTCGGGTGCGGGTTCCAACGGTTTCTTTTTTTTCTAACCGCACCCGCCCGTTTTATCCGTATGTAACCGAGGTTTTTAGCTTTTTTTACCCGACAACTGAATCCGACTGCCCGAGACACTTAGTTTTAGTTCGATTTTTGCGGGTCTCGGTCGGTTGATAAATTTTTGCTCACCCCTAGGAATAAATATAAGCTTTCTCACACATGACAATTAATACAAGCAATTAGAGTAACTCTAAGTGTTGAGAAGCAGCTAAAAAAAATAGTTTCCAAAATATATCATACTTCTGATATTTGTCAGAAGTGGGTTTTCTGTAGTTATAGTTTTACACTGCTTTTAACTAAATAAATTAATTGAAGTTCATTTTTGTAAATATGTTCAGTTCAAATAAAAACTCTTTTAATAAGAAATTAAACAGACTATGATTAAGCTTCAAACTATATTGTAAACAATTAAGAAGCAAGTAGAGAGGATACTTCACACAAGATTTTATATTGGTTATGCCCTAAACTTTGGGCAACATTCACTCCTTACCTTTTGTAGGATTTCTACTACAAATCACACCAAATACATAGGCATTCTTTGTCCTTAAGCCTTTGCAAGCTTTCACAATTAGTATTCTTTGTTGAGCCTTTACAGGCTACTCACTCAATATTCTTCTCAAGCATCTACAAGCTTCACCAATATTCTTTTCAAGCCTTTACAGGTTGCAATGATTCATTATTCTTACCTCTCTAGGTCTATACTAAGTATTCTTACATTTCCAAGAGTATTCTTTCTCACTTCTACAGGTCACATAATCAGTGTTCTCACCTCTACAAGTTATCAACTCATTATTCTCACCTTTGTAGGTTCTCAAGTCAGTATTTTCACCTCTATAAGTCCTCACTACCCAAGTACTCTTTTATAAGCTTCCCCAGGCTTAAACCCATAGCTCAACAGTTATTACACCTCACAATCGACTCAGTTGTAGTTACAAAAGCACTAGCCCTCTGACTGATCTTCTGAGTTCCTTATCAAATTTTCGTTTACTCGACAGACCTCTGAAGTTTGTCATGAATACTACTTTTGAAGACTATTTTTTGTAGAGTTCTTCTTGTAGATGTTTTTTATTACTGCAATGTTTGTACAACAATCTTTTCATCTTTTGGTTTCTTTCTTCACAATAATACTTGATGGCCTAGTAGGTTCTTGCTTCAGAACACCTGTTGGTTTGATTTTGAGCTTGCTTCTTCTGATCGATGTTGTAGCTTTTGAACAATGTGGATACCAGTATCCTATTCTTGGTTCAGTTTAACATTTTTCTAATGAACCTTCTAATCATCTGTAGCTTTTGATCTAGCTACCACTTGGCCAAAACTCATCTTCTGTTCATGCTTCTAATTATATACAACTTCTAATCTAATTATACTTTATTCTTATGAGTTCATGATAAGTTTGGCATATACTTTTGATCAGCAGTCATTCTGGTAACATTGCTTTTGATGAGCAATTCCTATTTCTATAGGTTGGCATGCTTCAGATTGTTGTTTCTCAAGCTTGATTTATGCTTCTCATGATGTCTTCATCAAGCCATGTTCTTATACACACATCTCAAAGCAAACCATTAGCATCTTAAGCTTAGAAGACTTAGGATTTTCTTTTTGGAAATTTGTTATCATTAAAACTTATCTTCATGAGGGACTTTGTCTCAACATTAACCTCTCTTATCTATATGTTTCTCTAGTCTTTTCTTTTTATTTTCCTTTCCTCGTCTTTTTCTTCTCTAAGTACCATTCCTAATAGTATCCGAGAAATAATTCTTTGCCCAAGGCTAAATCTACATCTTTTGAGAAGTGGAGGAAATAATACAAAAGGAGCAAAAGCATTGTGGGTCAATTAAGAAAGGACAATAGAACGAAAAAACAAGAAAGTTGGAGGCACCAATGAAGCAAGTTTTGGAAAAACTATTCAAATTTTCAAATAAATGTAAATGGGTGGAAACTTTAGAGGTACACTCGAAAAGAGAGTGAACGTATATTGACTTTTAGAGAACTCCAAAATTATAATGAAAAGCTAGGTGGAGAGAAACATGGTACCATAAAGTATGTAAGAAGAAACAACTTTATTCATTTCAATATTCAATTTGAACATTCCATCAATAGCATAACCCTGTCCACAAAAAAAAAAATTATTCTTTGTAAGGGTAAACAAATCAACCCTTATGGTTTAAGTAAACCCGACTTTGTTGAGGAGATAGTCCAAAGTTAAGTTCTTCCTCATCTCCAGAGTATACATAATATCTTTAAGAACAACAATCTTTCTAGAGGTAAACATCAATTCCACCTCTCCTTTATCTGGAGTAGCAAAGATTGTCGTGTAGGAATCTCCCAACAATAATTTCTCAACAACATAATATATCTCAAACAAAAGCCTATCATAGCAGATGTGTCGTGTTGCGCCATAGTCTACCCACCAACCCTCAAATAGGCATGGCAACGGTGTAGGTCGAGGATGAGTTTAGCTCTACCCATCCCCGTCAATCTATCCCCATCCCCGCAAAAAGTGGAGTGGGTTCAGATTCAGGTTTAAAATATGCATGTTTAAAATGTTAAGCTTAAATATGTTTTTGGTCCCTAATAAATGACTAAATTTTTGTTTTGGTCCCCAATAATTTTTTTTAACATTTTGGTCTTTAATAAATTTTTTATTTTGTTTCTGGTCCTTCAAGCGCTATCTAGATTACTTTTCAAAACACTATCTAAACAAATTCGAGGACCAGAAACAAAATAAAAATCTATATTTTCGATTAAAAGTCCACACTTAGCACTCATGCATTAAGTTTGGGATTCTAAAAGAACACCTCCAATGCTAGAGCCTATGAAAATCATGTGTCTCAAATCATAGTTCAACTAAGATTTCTTTTCCATGTAAACCCTAAGTTTGGTTCAATTAGTTTTTCCATCATACTAGTAGCATTAAGCAAAAAAAGTAAAATTGAAGCACAAAACTTGAAATTAAAACTCTATTCAATCATTACAACAAGACAAAAAAAAAAAAAACAACAACTTAGCACAATATTGAGAAAGAGAAGCCATGGAAGTTGTGACATCCCAGGTACTAACAAGGATAGGGAGTAATCACTGGTGCAAAAGAGTTAAGGCACGAACAAGGAACATCTCCTAGTAGGCTTCTAGCTGGAGAATCACATGAATGAATTGAATACATATCAAAATGAAAGGGATCTTATGCAGGCATGTGATTACAAAATCAATGATAACATAAAGGAATTAATTAGTTCTACCTATATCAAGAAGATACATATTCTTTTTGGTATCTCATTACCTAAGAACTCCAAGGTTAAACGTTTTTCACCCGAAACAATTTTGGGATGGATGACTTCCTAGAAAGTTTTTAGGAAGTATGAGAGTGAGGAAGAAACATACAAAAAGACATGTGTTGGTTTGTATGTACAGTCATCAGTCTCGAAAGAAACCCAACGTTACAAAGATCAGTCTATTAAAGCTTCTCATCCATTCCTAAAGCAAACCCCCATTGAAAATCTCCAAGATCTCACCACTCTATCTCTCTCACATACTAAGGATACAAAAATAGAGAAATACAAAGAATATGGTGATAGCCACACAAGAATTCACAAGAATCCCCAAAAGTCTTAGAAAATTGGCTCAAAATGTATATTTATAAGTTATCGGCTTATCGCCAATGTTATCAGTTCATCGTTGGGTACTACTTCCATTTGCAAGTTCCCTTGTAACTAAAAATGTTTATGGAAGTTACATTAGTTAAAAGCAGTTATTAGTCCTCGCTAGGCATTGAAAGCATGTTTAAGCGCTTCATTGTTGGACATGAATGGAGACTACTGTTGAGCTGGACACACATTCTTTATTTTCTTGCAACTTTTATGAATTTTTGTAAGCATTTACACAAAATACTATTTTTATCTAAATTTTTAAAATTTACAAAACTATGTTAATTTTCTTTTATTTATGTAAGTTTTCTTATTATTTTTGGTATTTAATTTCCTTATTTAAGTGAATCTTTATGATCGAGTTGAAGATTCATTACAACCTCAAACTTAAATATTTTCTAATCTTCAAGCAAAAGAAGTAAAATAATGAATCAAACAATTAAATTTTAATATTATAGTGGTGGCTAACAATAAAGGTTATTAATATTATTTATAAATTGATAATGTGAAAATTGTGATTAATAAAATATAATATTTTGACATTTTAATAAAAAAATAAAAATGTACAATATTTTAATGACTATAAAAATATTAATAAATATCACAACATAATAGTTATATAAGGATGACTTTAATATATTAGTCCTATTTCGTGTTATTCATTTATTTTATTTTATTATATTTTCATGCCAGAGATGTGAAATGCTGGCGGATTCAGTTCTAATTTCTTCCATTGGATTTAACTTGTATACGACCTCAGGTGTGGAAACAGATTCATTAGCGTCTTTAAATTTTTATCTTATTTATTGTAAATTTGATAATACACTCGTGCATAATGTCATGTTTATACATGACGATTATTATTATTTTTAAATGAAGCTTTTTTTTGTTCAAAAAAAAAAAATGAAGCTTGTTTTATTATTCTGATTACGTTTCTAAATTATCGCGGGTGTAACATGCGCTCTATTTTACATTAAGTTGACATAAATGATTATAAAAATGCAAGTTTCATTATTCTGATTACGTTCTAAAATTAAAGCAGACGTGAAATTGTATTTTATATTTTTTTTAAGGAAAAATGTATTTTATATTAAAGATCACCAAAAATTAGTAGAAATAAATATCTATAAAATGTTTTTTGCATAACCCTTTTTTATCCTTAAAAAGAAAAGATAGGAAGAGAAGTGTAAGATAAGAAGGATGTTACGATGATGAGAAGTAAAAGAAGGGGTTTTGTAGGAAATATATGCAAAATTAATACAATTTTTTTACTAGAAGTGCTTTCAAAGAATGAATTTTTCGACTACCGAGCGCGTTGATCAATTGGTGTGAGATTATTCTAGGTTAAATACTCGGAAGGAGACAGAGGATGACACGTCAACAAAACATGCGATGTGACGAAAAATGTGACATTGACATTTAAGCGTATTGTTTCGCAGATCAGGATTTATATATTATAAATAGATAGATAAATAGATTATCAAAACTTCACCAATATTTCTTTATAATATAAAGTTTAAAAATGATTTTTCCTAATTTTTAAGAAGATAAGTTATTAGAAGTAAAATCAAATATTAGAGATGATATATATTTATAAATAATAAAAAAAAACCTAAATATATCTTTTCATGTCATTTTATATTAGTTTATTAATTAATCTTACTAAATATTTTCAATTCAATTGAGTAGCATATAAATTTTTCATCTAATTTATAAACTAGATGTACCAAACACACCCTTATAATAATAAAACAAATTTGATGCTAAACATCCAAGGTGAACTATATGGTTTCCGTTTGCAGATCGCAGAACTGGTGAATTGTGATTGAGGAAGGATTGAAAAACTATCCCAAGCTGCAGAGGTAAGAGATGTGGTCTTGAAAAACAAAAATGGGGAAGGGGGGAGGGGAATTGGAAAATGCAGAATTGGAAAATGCAAATTATGTGATATCAGTTGGGTTATTGAGGTGCATGTGAACAAGAATAGATCAGTAGTACTGACTTGAATTGCAGATGAAAGGTGCACATGGTGTGTTAATAACTCTCGAGTCTCCAGTTATGAATTTGCTGGCTCGGTGGGTGTGGTTGAAATTCATTTGCTACAAATTGAATTATGTCCCTTGACTACGAAGGTATTAATTAAGTGAAGGAACACTACACCGTCAATTGAATGTAATTGAGGTACAAATTACAAATTAACAAGCGTTTAATGTAGGTGTAACTGCAATGCAACCCTGCCATTATGAACGTGGAATTCATACATGTCCAATGCATCTACTATAATCTATACTTCAGTACTGATATAAAAATTGTCCAACCACAGCCATGTTTCACCATACTATACTGTATAAGATCACTATTTTTTTTTTTTACTTATTTTTCTTTTATCCTCACGCTTTCTCATTCTCTCTCTGCTGGTGCATAGCACTATTGAAAAAAATCTAAGTCCCACATCAGCTAGAGATAATGCAAAGATGGAATATATAAGTGAGGGTAACCCTCACCCTACAAGATAGCTTTTAGGATTGAGTTAGGTGCAAAACCCACATTTTAAGAAGCACGGGCCACGGATTCAGAAATGTATCATATGGTAGCCAATTTTTTTTTTACACAATTATTTAAACATCTAACTTCTAATAAATAATTATTAAATAAATAATGAATTTCACAAAAATATTTATTATTAATTTTATGTGTAAAACTAGATCATATAGTCCATTATTTAAAAAAAAAATTAACAAATATATCAACTCAACACCTTATTTTTCTTATTCATTTCTATCTATTAATATTTTTAATTTTTTTTTCCTTTCTCTCTCTCTCTCACACAGGCACACGCACGCACGCACACGTACACACACACATATTGACAGGGACAGATCCAGAAACCTATTAAAGGGAGGGTTGGAATTTTTTTTTCTTCTTTTATAATCATTTAAATGTCTAACTTCTAAAAAATAATAATTTTTAAAAATATTTACTATTTTATATGTAAAATTGAAACTAATTTTTATTTTAAATGATAATAATTTCAACTGTTATCATAATAACAGCAAACACACAACTAATTTTACACTAACTATCACCTTAACTATTGCAATAATAACAACAAACACAACTAGTTTTACACAATTTTACAATAATTAACCTTAACAATTATTATAATAACAACATACATAATTAATTTTACACTAACTAACTTAAAAATATATATGTATATACATAAAAGGTCCCAAGGGGGGCTATAGGGCCCCTACCCGCCCCCCTCTCCATCCGTCACTGCATATTGAGGGAGTGATGTACATAATAATAATAATAATAATAATAATAATAATAATAATATTATTATTATTATTATTATTATTATTATTATTATTATAGGGTGGAGAATGTGTGCCTGAAGATGATATTGAATTCATCTATATTATCTCAATTGAATCACAAACATCGAATGAGGGAGATACTACTGCGGCTAGAGTTTCCCACACAATGTTGTGCTTCAATAAAATTGTCTAATGGGACAACAATTTTATAGCCACCAGATGAGAGCAGAGATCTCTTATATGGGCACCAAGTGAGACCCAACCCATCATAGACACAGTCACATAATAAGTCCAAATAACTAATATCCATCAATTAATACCATATATTTTATTCACATAATTGATGTTAATAATCCAAAATTTAATTCAATAATTAAACAATATTAATCTACAAAATTCCAACAATCTCCCACTTGGATAACATTAGTTTAATTATTGGAGACAAAAGATTATTAAAACAAAATATCAATTATGTCCAAAGAAATAATGAGCTATTAACGATGCAGAAAATTATATTTGACCGGGACAAACATCATACACGTCAATAACTCACATTTCATACACAAGATGGATAAAGGAAAGCATAATTAAATAAGACGAATATGCAATCCCAACAAAATGGTCTCAAGCATCTTAATGATGCCATAAGAGATATGATAACAAGGTGACGTCAACAAATTTCATATCTCATCAATAACCAAATGCACAATTTCAAACCGTCACTAACCCATAACATTAAAAGACTTAACTAAACATATGTGAGCTACAAATTCTCAAAAGCTCAACAGTTAAGCCTTTGGTTATAGTAGTTATTTTGCACCATTAAACCAACTGGTTGGGGTTATTTTTTTGGGTTTACTATATTTTTAATCCCTAATATAAATTTATGTTTTTAGTCCCTGATATATATTTTGACTACTCAAAGTCCTGAACTTTTTCTTCATTATCACTTTTAGCTCTTGTTGTTAAGTAACAACGTTAATTGATTATGTAATAGTGACGTTGGCAGTCCAAGGACTTGCCATGTCATCAAGGAATATGATGGAGGCAGTCAAGTGTAATTTTTTTGGGATAAACTATGTATTTAACCCCTCATTTGTTCAAAATAATTGATGATGTCAGACTAGTTAATGAGAGATTAAAACACTATTGACAAAAAAAATTAGAATAAATTACACAAATCCTCTCATGAGATTTGTTCTTATTACACTTAACACCCTTTTGTTTTTTAACATTACTTTTAACCCCCTGGACACAAACGGTGTTAAGTTTCTGTTAAAAAAAGTAAACCAAAAAAAAAAATTCTTATTTTATGTTATACCCATTTTACCCCTTTCTTCAACGAACAACAAACTCAGAAGCTCTCTACTCTCCTGTTGTCACGTTCGAACGCCCCAGCCACACTCATCGAGATCCGCCCTCCGCCGCTCCACTGGGAATCACGACAACCAACAATCAAAACCCAAAGATCTGAAACCACGCCGGAGAATCACTCAGATCTGAAACAAGATCTGAAACTCGATATCACTTAGATCTGGTTTCAACCTGCGCCACCACACTTGCCGCTTCACCTCCGCCGCAAAATGACGTTGTTCGCACTACACCTTTATTGTGCTCGTGAATGGTTGAGGTTGCGCCTTCTGAAATCTTACGATTTTATTTTTTTTTCCGGTAAAATGCCAAATAAAATAATTGGCTCATAAAACCCACCACTTTGAACTTTGAAGCACGTTGTGGGGTCATTACAAGTTAATGGTGAAGTTGAAGTTGAAGTTCCAAAATAAAAGCTCACTTTATGACCTGCACATTCGAGTTGAAGTTGAACAATCGAGGGTGATGAACAATTTCGATTTGATGTTTTTATTAATGCAGTATTGTGTGATTGGAAAAGGGGTGTCGGCTCTTGCTTTTTTGTTGTCCTCTGGGTTGGTGTTTCGTGCACTTGGTTGCTGCAAGTGGGTTTTTTTACACTGATATTTTTTAGTTTTCTTGGTTTAATAAATTTACATTCACTTGTTCATAGACGTTCTTAATTGTTCATCTAAAATATTTCCTAGTTTGATCCATGTGATTCTGGAAATTTCTTTTTCTGCAAAGGTCATTTTCCCCCCAAGGGATCAGTAGTAGTACACCGTTAAAAGGAAGGAGACAAGGACATTTTTGACAAAAAAAAAATTCATTAAAACTCATGTGCAGGTCACATGACCTTTCTCTGTTAACATTGGTGACATCCAAAACTTCCGAGGGGATTAGTGTAATGAACAAACAAAAATTAGGGAGGGTTTTGTACGGATCTAAAATGGAGGGATATTAAGTATAATAAGGACAAATCTTAGGAGGTGTCCGTATAATTTACTCAAAAAATTATACATGTTGTCCTGTTAGTCTCGTTGATGACATGACAAATCAATTAACATTGTTACTTGACAAGAATTTTGACATGTCAAAATTTAGATTAAGTACTAAAAACAGAAAATTATAAAAGTTTAGGTACGAGAAAGATAGTAAACTTTTTTTTTTCTTTTTCATACAATTTAAACATGAAATATATATATATATATATATATATATATATATATATATTTCAGAACAATCAACTTGTCACTTATACCAGCGCGTTGGTACTAATTAACGTATCAATTTTAACCAACAATATATTTAATTTTAAATGGATACCTCAACGATTTCCTAAATTTGACATTGATTAAACATTACAATGATTTAGTAGTAACGCTGACATGAAATTGAAAAAAAATAAAATAAAGAGATTTAAAACTAAGTTGAAATTTTCGCGCATTCATTCATTGGACACAAAATATTTATTTCGTCACAAAATATTTAAGAACTCATTCAACTTTAGAAAAAAAAAAAAAAAAAAAAAGTAAACGACTTAAGTTCGAAAATGGAAAAACCAAAATAATAGTGGAGAATACGTTAGTGGTGGCGACTTATTCATATATATACCCTCACTCATTCACTCTCCCACACACATACATGCATTCTTGTGTTCATTACCAACTCTCTTCCCTTGCATTCTCTCGTTTCCAAAGCACTTATGTTTTCTTCCACAAATTAATATCACTTTCACAATCCAAAGAGAAACAAACACAAAACTTTAGTTTCTTTTTCAAACACAAAATTTTCCGTGCAACACAGCATTTATTAATGCTTAATTTACCGAGGGATAAACACATCTAAAGTAAGGTAACGACTACACTTTTGGCTTTCAGTTTGAAATTAGATTTTCTATAATTCTATGTTTCTTCTTTTTGCATGCATTGTTACTATTTTTTTGTTACTAAATGTTTATCTTTATTCCATTATTGTTGTGGTCTTAAATGTGTCGTTTGTTTCTTCTTTATTTATTCATTGTTAACTGTGTTTGGTAATTGCACCAATCGAACAAGTAGTAAATGGATAAGTCCAAATATCGTTTTCCCAAGGGACTCGCATAATATAGGCAGTTTTCACGTAGATATTAGCTAAACTGAACTGATTTTCACAAGAAAGTAGTAAAAACATAAACTTTGGTTGGTTTTGTGAAAGGTTACAACAGATCTAATGCAGAATAAAAATAAAGAAGATGTTTTTGTACTTTTAAAATAAAACACAACAATAGACTAAGGTTAAAACATATAAAAAAAGATGTTGCAGGGTTAGATCTCATTAAACTCTACTCTCTTCTTGCATTAACGCATAATATATATTCCATTTGCATTTAGATGTTAAAATCAGTCAATAAAAACATTTTCATCCCTAATTCCTTATGTGCAGAAAGTCTTAGATTACTTCCCTAAGCCTTGATCCCTCAACAACTTAACGAAGCAACTAGCTTTAAGTCTATTGACCACAAGATAACCCATAAACTAAGCTCCATTCCTAGACACAAAGTTCATGAGGTATATTGCTTCAAATCTAGACAACAAAAGTGTTTCCCAACAACAATCATGTCCACAGATCATGCTATGGGTGATCAAGCCCCAACAAGCTTTAAGAAAAGAAGCAAAATACTAACATTAAACACAAATATGTAGAATATATATAGATAATATCAGAAGATACAAGAGAGTTTTGAGAATGATTACATCTAACCCCTTACAACTAAAGAACTCAGCCACTCATGGACATGAGCAGCTGGAAAATACACATGGAAGGAAAGGAGATGAGGAAGAACACTAAGAACTAAAGAAAGAGTTTTTCTCTCCAATAAAATAGTACAAAACGAGCTACAGAGAATTCTTTTTGAAAATGTCCAAGCCTTCCCTTCATAAATAAGGGTCAGCTCTTTATATACATGTGCAGAATTTCTTCAAAGTGACATTTCGCTCAGCCTGGAAATTTGGCTTGGCTGATTGGCAATTTCTGCATTTCAACATATTGCTACTGCAAAAGACCCTTCATTGCTTCCAAAACATCAGAATGCAGCTCCAAAATGTGTTCTTCAACATGAATCTCCTTTATCTACAAAAAGTGGGGCAAATCACTTAAGATATAACCATAAAACTAGAAAATTAAAGAAATTCTAACTAAATTATGACATTAACAGAAATTGAGTAAAACAACACTCCAAATAAGAGAAAAAAGATAGATAATTGCCTTAAAAACCATTTGAAAAGTAAGTAACTACAGCAACTAACAACTCCCCCAAACTTTAAGTTTTGCTTGTCCTCAAGCAAAAGATAAAAACAATACAACACTAACTAAATTGAACTGAAAATAACTAACACTAAAACAGAAATCATGAACCAAGATCATTCCCATCCTAACAAATCCAAAACATGCTTCTATTTAAGATCTGAAAAGGACCAAACCAATTATTCGAATTTCAACCATGGTGCCTTAAACCGAGACCATAACAAGGATGCAAGCACCTAATTTCTCAAGAAATGAAACAAGCATAACAATCAAAATTTGACAAAATCCAAAAATGTTTGATTCTTTTCACTCAAGTGTCTCACTCAAGCACCAATTGATTTAGGTGCTGAATCCTCTCACAGTCAACACACAATGAAAACTACAAATCAGTTTTGCTTTCCTTCTCAATGTAACAAAATTATGCACACAAATTAAGATCACAAGCACTTGATCAAGGTCTAAAACGTGGCTAGGCTTGAAAGGAATTTGGTTTTTCTAGATAAACAAAACACCATGAGATAAAGAGAGCAATCAATGCATTTTTCACATTTTACCCAACCACTCTTATTTTTTCACAATGACAAAGATACCAATTCCTTATATTTCTCAAATTTAAGCTCAAAAGCATGCCACTATAATCACAACAAGTATCACAGCTTTTATTTCTTTTTGTTTTCCTTGATCTTCTTTTTTCTTTTCTTTTCTCATATTTTTTTTAACAATGAATTACAAAGAATAGAACATAAACACAGCTGTGATACTCTTTTAATTGGATGAAAGTGACCCACATTTTTTTCCAAGTTGTTCCTTACATGCAAAAATTCCCCCAAACTCATTCTAAATCCAACACATGCAATTGCTCTCCTATCTAATGGTAAGGAAAGTGTATTGTTTTTCTTTTAGGCTCTTTGGGTTATCATGATAGAAATTTATTCAATTAAGGCTCAAAGGGGCTGCACAAAAAGGATAACAGTAACAAGGGAAGGCTTTTTGGCTCTAGGATTCACAATCATCAAACAAAATTGCCTTGATCATTTCTTTATTAACATGCAAAAATCATCACAAGAGAATTGTTCAAAACCAAGTGTGGTGCCAAAGGTGGCACTCATTATCATTTGAGACATCACACAACTCACAAGAATCATTTCTCAAACATTCTGAAATCTGTCATCAAAATCATGCTTTGCTTGAAACATTTTCTCAAAATCACACATGCATCCAAGCTATGCTAACGAAATGCAAACACGCAGCCACAAAATCTCATTCAAACCACGGATTCGCAAACACATTTTTCTTTAAAAGGCCGCGAGAAGCAAGCTAGGAAAACGCACTATGGGATTTTTCTAAAGCCATGAACAACTGTAACAATAAAATTAAACTTGAAAACACAAACAAAGGTACCAAGTGTAGAAAATGATTGAGCCTTGGCCAACATCACCAAAACACCAACTAAAACTAACAACAACTAAATTACCAAGCAACCAACAAACTACTAAAGATGCACTGAACTGAAAACTAAAATCTGTAAATGCAGAAAATTAAATTTTCCTGAAAGCATGGGAATAAAACACAAATCCCCCATCAAACATCATCATCCTCTTCAGCCTCAGAACTGCCGAACTCCTCTTCCTCTTCTTCAGTTCCTTCTTCCTCCACTTCACTCTCCTCCTTTGCCACGGCTTCATCTCCCTTTGCAGCTCCTTGGTCTCCAGCCTCAGCAATAGCATCATTTCCAGCAACTGCACCAGCATCCCCCAAAAAGAGAGGTCTATCCCCGGGCCATGCAGTCATAGCTTCAAACTCAAAAGGGGATGGCCAATGGAGACGTCCATGAGGTCTCAATGCTGCAGGAGTTAGATAATAATAGATAGAAGAATTTAAATTTTGTTGGCAGCGAATCGCTGCCAATTGCTGGAAAAGGAAGATGAAAGCATATGCTAATTGTGACATGTTAAACGACTCCACAACAGGAGGAATGGGAGGTTGAGGTCCATCAATTTCCGCGGGGTTGCAGTAGTGTTGATCAATAAAACGCATGTTGATTGACTCCCTAAGGTTGAGGAGGGGAGGACGACGGACATTGACTCCATGGCTCTCACACAAAGCTGTGATGAGGGCTGGAAAACCAAGATGTCTAGGTGGGGTGGTAGGAGCTTTGGCAGTCACAAACTTGTGTATTTCCCTTGAAATGATCCTCCCTATCTTGATCTCAATGTTGTTCAAGATGCAGTAAACTATGAAGGCTCGTGACATGCTGAGCTCGGAGGTGTGGGTAGTAGGTGTGATGTTGGAGAAGAGGAATGAAGCCCAAATCTGAGAGATGGTTTTCAAAGCCGCCCTCTTGAAATGAAGGGCCTTCCTAGCATCATTTTCCACGTAAGAATGCCCAGGGATGCACAAGTTGTTGCTCACAGCAGTGTTGCTCACAATAGTTCTCCTTGTAGACATTAAAAAGTAGCCACAGTCTTGGTTGTTTGGATCTGTGAAGTCGTTGGCCAGAAACTGATTGATGGAAAAGGCATCATAGTGGACAAAGCAGCCCCTCACCCAAGACCTACGAGCAGGATCACTGGCACGCCGTTGAATAGCATTCGCGTAGAACTTGCACACCACTTCCTTGTTGATCTTGAGAGGGAAATTGGTGAGTTTCTGCCACTTCCTTCTAATGATCTCATCTTGAAAATCCTGAAAATCTCCAGCCAGCAATTGCACTTCTTGCTCCTTGATCAAGTTTCGATTGGCATTGTTTTTTAAATGCTCCTGGTTAGGAGGAGCAAGGAAATGGTTATTTTGAAGGGGCTCACGAGGGGTTTGAGGTTGTGGTTGTGGTGGTGGTGGTGGAATCTCCTCCACTTCATCATCCTTTCGTGAGGCTTGAGGGGGAGCCTGAGAGGAAGAACCTCTCCTAGTGATGCGTTGTTTCTTGGTAGATGGGGTTGAGGCATCAGCAGGGAGCTTTTGCTTAGGAGCCATGCTGTAAAACATAAAAGAAACAAAACCAAAAATACAACAGAAGACACAAGAAATGAAATAAGTTAGTGACAAAAATAAGAAACAAGAACAGAAAATAATTTAAAACACAAGTTACAAAACATAATTGAAACACAACACGTAAGAAAAGAAAGAGAAATGGAATAATAAATTAACAATAAACTAAAAGGATAACTGAGAATCCACAAACAACAAAGGGATTTTTGTCACACACATGTGTAGGAACCAGAACATGAATACTCAAATGTGTAGGGGATTTGGCTTAGCTTCCACAGGGTAGCTTTGCCAAAATCCACTAATCATGAACTACTCAGATTTTTCAAAAGATGCGGTTCCAACAAGTGTGGGTGACGAAATGAATAAGAAAAACAGAGTGGTCCCAGATCATAGAGAAAATAAGAACCTTCAAAGAATATTCAGAAAAACCAGAACTTGAACCATTAGTGGTCCCAAAAACACCAAAAAAGACAAGATCTACACAATTCCAGAAATTAAAAACAAGAACAGAAACTAAAATGGTAAAAAAATAAAAAGAATAAAAGAGGGTTTCCCAAAAGATGAACAGAAAATGCAAGAGGGAAAGGGAAATAAACACGTGCCTACACCCAACAGGGAAAGATATCCCAATTTTTTATTTTGTTTTTAGTCCTTTAAGTGCTATCTAAATCACTTTTCAAAGCGCTATCTAAACAAATTTGAGGATCAGAAACAAAATAAAAAATCTATATTTTCCATTAAGAGTCAACACTTAGCACTCGTGCATTAAGTTTGGGATTCTAAAAGAACACACTATCTACATACCTCAAATGCTAGAGCTTATGCAAATCATGTGGCTCAAATCATAGTTCAACTTAAGATTTCTTTTCCAAGTAAACCCTAAGTTTGGTCCAATTAGTTGATTTCCATCATACTAATAACATTAAGAAAAAAAAAGTAAAATTGAAGCACAAAATATGAAATTAAAACTCTATTCAATCATTACAATAAGACAAAAAAAAAAAAAACAACTTAGCACAATATTGAGAAAGAGAAGCCATGGAAGTTGTGACATCCCAGGTACTAACAAGGGTAGGGAGTAATCACTGGTACAAAAGAGTTATGGCACGAATAAGGAACATCTCCTAGTAGGCTTCTAGCTGGAGAAATACATGAATGAGTTGAATACATATCAAAATGAAAGGGATCAAGATGTTATGCAGGTTTGGGATTATAAGTCAATGATAACATAAAGGAACTAATTAGTTCTACCTATATCAAGAAGATGCATCTTCTTTTTGGTACCCCATTACTTAAGAACTCCAAGGTTAAATATTCTTCACCCAAAACAATTTTGGGTTGGATGACTTCCTAGGAAGTTTTTAGGAAGTATATGAGTGAGGACAAAACATACAAAAAGACGTGTGTTGGTTTGTATGGACAATCATCAGTCTGGAAAGAAAACCAACGTTACAAAATCAGTCTATTAAAGCTTCTCATCCATTCCTAAAGCAAAAACCCATCGAAAATCTAAAGATCTCACAACTCTACTCATATACTAAGGATACAAAAATAGAGAAAGTACAAAGAATTTGGTGATAGCCACACAATAATTCGCAATAATCCCCAAAAATCTTAGAAAATTGGCTCAAAATGTGTATTTATAAGTTGCAAGGAGATGAGTTATTGCTAATGTTATCAGTTCATCGTTGGGCATTACTTTCATTACCAAGTGCCCTTTGATAATTGCCTTATATTCCTACATTTTATAGTAGTTTAGGGGCAATTATTTGATATCTTTCATGCTTTTGAGCTTTGTTTATTCTCATTTTAGTTGAGTTTTTAATAAAAGCTTGGTTTAGTTAGGAATTTTAGCTTTTACCCTTTTTACACTTGATATTTGGGATGTTTTCTTGTGTTTTAAGGAACTTTGTTGAAGCATGGAGCAAGTTTGGAGATGTCCCAAGAGTGATTGTTGCATTAAGGATCAATTTGGTTGAAGTTTAAAGTCTTGAAGGTCTTACAGAAGCAAAAGAAGCTTGTGGGAAGCCTTGGAATATGCCTATGCAACCAAGTTGTGCACCTGTGCAAATTCTGAAAAATTCTAAAATTCTGAAGGCAGAGAGTTGCACAGGATGTGCAAAAATCCATGCACCTATGCATTGCGCGCTACGAGAATAACTCTTATTTTTCTGTTTTGTTTTCTTTTGGGCTTGAACCCTTTTTGGCCCATAACTTTAAATAGGGATTTTCTAGTCTATCCTAGGGTTCCGAATGTTGTGTAACGAAAGTAAGAGAAATATGAGATGTGCGTGATGCCTTTGATGCATTTGGGTTCATCTTCCATTCTTTCTCCGTCTTTTGCTTCTTCCCCCATGGCTATGCGTAGCTATGTTCTCTATTCGTTGGGGTTTAATGTAGTTGGACCTAATTTCATGTAACTACACTTTCTCTTATTTCAATTAAGTATTAATATTGCTCTTCTTCTACTCTTAATGCTTGGGTTTGGCTTGATCAAACAACAATTGCATGATTCTTTAATTCCATTGGTAATTGGGAAATTCTTTTGGATTGCGAACTATAGAAGACAACTAATTTTCTTTATGACTAGGGATAGGGTAAAGAGGATTAGTCATTGACAAACCCTTTTTTTGAATGCAAATCGCTTGGTTATGATAATTCAAGGGATTGATAGTATAATCAAGGGATTTAGGTTTCTTCACTTAAGGAATTAAGGTTGAGATAAAATTGTGGGTTGATGATAACTAAAATTTAATTGAAAAGGAGTGAGTAGTGATTGCATGTTAGGAAGTCCAATGAAGTTAAACCCTAGCGATTCATTTTAATTGATTTAAACCACATTTTATGCGCACACCAAGTGTTTGTAAAATTTCTAAATTCAAATTTCCTTTTATTTTATTTTTATGCATTTGCCTTTAATTTTGGTTACTCAGTTACTCTCAAATTTGTAGTCTATTTAATTTACTATTATTTACCCAATTATTGTACAAGTCCCCGTGGATACGATACTTTACTCATCACTATGTTACTTGCACGATTTGGTACACTTGCCAAAATCCCAACATCCTTGTAACTGAAAATGTTTATGCAAGTTACATTAGTTATAGTTATTAGTCCTCGCTTGGCATTGAAATCATGTTTGGCACTTCATTGTTGGACATAGAGACTATTGTTGAGCTGGACACACATTCTTTATTTTCATGCAATTTTTATGAATTTTTGTAAGCATTTACACAAAATACTATTTATATCTAAAATTTTAAAATTTACAAAACTATATTAATTTTCTTTTATTTATGTAAGTTTTCTTATTATTTTTGGTATTTAATTTCCTTATTTAAGTGAATCTTTATGAGTTGAAGATTCATTACAACCTCAAACTTAAATATTTTCTAATCTTCAAGCAGAAGAGGTAAAATAATGAATCAAACAATTAAATTTTATTAATTATTGTTAGGTTAATTAATTTCACTTTTTACCTCCATTTTTTTTTTGAAAATTTTACGCCTAACAAATTATTCTAGCACATTTTACCTCCCACTTTTAAAAATCTTACGAATTTTACCTTCTGACATATCTCTTTTAGATTGCAAACACCACTAATACTTTATGACAATTTTTAACTGTCACTAAGTGCACGTATTAAAAATAAGTGTTTTTAATAGTGGCTAAAAGCCGCCACTACTTAACAAAATTGGGTAGCACATTTTCATTGCTCATCTCCACTGGGATGCCTTCATATGCATCAAAATTAATTCCCATATTTTTCTACTCATTGCCAAACGCAACCTCTTCTGCTGCATTGTCCTAATCTTCGAAGGGACTGGCTTCGTGACGATCCTAACCACCACTACCACCACCGCTTTTGTTCCCCCCACCTGTTTCTAGGAAGCACACTCCACGTGGTAGTGTAGCAGGGGATTCTGACGATGTTGATGTCGATGGTCCACTGCATGGTTTTAAATAGCGGACCGCAACGTGCAATGTGGCCGCAATATTGCAGTTGCGGTCTTCTCCGCAACCGCATCAAGCCGCAATCGCGGAGTGATATGAAATCACCCATAGCGGCCGCAACGTAACCGCATTACGACCGCAACGTGACGCATTAGCCATCACAACATCGTCTGATCAACTGCAACCGCCGTCCGAGCAGCTGCAACCGCCGTTTGGCTGACCGCAACTTCCTTTCACAGTCACGTTTCGTTCAATTTCTCAGTCAAAATAAAAAATTTCAGACCCCAGAAGTTCCTATCAGAATCAATTTCAGTTTTGAAGAATAAAAATATAACCTTTCTTCTCTGACTCATTCTCCTTTCTTACTTCTCATCTCCCCTCTTTGCCTCTTTCAATTTTCGATCTTCACCTGTGGAAAACACTAGCGCCCATTGATTTCTTGCTTGCTCGTAACTTGTTTCATCTATGGCAGAAGGGTTGCGGGCTGCCATGGCCATGGATGTCTGAAGTTGAATGGTTGTGGGTGGGTGATGAGGAAAGATATATTAGGGCTTCTCGTTGAAATAAAACGCGAAAAGAAATACGATGAAGATGATGTTTATCTATAATTATTATTGTTTCAATTATAATTAAATTTAAATTATGCATAAAGATTAGAAAAAGTTTTAAAACTGCATAGAAGCTTTATATATCATTGTAAATAAAATGTATATAAAGAATTATAAGTTTTTTTAGTATTTGGTGCAAACATTTAATAATTTCACGCCGCAACGGCCGCAATCCGCATCGCAGTAACCACAATGGCCGCAACCGCGACCACAATCATGACCGCAACCGCAATTTAAAACCATGGTCCACTGTTCCTCAGATGCGTGGGCACATAAACAGGCAGCGAAGGAGCTGTGGAGTTAGAGGTTCCTGCATTTTTAGACGTGGAATTTGCAGCCAAATCAGCCCATGAAGTTCGCATGAGACTGAGTGGTGTTTTATTAGTTGGTTCGCATGAGACTGTCCTAATTTTGTTACATAGTGGCAGCTTTTAGCCGCTACTATATTAAAAACACTATTTTAAATACATGTTTTTAGTGGCCGTTAATAATCGTCAAAAAGTGTTAGTGTTGTTTGCAATCTAATAGATATATGACTCAAGGCAAAATTCGCATGATTTTTAAAAGTAAGAGGAAAAATTGTGTTAGAATAATTTGTTGGAGGCAAAATTTGTCAATAAGTAAAAAATTGGAGGGAGGAGGGAGGAGGAGGGGTAAAAGGTACAATTAAGCCTTATTGTTATTATATGAGTAATATCTTCATATTCAAATGAAATCGTATTTTATTTTAAGTTTTAAAGAATCCTATTGTCCTTAAAATATTATTGTTATAATTATACTATTACCTTTAAATTTAAATCAAATTATTACATGTTATTTTTATATTTTATCTTAACTTGATTCATTGAAAGAGTATGATAAACTGATTTTAATTTATATAAGTAAAGAATATTTATCATGTACATTTGCAAGGATTTAAATGTTAGTTATTACAAAAAAAAAACAATAATTTTATTATACGTAACAATTCATGATTCGATAACAATATAAATTTTTTATGCTGTTAGCACAGTCTAATTAAATTCTAACACTAATATATATTACTCAATTTCAATAGAGTTTGATTTGAAATATTTTAGTAATTAATTAATAAATGTGATTAATATTATTTATAAATATAATGTGAAAATTGTGATTAGTAAAATATAATATTTTGACATTTTAATAAAAAATAAAAAATGTACAATGTCTTAATGACTATAAAAATATTAATAAATGTCACAACATAATAGTTATATAGGGATGACTTTAATATATTAGTCATATTTCGTGTTAGAGATGTGAAATGCTGGCGGATTCCGTTCTAATTTCTTCGATTGGATTTGAACTTGTATACGACCTCAGGTGTGGAAACAGATTCATTAGCACATCTTTAAATTTTTATCTTATTTAGAGTAAATTTGATAATACACTCGTGCATAATGTCATGTTAAGACATAAAGATTAATATTATTTTTAAATGAAGCTTGTTGTATTATTCCGATTACGTTTCTAAATTATAGCGGGTGTAACATGCGCTCTATTTTACATTAAGTTGACATAAATGATTATAAAAATGCAAGTTTCATTAAGTTTCATTATTTTGATTAAGTTGCTCTATTTTTATAATATGATGTTTTTTTTTTTATCCGTAGGAATCGAAGACAGTACCAAGGAGTTTACAATACTCACATACCCTGCTCAATCAACTGAGCTAGACCCCTTTGGTTATAACAGATATGAAATGTTATTAAAGATCACCAAAAATTAGTAGAAAGAAATTTCTATAAATATTTGTGTATAACTTTTTTTTTTATCCTTAAAAAGAAAAGATAGGAAGAGAAGTGTAAGGTAAGAAGGATGTTACGATGATGAGAGTAATAAAAAGGGTTTCTGTAGGCAGTATATGCAAAATTAATAGGCTTAATTATCAAAAGTTTAGAATGTTAAATTAGATCCTTTTATTTTCAAAAGTGTCAATCAAGTCCTTTATTTTTTAAAATGCTTCAATGTGATTCTTTAATGTCTCATTGTGATCCTTTATTTTTTTAAAAATGCCTCAATATGATCATTTCTGCCTAAATTTACAACTTAACGTCGTCCTCAATTGGACGAAAAGGACCACATTGAAGCATTTTTAAAAGATAAAGGACTATATTGAGGCATTTTAAAAAAATAAAGGACTTGATTGGAACTTTAAAAAATAAAAGGATCTAATTGAACATTCTAAATAAATAAAATGACCAAATTGGTAATTAAGCAAATTAATACAACACTTTACTAAAAAGTGCTTTTGAAAATTGAATTTTTCAAAGGCTATGGTTTTATTAAAAAAAAGTAGAGTATGTAGGTTTTATTATTCTAATTGTGGCAACGCGTCCTTAAAATATTACCACGAGATAGACATCATTATATATTATTTTTTCTAGATTAAAAGTCAACTAAATGTAATATAATTGCTTTTAAAATTGACGAAGATCTTAACAATTAAAGTCTACTTTAAGCAGGTATACCAAATCTTATGATTATGCATGTAGATAGATTACTTTAATGCAATTATAGTAAGGAGGTTCACATTTCACAACAGCAAAGCGCTTCTTCCCTTTGAATAACGTAGACGGTGATGAAAAGTTGCTTTGATTTTTCTTTCCCAAATCATTATTACATGTATGTTCTATTCTTGCATGTAGTTTTAAACACTTCCACCGTTTTATTTTTATCATGAAGAGCCCAACGTATGTCTTAGGATTCGGTGTCTTCTGCTTTATGAACCAAATGATTTTTGGGTATCATCAAGTATCTCAGAGACCCTTAAGCGACCAAGCTGAAATTGGTTCTTGTTGCATGCGATGAAATTTTTTGTTAGTGTTTATTTTGCAGAAGAAAAGTGTTCTAGAAACACTTGTCATGTAGTGGGTGCATGTGCAAATGTCTTGCAAACTAAATGCTCTATAGAATTAGCATAAACAGTTTACATTTTAAGATACAGACTTGAATTCTTTTATCGGTTTATTTTATGTGTGATATTTTTTCTCTTGCAGTTTGCTTCCTGATGTTTGCTATATATGATTATTCATTAGTTAGCCTTTTCTGTAGTCCTAATAACTTAAGCTTTTGGGTTCTGGCTTGTCTAAAATGGATAAGGATAAAGCAAGTAATCAAAGTCGTTGATATAAAATCAACAGTTAATATTCCACCGCATGCATGATTTGTTATGTATGTGTATGTAATATTTGTTGAGTTTCTCATTAACAATCAGCCTAAAATAGAATTTAGTCCCTTATTTATATTTTAGGTTTTAGTTTGATCCTTTAAGTTTAAAAAGTCACACTTTAGTCCCTTTCTGTCCTTCTGTCAGTTTTTGCCACTAACAGTGATTACTCACTTTATATCCTCTAAAGTGAGTTGCTAAACTCCGTCGGGTGTCAGTTTTTGCCACTAACAGTGACTACTCACTTTATACCCTCTAAAGTGAGTTGCTAAATTCTGTCGAGAACCGTGAGTACACACCAAGGTGGGTATTCCCTTCCTAAGATAGTTCATTCCATACCCAAAGTGGCATCACCAGGATTCGAATCCTGGACCACTTGGTTTAGGGACACAAGCCGCTACCACTTGTGTCAACCAATGTTGGTTGGTCCATATCATGATATCTATATAAACTTTTATTTCCAAGAGGAAAATAGTTCAACACTTGCCACTTCCATTCTATTGAATAATTAAGTTGGATTTTGACACAAGGTTTCATGCCTGTGAGAGTATTGTTCAGAACATAGTTACATAATTCGTCCATTTCCTCAAGAACCGTGAATTGGTTCGTGCGTACCAATTCTCGGTTCTTTTTCGAACCGGTACGCCAAAATTCGTCAACAAATTCGTGAGTAAGACGAACCAGGCAAGGCAAAATGAAAGTTGTAGGTTGCAACTTGGGAACTTTCCGAAAATCATTCACAGCCAAGTGTTAGACGGATTGGCAAGTGCACCAGTCGCACAAGTAGTAAATGGATAAGTCCAAGTATCGTTTTCCCAAGGGATTTGCTTAATATAGGCAATGTTCACATAAATACTAGCTAGACTGAACTAGTTTTCACAAGAAAGGTATAAAAACACAAACTTTGGTTGGTTTTGTGGGATTTTAGAACAGATTTAGTACAGGACAGAAATAAAGAAGATATTTTTGTGATTTTTAAGATAACACACAGTAGTAGAAAGATGTTAAAACAGATAAATGGAGATGTTGCAGGGGTTAGATCTCACCATTCTCTACTCTCTTCTTGCATGCACAAAATATAGATTCTATTTGCATTTAAATGTTAAAATCAGTCAATAAAACATTCTCAGCCCTAATTCCTTAGGTGCAGAGAGTCTTAGATTACTCCCCCAAGCCTTGATTCCTCAACAACTTAACGAAGCAACTAGCTTTAAGTCTAGAGACCACAAGATAACCCATGAACTAAGCTCCATTCCTAGACACGAAGTTCATGAGGTATATTGCTTCAGTTCTAGACAACGAAAGTGTTTCCCAACAACAGTCATGTCCAAGGATCATGCTATGGGTGATCAAGCCACAACAAGCTGTAAGAAAATAAGCAAAATACAAACTTTAAACACAAATATGCAAAATATATATAGATAATATCAAAAGATACAAGAGAATTTTGAGAATGGTAACATCTAACCCCTAACAACTACAGAACTCAGCCACTCATGGGAATGAGCAGCTGGAAAATACACATGGAGGGGAAAGAGATGAAGAGAAACACTAAGAACTAAAGGGAGAGCTTTTCTCTCTTACTAAACAGTACAAAACGAGCTACAGAAATTGCTACTGCAAAAATGTCCAAGCTCTCTGAACTTCTGAGGGTCAGTCCTTTATATACATGTGCAGAATTTCTCCAAAGTGACTTTTGGCTCAGCCAGTGATTTTGGCTTGGCTGATTTGAAATTTCTGCACTTCAACAGATTTCTCTTGCAAATGACCTTCCACTGCTTCCAAAACTCAGAATGTAGCTCCCAAACTTGTTCTTCAACTTCAATCTCCAATTCCTACAAAAAGTGGGGCAAAACACTAAGACATAACCATAAAACTAGAAAAACTAAAGAAATTCTAACTAAATTGCAATATTAATAGAAATTGAGTAAAATAATACTCCAAATGAGAGAAAAAGATCGATAATTGCCATAAAAACTACTTGAAAAGTAAGTAATTATAGCAACTAACACCAAGCTTTCAAGAGAAATGCTCCAATGAACCGCACAACTTGAACGAACTGAGAAAGGAAAAGTGTAATCGAAAAGAAGAATGGACTGTCGGCACTAGAAGAGAATTGGAAATGAAGAGTGAAAGACAGAATATTACTACTAGAAAGGAAGAAGATGAAAGAAACCAAAGATTTTACTTTTAAAAATAAAAGTTAATTGGTTCTGGTCTCAAGGCACCAAAAGATGAAAAGTTTTTTTTTTAAAAAAAATAGGAACCAAAGGCACCAGAACAGAAGGATTTTTTTTCTTTCTTTTTTTTATAAAAAAAAAGTGGTGCTGGTTTCAAGGAGTTCGTGCATAAATTGGTGCTGATGTGCTGGTTTCAAGGAGTTAGTGATGGTTTCAAAAAATTATTCATTTCTTTGTATAAAATAAAAAAGTTAATTATTTTTATATCTATCCATCTCTTTTCTTGGTAAGTGTTACATATAGGTAATCAAAATTTTATTTTTAAAAAATAAAAAATAAAATAGCTTTTTTATTGTTGTCTGATGCCCAATGTATTATTATTGTTATTTTAAGAATGTTTAATACCATGTATCTTAATTTTTCAGTCATCAGTTAATTTATTACTGGTGGTGTTCTATATTATTTAATCTAGACATTTATTTAAATGAAAAAAAAGTACTGGTAGTATATACTAATTTATATATTCAAACTTTTTGTAAATTTAAATAACAAACCGAAGCATACCAATTATGTATACTTCTCACCTACCAATACTTTGTAAGGTCGCGTACCGCGTATCCAAACCCCGTACCACGTACCAAAGAGAATTGTGAATTAGGTGATTATGGTACAGAAAACAATTATTCAACTGGTAGCTTAGGTGGTTAGTTAGTTAGTACAGCTGTCACTATGACAGTTGTGCCTATAAGTAGTCTGTTGTAAACTACCGAGGAAGTTGGCTAATGAAAATCTTAGTAAACTACCGAGGAAGTTGGCTAATGAAAATCTTATCACATTTTCTTCTTTTTCTCTGTGTTTCTCTGAACTTTAATATGGTATCAGAGCTCAGTGATCTTAAATGGCCAAAAACAATTATCTTCCCACCTTAGTTAGTTAGTACAACTCTCACTATGACAGCTGTGTCAATAAGTAGTCTGTTCTAAACTAATGAGAAAATTGGCTAATGAAAATCTTATCACATTTTCTTCTTTTTCTCTGAGTTTCTCTGAACTTTAATAATGCCCAGAAGATCTTGCATGTGTTAGTTGCAACCCCCTCCAAAGAAGTAGTAAATTTAGCTTTTGGAAGACTTGGTGGTCCTTGGTGACCGTTGTGTTACTTATTCAACTTGATATGACGCGCATTCTTTGGGTTCAAATATTTTTCAACTTTTAGGATAAAGCTTTCTCAGTAAGGATATAATTTTGTTGCTCTGTATGTTACACAGTTTGAGCAGAAAAGAGAAGCTAAAATGAAGATGGAGGATTTTCGGAGCATGATTTGTGGGGATTCTGATTGTTCTGAGAGTGGAAGAAAGCCCTTCTGTTATGATTTCAAGCTTTTGGAAGATCCTTCCACATGCTTCAACCATTTGTTGGTCATTTGCTTTGATGTGTTACTACTGATCATGCTGTTATTCGTTGTGACCCGCAAATCTTCATCGAGGCCATTTTGGGCTCTAATCCGGATGGAAAGTTATTCAAACTTGCAGCTAGTGTCTGCCATAATCAATGGTACTCTTGGGTTGTTGCATTTCTGTTTAGGCATTTGGATTTTAGAGGAAAAGTTAAGGAAAACACACAGTACTTTTCCTCTTAATCGGTGGTTATCAGAAATCTTTCAGGGATTCACATGGTTGTTAGTAGGCTTAATTGTAAGTCTTCAGTTAAAACAACTAACAAGAGTATTGTTGTGGTTATTTTCTATTCTTATATTCTCTGTTTCTGGTATTTTATGTGCTTTATCCATGTCTTATGCAATTAGTAGCAGAGAACTGTCCCTCGAGGCTACTTTAGATGTTCTATCATTTCCAGGAGCAATTTTACTGCTCTTATGCACATATAAAACATGCAAATGTGAAGACACTAATGAAGAAATTGATGAAAGCCCTTATGCTCCTTTAAATGGCCAGTTCAATGAAGTTGATCCTATTAGCTATGTAACCCCATTTGCCAAAGCTGGATTCTTTAGTAGGATGTCATTTTGGTGGCTGAATCCATTGATGAAAAGGGGTCAAGAGAAAACACTTGAAGATGAGGATATCCCAAAGTTGCGGGAGTTAGATCAAGCAGAAACTTGTTACCTGATGTTTGTAGAACAATTGAACAGACAGAAACAAAAAGAACTATCATCACAATCAGTTTTGTGGACAATAATTTTGTGCCACTGGAGAGAGATTTTGATATCAGGGATTTTTGCATTGCTCAAGGTACTCTCTCAATCTGCTGGTCCTTTACTTCTAAATGCCTTTATATTGGTTGCTGAGGGTAATGGAAGTTTCAAATATGAAGGTTATGTATTGGCCATATCACTTTTCTTAACAAAGATCATGGAATCCTTATCACAGAGGCAGTGGTATTTCCGCAGTAGACTAATAGGGATGAAGGTTAAGTCACTCCTTTCTACATGCATTTATAAAAAGCTACTGAAGTTATCCAATGTAGCTAAATTGACACACTCTGGTGGAGAGATAATGAATTATGTGACTGTGGATGCTTATAGAATTGGAGAACTTCCATTTTGGTTTCACCAGACATGGATTACAAGCATCCAACTATGTATTGCATTAGTAATACTTTATCATGCTATTGGGCTAGCAACAATTGCCTCATTGGTCGTGATAGTTCTCACTATGCTTTGCAATACTCCACTGGCAAAGTTACAACACAAGTTTCAGACCAAACTCATGGTGGCTCAAGATGAGAGATTGAAGGCTAGTTCTGAGGCTCTTGTGAACATGAAAGTGCTAAAACTATATGCATGGGAAACTCATTTTAAAAATGCTATAGAAAAGTTAAGGAATGTGGAACTCAAATTCTTAGCTGCAGTGCAATTAAGAAAGGCATACAATATATTTCTCTTTTGGACTGCACCTATTTTGGTCTCTGTTGTTTCTTTTTGGGCATGTTACTTCCTGAAAATTCCTTTACATGCAAACAATGTTTTCACATTTGTGGCTACTTTACGCCTTGTGCAAGAGCCAATTACAGCCATCCCAGATGTTGTTGGGGCAATCATTCAAGCAAAAGTTGCTTTTGCCCGGATTGTTAAATTCCTCCAAGCACCTGAACTGCAAAGTGAAAAACTCCAGAACAGGTGTTTTGATGATAATTTTAGAGGCTCAATTTTAATCAAATCTGGTGACTTTTCATGGGAAGGTAATGCATCAAAGCCTACCTTGAGGAACATAACCTTGAAGGTTAAACATAGGCAAAAGGTTGCCATTTGTGGAGAAGTTGGCTCTGGAAAATCAACCCTCTTAGCAACAATTCTTGGAGAAGTTCCGAAGACAAAGGGAACTGTAAGCTTTTATTCCTTTTATGCTCATAGAATACCACATTAAATCTTGTGATGCTATAGTTGGTTGCAATATGAATGACATTCCTACTTTCTGTCACCAATTATATTTAGTACATGTATTAACCATACTACAGGGAATACATCATGTCCTTCATTTTAGCTGTGATGTAAATAAATGTCTGATTATTTTCTGATTTACAGATTGAAATTTATGGGAAGTTTGCATATGTTTCGCAAGCAGCATGGATACAGACGGGTACAATACGGGAAAATATTTTGTTTGGATCTGATTTGGACATGCATAGATATCAAGAAACACTTCATAGATCTTCTCTAGTTAAGGACATTGAGCTGTTTCCCCATGGTGACCTCACTGAAATAGGTGAGAGAGGAATTAACTTGAGTGGAGGTCAAAAGCAGCGAATTCAACGTGCACGCGCTCTTTATCAAAATGCTGATGTATATCTCTTGGATGATCCATTCAGTGCTGTTGATGCAAATACAGCCACAAGTTTGTTTAATGTAATGATATCTTCCTTTCTTCACACACTGCATGTAAATTTTCGGTGTCATTCTTTACTGAAAGATGTTATTTGAATCTTGGCAGGAATACATCATGGAAGGACTTAAAGAGAAGACTGTTTTACTCGTGACTCATCAAGTTGACTTTCTCCCAGCATTTGATTCTGTTCTGGTAATTCCATTCACCTTAAGGCGATAATTTTGTATGTCATTGTTCATCTTTCATTTCTTTATTTCCTGCCACTGACAGGTGTTAATTTGTAATGAACTTACTGATTTCATTTTTGTTATCATTTGTCTCAATATGTTTCTTGTTTACCCTGCTTCTACCTATTTGGACTAAAATGTTAGGCTAAAGAACAGGATCTGTCGATTAATGCTGCATTTTTGCCCTTTATCATAATTAGTAGTTTTAACGTTTCCTAAGGAAAATATCTGTTAATCTACTATCAGGATTTTTAATTAAATAGTTTGGAAAATGAAAGGAATCTACTAGAGAGGATGCATTAATTTTCCCACAATGAATAATAACAAGGTTCCTTAATTCAGCCAGAAATGGATTGTTTTGACCATAGAAGTTGATATTTGAGTTCTTTTTTCTGGTATAGTAGCTTTTGCTACTTAAATTTTAATGTTGCTGAGTGGGTACTTAATTATTGTTCAATTATATTTCGGTCATGTATTCCAACTTGAACTTGATAACTCAATTGTTTTTCATTATAGTTGATGTCAAATGGGGAAATCCTACAAGAAGCTCCTTATCACCATCTTTTAAACTCAAGCCAGGAATTCCAGGACCTTGTCAATGCTCATAAGGAAACTTCTGGTTCTAATCAGCTTGTGAATGTTACTTCTTCCCAGAGACATTCTCCTTCTGCTAGAGAGATCACACAAACTTTCATGGAGAAGCCGTTTAAAGCAACTGATGGAAATCAATTAATTAAGCAAGAAGAGAGAGAGACAGGAGACACAGGGTTGAAGCCTTACCTACAGTATCTGAATGAGATGAAAAGTTATATATACTTTTCTGTGGTTTCCCTTTGTTACACTGCCTTTGTTATTTGCCAGATATTGCAAAACTCATGGATGGCTGCTAATGTTGACAATCCCTATGTCAGCACATTACAATTGGTTGTTGTTTACTTCTTGATTGGAGCTATTTCAACTATTTTCTTGTTGATCAGATGTCTAGCTACAGTTGCTTTGGGTATGAAATCATCAAAAAAATTATTTGTACAGTTAATGGATTCCCTTTTTCGCGCACCCACGTCATTTTATGACTCTACACCATTGGGAAGGATACTTAGTAGGGTAAGCATAGTAAACAATTTCTTTCCTTGCAATGAAATGTAATGAAGGTAACAATATTTTGATTCTCATTTCCTTGTCTAGGTCTCATCAGATTTGAGCATTGTGGATCTTGATATCCCCTTCAACCTTGGTTTTGCTGTGGGAGGACCTATAATTTGTTGTTCTAATATTATAGTTTTAGCAATTGTCACTTGGCAAGTCTTGGTTGTCTCTATACCAATGGTGTACATTGCGATTCTCTTGCAGGTAATTAACGGATTCTTCTTTGAAATATACTGTAATAGTGAAATGGTGTCTTCTTTTTTTAATCTACATAATCCTCATTTTTCTATAAAAGGAGGGGCATGGGGGTATGGGAGACTAAAATATTTTAAGCCTTCTTCAGCCTTTCAAATACTTTTGGTTGGAAGGCAAGCATAGTAAGGATTTGTTCTTTTGTTTTTGAATAGAGATACTTTTTTGCCTCTGCTAAAGAAGTGATGCGGATGAATGGCACAACAAAGTCCTTTGTAGCTAATCATGTTGCTGAAACTGTTGCTGGAGTTGTGACAATAAGGGCTTTTGAGGACGAGGACCGTTTCTTTGAGAAGAATCTTGATCTAATTGATATCAATGCTAGTGCTTTCTTCCATAGTTTTTCTTCAAATGAATGGTTGATCCTACGCTTAGAAATGGTCTCTGCAGTAGTTCTTTCCTTTGCAGCACTTTGCATGGTTATGCTTCCACCTGGGACTTTCGCCCCTGGTAGGACTTTGGTCATTGTTACCTCTGAAATGTCATTGCTTGAGTATATAAATTATCTTCAAATTATTTTCTTTTATCCTCAGAAAGTATCATTATCTTTCTTGATGCAAGCTTCTTAATTTCAATATCCTTTTTTTCCAGGATTCATTGGCATGGCTCTCTCTTATGGTTTTTCACTAAATGCTGCCTTAGTATTTTTAGTTCAAAGTCATTGCAATATAGCAAATTATATAATATCTGTAGAAAGGATAAATCAATATATGCATATACCGAGTGAGGCCGAAGAAGTAATAGAAGGAAATCGTCCTCCTTTGAATTGGCCAGGTGCAGGCAAAGTAGAAATACATGATCTGCAGGTATTTGTCTAATTGCATATTTTAAAATTTGCAGCATAGTGTTAAAAAAATATGGGAGTTTAAATGAACTGCATAATTTTCTGGTCTATACCAAAACAGATAAGATATAGGCCTGAAGGGCCACTTGTACTCCATGGCATCACTTGCACATTTGAAGGAGGGCACAAGATTGGTATTGTTGGCAGGACAGGCAGTGGGAAGTCCACTCTTATAGGTGCTTTATTTCGTCTCGTCGAGCCAGCTGGTGGAAAAATTATAGTTGATGGCATAGACATCTCTTCTATTGGTCTTCATGATTTGAGGTCACGTTTTTGTATCATACCTCAGGATCCTACCCTTTTCAATGGGATAGTTAGATATAATTTGGACCCTTTATCTCAACACTCTGATCAAGAGATATGGGAGGTAACAGCTGCTACATTCTGCTTATCTTGGCTTTTCAGAGCAAATATGAACTAATTCTTGCTTAATATAAACTCAGGTTCTTGGTAAGTGTCAATTGCGAGAAGCGGTTCAAGAGAAAGAAGAGGGCTTAAACTCCTCAGGTACACTTTCAAGTTTCACTATTTTAAATTGCGGTTGTGGTTGTGGTTTTGTCGTGATCTTTAATGTTGTGGGAAATTGTTGACGAAATGTGGTTGATGTGGCCACAATTGCGGTTGCAAACCGTATTATAAAACCTTGATGGTAACTATGTCACAAGTACTTTGCTAGTTAATAACAACTAGTAACAAATTGTTATACAGTTGTTGGAGAGGGATCAAACTGGAGCATGGGACAAAGGCAGCTGTTCTGTTTGGGGCGTGCTCTTTTGAGGAGAAGCAAAATATTGGTGTTGGATGAAGCAACTGCATCAATTGATAATGCAACTGATATGATTCTGCAGAAAACCATTAGAACTGAGTTTGCAGATTGTACAGTGATCACAGTAGCTCACAGGATACCAACTGTGATGGATTGTACTATGGTTCTTTCAATCAGTGAAGGTAAGTTGCATATTGACTTCCATTTTATATCATTTAACAAAATTTTAAGACTAGTCCATAACTCTATTTCCATTTTTTTTATGTTGATGTCAAACTATCCTTTTTTGAAAATGGAACAATTAAGAGTGCAAATAATGGGACCTACTAGATTTCTACCTATACCACTTTGTTTGACTGTCACCACATATAGGTTTGTTATTGAGCAAAGATAAACAATGGGGTAACTGATTCAACATTTGCACTTCCATGGCACATAAATGATATGCTGTAAAATATAGGCTACTTTAATTTTAAACTAAAAAAAAAAAATTAGTTGAAGAGTATTTTTATCATTAACTTCTTTTCTTCAAAGAAATTAAGGATATTGTATTAACAGGGAATTTGGTGGAATATGATGAACCAAAGAGCTTGATGAAGAAAGAAGGATCACTATTCAGGCAGCTTGTCAATGAATACTACTCTCATTTTCAGTCTGCAAAATCACATTGACGTGTTAGTTGCTGTAATTACTTACTTTTTAAGTGATTTTTAAGGCAATTATCTCAATTTTTCTCTTATTTGGAGTGTTGCTTTACTCAATTTGCTTTAATTTCGTAATTTAGTTAAGATTAGTTTAATTTTCTAGTTTAATGGTTATATCTTAGTAATTTACCCCACTTTTTGTAGAAAGGGGAGATTGAAGATGTAGAACACATTTTGGAGCTGCATTCTGATGTTTTGGAAGCATTGAAGGATCATCTGCAGTAACATTCTGATGCAGTAGCAAAATTTGCCAATCAGTCAAGCCAGATTTCTTGGCTGAGCGATTTGTCACTTGAAGAAATTCTGCATATGTATATAAAGGGCTGACCCTCATGTATGACAGTAGTCTTAGGACTCACTCCCATTTTGTTCTGTAATTTCGTTTTGTACTGTTCTATTGGAGAGAAAAGCTCTCTCCTTTGTTCTTGGTGTTCTTCTTCATCTCCTTCCCCTCCATGTGTATTTTGTAGCTGCTCATGTCCATGAGTGGCTGAGTTCCTCAGTTTTAAGGGGTTAGATGTAACCATACTTAGATTGTCTTGTATCTTTTGATATTTTTACATATATATTCTGCAGATTTGTGTTTAATGTTAGTATTTTGCTTCTTTACTTAAAGTTTGTTGTGGAATGGCCACCCATAGCATGATCTTTGGACATGATTGTTGTTGGGAAACACTTTTATTGTCTAGATCTGAAGCAATATACCTCATGAACTTTGTGTCTAGGAATGGAGCTTAGTTCATGAGTTATCTTGTGTCACTCGGCTTAAAGCTAGTTTCTTTGTTAAGTTGTTGAGGGATCAAGGCTTAGGGAAGGAACTAAGACTCTCTGCACCTAAGGGATTAGGGCTAAGAACGTTTTTATTGGCTGATTTTAACATCTAAATGCAAATGGAATATGTATTATGCGTTAATGCAAGAAGAGAGTAGAGTTTGGTGAGATCTAACCCTTGCAACATTGTTATATATATGTTTTTAACCTCTGTTTACTACTGTGTTCTGTTATAAAACCATAAAAATATCATTTTATTTTCTGTTATGCATTAGATCTACTTTAAAGTTCCACAAAACCAACTAAAGTTTGTGTTTTTACTGCTTTCTTGTGAAATCTGTTTGGCTTAGATAATATCTGTGTGAACATTGCCTTTATTACGTGAGTCCTTTGGGAAAATGATACTTGGACTTATCCATTTTACTACTTGTGCGATTTGGTATGCTTGCCAATCCGTTAACATGATGCTGGCATATTGCGATGTTTTCAATGTCTATCTTTCTTTGCTATAGCAATAAGTGAAGAAAGTGTGATTGGATGTAGGATGTGAAGTTTGTTTTTGTAAGGTTAAATTAAATTGACTAAATTATCTTTTTGGTTTCTCTATTTATTTATTGAGTTTAACAATCATGCACTAATAGTATAAAATTGTTTTACACAGTCATCCAATAACAAATCATCGTTAGTATGACTTTTAAGATAGTTATTTTAAAAGTCAACAAACTTATCATACATGATGGGTTGTAATTGGATGACAGTGTAAAACTATTTTACACTGTCCGTGCATAGTCTTTTTTCTCTTATTTATTTGGTTCAATTTGGTCCATTTATTATTAAAAGATTCAATTTGATCCTTTCATTTTTAAAATTGATGGAATATTATCCTTTATGTTCAATTGAACTGACATTGTTAGGTTTACGAATTCTGACAATTTTAAATTGCCACGAAATTTCCGTCATTAATTAGTGGCAGCTTATGACCTACTATTTAAATTTTAATTTATTAAATTTTTATAGTAATTAAAATTTACAAAATAATAAAAAATTATAACTTTAAATAGTGGTGGTTCCAAACCGCTACTATGATCATTTCTTTAGAAATTTTAAAAATTATAATAAAAAATTGTAATTAATCATTTTAATTATAGAATATTATAAAAATTATACTAATTTTGTTTTATTAAATTTTTAAGAAATATTATTTAATTTTTTTATTAAAATTTAATTTATTAAATTTTATAAAATAATAATATTTTAATAGTTTTTATTTATACAATAATTATAATATAATTTGTATTATAAAAATTATTATATTATATTCTAATTGTAATTTAAAAATACTTATATTTATTTTTAATTTTTTTAAATTTTGCATATAATGAACATATAATAATATATAATAAATAATATTATAATATAAAATTTAAAATATTAATATTAAAAAACAATAAATGTAATAAAAATAATTAATGTAAAATATTTTACTATATTTAATAATATAATTTCTATAATAATATAAAATTGGATATTAACAACATAATATAACATAATTCAAATTGCAACCTAAAGGTGGGAAAGGAATAAGTGGAATGAAAAGAAAGGATGCAGAGAGTATTATATATATATATTTTTTTTTTGATAATTTTACGTGATAAAAAATTTATCATTTTATAATATATTTTTTTCTTATTATCACTTCTTTCCATTGTTTTAAAAATCAAATCGGTTATCAACCTGGTCAGGGTATTGGTCACTAAGTCAGTGGTTGAAAACTAGTGGCTCACTAATTGAATCGCATAACCCGATCCTTATAAAAAAAATGAAAATTTCATATCATGCCTAAATAAAGCCTATATAATTTTATTATTATTATTATTATTATTATTATTATTATTATTTAGTTTATTATTTTTTATTATAATTTAGTTTATTATAGGAGTATATATTTTGATTATTTTTTAGTTGTGATATGGATGGCCTAACATACATGATGGAGGGAGAACAAAAATTACGAGAAAATTGCTATTCTCACCTATTAAATTTCTATTCTCACTCCTACGCGCTTTAAAAAAAAATTATTTCCAAAATACCCTTTTAACGAAAATATATTTCTGTTACATAAAATAGATAACACAAACATATTTCCATTGCAGTAAAGGAGGTGAAAAAAATTATGCAACAGAAACCCGATTTCGTTATGTATCTGAATTTAAAATGGGGTGTAGAGAAATGGCTTAAGTGTAAGGAGGTCTTTTCAAACTTTTTTGAAAAAGCTAGAGGGTGAGAATAGCAATTTAGGGAGTGAGAATAGCAACTCCCAAATTATGAAAAAAAAAAAAATTGGCCCACACGGCCCATTTCAACTTCAACCCTAATTAGCTAATTCACTAGGACACATCTCCTTGCTACTGCCACCGCTTTCTCTCCTTGCTATTGCTGCCTCTTTTTGTAACTAAACACAATGGAAGACAGGTTTGGTGGCAGTAAGAGCAATGTGATAAAGCTATCTAGCTATGGCATAGCTCTCTGGTGATGATGCGGATGCTTCCCAGGGATGATGCAAATGCTTCCCGATGACTGTGCAAACTCTTTCCGACAACGGCACGAATACATAACCTTCTCCAGCTTTCGATTTTCATTTTAAAAAAATTCACGAGGAAGGTTGGTGGCGGCAAGAGGAAGCAAACACCCTTCAACGATGGCACAGATGCCCTTTGACAATGATGCAAACGCTTTCCAGTGATAGCACAGTCGCAAATCTATCCAACTTTCAGCTTTCACGTTTTTTTTAATGCATGAACCGGTCGGGGTCTCTTTAACTCGTTGGTTCGCCGGTTTAACCTCATAACCAGCCAGGTTGATCCAGTTAACACCAATTCGATTGAATGTCCGATCCAATATCTTGCTCAACCCACATGATCCTCTGGTACCCATTCAAAGCCAATTTTTAAAACTATTTTTTTATCTCTTTTTAATCACATAAATGCACCTTTTTTCTTGTGTCATTCATTATTGTTTTTCTTCATCTTTATCTCACTTCTAAATTTTATCTCAAAATACCTAATATAAAATAAAGTGAGAGATTTTAGCATTATTAAAATTTATGTGTGGCAAAATAATTTGTGAAAAAAGATTATGCACTGACAATGTAAAATAAATTTACACTGTCATCTAATCACAAACTACTATATATGGTAAGTTTGTTAACTTTTACAAGAACTACCTTAAAAGTCATGTCAACGATGAATTATGATTGAATGATACTTTAAAACTATTTTACATTGTCAGTACATGACCATTAAACTCAAATAATTTTTAATAAGAGTGTCATGACACACCTTTGATTAGTTATTAATGTTGTATCAAATTTCAATCCTTTCATGATACGGTAATATTAAAGAGAGAAAAACAATTTAATATTTTTAATAAATAATGTGTCTGATTATATGTTTATTATGCAAGTTTACTCAAGTTTTCACATTAAATATCTAAAAAAAATATAAAAAAGTAATTAAATATCATTTAGGGCTTTCCTTGCGTTACAAGGTTGTTTTCATTTATATCCTTATAGCTCTTTCTAGACTTCTGAAGGTTAATCCAGTTTCTTGAATGAACTTATCATAAACAAGATGGAAATAAGCATACCACTAAATGATATGCAGCAAAAGAAATTTATTGAGGAGAAACATAGTCATCTCTCCTCAATAAATTTTTTCTATTGTATAGTTTAGTAATTACTCTGCTTACTTCTACCTCCTATATGATAAGTTCATTCTCTTTCTTAGTAACTTGATCCACCTTCAAAAGCCTAAAAATTTAAAGAGCTATGAGAATAAATGAGACCCTCTGACGCCATCACTATGTTGCCATTGTTGCCATTTAGAGGTACCAATCTCTACCGCCACTCATTTTCTTTTCAATTCTTCAATTTCACAATGAAAGTTTCATGGCCTCCATATTTTCCAAATTGTCTATTTTTTCTTACAATTTTGATAGGCATGTAAAGCAAAAGGCTTATATTGCTTTGTCAGGCAGGGTAGATGGCAAGATTTTTTTTATTACCCTGATGCCTCTGCATTTAGCTACTGTTGCTAGGGGATGATTATTGAGAAGCAAAGGTATGAGTCTATATTTATAACTTCTGATGGAAAATAGAAAAAAGAAGGTTCATGTGTGAAATCAATTGCTTGGATCATCGTTTAGAGGTTTGGAGAGGGAGAACAACTGTTCATAGTACAAGCTATGTTTTTTTGTTTGGGGGGGGAGGGGTATGTTCTTGTTTCTCATTTTATAAGCTTTGTGCTTGGTTTGCTTTCGATCATTGTATGCATTGTTTGTGCACTTTCTGTAAACTTTTTTGTACCATTTATTGATAATAGTGAAATTGTTTCTTTAGTCTGGACGACCTCTGGTTTTTATCTTTACTTTGAGTGGTTTTTCATATTAAAAATATTTGTGTCTCTTGCGAGTTTTGGTTTATAATTTTATCGATCATAATTTTGAATTTATAATAGGCTAAATTACTGTTTTGGTCCTCTAATTTATTTTCGATGTTCAATTTGGTCCTCTAATTATTAAATGGTTCAATTTGGTCATCTAATTCTTTAAAATGGTGCAATTTGGTCCTGCCGTCAAAATTGAACTAACGGTTTCAATGAAGGAACAAGTCATGCTGACATCATCACACTTTGTGGCGGTTTAAAATCGTCACTAAGTGATTTGCACATAGTGACGGTTTTGAAACCGCCACTATAATAATTTAATAATATTTATTTTAAAAAATATAATTTCTTTTTAAAATTTACACTTAGCGACGGTTATAAAACCGCCACTATATTAATTTAATAAAATTTACTTTAAAAAATATAATTTCTTTTTAAAACTTACACTTAGCGGCGGTTCCAAAACCGCCACTATATTATTTTAATAATTTATATTTAAAAATACAATATAATAGAATATACATTTTAAAATATTTATATTTAAATATCAATATTTAAAAAATAGTAAACATTTTATAAATAATAATTACAATATAATATAATATAATTTTTTTTATAAAATTTACAATATTAATTTTAAAACATTATAAATAATTTATTAAAATATGATAAGTAAAAAAATATTAAATTTTTATTAATTTTAAATTATTTTAAAACTTATTAAAGTAATTTATTATTACTAATAATTATTATTTTAGTAAAATATATTAATATAATATACTAATAATTATTATAATTAATTAAGTTTAATTTATTATTAATATAACCTAATAATGTAATATCATATAATTTAAATGTTAATATAATATAATATCAAATATTGATATTAATTTAGTTTTTTTACATTTTAAACAATTTTTATATAAGTAAAATTTATTAAATTATTAATTTAAAAAATATATTAATGTAATATATTAATAATTATTAGTATGTGTTAATAATAATATTAATAATTATTAGTATGTGTTAATATATTAATTTAATATAACGTAATAATAATATTAATAACATTCAAAATATTATACAAGTAAAATTATTAAAATTTTATTATATTTTTTATTTTTTATAATTTTTTTTAAATTGAAAATTTTAAATTATTATAATAGCAGTTTTATAACCGCCACTATGTGTACATTTAACTGCCACTATATGCAAATCACTTAGTGGCGGTTTTAAACCACCACAAAGTGCGATGACGTGGGCATTCACTAACACCATTAGTTCAATTTAACGGCAGGACCTAATTGAACCATTGTAAAGAATTAGAGACCAAATTGAACCATTTAATAATTAGAGGATCAAATCGAACATAAAAAATAAATTAGAGGACCAAAACAGTAATTTAGCGTTTATAATATATGATATGTATGAACCTAAAATGACAACATTGGTTGCGGTGTATACAACAACAAAAAAAACATTTTATGCAATTACAAGTAGCAAGTTGAGACGATGAATATAAAATAGATTGTCAATTAAAAAAACCTACATTTCTACATTATTTCTTGCAACAATTGATGTAGAAAATCATATTCTACATCAGTTATTGTAACGACCCGTCTTTGTTACATAACTATTTAAGCTAAGGTTCCTTGATTTACTTTTGGTTTTGAAACTCTTTCATTAGTTTACTTTATGAAAATATTGCGTCAACTTTTCACATTTGCAAAAGTAATAATTAAAGTTCAAAACTAAAAGTTTAACTACAAACAACTCTTGGAGCTTATACATGAGACAAACCTAAGCTGGTCATCTTTATACATATAACTATATAGACCAAACAAAGAAAACGCAGCTTCAATATCATGCTCGCTCCATCTACCAAGCCTTCAAGAGGAAGAATCCACCTAGAAAACCATCTGCTCCCCCGAACACGACGTCCGAGATCATCACAGGCACAAACCACAAGTGCAAACAGTGCAAGGGTAAGCTTACCAAACAAAACTATACATATAAGAAGATAAGTGAATTTTCAATTATTAAGGAAAAGGACGAGAAAACTAGATTTTGTATACTTCAAAATACTATACATAATAATTGAAAATGTTATACAAAACTTAGTTCATAAACATATTTATAACATGAATCCTAAACAAGATCAACAACATAAACCATCACCACTCATCACAATGAGTCATAACATCATAAGTCACATTTGACATCAACATAATACAATCACCAACATCCCTCATCACAAAGAGATGTACAACACAAACCACTAGACAACCTCAGACAACAAGACTGACTCTACTCCATGGAGTTTCAACATCATATGAGCGGTCCTCATAGGCCCCATCCCCTACCATAGTCTCACCTTTGACCATTCGAGGAGTCCCTTGAGCTACCCTGTGGAGGAAGTGTGGATTTAATCGAATATAGACAAGTGTGGGTATTGGCTTACCTCTGTAAGGTTTGCAAAACCTTACATCTCTAGGAATTCGCCCACTTGGCTATTCTATAGGCCCATCGTTGGCCACCACGAAAACCTCCAGCACTAGGTTGAGAGCCTACCTAGCACCCTCAACTTACGTGCCTACCCATATGTCTGTGCACTAACTGTGCACACCTATGCACCAATTGTGCATATACAACATTCAGAATATTTCTGTGCACCAACTGTGTGCACCCACCGTATTCCAGCGGCAAACATATTTGGAGTCCCTTACAGCCGTATATACAACACCTTTGTACCCGCCATCTCTAATGGCCTAACTTAAGGATCCAAATACATCTCAACAACATCAACAATCCTCAACCACGACA
Source organism: Pueraria montana var. lobata (assembly GCA_026413185.1). Classification (NCBI taxonomy): domain Eukaryota; kingdom Viridiplantae; phylum Streptophyta; class Magnoliopsida; order Fabales; family Fabaceae; genus Pueraria; species Pueraria montana. Next base: position 77,282,034 of record CM048648.1, read on the forward strand.
ATAATCCATCCCCTATACATTAAAAAAGTCACTAAACCTCTTGGGAAGTAGTTCTCAACACTCCAACACGTCATTCGGAGTCAAAACATAAGGGGTGGTACTTAGGAAGATATCCTACTAGGCGAGACCCCTGGGTCGCTTTAGTGGGCCGGAGTTCTGACATGAAACTCACCCTCCCAAGTATACCATTTTCTATAAAAATCATCCCAAAGGTTATAGCTAACTCCTTTTTAACATATAGGGATGGTCACAATACAAGATTATCATTCATCATCAACATCAACATTCATTTTCTCATAGATAAACTTACTTGTGAGCACTTCATAGAGATAAACAACATGATTACAAATATTAAATACTCAAGATCCACATCTCAATAAACAACATCACCATTCCAATAATTCAATCATATTAACCAAATTGACCAAATAAGATCGACTTCTCTTTGGCAGAATTGAATGTGAGCTCTCACTGATACAAGTAAATGACCTCGGAATTTAAAAATTTTTATATCAAATAGAAGCTCTTGAAATATATTTTACAGAAAGGTATCCCACTTATAAAATCAACCTCTAGAAAATTTTATAAAAATTTTCAAAGTCGGCAGCCCTGAATTTTGAGTGCTCATTGAACATAGCTCAAAGAAATGTAAATTTCTCCCACTTCTCAAACTCGTTTTGAGCTGAACTTTTTACAGTAAAAAGTTAACATCTTTATCTTTCTAAAAATTTAACCCTTGCCTCCAAATTCTTTCCCTACTGTTCCCAGTAAATTTATTTCTAACAGTCTAAGTTTCAGACTCAAAACAGAGCTCAAAACCCTTGCCTTGTTCCTTTTTAAAAGGTTAATTTAGAAATTGGACATGATAATTTTTTTAATTTATATAGTTAAAAACCTTGTTTTGTCTAGTTTTTAATGGTGCAAAAATGAAAAAGAAAAATTAAGCACACAAGTGGGAATTTGAGAAAAACTGAGACATGTTCCAGGGGAAACTCGAAAACAGAACAACCATTTTGAGAGCCATGGATGAACCCCGAGATGAGATTTTCTATCCAAGGTGTCAAAATCAAAGTTGTTCTATTTAATGTATATTTTCATTAAAAACAAATTTTGTGAAAAGCCAACGGTTAGATCTTTCAAAAATTACAAAATCGTGGGGGCTGTCCAGGGCTAGACGAACCAACAACCACTGCCACTTTTATTTTTGGGGGTGAATCTCACATTGAAAACCTTGTCAAACAATTTTAATAAAATTTGGACATGGTCTCCTTTGTTTTAGGAGCCTTTCCTAGTAATTTAGAGAGTCAAAAACAAAAACAATCAGTCCATACACACTCACACAGCCACTGCCAGGAGAATCAAATACCCATTTTTCATCAATTTCAAATTCAACCACAACACAAACAACAAGAGGGGCATACATGTTGTATGTGGTTAAGCCCCCTAACTCTCAACCACACTTAAACTGAAAATAAAGAAGCTTCCTTTACCCAACAACTTTGAGATTTCCTTGAGAGGAAGTTAAAGAGAGAAACTTTGTGGCTTTTGAGTGATCTTTCCTTAACTTTTGCTATGGAATCAACTAGAAGAAATCTAAACCAACATCAAAACATGCTTCAATCAAATTTTCATCCACCCATCAAAATTTTAATCAAAACTCATTTGATAAGTTCTTGAAGGAAGAAGAGGAATGAACCAAGAGATCAAGAATAAGGAGGAATTGAACTTACCAACTTGAAATCAACTAAGGAAGCTCTAGAAATTAAGGAAACAAAGTCATCTTTGAATGAATTCCAAAAACTCTAGCTCTTGGGAGGAGAAGAGAAGCACAAAGGAGGAGGGGAAAAAGAAAATGGAAGAGACGTGAATCTTCACGTTTAAAGTGAAATTTATTTAACAAAATTACTTTTCGCACCTATCTTGTTCTAAGGACACCCCCTTCTCTTATTTTTTTTTTTTACAACTTACAGAATTCACGTAAAAGTCCCAAAAATCTCACAATAACACTATGACACATAACAAAACATAGAAATTAAGTTAATTATTATATCAATCAACATAATTTAAATTTAATTTGCTATTGCATTATTAATTGAATCACTTATCATACATTACGAAAAATCAGTGTTACAGTTATTACCATAATCGATGTAGAAAGTGGCACTATCTACATCAATTTTGTCAATAACCGATTTAGAAAGTGGCTTTCTACATGTAGAAAGTGTCACTTTCTACATCGGGTTGTGGATGAACCGATGTAGAAATTTCGGATTCTACATCGGTTCTTAAATCAAAGTAGAATGTGTCATACATTTAACATCGCGTTATATTACATCAGTTCTGAAATTGATGTAGTATGCTTTCTAGAATTGATGTAAAATGTGTTTCATGTAGTAGAGGACTAAAATGATTAAAATAGATTTCTTTAAAAACATAAAAGATGAAATCGGAAATTTTAAAACATAAAAAATAAAAAATAAAAAAAACGAGAAAACGTAAAAGACCAAAATGACATTTTATCCTATTTTAATTGAAGGGTTCTTGCGTTATAATGTAATTTCTGACGGATAAAAAAATAATGTAATTTCTGATTATTTTTGTTTTACACTTGAGTCAGTAAAGCTCGTTAATCATGGTATCTTATTGAGTTTTCCATCATTAACGGTTTGAATCTTGTGACCTCACTGACCTGGAGGAGCACTTGAAAGTTCATTAACGGTAAGATGCTTTATGGCATATATAAACTTATACGTTTGGATTATCTTTTGTTGCGCGGCTATTTTAAAAAAAAAAAACATATTTAATATATCAACTGTAATTAGAATCAATCTAGAATGTCAAATACCAATCTTTTTTTGTATTAGTGTTTAAGAAAAGAGAGTTGCGCAGGGCAAGAAGTTCCATAAATGAAGAGGTTTCAACATATATAGTGTTAAGCCAGTCCGAACAAGCATTCCCCTCCCTGAAAGTGTGCTTGAAACTGAAGAACCTAAATTCCAAACTAACTGAAGATCGACCCTGGAATATAGCAAAAAGTTGAGTGTGCAAGTTGGTTGTGAAACCACAAGATCCAGAGAATCCATGAAGCCATTGTCCGCAGTACCAATGGGGTGGATACCAGCGAACTTGGATTGGAGCCTTGGCAGCTTTGTCTTGGATAATGTATATATGCAAGCTTACGTCCACACTTTATATCATCTGGTAGTTAGTTAATTAATATTCTCCTTGTGCAGTAGTTCTTCATTTTGTTTTCAAGCCTAATTAATACTTTTGCAAATTAACAAATAACAAGCAATACCAATCTAAATTGTTGGATGTTGCAACAATTAATGATGGAGAAGGTCAAAATACAAGCAAGCATGGTTATGGATTACAGCAAAGCGAGCAAACTTTAATATTTTGTATCTAGCTACTTGGGTCTTGATCCCAAAAGATCAGTGTCAAAGCTAGCTTCATTTGCAACGAGTGAAGAACGATGATATTTGAAATAGGGAAGTGTAGTAGATTGGCATACATGAGGTAAAAGGAGAAGTCTGTAAGATAGGTTCTATCAATGTATGATAATATAAGCTGCTTGGGATATATTGAAAACTGTGCTTTGAGTCACACTTCTCTTTTAATGAGTCCAAAATTTCCACAAGTTTTGAGTTGCATTGATCACTGAGGTCTTGGGGTGTTATTGGAAAGTGCAGGCTTTGGAAATGGAAGGCAATTTGCTGCAAAAGGGGAAATGGTGGAGTCACATATAGTCATTATAGTGAAGGTTTTGGTATAGTCACAGCTTTTTTTTTGTGCATTTTTGGTTGCCATGTTTTGTTGGTATAAGTTGCAGTATGGTGCTGTCAATGTGGTAGCAACATGTTTTTGTCTTTGTAAAGCATTAAAATTAAAATGATTTACTTTAATTAGCTTTGGAGTTGGTGGTCACTGTAGCATCAGGTACATTTTGTCGTTAGGAGCATTTACAAGATTAGTGATGCTAGAAATTAAAATATCTATGTGCTGTTATATATTCAATTATGGGTACTGCAAACACAAGACAAATAGAATGAAGTTATAGTCATATGACAAGTGCCATGCCAATTTTGCTAGGGAAGTTTTAAGCCATGAATGACGATACAAGAGTCATAGGACCTCTACTCATGTATATTGTTATAGGTGCATAAGCCATGGACGATGCACTGTAGCTAAGCCTTGGGATTATGGTTCTTGGTTTTTATGCTTTTAGGGCATAGAAAACCAATCATGTAGAGGGAGTAGCTAAGCCTTGGGAAAACTTTCATAATATTGAAAATTAGTGTAAAGAAAAATTATATTGTCATCAAATTATGAATTGTTATATATGGTAAAATTGTTGACTTTTATAATAATTACTTTACAAGTCATAACTAATGTATATTCTAATTGGTTGATAGAGTAAAACCTTTTTACATTGATAATGCATCAAAATTGAATTCTAATTTTATTGTGTAGAAATTTAACACAGTAAAACAATAAAATGTATATTTTATCAATAACTACTTATTAAATTACGATCTATGTATATATAAAAGCTAGAATAAATTACATGGAAAAATTTGTTTTTATTACACTTGACATTCTTCCATTTTTGAACCCTACATAAAATTTCCTAATTTTTAGACTTTTGTTACACCGACCCTCTTCATATGCATAAATCATTACACTGACTCTCCCTCTTAGGTTTAAAAAATATTACACTCACTCCTCTTAGGAGTGCTCAAAATAAAAAAAATAAAGGAGTGATAAGTGTAATAAGAACAAACCTAGTAGAATTCGTGTAATTTATTCTAAAAACTAAAAAGTGGTATCGATTTCATAAATATAGTAATTGAAGTGCTATTTTTTATGTCAACTACAGTACACAGCAGTCACATAGGGAAAAAAACTACATGTATATACTTACATATAGACAATACGTTATAAAACTACAATGTATATATTTTAAACATCGACAATTAACTTTTTTACTTGTTTTTTTTTTAATTTTCAATGTATTATTTTTTATAGATTTTATAATTTTTATTTTTTAGATTTAAATTTAAATATTTTTAATTAATTTGAAATAAAATAAAAGTCATCTTAATAAGAGAATTTATTTAATAAAATCTAATTTACTTAAAAAAAATGTTATTATTTAAAATTGTAACTGTGATAGTTTTATATTATATATCATCATCTTCTTTAAAATATGTAATTTTTATTATTATAACCAAAACTTATACTATATTTATTGAATAATTATAAAATGTTCCCATATGATCCACGAGATGGGAAACTAGTTTAATGGTGCATTCTAGGGTGGGAAAGTTTAACAAGTCTCCCACCATGGGAAACAAACCTGATCCGTAGGATTAGAATCTTTTTCAAGATGAGAATAACATTATCATAGACATACATGCACTGGATTAAAACCCACCAAAATATATATTTAATTTAGTATTGCTATTCGCACCACCAAAATTGCTATTCACATCCCCACGTATTTAATTTTATTACTGTAGCAATATATATATATATATATATATATATATATATATATATATTAATTTAATGGGTTATTTTTTTTATTTTAAAGCAGTGAAATTACGTCCAAGCCCTTGGTAATTTACTGTAGCAAAAAATATATATTTAATTTAATGGGTTACTATTTTTATTTTAAAGCAGCAAAATTACGTCCAAGCCCTAGTAGTGTTCTGAATTATTTTTATTTCCAAAAATATCCTTTCCACGGAATCGTGATTCCATGGCAAAATACACTACGGAATCATGATTCCGTTGTGTATTTTATCAACGAAAAGACTATTCCGTTTCATATTTTGTCCACGGAATCATGATTCCATTTCATATTTTTTTTGCATCCCTAGATACACAATGGAATCTTGATTCCGTTGTACATTTTATACAATAGAATCATGATTACGTGGAAAGGGTATGTTTGGTAAAAAAAAAATTAAGCACATGTGCTTAATTAGCATTGCTATTCGCACCTCCAAAATTTCTATTCACATTCCGTGGACAAAATACGAAACAGAATAGTCTTTTCGTTGATAAAATACACAACGGAATCATGATTCCGTAGTGTATTTTGCCATGGAATCACGATTCCATGGAAAGGATATTTTTGGAAATAAAAATAATTCAGAGCACTACTAGGACTTGGACGTAATTTTGCTGCTTTAAAATAAAAATAGTAACCCATTAAATTAAATATATATTTTTTGCTACAGTAAATTACCAAGGGCTTGGACGTAATTTCACTGCTTTAAAATAAAAAAAATAACCCATTAAATTAAATATATATATATATATATATATATATATATATATATATATTGCTACAGTAATAAAATTAAATACGTGGGGATGTGAATAGCAATTTTGGTGGTGCGAATAGCAATACTAAATTAAATATATATTTTGGTGGGTTTTAATCCAGTGCATGTATGTCTATGATAATATTATTCTCATCTTGAAAAAGATTCTAATCCTACGGATCAGGTTTGTTTTCCATGGTGGGAGACTTGTTAAACTTTCCCACCCTAGAATGCACCCTAGTTTAATACACTTACCAATACTCGATCTTCATTAAGTCTTCGAGTACATATACGTCCATTAAAAATTAATGCGGGACCACGCGAGCAATTACGAAATCGTCCTACAGTTTCCAGGCGACTTCTACGGTGAAGTCGTGCAACATATGGTTCACCCATGAACCAGTACGGACGATGTGAACAGTACTCAAAAGTAATTAAAATTAAATGAAAATATAAATTAATATTATATTATAAAATGTAAAATGTCTATTATATCCTTAATTAATATCAGCTTTCTTATGTGACTAGTTGGTCCTCTTGCTGGCAACACCTACCGCCGCCGGCTACGCCACGATCTCCCCTCCGCCTCCGTCAACCACGCCCTCTGATGTGGCGATTTTCAACGATTGTCATTTTCATTCTATTCTTCGTCTCTCTCTCCCCTCTCGTCCCATTTTCCTCTTTCTTCTCTGTTTCTTCTCTCTCGCACCGCCGCCACCACCATCTCTTTTCCCTTTCTTCACCAACAATAGAACAGACAACCCCAAACATAACACGCACAACCGGAAAACACAAACAAGAAGAAAAAAAAATCAAATCGCGAGTTCCCTTAATCTCAGATCTAGAAACTTGGTGGTCTGTTGGACTTGGGAGTTGGCGGCAACGATGACCGTGGCGGTGATGCTCACAGTCCCCACGGTGTTGTTGCAGCTTCCCAAGCGACGAACGGGAGAGCGTTGGCGTCAGAAATCAATGTGACAGTGAGGCATCGAAGAGGCTAAAATGGATTTCAATTTACAATAGAAAACATCGTGGGTGATTTACAATAGAAAGCATTGTGGAACCCATTCAATTGGAATTCAGGATTTCAATTCACGGATACAAGAAAGGTTTTTTTTTTTATATTTTAAAAATTGTCTTTGATGATTTCGATTGTTGGCCAATGCACAGACTCCGTCACTGGGTTCACTTTCCTACGGTAGCCATGATTGTTTGTGTCTCCAATTTAATGTGAGGTTAAAATGGTCTATTCAAATATAATTTCATTTCAATATAATTTTAAACCAAATGAATATTTGAGAACTATTCTATAATCTGAATCATCCAATTATTTTATTCTATATCCAATGATGAAAAATGAGGACAAAATTGATATTTGACTAATTAAAAATATTGATTCACAGGTGAACCACTTATTTAATGGTTCACCCTATAATTTGCCACAGTTTCCATGTACTATCTGACAAACATTATTATCTCTCCTTCTTCTTGAATCTTCTTTCAACTCTTCACTACTCTTCTTGTCTACAGCGAGCTCTCGTTTTCACATCCCACAACGTGGCTGATTGACCCCTCTGGGTTACTTTTAAAAACTAATTTTCAAAATGGGTCTCTTTTAAAACATATTACTGGCATGGGTCTGTTTTGACCAAAGACCAAGTCAACAACAAAATTTGACCAACAAATTAAATTCCACGTAATTTTTTTTAAAAAAAAATATCCACATAAACCAGCCATTACCAATGGCTGTTTCAAGACTGACAAGTTCGTTAAAATTTGTAGACACAATAATGATCAAATGAGAGGAAACAGCTACTGAAAATAGCTGCTTGTGTACCGTGTTCACAAGCAGCCATTTGTAATGGCTGCACCTCCAACTCGTGTTGTGCCTTCGTGTAGCGGTCCCCCGGCCGCGTGTCAAATCGATGCAGCCAATTCAAATGGATGTTTCTCTTTGAAATAAAAAAATAGTTTTTCAATGCTTTAAAATAAAAAAAAATATAAATACACAACAAAATTACAAGTAACAAAAAATAATTTACATAATACTTTTAAGAAATACTTATGATGACAAATATAAATATTACATACAATGTATCAAAAATAAAAATAAAATACACTTGAAATCAAATTATTAAAAAAATTATCACATAAAACTCCGTAAAATAGATACAATAAAATGACAAAAATGCATATATAACACACACACACACACACACACACACACACACACATATATATATATATAATATCTGTTAACATATAAAAAATAAAAAAATAGTGTGTAAGAAAATACTTAGATTTTTGATATCCGGTTAAGTGTGAAGAAGATGGCGAAGGCAGATTACTCACTTGAAGCAGCCATTCAAAATACCTACTTTATGTTTTCTCCAATTTTTTATTCGGACCACGAGCTGGGCGTGGGTAGGTTATGTACTTGAAGTTGTCACACACAATGGCTGTTTCACTTTTTTCGGTCACCACGTGTACTTGAAGTAGCCATTTCAAATGGTTACTTCACTTTTTCACTTGAAATAGCCACTCACAATGGCTGTTTCACTTTTTTCGGTCGTACTTGAAGTAGCCATTTCAAATGACTACTTCACTTTTTCACTTGAAATAGCCACTCACAATGGCTGCTTCACTTTTTCTTGGTCCAGCTATCACGGATGGCTGTTTCCTTCAGTCTGCTGAACCAGCCATTCTGAGTAGCAAATTTTATACCTTTTTTTTTATTCGTTAACAAATCCGACACACTCAAATCCCAAATCATTGATTGTGTCAGCATGAAACAGCTATTTTAAATAGCTGTTTCATCACGTGACCGACGTGGCATGCCACGTGGTCAATTTGAAATTTTGACTTAATTTTTTGTCAAAACAGATCTATGTCAATAATATATTTTGAAAGAAACCCATTTTAAAAATTAGTTTTTAAAAAAAACCCAGATGGATCAATCAGCCCCCACAACGTTGTCTTCCAACGGCAAGAAAAAGAAGAATAAAACTACATTGACAGCCAAGTTTGTTTTCAGTAACACGGACAACGGACAACAACCTTTAGCTTTTACTATAATCAGAGAAAGCCACGTCTTATGTTAAAGGCACAAAAACAAATAGTAGTGAGTTGGCATTTTACTGTTCCCACCCATCAGTCATTCATTCATTGGGATTCGTGTTAAACTTCTGTAGTTTTTCTTTTATTTGTCATTATTACTTATTTCTTTCGTGCTCCCAGCTTTCAATGCTACAGTATAATCTTTTATTTTATGTTTATCTGATCACAAATTAATATTAATAAGACTTTTAAAATAATTTTATATAATGAGTTAATATCTTTATAAATCAATGGAATTGTTCTAATTTAATTAAGGTTGAGTTTTAAATACGTAGCTACATTAAATATTTAGAATTTTTTATTTATAATAATCTTATCTAATTTTAAACAGAATTGTCTCCCCGAAAAGATACTCAAAGTTCATATAAATAAAAAATAAATAAATAACTCTTTATGATTTGCTTGTCTTGCTCCACCCAATTACATTCTAACTACCAGTGTACCAGAAGAATTAAACAATATTGAAGGGGTCTTTCGTACTTTTTATATTCACACTCTTCGTTTACATCTGTCTCTTCTAATGTTTTACTCTCTTCTTTATGGACCAAATGATTTTTGGGTTATCATTCAGTATATGAACAACCCTCGAGGGGTAATGCTGAAATCGATTCTTGTTGCATAATTGAAACATTTGTTGCCATTTAAAGTTCGCTGCAGCTCCTCCTTTTGGCGGGTGCATATGCAACAATTGGTTTTCAAAAACTAACTGTTATGTAAGGTTAGAATTAGCTATTTGGTTTAGCATATAATTTTTAAGAAATGAAATTTTTTTTTTTCAGATGTACAAGTGAACTTAGAAAAAACAAATTTATTCAAGCTTTTTTGGGTAGAGTTGGCTTTACCTAGAGAGATAAGGCTTTGTTATTTTTGTTGTTTTGGTAGAGTTCTTTGGCGACCAATTGGGTTTCTTATTCTGCTTATTGATGACCCCTTTAATGGGTTCAATTTTTTTTAAAACTTTTAGGACAAAGTTTTCTTAATAATTTAAGATGATTTTATTGTCATTCATGTCAGAGTTTGAGGAGCAAGGAGAACCTACAATGATGGAGGACTTTTGGAGTGGGGATTGTGATTGTCCTGGGACTGGAGGAAAGCCTTTTTGTTATGATTTCAAGTTTTTGAAAGATCCTTCTACATGCATTAACCAGCTCTTGATCATTTGCTTTGATGTGTTACTACTGATCATGCTGGCATTCATTTTTATCCAGAAGTCTTTGTTCAGACCATTTCGGGGTCAGTTTCAGGTGGAAAAATATTCAAACTTGCAGTTAATTTCTGCCATTACCAATGGCTCTTTGGGGTTGTTGCATTTGTGCTTAGGAATTTGGGTTTTAGAGGAGAAGTTAAGGAAGAGCTACACTCTTTTTCCTCTTAATTGGTGGATGCTAGAACTTTTTCAAGGATTCAGATGCTTGTTGGTAGGCTTAAGTGTAAGTCTTCAGTCGAAACAACTTCCAAGATCATGGTTGTGGTTGTTTTCACTGCTTACATTATTTGTTTCCACTATTTTCTGTGTGTTATCCATGTCTTATGCAATTAGTAGCAGAGAATTGTCCTTCAAGGCAGCTTTAGATGTTCTGTCTTTTCCAGGGGCAGTTTTACTACTCTTGTGCACTTATAAAGTGTATAAATGTGAAGATACTGATAGAGAAATTGATGAAGGCCTTTATGACCCTTTAAATGGCCATTTTGCTGAAGTTGATCCTAATAACTATGTAACCCCATTTGCCAAAGCTGGATTATTTAGTAGGATGTCTTTTTGGTGGTTGAATCCATTGATGAAAAGGGGTCAAGAGAAAACACTTCAGGGTGAGGATATTCCAAAGTTAAGAGAATCAGATCGAGCAGAGAGTTGCTATTCATCATTTGTAGAACAATTGAACAGACAAAAGGGAAAAGAAAATTTTTCACAGTCATCAGTTTTGTGGACTTTAATTTTGTGCCACAAGAGAGAGATTTTGATGTCAGGATTCTTTGCATTGCTCAAGGTACTCACCTTATCTACTGGTCCTGTACTTCTGAATGCTTTTATATTGGTTTCTGAGGGTAAGGGAAGTTTCAAATATGAGGGTTATGTGTTGGTTGTATCACTTTTCATTATAAAGATCATAGAGTCCCTATCACAAAGGCAGTGGTATTTCCGCACTAGGCTTGTTGGGATGAAAGTTAGGTCACTACTTACAGCAGCCATTTATAAAAAACTATTGAGGTTATCTAGTTCAGCTCGATTGACTCACTCTGGTGGTGAGATAATGAATTATGTGACTGTGGATGCTTATAGAATTGGAGAATTCCCATATTGGTTTCACCAGACGTGGACAACAAGCCTCCAACTATGTATTGCATTAGTAATACTTTTTCGTGCTATTGGCCTAGCAACAATTGCCTCATTGGTGGTGATAGTTCTCACTGTGTTTTGCAATACTCCGCTAGCAAAGTTGCAGCATAAGTTTCAGAGCGAACTCATGATGGCACAAGATGAGAGACTGAAGGCCACTTCTGAGGCTCTTGTGAATATGAAAGTGCTGAAGCTATATGCTTGGGAAACCCATTTTAAAAAAGCTATAGAAATACTAAGAAATTTGGAGCTAAAATTGTTAGGTGCAGTGCAATTGAGAAAGGCATACAACATCTGTCTATTTTGGACCTCACCTGTTTTGGTCTCTGCTGCTTCTTTTGGGGCATGTTACTTCTTGAAAATTCCGTTACATGCAAATAATGTTTTCACTTTTGTGGCAACTTTACGCCTTGTGCAAGAACCAATTACAGCCATCCCAGATGTTGTTGGGGTGTTCATTCAAGCAAAAGTGGCATTTGCCCGGATTGTTAAATTCCTCGAGGCACCTGAATTGCATAGTGCAAATTTCAGGAATAGGTGTTTTGATGATAGTATTAGAGGCTCAATTTCAATCAAATCTGCTGACTGTTCATGGGAAGGTAATGTATCAAAGTCAACACTGAGGAACATAAACTTGGAGATAAGACATGGTCAAAAGTTGGCTATTTGTGGAGAAGTTGGCTCAGGCAAATCAACCCTCTTAGCTACAATTCTTGGAGAAGTTCCTATGACAAAAGGAACAGTAAGTTTTTATTCCTCTTATGCTCATAAATTTATGCTGATAGAATACACTACTAAATCTTGGGGTACTCTTAATTAATTGGTTATAATCTTGATGACAATTCTACTTTATAGTCATTAGTTATATTTAGCACTTGACTTCAACTTACTATAGTGAGTACTTTTTCCTGTCCTTCATTTTAGCTGTAATATTAATAGGTGTTTAATTCTCTCTATTGAAATACAGATTGAAGTTTATGGAAAGTTTGCATATGTTTCTCAAACAGCATGGATACAGACAGGTACTATAAGGGAAAATATTTTGTTTGGATCTGGTTTGGATGCTCATAGATATCAAGAAACACTTCGTAGATCTTCACTACTGAAGGACCTGGAGCTGTTTCTGCATGGAGATCTCACCGAGATAGGTGAGAGAGGAGTTAACTTGAGTGGAGGTCAGAAGCAGCGAATTCAACTTGCACGTGCACTTTATCAGAATGCTGATGTATATCTCTTGGATGATCCATTCAGTGCTGTCGATGCACATACTGCCACAAATTTGTTTAATGTAATGGCATCTTCCATTCCTCACATACTACATTTGTGTTAATTGTGTCATTCTTTACTCAAACATGGCTTTGAAACTTGGCAGGAATACATCATTGATGGTCTTAAAGAGAAAACTGTTTTACTCGTAACTCATCAAGTTGACTTTCTACCAGCATTCGATTCTGTTTTGGTAATTCATTGATCTCAGGACAATGGCTATGCCATTGTTCTTCTTTTCTCTGTTTCCTGCATATAACTAGTGATTGTAAATTAGTAATGAATTGGAAGTTACTGATTTCTTTTTTGTAATCATTAGGCTCCATATCCTTCTTATTTATCTTGCTTCTACTTATAGGCTGAATTTCTTTTTTTTCTTCTTTCACAGTTGATGTCAAATGGGGAAATCCTAGAAGCTGCTCCTTATCATCATTTATTGTTCTCAAGCCAAGAATTCCAAGATCTTGTTAATGCTCACAAGAAAACTGCTGGTTCTGACAATTCATTGAATGCTGCATCCTCCCAGAGACATTCAAGTGCTTCTAGAGAGATTATACAAGCTTTCAAGGAGAATCAGTTAAAAGCAACAAATGGAAATCAGTTAATAAAGGAAGAAGAGAGAGAGATAGGAGACACAGGGTTGAAGCCTTACATGCAGTATTTGAATCAGACAAAAGGCTATGTATACTTCTTTGTGGCTTCTATTTGTCACCTCTTGTTTGTCATTTGCCAGATATTGCAAAACTCATGGATGGCTGCTAATGTTGACAATTCCCAAGTCAGCACATTGCGGTTGATTGTAGTTTACTTCTTGATTGGGGCTATTTCTACAATTTTCTTGTTGACCAGAACTCTAATTGTAGTTTCCCTGGGTATTCAGTCATCAACATATTTACTTTTTCAGTTAATGAACTCCCTTTTTCATGCACCAATGTCCTTTTATGACTCTACTCCGTTGGGAAGAATACTTAGTAGAGTAAGTATATCAAACAATTTCTTTCCTCGCTATGAATTGTAATGAAAGTATTAGTATTTTGATGATCATTTCCTTGTCTAGGTCTCATCAGATCTAAGCATTGTGGATCTTGATATACCCTTTATCCTAAGCTTCACTGTGGCAGGTGCTATATACTTCTATTCTAATCTCACAGTTCTAGCAATTGTTTCTTGGCAAGTCTTGGTTGTCTCCATACCGATGGTTTATGTTGCAATTCGCTTGCAGGTAATGAACAAATTCTTCTTTGAAAATATTGTGATACTGAAATGGTGTCTTCTATTTTGATTAGCATTGAGAAAACCATCAATTTAACTAAATAATGCTCATTCTCCATCAGCTTTAATCTTGTAGGAACTTTTTAATAATTTCTTAATAGAATTCAAAATATCCATGGTTGGGGAGTAAATAAGGTATTTCCGTTTTGAAACTAGAGATACTATTTTTCCACTGCAAAAGAAGTGATGCGTGTGAATGGCACAACAAAATCCTTTGTAGCTAATCATTTAGCTGAAACTACTGCTGGAGTTGTGACCATAAGAGCCTTTGAAGAAGAAGATCGTTTCTTTGAGAAGAATCTTGATCTAATTGACATCAATGCTAGTCCTTTCTTCCATAGTTTTGCCTCAAATGAGTGGCTGATCCAAAGATTGGAAATAGTTAGTGCTGTACTTCTTTCCTCCGCAGCACTATGCATGGTTATGGTTCCACCAGGGACTTTCAGCTCTGGTGAGACTTTAGTCATTGTTACATGTGAAATGTCATGACTTTAAGTATTACAATTATCTTCAAATTATATGCTTATTATCCTCAAAAAGTAGCATTATCTCTCTTGATGCAAGTTTCTTAATTTCAGTTTTTTTTTCCAGGATTTGTTGGCATGGCTCTCTCTTATGGCTTTACCCTAAACGCTTCCTTAGTATTTTTAATTCAAAGTCAATGCAATCTAGCAAATTACATAATATCTGTAGAGAGGCTAAATCAATATATGCATATACCAAGTGAGGCCCAAGAAGTAATAGAAGGAAATCGTCCTCCTTCAAATTGGCCAGTTGCTGGTAAAGTAGAACTAAATGACTTGAAGGTAATTGGTATTCATTTAAAATGTGAATCATAATGTTCATAAAAATAGTCATTGAAATGAAATGGATAATTTGCTTGTTTATACCAAGACAGATACGATATAGGCCTGATGGACCACTTGTACTCCATGGAATCACATGCACATTCAAAGCAGGGCACAAGATTGGAATTGTTGGCAGGACAGGCAGTGGGAAGTCTACTCTTATAGGTGCTTTATTTCGTCTTGTGGAGCCGGCAGGTGGAAAAATTGTAGTTGATGGCATAGACATATCTTCTATTGGTCTTCATGATTTGAGGTCACGTTTTGGTGTTATACCTCAGGATCCTACCCTTTTTAATGGGACTGTTAGATATAATTTGGACCCTTTATCTCAATACTCTGATCAAGCAATATGGGAGGTAAAACTTTCTTACATTCTGTTTATCTTTGCTTTGCAGTGCAAATGTAGCCTAATTGTTGCTCAATATGAAGGTTCTTGGGAAGTGTCAGTTGCGAGAATCTGTCCAAGAGAAAGAAGAGGGCCTAAACTCCTCAGGTACACTTTCATCATTATGGTAACTATGTCACAAGTACTTTTTTTTAATAATAATAACTAGTAACAAATTGTTACACAGTTGTTGAAGATGGATCAAACTGGAGCATGGGACAAAGGCAATTGTTTTGTTTGGGGCGTGCACTTTTAAGGAGAAGTAGGATATTGGTGCTGGATGAAGCAACTGCATCAATTGACAATGCAACTGATTTGATTCTGCAGAAAACCATTAGGACTGAGTTTGCAGATTGCACAGTGATCACAGTAGCACACAGGATACCAACCGTGATGGATTGCACTATGGTTCTTTCAATCAGCGACGGTAAATTGCATATTTACGATCCCTTTATCTTGTTCAACAAACCTTTTTCAGGCTAATTCATAACTCTAATTTCTTTTTCTTTGTCAAACTATACTTTTCTAAGTATGAGCACAAGTTAAATAGTGCAAATAGTGGAGTTCATATGTCTCTAACTAAATAGTAGGCATGTTGTTTGGAAGAGGGTTTAGTTGCATTCACCTAGTTAAAGGGTAATATAATAAAAAATAGTGATAACTTATAAAATATGGGGTACTTGATTTTCACTGTTGAATTTTAATTAGAATAAAGGTGAAGAATATTTTTTTTTAGGCTTAAATACTTTTTTAGTCCTTGCAATTTAAGATTTTTTTGTTTTTCGTCCTTGCAAAATATTTTTTTTGGTTTTGGTCCTTGCAAAATATTTTTCACTGTTCAAAGCGCTATCTAAACTGCTTTAAGGACGAAAAACAAAACAAACATAATTTGTAAGGACTAAAATAAAAAAAAATAAAATTGTAAGGACGAAAAGCAAAAAAATAATAAATTGCAAGGACTAAAAACATATTTAAACCTTTTTTTATTATTTACTTGTTTTTTTTCAAAGTGATACTTGTATTGACAGGAAAATTGGTGGAGTATGATGATCCAATGAGCCTGATGAAGAAAGAAGGATCGCTATTCAAACAGCTTGTCGAGGAATACTGGTCTCATTTTCAATCTGCAGAATCACATTGATACTGCAAAATGTTTTTTCTTTTGTCGACATTGTTATCTATCTTTCTTTGGTATTAGCCATAAGTCAATAAAGCGTACGTGATAATATGCTAAATGTGTTTGTTAACTTGCGAGGCCTGAGGAGTTGGAAAGGAATTGGATGAATGAAAAGAAACGGTGCAAGAGTATTTGAATGTGGTGGATTAGAATTGTATATGAGCTACTTTGAAAGATTTTGTCTTAGAAGGGGAGGTTTATGATCGTGAATTATGAGGTTCACATTGTAATATGTATGCTACTACTTTCTACATGTGTTACGTTATGTAACTATAAAATATACAAGGGCAACAATAATATTTGAACATCCATTTTTTTTTAAACACCTAACAAACACTTTTTCATTTCTCTCTATTTCTCTCTTCGTATCACATCATAACACCTACTCCCTTGTTCTCTCTTCCTATCACATCATAACACCTATTTCCTCCAGACTAAAATAGAAGAAAAAAAAAACTGATTCACGCTAATTAAGAGAATAAGTTAACATCATTTAATTTTAATAGTCTCAATAAAAAAATTAATTCATTTTGCATAGGACAAAAAGAAGAAAAGGTTGTTGGAAATAAAAGTCTAATTAAATAAAGGATATTTTGAAGATAATATCATTAAATAGAAGGAAGTTATTTAAAATTTACTTATATTTTAGTCCATCAAAACATAGATTTTTTTTCTTAGGAAATATAATATCTATATTTTTCTCTCTTTTATTCTCTCACTAGATGTCATTTGACATTTTGGGTGTCCAAATATTATTTTCCAATATACAATCCCTGTTGCTTGACTTCAATATTAAAATGTACTTGACAAATGACACCCTTGTCAATAGCTATTCATTGTCATTGCATCACCCCTTATAAAATAAAACTAGATTTAAACCCGCGCATTGCGCAGGTGATTTAATTGTGATAAATGATTTAATTCATAAATTATATATCACATGGATATGCCTTCTTTTTGGTTCAAATGTCATCAATTGTCTATAATTTAGAAACGCTGTAGGTTTGCTCTGCATGTGAAAAATGGGAAACTAGATATAGGCTTCAATGTCTTTGATCCACTCATTGTGGGATTGAAAGTCATCACAGGATAAACACAATAGTTTCACTCTTTAGTGATAAAGCTTCTTAGAATATTGAGTCATCTTACCAAGCTTAGTGGTACAAACCTGAAATCACCTTAACATACATGTACAATCATGCGTGCATGAGAAGAAGGCAAGCTAGCCACAAAAACCATCAACACAGAAAAGTAATAAATAAAAAGAAAGAAAGAAAACAGATATAGAAAACAATATCTAAAAGGCAATGACAACCAGGGTGAGAGAAAAGAATGGTCTAGCCATCACCACAAAACTGGTGGAGCTTGATTCTGCAGTGGGTAGTTTCAACTTCAAGGATAGGAACAGTGTCTCCAATGATAAGGCCTGTCATTTTCAATGCAACTGTAAAGAGATTGCCTAATTTTCAAACCTTCCTTACTTTTTTTTTCCTTTGTCATGGATCATATTTTTCAAAGCCAGCAGAGAATGAATTTGGAGACTGTATCCAATATCAGTTTAATTCATAGGATGCAATGCCAATAACACTAATTACAAAGATGGGAGTTACGAAAGTTATAATATCATTGTAATGACAATTCATTTGATTCTTTAGAGGCAGTTACAATAATAACAATAATGTACTAATTGGAGAGTTGTGAGTTCTCTTCAAAACAAAAAAAAATTGGAGAGTTGTGAGTTACAAAAGTTTTAATGTCAAATGAGAGTTATTTAGGTGATAGATTGGAGGAGGTAGAAGATTACACGTCAGCAAAACATGTGATGTGCCTAAAAATGTGACATTGACGTGTAAGCGTATTGTTTCGCAGCTCAAGATTTATATATTATAAATAGATAAATAGATTATCAAAATTTCACCAATATTTCTTTACAATATAAAGTTTAAAAATTATTTTTCCTAATTTTTAAGAAAATAAGTTATTAGAAGTAAAATCAAATATTAGAAATGATATATATTTATAAATAATAAAAAAACCTAAATATATCTCTTCATGTCATTTTATATTAGTTTATTAATTAATCTTACTAAATATTTACAATTCAATTGAGTAGCTTATAAATTTTTCATCTAATTTATAAACTAGATGTACCAAACACACACCCTTAATAATAAAACTAATTTGATGCTAAACATTCAAGGTGAACTATATGGTTTCCGTTTGCAGATTGCAGAACTGGTGAATTGTGATTGAGGAAGGATTGAAAAACTATCCCAAGCTGCAGAGATAAGAGATGTGATCATGAAAAACAAAAATGGGGAGGGTAGGGGAATTGGAAAATGCAAATTAAGTGATACCAGCTGGGTTATTGAGGTGTGAACAAGAATAAATCAGTAATTGACTTGAATTGCAGATGCATGCAAGGTGCACATGGTGTGTTGTTAATAACTCTTGAGTTATTAATTTGTTGGTTCGATGTGGTTGAAATTAATTGAATTATGTCCCTTGACTACAAAGCAAAAGCTGGGTCTTTCTGCAGTAAGTGAAGGAACAGTACACCCTCAATTGAATGGAATTGAGGTACAAAGTACAAAGTGTTTAATGTAGGTGTAACAGTAACCCTGCCATTATGAACCTGGAATTCATACCTGTCTAATGCATCAGCTATAATCTATACTTCATTACTGATAAAAATCATTCAACCACAACCATATGTGTCACCATATTCTATACGGTATAAGCATACTATTTTTATTTTTTTTTACTTATTTTTCCTTTATCCTCTCTCTTTCTCATTCTCCCTGATAGCACATAGCACCTGCCACCCATCCAGAAATGTATCACAGGGGACTAAATTTTTTTTTACACAATTATTCAAACATCTAACTTCTAATAAATAATTATTTAATAAATAATGAGTTTCACAAAAATATTTGTTGTTAATTATAAAACTAGATCATATGGTCCACTATATAAAAAAAATTAACAAATATCAATTCAACACATTATTTTTCTTATTCATTTTCTTATATTAATATTTTTTAATTTTTTTTCTTTTTTCTATTAAAAAATTAACACACACATATATATAAAGGATATTGAGGGAGGGGATCCGTCCCTGCGAGCCATTGCGTAATTATTAACAATTCTTATCCTACTGAAACCTAATGAAAGACAAGTGTCAAGGCATCATTTTCCAAAATTATAGTGAGTATCAAAGTTATTTGTTTATTGGGAGTTGAGCCTCTTAAATTAGTACGTTGAGAGATTAGTCTTTGACTTTTGATCAAGAGATAGTCCATGTTTATTCAAAAATATATATATTTACAATGAGGCTATGCGTTTGTGAAAAGTAAAATTCATGAATTAGCAAGAAGAAATTTTATTCGAATCCCCTTTCACTCACATATTTAGTGCCTCGAAATACTTTAAATATGATTGTTTTCTAATGAGAATATATGTGATAACAATTCCTAATTTATAAATAATATTTTTAAATTTAAACAACATCCTAAAAATAAGATAATATCTTTTTAAATCTAAAAAATATATTTGATATTTGAATTTAAAAATTTGAATTGTTTCCTAACACTTATGCATTTTGGATTTGCTGCATCAAGTATTGTAATGTGTAAATGAATAGCTTGCAATAAAAATGTACTGCATCGCTTGTTGAAAAAATGCACTTCGATGACTAATCTCGGTCGGGAAACCTGACTAGCCACCTTTAGTGGGATTCTTCCCTCTCAACCACGTTTTTTCCACCCACAAGACTCGAACCCGAGGCCTTGCTTAAGGAAACTGAGTCCAGCACCACTTGAACCAATGACTTGTTAAATAGCTGTGAAAAAAACATCGCTTGCAATATATATATATATATATATATATATATATATATATATATATATATATATATATATATATATAACACAGTTGTTGATTGGGACTGTTAGTCCATGTGTCGCAGTCTGGTGAACTGTGTTTTATATAATATATAGATAAATAGATATAGATAGATAGATAGATAAATAGATATATAATCAATTCATTAATTATTGATTAGCACAGTCACAATCTTAATATTTGTAAGATATTTAATATATTATTAATTTTCTTTCTAGATTTAATATTTTAATATGTATTTTAATTTTTTAATTAAAGTAATTTTAAAATTATATTGATATTAATTTATTAGATTTTAAAATTATTATTTATTATTTTCAATTATATGTATAATATATGGTAATCGTGAATTAGATTTAATATTTTAGTATGCATTTTAATTTTTTAACAAAAGTAATTTTAAAATTATATTGATTAAATTACTCAAATAATTTAAATTAACAAATAAAAAAATAATAATAATTAATTAACTTTGACTAATATTATATTTATATTTTTATCTATACGAAAAATTTAATCAATTAATTAATTATTAATCAGCACAATCACAATCTTAATATTTGTAAGATATTTAATATTTAATATATTATTAATTATTAATTAATTATTGATTTTCTTTCCAAATTTAAATAACGAAAATTTAAAATTATATTTTAAATGTTTCATAATATATATTTTTTAATATTTTAATTAAAATAATTTTAAAATTATATGATATTTAATTTGATTTTATATTATATTTTTCTATATGTTATCAATTGAATATTGAAAATTGAATAGTCATTTTTTCCTCATTTAATTTTGAGGGACTTTTCCTATTCTGATATCCGCAAGTGGCTGGACGACGGATTTTTGCTATCTTGGTTGGTACCAGATTTTTGTATAGATCACTGCGGAAATGGTATCAGTTATTGCCCTCTTAATGAAACCACAGGACAAATTGAATGTCGAAACACAAGGATCTGCCATATCTTCGAATATGAATCTGAAAACTGCGGTGAGAATATATCTCTTTATATATATAAATGACTAAGAGATTTTCTCTTCTCCTTGTTTCACTCTCCTCACTCTCTCTCACATTCATTCTTATTTGAATATTCTCTTCTCGTCAAGTGGTGTAGTTCACTCTTCTAACATGCATCTGGTTTTTTTACTTTTTCTAAAAATTTTCTTATCCATTTTTTTAACTACCCCACATTCACAATATTTCTATAACTACCTCAATTCACATCTTTGTCTGATACTATATTTTTTAATACTTTTTTTATCAGTTTTTTTAGTTCTATTTTTTAATTCCTAAGATTTCTCTCTTTCATTAATAATTTCAAATCCTTAATTCAATTTACTTTTCAATTTTCAAAGTAAATTTAAAAAATTAAAGTTATATCATTACATCTCCCCTTATCTTTTTTTCTTTAAAAAAAATTATAGTTTCTAATTTTTTTATTATCTTTTTTTCAAAATTTCTTTCGATGTACTATATTTTCTTTTTTTATTATTATCAAATTTTATACTCTCTAATTTTTTGGATTTTTTTAATATTTCTTTTATTAGATTTTCTAACTCTATTTTTTAATTCCGAATATTTCTTTCTTTAGTCAATAATTTTAAATCCTCAATTCAATTTACTTTTCAATTTTTAAAGTTAATATGAAAAAAATTAAAGTTACATTGTTACATCTTCCCTTATTTTTTTTTACAGAATTCTAATTTATTTTATAATTATCTCTTTTTTAAAATTTCTTTCAATATGTTATATAATTCTTTTGTTTTTTTTTTCAAATTTATTTCTATTAACTATATAAATAAGGTAGTAAAAATGTTAATAAGTTCGTGCATAAAACACTAGTTTTTTCATATTTATATTGGACTTAAATACATAGAGTAATGTTATTCAGGTAAAAAGTTTTTACAACAATTCTCTTTGTTTGTTTAGAATTTAATTAAAATGTGGGAATAAAGTAAAAAACATTAATCCTATTGCATACCTTTTTGCGTTCATGATAGAACATAGTGATGATTTGATGGAGTTGCAGTGTTTTTTTTATTATGTTTTTTTCTTTGTTTTTCTTCTTCTTCTTTTTTTCTTAGGCTTACCGTTTGGTCATTAGGATTTGGAGTTGGGTTTATAAAAGGTGGGGACAACAAATCAAAGCCAACTTCATTTTCCTAAGGGGGCGTTTGTTTCACGGATAACTTTTTTAATCCTGGAATACAGGAGGAGAAAAAATTATCTTACATTTGTTACGAAGTAATAAAATATTTAATCTCGAACATATTTTATTCCTGGATAAATTATAATCTTACCTTCAACCAATACTTAATCCTGGCGAAAGGGTAGGGGAAATTTATTCCCATGGGATAAGAACGGTCTTTATGAGTAAAAATATAAATATGCTCTTTTTGTACCCACTACCCCACTACCCTCTCAATGCTATTATTTGTTCGTTCTTGGGGAAATTGGTAGCAAATTTAAAGTTATGATAGATATAACTATTGGAGTAGGCAATATAGGAAATGAATGTTACATGTAAATGAAAAGGTTATTTTACTATATAGGCTTTTTGATTACATGTTATGGATTTGCAGAGTTATAGTTTTGGTAGATTAATTATATATTAGCAATTTGAATGTAACTTCTCTGCGGAAATGAGTGATCTGTAGTTGAAAAAAATCATTTTTAACACAAAAAGGATATTTTAGTAATTATAATATATATTCCTAGGAAAAAATAACTAAATCAAACACATGTTTTAATTATGCTTGGAAATATAAAAATATTCCCAACCTATTTTAATAGTTAACCAAACACATTTTTAATTATACCCGAGAATAACATTACCATATTTTATTTTCAGGAAAAAAATATTTCTAGAATTAAAAAAGTTATGCATGAAACAAACGTCCTCTAAGTTTTATAAGGTTCGAGAAAACATGTGGTAACCTATCTCGCACTTTTTTAAAATTTATTTTGTTCCTATATTTTAAATTTTAAATAAATCATAATCTTCTAAGGAGACTGTGTTGAGCGCTCCACCTGCCTACTATTATGTCGGTATACTTTTCATATTTGAATTTTGTGCTTTTACTTTATTTTATTTTTTGCTTTTCCCTAACTTTGCTTTTCTGAGAAGGATTTGATTTAATTGTTGCGGGACATACATCGATTTCACTGCTTTGATTAGGTTTGAAATTAAATATATATTCTAATTTAAATTAACTATGATATATAATCATGACATCTATCTATCTATCTATTGATATAATATTTGAAGCTTTTATTTTTTGCAGGTGTCAATTTAATAGCATCAATCTTTTTTACTTTTTTTTTTAATAACTATTCTTGCTCATCCCTCACCCTTTTGTCTCGTAACTATTCAATGAGACACTGTTTTAATGTGGGACAAAAATAGTTTATAGTGTAAAAGGATATTAAACAATTGACTCTTTTTTTATTTTACAATTAATTTTATTTATAAAAATTATTTTAGACAAGAATTAATTAATAATTTTTTGTTTTCACAGTTACTCACATTTAAAGATGTTTAATATTTTTATTTTAAAAAAATAAGAATTTTTTCAATGAAATAATATTTAAATATTAATTTTTATCAAATTTAGTACTCATTTTTATTGTCACATTTTTTTTATAAATTTTAAAATTAAATTAAGATATATTTTGACATTGAATGGTATCATTGTAAAAAAAGTTAAATTATCAAAAATTAAGATGCTAAAATTTTTAGTTTTAAAAATATGTAATTATTTATTTGATAAAAAAATTTATGATAATTTGTATGATATTTTTAATTTTGAAAATTTAAAATTTAATTTAATTAAGTCAATTTCTATTTTTGTGTCAGTTTTTAATTTAACATTATAAAAAATATCATGTCCTGTCCTGTATGATATTTCTATAAAATACAAAATATTAAATTAATAATATTTTAAAAATTAATGAAAACATACAACTTCAATTTGTTGATAATGAAAATAAATTATAACATCACATTATATATTTGAATTTTTATGTTTGAGACATTAAAATTGAATTTTAAAAAACTATTTTATGATACTTTGTACCATGTATTTGTTTTACCTTCATTTATACTTTTACTTTCTCTTTCAATTTTTTTTAAAAAAACTAACAATAATATTGATTGCACGAATATTTTCATAACATATTTTTATAAGTTACTTTATGAAAATAATTTGTTTTAAGCGAAAAGACACCTACACAAAATGATATTTTGATTTTTAAAAAATTATAAAACTCATTAAATAATTAATAAAAAAACTATTTTAATGATAATATATGTTACCTGCAACTTTTTCTTTTATATTTATTATATATTTTATAAACAATAAAATTTGGTTATACTAAAAATAAATATACAAAATATATATCTTCAACTTTTAGATTTAATTGATAAAAATATTTTAGTGATGAAGTAAATGACAATTTTTTGTTTTCACAAATACCCATATTTAAAGATGTTTAAAATTTTTTTTTTTTTTTAAATAATAAATTTATATTTTAGCAAAGAAATAGTATTTAAGTAATATTTTTTTTGTCAGGTTTGGTTTTTTATTATTACCTTCATTTTCTTTTAAATTACAAAATTAAATAAAGATACATTTTGACATTAAAATCATATTTTTTTTTAAATAAAAAAAAATCAGATATAGAAATTTTTACTTTTTAAAATTAATTAATTTAAAATATTTCAAGGATAAATTGTACAATTTTTTTATATTTTCTTTTAATTTAAAGATATTTGAATTGTTTAAATATGAAAATTCATTTAATTATTCTATAAATATATTAATATTAATTTGTATGACATTTTATTTATTTTTATATTCATTTTCTATATTCGTTTTGCATGAACATTGAAATAAAATTGGTAAATATTCATTGTTACAATGTTATTTTTATGAAATATAAATTAATTAAATATCAAATATTACAAAATTTGAATTTATGTATCCTTAAAATTGTGAAATTTATTTTAACAAACATTATTTGCATTGAAATTGTAATTTTGGGAAATATATAAATTATGATTAAAAACTTAAAAAACTAGATTAATTTATAACAAATTATTTTGACCATTTTTAATATAATAAAAATATATAAACAATGATATATATGTTGTAACAAAAAAAATGATATATGAAACATTTCTTTTTAAATTATAAGTATTGGTTTAATTGATCCAAAAGTTTTAACTCTGATTTGTGTCATATTTGTTAACTATTTTTTATGACTTTTTAAAATTTTAAAACTTTTAAACATCACTAATGATGTTGCTTTGAAGGAAATCTTTTGGAATTTATAATAGGTAAGCGTCTCAAAATTTCAATATTATTAATTTATTATATATTATTTAACTAAAATTTAATTTATCTATTACATTGTTCTTATAATATTCTATAATTTATTCATTAGTTCCATGGATTTATTCTTTAGTAAAATATAATAAAATTTTGAGTTTTAATATATGTATAAATACTTCAAATACCTTTTATATTTGTTAAATTTTTTAGTCAATAAAAAAATAATGCAAATTTTTCATATAATAACTAACTTTTTTTTCATATATTGTGACTCAATAGTTATACAAATATTTATATAAAAATAATAATTAAATAACATAAAAAATATATAGCAGCCCCGTGCATGAGCACGGGCATCATACTAGTATTTTTTTTAAAAAGAAGATAAACAATGAGTATTTAAAAGTGTTATTTTTTTAGAAGATTTAAAATTGTTATTACTTAATTTAAATGGGATTTGGCATTATGATTGGACAATATTTTGGTCTACTTATTTTGCAAGACTAATATTAAGTTTAAGGTAAGATTAGATGATCATTTTTATATGTATTTGTTTAGTTTAGGGTAAGTTTAGGGTAATATTAATTATAAGTTTAGGGTAAGTTTAGGGTAATATTTTGTTCTTTTTATATGTATCGATAAATGAAGATAATAACTATCTTATTTTAATTAATTTTAAATCAATAATTTATAGGAACAATCAATAATATCAATAAAATATAGATTACTCTATCTTACTCCCAAAATTTTCTCGTGCATCACATAATCAATCAATTAATATATTATATGAAACACAGTTGTTAACTAGGATTGTCAGTACATGTGTCACATTCTGGTGATATTTTTCTCCTTTTTTTTCATTCCTAATTTTACTATTATTAATTAATTAATTAATTATTGATTAGCACTAGGGCTGAGCAAATATTTGCCACCCGCCCAAAACCCAAAATACCCGATGAAAATCACTGTTATCGGATGGATTAAGTCTGTCTCGTGGGTTTTTGGGTGAAGCAAAACGGTTTAAGACAGGTGTATATGGTCAGGTCCGGTTTCAAAATTTGCAACCCAGGGTACCCGAACCTGACTGACAAAACAGAGATATAAAACTCATCGTATAAGACGTTGTTCTCTTAACCCAGTGCCGTAGTGGGTTGTTTGATCTTCGTCTCTCATACAATGCCGAGGTGATGGTGTCATGAGGGAGTGACTTAAACATAGAGGTAAGACCAGAAAACACATACCTTCTTTTCTGAAATTGAAATGTCAAGGTAAATGTTCTTCTTATTCTCGTTTAAGGGTCTTTTGCAAACAAATTTAATTTTTTTTCTGTGTTTTTGTTTCTTTAACTTTCCCCTAGTCAATGCCCTGTTTCCCTCTATGTTTGACTATGATGAGTTCGTGACGTTGAACGATAAATGAAAGCAATATTTTGTATTTGTTTATTTTAAGTTTGGTCTATGCCATAAAAAATTCAAACTTTTTGAGTTATGTGTTTCCAATTTTGGTGCATGCTATGAAAAATTCAACCTTTACGAGTTCTGTGTCTCTAAGATTGGTGTTTACTATAAAAAATTTAACCTTTTATGTATTCCGTGCTTTTAAGTTTGGTGTATGATGTAAGAATTCAACCTTGACGAGTTCTTTGTTTCTAAGTTGGATGTATGCTACAAAAAATAAACATTTATGAGTTCCATTTCTAAGTTTGATGTATCCTGTAAAAAATTCAACCTTTAGGAGTCCATGTTTGTGAGAATGGTTGTCCTGTAAAAAAATTCAACCTTTATGCGATTATGTTTTTTGATGAACACTGGACTATGTAAAGTAGTATCGAAAGATTGATCTGTAACTAAAGTTGGCTTCTCAATAATTATCCTTTTCATTTTACTAAATAAATCTTTTTGTACCAGTTAATGATTTTGTGCTTGTGTTTTTTTCAAAAGTTTTTTCTGCTCTGAATAATTTTTCCTATTCATATACCTGCAGGTTTGATTGGAGAAAGTAAGCCTCGGTTAAATTGGTTGGGTCCATTTTTTCCTATAAATGTTTACATTCATACATCCATTACATACTCCAGTGTTCATCCTAGGTCATGAATAATTTTTCCTATAAATGTATGTTATTGTTAGTGTTTTTTATACATCCATTATTAGTTTAGTTTCTATCAAATCAGATAGTCACCTTAATTTGCAGATTTCTATGAGATGCAAATGGAAAATGTTGATATCCTAGTTATTTCTTGATACGATTCAGCTAAGTTTACTTGCTATGTTTCTTGCCTTCATTACTAATTGGCAGTAATATAAAGGATAACACTCTTATTTCTTTAAATATGTGGGAATTTGTAATTCAAATTTTTTTCATTCTTTTGCAGATAATTGATATTGTGATTTTGTAGATTATTCTTTGAAATGTCTCCGTGCTAAGAAGATTGATTGCTCCTTCACTACTGAAAGTTATAGACAAGGCTGTGCAAGAATCAGTAGCAGCATCTTTTTACAACGAAAAATGAACTCAAAAATTTGTTCAGCTTGTAATATTTTATGGGATTTTAGATTTAATATTGCTTTCACGTAAATGGTTGTGAAAGTTCTAATTTACAAATTTATTGAAAGGGCTTTCACGTAAATGGTTGTATTCAAGGTCCTAAAATTATTAGTCCATTGTAACTAAAATTTCAAATGACCCAATATAATAAAACGTAAGAAAACTGAATGTGTATTTATTTTGCTTAAAAAATAAAAAAAAATCATTGAAATAGAATTTTTGGCCTATTTAAATCAATTTTGAATGGCCCAATTTAGGAGATATTCATTCAGTAATGACATTCAGTAATGTTTTCACTTTTAGTCCCTAAACAAAATGTTGTCTGGTCTTAGTCCCTGATGTTTTTGTCCATTTGTGTACTGTTAAATGAAGACGTGGAAGTTGTGTTGAGTGACACGTGTTAAATGATTGTGGCGGTTCATTTTCCAGTGACTCCAAACCGCTAGAAATTGCTTGAATAAGTGTGTAAATCATATTAGACAATTTCTGGCGATCAAAAACCGCCAGAAATTGCTTCACAGGCCATTTATCAACTATTGCGTCATTGGGTCATCCGAATCAACCAAAACAATCACACAAACACACAACATAAATTAGATCCAAAAAACGTCAATAAATTAGATTCAAAAAACGTAAATTCAACTAAACTCACAATGGGGATCTTCATGAACACCATTGGGACAAAACAGAAACCCTTTTTTCTCCATATTCAAGATCTACTACAGCCCCACCTCAGGGGACAAGCTTGATTTTCTTAAACCAAATCCAGAAACACCCCAAATAGAGAAGTAGCAAGATAAAGCACGCAAACGAAAACCCAACGAGTACGGAGCCAATCAAAGAAATTTTAACTCAAAACACCTTATCTGTCGGTCTTAGGATTGGAGGGGGCCTAGTCATCAGAATCGGAGGGGTCGATGATGAAGCGGTCAGTCTCCTCATTCTAGCACTTACACGATTGACGCTGTAGCGACTTTGGCGTGAATTTCAACTTCATGGTCTGTTCATCAGTTTCTCAGAGTTCCCCATCGTTGCCGCTTAGCTTAGGGTTTTTCAATTGGGGAATTGTAGAAATTCAGAAAGAGAGAAGGGGGATGGAATTTCAATTAGGGAGTAAAAACATAATTAACCCTTTTAAAATTGAGAAAAACTTTTTTTTTTTTTTTAAAAAAAAAGTAACATTGAAATTTTACGTCCAACAGTTGTACTTGTCTAAATTTAGGCCCAACCCGTGTGAACCCATCCAACCCAACCCGTGACCTGTCAACCTGAAACCCACTTAATCCGATGAAAGATTCGGTCGAAGATGGGCCTAATATTACTTGATTTGGTTTTGGTTGGATTGGGTTTTTTGCAACCGTTGCTCAGGCCTAATTAGTACATCACAATTTAATATTTGTAAGACATTTAAATATGTTTATATTTCTCATTTCAATTTAAATAACCAAATTTTAAAATAATATATCTTGATCAGCTTTATGTCATGAGAATCAAAATTTAAAATTATATTTTAAATATTTGATAACCTATATAATATATATTGATTTTAATTAAAGTAATTTTAAAATTTTACATAATTTATACATACAAAAAATTTAGTCTCTTCTCAATAAACCCGTGCATTGCACGAGTACTATCTATCTAATATATTATATAAAAAACACAGTTGCTGATTAGGACTGATTGTCCATGTGTCACATTCTGGTGACATTTTCAATTTTAGTATCAATATAATCAATTAATTAATTATTCATTAGCACAATCACAATCTTAATATTTATAAAACATTTAATATATGATTAATTTTCTTTCTAGATTTAAATAGAAATTTTAAAATTATATTTTGAATGTTTCATAACCTGCATAATATATATTTTAATATTTTAATTAAAGTAATTTTTTTATTCAACTTTAAAATTATTATTATTATTATTATTATTATTATTATTATTATTATTATTATTATTATTATTATTTGATATTTGATTTGATTTTATATTATATATTCAATTATATTATATGTGCAATATATGATATCAATCAATCAATATCAATCAATCATTTAAATTTAAAATTTAAAACGAATATCTACAACATGATAATTTTATATTGTAAATAATAAAATCATGATAATTTATTATAAAAAATAAAACATTAAAAAAATAAATGCTAAATCAATTAGCATTTATTTGTAGGCGGTATCAACTATGGGCAAATTAGACAAAATCAATTATGATCATGCTCCAAATTTAAATATTCAGCGGATTACATGTCAAATTTAATTGCAAAACCTTTTCGTTTAAATACCCATACTTCTTCGGAGTTTTTAACGTTTTGGCAACTTATACAAATTCTTTTGATAGTGTCTTTTTGCATTTGTCATCTTTATTTTCTAATTTTTTTTTTCTATTTGAACACATTCTGGGGTAGGATTTTTTTCCTATTTTAACACATTATACTATAGTGTTTATATATATATATATATATATATATATATATATATATATAAATTATTCCTTCAAGAATGTACATGATTGGTAAGGTAGATGAGGACATGAATGTATTCGTCTAAAGTTGGAGACAATATGAAGGTCATGATTTGTCAATATATCATTAGTCACATTGCTTAAAATTTTGAAGAATCTCACAAAGCTATTGATCTCTCTCAGTAACTACTTTAAAAACTTGACATTGTGATTTGGTTGGTTATTAGTGGATGCTTTATTGAATCCTGAATTATTTGATTTGATATATAACTATTAGTCCAATTTGTATTTTTTTTTTATCAGGTTGATGCCAATGAAAATACTTAATGCACTAAGAAGTAGAAGAGGAGTCTTGAAGATGTAGATTTTATAAGCGTCGTTGAAGCCTTTGGGAATCAAACATCAACCACAAAAATAGCAAAATTATTAGTTATATGAATGAATAGTGGAAATTTTTTGTCTTTGATTTATGTAATTTTTTGTACTTTTGGGTTGTGATCGAACGCATATTGGCTTTTGTTTTTAATTTAATGATTAAATTTTAAAATAATATATTGTGATCAACTTCATATTTTTAAAAGTAATATATATTATACCTTTTTCTATTTCTAATTACTTTACATATTTTTTTATATTAGGCAATTATAATACACATTTGGACCAAATAAATTATTTATAACGAGACAATTTGACCTGCATTGTTCGAGTGATTTATTTGCGTATTCAAAAAGGTATTTTTTTCACTTTACCAAATCTAATGTCTACAAAAGAAAAACCTTTGTGAGTTTATACTTTTTAATTTGTTTCAAATTTAAATTGGTTTTTTAATTTATTATATATTTTCTTAATCTTATTAAATTCGTATTCATTAAACCTACTACTGATAGATTGTACATGCACACATTGTGAATGATTTCATTCCTTTGGAACAAGATATTATTTCTGGAACTACAACAAGTTTCACGTCTTCATTATATTATTAAATTATTAAAAGGAAAATTATAAAAGTGTTACTTTTAATTACTTGAAAAAACTTCAAATTTTTTTTTTGTTAATTTCTCATAAGTTTTTAATTTATTTTGTAGTTTGTATTCTTTATTTTTCAATAAGAATTTTTTTATTATTATTTATTTCAGTGTAAAACACAAGTTCTTATATGCATTTTAGGATCCAATCAAAAGTAGGATTTTGATTTTTTTATATATTAAAAAATCGGAAATAGTTGCGGTTAAATTACTAATTTTGAATTGGGTAAAATGTGTTTTTAGTCCCTATACTTTCGTTGAATCTTGTTTTTAGTTCCTAAACTTTCATATTGTGCAATTTAGTCCTTGAACTTTATAAAAAATGTGTTTTTAGTCCCTTAGTGCAAAAATTGGAGAGTAAGCCGGGGGACTAAAAACACTTTTTTTACAAAGTTTAAGGACTAAATTGCACGATATGAAAGTTCATGGACTAAAAACAAGATTCAACCAAAATATAGGAACTAAAAACATATTTTACCCTTTTAAATTTATTAACTTTAATTGTTTGAAACTCTTATAAATACTTTCCTAAAATTTTAAATTTTCCAAAAAAAAATTCTCTTTAAATTTACCCGTGCATTGCATGGGTACTATCTAGTATATATATATAACTAATTATAAATAGTGTACATAAATATTAAAACCTATTTTAATAATTATATACTTAAAATTAATTTTGATTCAAAGTATCTAAATAACATTTTTTTAAAAATCAATTTTTTAATAATACTTGTTATTCAAATAAAAATAATATTACTTCAAAATCAATTTTAATCACAATCAATTCTATAAAATTACGTTAATCTAAAATTAATTCTTTTATAGCAAATGCAACACACACTTAGTAACATCAACAATGTTTGGAAATTAAACTCATTTTAATAAATTGTTAATTGATATTGTTAGTCAATAAAAATTAATTTTAAAACATGCTATGATTATGTTTAGAGACAGTGGCTAGCATGCCACAGTTACAAAGATGTGGCACCGTGCCACAGTTTTTTTTAGCCATCAAATATAACTATTTAAAATTCAACGGTTCAGACATTTTATAATTTTTCAAATATATAATATTATTAGTAATTAATTAAACATTACACGTGGAAATAGAAAAACATTACTACCCTTAAAATAACACCACGTGGAGGAGTCTGAGTCCCTTTTGGTTTCCTAAGTCCTTGAATCGTCTCACCGTTGGAGTTCCCTCATCACCTTTCTTGTTTCTTCATGTTTGTCAACTTTCTTCGACACCGACTGTTGTTTTTGTTGAGGTTTGATTCCGACCTCCTATTTGCATAACAGAGTGTGCCAACCTTGCTTCTTCGACGCCGATTGGATGCCCTCGACGCCGACGAGTCATAAGGTTAACAAATGTTCGATTCCGTTAGTGAAATACTCAAGGTACATAAGCTCAATTTTGGTATTTTTTTCAAATTGTGCATAGTCATTGTTGGTGACCGTTTCCCGTTAGTGTCCCTGGCCGAAGAAGAAATAGGGTAGGGAGATGAGGAACCTCCGACGGTGAGAGTATTCAAGGATAATGAAAAAAAAAAAAAAAAAAAAAAAAAGGAACACGGGCTCCTCCTCGTGAGTTCTATTTTAATGGGGTAGTGCTTTTTCTTTTCCACATGTAATATTGTCAGTAATTTAATCAATTACCTATAATGTAATATATCCAAAAAATTGTAAAAAGTTCCAACCATTGAATTTTTAATGTTATATTTGGACGGCTCAAAAAATCTGTGACACGATACCACATCTTTGTAACTATGCCACGCTAGCCAGCGTCATGTTTAGATATTAAAGTTGAGAATACTTTTGAATTCTATCAATTGAAATCGACACATGCACTATGTTTTTACGGAATGGTCAGGGGATCGCGACAGGTCGATGATCCACGGACAAAAGGCAAAGAGTTAAAAACAGAAAGTAATGGTTGACTGTCTGGACCTTGTATCATAGATTATGACTCTTTTTTATTAAATGGATCATAGATTATGACTCTTTTTTAATATGTACATAGTATAGAATATGAACAACTAGAGACTGACTATGAACTTTTTGTCAAGGTTCTGTACTGGCATAGAATCTGAATTTGTCACGGCTTTTTTGGAAGTTTGTGGTGCTATTTTCAAAAACAATGCTAGTTAAAAGTTTGTGTTGTCTTACGTGTTGTGGAATGCTTGCTTCAATTAACTTTATGTCATGGTAACTTGTCAGTTGATTTGTATATTATTATATAAAATTTCTTTTCAACCTAATATATTTTTTTTATCATAGGTAAGTATTATAATTAAATCAGATATAGTCCAACTTAATTTATTTAATATTTGATTAAACTTACATTAAATTTATTCGTAAAAAAAAACTTACATTAAATAAATACATAAATTTAAACTAAATAAATTCATCATAAATAAATAGTTTTAATGTATAGATTATATTTTATATTTATAATAAATATTTTAAGAAGTTGTTTTTTTGAACAGGCAAAATTAATTTATTGAATAAAAAGCACTGATTGAGCACTGTTTATTTTAAGTTGTAGTACAAAGTTATTTTTAAGTTTAAACAAATAGAGATTTAAGAAAATGAAGTATATAAAAAGATAAAAAGTTGAGAGTTTGAGACTTTTGAGAAATATATGCTTTGGTCAGTTGTGGACTTGTGGTGTGTCAAATACACCTTCCACAAAAAGGATAGAGAGTATCAATAATCTCTACTAATAACAAATTACACTAACATTTCCAGTAGTTCTTCAAATTTTACATACCGTCTTTTTATTCCTTAGAGTAAGTAAATCCCTTTAACTTTTTTTAATACATTACTCTATATATTCTTGTAGGCGTTAAAATAGAAGGGGTATCATATTAATCTTGAAGAATCCACATGGAGTTTTGCTCTTAATTTACTAATGTATTTAAAGCAAAGCATAAACGCATAAATCAAGGTCTAGTTTATATTCTGTTTTGAAACGTAACCCGCAAGGTTCTTAACATTTTCTTAATGAGTATACATTTTAAAATTGAAGTCGAGAACTTTGACTGAAATGATTTTTAGTCCTTAATGAGTATACATTTTAAAATTGAAGTCGAGAAATATAATTGTATATATATATTTTTATCCGTAGTAATCAAAGACAGATACAAGAGGATTTACAACAACTCACACTGCTCAACTAACTGAACTAGACCTCTTGGTATATAATTGTATATTTGATAGTTACATCACACATGGAGAAAATAGCATAGAAAGTAGCATATCACTATGTGAATCTCATCAGTCTCTCGATTATAAACCAGATTCATCAGTAAGGATTTGACTCACCTTCTAAGACAAAATCTTGCAATGTGGCTCATATACAACCATAATCCAACTCATTCAAATATTCACTCCTCCACCGTTTCTTTTCATTCCTCCAATTCCTTTCCAACCCCTAACATCCTGCATCTTACCACACTTTGTTGACTTATTGCTAATAAGTAATACCAAAGAAAGATACACAACAATGTTGTCATAAAAGAAAAACAAACAAAAACATTTTACATTATCAATGTAATTCTGCAGATTGAAAATGAGACCAGTACTCCTTGACAAGCTGCTTGAATAGAGATCCTTCTTTCTTCATCAAGCTCATTGGTTCATCATACTCCACCAATTTTCCTGAAGAAAACAAGTAAATGATAAAATATATTCTTCATATTTATTCTAATAAAAAATCAAGTGTGAAAATCAAGTACCCCATATTTTACAAGTTATCACTAAATCAACTACCTTATCGTTATCCTAAAAAAAAAAAAAAAAAAAAAAACACTACCTTATTGTTTATTATATTACCCTTTAACTAGGTGAATGCAACTAAACCCTCTGCCAAACAACATGCCTACTTAAGTAAGGTCTCGGAGATTAGTCATCAGCAAAGTTGGTCGATACTTTGTACCAATGTCATGGTGACCCAAAAAAAGACAGCATGCCTATGCATGGTGTGTGTCAAACCAAGTGGTATGGGTAGAATTCTAGTTAGAAACATATGAACTCCACTATTTGCACTATTTAACTTGTCTTCATAATTAGGAAAGGATACTTTGACATCAACATAAGAAAATGGAAATAGAGCTATGAATTAGTCTAACTAGTCTCAAAAGGGTTTGTTGCACAAGATAAAGGGGTTGTCTATGCAATTTACCATCACTGATTGAAAGAACCATAGTGCAATCCATCACGGTTGGTATCCTGTGTGCTACTGTGATCACTGTACAATCTGCAAACTCAGTCCTAATGGTTTTCTGCAGAATCAAATCAGTTGCATTGTCGATTGATGCAGTAGCTTCATCCAGCACCAATATCCTACTTCTCCTTAAAAGCGCACGCCCCAAACAAAATAATTGCCTTTGTCCCATGCTCCAGTTTGATCCATCTTCAACAACTGTTTAACAATTTGTTACTAGTTATTACAACTAGGAAAGAAGCACTTGTGACATAGTTACCATATAATGATGAAAGTGTACCTGAGGAGTTTAGGCCCTCTTGTTTCTCTTGGACAGCTTCTCTCAACTGACACTTCCCAAGAACCTTCATATTGAGCAACAATTAGGCTAAATTTTCAATGTTAAGCAAAGATAAACAGAATGTAGTTGGTTTTACCTCCCATATCTCGTGATCAGAGTGTTGAGATAAAGGGTCCAAATTATATCTAACAGTCCCATTAAAAAGGGTAGGATCCTGAGGTATAACACCAAAACGTGACCTCAAATCATGAAGGCCGATAGAAGATATGTCTATGCCATCAACTACAATTTTTCCACCTGCCGGCTCCACAAGACGAAATAAAGCACTGATAAGAGTGGACTTCCCACTGCCTGTCCTGCCAACAATTCCAATCTTGTGCCCTGCTTTGAATGTGCATGTGATTCCATGGAGTATAAGTGGTCCATCAGGCCGGTATCGTATCTGTCTCGGTACAAACAAGCAAATTATATATGCAGTTCATTTCAATGACCATTTTTTTCTTAACATTATGATTCACATTTTAAATGAGTACCAATTACCTTCAAGTCATTTAGCTCTACTTTACCAGCAACCGGCCAATTCGAAGGAGGATGATTTCCTTCTATTACTTCTTCGGCCTCACTTGGTATATGCATATATTGATTTAGCCTCTCTACAGAGATTATGTAATTTGCAAGATTGCATTGACTTTGAATTGAAAATACTAGCTGAGCATTTAGTGTAAGGCCATAAGAGAGAGCCATGCCAATGAATCCTAGAACAAAGGATATTAAAATTAAGAAACTTGCATCAAGAGAGATAATGCTACTGTTTGAGCATAAAGGCAAATTATCTGAAGATGATCATTGTAATGCTCAAAACCATGACATTTCACATGTGACAATGACCAAAGTCTCACCAGAGCTGAATGTCCCAGGTGGAAGCATAACCATGCTTAGTGCTGTGGAGGAAAGAAGTATTGCACTAATTATTTCTAATCTTTGGATCAGCCACTCATTTGAGGCAAAACTATGGAAGAAAGGACTAGCATTGATGTCAATTAGATCAAGATTCTTCTCAAAGAAACGATCTTCTTCTTCAAAGGCTCTTATTGTCACAACTCCAGCAGTAGTTTCAGTTATATGATTGGCTACAAAGGACTTTGTTGTGCCATTCATGCGCATCACTTCTTTTGCAGTGGAAAAGTAGTATCTCTAGTTTTAAAAAAAAAGAAATACCTTGTTTATTTTCCAACCATGGATATTTGATATTATACTAAAAGATTAATATAAAGTTACCAAAAGATAAAAGCTGAAAGGACACTGAGCATTATTTAGTTAAATTTGATGGCTTTGTCAATGCTAATCAAAATAAAAGACACCATTTCAGTATCACAATATTTTTGAAAGAATTTGTTCATTACCTGCAAGCGTATTGCAATGTAAACCATCGGTACAGAGATAAGCAAGATTTGCCAAGTGATAATTGCTAAAACTGCGAGATTGGAATAGAAGTTTGTAGTACCTCCCACAGTATAAGCGATGATAAATGGGATATCAAGATCCATAATGCTTAGATCTGATGAGACCTATACAAGGAAATGACTATCAAAAATACTATTGCTTCCATTACAATTTATAGTGAGGAAACAAATTGTTTAATATACTTACCCTACTAAGTATCCTTCCCAATGGTGTAGAGTCATAAAAGGACATCGGTGCACAAAAAAGGGAGTTCATTAACTGTAAAAATAAAGATGTTGATGATTGAATACCCAAGGCAACTACAAGTAGAGTTCTGATCAGCAAGAAAATTGTAGAAACAGCTCCAATCAAGAAGTAAACTACAATCAACCGCAATGTGCTGACTTGGGAATTGTCAACATTAGCAGCCATCCATGAGTTTTGCAATATCTGGCAGATGACAAACAAGAGGTGACAAAGAGAAGCCACAAAGAAGTATATGTAGCCTTTCGGCTGATTCAAATACTGCATGTAAGGCTTCAACCCTGTGTCTCCTATCTCTCTCTCTTCTTCCTGTATTAACTGATTTCCATTTGTTGCTTTTAACTGCTTTTCCTTGAAAGCTTGTGTAATCTCTCTAGCAGAAGTTGAATGTCTCTTGGAAGAAGTAACATTCATATGCTTGTCAGAACCGGCAGTTTTCTTGTGAGCATTAACAAGATCTTGGAATTCTTGGCTTGAGGACAACAAATGATGATAAGGAGCAGCTTCTAGGATTTCCCCATTTGACATCAACTGTGAAAGAAAATAAAAAACTTTGGCTTATAAATAGAAGCAAGATAAATAAGAAGGATATGGAGCCTAATTAATGATTACAAAAATGAAATCAGTAACTTCCAATTCATTACTAATTTACAATCACTAGTTATATGTAGGAAACAGAGAAAAGAAGAACAATGGCATGACCATTGTCCTGAGATTAATGAATTACCAAAACAGAATCAAACGCTGGTAGAAAGTCAACTTGATGAGTTACGAGTAAAACTGTTTTCTCTTTAAGACCATCCATGATGTATTCCTGCCAAGTTTCAAAGCCATGTTTGAGTAAAGAATGACACAAAAAACACAAATGTAGTATGTGAGGAAATGAAGATGCCATTACATTAAACAAATTTGTGGCAGTATGTGCATCAACAGCACTGAATGGATCATCCAAGAGATATACATCAGCATTCTGATAAAGTGCACGTGCAAGTTGAATTCGCTGCTTCTGACCTCCACTCAAGTTAACTCCTCTCTCACCTATTTCAGTGAGATCTCCATGGGGAAACAGCTCCAGGTCCTTAAGTAGTGAAGATCTACTAAGTGTTTCTTGATATCTCTGAGCATCCAAATCGGATCCAAACAAAATATTTTCCCGTATAGTACCTGTCTGTATCCATGCTGTTTGAGAAACATATGCAAACTTTCCATAAACTTCAATCTGTAATTCAATAGAGAGAATTAGACACCAATTAATATTACAGCTAAAATGAAGGACAGGATATAGTACTCACTATTGTAAGTTGAATTCATGTGCTAAATATAACTATTGACTATAAAGTAGAAATGTCATCAACATTATAACCAATTAGAGTACCCCAAGATATAGTGGTGTATTCTATTAGCATAAATTTATGAGCATAAAAGGAATAAAAGCTTACAGTTCCTTTTGTCATAGGAACCTCTCCAAGAATTGTAGCTAAGAGGGTTGATTTGCCTGAGCCAACTTCTCCACAAATAGCCAACTTTTGACCATGTCTGATCTCCAAGTTTATGTTCCTCAGTGTTGACTTTGATGCATTACCTTCCCATGAAAAGTAAGCAGATTTGATTGAAATTGGGCCTTTATTACTGTCATCAAAACTTCTATTCCTGAAATTTTCACTTTGCAATTCAGGTGCCTCAAGGAATTTAACAATCCGGGCAAATGCCACTTTTGCTTGAATGACCACCCCAATAACATCTGGGATGGCTGTAATTGGCTCCTGCACAAGGCGTATAGTTGCCACAAATGTGAAAAGATTATTTGCATGCAAAGGAATATTCAAGAAGTAGCATGTCCCAAATGAAGCAGCAGAGACCAAAATAGGTGAGGTCCAAAATAGAAAGATGTTGTATGCCTTTCTCAATTGCACTGCACCTAACAATTTCAGTTCCAAATTTCTTAATCTTTCTATAGCATTTTTAAAATGGGATTCCCATGCATACAGCTTCAGGACTTTCATATTCGTAAGAGCCTCAGTGCTGGCCTTTAATCTCTCATCTTGTGCCACCATGAGTTCGCTCTGAAACTTATGCTGCAACTTTGCTAGTGGAGCGTTGCAAAGAACAGTGAGAACTATCACCACCAATGAGGCAATTGTTGCTACCCCAATAGCATTAAAAAGTATTACCAATGCAATACATATTTGGAGGCTTGTTGTCCATGACTGGTGAAACCAATATGGGAATTCTCCAATTCTATATGCATCCACAGTCACATAATTCATTATCTCACCACCAGAGTGTGTCAATCTAGCTGCACTGGATAACCTCAATAGTTTTTTATAAATGGCTGCTGTAAGTAGTGACCTAACTTTCATCCCAACAAGCCTACTGCGGAAATACCACTGCCTTTGTGATAGGGACTCTATGATCTTTATAATGAAAAGTGATATGACCAATACATAACCCTCATATTTGAAACTTCCCTTACCCTCAGAAACCAATATAAAAGCATTCAGAAGAACAGGACCAGTAGACATGGTGAGTACCTTGAGCAATGCAAAGAATCCAGTCATCAAAATCTCTCTCCTGTGGCACAAAACTATAGTCCACAAAACTAATGATTGTGATAATGGTTCTTTTCCTTTTTTTCTGTTCAATTGTTCTAAAAATGACAAATAGCAACTCTCTGCTCGATCTGATTCTCGCAACTTCGGGATATCCTCGTCCTGAAGTGTTTTCTCTTGGCCCCTTTTCATCAATGGATTCAACCACCAAAACGACATCCTACTATAGAATCCAGCTTTGGCAAATGGGGCTACATACTTATCAGGATCAACTTCATTAAAGTGGCCATTTAAAGGGTCATAAAGGCCTTCATCAATTTCTCTACCAGTGTCTTCACATTTGTACACTTTATAAGTGCACAAGAGTAGTAAAACTGACCCTGGAAAAGATAGAACATCTAAAGCTTCCTTGAAAGACAATTCTCTGCTACTTATTGCATAGGACATGGATAAAACACAGAAAAAAGTGGAAACAAATAATGTAAGAAGAGAAAACAACCACAACCATGATCTTGGAAGTTGTTTCAACTGAAGACTTACACTTAAGCCTACTAACAACCATCTGAATCCTTGAAAAAGTTCTAGCAACCACCAATGAAGAGGAAAAATAGTGTGGCTTTTCCTTAACTTCTCCTCTAAAACCCAAATTCCTAAGCACAAATGCAACAACCCCAGAGAGCCATTGGTTATGGCAGAAATTAGCTGCAACTTTGAATATCTTGCCACCCGAAACTGACCCCGAAAGGGTCTGAACAAAGACTTCTGGATCAAAATGAATGCCAGCATGATCAGCAGTAGCACATCAAAGCAAATGATCAAGAACTGGTTGATGCATGTAGATGGATCTTTCAAAAACTTGAAATCATAACAGAAAGGTGGCTTTCCTTCTGTCCCAGGACAATCAATTTCTCCACAAAACATGCTCCAGAAATCCTCCATCATTGTAAGTTCTCTTTGCTGCTCCAACTCTGACATGAAGGACAATAATATTATGTCTTTATTAAGAAAACATTCTCCTAAAACTTTTAAAAAATAAATGAACCAAAAAAAGGGTCTCAATAAGTAGAATATGACCAACTCTACCAAAAGCTTGAGTAGCTAGTTAGGAGATTGTTGCTGCAACTCACTTATACTAGAACCGTTTTGGACTTGAAATATGAAACCTTGTGTAAAAATTCAAACTCGAGAATGGAAGTGGCAAGTAGCAAACATTTAGCCTCTTAAACAGAAAAGTTTTTATATGATGAAAAGTGCTGATTCTTCTAAATGCTTAATTATTACTAGCTACATAGTAGACGCTAGTGAATGAACATATAGCTAATAGCAGCAATTAGCAAGCGTCACAGCGAAGCTGAGATTTTAAGAGAAAAAAGATCTAAAGTATAAAGTAACGCAGGAAAAGAAAATCTGACTGAGAAGTAAAGTATAGCAGAAAAAGAAAAGCTGATTTTAAGTCGGCCAACTTTGATTGAGATAATTTCTCAGGTAAAAAAATGTTTTTGTACTTAATTATTTCTTAAAAATAAACTGAACCAAATAGTGAATTCTAACCATAGTTTAAAAACCGGACAGTTAATTGATCCGGTGAGAGCATTATATCACTAGGTTAATGGTTGAATTATTGGGTTATTAATTGAACTGT
This sequence comes from Pueraria montana var. lobata, assembly GCA_026413185.1. Taxonomy (NCBI): domain Eukaryota; kingdom Viridiplantae; phylum Streptophyta; class Magnoliopsida; order Fabales; family Fabaceae; genus Pueraria; species Pueraria montana. The sequence continues at coordinate 77,324,476 of CM048648.1, forward strand.
ATTACCTGATCTTTATTAAAAAATTTAAAAAATTTATACCATGTTTAAAAAAATCCTATATATTAATAATTATTATTATTATTTAGTTTATTATATTACATATTTTGCTTTATTATTATTATTATTTAGTTTATTGTATTATATGTTATACTTTAAATAATTTATTATATTTTATTGCTATTATTATTAGTTTATTATATTTTATAATTACTGTTATTATTTGGTTTATTATATTTTATTTATTATGATTTAGTTTGAAGAATCTGTCTTTAATTATTTTTTTTTTGTAAAATTTTTTTAGATCAATGATAATCATACATTATGAATAAAATTAGTCGCTAATTCAATGAGTAGAATGACATTCTTAGTTTGTGAGCTAGGGAAAAAAAACCATATATTTTTATTAGTTTTTGGTCCTCATACATTGTACCGTGTAGGTGAGTAGATTTTTTTGGTGTGATAGGTGAGTAGATGAGTGTCAGTGATTTGAACATTTTCAAATTAAATTGAATTAAGGTGACTCACGTGTTGGAGAAAGAGAAAAACACTGACAAGTATTGCATATGTATGTAGAGGGTAGCACAGCATCGAACCTTAACCCATTTTGACTAATTTAATAGCATATCCGATCCATTTAGCTGATCAGATCGGCCATTAGTTCGATTCTTGGTCGAATAGGTTGAATAGGTCGAATTGACCGATCTAGTCTCGATTTTAAAACTATGATTCTAACCTTTTCATAACATTTAAAACTAATTTGGTTTAAGAAAACATATTTTGTGTTCATTTTCTGTTGTTTATACTTTTAAAAGTAATATATAATCAGAACAATGTGATATTTCAATATAATTAAAAAATGAGAAATGTTAATAATAGATTCTCTAATATATTAATACACTCTTTTTAAACACGTTCCTTATCATTTTGTTGAAATTTGTCAGAAATTATAAAATAATAGATAACACTCCTTATTTAAGAAATTTAACTGATACGTAATTTTTAATAAATTTTAACTAATAAGAGTAAAAAAAGTGTGTTGTTAACCCTTCTCAATTTATAATAAAAGTAGAAAACAAATGATCAATTAATACCAAAATTTCATATATGCACCCGTATAAAAGGACGAGCACAGTAGCAAACCTTAAATTGCAACAAATGCTTCAACAACTTTTTGCTTCTGTACTAATGCAACTTAATAACTTCTGAAGGACCTTTCCATGTAAGGAACAACAATCGGTTTCAGCTTTATCACTCGAAGGCATTTCATACACTGAATGACACCCCAAAAATTAAACATTCGATCCATAAAGAAGAGAGTAAGACAGCAATTAGAAGACAAAGATGTCAGAGAAACGTGTGAATAAAAAAGTACAATAGGTCCCTTAATATTGTTGGATTGATGGATTCTACTGCTTGGACACTGTAGTTAGAATGTGATTGGGTGGACAAAGAAAAACAATTCATAAAGAATTTAACTCATTACAATAAACATATAATAAAATAAAACAGTGTAAGCACTAAGCATTGAAAACAAATCATATAGAGTTTAACTCATTACAATAAACATATAATAAATAATAATAAACATATAATAAAATAAAACATTGTAACCACTAAGCATTGAAAACTAGGAGAATGGAACAAACATGTAATAATGATGAATAAGAGAAAACTACAGCAGTTTAACACGAAACCCAAATGAATGAATGATCGATGCCTGCAAAAAGTGGAATGCAACGCACTTGCTTTGTGCCTTTAACCTAAGACGTGATTTTTTCTCTCATAGTTAAAAGCGAAAGGTTAATTACTTATTGACTGTGTTACTAAAAACAAACTTGGGTGTCAATTTTTTTTCTTCTTTTTTCTTGTTGAAAGACAACGTTGTGGATTGTGAAGAATGTGAAAATGAGAGCTTGTAGAAGAGTGAAGAGTTGAAAGAAGAAGAAGCAAAGATAATGTTTTGCTGATACGTGGAATGTTTGGGACGATCGATGTGGTCGTCATTGCTCACGTGGTGTCGCATTAAATTTTGCATGACAGGGTTCTTTCGATTCCTAGCATTTTCTCATTCTATTATTTTAAAAAAGAAAATTGAATAATGATAGTGAAATGAAAATAAAACTTGATGACTTAGAAGTAAATGAAGATAGACATAAATTATTCTAATATAAAATGAGAAGTCCTTTTGATAGACATAAATTTACAACGCTATAGAGAAGCATCTTATTAAGTGTGAGAAGACAAAGAGAAAGGGACGTTATAATTTTCACAGAGAGAGAGAGAGCACTCATGATTATTTATAACAAATAAAAATATGTTTTTATTTTTATTTTTAAAGACTAAATATGGACATATCTCTCAACAAAATTGAGACTTGAACCTTGGTTCTTTATGTTGTAATAATTCATTTTCATTTAACATGGTAATAATAATAATAATAATTTTCATTTCAAAACAGTAAACTATCATAATAACTATGCACTATTAACACCTTTTACATTTTAGAGACAAATTACATAATGTATCAAAAAAGAGACAAATTACATAGACAAAAGATAAAAATTATATTTGATGATTTTTTTTAAATGAATTGAAAGATTTTAATTTATAAATCAACTATATTTTGAAGGATTTAATGAACAATATTTCAATTATTTAAAGAGGATAATTTCTCCACTAGAGGGACTTGCAAAATCAAAGTTTTAAAAACAAATAAAAACAATGGAAAATAAAATTTTAAGAGGAATGGTGGGGGTGCACCTGCAAAGATACTCTGACGTTCAAGTTAGAGGCGCAGAGGTAGGAGACAGGTATCACAATTAGGTATAGAATTTCATACCTTGATAGGGGTGAATTGTTTTGTATTTATAGAAGGTAAATAGATAGATTTGATAGGATTATTTTCCTATCAAATCTCGTTAATTGTGATAGAGATAGGTTTATCTTCTATCATTATCTTTTATCTTAATCTTTGTGTTTCTTATCTTTTAGTAAGATATACTTTCCGTTATAACTGCTTTGGTCTGAGTCTATCTTCATTTACTCGGCCGGTCCCTTGACTCGGTGCCTGACCGAGTCCGAGTAGTACATATGCCCCCCAAGCTCTGAAGTAGGCTGTAAGAGCTTATAAGATGTTTTTACATAGCCGAGCTTCATTATGCCCTGACAACTGATCATACTAGTTGTGTTGCAGGTGCTTTGAGCTCGTGGTTGATCTGAGGATGCTTAAGGTGTCTAGCCGAACTCAAGATACTCTAAGCGTGAGGCCAAGCTGAAAATGCTCTATAGGCTCAAGGCATAAGATTGAGCTAGAGTCTCAGGTGGCGAGGCCGAGCAGAAGATGCTCTGTAGGCTCAAGGCTTAAGGCTGAGCTAAAGAGTCTCGGGTGGCGAGGCCGAGCTGAACATGCTCAAAGCACAAAATCGAGTCGAAGATGCTCAAGGCGAGTGATCAAGATGAGGATGCTCTAGGCACGAGGCTGAGCTGACGATGCTCTAGGCTTATAACCCAAGGTTGAGCTAATGATACCCAAGATGGCATGGCCAAGTTGAACATGCTCAAGTCTTGAGATGCATATGAAGACTCATAAAGTGCGGCCGAGTTGAGTATTAGATAATTGAGGCTAAGTTCGTTGAGTTGAAGATACTCTAAGTGGAACTGGCCAAGTGTAAGGTACTCAAGGTCGAGTTGAAGTCACTCGAGGAAGAATTGGCTAATGGCATTGGAAATGCTCAAGACAATTTAAGACACTCGAGGCTTTTTGAATGATTTCCAACTAGTCATAGTGTATTTTCGTTGTTGACCATTGGAGGTGATTTTGTCCGTGTTTGGATTTGATAATTCAAATGTCAGTGTTTCGCTTCCCTCTTTCGCGCATTGTAAGGTTGGGTAGTATTCGACTCTGAGTCCCTTGAACTGTGTGCCATTCGGTAGGTCCCAATCATTAATCGGTCAAGTACCTTCTTGAGGGGCCTTGCCAAGACTAAGTAGTTCCCATGCCCCCAAAGCTTCGAGTCATGGCAAGAAGCTAATATGAGTAGAAGTACCCTGCCTTGGGTTCCTTGAACCGAGTGTTAGTCATTTAATTCGTGCTGGGATGTTTAACAGTCAACCGGAATGCCCTTAGGGTCAATCCAGGATGTCGAGTGAAGGTCGGACTCGACTTGTCATTAGATCAAGCTGGAATGCCTAGTTGTCATCTTAGTTATTTTACATCAGGTTGGATGAATGGTCAAATCGAAAGTCGGGTAGGTCTAGGTGGAATGCCGAATCGTCAACTTTATCATTTTTAGATCAAGTTGGATGAATAGTCAAACCGAAAGCCGAGTAGGTCTAGTCGGAATATCGAAAGGTTAAACCAAAATGTCGAGATAGGTCATCTCTCAGCCTGTCATTGGATCAAGCTGAAACGCCTAAGTGATCAACCCGAGGGAAAAGCCAAGAGGTAAAACCGGAATGTTGTATGGCTCTCAACTTGTCTTTGGATCGAGTTGGAATGCTAAAAGGGTCAAATCGAAATGCCGAGAGGTCAAGTTGGAATGCCGAGTTAGGTCATTTCTCAACTTGTCTTCTGATCAAATTGGAATGCTTAAGCGGTCAACCCAAGGGAAATACCAAGAGGTTAAACTAAAGTGATGTGTGATTCTCAACTCGTCTTCACATCAAGTTGGAACGCTAAAGAGTCAAATTGAAATGCCGAGAGGTCAAATCGGAATGCTAAAGGGTCAAATTGGAATGTTATGTGATTCTCAACTTGTCTTTGGATCAAGTTGGAACGCTAAAGTGATCAAACCGAAATGACGAGAGGTCAGAGTGGAATGTCGAGAGGTCAGACCGAAATGTCGAGAGTCAAACCAGAATGCTGAGAGGTCAGATTGGAATGTCAAGAGGTCAGATTAGAATGCCGAGAGGTCAAACCAGAATGCCGAGAGATCAGTCTGGAATGCTGAGAGGTTAGACTGGAATTCAATTAAAGAATCAAGAATCATAAGCATGAACATAACATGTTCCAAAATATAATAATTTCTCTAAAGTATTTACTTTCAGGATCAAGGTTGGTCTTGTCCTCTAACCATTGTCCCTGCCATCTCGAAAAAGTTATAGAGGCATTGCGAAACTATTTGTATGTTCGCAATTGTTCTCCAGATAATGTTGCAAGTTGTATCAAAAAATTTATCACGACATCGTGCCATACTATTATCATACAATCATGACCTATTCAGTTATGTCATATTATAAAGTGAAACATATTTAGTTTTGCATCAAAAATGCTTTATAATAATATCTTGAAGTTGAACTTTGCAATCCAAATACCATGCAATCAACCAGTGTCATGGGAAAGTGTTTTTCAAATCATGCGTCAGGGATTTCATGTTTCATGCCATAGTAATTGCATATATCATGATGTACAAAACAATGACATCATATGTAATCCAACATTTACACTTATGGCACGGAGAGGCAGTTTATAAGAGATTTAAATAGTATGTTGTAATGCCATTATGCAATTATTTAATACTAATGGAGATGCACATGGCCTCTGTGCTTAGCATAATATGTCATGAAATTAAGACATTAAAGCATCAGTTTTTTTACGTGAAGCATTGAAATGCAAGGCACGACATTAAAGGTAATCTATGCTAAATAGTTACCATTAAGAGAAATTGGAAGACCATTTGATACATTTGTATAATGGTGTAAAATAATATGGTGTCATGATATTTATGGCATATTAAAGAGAAAGAGCGTGACACATTTAGTATGAATACTTTAGCATTATCATATCTAAAAATTGTCATAATAAGAAAAGGTGTGGTACCTTTAAGGCCTTAGCATCTGCAGATTTTAGTATGGTATAATGCCTTATGATGGCATAATGAGATGGCTTAATCGTGATGTGCCCAAATGTGGCATAATAATTGAATTTAGTGGTGTGAAGAGTTGCAGGCGCATTACCTCTTTCATACCCAATTTATAGTTGTTTGTCATGATCAAAAGGAATGTCGGGCAAGCCGTAGTGCCCAATATCGCCTACGTCAGTTGCTCTGAGACAGACCAAGCTCCAAGCTCGACACTTTGTGCATTCCTATTTCAATGTAGCAACATAGTGCCTGTTGCGGAAACACATCCCCATCATCCTTTACGCTGATGATGATTCTGGACTGACAACCCGCAACGGATATGAAAGTGCTGATTGAATCTCTCCAAACTTCTTGAATTAGGTTTTGCAACGTGCGAAAATTAGATTGATTTGTGTGGCCGAGTAGAATTTTACCATGTCCCACGGTGGGCACCAAATGTTCTTACCAAATTTGGTAAGTTTTCAGGTGCGGTGGCTCGATTTCCTTGATGAATGGTGGGGGTTTATCTGCAAAGACACTCCAACGCTCAAGTTAGAGGCGCAGAGGTAGGAGACATGTATCACAATTGGGTATAGAATTTCCTATCTTGATAGGGATGAATTGCTTTGTATTTATAAAGGTAAATAGATAGATTTGATAGGGTTATTTTCCTATCAAATCTCGTTAATTGTGATAGAGATAAGTTTATCTTCTATCATTATCTTTTATCTTAATCTTTGTGTATCTTATCTTTTAGTAAGATATATTTTTCATTATAACTGCTTTGGTCTGAGTCAATCTTCGTTTACTTGGCCGTCTCTTGACTCGGTGCCTGGCCGAGTCCGAGTAGTACAAATAATAATTTTCATTTCAAAACAGTAAACTATCATAATAACTATGCACTATTAACACCTTTTACATTTTAGAGACAACTTACATAATGTATCGAAAGATAGACAAATTACATAGACAAAAGATAAAAATTATATTTGATGAATTTGTTTAAATGAATTGAAAGATTTTAATTTATAAATCAACTATATTTTGAAGGATTTAATGAACAATATTTCAATTATTTAAAGAGGATAATTTCTCCACTAGAGGGACTTGCAAATCAAAGTTTTAAAAACAAATAAAAACAATGGAAAATAAAATTTTAAGAGGAAAAAATAGTGGGAGAAAAAAGAAAATTCATGAATACTCGAAGAATAACTTGTGAGAGAAAAATGTAGACAAACTAAAAATGTCAAAGAAAAGTGAATTCTTTTTGTTAACAAAGAAATCCAATTAACTTATTCCACTTTTTCGTTATCACAATACTAACAATTTTGTCTCTATTAGGTTAATCAACGTTTTTTTGACAGATTTAGGTTAATCAACTCAGAACTTCAACATCACATCACAAAATTTAATATCTTCAAAATAATTAACAACTATCTATGTTTAATATAATTCACATCATTTATACTAAAAATATTTTCCATAATTATTTCATCAGTAGATAAATATTTAGCAAATTTTAATTATACTTATTTTAAATTTTACTAACTCATAATAAATTTCAATTTTAAAGACAATGTGTCCTATGTAATTATATCTAATATATGACTAAATATTTACAAAATCTTAATTTTATTTATATACACATATATATTTAAAAAATAATAAATACAAATATTTAAAATATATAATATAAACTCGTGCAATGCACGGAACTAAAATCTATTACATCTACATAATAGTCAGGGGGCATCGTGATGCTTTAATGGTCATGGACAAAAGCTAGAGTTAAAGAAACCAATGGTTATTAATTAGTTGACATTTTGTATCATAGCTCTTGTAGCATATGGAGGATGATAGTAAAATTTTGTCATGATACTGTATTGGCATAGAATATAAAAATTTTCTTGGGTTTTGTGGAAGTTTGTCGCCTCATTGTCATGCTCATGCATACCAAAAATAGATTAAGTTTCTTAGATTCTTTACTTTAAGTTATTTAATTAAATAACAACTAGATATTGACCAGCATATTGCATGAATTTATAAATAATTGTATATGAAATCATTTAGAAATATTAAAAAAATTTGAAAAAATAAATATTACATTAAATTATAAAAATTAATAATTATAAAATGTTTGTTGAAATTATTCGTAAAATTTTTTTTATCAAAATTATATCAAATATACAAATTATTTATAAATTAATATTTTTATATGAAATGATTTGAAGATGTTAAAAATATTTTAAAAAAACAATATCATATTAAATTATAAAATATTTGTCGAAATTATACTATAAAATTAACATATATTTGTCAAAGTTTAGGAAATAAACATTATTAGGATAAGGTGGATAAGTGTACGTAATCAATGTAATTGTTAAACATGAGGATAAAAGTAAATATTAACATTAAATTTTATAAAAAAAATAACTATAATATTTTTTTTTTGGAAAAAGTAGTTGTAGAGGATTAATGTGAAAAATAAATTGTAAATAACATAAACTTTATGGGTGTGTTATTTTAATATTTACAGAGCAGAGAATATGATAAAAATTAGAAAACATTAACATGACATATGATATAATTATGTGAATGGTGTATAAAACTTAAAAAAAAATGTTTGTCTTTTCATCTAGTAGTATCATTTTCAATAAAATTAGATGTTCATTATTTTGTGTGTTATAAACATTTTACATGTAAAATACTCAAACTTTGAAAAGCCAATTATATCTATAATAGGTATTTTTTTTCCCAAAAGAAAAGGTATTGGGTTTTAACATACACCTTGAAATATTTAAGTTGGTGTAAATTATATATATATATATATATATATATATATATATATATATATATATATATATAATTTTGTTTTTTTTTTAAATATTAGTATTTTTGGGAACCATACACGCACACAAAGTGGATATTCCTCTCCCAACATAATTTATTCCATACCCAATGCCATGATTTGAACTCTGGATATCTTGGTTAAAGAACATAAGTCGCTACCACTTATGTCAACCAATGTAGTTTCTTTCTTTCTTTCTATCTTTTTTTACTGAATACCAGTGTTGTTTCTGATGCCTTTATTAATTACTACTTTATTTTAAAAATTAATTTATTAAAAAGAAACATTCATTTAAAAAAGGTGATCGCTTCGGTACCTTACATTCTAAGAGAGTATCGATACCTTTTCATCCCTAACTAATAAAAATTAACCATTTCTATATTAAAATCACATCATAAATGTTATATTTTAATTTTAATAGTGTTTTAAATTTTATAATTGCAAAAAAAAAAAAATCCATTGAGGTTTATTTCAATTTTTTAATTTAATATCAAACACGAATAAAATATGCAAGTATAAATAGAATGAGTGACGAAAGTAATCTACAAGTCATTTAGCAATTAAAAAAAACAATATCTTAGAGAATAAATCATATTATCAACTGGCTTAAATATTAAATTGGTCTTTGTAAGTGAGCATTTTTTTCATTTTTGACCATTGTAAGTTCATTTTTTCAATTTAAGTTCATGTAAGTTGATGCTTCTCCATTTTTAGTACCTACCATCACCCACCGCTACAAAAATTGTTAACGATGACATCATCGTGTGTCACATAAGCAAAAGATAATATCATCACATGCCATGTCATCAATGCCACGCCAACAAAAATGATATGTCATTAGTGTCACATCAACAATGATGTCAGAGAGACTAATAAAAATGGAAAAAAAAATAACTTACATGGACTAAAAAAGAAAAAAAAAAGAATTTACAAGGACTAAAATTGAACAAAAAAAAAAGAATTTGTATGTGTCTGCAAATATGTCACTTAAAGTTGTACATATTCATGTTTTCAAATATTAATGTGTTGCAAAAAAAAAAAGGGCTTAAATATTAAATTGGTACATATAAGTTAGTGTTTTTTCATTTTTAGTCCCCATAAGTTCATTTTTTCAATTTTAGTCTTTGTAAGTTAACGTTTTTACAATTTTGGTCCCTAACGTCTACTTCCGTTAAAAAATAGCTGACGTGGCAAACGGAGGGTGACGTGGTGTTGCCACATTGGCCAACCATTGTCACGTCAACAATAGTGTCACGTCAGCAATGACGTCAGAAGGACTAAAAGTGAAAAAAAAAACAAAACATACAAGGACTAAAAAAATAGAACTTACAAGGACTAAATATGAAAAAAAAAATAGGGACTAAAAATGAAAAAAACAAACTTATAGGGACAAAAAATGAAAAAATACATGGGCTAAAAGGCAAAAAGTGACATATTTATAGACACAAGTAAATATTTAAGTCTTAAATATCATGTACAAATTTAGTTTAAAATGAATATAAAATAAAATAAGTAAGAATGAATTAATTAAAAAATTTACGTACGACAGAGTATCATTAAAGTTGTGAATATTCTCCATAGTCAAGAACGACCTCATTTTCGGCCTCATGTCAAAGACTTCATTCTTGGTCCCATGTTAAAGACCTCATTTTTGGCCTTGATGTCCCCTGTGACTAATATCTTTTATCTCTTCACCTGACCATTTCCACCCCCCTTGACTTGGGGGGCACAGAGGTGGAGATGCAATAGAATTTTTGAAACTCAGCCTTGGTCCCTTAATCATGTGTACTGTATGATCCACCTATCTGCAATAGAATTATGCTTATTGCATGCATGTATGCCACGTGATTCTAATCATGTGGCGATTCTTTGGCTAGTTAGGATTATGTGTTCAAGTGTATTGGAACAAAGATGTGGCTCTCTTCTTGATGTCATTATAGAGAAACTTATGAAAGACTCTCTCGTTGTGTCTTAGGCTTTCTTGTTAATTTGCTAGATTTTTTTCGATTATTTTTTGGGTCAGGTTGTTTTTAATATGACAACTTTATAAATAGAGAGATTTTTGACATATGTAAGTGTACTAGTTGGGGTATTCGACAACACATATAAACCGAATACCCCCCGACAGTATGAACAGGTGTTCGGTGTCCGAAGCATAGCCGAACACCCCAACGCCGTACGGTCCATTCGACAGACAGGAGTATTCGACATCTATAAAGCCGAAGACCCCTAACCCCTCACCTCGGGCCTAAATGGTAGTATTCGGCACAAGCAGGCCGAACACTGGTAGAGGTATATACACCATTAGTAACTCATGGCAACGTAAACATAAGGCTAAAAGGTAATTAAGTACTCTTAATTATCACAGACATATGATTAAGAAAAGGGCCAAGGCCCATGAGGGCCAAGGCCCATTAGGGCCCAAGCCCAATAAGAATACGTATAAAAAGGGGATCCGCTCCCCAAGGTAAATGATCTGAATTCTCATTTATTACACACATTAAATACTCTGCGCCGAACCCTAACTTGAACGTTGGAGTGTTCTATGCAGGTATCCCACCTTTCGGACAAGTTATAAAAAGATCTTAGAACACAAAGAGACGACCGAAGGCCTCCCCTTATCCCACGACAGGAACATTTTGGCGCCCACCGTGGGGCCCGGTAAAACTTTCCCTGCAGCCTCACAAAGAATGGTTACTACTCGAAGTCACGCGCACATGGAAGAACGTCTCGTCGACGAAAACCTGGTGGAAGATCAGACAAATCTTTCGTCAGAGTTAAGGCAGTTGCGAGCCGACATTTCGGCAATAAGGCAACAGCACGCTCAGGAGTTGTCGGCCCTTCGCCAAGAAAATGCCGATTTGAGGGACTTGAACCGATCCAGGAGACAAGAAAATCAGCAACCAGACAAACATCACGAAGACGAGTCGATCATCAACCTTAGCATGCAGGGTACGACGAATCGACCTTCCTTTTCTACCTTTAACACTCAGTCACGTCCCTGTAGGCACCCTTTTCTCTCAGGGATTATGGAAACTCCCATTCCTCCAAACTGGAAGAACCTTAGTCTGGACCGATACGATGGTAGCACAGATCCAGATGAACATGTAGATGTGTATGTAACCCAAATCAGTTTATACACCTCCGAAGATGCCGTTCTATGTAGGGTGTTCCCCACCTCCCTCAAAGGACACGCCCTCAGTTGGTTTACCCGCCTACCACTGAACTCCATCGACAGTTTCGAGACGTTGGTAACCATATTCGGCAATCAATTTGCAACTAGCAGACCTCATCATCTAACTTCAGTGGCACTAGTCAATATTCTGCAGGAAAAAGGGGAATCTCTAAGAGTGTGCATGGAAAGGTTTGGTAGGACTGCTTTAAACATCCGAAACCTAGACTCGGCGGTGGCCATGCACCAGTTAGTGACGGCTCTTAGGCCAGGAGCATTCGTCAACAGTCTCTGCAAAAAGCCGGCTCTTGACATGGATGACCTCCGACGACGAGCAGCAAGATACATGCAAATGGAAGAATTATCCGAATACAGAAGGCAGGTCCAAGCAGAGGCCAACCCAAGGAAGAGGGAACAAGAAAAGGATTATCAAGGAAAGGGAAAAGACAAGATCAGCAAGGAGAAGGAGTACCGTGGCTCCAGGTATACGACTTATACGCCGCTTAACACTAGTCGATCTCGAATACTCGAACAGGCTCTGGCCACAGAAATTTTGGCCATGCCGAAGAGGGCCAACACTCCCCCTAAGGCCGACTACAGCAAACAATGCCGATACCACCGCAACAAGGGTCACTCCACTGAAGAATGCGCCACCCTTAAAGACAAAATAGAAGACCTCATCAAAATGGGGCACCTTAAAGACTTCGTCCATGATCCGAGGACCGAAAGGTCTCATTTTTGGAGATATAAAGACAATGACAGAACCTATATAATGGACTTTAGCCATGTCAGGAGGGATGAAAGACAAAGGAGCAGGTCCAGGGAACGACAAGACATAAAACCCTCTAATCCTAGGAGGGTCATCAACACGATTGCCAGAGGATTTACGGGAGGAGGAAGTACTTCTTCGGCCCGAAAAAAGCACCTCCGGCTAGTTCGGTCAGTCAACATGACTTCAAATACAAACAAACTCAAAATGCCACCCATCACTTTCACAGATGCGGACTTTCAGGGGTCCGACCCAATGCAATATGATCCAATGGTCATCAGTGTAGATGTGGCCGATTGCACAGTCCGGAAGATCCTGATAGATCAAGAAAGCTCGGCCGACATCATATACTGGAACACCTTCAAACAACTGGACATACCAGAGAAGAAGCTCATGCCGTATGACGAACCATTAGTCGGATTCTCTGGCGAGAGGGTTAACACCAGAGGATGTATAGAGTTGGACACGACCTTCAGGTATGAGGGAAAGGAGTACAAGACCATAAGAGTGAGATACATTGTGGTGCACGCCAACACTTCGTACAACATACTACTCGGACGACCGTCGTTGAACACTCTTGGAGCTGTAGTCTCCACTCCGCATCTAGCCATGAAATTTCCATCAAACCGAGGCATGGTCGTTACGGTCCACGCGGACCAAAAGGCGGCCAGAGAATGCTACTTAGCCAGTCTCAAGGTTACTCAACTAAAGGAAGACGACTGCAAGTCAGTACACATGGTCTCGGCAGCTGAACCCTCGCACCAAACTTTGGATCTCGATCCCAGAATCGAGGACAAGCGGGTAAAGCCGAATGAGGAAGTCCATGCATTTCAAATTGGGCAAGAGAAAACTCTAATTACATACCTCGGAAACAATCTGTCCGAAGAGGGCAGGTTTCGGATTCAAAGAGTAGTAGAACAAAACGCCGATCTCTTTGCCTGGAAGGCCGCCGACATGCCTGGCATTGACCCAAAATTCCATTGCCACAAATTGGGAATATGCCGAGAAGCAAGACCAATTTCGCAAAAGAAAAGGAAGATGGGGGAGCTTAGGAGGAGAGCAGTAGAAGAAGAAGTGTCCAAGTTGTTAGTCGCCAATTTTATCCGAGAGGTTAAGTATTCCACTTGGTTGGCCAATGTGGTCATGGTAAAGAAGGCAAATGGAAGATGGAGGATGTGTACAGACTACACGGATTTGAATAAAGCTTGCCCAAAAGACGCCTACCCGCTACCAAACATTGACAGATTGGTCGATGGGGCAGCTGGACATCTTTGTCTTAGTTTTTTGGATGCTTATTCAGGGTACAACCAAATCCGAATGCACCCTCCCGATGAAGACAAGACCGCTTTCATAACCGAATCAGCCAATTTTTGCTACCAAGTAATGCCCTTCGGCTTGAAAAACGCAGGAGCCACTTATCAAAGATTGATGGACAAAGTTTTTCAAAAACAGCTAGGACGAAACCTAGAGGTGTATGTTGACGACATGGTTGTTAAGTCTTCCATGCCCGACGAACACGCAAGGGACCTCGAAGAGATCTTCGCCGAACTCAGGAAACATAACATGCGTCTAAACCCCGAAAAATGTGTCTTCGGCGTCCAAGGGGGAAAATTCTTGGGCTTCATGTTAACATGCCGAGGCATAGAAGCCAACCCAGATAAATGCGAAGCGGTTATTCATATGAAAAGCCCGAGAACCCCAAAGGATGTCCAGAGACTCACAGGGAGAATTGCCTCTCTATCACGATTCTTGCCTAGAATCGCCGAGAAGGTAAAACCCATCATGCGTTTGCTAAAAACAGCCAAGAACTTTTCATGGAACCAACAATGTGAAGAGGCTTTTCAAGAGCTAAAAAAGACCCTCTCGGCCCCGCCCATTCTCAAAAAACCGGAACCTACAAAAGATCTAGTGCTTTACATCTTGGTTTCCCAAGCAGCCATAAGTGCGGTTTTAGTGCAGGAACATGAAGAAGGCCAGGAACCCATATACTTCACTAGCCGAGTACTACAGGAAACCGAGACCAGGTACCAGACGATAGAGAAGGCCGCCCTAGCATTAGTGAATGCTGCAAGACGCCTGAGACAATACTTTCAAGGACATCGGGTGATTGTAAAAACCGATTGCCCAATTGCAAAGGTATTAAGGAAACTAGAATTAGCAGGGAGAATGATGGCATGGTCAGTAGAACTCTCCGAGTTCGACTTAAAATACGAATCGAGGGGCCCAGTCAAGGCACAATGTCTGGCAGATTTTATCAATGAACTACACCCTGCTGAAACCTTTGAAGAAGAGTGGCGGATAGTACATGTAGATGGATCGTCAAACCGAAGGGGAAGTGGTGCAGGCATCATCCTGGAAGGACCCAACCAAATACGGTTGGAACAGTCATTACGATTCAATTTTAAAGCATCCAACAATCAGGCCGAGTATGAGGCCTTATTAGCTGGGCTCAGACTGGCAAGAGAGATGGGAGCCCGAAAGGTACAATGTTGGAGTGATTCGCAAGTAGCAGCCGAACAGATCAACGGTGGTTTCCAAGTCAAAGACCCTCAGTTGCTGAAGTATTATCATACTTTCATACAACTGAAACAAGAGTTCGAGGAAATTCGGGTAAATCATTTAGCCCGAGAACACAACGACAGGGCAGATCGACTCGCTAAATTAGCTACTACCCAAAAACCCGGTCAGTTGAGAACCTTCATCCAGGAGACGTTGCCCGAACCAAGTGTAACCGCCGAAGAATGCATGCAGCTTTCGGCAGTCAGAAGTACGTGGACAACCGAAATACAACAGTACTTGGCACAAGGAATCCTTCCAGAAAATAAAGAAAAAGCCAAAAGATTGAGAATTAATGCTTCAAGGTACATTATGATAGCCGAAGAGTTGTACAGCAGGGGATTTTCCACGCCCTTATTAAAGTGTCTTGAGAAAGAGCAAGCAGAATACGTGATGAAAGAGCTGCATGAAGGAATCTGTGGCATGCACTCTGGAGCATGAACGATGGCAACGCGGGTTCTGCGAGCAGGATATTACTGGCCGACCCTCAAAACTGACTGCGTCGAGCACGTAAAAAGGTGTAGCCAGTGCCAAAAACACGCCAACCTTATCCACCAACCAGCGGATAAATTACACTCCATCTCGTCACCTTGGCCTTTTGCTGTATGGGGAACCGACATCCTAGGTCCTTTCCCTATAGCCACAGGACAGCGTAAATTCTTAATAGTGGCTGTCGACTACTTCACAAAATGGATAGAAGCCGAGCCTTTGGCAATCATCTCGGCTCAGAACGTATAGAAATTTTTGTGGAAAAATGTCATCACTCGCTTCGGCATTCCATATGCAATCATCACAGATAACGGCCTACAGTTCACGGACAAGAAGTTAAATGCTTTCCTTAAAGGTTTGGGAATAAAGCATAAAGTTACCTCGGTCGAGCACCCCCAAACAAACGGACAAGCAGAAGCCGCAAACAAAGTCATCCTGGGAGAACTGAAAAGAAGGTTGGGAACCGCCAAAGGGGCTTGGGCCGAGGAGATACCCGAAATATTGTGGGCATACAGGTGCACCCCACAATCAACCATCAAAGAAACACCCTTCAGTATGGGACCGAAGCAATGATCCCAGTCGAAGTAGGAGAGCCTTCATTCCGAAGACAAAACTTCAAGACTTCCGAAAACGAAAGTTCTATGAGATGTGAACTAGACTTGGTTAAAGAAATACGTGACCGAGCACGCCTCAATGCTGAAGCATGCAGACAGAGAATGACCCGAAGATTCAACTCAAAGCTGAAGCCACGAGACTTTAAAGAAGGAGACCTAGTCCTTAGGGTGCAAGGAGATGCCCGAAGAGACTCCAAGGAAGGAAAATTGGCAGCCAATTGGGACGGCCCATTCATAGTTCGACAAAACCTCAACAATGGGGCGTACAGGTTGGAAGAACTGTCAGGAAAAACAATACCCAGAACCTGGAATTCCACTCATCTTAAATATTACTTCAGTTGATGTATTTTCATTATGTGTTTAAAATGTTGTCTCTTCCCTCTTTATTTTTTAATCCCTACAAGAATGTAGAAGGGTGTTTTCGGGTAAGGCTTTTTATGAGGCATACCTCCAAAAGAATTCTAAAAAGAACGGCTTACACTTCGCCATTATCATTTGAGCGCACCATTCGGATTTTATTCAAAATGGTTTCCCTCCCGAGTGCTCCCACTCGGCTAAGGATGCACTATTCGGATTTTATTCAAAATGGTTTCCCTCCCGAGTGCTCCCACTCGGCTAAGGATGCACCATTCGGATTTTCTTCAAAATGGTTTCCCTCCCGAGTGCTCCCACTCGGCTAAGGATGCACCATTCGGATTTTCACACCCATTTTTATGACAAACATCGATGTAGAAAGCGCTCCCTAGAAGAACACATACAGTTCTACTTCGCCCAAAAATAAAAACGCAAGTATTACAAGACGAGTAAAAACGCGAAATAAACTAAACGAATGCCGAAAAGAAGAATGTATTTTCATTGATTATCATAAAAAGGGCCGAGTCCATATACAAAATATCAAAAGGCTCTAACGGCCTAAAACTACCAAAAAATCATTCTATTCTGCCTAGTCCTCACGAACATCGGCGTCAGCAGTTTCCTCATCACCCCCCTCGTCAGTGGCCCCAGGATCCGCACCACCATTAGCAGCCGAACCATACAGAGGATTCTCTAGAATGGCATCCTCCGGAATGTCATCAATAGGCACCAGCTGCCCTTGATAAACATCCTTCTCCATGTCAAAAATACTGCGGTCACGAACATTATAGTAATGTGTTATTTGCCGCAATCCATGGAGGAAACCAGCCTCGTGTTCGGCTAGAATCTTTTCTTCGGCCGAAGAGCGAAACCTCTCCCTGGTAGCACGCTCCGCATCCCGTTCTTCCCGAGCCTCGGCCAACAGAGCCCTTAGCCGCTCGATCTCATCAGATTGAAGCTTAGAATCCTTCTCGGCCATTATTACTTTGGTATTTAAATCATGCACATTGACCGAGAGGTCCTTAACTTCATCCTTCAAACGCCCATTCTCGTCGGCCAGAGCCAAGTTGGCCTCCAACACTTGTCTATTAGATGCCTGAGCCTCCTCTAAACTCTCCTTCAACTTATCGGCCTCCTTCAAAGGATTTGCAAACATATGATACGCGATGGCTGTGGCCCTTGCCTGAAATTCGCAAAAGGCCGACCAGTTGGCAGCAGCATCGGCTTTGTTAAGGATGGCCTTCCCAGTATCCGAAATATCGTTGGAGCTCACCATCTTCTTTGGCCGAAAGTCTTTGGCAAAAAAGCCTTCGGCGGTCAAGGCATTGATAGAAGATAAAGAAGCTGAAGCAGGAAAACCCAAGGTCTGTTGCTTCAGTTTCTTAACCCTTTCTTCCTCCGAAGCCTCACGACTCCGGTGCCTTTTCTTGTGATCTCTATCTTTGCTTTTCTTTTCTCTCGTTGGAGGAGGCACAGTATCTACTGGAGTTGGCCGAGGGGTCGGTTGTTTGGGAATGAGGGGCACGGAAGCAATTCCAGATTTGTTCCCCGCAGCTTGAGCCCGATTCCTCCGGGCATTCCGGAATGAAAATACATCTCCTCCGGCATCGGCCATAATACCTACACAAAAAATACTTAGTCAGTGACAAAAGCTAAACTTTGAAACACTAGTAAAGAAAGAACAAAAATCTTACCACACATGTCTGCTAAAACAGTGGAAGAATTTAACAAGGCCACAAGCTGCCTAGTAGGGAGCTTTCGGGGGAGAGACTCAAGAAAAAGGAGATCCTCGTGTTCCGTTTCGGTCATCATGGATTTTGGAAACTTGTCATAACGCCGAGGGTTTTGCTCCCAATAGAACGGAAATAGGGACTTTCCACTCGTATCATAAAGATGGTGAGTCCCTATGTTCGGCCTAACAACTACCTTAAAGAAACCGGTTTTGAATTTTTTATAAGAGGTAGTAAATGACTGGAAGAGAGGCCTTTTCGGTTTTCTTATCAAGGAAACCCATAAACCATCTTTAGGCCGAGTACAAAAGTAATACAGAAACACGCTTACCGAAGGCTCTATAAAATTAAAAATACAGAGAGCTCGGAATGCCTGGATAGCAGCCCACCCATTCGGATGCAACTGCGAGGGTGCCACGTTTAAAACCCGAAGCACCCCCATAGTGAAGTTGTCAAAAGGAACCTTCACATGTAGATCACGAAATACGCAATCATACATATAAAAGAAGTCCCTTTTCGAGTTGCCTTTCCCCATGAAAACAAATTCAGGATTCGGCTCTCGCCGACAACACTGTAACCCTACGGGACAAAATTCATCTTCGGCAATGGAAGACACATCTACATAGTTTACAAAATTACAGACGCTACGCTTATCGTCATACCGAGACCAATAGGCCCCAACTTCTCCAGCAACCCAAGTATACCCTTCCAGGGTAATGGGTGGAAAAACCCTTTTCGCTTGAGCAACCCGGGGTCTACGCTTCGGTTTTGCTCCAGAGGCCTCCTCCGCCGAAGAGGCAGAAGGGGCTGCAGGACCCATAACACTCTCACCCATCCCCTCTCGGATTGGAGACGAAGAAGGAGATGCCGAAGAAGAAGAAAAGGACTCAGAAGATGAGGCAGTCGAAGACCCCTCGCTAGAATCTCCACTACTAGAGGAAGCGAACGGAATGTCAACTACCTCGGTTCCCCCAGAAAGCTCAAGGCTAGCCGAACTCATAACAACAAAAAGAAAAAGAAATAGCCGAACTCTCGTACCTTAATTAAGACGAGAAGAATGAAGCTAGAAGTGACTATTCGGCCGAGAGCAAGAGAAGAAGATTTTAGTGAAATCGTAAATATGGGGAACGAGGACGACATCCTTCACCCTATTTATAGGGCCCAGGCCCATAACGGTCCAAAACCCCCCAACCGTTAGATCTACTAAGATCTAACGGTTCACATAGCGCAACGCTTCGATCCCTCCAACCCAACGGCTTTATTCTGCCATAAATGGCAGTAATTTCAAACGACACAACCATGAAACACCAATATCAACAATAAACCTCTTCGCTATCCTCCTTCGCTTGAGGCTGGGGGGCATGTATACTAGTTGGGGTATTCGACAACACATATAAACCGAATACCCCCCGACAGTATGAACAGGTGTTCGGTGTCCGAAGCATAGCCGAACACCCCAACGCCGTACGGTCCGTTCGGCAGACAGGAGTATTCGACATCTATAAAGCCGAAGACCCCTAACCCCTCACCTCGGGCCTAAATGGTAGTATTCGGCACAAGCAAGCCGAACACTGATAGAGGTATATACACCATTAGTAACTCATGGCAACGTAAACATAAGGCTAAAAGGTAATTAAGTACTCTTAATTACCACAGACATATGATTAAGAAAAGGGCCAAGGCCCATGAGGACCAAGGCCCATGAGGGCCCAAACCCAATAAGAATACGTATAAAAAGGGGATCCGCTCCCCAAGGTAAAGGATCTGAATTCTCATTTATTACACACATTAAATACTCTGCGCCGAACCCTAACTTGAACGTTGGAATGTTCTATGCAGGTATCCCACCTTTCGGACAAGTTATAAAAAGATCTTAGAACACAAAGAGACGACCGAATGCCTCCCCTTATCCCACGACAGGAACAGTAAGCAGACACACGTTAATACACATGCATTCTATTTATTCTCTCTTATCCTCTCTCGATTTTCTCTATCTCTCTCAATATTCTCTCAATTGTATATTCTCTATATTCTTGTGGTGAACTTCATAACAGTACCATTTGCACATCTTAAAATTGGTGAATTCTAATTGGGGGAAAGTTTTTAAAAAGGCAAAAGCTAACCAGTAGTATAGTGTCTTCAAAACATTGGTTAAAGAATAAAAAATAAGAAAATTTCATTAAAATTGAGATTAATTCATATTTACTGTGATTTCTAATGTATTATCAATATAAATTTCAATACAAACTTTTTATTTTAAATTCTTTAACTATCCCAAGCTGCAGAGATTTAGCGAGCAAGACCCTTTAAAAAATATCCCAAGCTGCAGAGATTAGAGATGAGGTCATAAAAATAAAATATCATTTCATATGCCACTAAAGTTTCCATCTATCGTTATTAACAACTTGTCCAATGCATCTTTCATTATCAATAATTCTTACCCTAGTAAAAGCTATAATGACAAGTTTCACTGTATCATTCTAAAAAATTAGTGAGTGTCGAAGTTATATATATATATATATATATATATATATATATATATATATATATATATATATATATATATATAAAGTAAGCCTCTTGGCTTATCAAGATTAAAATTCATGAATTAACAAGAGGAAAATATATTATTCAGGTTAATTTATAAAGGTAAAAAATTGAATATATCCCAATACTTCAAAAGAAAAACTTGCCTGAGCGTTTAACCGTTCCAGCATTAGTGACACATCCCACGTTTAGCACCTCCTATTTTCACAATTTTCACAATATGAAATTAATTTTTTTAGTATTTGAAAAATAATGTGAATCTTTTATCTTAAAATCTTGTCTTGCTATTGAAATATTTTTAGTTTGAGAAATATTTGAGGGAGCTATAGTAAAATTGTTAAAAGGAAATGAAAATGGATAAAAGCTGATAGTAAGCAATTAGTTTGAGTCCATTTTTTCTTTTTATTTGATAAAGTATATTATGAAATAAATAAAAAATTTGCGACCCACATATATGAATGATTATTATTTTAATAATAATTTGAATTTCTACCTAAATTAACTTAAATATTATATTAATTTTCTTATTTAACATATGGTATAATAATAAAAGATATATTTATTTATTATAAAATTAATTTATATATCATAAATTAATATCTTTATTAAATAACAAATAAATTTATTTAATTTCAAAAATTCTATACTTCTACAAAATAGTCAAGGGATTGTGTCGTGTCAATGGTTGTATGGATAAAACTTTAATAGTCGAAAGAAAGTAATGGTGATCCACTGAGTTTTTTTTTTTCTTTTTTTAACAGGGACTGAGATTTGTATCATACAGTAGCTCTTATAGTACTCCATATGGAGGGTGATAATAAATTTTTGTCAAGATTCAGTGGTTCAGCATTATTGGCTGCATAGAATTCAATTGTCTCGATCGGCCTCTAGGGTTTGTGGAAGTTTGTTACCCCCCATTAATTTTCATGTATATCAATTAAATGCGTGTTTGTAAGCACGTCTCAAACGTGCGTTATATAATATTTTTAGGTCAAAAATTTGGAAGAACCTAACAACTAAAGTACGCTGTTGTGTTGAATTGACAAGGATCATCCCTTGTGAAACACTGCATCAAACATGCAATAAGTATTCATATTATATAGCATTGATGTTTTGAATTTCATTTATTATGAGGTCCAAGTTAAAAGTGTAGTTTGATCCTTTTTATAAGGTCTAATATAAAATGTCTCATATATTAATTATTTTTCACAAAAATAACCTTAATTAAAGTTAATTCTAGAATGACATGAGAGTAAGAAAAACATAACTCAGTAATGTTTTTTTGTTTTATTCAAGGGGTAGTTTTGGAAAAAAATATTAATTCAACACAAATTTAATACTCTCAACTACATTAATTATTTTTCTTAATCCTGGTGAATTAGTTATTTAGACCTTATAATAAGGACAGGAGGTAGTAACATTTATCATTTTTCATTATTTATTTCTTTCTATTACATTATATAATCTATAATAGCTATATATTTTCCTCTTTTATCTCTCAGTAGGTGTTAACTAACATATTTTATGTCCAAAAATCATGTTTAATATAGATAATTTTAAAAGAAAAATTTTAGATTAAGGGTTCTTTCAGCTTCTTTTGTAAAGAATAACTTCTTTCATAGTTTTTCATCTAATTTGGTTTAGCTTTTCAAAATAATTATATCAAGCTGAAAATAATCTAAAATCTGACTAAAAGCAGAAATTATTTTAAATATAGTTTCTCATAATTCTTTAAAAAAAAAAGAATGATTTTTATGATTGTAAACTAACATAAATTAACTTATGCTTTTCTTAAAATCTTTTAGAAAAAATAATCACTAAATTATTTTACACTAGAATCTACTTTGTAATTAATTTGTACCAAATTAGTCCTAATTAAGTTTCTTAGATTTTTTTACTTTGAGTTCTTTAATTAAATAATAATATATGATTTTTTTAATACAAACAGCTCGTTAGTTCAAGTGGTACTGGACTCGATCCCCTTAAGCAAAGACTCATATTCGAACTTTGTGCATGGAAAAAAAAAACTGACTTGGAGGGGAAACCTTACCAGATGTACCCATCCAGGTTCCCTGATGGAGATTAAATATTAGTAAAGCTAGTGGATACTCCATACTAATAACATGGTAACCAAAAAATATATGTTTGATGAAAAAAAAATATTTTTAAAAAAAAATTAATTTATCATCATTTGTATTTAAAGTAATGACAGAAAATTTCTTCTAAATTTGTTTAACTTTAAAAGAATAATCAATTTTTTAAAAGATTCTTTATGAATTAGTAAAAATATAATTACTTTTTAAAAATAAATAAGCTAAACGAATATGATACTTTACAATAACTACTACTTCAACTACTACAACTACCACTAATAATAATAATAATAAAAAAAAGTAACTCTACATAACATTTAGTTTGTAAAGACAGCTGCAAATGTACACACTAAAAGGAATGGTCCATTATTTGCGATAGAACTTAAATGGCTATAAGTGTTTGAAGAGCACTTGACCTCTATGAAGTGTGAACTAACCACTGACAAATAATTAATAGTACTCCATATTTCTCACACAAACTGAGACTAGTCTTACCTGGTGGCTCAATCAGATGTTGACAATTGCAAATCAAAGATACGGAGATCGAAGGAGTTTCTCGTTCGTCACGGTCACAACACCATTGATTTATGGTTTCGACTCATTTCTATTTGTAATTAAATATTATTAATTATTTTTTTAAATTAAAAAAACTTAAATATATGTTACATAAAAATTGGTCGAGATCGTAAGGTCGTGTGTACTTTTAATCCACGGTAATAGACATCAATTAATTATGCATGCAACAAAAACAGAGGTTAATAAAAATTGGCAATACGCGTTAAACTTGACTTGTGTTTGATTTCTGCGAGACACATGTTACAGAGGAAAGAAGAGTTTTAAGAGTTATTAAGTGAATTAATCTCATAGTTGACTTTTTTCTTTTTTTTATAAAATTTCATAGTTCACTTAAAAAACTAAAATTTGTATAGATATTTTGAAATATCATGAACAGCTAAAACACTCTAATTATGGAGGTTAAAAAAATAAGTTAATAAATATACTGAATATTTTAGTGGTGGTTTATGGTTTACCACTCGAGGGTCGTTCAGGTACTGAATTATACCCCTAAAAACATTTAATTCAGAAAAAAAGGGAAAAACAGCGAATCAGAAGATAGATCATAAAAAAGGAGAGTGTGAAATGTGAATTAAAAACTTGAAGGGTACAAAACCCTATATATATTGTTGAATATTCTACTGGAACTAGAAGTCTAGAACACGATTTTGAGTGAAGAAAATAAAATCATATAGCGTTTTTTTTATATAGCTATATTATAGGTGTAAGGTGCTCATTGACTTTGTAGGTGAGATGGTAACCAATCTCAATCGTGAAACTTGGTTGACCATCTTTAATGGAATCTCCTCTTTCACTTATATTTTTTTCATTTACAAGATTCAAATATGATATCTTAAGAAAATCAAGTTCAGTTTCACTTAGACAAACAAATTGTATTAAGTTACTCCATTCATCTCTATTTATAAAACTTAATTACCTAATTCATCAAGATTAAAAAAATGGTTAGTTTAGTTGATAATAATAAATATGTCCTAATTTTTTTTTTTAAATTACCCTTTTCA
The DNA here is from genome assembly GCA_026413185.1 of Pueraria montana var. lobata. Classification (NCBI taxonomy): domain Eukaryota; kingdom Viridiplantae; phylum Streptophyta; class Magnoliopsida; order Fabales; family Fabaceae; genus Pueraria; species Pueraria montana. The sequence continues at coordinate 77,349,065 of CM048648.1, forward strand.
TTAATACTTCTCTTTCTTCTAATTATTTGTCAATACAATTAATGAGAGATATTTTAGTGTAAAAATAATTAATGCAATACATATTATAAATTGAGTCCTATAAAAAAGAAAGAAGGATTTATATTATTTAATATATAATAAATTTTTATAATAATTATTATAATATATTTTTTTGATCGCATCAATGAACTCTCTCTATTCTCTTTTTGTTGAACCAATTTTTTGTACATTAAAATTGTATAAATATAATTTCGCTTATATTAATCATGAGGAAGCACCCAAGACTACAAGGGTGAAAAAAAAAATGGACAGTAATGATAAATAAAAGAAAAATTATTTGAGATTAATGAATGTGGGAACAGTGGAACGCCAACGCACGTGTTTGGTTACTTACTACTTTAACTTAAGCAAAGACAAGGTTTTCTTAATTTAATCCTTAGTAAAATCAGAAAGCTGTAATTGTCTGCATTGGAAAAAGAAAACTAGGGTGTCAATCCTTTTCCTTTCTTTTTCTTGCTGTTGAAATTGGAGTGTGTTTGTGGAAGACATGAAAACGAGAACTTGTGGAAGACAATAGTGAAGAGTTGGAAAAATGAGAGTTTTTTTTTTTTATTTATTTATTTATACAATGATTGTATATTGATGTTGAAACTTATGAGTTTGTGTATATTATTGCTAACCTCCCACTACTAGCTTGACCCTAGTAAATTAGGAGGGCTTACGTGAGCATGAACTACGAGTTGTGTTATATTAATTTTACTCTGACTTTTTTACGCAATTTTTTTTTTTGGTACAATGATTGTATTAATGTTGAAACTTATGAGTTCATGTATATTACTCCAAACCTCCCACTACTAGCTCGACCTAGTAAATTAGGAGGGCTTACATGAGCATGAACAATGAGTTATGTTATATTAATTTTACTCTGACTTTTTTAGGCAAATTATTCTACTTGTATAATATTTTTGATAATATATTATTTTTTATCCCTATTTATCAGATTAATTATGTTAACGTTATATAAATAAGATAGACAATAGATCAATTAACACTAAATCTATAGATAAACATATTACACAAATTATTTAAAGTTTAATCATCACACTATTTAATCAAACCAATGATTTACAATTAATTTTATATTAGCCACAAATAAATATTAGAATGGGCATGAGAATGATTGGTTCTAATTTTTATATTTTTCTAGAATTTAAAAAAAATAATTTTATCAAGTTTTATCTACGTTAACGCTACTAAAATATTTAATTGGGTAAAACTAATAAATCTATTATTGAAATAATTAATTTTGGACTAATTTTAATATCATTGCATGAGAGGAATTTAGGTAAGGGCAATTGCTATTCACAGTCCCCATTCTACTAATACACTCCCCTTTTAATTTGTTTTTCCAATTATACCCAAAAAAAATGCACTCCCTTGATCATTAGAGAATCTTCTCCCTTTTACAACCACACCACAACACCGTGGAGAAGGGTGGGTATCTTGGATTCCCATGTGAATAGAAGTTATTTTCTATCATAACTACCTATCCCCACCTCTTTTCTCCCACATTTTTTTTACTTTTTATTTTTTAATGAAATAAAATTTATTTTTCTGAAATTCCATGGTCAAACAAACATGCTCATCGGAATAATATTCCCAAGCATAATATTCCTAGAAATGTGATTTCCGGGAATGAAATTTCATACCTTGAAACAAACGCTCCCCAAGGGTTGAAATACGAAGGGTCTTTCACAACATCGAGCTTTTCTTCGGTGACAAACACAAGGGAATATGCCCTTTGAAGCTTTGCGCAGGTGCCAATGGTTGTCATAAACCGCTTTGGAACAAGCCAAATTGAATGATGCTTCATGCATTTGAAATTGTAGTTCCAACTAGCCGTGCACCAAAGCCAAAATCAACAAAATTGGTCCTTTTGTACACCAAAGTTCCAAACGTATCCAGAATGGAATAGGCACCAGGCTCAAACATGATGATGATGATGATGATGTCATGTTAGGTGCCAAGTGCCAACAAATACACGAGAGTGAAATTGAGAATAGCTCCCAACAACCAAGTTCATTCAATCCACAATTAGGCGTTGAAGCCTTGAAAAGACGAACGCAGCACAACGCGACATCATGGAGAGACGAGTGACGGAGAGGGAGTGTATTTGTCAGGGGTAAATTTGAAAAAAAAAAAAAACAAGAAAAGGGGAGTGTATTAGCAAATAGGAGAGTGTAAATAGCAATTGCCCATAATAAAAGACCTAGTCACTTACTAATGGGCCTAGCCCAATAACAAAACAAAAGTGGGGAAAAAAACAGATATAAAATAAAAGAATAAAAATATATTGAGTTTAATGGTGATGCACTGACAGTGTAAAATAATTATTTTATACTGTCATTCAATCACAAATCATTATTGATATGACTTTTAAGATAATGTGTGGTAAGTTTGCTGACTTTTACAAATTTATCTTAAAAGTCATATCAACAATGATGATTTGTGATTGAATGACAGTGTAAAACAGTATATAATTCTTTTTCTCATATTTAAAACAAGAAACAAGTGGGGCTTCATTTGAATGATGAATCCCCTAGAAGCAGCACAATGCACTAGGCATGGCAAATAAACCCGTACCCGTGGATACCGCCCCGAACCCGCCCCGACTTTGACGGGGAATACCCGCTTTGACCGGGTACGGGTACGGGTACGGGTATTACCCGAATTTTTAAAACGGGGATGGGGACGGGTATTAAACTATACCCGTACCCGTACCCGTATACCCGCTACCATTATATTTTTTTGTCACAACATATATACACATTATAATTTTTAAAAATATAAATTCAATAGCTTAATAGTTAAATAATTTTAATTATAATAATAGTTAAATAACAAACTTAAAATTATACATTTAACTAAAAATATAATTTAATTCTTAATTATTTGCCTTTAATTCCTTTGTTATTCATTTTATATATATATTATTTGAATAAAAACATAATTAATAACTTAATATATGATTTATTTAAAAATATATAAATAAACTAAATTATAAAAAATAGTGTAGTGGGTTACCCGCGGATATACCCGAACCCGATAAAACCCGACGGGGATGGGGATGGGTATTAAAATATTAAACCCGCATCTTTTATACCCAAACCCGTACCCGCCCCGCCTTTTGCGGGGATGGGGACGGGGAGAGCCAAACCCGCCCCCGACCCGCCCCGTTGCCATCTCTACAATGCACCGTAAAAGGGGGGAAATTTTGCTTTGGCATCCATACATTTGTGTGAAAATCCCGTGCTTGAATTCTAGCTATTATTGAGAAAACTGTTGTAATGGATTTATGATTAAAAACACATTTAATTTACAGATAAGTAGCACAAATATTTGAGAACAAATTATATAGCAATATAAAATTGTTCTTATATATGGGTTTCTAAAAGATTTGGAATAATAAATGATGCTTGGAAAAATTAGTCTTCAAGAATTATGTTTCTTGTCTCTTGTATTACACTTATACATCTTTTAGAGATCCATACTTACTTTGTCTGCAGTAACTTTCCTCTGTACTTTAGCTCACATTTGAACACTGACCTTGTGAAACTATAATCTTCAACCATAAAATAGAGTCCACGATCACACATTAAAACAGTGCAAGACCGAACATCATGAAAAAAAAAAAAAAACATATATATTTGCAGAATCAAATGAATTCATATTAAATTCTAGATTAAAAAGGGAATCTTTATCTAGTCAATCTACTAATGATTCAGTTAAGTTTACAATCGTAATCAACAAAAACTTAACAAACAACAGTCAATAGTCAAAAGGGTATTTGTATCCAACTGCCATGACAGGATTAGAGAGCTTGGAGACACATCAAACTTAATGATTGTTTTAGGAGGATTGAATGTATTAACAAGACATAAATCAGACATTAAGCAGAATGGATGGCAGCCTTCAACAGATTACTCAGACAATATCATATTGCAATGAGCAGAAGAAGGTTCCTCCAAAAAATCCCAATAGAACCATATTATCATGCAAAGCTTCTAATGGAAGATGAGAAAGTGAGAAACCATTTAAGATCAACAGTGATTCCCATTTCTCTTTGCCTCCTCAATTCAATTTATCATGCAACGAAGACACACACTAGAGCACATTAAATGTCCAAAATATGATCCAATAGGCCATGAGCTCAAGACACAACCACCAACCATTCAAATGCTTAGCAAGATAGAACATCACTCCTCTTTCAATTGCAGCTAGACACAAGAACTTATAATAACAAGGGGCTATATAAGAATTACTAGGATTGGCTATATAAGCCACATTTGTACTCATGTAATATGATTTTCTCATTTGAGTAAAAATCCACTTATCAGTTTTACACTTTTTCCTCTTTTCTCTCCTCTGAACCATGAATTCTAACAGGGGGGATGGAACACATGTTATGAACCTAAGCTTAGTCGACCTGTAAATATGACAAGAATAGAAGTGAAGAACAGTTAAGACTAATCTGTCACTTAAATTCATCATTTTATTCGAATGAATACGGATGATATCGAAATTCAACTTCAATCCTGTCCAAAAACAATGACAACAATAACCACATTGGTTGATTACCCAACATGGAGTCTGATTCAACATTGAAAATACTACCTGATCCAGTTTGAACAGTTTTCACAGGACAAGGAAGAAGAGCAAAGTACATCAAAATCAAATGCATGACTGTAACACACAAGAAATAAATTAAAGTCATAAAGACATTCTTTGACTAAATAGTTTGCTCTGTTCAATGATCTTGCTGAAAAGACATAAAGCACACCCCAGGCAAGCAGCAAATAGCTCGCTATGCTCTGAAGAAGAACAAGCTCCTTTCACTTGCCAACTAAGTCAGGAACAACCCTTTTCATGACAGCAACACTTACACAGTTACACTGCAGAAACAAAACCACCACATCTGTAAAACAAACGTCAAATTTTATGCATCAGGAAGGAAACAAATATCAAAATAAATACTAGTTAGTTTATCGTTGATGCATGCTACATTAGAGATGAAAGAAAACATTCACTCTATGATTGATACAAATGCAAGCTATTCCACAAAAAAGTCTTGTGGACATGTGAGGGGGGAAAATAAGAAAGAAAACATACAGGTGCTTGACAATATAAAAATGAATATTGTATTCATATGCCAACATAACCAGAACTTGGGATAACAGTGCCCTGCAGACTATGGTGTACAGTGTTAGCAATACTCACATCCTGCAATAGGTCATTAAATATAAAACTTACATTAAAACACAACACAAGTATTAACAAAATAAGTTACAAAAATATGCCAGACCATAAAATCAACAATTATGATTAAAAGGTCATTGTCTTCAAACTCAATGAAGTTAGTTGTATGCCTCTCCTTTCTTAAAATCTTCATTCGCTTAAACTAAGTTGTTTGCATAACAAAGTCAAGTTCAACAGATTATTCCCGTATTTGAGAGTTTACAAAATACTACATAAAGTGAACAGAAGAACCAATATCAAGGGATAAGATGTACAAACACACTGAAAGGGCCTATCACTTCTTCCTTATTAAATCTGAGAGGTGAAGATGGATATGTAGGCATATTCCTTGCAATCAAGCATTCTTAAATTATTTGGCAGATTTTTAGGGACAGTTGAAAATCATGCAGTGCTTCTTGATCAGACAAATCAATCATCATTCCTTGAATATGATTAATTCCCATAAAAACAAAATTAAACAAGTAGCTTCACTGCACATTGAAAATAGGACACATGCTACGTTGACATAAACAACAACAAAATTAAGAAAAGAAAAAGATTGATTAGGTGTTGAAGGATCCTTTCATCCAAAGCTGCCAGAGAAGCAATCTAGTAGCAAAGCAAGAAGGAAGAGACTTGGGGGAAAAAAGAAAAAAAGAAGAAAAAGATAGTGACAAGCATAACCCTGTTAGAAAAATTGCAAATGACCTCCTTATCCTTACTGCAAGAAGAGATGTCATTCTGAAAACTTCTACTGGTATGGAGCTGGAGTAAAGTACAAAGCCTGCAATGCCTTAGGACATGGAGAAGTTCTGCAAAACAAAGAAAACCAGCAAGGACATCAAGTTCAAGTTGCAAAATATCATGAGCATGATGAAGAGAAACTCTGTTACTAACTGTTATGCTGCAGAGAGAAACATGAATTCATGGCTGATAAACAAAGGCTGCAAAAATAAAATTACTTCTCATGCAAACAACTTCTTGAAAATGGGAAAGACCTATTTCTCCAAAGTGCCTAACTTGCAGTGTCTTATTAAAAACTAGTATCTTATTTTTAAAAAAAATAAGGGAATTCTCCCCTGAATACAGTGCCTAACTTGCACAACTTCAAGGATTTGTACTTTCTGATGCCTAAAGACTCCAATTCTCTCACAATTGACAAGATATCTCTGTCTTAACCTCCCTTGTTACTTATAGACAACATGCCTTAATGCTTCAACCAACAAACTTAACTATTTATGTAACTAACTAACTAATGGGTATCTTTGAAAAGACTAATCACATAAAAGTTTTGTTTCATTGCAATCCAAAGAGCAGAAAAAGCTTGTAAAGTTAATCTATCTCATAGCATATCTAAAACCTGTTTGAATATATAATGACCAAGGCTCTAACCCAAAATACATTTGAATCACTTAGGACTAAGGATTTTCAAGGATATCTCAAGGAGTGTTCTGTTGTGCAACATTTAGTGCAGACATTTTGACAGCAAAAGTAGTGGTGGTCTTGAAGTTAAGCACTCAGTTTTGGGATTACTTTAATAGTGATGTTGGTCTGTGTGTCTAGTAAAGCTCAAGTAAATGTTTGTTTATTCCTTGCTATAATGATGATCCTAATACTAGATCTAAAACAATCATAGGCTTCTACTATTAGTAATTGTTGGGAAATCGAGGGGGATAAAATACTGGGGAGATCTTTATCAATGAGTCACAAGCACACCACATAAATGAACTTGACATCATCTTCAACCCAAAACCTTAAGGCATTAGGTTTGTGGGTTTTCTTCACTTATATGTTATTCAATGGGACTTCACCTTCACACTTGAAGGTCAACAATCTCCCCCCAAGACTTTCGATACAAGAGATCCCTATGCCTGGGTCCACCGCTAATTCCATTATACTTGTTTGAGCCAGTCACTTAGTCGAACCATTGGCTCTAATACCAATTGTTGGGAAATTTAAGGGTATAAGTGAACTTGACACCACCTTCAACTCAAAACCTTAAAGACATAAGGTTTGTGGGTCTTCCTTATATGTTACTCAACTTGTCCATTTCTACTTAATGTGGAATTTCACCTTCACACTTGAACTTCAACAGTAATGACTGCTGTAATTTCAACGACATAATGGACCAAAAGAATGTTGTTTTGGAGAAGTATATTTTTCACTGTAGGGATTCCTTTGTACATATTGCAGCCCTTTTCCCCAATACTATTAAGTTTCAACTTAGAGCATCTCTAGGGGTGAAACTAGCCCTCTCTAAATTGAATTTTAACTAACATTAGCAAGAAAATTTGCACTCTCAATTTGTTAAAAACAATTCTGTATAGAACTTGTGCAAGTACTGTTTTACCTATATCACCATATCCATGAATAGTTGCAAGATGACCAAGGTTATCATACCCAACATCCAATACTGAGTTCAGCTAGAGTTCTTCGGTTCTTCCAAACTAGGAAACTAAATGTTTATCAATATGTAAAATTTATCTATGGAAGTCTTGGTAAAACTTAGTAGTAATTTTTTCATGAATTTGATGTTAACAAATGCTCAATTTCATTTTCTTATAAACATGGTATATATTTATTATATAGTGAACAAAGGCAACAAAAGACAAGGAAGGCAACAAAGGAGTAACTTTCTACTTGAGGCAAGGCAACAATTTAACTTTGTAATACAAGCAAAAAGTATGCTATTCTATATTTATTTTTTTATGTAAATGAACTACACATTCAAGCATAACATTCTTCTAATTTAGAAAAAAACAGAACAACATACCAAAACAAAATAAGGAAATGTCTGCAGTAACACAAATTAAAACTGATCCAGGGGACAATGCTACATAGTATAGATTTTTGCAGGCTACATATCTTAGTCTTACTTCTAAGCTTGCTGTGGTTCCAAATTTGGCATGTGACGTGTGCCACGGATGAGGTCACTAATATCCTTGTAGTTGAAGCAGAATGAGGCCACCAGTAAGAGAAGCATGTTGATGATATACCACCATAATAACTCATCCACGAGAATCCATAGTAGTGCTTGGCATCCTAGTACCCCAGACACGTGGAATATGAAAATAGTAGTTGGCAATCTCATTTCAGCTGTGGATGCAAGCACATGACAACACATGGCTGTGAGGAAAAGCAATGTACTTGGACTTGGATGTTGGAAGGGATTGGTGTTTGAGCCTTCATACTTAATTCCAATGGAAGTTAACAACAGGGCCATGAGAATAGTGTAAGCTTTATGCTTCATTGTGTTGATGAGATCAAAGACAAAATAGAACAAAAGCAGAAGCACATATAGGATGGAGAGTGTGGATGGAACTGCATGCAGAGAATATATATAGTAGAAGTGGTATGGTGGGGATTGACCTTGTCCGGTAGGACGCCAATGGTAATTGGTTAGGAAATAGAACAAGAGATTTCAATCAAATAAGTCACTTTCTGAGTTATTATCTCGATCGGATAATTGGATGTTAAAATGTAATTATGTTTTAGTAGACAACGCCCACATTTTTAGAATAATAGGGATGTTAGTATGTTACTATGTGTTAGTAACTTCGTTTCCTACGTCTACCTTTTATGTGGCTTTCTTGTTATATTATCATATTACCTCGATAGAATAATAGGATGTTAGAAGTCCACGCACCTTTAGAAAAGTTAGATGTCACAAGAGTTTATTTTGAAAATTTTTATTATAAATTTATTTTAAAAGTTTATTTTGAGTAATTCTTATTTTATTAAAAAAATTAAGATTGTTATTATAATTATGGTTAAGATTTTGAGAATTTACAATGGTATATTTATATTTGTAATTTAAATAAAATTTATTTTCATTACATATAATTTATGAGATCAAATAATAAAATTATTTTTGTTAACACTTTATATGCCTTTTTTTTTTTTTGAAGAAACACTTTATATGCCTTAATTCTTAAAGTTTAAAATAATGTAAATAAGATAGTATAGTTGTTTTGCTCTTTTTGTAAATCGCTTTGGGTGGTCACTTCTTGTGCTTAATAAAAAATCAGAGAGTATAGTTGTTGACCTCTTTTTTAATTTGTAATCAAATAGATGTATTTTTTTTTATCAAATTATTGTTAAATGGTTGATATATAGTTTCTTTGCTTTGTTGGAATGTCAAATATTATTTAATAATAAATATATGTGATATTGATATGTGGTAAACTCTTCTCTGTTAAACACTTTACTAAAAATATATATGTGATATTAATACTTTTTAATTTGAATACTTAACTAATTAATCAAGAAGAGTTGTTAAAAAAAAAAAAAAAATTAATGAAGAAGAGACTCTTAAAATCTTTAATTCATGTAATGTCCTTTGCTATTATATGATGTGAAACATCACATGTACAGTGAATTGCTTGATCATTTCCTAAAAAGAAAAACCTTTAGCACAAATAATAAAAAGAAAAGAAGATAGAGGGTCACCTTGATGAAGACCTTGTTGGGGAATAATAGGGCCAACCAAATCATCATTGACAGAAACAAAGAATTTCACAGATGAGACACACAACATTATCCTGTTTACAAATTGTAACATCCCAAAATATATATATATAATATTTATTATAGAAAAAATAATATTTGACAAGAATATAAAACATGTATATAAATTAGATAATATAAGATATTAGTTTTATCTTATATTTAAATTTAAACATATTAGTTTTACCTTATATTTATATGTAAGATAAGATAAGATAATTATATGTAAGATAAAAATAAAATAAGATAAGATAACATGCAGCCAAATAATTAGATAATTATTTGGTTAGGAATTAGTTACTACTAGTATAGATAAATATTAGAAGAATAAGGGGACATCAAAAGAGAGAGAGAAACAGAGAAACAAGTAAAAGGTGAAGACCAAGACAGTGAAGAAGTGAAAGCACATAGGGAAGGAGCGTGTTGTGACAATAGGATACGCTGTAGGGGAACGTCTAGAGGCTTAGGGAGATCTTCAAGAGGTGAGTAAAACACATACTACCTCCGTTCCTATTTATAAGACGTTGTTGACTAAATTACGCTTATTAAGAAAGTTAGTTAATCTAGGTATTAATAATAAATTTTGTGTGTAACTATAATATTTTTCCAATTTTACCCTTGACATTATTGGGATTAATAATGAGAGTCTATTCATCATCTCCAATCTTCATAGGAGAGAGAAAGAGACATTCAGAATAACATTCAATTAATGTATTATAATAAATAAGGGTATTTTAGACAAAAAATAATTAATGCATAAGATAGTCAAAATGAAGTCTTATAAAAAGGGATAAGGAATTTTTAAAACAACGTCTTATAAATAGGGACAGAGGTAGTACTTTCTTTAAAACCATCCATGGTATATCTCTTGAAGAATTTATTGGGTTCATGAATTTGGGGATTAGTGGCACTCTAATTATTATATTCGGGTTACACTTAAACATTCTTCTACACTGGATGTAATCTCTAAATTGATAAATTGTCTGTTATATATATTTATATATATTGCTTGCGGTGATGATCTTGTTCCTGTGTGAATTGTAAAGTTCCGGAACGGTTTAGTTACACCGTATACACGATGCGAATGTACGAAGTAGATGTTAAGGTTTCTAAATCCTGATGTCGCGCGCCTGAGACTCCTTTAATTGCGTGGTTGTTAATTAGCCTGAAAATGGCATTTCAAATGCATGCACATATCTAAGATTGTAAATTCTGATATTTATATATGTACATAGGCATTACATTCATTCTTAGATTCCATTTGTAGACAAACCTTGAATTTACTTTGTGAATCATGATCCATCACGTTTGGTGTCCTGCGCATATGTATATATATTTATATGATGTGCTGTTTTATATAATTAATTAATTTTTATGATTTATGTATGTTATATTACGTACAGACTAATGCTTTTATTATATATATATATATATATATATATATATATATATATATATAATAACATTAAATTAATGTTTATGACTTTATAATTATATGATTGATTGAGATGAATCATGATTATTTGGTGTGTGTTAATAATTGATAGAATTGCGATAGATTCTTGGTATGATTTAATTAATATGAATATAATTGATATCATATTTTCGATACATATAATTATTTGATAGTATGAGATTGAGTCATGTGCTCCATATGATTGATTTTATGCATGTAAGAGATTGAGGTAACTTCTTCGAGGAAGAAGTATATCTCTACATGAGATTGAGTTTGTGCTCTATATGAGATTGAGGTAACTTCTTCGAGGGAGAAGTATATCTCCACATGAGATTGAGCTGGTGCTCCATATGATTGGTTTTAAACCCACAAGAGATTGAGATAACCTCTTCGAGGAAGAAGTATATCTTCATATGAGATTAGGATGCTATGGAATTTGATTGATTTAGTATTGTGTAGATTGATTGTGATATTATCAATGATTAATTATTGCTATGTGAAAGACGTGTGTGATGACATTAGAATATCTTAATATGAGTTATTATTTTCAAATATTTATAGTATCATTACAGTTGTTTTTAGAAGAATGTGGATACCATGGTTGATTTTTCCGGTTACCGCTCCGGTTGAGAACAAACACTAGTTACGAAATATTTTTTTAACTGTATGTTTTATTCATAGGATTTTATATCTCATTAGTTAGTGTTGTTTTCAGAGCACGAGGATGAAATCATTAAGATTGAGGAGACTTGAAGAGTTATTATCCCATTTATTTAGTTTAATTTTAGGTTGGTTAGGATTTATTAGAATAAAGGGCCGCTTGTGGCTGAATAAATTTTATTTTATTTTTTTTGTTTTATTTGGGGCTGTTAGTAGTCACCCGAGTTTTTGGATTTCATAATACAACTTATATGCAAATGGATTATATTATATATTTTAGGATAAAATATATTTTTGGTCCCTCATTTTATCTTGATTTCTGTTTTTAGTCCCTCATAATTTTTTTTACTGTTTTTAGTCCCTTATAAATTGTTCTGTTCTGTTTTTAGTCCCTCATAAATTGTTTAGTTCCGTTTTTAGTCCCTGACGTTAATTTTAACTATTAAGTGATGACATGACAGACATAAACTATGTGTGTAAAAATTTCCTAATTAAGTTTCTAGTGACTTTTAACCGCTACAAATTTTTTGGCTGTCAGAAATTTTTACTTTTGTAACATTTCCTTTGATTTTAGAAAATTTGGTGTTCGAGGTTTTGATTTTTTTTTTAACATTTCTGACAGTTTTAGTTTGCCAGAATTTTTGCAGTAGTTAAAAACCGCTGGAAACTTAAACAGAAAATTTTCAAGCACAAATTATGCTCGTCACGACATCATTTAACAGTTAAAATTAATTTCAGGGACTACAAACAAAAGAAAACAATTTTTGAGGGACTAAAAACACAGAAAAAATTTATGAGGGACTAAAAATAAAAATTTAGATAAAATGAGGGACAAAAAACATATTTTACCCTATATTTTAATATATATGACTGAGGTGTTGTTTCATACCTCTTTGACTTTTGAAAATTAATCATTAGCAAATTTTATATATGATTTATTATTGTAACGAACGACGTTATACAAATGTGCCATGAAATCCCAGTTTAAGCATAATAGACCGAAGATACTGCCAATCAATTCGATCATAAGCTTTATTGAAGTCAATCTTTAAGGCTACAACACCCTGCCTTCCTCTTGTTTTACATTTCAGAAAGTGCATAATTTCGGATGCCACTAAAGCGTTATCAATGATTGATCTACCTGGCACAAATGATGATTGTTCCTCCAAGACACATTTATGAATGACTGTTCTGAGCCTATTAGCCAAAACTTTTGTCAAAATCTTATACACCACATTGCATAAGGAAATAGCGTACGTGCAAATCCTTCATACTCCTCAGGCGATCTACTTTAGGGATGAGTACAATATTAGTATCATTGATTGAAGGAGGAAAATCACCTTCTTCCAACCAACGACAACAAGCATTGAAAACATCTGCCCCACAAGTGCTCCAGAAATGACGATAAAATGCTGGATTGAAATCATCCAAGCCTGACACTGTATTAGGTTCCATTTGAAAAATTGCATCCTTGAATTCATCACAAGAAAAAGGCCGAATGAGAGTGATGCTGTCTTCAACAGAAATGCAAGATTTCACCTTCCCAATCACTGGTTCATAGACTCTAGCATTGCCCGAGAATAAACCTGCAAAATAAGAAAAGGTTAGTTGGCAAAGACCTTCACGGCTATCCACCAAACGCCCCTCCTCATCCTCCAACGACTGAATACAATTCGCCTTTTTCCTCATAGAAGCTGCAGCATGAAAATATTTGGTATTTGAGTCTCCTCCTTTCAACCAATGAACTTTGGAACACCTTCTTCTTGCAAGAGCAACTTTGTGAGTAATCCACGTGCTTCATTATACTCATGAACTCCCTCTTCACTAGAAAGTTTTGCTTGTATTGAACTATTTCCTCTTTAAATAGACTCCTAATCGGCTTCCCCATGCCTCCAATTCCTCCTGACATCCTTTGATTTTACATATTGATAAATATTTTGTATTAGTTAATATTTTTTTCATTTTTGTTCCTAAAATATGTAGATAATTTGTTATGAGTCTCGATCAAATATTTTTTAAAGGGACTAATACAAAATGAACAGAATATTATAAGGACTCGAATGAAAAAATAGATATATTAGAAAGATTAAAACAAAATAACAAGGATCAAAAATAAAAAAATTGTTTTATTAGGGACTCAAAGCCAGAAAAAATAAATTATTGGGACCCAAAACAAAATTCGTTAATTTATCAAAGACATAAAACATATTTAAGTCTAATTTAATACTGAAGTTGGTCTGTCTCCAGTAAATCTCAACCAAATGAAATTCAGCAGTAGGAGAAAAGTGCTAGATACAAGTTTTATGAAACACAAACTAAGTTCAGTTTAATTCTTTTTAGCATCCCATGTAGCAAGTTTGTTTATCCTTTCCTTTTATAGTGATCCTAATAACAACCAAATTAATCAGGCTTCTGCTATTAGTAATAACAGCTTTAAAATCAACATCATCATCACGAAACAAAAGAATCCTGTTTTGGATAACTCTTTTTTTTCACTTTAGGGATTCCTTTATTAATATTTCCGTATGCAAATGTTCTCCCCAATACTATCAACTTAGAGCATCTCTGAATTCAATTTTACCTAACATTAGCAAGAAAATGTACACCCTCAAATTGATTAAAAACAGTTCTGTATAGAACTTGTACAAGTACTGTTTTACCTACATCACCAGGTCCATGAATAGTCGCAATATGAACAGGGTCATCGTACCCAATTTCTAATACTGAGGTTTGCTAGAATTCTGTCCAACTAGGCAACTAAATATTTATCAACATGTAAAATTTTTGTGTGGAAGTCTCTATAAAATGTCATAGTAATTTTTCATTAACGGTTATGCTAACAAATGCCCAATTTCCTTATCTCTTACAAACTTAGTATATTTATTATATTATATATAGAGAACAAAGGTAAGGCAACAAAAGCCAAGGAAGGCAAAAAAGGAGCGTGACTTTCTACTTTAGGCAAGGCAACAATCTAACTTTGTAATAAATGTAAAAAGCAAGCTATTCTATCTAAATGAACTATTCAAGCATAACATTCTTTTAATTAGGGATGACAAAGTGTACCCGGATCCTACGAGTACCCGCAAAAATATCCGCAAGCGGATCGGGTAAATACCCGCTTATTGGCGCTGGGGCCGGGGCCGGGTATTTACCTGCAATTTTTTGCGGGTGCGGGTACGGGTACGGGTACTATAGTACCCGCCCCGCCCCGCCCCGCCCCTCACCTACCATATATATATAATTAAAATAACTTAAATAAATAATTATGTTATATATATACTTTTCTGTAAAAAAAAATTATATTTTTCATAAACTAACACTAATAGTAAAAGATTTATGTTATAACTTACAATAATTTTATATTTTATATTTTTAATATTATGTGTGGATACTTTTAATGTTAAATTTGAATTATTTAAGCGTGAATTTTCAATTTATTTGTAACAATTTTTTAATTAATATTTTTATAGCTTAAATGCAATTTTGGTTCATCTATTTTGCACAATCCGCAATTTTGGTTCACCTATTTTAAAATAGAGACGTTTAGTCTCCAAATTTTGTAAAATATGTAATTTTGGTCCTTCCATCAAATTGAAAGTGTTGACTATTAAAAGATTAATGTTAACCTTAACGTGGTCCAAATATAGTGACGTAACACGAGATTATTTATTTGGTTTTTAATTATTTTAAATATTGATTAGAATAATTGATGAAAAATATATTTTAAAAAAATGTAATATCATTTATTTGACTTCGACGTGCCATGTACTTCAACAATGTAGAACTAGTTTAAAATAAATGATTAAGACTTGTGATTTCTATTTCAGGACTCATGACTACCCCAACAATTAAAATCAATGTGACATGTGCTTTAGTGACGTAGATAAACAAATAATTATTACTCAGTATTTAAAATAATTAAAAAATAAATAAATAATCTCGTGTCACATCACTATATTTGGGTCACGTCAAGGTCAACGTTAATCTCTTAACTATCAATGCTTTTAATGTGATGAAAGAACCAAAATTACAGATTTTACAAAATTGGGGGACTAAATGTCTGTATATAGAGACCAAGATTGCTGATTGTGCAAAATAGGAGGACTAAATGTCTCTATTTTAAAATAGGATGACTAAAATTGCGGATTGTGCAAAATAGGGGGACCAAAATTACATTTAAACCTATTTTTTATTGATTTATTAACTTCATCCATAAGTAAAGTGCGGGTAGCGGGCGCGGGTATGAGTATATAGGTACCCAGCGGGTACGGGGATGGGGATTAAAGTTGCTACCCGCGCGGGTATGGGGCCGGGTACGGTCTTTTTTTAAATGCGGGTATGGGGACGGGTACTATAGGACCCTACTCAGACCCTACCCATTGTCATTCCTACTTTTAATTTAGAACAACAGAACAACATACCAAAACGAAATAAGGAAATTTCTGCAGAAACACAAATTAAAACCGATCCACTAGAACATCACATACTACATAGTATCCACGTATGCAGGTAACATATCTTAGTCTTAGTCTTATATTTGACCTTCTTGTGCTTCCAAATTTGGCGTGTGACTGCCATGGATGAGCTCAATAATATGCTTGTAGTTGTTGAAGCAAAATGAGGCCACCAATAAGAGAAGCACGTTAGCAAGATACCACCATAAAATCTCATCCACGAGAATCCACAGCAGTGCTTGACATCCAAGTATGCCAGACACGTGGAATATGAAAATAGTAGTTGACAAGTTCATTTCCGCTGTGTATGCAAGGATATGACAACATATAGCTGTAACAAAAAGTATCTTGCTTGGGCTTGAATGCTGGAAGGGATTGTTGTTTGAGCCTTCATACTTGATTCCAATCGAAGTTAACAAGAAGGCCATGAGAATAGTATAAGTTTTATTCTTCATTGTGTTGATGCGAACTATTGGAGTGCAGAGCTAGTTTTATTGTGTAAGCCTATGTGGCAGTTAGTTAGAGTCCCTTAGACCTTCTGTTATCTGTTATCGGTCATGTATAAATACAAGTTATTGTACCAGATTCATTTGAGGCAATGAAATCCACTTTTCACATTTCTCTATTCTCTTAATTCTATGTAATTTCTCATTCTGATACGAACTAAGGCGAGAAAGAAGATCAAATAAATGTTGGTAGTTATTTAAAATTGAGTGATGCCAAGGAAGCAAAGAATTGATTAGATAGAGAGAAATTAGAGTCAAAAGCTGGGGCTGAAGAGAAAGGCTGAGGCTGGTGTTTTATGAAATTGACCACAAACATATATAGGGCAACATATACATAGATATTAGAAAAAGGAAAACTCGCATGGAATAAGTCAAACTCCCTGTCTTTTCCCCGGGCGGAGCTATGTGTATTGGTGGGGTGGCCTTGCCCCCCTCCCCCAAAAAATTATACACATATAAATATCTATATATAAGTTGATTCCAAAAGAAAAAAAAATATAAACAAATATGTACATATATATATATATATTTTATTTTTTTTATTTCTTATAACTCTTTTTCCATGATTTTCTTTTTCTTTCTATCTTTCCCTTCCTTTCCTTTCTCATCTCATATTTTCTCTTATCTTCTTATCTCTCTCATCACTCAATAGACACACCTTCTAAAAAGGCTAAATTTCAACTTTAGTCCCTTTAATTCCTGATGTGCAACGTGACTTTCGTTCCCTATTTCTTTTCTGCGATTTTAGTCTTCAATTTTTAGAAAATCCACAATTTTGGTCCATTTCTTAATTTCCCAACCTGCACGGTGCAGCACAAAAGAAAAGGGTGAAAAATTTGCTTTGGAATCCATTCATTACATTAAAGTGAAAATTCAGTGGTTGAATTCTTTGTATTGGTTCAGAACTGTTGTAAAGGAATGATCATTAAAAAACATTTACAGAAATGTGGCACACAAACGAGAAAAAATTATATAGCCAATATAAATTTGTTCTTATAAATTGTCTTCTCAAAAATTTGGAATAACAAACGATACTTGGAAAAATTAGTCTTCAAGAGTTATGTTTCTTGTCTCTTGTATTATACAGCTTTCAAGGATCCATACCTTTGCTTGAGGTGATTTTCTTCAGTACTTCAACTCACAATTGAACACTGACCTTATGAAACTATAATCATCAACCATAAAGTAGTATCCAGGATCACTCATCAAAACTGTGCAAGGCCGAAGATCATGAAAAAAACATATGTATTTGCATATCCAAAAGCATTCATAATGAATTCTAGATTGAAAAGGGAACATACTAATTATTCAGTTAAGTTTACAATCAACACAAACTTAACAAACAAGAGTCAAAAGGGTATTTGGAGATCCAATTGCCATAATAGGATCAGAGAACTCGGAGACACATCAAACTTTTAGAAGGATTGAAATGTATTGACAACTGACAAGACAACTTTGTTATGGCATAAGCATTATTAATGGATCTATGAAGCTTTTGCGCTCCTGAAGCAGCAACGTACTTACTTCTGTAGTATGTATTGAGCAGAAGAAGTTTCCTGTGAAAACACCCAATAAAACCATATTATATTGCAATGACCTTCCAAATGGAAGAAGAGAAAGTGAGATACCATTTAAGATCAACATTCAACAGTGACAGCCATTACTCTTTGCATCCTCAAATCAATTTATCATGCACATATACACACACCAGAGCTCATCAAATGTCATCCAATAGGCCATGAGTCCATGACACAACCACCAACCAGTCAAATACTAAGTAAGATAGAACATCACTGATCTTTCAATTGCAGCTGGATGCCAGAACTTATAATAAAAGAGGGGGAAAGGAAATAGTTAAAACTAATCAGGCACCCAAATTCATCATTTTCTTCTGATGAACCTAAATGACATTGAAACTCAACTTCAATCCTGTCCATAAACAATGACAACAATACGACATTGCTTCGTTACCCAGTCTGATTCAACATTGAAAAGGCTACCCAATCCAGTTTGTATAGTTTTCAGAGGACCAGGAAGAAGAGCATAGTACATCAAAATCAAATGCACGACTGTAAGTGTAACACTACAGAAATAAATATATTAGTCATAAAGACATTTTGCTATTAAAAGATGTCAGATTATAAAAGCAACAAATAGGATTGAAAGGTCATTGAGACACTGACTTCAAACTCAAAGAACCTAGCCGTATGTCTCTCCTATCTTAAAATCTTCTTTTGCTTAAAACCAGGTTGTCTGCATCACAAAGTCGAGTTCAACAGATTATTCCCATATTTGAGAGCATACAAAATACTAAATAAACTGAACAGAAGAGCCAATATCAAGGGATAAGATGTACACACACACTTAAAAGACCTCTCACTTATTCCTCACTAAATCTTGCAATCAAGCATTCTTAATGTATATGACAAATTTTAGGGGCAGTTGAAAATCATGCAGTGCTTCTTGATCAGGAAAATAAATGATTATTCCTTAAATATGATTAGTTCCCATCAACATAAGCATAACAAAGTTTCTGAACTAGGCATTGAAAATAGGGCACAAATTTTATGTTGCCAAAAACATAAACAAAATTAATAAAAAAAAATATATTTTCCTAATATATCTTGAATTGGCACTTGAAGAATATCTTCATTAAACCCCAACCTGGAGTGGAGAAACAACATCCCAACCCATGTCTTGCTCTAGGCTATGTATCTTCTCAAAGAATATAAGATGTTTGGGATTATATATTTTAACTTCAAAACTAGTGGTGATCCATCAAGAAAAATATAAAAGTGATTGTTGTGGTTAGTTAAAAACAGGTGATGGTTCAAAAGTTTAATCATTATCCTCTCTGGTAAAGGACTTTTCTAAGTTGTCTTTGACTGATGAAATTGATACCTGTTCCTACAAGCTTAGGAGCAGGGAAGGGAAATAGCCAACAAGTATTGATTAGTCATTGAAGGATCTTTTCATTCAAAGCTTCCAGAGAAGTAATCTAGCAGCAAAGCAGGAAGGGAAAGGATTAGAAAACAAAAATAAAGAAGAAAAAAGATAGTAAAGCATAACAATGTTAGAAGAAATGGCAAGTGACCACCTTATTCTTACTGTAAGAAGAGAAGTCATTCTGAAAAGTCCTGCCGGTACAAAGCTGGAGTGAAGTACATAACCCACAATCCCCTAGGACGTGAAGAAGGTCTGCAAAACAAAGACAACCAGCAATAACAACAAGTTCAAGTTGCAAAATATCAAGAGCATGATGAAGAGTAACTATTTGTTATTAACTGTTATGCGGCAGAGAGCACATCGATACATGGTTGATAAACAAGGCTGCAAAATTCAAATTACTTCTCATGCAAACAACTTATGGAAAAGACCTACATCTCAAAAGTGGCCAAAGTTAATGTAGAATACTTGATGTCAGAGGAAAAGGAGAAAATCACAGTTGACCCTTCCACAGGTGCAAAACTAATCATTGACGTTCTTTTAGTACCTGGAATAAGAATTGGTCAAACTTGCATAAGTTAAATGCTTGAAAAACAGAAGTCTGTACATTTTTCAGGAGAAGTCATGCATGATGCATCATATTTGATCCATGTAGAAACAAAGTGTTGGTAGTTAATATGATAAACAAAAACACGCAGTGGCTGACAACTCAATTCTCTGCAAAAGCAGATGTCTCAACAGCAAATCTAGCTTATTTGGATTAAAAAAATAGAACTAAATTTAAACAAAATTGAAATAAATCTACTCTATTGTGGGACAATCATAAATCAACCATTACCATCACTAAAACTCCTTTGTCCTGTCGAACATGGAAGGTTTATAGGAACCTGGATATCTTATTAGAAAAAATAAGGGAATTCTCCCATGAAGGGTTTGGACGTCCCGATGCCCAAAGACTCCAATTCTCTCACAAATGACAAGATACCTCTCTCTTAACCTCCCTTGTTATTTATGGACAACATGCCTTAATGCTTCAACCAACAAACTTAACTATTTATGTAACTAACTAACTAATGGGTATCTTTGAAAAGACTAAGCACATAAAAGTTGTTTCATGCAATCCAAAGAGCAGAAAAAGCTTGTAAAGTTAGTCTATCTCATAGCATATCTAAAACCTGTTCGCATATATACTTTAACCCAAATTACATTTGAATCACTTAGGATTAAGGATTTTCAAGGATAAACCTCAAGGAGTGTTCTGTTGTGCAACATTTAGTGCAGACATTTTGGCAGCAAAAGCTGTGGTGCTCATGAAGTTAAGCACTCAGTTGTGGGGTTAGTTTAATAGTGATGTTGGTCTATGTCCAGTAAAGCTCAAGTAAATGAAATTCAGCAGCAACAGAAAACTGCTATATATAACTTTTATGCAGCATACACTCTGTTCAGTTCTATTCTTTGAGCATCCTGCATCCCATATTCCCATGTAACAGGTTTGTTTATTCCTTCCTCTTGTGATGATCCTAATACTAGATCCAAACCAATCGTAGGCTTCTACTATTAGTAATAACTGCTGTAATTTCAACAACAACATCGTGGACCAAAAGAATGCTGTTTTGGAGAAATATATTTTTCACTATAGGGATTCCTTTGTACATATTGCCCTATGCAATATGCTTCTCCCATCAACTTAGAGCATCTCTAGGGTTGAAGCTAGCCCTCTCTAAATTGAATTTTAACTAACATTGGCATGAAAATTTGCACCCTCAATTTGATTAAAAACAGTTCTGTATAGAACTTGTACAAGTACTGTTTTACCTATATCACCAGATCCATGAATAGTCTCAGTATGAACAGGGTTATCATACCCAATATCCAATACTCAGTTCAGCTAGAGTTCTTCTAAACAAGGAAACTAAATGTTTATCAATATGTAAAATTTATCTATGGGAGTCTTGGTAAAACTTGATAGTAATTTTTTTTATGAATTGTGATGTTAACAAATGCCCAATTTCATTATCTTATAAACATAGTATATTTATTATATAGTAAACAAAGGCAACAAAGGAGTGGCTTTCTACTTGAGCCAAGACAGCAATTTAACTTCGTAATAAAAGTAAAAAGTAGGCTATTCTATATTGATTTCCGGTGTAAATGAACTACATATTCAAGCATAACATTCTTCTAATTTAGAAAAACAGAACAACACACCAAAACAAAATAAGGAAATTTGTGCAGTAACACAAATTAAAACTGATCCAGGAGACAATGCTACATAGTATAGACATTTGCAGACTACATATCTAATAGTGTGTTTGGATAACATAGCACCAAGAATCAATTCTATTTCTCAAAATCATGGTGGTACCATGAAAAAGTAGAAGCAACAATTTGTTGCTTTGACTTCACCATGAAAGAATAATCAATTATTTCTCACCATGAATCTAATCCAAACACACTGTTAGTCTTACTTCTAAGCTTCCTGTGCTTCCAAATTTGGCATGAGACGTGTGCCACGGATGAGGTCACTAATATCCTAGTAATTGAAGCAGAATGAGGCCACCAGTAAGAGAAGCACGTTGATGATATACCACCATAAAAATTCAGGGACCAGAATCCACAGTAGTGCTTGACATCCAAGTACCCCAGAGACGTGGAATATGAAAATAGTAGTTGGCAAACTCATTTCAGCAGTGGATGCAAAGGACATGACAACATGCAGCTGTGAGGAAAAGCATGGTGCTTGGACTTGGATGCTGGAAGGGGTTGTCGTTTGAGCCTTCATACTTAATTCCAATTTAAGTTAACAAGAAGGTCATGAGAATGGTATAAGCTTGGATCTTCATGGTGTTGATGCGAACTAAGGCGAAAAAGACGATTAGACAATTGAATGCTGGTAGTTGAGATATTTGAAATTGACTAAATACGGGCATACGACAACATATATATACGGAATGTTAGCGCGTGAAGTGAAAAGCAACCATAAATAATAGTACAACTACCAGCTTTAACTTCGTGACGAAGATGCGAAGTAAGGCAAAAAAGACGATCAGACAATTAAGAAAAAAACAAAATTTTACTTTAATTAAGAATGTTGATTAACAATATTTAATTGCATAAATTTCAATTAAAAAAAATTGTTTTTTCTAAATTGTTCTTTATTGGAATTTGATATTAAGAATATGAATAAGTAATTGGAATTAAAACATCTATTAAATGAAGGGTATTTTGATATGGTCTTGTTAAATGAAGGTTTAATTATTATGTAGATCTCGTACTCTTACCAAATTTTTAATTAGGTTCCTAAATTTTTTTTTCTTTTAATTGGGTCCTAAACTTTTATTTAATTTTCAATTAGGTCATTTTTTCTAATTGTCGTTATGAAAACTTTTATTTAATTAACTGCAAACACCTAATTAGAAGTGCAAACAATGGACTAGTGCGTCTGGATTGTGTTGTAAGCACAACTAAGTCAATTATGAGAGTTTTCTACACAGTTTCAACTTTTTGTAGAACCAAATAATTGTGAAAGAATATATGGGTTGAATTGACCTACAGATGTTGAAATTTTGCAAAAATCTCTTATAATTAACTCAGTTATGCTTACAACACACTCCAGAGACACCAGTCCACTATCTACACATCTAATTAGGTGTTTATGGTTAATTTTTCATAACAATAATTAGAATTAGACGGGAAACCTATTTGAAAATAAAACAAAAGTTCAAGGACTCAATTAAAAGAAAAAAAAAGTTTAGGAATTTAATTGAAAATTTGGTAAAAATATAGGGATT
Source organism: Pueraria montana var. lobata (assembly GCA_026413185.1). Lineage (NCBI taxonomy): Eukaryota > Viridiplantae > Streptophyta > Magnoliopsida > Fabales > Fabaceae > Pueraria > Pueraria montana. Next base: position 77,372,682 of record CM048648.1, read on the forward strand.
TAGAGATTAATTTAATCTTAAATAAATTAAAATTAATTAAGATTTACTTATATTTAAATCTAAAACTGAAGAGAAAATCCTCTTATAAATTGACTAAATACGGGCATAGCAACATGTATATACGGATTCAGTAAGAAAAAAAAACATGTATATACGGAGTATTAGCGCGTGAAGTGAAAAGCAACCATATCTATTTATAATATATAAATTCTGAGACACAATGCCATACATTGACACGTCGATGTACTACTATTTGCCACGTCAGCCTCTTTGCCTATATGTCAATGCCTGAGGAACTCTACTTTCTAATATATATCTCCTCTACTAAAAGCTTTACACAGTCCACCCCTCTCATTGTTGATTTAGACCTAAATTAAGTTGCCAAAGGCGCAATTCTCCCCTCCGGTGAATGCTCTAAAATGCAATTCTCATTTGACGCCGTAGTTCTCACCAGAAGTTGAAGGTGACACTCGCAATTCTTTCTCTCATTCTGTTGTTCATAAGTTTTTTCTCTAACCTATAATTTGGAAATGCTTTTGCAAAAAGAGGTCTTCTTTGCTGCTGCTCCCTGAGAATGTGATGCGTGGTGCACGTCCACTTTCTTTGCAACAAAAGGCGAATAGAAGCAAGCTCATCACTGTAATGGTGCCAAGGTTGCAGCTCGTATACGTACTGCATTTTTTAATTTATGCATAAGTATGAATAGGCTTTAAGAAGATACAAAAACAATGAATTGGAAGCTGACTTGATGTAACAATAATCGAAATCTCTGTAAAAATTACTTGAGAGGGTGAGAGTTAGATAGCACAAGCAACAACTGATATTAGCCAATTAAGTTTTCATTGTCTTCTTAATTCTAATAAGATTTAATAATTTTAAAAGGTTATTATTTTTAAAAATAATATTTTAATATTCATGGACTATTTTGCAAATAATAAAAATTATTAATTAATTAAAAAAAACCAATCTATGATTTGATTGGATGAAAATTAATAGTACTAATATCCCAAAATTATTGGAGGTACGGTAGAAACTCTTTTTTTTTTATATAATTTTTTTTGTTAATGTTTTAAACCGCACTTCTCATTAGAAAAAGAAAATCTGACCAACAGATTTTCATAGAAATTATGACTAAATATCAATTATTTTAATTTATTTTTTGGATACTAATTCATATTATGCATAATTTAATTTATAATTTTCTATATCAATTCGTATTGTGCATAATTTTTTATATTAGAAAATCATGAAATATTTAATTTATAATTTAAACAATCTTATGCATAGTTTGTGCTACTCATTATTTTTCATTAATTCTGCTCACTTATTGTAATTTATGCATAATTATTCAAATTTGTATAAAATTGGACGTTATATATCTCCTACATTTAAAATATAATATTAATTCAATTTACATTAAATTGGCCATAATATATGAAAAATTAATTAGAGGTTTCCATAGGATTATTGTTGAATCAGATTCGCTTCTTGCTATCAATCTGATTTCTAACGGTTGTGTCCAGACTCCTTTATTTATTTTTTATTTATTTAACGTGAAGATATAATATGCAAGACATCTTAATAGGAAAATGACATCCCAACTCCTTGAGTTCCTGTATCATGGTATATCCATTCGGTGGCGACATGTGATGAGACTTAAGAGAAGCCAATTTCTCTGCTGATAATCTACCAAAGCATGCTCTTAGCTTAGCAGCTTATTATAGGACTTTTAATTTACCCCCCATTGTACGTTGTCCTTATTAGTGGATTGAGCTGGGGTTTCTTTAGCCTATGGCTTTTGATTTGTAATTTCATTCTTTTTTTTTCTTTTTTTTTTTTTGGCGTTTTGCCCCCTTCAATGCATAATTTTTTTTTTTTTTTAGGAAACATACTTTAACTTTCATGCTCAATTAATCTCCTACAGAATACCACTACCCAAAAAAATATCTCCTACAGAATATATTATTTTTGCAATAAATGGAGTTTTAATCAAATCAAGTCTCTTAATTACAATATATATATATACTCCCTCCGTTCCAGATTATATGACGTTTTAGAGAAAAAAATTTATTTCAAAATAAATGACGTTTTACAAAATCAATGCTGCATTAAATATCCTTTTCTAAGACTATCCTTAATTAATACTTAGTGGAAGTAGTGTAGTATGAGTAATTAATTAGAGAGATAAAGGATATATTAGAAAATTACCTAATATTTTCTAAGAAATTCAACAAATTAATTGCATTCCTTAATACTTGTGTCAAAACCTTAAACGTCATGTAAATTGGAACGGAGGGAGTATATATATAACTGCTAATTAAATATAATTTATAATTATTAGGTATTGATTACATATTGTAACAACGTTATCACACCTTTCAATACCAAAAAAATGTTATATGTATTAATTGCAAATTATAACATCATTATGACGTTTTATTTAAATTTCAAATTATCAATTACTTATTGAATACAAATTCTAATACATTTATTACATTTTTTATGACACAATTGTTACAATTAATTTTTGTTATTAAAATACTTAATTCAAACTTCAATTTCATTATTATCATTTTAACATCAGATACCATATATTTACATTAATTTAAATCAAGATACCATATATTTACATTAATTTAAATCAATTATTAAATTTAAAATAAATTTCCATTTTATACTTTTAAAATACACAAGTTTAAAACAATCTCTCCAATAGATTAAAATGAAATATCAATTTCTTCAAGACCTCAACATAAATCGCGACTATTGGTTTACTAAAGTTCAAGTAGTTCAACTATGCAATATTCTTACACCATAATTTAACATAGATTCAAACTTATTGTAATTGATAGAACTGGATGAAAATGTAAACATTTTTTTTTTTAAATTTTGCACATCATTCACATATCATTATATCATATATCATGTTACCACCAAAAAACAAATATTCATATATCATGTTTAATGTTTTCTAAATTTTTATTATATTTTCTACCCTATAAATATAAAAAATCACATCAACAATGTTCCTATCATTCTACATTAATCCCCTAAACAATATGTTTTTTTCCAAAAAAAAAAAAGTTTATAATAAATTTTTTCTTTATATAAACCAACCTAAAATATACCTATACAAAGTCATTCACTTAAAATCTTTTACTCTAAAATTATAAACAATTTTAAAAATTTTATAAAACAAAAAATTGTACTCATACTTAATTTTAATATTCTCAATCTAAATATTTATGATAAATAGTGAAATAAAAAAAATTAAATAAAAGAACTATTAAAAAGTGTTATTTTTTTATACCATAATAACTTTTTCAATAAAATTAATTTCATTAAATTGCCACAAAATTATTTTTTACACACGTCTCTCTACCCCCATTCCTCCTTTAAAAAAAAGGCATAATTTTATTAGTATTATTTGGTGGTAAATTATTTGTAAATTTAAAATTAATTTTAAAATTTATTATTTGAACGTATATAACACCATCTAACATTTGATAAGGGCAATTATAACTATAAATCACTTAAAAAATTGCATTTTCTATTTTTTGTTAAAATCCACTTATCTATAGCATTAATTTTAGGTTATACTTTAATTTTTAGGATATACATTAATTGCAATTACCATCAACTCATCCACAATAATCTGACATTTTTTTTTCTTGTAATTTCTTATAAAATATATTTTTTACTTATAACTTTATGATTTTCCTATTCCACAATTATTTTATAATTATTTAATTTTATTTAATGTAATATTTTTAAAAAAAATTCTTTTTCTAGAGGAAATTTTTTTAAAATAATTCTAATATCTTCAAATTATGTAATATACATTTATTTATAAATCCACGCAACGCGCTGGTCAATTGCTAGTTATAATTATAAATTTATAACCTGGACGTTTCACAAAGAGCAAACGAAGTTTCACAGAAAGATAATTATAGTCGGGAAAGCGACATAGTTCTCCCGCGGTGGGGAACCGTTCTAGACCGTTAGATAATTCAGTATAAAAATGGATGGCAGGGATCTGTAGGCATAAACCCGAACATTTCTTGAAATTATACGAAAAATATATATATTTATCAAAATTATATCAATTATATAAATTATTTGTAAATTAATATTTGTATATGATATAATTTGAAGATATTAGAAATATTTAAAAAAAATATTATATTAAATTATAAAAATAAAAATGATAAAATATTTATTGAAATTATACTATAAAATTAACATATATTTGTCAAAGCTATACTATTTGTATAAATATATTTGTAAACAATAATTCTACATCCTCTTACAAATCCTCCTACTACCTATTTATGATAAATTTTAAATGTGTTTTATACTTTCAAGACATTAAATGCTTTTATTTTTCATTCAATACTAACCATAAACGGTAGTAAGAGGATTTGTAGAAGGATGAAGTAGGAGGATATAACATTACTCATTTGTAAATTATATGTAGAAAACATATATTTGACAAAATTTAGGAGATAGACATTTTTAGGATATTGTGGATGATTTTCATAATGTCTATGAGCTCTCTTTGGTTCAAACACCAATGAGATTTCATAGTTTTAGTTTTTCATGTAAAATATTTTAGGTTTAAATATGTTTTTAGTTCCTTAAATATGAGTCTTCTTTTTATCCTCCAAATTAAAAGTCACTTTTTTAGTCCCTCAAAGTCGAAAAATGCATTTTTCAGTCCTTCTCCATAGTAGGTGCCAAACAGGGAATATTGGATTCGCAATTTGTGGCAGCTAAGTCCGTTGTGAAAATGACTTGGCTACTAAGTCTGCAATTTTTCAAATGACTTGGACTTGGTGACATGGTGCTCTAGTAGCCACGTCATCAGTTAACAAAGATTCCCTAACGGTAGACACCTTTTTCGAAAATAAAAATTTGTCATGTACTATAAAAAAAAATAAAGATTAGGTACAAAAATCAAAACACTCATATTTTATAGGTACCAAAAAGTTATTTAAACTTATTAAAAAAATTATTTAAGCCTTAATATTATATTAGCCACAAATAAATACTAGAATAGGCATGAGAACGATTGGTGCTAATTTTCATATTTTTTCTGGATTTTTTGAAAATTAATTTTATCACATTTTAGCTACTTTTCTTTTGTCATCATAACATTGGTGTGAAGTATTCATTACTTTGTTGATAACTAATTTTCACTAGGGAACTTGGCTGACCACCTTTAGTAAAGTCTCCTTGTACCATCCTAAAATTTGCAACTAGCTATCTTAGTATATTTGTATGATTTGATTGTGTTTTAAATTTAAATAAATGTTGTAAGTAATTAAATTATTGGTTGATGGTTGAAAATAATTCATATTAATAATAAAAATAATTAATTAGAAGAAATTTAATTAAAATTGACTTTGGTCAAGGACTAGTCAAACCTTAGTAAGAATTATATTTCTTTAATGATGCAATTGTAGTTAACTCAAATTATTAAGATAAAGAAGAAAAATTAATTCTTTAGTAGTGTAATTAAATTAGTAATTGTTTGTGATGCTTTAATCAATAAAGTCTAGTAATTAAAGAGAAATAGATTATGTGAGTGCATAATTATGGAAATTAATTCTAATTGAACTTGGACTTCATTAAAATAAGACAAAAAGGGAATAATAAGAATTAATTTATTTAGAGCATCACATCTTGGAAATTAATTGTCTATCTCCTTAATTAAATTAATTTAGACTCTAATTAAGTACATTAATTAAGGAATTAACCTAGCATGTTCTCTAATTGTGCCCCCATTAGGGTTGGAGACCCATTATAAAAGCAAAATGTAGAGCCTTCTACCTAGAAGAGGGCGTCGAAAACGAGAAGAGAGGGAGGGGAGAGTTGTCTTGCTTGCTTGAGTGTGAAGGAGCTTCTAGCTTAGGGGTTTGGAGCTTGGGTGTACATTGTTGCTAGGTTCTTGTGTAGGTAAGCTCAATACCCTCATCTTTTTCCTTTGTTCTTCACCATTAGAGCTTGAGATGCTCATTATCTTCATCCTTTTGTGACAAAAATGGCTTCCTAGGTGTTTGAGACCCATCAAGTGCTTATTCTCCACTCCAAACTTCATTTTCTTGCATTCAAAGCTCCTAGGTATGGAGGGGTTTCTCACTTTCTTGGGCTTTGCTACTGTTCATGGAGTATTATCCATTATAATTGACTGTTGGGTCATGGGCATTCTCTATCTCATGGGTATTGGTTTCATTGTGTGAAATTTCCATTGTTTGCATATTGGTACTGCTGCTGTGTGGGATTTATTTTGAATTTTTATGTGCTCTGTTTTTGGGTTCTGAGGACATTTTCCACTGTAGAATGGCCTTTGGGACCATCACAAAATTTTAGGAATTTTTCGAGTTCATCTACTATTTTAATCGAATTAATTTTGTGTTACTCTGAATCTGCTATATGAGTGAAATTGGATGATTAAACTTCAAAAATGGAAGTAATTTTGTAATTGGAGGCCATGAATCTATGCTAGGAAGAATGTAGAGTATCTTTGATTTTTTCACAATTTTATAAATTGCTTTAATATTTTTTTGATATAATTGTGGAAAAATTGAGTTCTGCCCTACACTATAATTTAATTGGAAAAAATAGTTTTCGTGCTCAATAATTGCTGGAAAAATTATATAACCTTAAATATACCCTGTATAATGTGTGGAAAGTTTCTTTGGATTTTTAGAATTAATATACTAATTATTTCGAAATTATTGATGCATGCTCTATTTTCAGGCTACAAGGAAAAAGAAATATAAAAAGGGAATTTGTTCAATAAATTCTTTAAAAAATTTATATGTTATATGGAACATTGTGGAGTGTGAATGGAAAGTTTCATGAATTTCTGAATTGATTAAGTGTTTTTCATAATTGCTAGACTCTGTTTTTCTGCAAGCTGTCAATATTGAAGATAAAATTAAAAATCATATTTGTGGACTGAATTTTAAGAAGATAAATATATGTGTCACTATGTGTATATTGATTAATATCTCTGTTAAAAATCTGGGCATTCCAGATTGAAATGATATGTTAAACAATTTTCAATTTACTTATACCGTATGCTAATATTATTGAATTTTGGTCTTAAATTAGTGTTGAAGCTTGATGCTTGATCAATGCGATGCATAATTGAGGGTTACTACCTAGAAAGGATACCTCTGCACTTTAATTTCATTGAATTATGTTATTGCAATTGTATGTATTCATTTAATTGCCAAAAGTGTTTGTATTTTAAGATTTTCGTAAATTGCATATTTGCTATATATTTAACTGTTATTGGAGACCAGGAGGAGCTTGATCCTCGGGCAACCATGTGCTGAAAATTAAATTGTTTGCGTGTGCAAAATTGTATTGATAATGTTGTCAATTAGTGATAAGGGTCATAGAATCCTTATGGAAGGGAAAGAAAACGGACTCTAGTGAAGAATGTGTTTGTGAAAAATTTGATTTTTATCCTAATAAATGAACTATTCACTATTAATGATAGTGAAGTGTTGAGTCATAAGATGAATCAGGACCCTCAATTATTTTGATTATATGCAAAACGAATATTAAGTAAAAAGATTGCGTCTTATAAATGCCAACAGACGAAAACGTTGTATTTGCGTCTGTAAGATGCAGATGATACGTAGACAGACGCTATAGTCTGAAGAAGCATTTAAAGGCATAGTAAATGCACTATCGTTTTGTTATCTATTTTGCAGGGAATGTTCATAGAACATCCTCCTAGGATCTGTCGAAGTGCATAAAAGGGAATATAAAGAAGAGTCAAAGTTTCTGAAGCTTCCCACGCCTCAAAAGACGCACTACAACTAACAATTAGTACTTGTTTGAACAAGCGATGTGACCACTGCAGTAGAAGGATTTGGAGTATATCTCAAGAAAGATAAGCATAATGCTTTATCGTCTTAGAATGACTAGTTGGTGACAAGCATTTAATGCTCGCATTAATTGCCCTCAACCACCCTCCTTCAGACGAAAGTCAGACGCAAGAAAGAAGACCGTTTAGAGATAACGGTTACTTCCTCAGCAAGTGTATTTATAGAAGAAGGTTTGAAATGCTAAACATACATGAAGTGAATTCAAATTCAAGCTTTCTTTCAAACCTTCATTCTTTATTTTGTAAAAAGCTCTCAAACCACTTTGTGTATCCTGAGAGAAAAAGACTTAGCTCTTAATCTTGTATATCCGTCTGTAAGACGATAGCTCTAAAGTCTACGCGCCCTTTGTAAAAACAAATCCAGTGATTTGTTTTAGAGCCAGAAATGGCTTGGTAGTAAAGAATACTTGGGTTTTAGCTTGGAGAGGCTAAGTGTGAAATACTACTTGGGTGAGCCAGAAGTGGCAGTGATACTTGTAACTTGTGATAAGTTATTAGAACTTGGTGGTTTGCTAAGAACTGGACGTAGTCTCAGGGTGAGACGAACTAGTATAATCTCTTGTGTTGTCTTTCTTTGTCTTACATATCTCTTATAACTGCTTCGAATTGACTTTGGGTTGTGATTAAAACCTGTTTCGTTTAAAAGACTTTCATCTATTGAGTTATCGTCTGTTGAAATGTTTTTCTTAAAACTTCTATATTTGATCAGACGCTACACTGTTTATAAAAGTTTGCAAAATTTTTCATAAATCACAATTCAACCCCCCTTCTTGTGACTTTTGCCTTTACAGTTTGGTATCAGAGCTCAGCCTCTAAGGGTTGAGCACCTGACCGTGTCTAGAGGAAAAGATCCAGATGGCTAGTCACAACAATCAGTTCATTCCTGAAGGAGCCTCTCTAACAAGGCCTCCAGCCTTTCTTGGAGATGACTATCCTTATTGGAAAGATTGTATGGAGATGTATATCAAGTCCAATCAGTATCAACTATGGAACATCATCATAAATGGAGATATTCCCATTACAAGGCCCGAGGATCAATGGACTCAAGATGACTACAACATCCTCCAACTCAACAATAAGGCTAGATATACTCTGACCTGTGCTTTAACTAGAAATGAGTACAAGAAGGTGCGTAGACTGAAATCGGCAAAGGAGATTTAGGATTCTCTCTGCACCAATTATGAAGGAACAGAAGATGTTCAATTAAGAAAAGCTATCACTCTGACCAGACACTATGAAAGTTTCTCCATGAAAGAAGGAGAAAGTGTCGATGACATGTTTGGGAGACTTCAGGTCCTTCTCTTAGACCTGGAATCCCTTGGGCACACGTACACTAAAGCTCAAGTCAACCTGAAGATTCTTGACAGCATGCCCAAAGTGTGGGAACCCAAGACCACAGCTATCCAAGAAGCAAGGAACATGAGAACCCTGTCTTGGGATGAGCTGTTAGGAGTGTTTCGAGTGCATGAAGTACATCTGCACAACAGAGATCAACTACCTGCAAACAACACTAACAATTTCACTACTCTCAAAGTTGGTGAAACCAACACCATCAAAGAAGAAAAGAAAAGAGCCCCCAAGGCCCTGAAGGTTCAAACAGAAGAATCAGATGAAAGCTCTACCGAATCTACAGACGATGAAGTATCTCTCATAGCAAGAAAATTCAAGCAAATGTTGAAAAAGAAAAACAAGTTCAGACAGTCCTCCAGAAAGAAAGACTCCATATTCAAGAAGAAAGATAAGGAGGACAGTCAAGAGATCATCTACTTGGAGTGCAGAAAGCCTGGACACATGAAATCTAAATGTCCAAGGCTAAAGAAAAAGAAGTCCTACGGTGGCAAGAAAAAGAAAAAAAGTCTGATGGCCACATGGGATGACTCAGACAGTGAGCAAAGCAGCAGCTCGGACGATGAACAAGCACATGTATGTCTAAGGGCAGAGACAGAAGAAAAAGTTGAGGTAAAAACTTGTTCTGAATCTGAAAGCTCATTTGGTTCTTCATCAGACGATGAAGAAGAGATGCCTTATGACGTTTTACTTAAGAACTGTCATATGATCTCTCAGCAATGTAAAAAATTTAAACAAAAACTCAAACAATCTGTTTGTGAAATAGAATTGTTGAAGAAATCAAATGCAGAACTAGAAGAAAAAGTCAAGACTCTGGAAGAGAGCCTAAGTCAAACCAGCACCCCTAGTCAAACAGACGATTCATCCATAGTTGAAAAACTAAGGGAAGAAATAGCCTGTTTAACTAAGGACTTTGGGAAGTTTCTGGAGAGTTCTAACACTTTCACTACTCAGTTTGATCCAGACAAATGTGACTTCTGTGGAAAATCTGGGCACTCCAAGTTCAGATGCATACACAAGAAGAAGCAAATGTTTAAGGGCTCTAATGTTGATGGACCCAATAAGATTTGGGTACCAAAGTCTTAGATTATTCCCATTTCAGATATCCTTGGTAGGAAAAGGCAAGGGTTTGAGCTGGTACCTGGACAGTGGTTGTTCACAACACATGACGGGAGAAAGGTCTATGTTCCTAGACCTAAAGCCGGTTGAAGGTGGAGCAGTTGCCTTTGGAGGCATGGGAAAAGGACGCATCACAAGCATAGGTAAAGTTGGTATGTCCTCCCTAACCTCCATAGACAACGTCCTATATGTTAAAGGTCTGAGGTATAACCTACTGAGCATAAGTCAATTGTGTGACAATGGTTGTATAGTCTCCTTCAACAAGGACAGATGCATAGTCAAAACAGATGATGGCAAGTCTGTCTTTTCTGCCAGACGACACAACAATTTATATGAAATTGATCTTATAAATCTTAGCAAGCAGAAGGTAATGTGTCTGCTATCCAGAGAAGATGAAAGATGGATTTGGCATAAAAAGCTTGGGCACGTGAATCTGAAACACATTTTGAAAATTTTGAAAAAGGGTTTAGTAAGAGGATTGCCCGAGATTTCTTGAAAAATTCATCTTCTCTGTGAAGCATGTTAAAAAGGGAAACAAATTAAAACTTCTTTTAAACCTAAAAATGTGGTTTCCACCTCCAGACCATTACAACTCTTACATATGGATTTATTTGGTCCTACTAGAATGTTGAGTCTAGGCGGAAAGAAATATGGCTTAGTTATTGTTGATGACTATTCAAGATATACATGGGTATACTTCCTAGGCCATAAACATAAGTCTTTCAAAGTCTTTGAAATATTCTATAAACGAGTTCAAAATGAAAAGGGCTTTTGCATCTCTAGCATCAGAAGTGATTATGGAACTGAGTTTGAAAATGCTGAGTTCAAATCTTTCTGCGAAAAGAATGGAATTTTCCACAACTTCTCTTCACCGAGAACACCTCAGCAAAATAGGGTATTTGAAAGGAAAAATTGAACTCTACAAGAGATGGCTAGAACCATGCTCTGTGAGAACTCTCTTCTTAAACATTTATGGGCAGAGGCTGTAAACATTGCTTGTTATGTCCAAAATAGAGTATTGATCAGACCTATGATTGAAAAGACTCCCTATGAACTATGGAGAGGAAGAAGACCCAACATTGCTTACTTTCATCCTTTCGGATGTGAGTGTTACATCTTAAACACCAAAGATCAATTGGGAAAATTTGATTCTAAAGTGGATAAAGGTGTTTTTCTAGGATATTTTGATACATCTAAGGCCTACAGAGTTTTTAATACAAGGACCTTAGTTGTAGAAGAATCTATCCATGTTAAGTTCAATGATGGACTAACATCTGATAAGAGACTATCATATCTTGAGGATGATTTTGCAGATATGTAGATAGGCCCGTCTGCCTCACCAAAGTCAGACGAAATTCAACCCTCTCAGGAAATTCTTCCTATGATTGAAGGAGCGTCTGATTCTCAACCACAGACAAGAGACTGGAAATTTGTGACTTATCATCCATAAGATCAGATCATAGGAGATCAAAAAGAAGGTGTAAAGACCAGATCATCTTTTAGAGACCAAGCATCCTACGCCTTCGTCTCAGAAATAGAGCCAAAAACAATAGACGAAGCCCTGACAGACGATAACTGGATCTTAGCCATGGAAGAAGAATTAAACCAATTTACCAGAAACGACGTCTGGACCCTTGTCCCCAAACCAAAGAACAAAAGCATCATTGGAACAAGATGGGTCTTCAGAAACAAACTAGATGAACCATGAAAGGTGGTAAGAAACAAAGCTAGATTAGTAGCTTAAGGCTATAATCAGCAGGAAGGTATAGACTTCACAGAAACCTTTGCTCCTGTAGCTAAACTAGAAGCTATTAGAATCATGCTTGCTTTTGCTACTCATAAAAGCATTAAGCTTTTTCAAATGGATGTCAAGAGTGCCTTCTTAAATGGTTTTATTGAAGAAGAGGTTTATGTTAAACAACCTCCTGGTTTTGAAGATTCCACTCTGACAGAACATGTTTTCAAACTCAAAAAGGCTCTATATGGTCTGAAACAAGCACCTCGAGCTTGGTATGACAGACTGAGCTCTTTTCTTTTAGAAAATGGTTTTATGAGAGGCAAAGTAGATACTACTCTTTTCAGAAGAGAAGTTGGCAAAGATTTCATTATAGTTCAAATTTATGTAGATGATATTATCTTTGGAGCTACTAATGAATCTTTATGCAAGGATTTCTCTGACTTGATGAAAAGCGAGTTTGAAATGAGTATGATGGGAGAACTTAAGTTCTTCTTAGCACTTCAGATCAAACAAGATGCCAAAGGGATTTATATTCATCAACAGAAATATACAAGGGAGCTTCTTAAGAAGTTCAAAATGGAAGACGCTAAACCAATGAAAACACCTATGCATTCTTCCAGTCCCTTAAATAAAGACGAATCAGGTAAACCAGTAGATCAGACGATCTACAAAGGTATGATTGGCTCACTTCTTTATCTTATAGCTAGTAGACCTGATATTATGCATAGCGTCTATCTGTGCGCTAGATTTCAATCAGATCCTAGAGAGTCTCATCTTAAAGCTGTTAAAAGGATCTTACGTTATCTAGTGGGAACCACTAACCTCAGTCTGTTCTATAAGAAAAATCAAGATTTCAGGTAAGTAGGATTTTGCGACGCAGACTATGCAGGAGACAGAGTTGAGCAAAAAAGTACAAGTGGAGGATGTCACTTCTTAGGGCCCTATCTCATCTCATGGGCAAGCAAGAAGCAGAACTCTATTGCTTTATCTACTGTAGAAGCAGAATATGTGTCTGCTGCAAGTTGCTGCTCACAACTGCTATGGGTAAAATATTCGTTAGAAGATTACTCTAGTTATGAAAACAGTATACATGTATATTGTGACAATACTAGTGTAATCAATTTATCTAAAAATCCCATACAATATTCTAAGGCAAAGTATATTGAAATCAGATATCATTTCATTCATGATTATGTTCAAAAAGGTGTTTTAGATATTAAGTTTGTAGATACATATCACCAATGGGCTGATATCTTTACAAAGCCTTTGTCTGAAGATCGTTTCGTCTGTATAAGGAATCATCTGCATATGCACATGCTTTCAGATTAAACATTTGCATTTTACTAGACGATACCCTTCGTCTGACTTTCTCTTCTTTAATATGTTGGAACTAATATGTGTTCAAGTATACAGATGTTAAGGTGCCCACATTCTCAACGGTTATAAGTCTTTTCATTTTTTTTCTCTCAAAACGTGCGCCGCCCTTTTCGCCACGATGAGACAGTTTTCAAAAAGTTTTTGATGATATTAAAACCGCTCTTTTTATGACATTCTCTCTCTCTTCTCATCTCTGGTATAAAAGGACGAAGTGCCTAAAGAAGAAGGTTCTTTTGATCTTTCTTATCTTTCTGAAAAACTCTGGGTTTCTCAAAGATTTCAAAGATCAAAACTTTCTTATCTCTTCTTTCTAAAACCTAAAATCTTTCTGAGAACAATGGCACCAAGGAAGCAAACCGTATCTTCTACTACTCCACTCATCCGCAACATGGACGAAGCAGTTGCAACTTTTCTAGAGGAGCTTTTCATTCCTGGAAAGTGGACGAGTCTGAGTGAACTTGCAAAGGAGGGCTTTGACGTTCAGGACATGTTCACTAGGGCTGAGTGGACCAACTTTGTTGGTAAACACAGTGTCTGGTACCATGGTCCCTATGCCCTCTTCTGGGGGACAACGAAGATGGAAGACGACCAATGCATCAAGGGGACGATTGGTCAGACGAAAATGGAGATCAGCCCTGCAACCATAACTAAGGCTATTGGTTGTGCTGAAGAGGGTTTGGTCTTTGACAAAGATTGGGAGAAGACCATCACCCAAGAAACGGTGGACAAGCTTCTCTATGACCAGGTAAGGCCTACAAACGAAGACCCCAAGAAGAAAGCTGTAGCACTGAAGAGCTTTCTTAGGTCTGCTAACATGACTCATGTATGCAGACTCATTCACAACATGTTGTTCAACATCGTGCTCCCAAGGACAGGGTCAAGGGACCACGTGAGTGAAAGGGACAGATTCTGCATCTACGACATTGTTATAGGAGAGAAGATCAACCTTCCAGATCTGATCTTCTATCATCTGGAGCAAGCCTTCAAGGACAGATTCTCCATAAAGAAGCAGAAGAACCTCATCCCTTACTGCATGTTGTTCACTCAACTCATGAGGGATGCTGGTGTTAATTTGTCTGAGTTTAATGTGTCTGAAGGAGTTACCCAGGTGACAGGAACAACTTTTGTAAGAATGGGAATAGCTCACAAGTTTCGTGAATAGGTAAAGAAGCAAGGCACCAAAGTAAAGAAGGAGCCTATGGAGGAATCAATAGATGAACTTGCGTCTGTTGCAAAGGAACAGGCATTACCTAAGCCTAAACCCTCATAGACGAAACCAACCACCAGACGCACCTAACCTCTCTCTGACCAACCCAAAAAGCCAAAACAACAACCATCCTCAAACCCTCCCTCATCCTTAAAGAGAAAGGCCTCAAACACTCAATCTAAACCAATCCCTGAACCACGTCTCAAAAAGTCCTTCATTAGAGCTACAAAAATTCCCATCATTACCAAAGCCAAACTCACCACCTCACCAAAACCAACGCATACAACATCTCAAATCGAAACTCAACCTGCACCCTCCCAGACTCAAGAATCAGATGTTGAGATTCTTGATGCACCTATCTCTGAGCCCCAAATCTCTCCTTCACCCAAACCTCACACCTCTCCCAAACCTAAAACCTCATCTTTTCCCTCCTCCAATCAACAATAAGGAAGTAGCAGCCATCAGGAAAGCTCAGGAGCTTTAAAGGAAAGAAGCTGCCAAAAAGTCTAAGTTGGACAAAAGCCTTGAAGCAAAGGAACAAATTGAGTTGGAGCAATCTGTAGTAGAATCCGTGATGACTCTATCAGCTAAAGAGCTGAAAAGGAAGGCTGATGAAAAAGCTTAAGTCCCTACAGACGAAGCTAAGGAAGACACTGACATGGCAGAGGCTGTTCTTGAATCTATTAAGACTCTTTCTGAGGAAGAATAGAATAGAACAACCATGGAGGACCTAGGGCGTATTGAATCTGCCCTAGTTCAAACAGCAGAAATTGCATCTACAGAAGAGGCCAACAAATAACTGACGCTTCAGAGGCTCACCGTTGATGACGATGCAGATGAAGCTAAAATCGAAGAGCTAAATGAAGCCCTTCTATAATCTGCACTAGAAGCAAGTGCACAAGGTCTAGAAATTGGAGAAGATCTTGTAGAGACCGATGATTCTGGCCCATGTGCCATCTACAGATCGGTCACTGAAGAGGATGAACGACGAGTAGATGAGCACTTAGCACAATCAGACGCAGAGCCCGCCTCAAGGCAAATGGTCATCTATGGTGGCTCATCATCTGAACCCTCCTCTGCACCTCAGACTTAGACATATGAAAAGTTGCAGACTCTAACTGAAGACGAGCTGTTCAGACGTAGGAGGTACGCTGCAAAGGCCACTCTCTCGCTAGGATACATTTATGGAAGTCTGGCCCTAGACTTTGCTCCAAAGTACAGAGGCTATGACTGGATTATCATACGCGGCCCCAACATCCCTCTTCCTCCAGTGTAACCACCATCAGACCCCGATGTCAATGTTCGCTACTATCGTGGGTGGAAGCGTCCCAAAGTCAATGAATGGGAACACTGCAATAGGGAATGGAGACGAAAGGGGATCTACACAGATGAGGATTAAGCTTTCCTGCTTGATTCCATCAACTTCGTCGAGTTATGGAAGAAGGGTGTCCCTGGAATCAATCCTTTCATTCTTCCCAACTACGAAGTGCTACCAGAGGAGGAACTGCCTGCACTCTCATGCTATCAGGAGGAACCTCATTTCAGAATCTTTCCTCCATGACAGACAAAAGCACCAGACTTAAACTCCATTATCTTCGAGCATAATCTGCATGGCAGATGCAGCTATCCACCTGGAGCTTCCATCTAGAGAAGACTTTTAGTGCTCACCGACAAGGTTCCCTTCTATGAGCCTGTTAATCTGCAACAGATGATGGGTCTGCTTGCATACCTCAACGTGATTCTTCCCTGGAATCATGCTGGGGCAGGTCGCTCTATCTACTATGAAGATATCAATTTGGACAATTCTGAAGCAAGTCCAACCTTCAGTCTTTGAGAATCTTCAGACTACTCTGCAGAGCTAAGGATGAAGCTACAGACGTACAATGAAGAAATAAAAAGAGGCAGAACTCTTTAAGGCAGATTCAGCGTCGAGCACAGACGATGCCCCACTTCTTAGGCACACAATCTCGCTGTGTGGCCTCCTCTCATACCCAATTCAAGCTTGCTGTGGATAAGGTCATTCCCATACTTCCCATCTTGAATTATAAGGGTAAAGAGAAAATTGAAAAAGATGATGACTCTCGTCAGAGGAATATTCGAGTACGCAGAGGCAGGCCCTTCAGATGGGAGATTGAAGCCATCTATAAGAAGCCCGCTACTGCAAGAACATCTGAAGAACTACAGACTATCAGACGCATCAGGAAGTTTGATGCTTTCTACTCGGGTCTCAAACCTAAGGACAAGCCTCCTGCAGACAGGTACCACTTGAAGATAGGCAGATGCTACCAGTGCATCGGACATCAAGGATTTCTCTCTACATCCAGTGCCTCCAAGCTCATGCCATGGAAGACCAAGTTCTACTATCAATCTGACAATGACTTTTCCTTCATCGTGAAACTTCCATTTTCCACTTTCTTCTTTAATAAGCTTATTCTGGGTATAGTGGAAGACCCAAACGAGGTTATTGAACCATTCAGACCCTCCATCTTAGAAGAACAAGTTCATGATCTATACGCTGAATTGTGGGCAACCCGAAAAGCCCTACGTCAAGCTCTGGAGGACAGAAAATCACTGGAGCCTGAGCTCAAGAAATGGATCAACATTGACACCTTCTTCAAAGCATGCCTCCGCAGATGCACTCCCACTCCACCAAGATCCCCTATGGTGCTATCATCAGACTCTGACTCCGATACCTCTGACTCTGGTGATCCCATTCCTGGGGAACCAGATTTTGCTGATTGCCATGCAAAAGGGGGAGAAGGGAAGAGTAAAATGAAATGAAGATAAAAGCTAAGCTACATCTGAGGGGGAGCTACATCAAAGGGGGAGGCCAAGAAACTTTTATTTGTATAAACACATCATCTTAATGTGAAAACTCTTTCAATAAGACAAGATTGTTTGATCACTCATTAAACCTGAGTCTTCTTTTCTCTCTGTTTAAACTTCATGCCTATAATTAATATTTTCTGTAGCACTGATACACCTTTTTACAATATTTGCTTGGCATCATCAAAAAGGGGGAGATTGTTGAGTCATAAGATGAATCAAGACCCTCAATTATTTTGATTATATGCAAAACAAATATTAAGTAAAAAAGATTGCGTCTTATAAATGCCAACAGATGAAAACGTTGTATCTGCGTCTGTAAGATATAGACGCAGACAGACGCTATAGTCTGAAGAAACATTTAAAGGCATAGTAAATACAATATCATTTTGTTATCTATTTTGCAGGGAATTTTCATAGAACATCCTCCTAGGATCTGTCAAAGTGCATAAATGGGAATAGAAAGAAGAGTCAAAGTTTCTGAAGCTTCCCACGCCTTAAAAGACGCACTACAGCTAACAATTAGTACTTGTCTGAACAAGCGATGTGACCACTGCAGCAGAAGGATTTGGAGTATATCTCAAGAAAGATAAGCAGAATGCTTTATCAGCTCAAAATGACTAGTTGGTGACAAGCATTTAATGCTCACATTAAATGCCCTTAACCACCCTCCTTCAGACGATGGTTAGAAATAAGAAAGAAGAATATATAGAAGAAGATTTGAAATGCGAAACATACATGAACTGAATTCAAATTCAAGCTTTCTTTCAAACCTTCATTCTTTATTTTGTAAAAAGCTCTCAAACCACTTTGTGCATCCTGAGAGAAAAAGACTTAGCTCTTAATCTTGTATATCTGTCTGTAAGACGATAGCTCTAAAGTCTGCGCGCCCTTTGTAAAAACAAATCCAATGATTTGTTTTAGAGCCAGAAGTGGCTTGGTAGTAAAGAATACTTAGGTTTTAGCTTGGAGAGGCTAAGTGTGAAATACTACTTGGGTGAGCCAGAAGTGGCATTGAAAAAATACTTGTAACTTGTGATAAGTTATTGGAACTTGGTGGTTTGCCAAGAACTGGACGTAGTCTCGGGGTGAGACGAACCAGTATAATCTCTTGTGTTGTCTTTCTTTGTCTTACATCTCTTATAATTGCTTTGAACTGACTTTGTGTTGTAATTAAAACCTATTTCGTTTAAAAGACTTTCATCTGTTGAGTTATCGTCTATTGAAACATTTTTCTTAAAACTTCTATATCTGATTAGACGCTACACTCTGTTTATAAAAGTTTGCGAAAATTTTCATAAATCACCATTCAACCCCCCTTCTTGTGACTTTTTCCTTTACATGAAGTATCAGAAAGAGTGAGAACAAATTAATTATGGACTTAGCAAATGCTTAGGTACCTTGAACATATGAAGTGGATGTCATAAGTGGAAATAGACAAAGCCTTTAGGGCCTATGCTTGGGAACGAAGACGAAGAATTCAAATCTTTACATAAGACTTGAGAGAGTGAGGAAGTACATAAATCATAATAAGATGTTGGGGATTATGAAACGAAATCATGATGTGTGTAGTGGTGCTTGAAGCACATTTTTTGTGGTATGTCTTGACCTTTTGATATTGGTTGATGATGATGTGTGGTGGAGGAAGAGGGGAATCCTTCTCCTCTAATGTGTATCATGGACATGATGAATAATAAGTCTTCGTGGTGCGGAATGGTATACGCTTCGAGGGGTGTACGATCCATGCAACTAGTGGTGAAGACGAGTGTTGAACGATCGGGGGTGCTTGATGCACTTTTCATGTGGAATGTGTTGTGATATCAATGTATTTGTTGATGATTGTGAATTGAGGAGGAAGAAGGATTATCCTTCTCCTCTCTTATTGTGGAAAATGCCATGTTGGACGAGACGTGTTCGTGGTGTTGATCTGCATGCAATTCGAGGAATGCATGATTTATGGTGGCTAGCAATAGAGGCGAGCATTTAAGCGGTCGTGTGTTGGAGTTCCGTCTATAAAAAGTGTTGAAATTATGGATGATGGGATTAGCAAAGTTTGACCACTTGAGGTGGCTAAGAAGATGTGGATCTTCATTGTTGATGTAGAGCAGAAGGCGTGGCCTCATGCTCGTGATGTTGTCTAATCACCGTCAAATACCGATAACAAAGGAACCCACAATGACTTATAAAGGACGACATCGGTGAGGAGAGTCATGTGATGGATCAGTCCTGTGAGGAAAAGTGGATGAACTCAGAGTGGTACCTGAGGTGTACTCGCTGACCTGATGTTTCTTGGGGTGTGATGCTGAGTTGTGATGGATTTCACGGAGCTGACTTGGCAACCTCGACAAATGCGAGGCATAACTAAGTTTGGTGAGAGCCCTGTCATTGTACCGTGGCAAGGAGTGTACTCCCAATCGTCATCCAATTTAAAAATATTGTAAGACCACTGAGTTTTGGGAGTTCCAATGGTAGCGGATCCGTAGTGCGATGTGTTAAGAATTAGTAGATAATGCGATTAGTTTGAGAGAAAGACTCGTTAGAGATCACATCACTGTGGTTAGTAGGTTGTTGTATGACCGAAAGGTCTTTTGTTTGTAACTTTAAGGAGGTGAGAGGTTCACTCTATACGTCTTTATTTTTTAGAGGAAGCTGGATGATTCTATGTGATCGTTAGAGTTGGAAAGAAAAGGCTACAACAAGCGCTAAGGATGTGGATGTACTTGTTCGAGTTAAAGGAAATTCACGTAGGATGTCTCATGAATTTCAGTTGGGTATATGGGTTGGATTTCTTTGAGTCACTGCTCTGAGTTTCAGTCATTTTCTTGTATAAAGGGGATAGACTGAATTTTCATTTTATGATGTATCAAATCCTTATATGTGACTCATGTAAAAATGTATTTACTTTCAAGGATGTAAAAGTATATTCAGTTTGGTATAATAGAATTGTTTAATAATGGATTTGAGGATGTTAAAAGAAGTTTTATTATGTTTAATGGTATACCGTGGATTTGATGTTTTGATAAATCAAGTTTGGTTTATTAAGAAATTTACTTCACCAAAAGAGTGCTTTAAAATGGATGATAAGTTAACAAGGATGTTTATCTTTTGGTTTTAAAATTAATAAGGTTTGAAGGTTAAAAAGGGAAACAATTTTTCTCGTATTTTGAAGCTTATTTTATAATCAAGAATTAAATTATTTTGCTAATAATGCAATTAAATAGAATTCCTTAATAATAAAAAGAGGTGTTACACTCCTATCCTAATTAACCATATTTTTTCCATTCACAAAATATCTTAACACTACTTAAATACTCCTTCCGAACTGAAATATAAGAAAACAAATTGATTCACACTAATTAAGAAAATAAGTTAACATTATTTAATTTTGATAGTCTCAATAAAAAACATGAGTTTATTTCCTAAAGTAACCTTTACATTTAATTACATAGGACAAAAAAAAAGTTGTTGAAAATAAAACTCTAATTAAATGAAGAGTATTTTGGAAATGACATTATTAAATAGGAGGAAGTTAATTAAAATTTGCTTATATTTTAGTTAATCACATATAGATTTTTTTCCCTTATATTTCCATCTAGAGGGAGTATTTAATTCGGTAAAATTAATAATCTATTGTTGAAACAATTAATTTTGGGCTAATTTTAATAACATTACATGAGACAGAATTTTAGGTCTGATGACTCACTTAATATTGCAAAATGAAGAAAGATCCATATACTTTCATTGCTTGTGGTGATTTTCTTCGGTGCTTTAACTCACATTTGAACACGAACTGATTTTATGAAACTATAAGGCTTAAATGCAATTTTGGTCCTTCTATTTTTCAAAATCCGCAATTTTGATTCTCCTATTTTAAAATAGAGACATTTAGTCCCTCTATTTTTCAAAGTATGCAATTTTGGTCTTCTTATTGTAAAATAGAAACGTTTAGTCCCTCAGTTTTGTAAAATTTTCAATTTTGGTCCTTCCACCAAACTGAAAGTGTTGATTGTTAAGAAATTAACGTTGATTATAACATGGACTAAACAAATAATCTCGTGTCACGTCACTAAATTTGGACCACATCATGTTAATCTCTTACCAGTCAACGCTTCGAATTTGATGAAAGGACTAAAATCGCGGATTTTACAAAACTAGAGAACTAAATGTCTCTATTTTAAAATAGGAGACTAAAATTGCGGATTTTGAAAAATAGAGGGACTAAATGTCTCTATTTTAAAATAGGGGACCAAAATTGCATTTAAGCCAAACTATAATCATCAACCATAAAATAGTGTCCGGTATCACACATCAAAACAGAGCAAGACTGAACATCATGAAAAAACATATATTTGCATATTCAAATGAATTCATATTGAATTCTAGACTGAAAAGGGAATATACTAATGATTCAGTTAAGTTTACAATCAACACAAACTTAACAAACATGAGTCAAAAGGGTATTTGGAAATCCAATAGCTATGACATGATCAGAGAACTCAGAGACACATCAAATTGTAACGATTCTTTTAGGAGGATTGAAATGTATTAACAAGACAAATTTCTCATGGCATAAGCACTATTAATGGATTGATAATTGCCTTAAATACTTAATTTTTGCATTATTTATAAGGCAATTAATCTTATTTTCTCCACATTTAGGGTGATGTTTTACTCATTTTAGCTTAGTTTTGTAAATATTAAATTTTTAGTTTAGATGTTTAATTTCTTAGGTTGTATCTAATATTTTTTGTCTACTTTTTGTAGAAGTGGAGTGGAAAGTGGAAAAACCTTAGAGCCATTTTGTAGAAAAAGCCAACTTTGGTTTAGCTAAGCTAAGGAAGGGAGCTGAAGCTAAATTCTGACAGTAAGAAATAGGACCTCTGCAAGCTTGGGCTAAATTTGGGAGCTTAGCTAGATTCTGTTTTTGTACTTAGGTTGTTTCACACTTTAGCTGAAGCTAAAAATTCTAGCTGAAGCTAAAAGTCACTTTAAATAGAATCTTTTGGCTCTTGTATAAATAGGGGTTTTGTCATTTAGAAAAGGGGGTTCTTCATTTTTGCACGAGTTCACAGTCCCGTCCAGAGGAAAAGCTTCTTTTGGGTTCCATTCTTCATCTTCTTCCTCCTCCATGTATTTTGAGGCTACCCATGGAAATAGGTAGCTAAGTTCTTCCATTGTTGGGGTTAGATGTAACCAAACTCATACTCTCTTGTATCTTTTGATATTTTTTATATATATATATATTCAGTGTTTTGATGTTAGTATTTGCTTCTTTACTTAATGCTTGTTGTGGAATGGCCAACCATGGCATGTTTTTTGGGACTTGATTATTGTTGGAAAATGCTTTCATAGTCTTGAACTGAAGCAAAATACCCAATGAACTTTGTATCTAGGAATGGAGCTAAGTTCATAAGTTATCTTGAATCACTAGGCTTAAAGCTAGTTCCTTTCTTAAGTTTTTGAGGAATCGAAACTTAATAACGGAACTAAGACTCTTTTCACCTAAGGGATTAGGGCTAAGAAAGCATTTATTAATTGATTTTAACATCGATTTACAATGGGTATATGTATTGTGCGTTCAAGTAAGAAGAGAGTGAGTTTTGGTGAAGTCTAACCCCGACAATTTTTTTTATCATTTGAAACCCCCTCGTTTTAAGCTTTGTTTTGTTATAAAAACCACAAAAATAGTATCTTTAGCTTTGGTTCTATTTTTAGTATGTTTTAAGTTCCTAAAAATCATTCAAAAGTTGATGTTTTTACCGCTTTCTTGTGATATTTGTTAGCTTAGTTAGTAAATTCGTGAAAATTGTCCAATATTACGTAAGTCCCTTGGGAAACGATACTTGAACTTACCAAGATATTACTTGTACGATTTGGTTCACTTGCAAAAACATGGATCTATGAAGCTTTTGCCCTCTTGAAGAAGAAATGTACTTCTGTAACCAAATGTCATCCAATAGGCCATGAGCCCATGACACAACCACCAACCAGTCAAATGCTAAGCAAGATACAACATCACTGATCTTTTAATTACAGCTAGATGCCATAACTTATAATAACAAAGGGGGGAAGAAAACAATTAACACTAATCAGGCACCTAAATTCATCATTTTCTTCTGATGAACTGAATGGCATTGAAACTCAACTTCAATCCTGTCCAAAAACAACGAGCACAAAAACAATACTGCTTTGTTACCCAACATGGAGTTTGATTCAACGTTGAAAAGGCTACCTGATCCAGTTTGATCAGTTTTCAGAGGACCAGGAAGAAGTATAAAAATCAAATATACTCTTCAATGATCTTACTGAAACAACGTAAACCACATCACTGGAAAATAGCAAATATCTCACTATGCTCTGAAGAAGAACAAGCTCCTTTCACTCCCTAATAAAGTCAGGGAAAGCCCTTTTCATGAGTGAACATTGCAGAAATAAAACCACCACATTCGTAAACGAAACATCAAATTTTATGTTAGAAAGAAAACAAATATCACAATAAATACTAGTTAGTTTATCACTGATGCATGCTAAATTAAAGACAAAAGAAATTCAGCAAAAAATCTTGTGTAGTCCCTAGTGCTACAGCCCCAGATGTTAGAGAGTGGACATGTGAGGGTAGGGCCGTATGCGTGGAATAAAAAGAAAGCATTGAAAAGCCACCTTAATTAGTTGTGGTCACCCTTAGACCACAATGTCTCGAAAAGGACTATTTACAAAGTGGCTGATCCTAAAGGCTGAGTGAAGCATCAAAGTGTGGAGCCACCAAGACGTTGGCTCTTAATGGGTTGAGATCTCACATGACTATAGATATGGCCTAAGTAGTGCTTATAATGCTTGGGCAATCTTTACCTTACAAGTAAGTTTTGTGGGGTTGAGTTAGATCCTAAGCTCAAATTCTAAGAGAAAGCATCAAGGTGCTTGACAATATACAAAATGATAACAGCGCCCTGCAAATTGTGGTGAACATTGTTTGCAATGTTTACATCATGAAATAGGTCATTAAATATCAAACTTAGGAAAATTTACATGAAAACATAACACAAGTATTAACCTATTATTAAGTTAGAAAAAAGATGTTAGACTATAAAAGCAACAAATATGATTGGAAAGGTCACTCACTTCAAACTCAATGAACCTAGCCGTATGCCTCTCCAATCTTAGAATCTTCATTTTCTTAAACTAAGTCGTTTGCATAACAAAGTAAAGTTCAACAGATTATTCCCATATTTGAGAGTATACAACATACGAAATAAACTGAGCAGAAGAGCCAATATCAAGGGATAAGATGTCCAAACACACTGAAAAGGCCTCTCACTTCGTCCTCATTAAATCTGAGAGGTGAAGATGAGATACGTATGCATATTCCTTGCAATCAAGCATTCTTAAAGTATTTGGCAGATTTTTAGGGACAGCTGAAAATCATGCAGTGCTTCTTGATCAGGCAAATCAATCATTATTTCTCGAATATGATTAGTTCCCATCAAAACAAGCATAAACAAGTAGCTTAACTGCACATTGAAAATAGGACACAAATGTTATGTCAACAAAAAAACAACAAAATTAGGAAAAGAAAAATATGGTCCTTATATATCTTGAACTGGCACTTCAAGAATATCTTCATTAAACTCCAACCTGGAGTGGAGAAACAACATCCCACCCCATGTCTTGCTCTAGGCTATTGTATCTGCTCAAAGACTGTATGATGTTTTGGTTTTTATATTTTAACTACAAAAGTAGTGGTTAGTTACAAACAAGTGATGGTTCAAAATATCATGGGTTGATGAAGAGAAACTCTGTTACTAGGTATTGATTAGTTGTTCAAGGATCTTTTAATTCAAACCTTCCAGAGAAGCAATCTAGTAGCAAAGCAAGAAGGAATAGACTTGGAGAAAAAAGAAAAAAAGAAGAAAAAGATAGTCAAAAGCATAACACTTTTAGAAGAAATGGCAAGTGACCCCCTTATCCTTACTGCAAGAAGAGATGTCATTCTGAAAACTTCTACTGGTATAGAGCTGAGCTGGAGTAAAGCACAAAGCCTGCAATCCTTTAGGACATGGAGAAGTTCTGCAAAACAAAGAAAACCAGCAAGGACATCAAATTCAAGTTGCAAAATATCATGAGCATGATGAAGAGAAACTCTGTTACTATCTGTTATGCTGCAGAGAGCAACATGAAAACATGGCTGATAAACAAAGGCTGCAAAAATAAAATTACTTCTCATGCAAACAACTTCTTGAAAATGGGAAAGACTTACATCTCCAAAAGTGCCTAACTTGCGGTGTCTTATTAAAAAAATAAGGGAATTCTCCCCTGAAAACAGTGCTAACTTGAACAACTTCAAGGTTTTGCACTTTCTGATACCTAAAGACTACAATTCTCTCACAAATGACAAGATATCTCTCTCTTAACCTCCCTTTTTATTTATAGGCAACATGCCTTAATTCTTCAACAAACAAACTTAACTATTTATGTAACTAACTAACTAATTGGTATCTTTGAAAGGATAAGCAGATAAAAGTTCAGTTACATGCAATCCAAGAAGAAGAAAAATCTGGTAAAGTCTAGCTCATAGCATCTCTAGAATCTGTTAACATATACCATTACCAAGCCTCTAATCCAAAATACACTGAATCACTTAGGGCTAAAGAGTTTTCAAGGATTAACCTCAAGGAATGTTATGTTGTGCAATTTTTAGGGCAGACATTTTGACAGCAAAAGCAATGCTGATCCTGAAGTTAAGCTCTCAGTTTTGGGGTTAGTTTAATACTGAAGTTGGTCTGTGTGTCCAGTAAAACTCAAATAAATGAAATTCAGCAGTAGCAGAAAAGTGCTACAAGTTTTATGAAACATAAACTAAGTTCAGTTTAATTCTTTTTAGCATCCCATGTAGCAAGTTTGTTTATCCCTTCCTTTTATAATGATCCTAATAACAGAACCAAACTAATCGGGCTTCTGCTATTAGTAATAACAGCTTTAAAATCAACATCATCATCACGAACCAAAACAATCCTGTTTTGGAGAACTCAATTTTTTCACTTTAGGGATTCCTTTATTAATATTTCCGTATGCAAATGTTCTCCCCAATACTATCAACTTAGAGCATCTCTGAATTGTATTTACCTAACATTAGCAAGAAAATGTACACCCTCAAATTGATTAAAAGCAGTTCTGTATAGAACTTGTACAAGTACTGTTTTACCTACATCATCAGGTCCATGAACAGTCGCAATATGAACAGGGTCATCATACCCAATATCTAATACTGAGGTTTGCTAGAATTCTGTCCAATTAGGCAACTAAATATTTATCAACATGTAAAATTTTTATGTGGAAGTCTCTATAAAATGTGATAGTAATTTTTTCATTAACGGTGATGCTATCAAATGCCCAATTTCTTTATCTCTTGCAAACTTAGTATATTTATTATATTATATATAGTGAACAAAGGTAAGGCAACAAAAGCCAAGGAAGGCAACAAAGGAGTGACTTGCTACTTTAGGCAAGGCAACAATCTAACTTCGTAAGAAATGTAAAAAGCAAGCTATTCTATTTAAATTAACTACTCAAGCATAACATTCTCCTAATTTCGAACAATAGAACAACATACCAAAACAAAATAAGGAAATTTCTGCAGAAACACAAATTAAAACCGATTCACCAGAACATTACATACTACATAGTATCCAGGTTTGAAGTTTACATATCTTAGGGTCTGTTTGGGTAAGCTTATCCAGAAACCCTTCTAGGAAAAGAAAATAGGAAGAAAAAATGAGATGAGCTTAGCTTATGCATAATTTGTAGAAGCTCTCTCATATAACTTCTCTAATAGATGAGAGAGCTTTTACAAATTAGCTAGTGCATAAGTTAATTTGAGCTTATGGAGAAGCTCATTTCATTTTTTTCTTTTTATTTTCTTCTCCTAAAAGTGCTTCTGGATAAGTTTACCCACACAGACCCTTAGGGCTTGCTTGACTAAGCTTATCCAAAAGCACTTCTATGAGAAGAAAATAAGAAGAAAAACATGGAATAAACTTCTCTATAAGTTAAAATTAGAAGATGTGAGACTTTTTATAAGTTAACTTGTAGAAGCTCTCTCATATAGCTTTCCTAGAACATGTGGAACTTTTTACAAATTAGCTTATTTAAAATCTAATTTTAACTTATAGAGAAGCTCATTTCTTTTTTTTCTTCTTATTTTCTTCTTCTAGAAGTGCTTTTGGATAAGCTAATCCAAACAGACCCTTAGTCTTAGTCTTATATTTGAGCTTCTTGTGCTTCAAAATTTGGCATGCGACCACTTGTGCCACGGATGAGCTCAATAATATGCTTGTAGTTGTTGAAGCAGAATGAAGCCACCAATAACAGAAGCACATTAGTGAGATACCACCATAAAAACTCATCCACGAGAATCCACAGCAGTGCTTGACATCCAACTACGCCAGACACGTGCAATGTGAAAATAGTAGTTGGCAAGTTCATTTTGGATGCAAGCACATGACAACATATAGCTGTAACAAAAAGCATCTTACTTGGGTTTGAATGCTGGAAGGGATTGTTGTTTGAGCCTTCATACTTGATTCCAATCGAAGTCAACAACAAGGCCATGAGAATAGTATAAGCTTTATTATGCTTCATTGTGTTGATGCGAACTATTGGAGTGTAGAGCTAGTTTTATTGTGTAAGCCTATTTGGCAGTTAGTTAGATTAGAGAGTCCCTTAGACCTTCTGTTATCTGTTACTAGTCATGTATAAGTACAAGTTATTGTACCAGATTCATTTGAGGCAATGAAATCCACTTTTCACCTTTCTCTATTCTCTTAATTCTCTGAAATCCTCTCATTCTAATACGAACTAAGGCGAGAAAGAAGATCAGATAACTGTTGGCAGTTATTTGAAATTGAGTGATGTCAAGGAAGCAAAGAATTGATTAGATAGAGAAATAAGAGACAGAAGCTGGGACTGAACTGAAGAGAAAGGCTGAGGCTGGTGTTTTTATGAAATTGACCACAAATATATATAGGGCAACATATATAGGGAGTGAGGTTGGGGACCATAGATATTAGAAAAAGGAAAACTCGCAGGGTATAAGTCAAACTCCCTATCTTTTCCCAAGGTGGAGGTATGTGTATTCGTGGGGTAGTCTTGCTCTCCTCCCCAAAGAAAAATTATACACATATAAATACAAATAGGTTAAATTATTCTTTTATACCTTAACTTTATTTTTAGTTGCATTTTGATCTTTTTTTAAAGTTGAAAAAAATCTTTTAAGTAATTTTATTTTTAACACGTTTGTCCTTCTGATAGTGACTGTTAAGTCAGTGGATGGAAAAATCCTAAGCGGTGCACCTGGGTATTGTCAATATGTATTTAACAGTGCAGTTTCCTTCTTTACATTACAATTGTAGGCAAAGGCTAAGATGGGAGACCTACCAACCATGGAAAAGATAATTTGGTCCGTTAGATTTTTTCTATTTTAATCTGATGGTTAAATTTCTTTTCTTTTTTTCTTTTTTTATTTCTCTTTTTTTTTTCTTGTCTTTTCCCATTTACCCTTTCTCCGTCCTCTTCTCTGTTCCCAACTTTTTTTCTCTCTCGTTCTTCTCTCCGCCGCAGACAATGGAAGTCACTTTCTTCTTCATCTTCATCGGCGATTTGGTGAACAGCATCATCCCAATGACACTCCGAGTGGCGCCGCCACCACGACAAACGCCGACGAGACCAGGCAAAATGAGTTCCGGCGGTTGCAGTAGCAATGCAGTTTAGAGGGAAGAGGGATCAGAGATTAATGTTTGTATAATTAGGTGCTCATAAATAAAATTAAGATTTTTCCGTCCACTGACTTAACAGTCACTAACAAAAGAACAAACATGCTATAAATAAAATTACTTAAAGGATTTTTTTGTAATTTAAAAAAAATAAAGAATCAAAATGCAATTAAAAATAAAACTAAGGAACTAAAAGAATAATTTAACCCATATAAATATCTATATAGAAATTTATTCCAAAAGGAAAAAAATACACAAATATGTATATATATTTTTTAATTTTTATTTTATATATTTTTATTTTTTATAATTCTTTTTCTTTCTTTTCTCATCACATCACTTATTGCATTTCATATTTTTCTCTTATATATCTTCGTATCTCTCTCGTCACTCAAAATAGATACACCACTCAAAAAGACAAAATTACAATTTTAGTCCCATTAAATCCTTATTTGCGACACAACTTTGGTCCACTATTTTTTTCACTGCAATTTAAATTTTTAGATTTTAAAAAATTCTCAATTTTTGTTAAATACTTAATTTCCCAACTTGCACGGTGTAGTAAAAGAAAAGGGTGAAAATTTTGCTTTGGAATCCATACATTACATTAGCGTGAAAACCTAGTGGTTGAATTCTATGTATTGGTTTTGAGAACTGTCGTAAAGGAATTATGATTAAAAAACATTTACAAAAATGTGACACAAAAGAATGAGAAAAAATTATATAGCCAAAAATTTGGAATAATAAACCATACTTGGAAAAATTAGTCTTCAAGTGTTGTTTCTTTATCTCTTCTATTATACATCTTTCAATTCCATACCTTCTTTGCTTAAATTGCGCCTTGCGGTGATTTTCTTCAGTGCTTTAACTCACATTTGAACACTGACCTTATGAAACTATAATCATCAACCATAAAGTAGTGTCCAGGATCACACATCAAAACAGTGCAAGGCCGAATATGAAAAAACCATATATATTTGCATATTCAAATGCATTCATATTGAATTCTAGATTGAAAAGGGAACATACTAATTATTCAGTTAAGTTTACAATCACCACAAACTTAACAAACAAGAGTCAAAAGGGTATTTTGGAGATCCAATTGCCATAACAAGATCAGAGAACTCGGAGACACGTCAAACTTTTAGGAGGATTGAAATGTATTGAAAAGACAACTTTCTTATGGCATAAGCATTATTAATGGATCTATGAAGCGTTTGCACTCCTGAAGCAGCAACAAACTTCTGTAGTATGTACTAAGCAGAAGAAGTTTCCTGTAAAAACACCCAATAAAACCATATTATATTGCAATGACCTTCTAAATGGAAGAAGAGAAAGTGAAAAAACATTTAATATCAACAGTGACACCCATTAATATCATACACACACCAGAGTTCATCAAATGTCCCAAATGTCATCCAATAGGGCATGAGCCCGTGACACAACCACCAACCAGTCAAATGCTAAGCAAGATACAACATCACTTATCTTTCAATTGCAACTAGACATCAGAACTTATAATAAAAGAGGGGGAAGGAAACAGGCACCCAAATTCATCATTTTCTTATGATGAACCTAAATGACATTGAAACTCAACTTCAATCCTGTCCAAAAACAATGACAACAATAACAACACTGCTTCGTTACCCAACATGGAGTCTGTTAAGTCTACCGGATCCAGTTTGAACAGTTTTCAGAGGACCAAGAAGAAGAGCAACGTACATCAAAATCAAATGCATGAATGTAAGTGTAACACTACAGAAATAAATTAGTCATAAAGACATTTTTTGACTAAATTGTTTTCTCTTACTGAAACAACATAAACCACATCACTGGAATGTAGCAAATATCTCACTATGCTCTGAAGAAGAACAAACCCCTTTCACTCTCCAATAAAGTCAGGGAAAGCCCTTTTCATGAGTGAACATTGCAGAAATAAAATCCCCACATTCGTAAATGAAACCTCAAATTTTGTGCATAAAAAGAAAACAAATATCACAATAAATACTAGTTAGTTTATCATTAATTTATGCATGCTGCATTAAAGACGAAAGAAAACATACAGTGTATGCTTGATACAAATGCAAGCAATTCAAGGAAAAGGTCTTGTGTACTCCCAACTGCTACAGTCCCAGATCCCTAGTCTGCTAGTTAAATTTAGAGAGTGGATATGTGAGAGGGTAAAATATGAAAGAAACATACAGGTGCCTAACAATATAAAAATGGATATTGTATTCACGTGCCAATTGTTGGCAATTTTGGCAAGTGTACCAAATCGCTCAAGTAACACAGTGATGAGTAGAGTATCGTCTCCACATGGACTTGTGCGATAAATGGGTAATTATTAATATAATTTATAGACTACGAATATTGAGAAATTTAAAGTAACCAAAATTAAAAGCAAATGCCTAAGAATAAAGAGTAAAAAGGAAGGAAATTTGATTTGGGAATTTTGTCGAACAATTGGTATGCGCAAAGAATGGGGTTTATATCAATGGAAGGAATTGTCGGGGTTTG
The DNA here is from genome assembly GCA_026413185.1 of Pueraria montana var. lobata. Classification (NCBI taxonomy): domain Eukaryota; kingdom Viridiplantae; phylum Streptophyta; class Magnoliopsida; order Fabales; family Fabaceae; genus Pueraria; species Pueraria montana. Next base: position 77,404,484 of record CM048648.1, read on the forward strand.
ACTTCATTAAATCAACCTATCATGCATTACTAATCATTCCTATTTAATTAAACCTATGTTATCATCAACCCACAATTTATTCTAACCTTAATCCCTTAAGCGAAAGAACCTAAGTCCTTTGATTCCACTATCAATCCCTTGAATTAGTGTAATCAAAGTACTTGCATTAAGAATGAGGATTTTAACGATGCCCAATCTTTTTTACCCTATCCCTAGGCATAAAAATTATTGGGTGTTCCCTTCAGTTCGCAATTCAATTGAATTTCCCAATTACAATCAAATAAAAAGAATAATGCACTCAGGTGATCAGTCTAAGAGCAAGCAATAAGTGTAGAAGAGAAACAATAACAATACTTAATTAAATAGAAATAATGTAGTAATTACATGGTAGAAGATTCAATTACATCAAACCCCAACAAAGGATGGAATTAGCTACTCATAGCTGTGGGGGAAGAAGAGACTGGAGAAGAGACAACGAAAGATGAATCCTTGAGCATGGAAATGGTTCCCCAATGCCTCTGACCTCTTTGCCTATGAAAACCCTAAAATTCTGAACCCCCTTTTCCTATCCTAGAAGGTCTATTTAAAATAAAAATAAAAAAATGCAACTTTCTACTTTATTTCCGCTGAACGCGCCATGGCCATGGTGTCTACCATGGTCTGACCGTGGTTGAGGCTGACTTTTATAATTGACTTCTGAAGTCTGCCACGCCCATGGTAGCTACCACAGGCAGCCCATGGTGTACTCTAGTTGCGGAATTTGACATTTTTCTTCATTTTTCTTCCAATGTAGCTACTCATGGACTCTCCTTTGCTTGATCCGAGCTTCAACAAAGTTCCTACAAAACACAAACAAACTACCTAAAGATCAAGCGTAAAAGGTATAAACTAGAAAATCCTAAATAAACTAAACTTTTATTCAAAATTTACCTAAAATGAACACAAACAAAGCTCAAAAGCATAAGAGATATCACATAATTGCCCCTAAACTACTACAAAATGTAAGTAAAGATGGCAATTATCACCAATTGAACCAAAACTTGGGATAACAGTGCCCTGCAGATTATGGTGCACATTGTTAGCAATACTCACATCTTGCAATAGGTCATTAAATATAAAACTCAGGAAAATTTACATGAAAACATACCACAAGTATTAACCTAATAATAAGTTATAAAAAGATGTCGAAATATAAAAGCAACAAATATGATTGAAAGGTCACTGACTTCAAACTCAATGAACCTTGTTGTATGCCTCTTCTTTCTTAAAATCTTCTTTTGCTTAAACCAGGTTTCTGCTTCACGAAGTCAAGTTCAACAGATTTTCCCCATATTTGAGAGCATACAAAATACTAAATAAACTACGCTGTATGCATATTCCTTGCAATCAAGCATTAGAGGGTAATAGACAATAAATAAGTATTTATTGATTAGTTGTTGAAGGATCTATTCATTCAAATCTCTCAGAGAAGCAATCTAGCAGCAAAGCAGGAAGGAAGATACTGGTGAAAACTGAAATAAAGAAGAAAAAGATAGTGAAAAGCATAGCAATGTTAGAAGAAATGCAAGTTAGCACATTTCCTTACTGCAAAAAGAGATGTCATTCTGAAAAGTTCTGCTTATATAGAGCTGGAAAGAACTACAGAGCCTGAAATCCCCTAGGACATGGAGAAGGTCAGCAAACAAAGAAAACAAGCAAGGACAGCAAGTTTCAGTTGCAAAATATCATGTGCATGCTGAAGAGGATCTCTTTGTTACCAATTGATAAGCTGCAAAGAGAAACATGGGTACATGGCTGATAAACAACGACTACAAAAACAAAATTACTTCTCATGCAAACAATTTCGTGAAAATGGACAAGACCATCCAAAGTAACCATAGGTAATGAAGAATACTTGATGTTAAAGGAAAGGGAGAAACATCATAGTGCACCCTTCCACAGGTGCAAAACTAATCATAGACATTCTTCTAGTACCTGGAATAAGAATCAGTCAAACTTATGTGAGTTAAATACTTGAAAAACAAAACTCTATACATTTTTAATGACAAGTCAGGCATTATACATGATTGATATAGAAACAAAGTGTTGGTAGTTAATATGATAAACAAAAATAAGCAGTGGCTCTTAACTCAATTCTATGCAGAAGCAGAAGCTGTCTCAACAGCAAATCAAGTTATTTGGATAAGAAAAGTAGAACTAAATTTGGACAAATTGAAATAAAGCTATTTTATTGTGGGCATAAATCAATCATTACCATCACTAAAACTCCTGTCCAATATGGAAGGATGATAGGAACCGGATTAAAAACAGTTCTATATAGAACTTGCACAAGTACTGTTTTACCTACATCACCAGATCCATGAATAGCGGCAATATGAGCAGGGTTATCATACCCAATATTCAATACTAAGTTTAGCTAGACAGGATTTTAAATAACGGCCCGCATCATGCATTGCAGCCGCAATATTGCGGTTGCGGACAGCTCCGCAACGGCATCAGGCCGCTATTGCGGTGTGACTTGAAATCACGTGTTTTGCCACAACGCAATGCCGTAACGTCCGCAACACGATCGCTATGTCTCCGCAACGGGATCGCAGTAGAATTGCGAGCTTGCGCGTAGGATCGTGGGATCTTCGATCCCATCTGAGCTCTGTGGGTGAGGAAAAACTGGGTCGTCACCGCCGTCGCATATGAAATCATCATCGTTACCGTCACGTTTGGGTCGCACCACTGTCGCCGCAGTGCTGTCGCTTTTGGGTTTCTCCCTCAGTGGCTCTCGTGTTTCTCTATTTTGTTTATTTTTATTTTACCTTCTCTAATTGAAGTGCTTAAGGTGAGAGAGTGATTAAGAGAAAATTTTGAAAAGAGTGTGTTGTGGTAACGAAAGGTTACGTCATTTTTATTTTAAAAAAAACAAATGTATTAATGGTTATTAAGACTTTTTTTTTGGTGAATAATTATTATTTCTTTTGACAAATTTGGTGAATAATTATTAAGGCATTTTAGCTTCTACCATTAATAGAGTCACGCACTCTCTCAACATTTAAATACTAAATAAGTTCTTTTATAATAAGTATATATAATTTTTTTAATACGAAAATTATTTGATAGGAAAATTATTTGATAAAATATAATTAAATATTGGGTGACAAAATTGATTGTGATTAATTAGAAATTTTCTAGAAGAAAGTTGCTAAATTAGAGAGAATTAATTATAATTAATTGATAAATTAAGAATCGTAATTTTATTTATATTTTGTATTAATATTAATAATTTTCTTGTTTATATTTAGTTTTATTTCATATCTATAAATAATTGTTTTTATGTTTGAAATTTAATTTAATTACTGACTGATATTTCATAAATTCTAAATAGGTATATATACAATGCCATCAAGTGAAGAAAATTTTCCTAAAGGGAGACTAGAAGGTGCTCCAAGCAATGATATTGGATGATATTTTGGAGTACCTATAGCAAGAAGTAAAAACCATGTCCAGTGTAAACTTTGTCGCAAAATAGTAAAGGGAGGCATTACTAGTAAAGGTCAAGTAACAGGTTGTCCCAAAGTCAAGACACTTGTTAGGAAGAGTATGATGAAACTCCTCAAAGATAACATTTGTTTAAATTTATATACCTCTATTCCCGTTATAGATGTATTATAAATTATTCATTAAAATGATACCAAAATTAAAAAAAATGAATGAAAATCTATATAACCTTATAAATAAAACATATATAATTAATTATAGAACTTTTTTTATGTTAGGTGCAAATATATTTTAATTTCATGCCGCAGTGGCCGCAATCCACATCACAGTAGCCACAATAGTCGCAACCACGACCGCAATTTAAAACCATGGCTAGAGTTCTTCCCAGTTAGAAAGAATCAAATTATCACTACATTTATTCCTTTTTCTACTTCTTTTTCCAACTACAGGAAAACCCCAAAGAGTTGAGGGTTTTTTGTACCAATTGGGGCCCTCTCTTCACCACCCCCATACAGATGGCCTACAGGATTCATAATTATCTGTGAAATGTCATAGTAAAATTTTCATGAATCTGTGATGTTAACAAATGACCAATTTCGTTATCTCTTATAGACATAGTATATTTATTATACAGTGAACAAAGGCAACAAAGGAATGGCTTTCTACTTCAGGCAAGACAGTAATCTAACTTTGCAATAAATGTAAAATGAACTACTCGAGCATAACTAACATTCTTCAAATTTAGACAGCCAGACAGAACAACATATTAATACAAAAGAAAATATCTGCCGAAACTGAACTTAAACATGCTAGTTGCTCTACATAGTATCTTAGTCTTACATCTAAGGTTCCTGTGGTTCCAAATTTGGCATGTGAGGCGTGCCACGGATGATCTCAACAACATCCTTGCAATTGAAGCAGAATGAGGCCACTAGTAAAAGAAGCACGTTGATGATATACCACCATAATAACTCAGGGACGAGAATCCACATTAGTGCTTGACATGCAACAACCCCAGAAACGTGGAATATGAAAATAGTGGTTGGCAAGCTCATTTGAGCTGTGGATGCAAGGACATGACAACACATAGCTGTGAGGAAAAGCATGGTGCTTGGACTTGGATGCTGGAAAGGATTGTTGTTAGAGCCTCCATACTTAATTCCAATTGAAGTTAGCTCCAAGCCCATCAAAATAATATAAGCTTTATTCTTCATCGTGTTGATGGGAACAGAGGCGACAAAGAACAAAAGCAGAAGGTAGGAGCTAAAGAGAAATTACAAGATGGAGAGCTTGGAATTGCAGAGGATATATATTTATAGTAGATAAAAGGGGTGCTCGAGGAGAACAGGTAATTGGACTTAGAACTTGCGAAAAAAAGTACAGTCAGTGAATATGCTGAAATGGAAAAGGGTGGAGCAAAAATGAGTCGGCTCCACTTGTGTTAGAATAAATGGACATCTTGGACATCTAGATCTATTCTCACCAAAAAAAAGAAAGAATAAATGGACATCTCCATTTCTAGTTATTTTGGGTTACGTAGAATAAGAATATTCAACGAGATTTAATTCTTACTTAAATATGCTGAAATGAAATGTGAGACCTTAGCCCCAAACGCGCATTTAATTTTTTTTTTTACCTTTTTCAGTTTTGTTTCATTTAATTTTCTTTTTTTTTTCTTTAATTTACGATTATTTTTTTTACGTTTTCTTCTGCTTCTTTTTTTTTTCTTCTTCTTTTACGTTTTTTTTTCGTTTCTTTTTATTTTTATGTTTTTTATTTTTTATTTCTTTTATGTTTTTTTCTTTTTTTATATATTTTTTCAGTCTTTGTGGACACATGTCACATTTCATTAACCATGTGTCATCATTTATAAAGCTGTTCCTTCTGCAATTTTTTCTTCTTCTCTTTGTTTATCTTTTTTTTTTTCTCCTTCTTCTTCTTCCTCCTTTTTTTTTTTTTTAATGTTTTTTAGTTCTCTTTTTTTTTTCTTTTATGTTTTTTCTTTCTTCCTTTTCATCTTACATCTTTTATGCAATAAGTTTGTGTTTTTCTCTTTTTTTTTTCTTCTTACGTTTTTTTATGTTTTTTTCTGTTTTTTTTTTCGTTTTTTCTTTTCTTCTTCTTTTTTTGTCTTTTCTTTCTTTCTTTCTTTTTCTGTTTTTTCCCGTTTTTATCTACATTTCTTTTTACTACCATTATATTTTTATTATACTATGCTTATAAATATTACATAATATTATAAAAAAAAAATTGTAAATATAACAATCAATATTTATTTCTGTGTAATAATTATATTAAGATTTCTATTTTCAAAATGATGTTTATAAATCATTTACTAAATATATTTTACTAAATTATATACTTTGTTACTATTAAATGTCATTGTTTAAAATGATCAAATTACGTCATCAATATTTTTACAATTTATCTTCATATTTAAATTAAAAAAATAAAAGTTTAAACTATTTGAATTAATCTAATCATTTTATTGTTTACCATTGATAAGAATCAAGTTCATATTTAGAAGTTATTGTATAATACATTAAAAAATACTATATAGTTAACAAATTTAAAAAAGAAAAAGTTATCTATATCTATTATATGTTAGAGAAAAAAAGTTATGTACAGACAGTGTAAAATAATTTTATATTGTCATCCAATTACATACCATTATGTACAGTAAATTTGTTAATTTTTATAATAATTATCTTAATAGTCATATCAACCGTGATTTATGATTGAATGACAGTGTAAAGTTGTTTTACATTGTCATTCGATGACCATTAAACTCTATATGTTATATTATACATATGTTATACTATACATTATACATACATATAAGAAAACTTGGTCCTTTATAAGACACAAGTCACGATTTGGGGAAAATTTTCCCTCTCAAATTTCTTTCTCTTCCTCTCTAACTTTTTTTTTTCTTTTTTCATTTACTTTTGTTTTTTTTTCAGATTTTTTCTCTTTTATTTTCTTGGAAAATCAAAACTCCTACCCAACTTCTTTCCTCTTTTTTCTCTCTCTCATTTTCCTTTTTCATTTCTTTTTCTTTTATTTTTTTTACTTACACACACCTTTTTTTTAATAACTACTCTCTCTCTTTTTCTCTTTCTCATATTCTATAATTTATATTAGCATATATAACCATAAAAAAATTATGATTTTGTTGACATTATATTTATTTTTCTTAAAATATTTAATATAACAATATGCTCAATATTATATAAAAATATATTATTATTATTACATTAATTGAATGGTAAATTTATATAATTACTTATTACTTAATAAAATTAATTGTAATTTAATTAACTCATATGTCAATATTATTTTTGCCACGTGTCAGCATTTAAGTTTTAATTTTTTAAACTTTATTTTTACCTATTCCTTTTCGGAACTTTCTTTCTTCTTTTTCAGTTTGTTCTTTTTAAAAAAAATCTTTCTTTTCTCTTCTTATGATTTTTTTTTAATGTTTTCTTCTTTTTTTATGTTTTTTTTTTATGTTTTCTTCTTCTTTTTACGTTTTTCTTTTCTTTTCGTTTTCTTTTTACATTTTTTTCCTACAAGTATTTGACAAGTTGAATATCAAATACTCAACAATAAATAATTACTTATTACAAAATAATATATTAACTTTATGTTTAATAACTTTATATATGAAAATTTTGTTGATTAATATTTATATAAAAATGTTCATTTTTTGACATAAGTATATGATAAATATATTAAAATTAATTTGGGAAGTATAACTTTTATGACAAAATAATTTTAAATTAATTACTCAATAATATTATAAATTAAATTAGTTTTAATATTTTATAACCAAGACCAAAAGTATCATTTACGGAAGACAATCATGCGACATCATTATAGGCAAACCATTGTGGACGTCAAAGTTTTTTTGCAAGTATTTAACATAGTTGCATATCAAAGGCTTAGAAATATTTATTTTTACTTTGAAAACCTATAAATTCAATTTTACTTAGAAATCATTTAAAATAATTTTAGATAATTTATAAATAAATACTCTGATGAATAATACTTATATTATGTGTTTGAAATTTTTATTGAAAATTAATTTAAATCTAATTGGTTAATATATTTATTAAAAAAATATTTTGACTCTATGTTTAATAACATCATATATTATAATTTTGTTGATTAATATTTATATAACAATTTTAACATTTTTACATAAAAATATGATAAATATGTTAAAATTAATTTGTTAAATATATTCTTATTACAATTTTTTTTAAATTACTTACTTAATAATATCATAAATTAAATTAGTTTTTATTTTTTTATGATAGAAACTACAAGTATCATTCATGGGAGATTACAAGTAATATTGATTTCAATATTTAGCATCTAATTTAATAAATTTTTATATTTTAAATTATTCAAAATATTGTTTATAAATTATAAAATGAATAATTTTTTATTTACAAATATAGTTGTAAAATAATTGAATTATTTTATCATTTAACATTCTAAAATTACAAAATTAATTAAATTTAACAAAAGTTTATTTGGCCCTGGGTAAGAGAGCATAGGTGTCCCCCCAACCCATTGGGTCATAGACTAATCACACTCGCAGTACATGCCTGCCACTGGCTTAAGAAAATTTTGCACACGGAGATAATTGAACACGAGTCCTCTCGCTAAATTGATATTTCCCCGCATGTGAACGCAACGAGATCTTACACTACCGCACCAATCCTATGAGTTAAAATTTAACTAAAGTTAAATCCTTTTTAAATTTTTACATATAATAAATTTCTCAAATAATTATATAAATATTTTAAATTAAATAAAAAATATATATGGCACTATAAACAAATATATGTTTTTGCTTCAATACTCTCTTTCACTCCTTCTCTCATTTTGAAGAACTTAATTAGTTAACTATGTTTCAATAAAAATATTTAATTTTATAAAAAGTGTATTTTAAACATGCATAAAACAAAAATGACCCGTGTGAATGCACGGGTATTATGCTAGTTTGTTAGAATAAATGGACATCTCCATTTCTAGTTATCAGATGGCGACACGTATATTAAGATTATTCAACGAAATTTAATTCTCACTTCAATTTGCTAAAATGAAATGTGAGACCCTAAACCCCCAAACGCGCAAAGCAACGATACACTTACGACTTTGGGATTTTTTCAACGCTAAGACCCAATGCTCCACCACTTCACCGCCATCATCATCTCGGATATGGGGATGTTCATTGTCTCGACCAAGCTGTTGGGTGCAAAAAAACCTTACACAACCCAACCGTATTCCGATTGAAAAACAAGTACTTGGGACGGTTAAGTGTGGGTTTCGGGTTAATGTATCGGTTTAATATGGGTTATTTTGGACAAGTGTGGGTGTTACAAAATAAACCCAACGAAACCCACACCACGCCAAAGGTTAGTCATGTTGCATTGCAATGACAAACCTAAATAAATCGACCCACTTTACCCGAACTGCTCTAATCTGAGAGTATTACAGAAGGATATGGGTTCTATTTTTAACTGGTCGAGTTTTCGCCGATTGGACTTCTTGCCCCAGTATGTAGTTATACATTAACTTTTTACTCCATGCAGGTACATCAGAAGGAGAGATGAAGTTGCTCGAAAAGACAGATGCGTGCGACTCGATAAGACAAAAGTTTGACGAGTTTATTTTTAGTATTTTTTTATGAGCTGACGAGTTTATAGTATGATAACATAAACATTAAACTCTCTAAAAAAAAGGCTTAATTGCAAATTTTACTCCAAACTTTTTACTTTTTTGGCGAATTTTACCCCCAACAAATTAATTTAGTGCATTTTACCCCTCAACTTTTTTAAAAAGTTGCAAATTTTACTGTTGTGCTGACGTGACATGTTGACATAAGCGTAAAAAATGGGGGTAAAATTCACCAAAAAAATGAAAAGTTAGGAGTAAAATTTGCCAAAAGGTGAAAAAGTTAAGGGTAAAATTTGCCAAAAAGTAAAAAGTTGAAGGTAAAAAGTACAATCATTTTAGCATGTCACATCAACAAAATCGTAGGAGGTAAAATTTGCAACTTTTTTAAAAAAGTTGGAGGTAAAATGCAATAAATTAATTTGTTGAGGGTAAAATTCACCAAAAAATAAAAAGTTGGAGATAAATATTGCAATTAAGCCAAAAAGAAAACATAAACATCAAACAATGCCATGAGAGAAAAGTTTTAAGGCGCTATAGCAGCAACAGTAGGAGAAAAAAGTTATAATTTTTTATTGGCTTAAATAACTTTTAGGTCTATAATTTTTTATTCTTCCATTCTTTATCTTTTTATTTGTTCAGTATTTTTTTTCTTAATTAACATTTTTGTCTCTCTCATTTTGCTATTGAGGTTTAAGAAAACGAGAATGCCGCTCAATATGTGTTATTTAATTAGCTTGCAATAGTTACACTTTTGTACAAATAAGAGACGAAAGTTCATCATCCAATGAATTTGATAAAGCATGGGAAGTGAGGATTGGAAACCAAACATCACATAACAACTAATCTATGTGTTTTTTTATTTTTATTATCATTACTTCTTCTACTCTCTCCATATATTATAAATAAATAATGTATACATTTTTATCCTTTCTCATTTTTAGCAACAAAAAAAATCAATAATTAATTTGATTTTACTTAATATCTTCAACTTATAATATTTTTTTTAAACATGACATGAAAAGACCTTATTATAGATAAAGTAGTAGTACAATAGTAGTAGGTTCACTTAAGTGTGTTTTATAATTATTTTTTCCGTATATATATATATATATATATATATATATATATATATATAACACTTTGAAAAATAACAATTGAATTGATGCAAAAGTCTCACAGATATTTTATAGGCAAAAGTATGTTAAATAGTACATAATTTATAACACTAATTAAATTTAATATGATAATAATAATAATAAATATCGTTCTTTATATTTATTAGACATAATGGATGTTTATTTTTTAAGATCTAAATTTATAAGAATAAAAAATCATAGTGTCTCATAATTGACCGTTATGAAAAATATTTATTATTATTATTGTTAAAAATTATTATTATTATAGTTGTAAAATATTCAATAATAGTATAGTTATTATTATTAATAACATTATCTTTCCAAAATCACTGAAAGTGAGAAAATAATTAATAACATATAAAAAGTAAAATTGTAATAATATTAAAAAATTGGATCACATATAAATAATAATTCTTATATAGATAAATAATCCTAATAATAATTAAACTAAAACATAAAGTCTCAATTATATAATAATTCTTATAAATAAATAACTTTTTTTTTGCTAACTTATAAATAAATAACTTTGAAAGTACTACTATTATACTACTACTATTACTATAATCATCTTCCTCAATCTTAATATAATTATATTTAGTATGCTATTAAATATTTTAAAAAATGATAATTTTATTTATATACATATATTTTAAAAATATTAAATACAAATATAAAAAATATATAATTTAAATAAACTCATGCAATACACGAATTTAAAATTTAAATTTTAAATAAATTTCAATAACCTTAATATTTTTAAAGATAAGATTTGTTAAATTAAAAATATAATAATTAATTATCTTCCTCAATTTTAATATAATTATATTTAATATCCTACTAAATATTTTAAAAATAATTTTTTTAATGTATATATTTTTTATATATAAATATTAAATACAAATATAAAAAATATATAGTTTAATCAAACCCGTGCTATGCATGGGTTGAAAATCTAGTTGTATATCAATAAGTAAAACTTATCTGCGGAAGTCTCTTAAAACTTGATAGTATTTTTTTCATTAATCGTGATGCTAACAAATTCCCAATTTCCTTATCTCTACAAACATAGTATATTTATTATATAATATAGTGAACAAACAAGAAAAGCAACAAAGGAGTGGTTTCGATCTACTTTAGGCAAGACAGCAATCTAACTATATAAAAATACAAAACAACAGGCTATTCCACATTTATTTCCTACGTAAATGAAATTCTTTAACACGACAGAAACAACATACCAAAACAAAATAAGGAAAATTCTACAGAAACACGAACATGCTACATAGTATCCACGTTTGCAGGTAACATATCTTAGTCTCTTACACCTGAGCTTGCTGTGCTTCCAAACCACCTGTGCCACGGATGAGGTCAATAATATGCTTGTAGTTGTTGAAGCAGAATGAGGCCACCAGTAAGAGAAGCACGTTGATGACATACCACCATAAAAACTCATCCACGAGAATCCACAGCAGTGCTTGACATCCTAGTACCCCAGACACGTGGAATATGAAAATAGTAGTTGGCAAGCTCATTTCAGCTGTGGATGCAAGCACATGACAACACACGGCTGTGAGGAAAAGCATCTTAATTGGGCTAGAATGCTGGAAGGGGTTGTTGTTTGAGCCTTCATACTTAATTCCAATGGAAGTTAACAACAAGGCCATGAGAATAGTATAAGCTTTAAGCTTCATTGTGTTGATGCAAAGAAAGGCCAGGAAGAAGATCTGATGAGTGATGGTAGTTATTTGAAATTGAGAGAATTGCTTAAATAGGGCAAATATATTGGAAGCAAATTAGATCCTCTCCTGCCCCTGCAGAACAAAAGCAGAAGAAGCACAGAGAGAATGAGAAGAGTTATGTAATTTTACAAAGCTAATATTATTATTAATATTACATTGAAAAGTTAAAGTGACACTTATTAGGGGTATTAGTGAAAAAAATAATTAATGTTACATTGAAAAGTCAAATGCGACAATCATTTTGGAATGGAAAGAGTAATTAATATTACATTGAAAAATTAAATGTAACACTTATTTTATGACAGTTTTTTTCTTCAAATGTAACACTTGCGAGTATTTATTTTGAAATAAAGAAAAAACATGACACCGTATCTTTTGGGGAGGAAACAAGAGAGAAATTGCGAACGCTGAGATTTGGTATTGTATTAAACTAGTTATCTTGGCCCGCCATTCCGGGGATTAAATTCTAGCCTAATAGGGGGGAAGGGGGGATGCTCCCTCCCAATTCTTTTGTTAAAAGTCATTCGTTCAGTGTAGACATGTCATTCTCTTCCCTTAGGCCCATTAATTGTGATATGCTTACTGTAATATCAAAGCATATTAACTAAATAACTATAGAAGCTTTCATTAATTCATTAATTAAATATATTTATGGCAAATGTGATTGTGACTGCATTGATGGCAAAAAAAAAGGATACGTATTTATCAGGTAGAGGGAAAAAGCAAATGTACAAGGATTAGCTTTTACAATCAACTCTCAAAAGTTTTATATATCACATTTTTAGGCACTAACATAAATCCTAAATTTTTTATTCAAAAAATGTTATAAATATTTTTTTTATTTGACACTTGATAGTAATTTTTTTTGTTTGTATTTTAATTAATATTTTTATATGTTTAATTTAATTTGTTTGGAGAATAAATACAAATTTACCAATGGTGTTTCTCTTTGTAATAAGTATTTATTTTATATTTTACTTTAAATATTAAATAAAACATGGTTATATAGAATTACATTTTAACTATTTTAATAAACATAATTTTATCAAAAACATAATTTTAACTAATTAATATTTCTTATAGAAGTAATTACATTAAAAAATACATCATATAAAGTTATTACTAACTATTAATATCATTTAGTTTAAAAATTATAAAAGAAACTATAATTAAAGTTTATTATGGGTGCATTCTCAAAATCTTAAAATAAATCTGATACTTTTATTAAATTTATGTTCTTTACATAAACCACATGTAAAAATATGAATAAAAAAAACTATGAATAAAAAAAAACCACATGTAAAATCATTAACATCCATGATTCAACGAGGAGTTACATGTAAAATTATTAACATGCTTGATTAACATCCTTTATGGCTACTCATGTAAAATGATGTGTCCTATAATTTTTTAAAACAATTAAATTTATATTCTTTATATAAAATAAAAATAAATTAAAAATAGAAATCAACTTTTTTTTAACTCAAAAATAGAAATCAAAATTAACAATTATTAAAAATGTTTGCTTCAACGTAATTTTAAAGAAGCGATCATTTATTTTAAAAATTTTCTTAAAACATGAAAAATAATATTTATTCTCCAAACAAATTAAATAAAACATATAATGTAACGACTCACTTTCATTACATGACTAACAAAGCTAAGGATTTATACTATTTCTTTTAAAACTCATCTCTTTAAATTTATTTATGAAAATACTAGTTAAATTTCCGCAATTTCAAAGCCTTAAGAGGTCACTCACAACTTTACATATAAGCCACTCATATACAAAACTCAACTAAAACAAAACATAGTGCCTCATGGCACTTCAATATATCTCACACATACTACTATCATGCTCAATTCAACATAAAACTATGTGTACATACGTCTTTTACAAGATAAATACATAATACCCCTAAGTTGGTCCATTCAATACTTAAGACTAAACAAGGAAAAGAAGGAAGAGATTGTGTCTTCAATTTCATGCACTGTTTGTCCATGAAATCTACAAGAGGAAGATCTACCTAAAGGTCTTCTACTTCCCAGAACATGTAGTTCAAGATCATCGCAGTCACAACCACATATGTCATATGTAAGGGTAAGTTTACCAAAATAAAATGCTACATGTACAACTAAACAAATTCAAAATTTAGGAAAAGGGAGAGAAAACTAAACTTTATATACTTCGAAAATACTTCCCATAATATACAGAAACTTATAATAAAAACTCAGTTCATATTGTATATCAATAACTACCAACAGACAACAACATCAAAGTTCAACTATCTCAACTAATAACCACATATGTCATAAGTAAGGGTAAGCTTACCAAAATAAAATGCTACATGTACAACTAAACAAATTCAAAATTTAGGAAAAGGGAGAGAAAACTAAACTTTATATAGTTCGAAAATACTTCCCATAATATACAGAAACTTATAATAAAATCTCAATTCATATTGTTCATCAATAACTACCAACAGACAACAACATCAAAGTTCAACTATCTCAACTAATATATGCAACACAACATAGCATAAATCCTCAATTAACATCACAACATAGTTCCATCACCAATCATCACCATGAGCCATCAAACATTATGAATCACATGTGAACATCTACTGTCACAATCCACATCACAATACAATCACCAACATTCATCATCATAACCGATGTACATCGTGAACCACTAAACAACCTCAATTCATCAAACACTAACTCTACTCCATGCAGTTTTGACATCATATAAGCGGTCCCCCGTAAGCCTCATCCCCTAACATAGTCTCACTTTTCTGACCATTCAAGGAGTCTCTTGGGCTGACCCTACGAGAGAAGTATGATTTTATCGAAAATAGACAAGTGTGGGTAATGACTTACCTTTGTGACCTTACATCTATAGGTATTCGCCCACTCGTCTATTTTATAGGCCCATTAGCCAGCACGAAAACCCCCCAACACTAGATTGAGAGTTACTCAAACACTCTTAACTTACGTGCCTACTCATATGCATATGTACCAACTATGTGTATACAACACACCAAGGACAAATTACATTTGGAATTCTCTACGGTCCTAGATATGACACCTTCGTACCCGCCATCTCCAATGACCTGACTCAAGGGTCTAAATAAATCTCACCAATCTTGGAATCCCCTGCGATCCTAGATACGCAACCTTCATACACGCCATCTCCAATGGCTTGACTTAAAGGTCCAAGTCTCAACAATCACGACAACAATTCATCCCCTATACACTAAAAGAGTAACTAAACCTCTTGGGAAGTAATTTCATCACTAACAATTTGGGTATCTTATTAGAAAAAAAAAAAAAGGAAATTCTCCCTTGAATACAATACCTAACTTGTACAACTTCAAGGGTTTGCACTTCCTGATGCCAAAGACTCCAATTTTCTCACAAATGGCAAGATATCTCTCTCTTAACCTCCCTTGTTATTTATAGACAACATGCCTTAATGCTTCAACCAACAAACTTAACTATTTATGTAAATCTTTGAAAAGACTAAGCACATAAAAGTTTTTGTTTCATGCAATCCAAGAAGCAGAAAAAGCTGGTAACGCCAGTCTATCTCATAGCATCTCTAAAACCTGTTCGCATATATACAATGACCAAGGCTAAAACTAAAATACATTTGAATCACTTATGACTAAAGGATTTCCAAGGATAAACCTCAAGTAGTGTTAGGTTGCGCGCCTTTCAGGGCAGAAACTTTAACAGGAAAAGCAGTGGTGATCCTGAAGTTAAGCACTCAGTTTTGGGGTTAGTTTAATACTGATGTTGGTCTGTGTGTCCATTAAAACTCAAGGAAATGAAATTCAGCAGCAACAGAAAATTGCTATATATAAGTTTTATGCAACACACTCTGTAGTCTGTTCAGTTCTATTCTTTTGAGCAACCCATGTAACAAGTTTGTTTATTCCTTCCTCTTATAATGATCCTAATAGCATATCCAAACCAATCGTGTGCTTCTACTACGATTATTAATAACTGTTGTAATTTCAACAACATCATCGTGGACCAAGAGAATCCTGTTTTAGATAAGTCTATTTTTTCACTTTAGGGATTCCTTTGTACATATTGCCCTATGCAATATTCTTTTCCCCAATACTGTCAAGTGTCAAGTATCAACTTAGAGCATCTCTAGGGATGAAACTAGCCCTCTCTAAATTGAATTTTAACTATCATTAGCAAGAAAATTTGCACCCTCAAATGGATTAAAAACAGTTCTGTATACAACTTGTACAAGTACTGTTTTACCTATATAATATATCACCAGATCCACGAATTGCCGCAACATAAACAGGGTTATCATACCCAATATCAATCCAATACCGAGTTCAGCTAGAGTTCTGTCCAACTAGGCAATTAATCTATAAATAATACAATTATTATAGACATTGAGAAAATTATTATATTAATATTTATTATATTAATATTAAAAAGAAAATTATTATTCATTAAAGACATTGAAAAGAAAATTATTATATAATAATATATCACCAGATCCACGAAGATGAGATTTTATTATTCATTAAAGATATTGAAAATAAAATTATTATATTAATATTTATTGTGAGAATATTTAGTTGTGTGGAGGGTAGGTGAGAGTACAATTTATACGTATATCTAAAATATTTTTAATGATAATCATCAATTATCAATTATATTATATAAAAGAAGGTTTTGCCAGTAGGTTAATGCCACATGGCAACACCATATTAATTTTTTTTCCGCCGAAATAAAGACTATTTTATTTTTATGATAATTTTAAATTTTAAAATATTTAATTTAATTCATATTTAATTGATAACGATAACTTAAGTTCATATTCATATTCAAATTTTAATGTAATCAATATTTTAATATATTTATGATTTGAAATTATTTAATTCATATTAATTGATAATACTAATTTAAATTCAAATTCAAAATTATAACAAATTAAAATAAAAAAATCATGCAATTAGATTTTGCCATGCAAGTTGATGCTACATGGCAACACCATATTGATTCCCGTCGAAATGAAGACGATTTTATTTTTATGGTAAATTTAAATTTTAAATTGTTTAATTCATATTTAATTGATAACAATAATTTAAGATATTTATGATTTGAAATTTTAAATTGTTTAATTCATATTAATTGATAACACTAATTTAAATTCAAATTCAAAATTATAACAAATTAAAATAAAGAAATCATGTAATTAGATTTTTATCTCATTTTTTATAATGCAAATATATAATTGATAATTTAAAAATATCTACATATACATGTGTGGATGACAATAAAATTTGAACATTATCAATATTTTAAGATATTTATGATTTGAAATTTTAAATTTTTTAATTCATATAAATTGATAACACTAATTTAAATTCAAATTTCCATTTTAAAATATAAACTATAAACTATTATTATAAATATTAAGCACACGCGTCTATTTTTTTCGATTTTTAAATCATCAAAATACATCAATTTTAGTAATTAAAGTGATTATTTAATTAATCATTCACAATTTAAACATTAATTCTAATTGATAATAAAATTATATATTCTAATTCAAATTAATTAATATTACTAATATATGTTTTGATTCAAATTTAGATTTAAATTTAAAAATATTGCAAGATTCATTTTAGGCAGATACATCTCGAAAAAAAATTCTATTTGAAATGCAAATAGTTTATTTTTCATTTTTAATCCATAAAAAATACATAATTATATTAGTTAAGGTAATTCTAATCAATATAATTTTTATAATTTAAAAATTAAAATTCATAACACAATTATATTCTTATTCAAATATTGCAATTAGATTTATTTTTATTTCATACTTTTGTAATGCAAATCTATATTTTGGTTCAAATTAATAAATAACACTATTACATATTTTGTTTCAAATTTAAAGTAAATTGAAATTTAAAAATATTGCGAGATTTATTTTAGTAGATCAATCTTTACCATTATTTTGTTACAATATTATAATCATATCATTAAAATGAATAATTTAAATTAAATTAAATAGTTAGATATCTTCCCCATCTCCAGTAAAAAAAAATCGGATAATATCCATATTTATACTCGGTCAAAGTGAGTATTCTCATTAAAGTTGGGTCGGATTCAGGTCGATACCCACGGGTTCGAGGCTTTTTAGCATGTCTACTTGAAATTACTAAAGAAAATTTTACGTTTTCTTAGTTATTAGCCTAAATAAAAATGATTGAAACATCATTATATGCATTATCTTATTTTTGTATTGATCATTAATATTTTTATTGTAATCTACTGATCTATAAGTTCAATTGCAAACAAATATTTTTTTAATAATTAACATTAGACATTTATCTTCTTTATGATGAAAATATATTTTTTAAAGAAAAATTAATAATTACAAAATAAATTATAAATTTTTTTATCATTAATATTTTTATTAAAATTATGTGTATATTTAAATTATGTATAAATGCAAATATCTTTATAAAGATAATAGTGTTCTAAAACAGATGTTTATATAAATTAAAATGATATAAGACATGTGTAAATATAAAATTATTTAAATATATCAATATTCATAATTAATTTTATATATATTTTACATATACATACTAACACATACATATATTAAAAAAATTAAAAATTAAAAATACGTTAAAAATTAAGAATTATATACTCAACACTCGTGCAAGGTGCGGGTTATTAAGCTAGTATTTTAAATAAATTTATGTTTTTATAATTTTTGTGATATAATTTAGATGTTATAATTTATTATACTTTGTTTTTTAATTTAATTTTATTTAAATCTTAAATACTATTATAGATATTTAAAATTTAGAATTTTATAATTTAGTATACATTGTTTTTTAGTTTAATTTTATTCAAATATTAAATACTATAATAATAATAATAATAATAATAATAATAATAATAATAATCATCATCATCTAAGTTTTTTCTTACTGTTAATTAGTTTTAAAAAATATATTTAATATTTATTATTTCATTTTATTCAAATCTTAAATAAGTTACACATATATAAATATTATAATAAAACATTAAATATTATATATTTTTTTATTTTTCTAGAATATTATATTATATTTATTAATTAGTTAATTAAAATATATTTCATGAGAAATAATAATCAAAAGTAAAGATTTTGTAAATATGTGGATAAATTTTAAAGAATTCATAATATTTTATATTATGATTTTTTATTCTTATAAATTTAGACCATAAAGTACTAAATATTGATTACGTATAATAAATATAAAATAGTTGTAAAGTATGCAATAATAATAATAATATTATTATTAATAACGTTGCCTTTTTAAAAATTGATAAAAAAAAATAACAAATGAAAAGTAACATGTAATAATATTAAAAAAATAATTACACAAATTAACAATAATTCTTATAATCTATCTATATCTATATCAATATCAATTAATCATCAATATCTATATGTAAATTCACTTGAACTTTTTATAATCGTCGGATTGAAACTTTAACTTCACAATAGTTGTTGATCTGATTCAATTATGTAACCTTCATTTCAACGGTGGTGTGTGTGTGTGTGTATATATATATATATATATATATATATATACACGGTTGATTTGTTATCAACACCTGATCAAATGCTATAAGTATTATCAATTTATTTCACCAATTAATTTGTTCCATTGATTTAGAAGGCCAAGAATAATTTACCGAATATGGTTAATTAATATATTCAAGTGAAAGCGTTTTGGTGTAAGATGGAATTACATATTTTGTCTGGCACAACGACACAACTTGAATGAAAATATTCTTCGGTTTAACACTAAAAAACGTTTTTCTTTTAAGAATGAACAAAGTTTTGGAAAGTGCAAATGTAAAGTAAGCATTTGACTTCACGAGACAACCAAGAATAATTCATTTAATGTTTAAATCAATCAATAATGTCTAAAATTAATTTAAATTATGTAACTATTTTTTTCCAAAACATTTTAAATTTTATTGAAAACATTAACTGACCTCATTATTATCATGATTAAAAATATGAAGTAGGTGTGTCTTTATCCTCTCTTATATATTCTATATTCTTCCATGAGGTTTAGGGGTCAATTAGAATTGTATTTTTGGGTATTTTTTTCATTCTCTATCTTTTCATTTGTTCACTGTTTTTTTTTTTCTTAACTTAACATTTTTCTCTCTCATTTTGCTATGGAGGTTTGAGAAAATGAGAATCTTGCTCAATATATCTTACTTAGCTAACAATGACATTATTGTATAGATAAGATATGAAGGATGATAGGACTAAAAAATTTAAAGAAAATATGTATCAAACAATTACAATAGGTATGCAACATGTAAAAGTGGAGTCGAATGAAAATTTAAAGGTATGAAACTTTAACCTCTCACTCTTCCTAGCTTCTTTCTTTTTGCTTCATTTTGCTAATTAATTCTTGAGTATTAGTATATGTGACAACATCTTCATAATATTCTTGAGTATATTAGTCTCTATATATAAACGCAAACAATCAGAAGTCAAGATAATTAAATTAAATATATATATATATATATATATATATATATATATATATATATATATATATATATCAAAACTTATGCTGAAGTTATCTTAATATTATTTTAGTTGTTTGGTTAATTATCCCTATTGTTTTTCATGTAAGATTTATTTTATTTTGATATTGACTTCTATTTAGTAAAAATCACAAACTTTTCTTTTTGCATACTTCCTTGGCATACATACAGAGAGATTGAATGTTTTACTTCATTAACATTCTCTTTTTAGGGATCAATTAGTAGGTTTATTCTTCAATTCTTTATCTTTTTATTTGTTCAGTATTTTTTTTTCTTAATTAACATTTCTCTCTCTCTCATTTTGCTATTGAGGTTTAAGAAAACGAGAATGACGCTCAATATGTGTTATTTAATTAGCTTGCAATAGTTACACTTTTGTACAAATAAGAGATTAAAGTTCATCATCCAATGTTGATAAAGCATGGGAAGTGAGGATTGGAAACCAAACATCACATAACAACTAATCTATGTGTTTTTTTTTTTATTATCATTACTTCTTCTGCTCTCTCCATATATTATAAATAAATAATGTATACATTTTTATCCTTTCTCATTTTTAGCAACAAAAAAAATCAATAATTAATTTGATTTTACTTAATATCTTCAACTTATACTATTTTTTTTAACATGACATGAAAAGACCTTATTATAGATAGAGTAGTAGTACAATAGTAGTAGGTTCACTTAAGTGTGTTTTATAATTATTTTTTCCGTATATATATATATATATATATATATATATATATATATATAACACTTTGAAAAATAACAATTGAATTGATGCAAAAGTCTCAGATATTTTATAGGCAAAACTATGTTAAATAGTACATAATTTATAACACTAATTAAATTTAATATAATAATAATAATAATAATAATAATAATAATAATAATAAAAATAATAAATATCGTTCTTTATATTTATTAGACATAATGGATGTTTATTTTTTAAGATCTAAATTTATAAGAATAAAAAATCATAGTGTCTCATAATTGACCGTTATGAAAAATATTTATTATTATTATTGTTAAAAATTATTATTATTATAGTTGTAAAATATTCAATAATAGTATAGTTATTATTATTAATAACATTATCTTTCCAAAATCACTTAAAGTGAGAAAATAATTAATAACATATAAAAAGTAAAATTGTAATAATATTAAAAAATTGGATCACATATAAATAATAATTCTTATATAGATAAATAATTCTAATAATAATTAAACTAAAACATAAAGTCTCAATTATATAATAATTCTTATAAATAAATAACTATTTTTTTGCTACCTTATAAATAAATAACTTTGAAAGTACTACTATTATACTACTACTATTACTATAATCATCTTCCTCAATCTTAATATAATTATATTTAGTATGCTATTAAATATTTTAAAAAATGATAATTTTATTTATATACATATATTTTAAAAATATTAAATACAAATATAAAAAATATATAATTTAAATAAACTCATGCAATACACGAATTTAAAATTTAAATTTTAAATAAATTTCAATAACCTTAATATTTTTATAGATAAGATTTGTTAAATTAAAAATATAATAATTAATTATTTTCCTCAATTTTAATATAATTATATTTAATATCCTACTAAATATTTTAAAAATAATTTTTTTAATGTATATATTTTTTATATATAAATATTAAATACAAATATAAAAAATATATAGTTTAATCAAACCGGTGCTATGCATGGGTTGAAAATCTAGTTGTATATCAATAAGTAAAACTTATCTGCGGAAGTCTCTTAAAACTTGATAGTGTTTTTTTAATTAATCGTGATGCTAACAAATTCCCAATCTCCTTATCTCTACAAACATAGTATATTTATTATATAATATAGTGAACAAACAAGAAAAGCAACAAAGGAGTGGTTTCGATCTACTTTAGGCAAGACAGCAATCTAACTATATAAAAATACAAAACAACAGGCTATTCCACATTTATTTCCTACGTAAATGAAATTCTTTAACACGACAGAAACAACATACCAAAACAAAATAAGGAAAATTCTACAGAAACACGAACATGCTACATAGTATCCACGTTTGCAGGTAACATATCTTAGTCTCTTACACCTGAGCTTGCTGTGCTTCCAAACCACCTGTGCCACGGATGAGGTCAATAATATGCTTGTAGTTGTTGAAGCAGAATGAGGCCACCAGTAAGAGAAGCACGTTGATGACATACCACCATAAAAACTCATCCACGAGAATCCACAGCAGTGCTTGACATCCTAGTACCCCAGACACGTGGAATATGAAAATAGTAGTTGGCAAGCTCATTTCAGCTGTGGATGCAAGCACATGACAACACACGGCTGTGAGGAAAAGCATCTTAATTGGGCTAGAATGCTGGAAGGGGTTGTTGTTTGAGCCTTCATACTTAATTCCAATGGAAGTTAACAACAAGGCCATGAGAATAGTATAAGCTTTAAGCTTCATTGTGTTGATGCAAAGAAAGGCCAGAAAGAAGATCTGATGAGTGATGGTAGTTATTTGAAATTGAGAGAATTGATTAAATAGGGCAAATATATTGGAAGCAAATTAGATCCTCTCCTGCCCCTGCAGAACAAAGCAGAAGAAGCACAGAGAGAATGAGAAGCGAAAGCCTGGGACTGGTGTTTTTCTGAAATTGACCAAACAGGGCAACCATATATATAGGCACTAGCGAGTGATGCAGGTGACCCCACCAAAGGGTACTTTTCTGAGAAACCATCACATTTGTTATTGGGATTGTGTTTATTTGTCTCCCACTAGACTTTAAGGTCATCCGGATTCATTGCAGTCGGAAGTTAACCGCATTCTCGCAGTCAGCTAATGGTGATCGTCCGATGAAGATCAGACGGATCATACTTTAACTCATAAGTCAAACTTAATTATAAACATTCAAAATTTGAACCGTTGGATATTTGTTTATCGGTGCTGATTTGCGATTGCACGATTGCGTGAATGCACCAAATAAATAGGGTCCGTCCCCTTTTACATTCTGATCAATAATTGTATCGAGGACATTTGTTGACACCGAAATTACGTCACATCACTTAAATGACAGACCGATTTTTTTTGGGAGGAAACAAGAGGGAAATTGCGCCTCTTAGCTAAAGTGAGGTTGGTGGTGAGAAAGAAGGTGAGTGTGAGGGCAAGAAAGGGAATTAAGCTAACGATAGAAAGTATATAAACGGAGTGTATAGGTATGGTCTTTTCGTAGACAATGTTACTCAAACACATCAAAGTCAATGTTAAAAATTAACGGTTAATACATCTAATTTAACTATAGGACTAAAATCACTCATTTTAGAAGATGGAAGACTATTTAAAATAGGAGATCAAAAGTACAGTTTATAAAAAATAAAAGGATCAAAAATATATTTTAACTTTAAAAAAATATGATTGGGAGGAAAGATCCTACTAAAGTAACAGCAAAGTTGTTTGATACTTCGCACTAATATCATACTGACCTATAAAATGCACTCTCAAAAGTTTTATATATCACATTTTTAGGTGCTAACATAAATCCTAAACATTTTTATTAAAAAATGTTATAAATATATATTTTTTTATTTGACACTTGTTAGTATTTTTTTGTATTTTAATTAATCCTTTTCAATGTTTTATTTAATTTGTTTGGAGAATAAATACAAATTTTCCAACGGTGTTTTTTTAAATAAGTATTTATTTTATATTTTATTTTAAAATATTCAATAAAACATGATTATATACAATTACATTTATAATTACATTTTAACTCATAGTTTTAAAAACTGAATCGGTGATCGACTCGGTCAAGGTACTAGATCACTAGGTCAATGATCGAACCAGTGGGTCACTAATTGAATTGTATGACTTGGTCTTTATTGAAAATTTTGGAAATTTCATAGATGTAGTGTATATATATATATATATATATATATATATATATATGTTAAATTTGTTAACAATTTTAATAATTGGCTTAATTTGTTTAATGGTGTAGTTTGCTTGCCTCCTCCTTGAGCTACTAGGATCGAGTATAGCTTGGTTCATTTCAAGTATTTTTTTTCAAATATATATAGCATACATACGATATATATCAAATTTGTTAAAGCATATGACAAATAGCTCACTTGGTTTAGTGGTTAAGTTTACTTGCCTTTTCATTCATGTGCTGCTTTCGAATCCAGTTGGTTGCACTTCCAGTTTTATTTTTTCAAAAATATATAGTGTACATAGTATATATATTAGATTTGTTATTGATATTCACAATTAAATGGCTTGGTTCAGTGGTTAATTTCACTGGTTTCCTCCTTGAGGTGCTAGTTCTGAACCCAGCTAGGTACATTCACTGGTTGAACCACAAAACCAGCCGGGTCGCACAGGGTCTTACCGGTTTGATAGCTTGACCGATCTGATTAGGCACCCGAACCGGTTGTACCTCTAGTTCCTAGTCCGACCGGCCGGTCCGGTTCGAGTTTTAAAACTATGTTTTAACTATTTTAATAAAAGTAATTTTATCAAAAACATTTTAAATCTAATTAATATTTCTTTTAAAAGTAATTACATTAAAAAATACATCATATAAAGTTATTACTAACTATTAATATCATTGAGTTTAAAAATTATAATAGAAACTATAATTAAAGTTTATTATTGGTGCATTCTCAAAATCTTAAAATAAATCTGACACTTTTATTAAATTTATGTTCTTTACATAAACCACATGTAAAATACCACCAAGTGTAGATTAATTGGCATAGAGCTGTTTCAGCTTAACCAATAGTGTCAAGTTTGAATTCTGGGTATACAACTGCGTTAAATGCTTGAATGAAGAGCTTTGCCGTCCATAATGATCTTACATGACTCGAACAGGATTGCCTCCAATAGAGGATACCTGTGGTCTAGGGAAAAAAAACTACATGTAAAATCATTAACATGCTTGATTCAACGTGGGATTGCATGTAAAATTATTAAATTTCTTGATGATTAACGTCTTTTATGGCTACTCATGTAAAATGATGCTATAATTTTTTAAAAAAAATTAAATTTATATTCTTTATGTAAAATAAAAATAAATTAAAAATAGAAATCAAAATTAAGGGTGCGTTTCATACAATACTAAGACACAGGACAAGGAGAACAAAACAAACATTCAAGTTATAGAACAATTTTTCATCATGTATGTTGTTTGGTGAACAACAGACAATACAAACAAAATAATATGAATTTTGTTGAAGTACCCTTTTAATATTAATTATCTTAATAAAATTTATATTATTATTATTATTATTATTATTATTATTATTATTATTATTATTATTATTATTATTATTATTATTATCATATTATAAAATATTTTTTGGTGCATTATTATGTTATATAATATTGTAAAAATTAATAAATTATCGTGAAGCCTTCGTGCCCTTTTTGAATACTGGAACATGAAGAAACAACTTTTAAATAAATAAAACAAAAAGAATGTGAAGCAAGTTCATGATGGTTTATTATCATGTGTATTGCTACAGTTACTAAGAAAGTGAGGAGCATGAGAGTGTGGAGGAAGAGGGGAGGGAGATATATGAAGATATTTGTGTCTTTTAAATTATTTGTACTTGGGACAAAAAGTTGTTCCGCGATTTCTTAAGTAACAAAAAATTGAGTTTTTGTGTTGTCCCTTTCCTTATATTTTGTTCTATCCCATGACATTTTTTTAAAATCAAACATGGAACAATTATTTTTAGCAAATAAGACGAACCTTAATAATTATTAAAAGTGTTTGTATGAATATATAACTCTAGTTAGTCTATTAGTATATGTGCACAACTGTCATGGGACAATTGTCACTAGATTATGTTGGTTTTTGAAGCTTTTGAAAGGTATTACAAAAAGCAAAGTCACACATTACCTAGAATAGCTTTGCCTCAATAGTTTACATATCCTTTTGTGTTAAAGGCTTTCAAAGTGGCTAGTAAGAGGTGGAAGTCTCGCGTGCATAAGCTTGAGCCTTGTAGTGCAAATCCGTCAATTTGCCCCCTATGCTTGTGAGAATGGGCCTTGTACAGTTTTTACATTGATATTTAATAAATTTCTTTTTGAGATTATTTTGAATTTAAATTTAAATTCAAAGCTTATATGAAGATCCTTGTTTAAATGTGACGATTTTTATTTAATCATCAATTCCATTTTATGGATTTTCAGTTACCAACATTTATATTATTCTGTTAATTATTTTACCATTTTTATTTAATTACGGTTTAATTGTTTTAAATTACATTTTAATTATTTTAACGTTTTGTTTGCTCCCCAAACGTTCTGAAGAGAAGCTCTATATATACATGTTCTTCTGAGTTAGTTTGCACAACGATTTTTCACTCTTCTCTCTTTGCTCCTGGGTTCAATTTTGTTTTCTTGCTAGTTCTGGTGCCTCAACTCGTCTTAGAGGTTCCTATTGAATCTTGGGGGAATTGCGTGGAATATCACGGATAATTCCTTAAGGACAATGCCTAGCACGCCTAAGGAAGTTTTCTGTTCATGTTTTTGCTTGCCGAAACAACAATCTTAAGGAATTATAATGGTTGAAGACATGAACGTCGATGTTGTTCCTCCCATTGCCACGTTTGCCAAGCCACTCCTAGACGTGTCCAAAATCCGAGTCTTTGCTGGACAAAACTTTCGTCGTTGGCAGGAACGTGTCAACACTCTGCTCGACATGCATGGAGTTGGTTTCTCTCTTATGACTCCCAAACCAGACGCTACTACTATTGCCAAAAAGATTGACTAATGGAACCAAGCCAATAAGGTATGCCATCACACCTTGCTTAGTGCATTGTCTAACGATCTATTCGATGTGTATTGTTCCTACAAGGAAGCAAAGGAAATTTGGGACTCTCTCGTTCTGAAATACACTGCTGAGGATGTTGTTAGACAAAGATTCATCATTGGTAACTATTATCGCTGGACAATGAATGAGGAGAAAGACATCAAGGTTCAAATCAACAAATACCACAAGCTACTTGAAGACATTAAGGCCGAAAAAGTCACCTTTCCTGACAAATTTGTTTCCGAACTCCTCATCGAGAAACTGCCTGAATCCTAGACTGATTACAAGCAATAGCTGAAGCACAGGCACAAACAAATGTCCCTGTCAGACCTGACCTTATCACAAACATCATCATTGAAGATACCAATAGGAAGGAAAACTAAGCTGCAAGGGCCAAAGCTTTATCAGCTAAAGCCAACATGGTGCAAGACAAACCGTTTCAGAAAAGGTACGGTCACAAAGCTGATAGTAAAAACAAGAACAAGAACAAAAATAATATCCCACGTGCTTCTGCTTCCAACCCCACCTTCAAGAAAAAGGGAAACTGTTTTATTTGTGGGAAGTCAGGACATCATGCACCGCAGTGCAGGTATCGAGCGGTGAGAAATGACAATCCTCCTAAGCCTACGGTCAACCTGGCTGAAGGAGATGACATAATTGCTGCGATCATTTCTCAAGTGAATGTTGTCACCAATGTGAGCAAATGGGTAGTTGACTCTAAGGCTACCAGGCATATCTGTGCTGACAGAAATGCTTTTACCTCCTACACTGCTGTGGGGGATAGAGAAGAACAAGTTTATCTTGGTGATTCTAGGACTACTCCAGTTCTAGGAAAGGGAAAAGTTCTTCTGAAGCTCACATCTGGGAAGACACTGGCTTTAAATGATGTGCTACATATTCCCTCCATCAGAGTCAATTTGGTTTCTATAGCATTGTTGGGAAGGTTGGGGTGAAGGTGTCTTTTGAGTCTGACAAAATTGTCATGACTAAGAATAATATGTTTGTGGGAAAGGGGTACTGTGATCAGGGCCTTTTTGTACTCAATCTTTCTGAAGTTATGAACGAAAATGCATCTACTTCTGCTTATATGGTTAATTCCTATGATATGTGGCATGCTAGATTAGGACATACGAATTCCTCTTATGTTTTAAAGTTGCAACAACTAGGATTTATCAACATGCATGATAAACAAACTAAAAAATGTGATATATGTGTTGAATCAAAATTAACTAAAACACCTTTTCCTTCTGTACAACATGAATCTATATTGCTTAGCTTAATTCATTCTAATCTTGTTGATTTGAAACAAACTATGTCTAGAGGAGGTAAGACTTATTTTATAACCTTCATAGATGATTTCTTTAGATATGCAGAAATGTATTTGATTAGACATAAAGATGAAGCGTTTAACATGTTTTTATCTTATAAAGCTGAAGTGGAAAATCAATTAAACAGAAAAATCAAGAGAATAAGATCCGATGGGGGTGGTGAGTACACTTTGTTTAATAACTTTTGTGAAAAGGAAGGTATTATCCATGAAGTAACCCCACCATATTCACCTGAGTCAAATGGAGTAGCTGGGAGGAAAAATAGAACCCTTAAAGAGTTCTTCAGCACCTGATAACCTTTAGGGAAAAGCCCTTTTGACGGCTTGTTTTTTACAAAATAGGATCCCACATAAGAAAACAGGGAAAACACCCTATGAGTTATGGAAAGGCTATTCACCAAACCTGAAATATTTGAGAGTGTGGGGGTGCCTAGCTAAAGTGATGTTACCTGATCCTAAGAAAAGGAAAATAGGACCTAAGACCTCTGATTGCATGTTTATTGGTTATGCGGAACATAGTGCTACCTATAGGTTTCTTGTCCTTAAGAGTAATGTGCTTGATTGCAATACCATCATAGAAACTAAGAATTTTGGATTCTTTGAGGACATATTCCTTTTAAGGTCTAGTGCTAGTTCTAGTACTAGTACTAGTTCTGATCAACTTGTTGTAATCTATAGTGAACCTATATGTGAGGACTTGAGGAGGAGTAAAAGACAAAGGAAAGAAAAATCTTTTGGAGATGAGTTCTATACATATCTTGTTGAGGATGATCCTTTGAGTTATTCAGAAGCTATTAGTTCTTTAGATGCAAATCTTTGGGAACAGGCTATTGAGATTGAAATTGATTCTATCAAGAAAAATAATACTTAGGCTTTAGTAGATTTACCTAAAGGAGCAAAACCAATTGGGTGCAAGTGGATCTTTAAGAAAAAGTATAACCCTGATGGATCAATAGCAAGTATACAGCTAGATTGGTAGCTAAAGGGTTTACGCAAAAGGAAAACATAGATTACTTTGATACCTTTGCGCCTGTTACAAGGATTTCCTCTATCAGAGTTTTGATAGCTTTAGCGACCATTCATAAGTTAGTCATTCACCAAATGGATGTGAAGACAGCTTTCTTGAATGGTGATCTAAAGGAAGAGATATATATATGACTCAACCTAAAGGGTGTGTGGTTTCTGGCCATGAAAACAAAGTGTGCAAACTTTTGAAATCCCTATACAGTTTAAAACAGGCACCAAAACAGTGGCATCAAAAGTTTAATGAGACTTTACTTGATGATGGCTTTTCTACTAGTGATGTTGATAGATGTGTGTACACAAAATCTGAGAATGGTGATTGTGTCATTATATGCTTTTATGTGCATGACATGCTAATTTTTGGTACATGCAATGAAATAGTTTTGAGAATAAAATCATTTTTGGCATCTAAATCTGATATGAAAGACATGGGTGAAGCAAGTGTAATTTTGGGAGTTAAAATCATAAGGAAGGGAGATAGTATATTACTATCTCAGGGACATTATGTTGAGAAATTTCTTAGGAAGTTTGATTATTATGACTCTAAGTCAGTAAGTACCCCTTATAATGTTAACTCTTAATTGAAGAAAAATAGAGGAGAACCAGTTGCTCAAACTCAATATGCCCAAATCATTGGGAGATTACTGCACTTAATGAATTTCTCTAGACCTGATATTGCATATGCAGTAGGTAGATTGAGTAGATACACTCATAGTCCTAAATCAGGACCATTGGAATGCACTTGCAAGACTCATGAGATATTTGAGAGGTACCATGGACTATGGTATTGAATATAGTGGATTTCTCGATGTATTGGAAGGGTACAATGATGCTAACTGGATCTCTGATTCATATGAGACAAAATCCACAAGTGGTTATGTGTTTACACTTGGTGGTGGTGTAGTTACATGGAGATCAGCCAGAGAAACTATTATAGCTAGATCAACAATGGAGTCAGAGTTTGTTGCTCTAGAAATGGCTGGTAGTGAGGATGAGTGGTTGAAAAACTTATTGGCTAATATTCCTTTGGGAATGAAACCAACCCCATCAGTGTCTATGCATTGTGATTCCCAATCAACAATAGTTGTAGCTAAAAATAAAACTTTTAACGAGAAAAATAGACATACAATTGAGACATAATATGGTAAAGCAGCTGCTAAAGGATGGAACAATTTCCATAGATTATGTGAAGTCAGAAGGAAATCTAGCAGATCCTCTGACAAAACCCCTGGGGAGGAACATGATATTAGAAACATCGAGGGGAATGGGACTTAAGCCACTTGAAAACAAACAATGATGGTAACCCAACCTTTGTGATTGGAGATACCATGAAGAAGGTTCAATGGGAAAAACAAGTCATTTGTTAGTTCTGCTAGCACTAAAATTGATTTTAATCAATTTTTCAACTTTTAGTCCCTTCTTATGGTGTGAGAAAGTGTTATATGCTGTATTAATGAGAGGATAAGCTTTATATGGAAGCTTAACAATTTATAAAGTTTGTAATGAATTTTATATCCCTTATGGGTGGTGTATGATTTGCAGCATACATTTGATGAAATCACCTATATGAGTTGTCAAGTGGGGTCGCTAGTATGAGATCCTGACAAGATCATTAGAGCACTCATGAATACCGGGCGGGCGTATGGCCTAGTAGCGCAACACAGCGATAACGACAAGAATTGTGGGGGTGTATTGTGATTGGTAGACCGCTAGCACACACCATGTGTTTTAGGTTTAATAGCTTGTTACACCTACTACACTGTGTGTCATGTCTTATCAGTCTAGGTCTGGTTCAATAGCTTGTTACAGTAGATTCGACGCTTTACATCTCATAAGAGAACCCATGAATTCTTTTCTTCTTTCTTTAAATGTTTTATTTTGCCTTTTGTAATATGTGGGGGATTGTTGGTTTTTGAAGCTTTTGAAAGGTATTACAAAAAGCAAAGTCCCACATTGCCTAGAATAGCTTTGCCTCACTAATTTATATATCCTTTTGTGTTAAAGGCTTTCAAAGTGGCTAGTAAGAGGTGGAAGTCTTGCGTGCATGAGCTTGAGCCTTGTAGTGCAAATTCGTCGATTTGCCCCCTGTGCGTGTGAGAATGGGCATTGTATAGTTTTTACATTGATATTTAATAAAAATTCTTTTTGAGATTATTTTGAATTTAAATTTAAATTCAAAGCTTATTTGAAGATCCTTGTTTTAATGTGACAGTTTTTATTTAGTCATCAATTCCGTTTTATGGATTTTCAGTTACCAACGTTTATATTTATTCTATTAATTATTTTACCATTTTTATTTAATTACGGTTTAATTGTTTTAAATTACATTTTAATTATTTTAAGGTTTTGTTTGCTCCCCAAACATTCTGAAGAGAAGCTCTATATATACATGTTCTTTTGAGTCAGTTTGCACAACTATTTTCCACTCTTCTATCTTTGCTCTTGGGTTCAAATTTTGTTTTCTTGCTAGTTCTGGTGCCTCAGCTCATCTGACAGGTTCCTGTTGAATCCTGGGGGAATTGCGTGGGATACCGTAGATAATTCCTTAAAGACAGTGCCTAGCACGCCTAAGGAAGTTTTCTGTTCGTGCTTTTTGCCTGCCGGAACAACATATTAGTCTTTATGACTCTCTGATGTAAATCTAGCTTACTGTGGAAGCTAGCCACCTTTAGTATAAATACTTCCCTTGTAATAGAACTTAAGGTTAACTACTTCATAATAAGAATCTGAAATGAAAACTCTCTAAATTTTCTCTCGAGCTCTTTCTTTTGTAATTATGTTTGATTCAACATAAGTTTAAAGGAATAATAATTTAATTTAAAATTCCCTTAAAACATTAAAAATAATATTTATTCTCCAAACAAACAAACACATACACTAGTGTTTTAACTTGTATATTGCATAGAATAAATGTTTATTTAATACAACTAAAAGTTATAATAAATCAATACTTCTAAATATATAAATTATATGATAATTAAAAAATTACTTACGTAGTCTCTTAACTTTATTTTATGTTGCAATTTGATCCCTTATTTATTAAAAGTTGTAAATTGATCCCTTAAGTAATGTCTTTTATAACATGTTTATCCTTTTTGAAACACAAATCATTTTCGATTTTGGAGGGCACAATTTTGAATCTTTTATTTTATTTATTCAAGACGCGAAACCTATCCCATTAGATTTACCTATAAGAAAACTATGGAACCCAACTAATGTTCGAACAAAAAAAGGTCATAAACATGGTGAAAATCGTGTGAAAAGTAACTCTCACGAGCGATTTTCCAATTGATTTTGGGAGATTTTTTAGTTTTTCAGTTACTTGTGGGATACACTTTTTTATGCAATTTTCACCTTGTTTATGTCCCTTTTTAGTTCGAACATTAGTTGGCTTTCATAGTTTTCATGTAGGCCGGTGAATCTAATGGAACATGTTTCACGTTTTGAATCAATGAAAAAAATGTTCAAAATCGTGCCCCAAAATTTAAAATGATCAGTGTTACTTAAGTGAAGAAAGGAAACAAAAGGCTATGAAGGCAACAAATGCCCAATTTCTCTATCTCTTATAAACATAGTATAATTATTATAAGTGCACAAAGGAAACAAAAGGCGAGGAAGGCAACAAAGGAGTGACTTTCTACTTTAAGCAAGATAGAATTCTAATCAGTGTTATTAAAATCGGCTCGGACCGGTCCGACCAAAAATCGGACACTACACCAGGTTAGGTCACTTGTAAGACTGGATGTGCATGTGACCCATCGGTATTAAACCAGATTTGAGCACGGGACATGTAGGAAAGTGTTAAGTAGTTTTACCACCAAACCAACATATTCTTTTGGTATATAATGTGCCAAATGTAATATATAAGTTCAACCAATGACCCACCGGTTCAATCACTAATCCATTGACTCAGTACCTGACCGGTGTTGATGACCGGTCTGATTTTAATAATACCGATTCTAACTTTGTAAAAAATGTAAGGTTTAAATATCTTTTTAATCCCTGAAATTTGACCCAAATCTTGTTTTGGTCCCTGAAATTTAAAATTGCTTTTTTTAGTCCCTGAAATTTTGAAAAATGTTGGTTTTGGTCCCTAAGGTCTAACGGCGTTAACTAGGTCGCCTACGTGGTTGACGGATTCCATGCCATCAATTGCCACGATGTTAAATGCATAGGTTCTATTGCAATACGATGTTAAATGGATAGATTTTGTTGCATTTTTATCTGCAGTGTCACCATTTTTATCTAGAATTGTTACTTGTGTTGTTCCCTGCATAAATTCAATGTCATTTTGTTAATGTAATACATTTTTAAAAAATTGATACAGAAATCATAAAGCAACATAATCTTGTGGCAATTGATGATATAGAATCCGTCAGCCACGTAGACAACCCAGTTAATGCCGTTAGACCTCAAGGATCAAAACCAGCATTTTTCAAAGTTTCATGGACTAAAAATAGCAATTTTAAATTTTAGGGACCAAAACAAGATTTTGATCAAATTTTAGGGACTAAAAAGATATTTAAATCAAAATGTAAATGATCGAACTACATTTCGAAGCATAACATCATTCTTCTAAAATAGAAAAACAGAACAACATACCAAAAAGACATATGGAAATTTCAGCAAAAGCACAAATTAAAACTGATCCACGAGAACATGACATGCTACATAGTATCCTCGTTTGCAGGTTACGTATCTTAGTCTTAGTCTTACATCTGAGGTTCCTGTGGTTCCAAATTTGGCATGTTAGGTGTGCCACGGATGATCTCAATAAGATCCTTGTAGTTGAAGCAGAAAGAGGCTACCAGTAAAAGAAGCACGCTGATGACATACCACCATAAAAACTCATCCACGAGAATCCACAGCAGTGCTTGACATCCAACAATCCCGGACACGTGGAATATGAAAATAGTGGTTGGCAAGCTCATTTCAGCAGTGGATGCAAGGACATGACAACATATAGCTGTGACGAAAAGCATCTTACTTGGGCTTGAATGCTTGAAGGGATTGTTGTTTGAGCCTCCATACTTGATTCCAATTGAAGTTAACAACAAGGCTATGAGAATAGTATAAGCTTTAAGCTTCATTATGTTGATGAAAATAGAGGCGAGAAATGAACAAAAGCAGAGCAAAGAGGGAATGGAGATGATTGAGAGGTAAAGAGAAATTAGAGAGAGGTATATATATAGCAGGTGGAATGTAGAACCAGTGGAAGTCAAAATATATGTACATGTACATGTACACACCCACAACGATAAGCTTCCTTTCTTGCGACTTCCTCCATTTCTTTTCTTGTGACTTCGTCTCACATAATATATATTTATTTTTTAAGGCCTTACCAAAGCCATCCTTAATTCATCCGTAGTCTTTTTTTTTTTTTGAATGGGAGGGAGGGGCTTAATTCATCCACAGTCAGCCATACACGCCATCAATAAAAAGTTTACAATTAATAAAATAAAAAAAGTAAATTAT
Source organism: Pueraria montana var. lobata (assembly GCA_026413185.1). NCBI lineage: Eukaryota > Viridiplantae > Streptophyta > Magnoliopsida > Fabales > Fabaceae > Pueraria > Pueraria montana. The sequence goes on from CM048648.1 coordinate 77,439,801, forward strand.
TCATAAAACAGAAAGGTGAAGTGGACGTGGTTGACGTGGCTAATTCAACGTGTGAGTAATTGGTAGGATTGGTTTAGGTGTGGGGTCCATAACAAATTGTGCATTAGCAGATTAGCCGAGTGGTAGCCTTTCTTTCTTCATTTTTCTTTCCTTACCCTCACGAGACATATCAGTATATATAAAAGGCAATTTGTAGTTCTCTTCTTTTTTTATGAGTAAATATCATTCGCTAAGAGCAATATGCTTTAAGCCTTTTCTTTTGGGTTCTTTTCTTCCTATTTTACTTTTATAGTAAGAGAAATGCTAGAGAGACTATATCTGATGCTATTTTTTAACACTTTCTTTATAATTAGTTGAAATTTGTTGAAAATTACGATAACATTTACAGTAACTTTGCTCTTACAGGAGATTTTTTTTTTTTAACATTTGTAATAACCTCCCTTCTCTTATAGGAAAATACGTTTCAAACAATTAAAGTAAGGTAGTTAGTGTAATGTATGAGGAATGTTAGTTTGTAATGTTTTTCAAACAAAACAATTACGGGATTCTTCAAGCAATTAAGAGATGTTAGTGTAATGTATAAGGATTGTCGGTATAATGTTTTCAAACAATTAGGAGGTTAGTATAGAAGTAAAAAAAATAGAAAGAGTTTGTATAATTTCACAAAACTTCATGGATGATTAGTGTAATTTACTAAAAGAGAATCAACCTGTAAAATAAGAAAAAAAAAATTAAAAAGTCCAATATTTAAAATAAATAAAAAAGACCCCACAATTCAGACAATGTAATCCTTTTTTCAAATATTGTAATTCCTTTATTCCAATCCCTTCTCCCAAATTCAGTGGATTGAGTATCAAACTACATTTTTTTTTAACTTTGATCACTAAAAGTGCTGAACATGAGGCAGTATCAACATCTGCTTGTGTTGATCTTAAAAGTGTTGTTTCATCATCCAGTGGGAATGTAATGGGAGATTTGGATGTCGCTTAAAGCACAATGTTTACAAGCCTAGATTTGGGTTTGGCTTGTTTCTCTAAGAAAGTTTCCAACTTGAGCCTTTTTGTGATGCATACAGTAACCATGGAGGTGGTTGTCTGTGACTCCAAATCATTGTTAGGTCTGATAATTGTTCAGTCTGATGGGTACTAGGTCTGATGAGGATCGTTTGATATAGATTAAGGACCGTCTGATGGTCAGACAGTTGGGACAATCTATTTCATTAGTCTGATACGCATCGTCTGATGAGGCGTTTTCTATTATGTTTTCTGTTACAAGTCCTAGTGGCTTAGAGCCTATAAATAGAGGGCATGGGATCTCTGTTATTGTAAGTAACTAACTAACTATGTGAGTAAGTTGTTAAGAGATAACAGAAACATTGGGTACGCAAAGGGAAGAGAGAAAAGAGTGTGAGGCTTGGGTGCTTGCTGAAAGTTCATCTTGAACTTGTGAAGGCAGAACCAAGGGGTTTTCTGTTGTATCTTGTAACAATTCTGGTTTCATAGTGGAGCTGCTCTTTTCTCGTGGATGTAGGCCAGATTGGCTGAACCACGTAATTGCATTGTGTTCTTAATTTCTATTTTACGCTATTTCATTTGGGTCTGCATTTCTTGGTTGTTGCGCGTTCTTGGGTTCTTGGTTTGGTTCGTAGTTCTTTGTATTCTTGGTAGTTTCTTTCTTGCTTGTGAACCAACAGAGGTGTTGATTGACAACCTTGATCCCATGGAGATCAGAGGAAGAAAATGTTTATATTGAAGAGATGGAGGAAACAATCCTTTCTTTTTTTTACAAGTTCGTATTTTTTATTAGTTATAAAATTCAAATGCAAATATATTTCCTACGTTTTATTATTTTTGATGGAATAATAAGGTATAATTTGAGAATAGTAGAATAATACTTTTTTTTGGTAGTTATTGTATAGTAATATATTAAAAAATTAAACATTTATAATTTGATATAAGTTTTTAATGTGATAATAATTGTTTATAATATGGTATAAGGTATTAATACAACCAACACCGGTTGGCACAAATGGTAACAACTTGTGTTCCTTAACCAAGATGTTCAGCGCTATTAAAAAAAAAAAAAAACCTAGATGTCCAGGGTTCAATTTTGGCTTTGAGTATAGAATAAACCATGTTGGAAGGGGGTGCGCACTGATGGTTCCCGACTGAGATTAGCCACTACTTTCGGCGATAGATATTTCATACCAATATTATGGTCAGAAAAAGAAAAAAATAAATAAGGTTTTAATATAATAATAATAATAATAATGGAAGTATTGAAAAAGGCGAGGAAGGCAACAAAGGAGTGGCTTTCTACTTTTAAGTCTTCAGGCAAGACAACAATTTAAGTATTAAATGTAAAAGAAAGACTATTCTATATTTTTTTTTTTTGAAGAGAAAAGACTATTCTATATTTATTCTCTATGTAAATGAACTATTGAAGTATAACATTCTTCTAATTTAGAAAAACAGAACAAAATACCAAAACAAGATAAGACAATTTCTGGTGAAACACATATTAAAACCGAACCATGACATACTAATAATATTCACGTTTGCAGATCACATATCTGAGGTTACATCTGAGGTTCCTGTGGTTCCAAATTTGGCATGTGACCACCTGTGCCACGGATGAGGTCAATAATATGCTTGTAGTTGTTGAAGCAGAACGAGGCCATCAGTAAGAGAAGCACGTTGATGACATACCACCATAAAAACTCATCCACGAGAATCCACAGCAGTGCTTGACATCCTAGTACCCCAAACACGTGGAATATGAAAATAGTAGTTGGCAAGCTCATTTCAGCCGTGGATGCAAGCACATGACAACACAACGCTGTGAGGAAAAGCATCTTAATTGGGCTTGAATGCTGGAAGGGGTTGTTGTTTGAGCCTTCATACTTAATTCCAATGGAAGTTAACAACAAGGCCATGAGAATAGTATAAGCTTTAAGCTTCATTGTGTTGATACAAACAAAGGAGAGAAAGAAGATCAGATGACTGTTGGTAGTTATTTGAAATTGAGATAATTGATTAAATAGGGCATATATATATATATGGAGAAGTGATGGCAAGTAAACAAATTTGATCCTCTCCTGCCCCTGCAGAACAAAAGCAGAAGCAGAGAGAGAATGAGAAGAGAAAGGCTGGAACTGGTGTTATTATGAAATTGACCAAACAGGGCAACATATATATAGGGAGTGATGCTGGGGACCAAAAGGTGCCTTTCTTAGAAATTATCACACTGGTATTGGAATTGTGGATCTCTCCTCTCCCACCGGTTTCTCTTTTCTCTCTTTCGTCATTCACCGGCACTCAATTTGCCGACTTTATTTCTCTTTACTTTTTTCATTTTTCAAGAGCCTCGTCACAACCCTTTGAGGCAACGTGGCTGTTCCGTGAATCTATTTGCAACTGACCAATTAAATAAGGGATGATTAAATTTTTAGTGCCTAAATTTTTTTAAAATTTAATTTTTAATTCTTAAATAAAAGTTTTACTGATTAAGGTATTTAAATTTTTTAAAAATTTAGTTTTTAATTTTTTAATAAAAGTTTGACTGGTCAAGGTTCTAACATTCTTTTGTATCAATTAATATATTATTTTTATTTACAATATATGTGTAAATAATTGATTTTTTTATGATGTCACATTTCTAAATTAAAAAAAAAATAAGTTTAACATGATTTTTTTTGTACAATTTTAGAAATTTTTTAAATAAAAAATATATATATTTGATTAAAACTAAATGCATGTTCCAATTGAAATATGTGTAATAAACTATGTTAAATATATTGTAGAGTTACTTTTATGAGCTGTGATTAAGATTTTGTTTAAATCTAAATCATTTATTTAAATTAATTTGATTAAATTAGTATGTAAGTTAAGATAAAAATATAATGCTGAATACTGAAAATAATGAATTCAAAAACAGTTATGTAAATAACATTAAATTGAAATCCTTATTAAAAAATTAAATCGAAAAAGGTTCAATACAATAAAGTATAGGAAAATATATTGAAAAAAAATTGAAATAGATGGAAAGCCAGTAGATTATAGAATATATTTTTTTTATAAATAAAAGACATAAAATAGTAATATAATATAAATAAAAGAGTAGTTATTATAAAAAAAAATATAATATGGAAGGAGGGAATGGAAGGAGTACTTGAGAGAGAGATGAATAAGGAAAAAAGAAAAAAATAAATATATTAAATATTCAATTTCTTAATAAACGGTTCAAAATAAATATTATATTATATGGAAACCCAATATATAAATAAAAGAGTAGTTATTTTTATGATTATATAGCTATAAATTATAGAATATTAATTTTTTATAAATAAAAGACATAAAATAGTAATATAATATAAATAAAAGAGTATATATATATATATATATATATATATATATATATATATATAATATGGAAGGAGAGAAGGGAATGAGTACATGATTTTATGTCTTTTTTATGTTATGTGACTATGAATTTTAAAAGTAATAAACATATATTTTGATGTTATGTGACTGTGAATTTTAAAAAGTTAAAACATGCATCTAATCTGTTGCATTTAAATAAAGGAGCATTATTATAAAAAAAAAGAAAAAGAAAGAAAGGAACGTAAAAAATAGAGAGAAAGGGGGGGTGGGGGGAGTGCGTGTCTAGAAAAAAGAGTAGTTATATTTTTATTATTTATATTACTTTATAAATTATAGAAAATAAAATTGTATAAATAAAAGACATAAAATTTTTATATATAAAAAAGTAATAGTTTTTGCATCTTAAAAAGAAATATTTTCCCACCTAAAAGTGGGGTATTTTTGTATTTTTATGTTATGTCACTCTCAAAAAAGAAATATTTTCCCCCTCAATAATAGGACCATTTTTGTATTTTTTATTTTATCTCTTAAAAAGGAAATATTTTCCTACCCAACTTATGACCAATATATTATTTCTTATGATTAAAAAATAATCTTTATCTTTATCTTTATATATATATAAGTAATAGTTTTTGCATCCTAAAAATGAAATATTTTCCTGCCTAAAAGAGGGGTGTTTTTGTATTTTTATGTTATGTCACTCTTAAAAAGGAAATATTTTCCTGCTCAAAATAGGAACATTTTTGTATTTTTCTATTTTATGTCTTAAAAAGGAAATATTTTCCCGCCCAACTTATGACCAATATATTATTTCTTATGATTAAAAAATAATCTTTATCTTTAGTACCTATAAGTTTGAATTTTTTCAATTTTGATCCCTGTAATTTTTTTGACGTTCTTTTAAAGGGTAAATAAATTAAAGGCTTAAATATGAATTTAGTATCTATAAGTTTAGTTGCATAATAATAAATATCATCACAATATAACATGGGCAACTAAGTTACAAAAGTTATTCTATAATGTTAGAATGTAACCAATGGTATACTTATACAAAATGATTACCATTTACATGGCCTAAACATATAAACTGAGCTATCTATGGGAGGTTCACTTCTAAGAGGGAAGAACATGATGTTTTGTTTTTGTGATAAGAAAACAAGTATCACATTATACCTAGATGCAATAACATATCCCATGTCTGTAACAGTCATCCATTTTTCCACAAATGTCTGTTTATAGTAAAGTTAGTAAAATGGAGATAATTATATAATAATAAGGTTGAATTTCACAAGTGCAAGTAATAATACTTTACTATTGAAAGATCATCAACAATTAAGGATCGCTTTAGTTCCTCAAAATGCTCATAACCTTTGAATAAAATGGCATACTCATCACACCACTGTCCAAGTTCTTTATACAAATTTTTACACACCAGAGGCCAAGAGTCTTCACCCATACCTAGTAACGTTGAACCTGCACGGTAGCCACAATGTCCATCGACTTTGACGTCAACAATTCCAATATATATGGGTGCAACTTTACATTAAATTAATCTATCATGGGAGCCTTGCTATGGCATCTTTTTATTAGATGATCTTTTGGATGACCTCTAAGTGGATGAGCTGTCATACTGAATGTAACGCATCCACATGCTCAAAGTACGAAGGATCCCACTTAGTTGACCTCTCCAATTTACCTGCATGCCCCTTTTGTAAACCCTTAGTCTTTACCTTCTCAATAGGCGGACACATTGAAGTCATGTCAGGATATGCAATTTCACAAACTTTACTCTTTATACTAACTTTCTCACCTATGTCAACCACTTTAAAATGTTTAAGTATAACATCAACTTCTTGTTGCACAAACAATTATGCATATGTCATTAAAGTTGAGTTTGGTAAAAAAAAAAAAAAACATGAACTACTTGAATTAGTATGCTACCTAAGACATACCTAGCTAGTTGAAAAGCACAGGGGAGACCATGTGTGAATCTTCCTATGCATCCACAACGAGCACTGTCAACACCAACAAACCTCACATGATCAAACTCATCACATAATATCATATAAAATCCCAAAACCTTTAATAAATAGGTAATGTTAAAAAAATAACAAGTTAGATGCAAATAGGTAATGATAAAAAAGTAATTAAGCAAAAATGTCTTGTGTAGTCCCAAGTGCTACAACCCTAGATCCCTACTTTGCTAGTCAATTCTAGAGAATGGAGTGTCAGGGGGGAAATCAAGAAAAAAGAAACATCTAGATGCTTGACGATATAAAAATGGATATTGTAACCACATGATAATAGAATTAGAACTAGGGATAACGACGCATGTGCACGTTGGTAGCAATACTCATATCATGCAATAGGTCATTAAATATCAAACTTAGGAATATTTACTTGAAAACATAATACAAGTATTAACCTAATAATAAGTTAGAAAAATATGTCTATAAAAGCTACAAATATGATTGAAAGATCATTGACTTCAAACTCAATAAAGCTAGTTGTATGCCTTTCCTTTCTTAAATCTTCATTTGCATAAAACCCGTTGTCAGCATCACAAAGTCAAGTTCAACAAATTATTCCCATATTTGAGCACACACAAAATGCTAAATTTACTGAACAATAGAGCCAATATCAAGGGAAAAGATGTACATACATATTGAAAATACATCTCACTTCTTCCTCACTAAATCTGACAGGTGTAGAAGGATATGTAACCATATTCCTTGGAATCAAGCATTCTTAAAGTATTTTACAAACTTTTAGTGACAGTTGAAAATCATATAGTGCTTCTTCATCAGGCAAATCAATCAATTATTCCTTAAATATGAGTAGTTCCCATTCCCATCAAATAAGAATAAACAAATAGCTTAACTGCACATTGAAAATTGGACACAAATGCTATGTTGCCAAAAACAACAACAAAATTAAGAAAAGTAAAATATGGTCCTTATATATATTGAATCCACATTTCAAGAATATCTTCATTAAACCCCAACATGGAGTGGAGAAACAACACCCCAACACATGTCTTACTCTAGGCTATGTATCTTCACAGAGAATGTAAGATCGATGTTTGGGATTATACATTTTAACTACAAAAGTAGACAAGTAGTAGTTAGTTATAAACAAATGATGGAATGAAATTTGAAGCACAACAATCCTCTCTATCAGAGCACTTCTCTCAGTTGACTTTGACAGAGGTAATCAATATGTGTCCCTACAAGCTTAAGAGCAGAGCAGGGGCAATAACCAATAATTATTGGTTACTCGTTGAAGCATCTTTCCTTACAAAGTTGCTAGAGAAGCAATCTAGCAACACAACAAGAAGGAAGAGACTTGGAGAAAATGGAAATAAAGAAGAAAAAGATAGTGAAAACTAAAAAGCATAGCAATGTTAGAAGAAATGGCAAGTGACCCCCTTAAACTTACTGCAAGGAGAGATCTCATTCTGATAAGTTCTGCTGGTATAGAGCTGGAGAGAAGTACAAAGCATGCAATCCCCTAGACTATAGAGGTGGTCTGCAAAACAAAGGAAACCAGCAAGGACAACAAGCTCAACTTGAAAATCCCTTTGTAAATGTGAGTTAAATGCTTGAGAAAGAAAACTCAGTACATTTTTCATGCCAAGTCGGCATGATGCATCATATTGGATCCATGTGGAAACAAAGTGTTGATAGTTAATATGATAAACAAAAACAAGCAGTGGCTATCAACTCCATTCTCTGCAGAAGCAGAAGATGTCTCTACAACAAATCAAACTATTTGGATTAGAAAAATAGAACTAAATTTGGACAAATTGAAATAAATCTATTTTATCGTGGGATAATCATGAATCAACAATTACCATCACTAAAACTCCTGTCCAACAAGGAAGGATGATAGGAACCCAATATCTTAATAGAAAAAAAAAAAAAGGGAATTCTCCCATGAAAACAGTGCCTAACTTGCACAACTTCAAGGGTTTGCACTTCCCAATGCCCAAAGGAATTGGTTAATAGATCAAAATGTAAAATTGAATTAAAATCTGATACCATATTATTAGAAAGAACAGAGAAGAGATATCTGAATTACTTCATGTATTGATATTATTATTCCTTAAAGAAGAATCAAAAGATACAATAGGTATATTAAGGTGTGTTAACAGTAAGTCAGTAACCACCTCCAACTAACTCTTATCTCTACATCTAACTAATACTAATATATTTAATTAACCCAACTGAATTAGTTAATTCATTTTTACATTTTAATCTACTAACCAATAAAAGGCTCCAATTCTTTCACAAATGACAACATATATCTCTCTCTTAAATAACCTCCCTTGTTATTATAGGCAACATGCCTTGATTCTTCAACCAACAAAATTTAACTAACTTTATGTAACTAACTAACTAACTATCTAATGACTATCTTTGAAAGAAATAAGAACATAAAAGTTCAATTTCAAGCAACCCAAGATGCAAACAAAGGCTGGTAAAGTTAGTCTATCTAATGATCAAGGCTCTAACCCAAAATACATTTGAATCACTTAGGACTAAAGAATTTTCAAGGATAAACCTCAAGGAGTGTTATGTTGTGCACCTTTTAGACCAGAAACTTTGACAACAAAAGCAGTGGTGATCCTGAAGTTAAGCACTCAGTTTCGGGGTTAGTTTAATACTGATGTTGGTCTGTGTGTCCAGTGAAACTAAAGTAAATGGAATTCAGCAGCAACAGAAAACTACTATATATAAGTTTTATGCAACATACACTCTGTTCAGTTCTATTCTTTTGAGCATCCCATGTAACTAGTTTGTTTATTCCTTCCTCTTATAATGATCCTAATACCAGATCAAACCAATCGTAGGCTTCTACTATTAGTAATAACTGCTGTAATTTCAACAACACCATCGTGGACCAAAAGAATCCTGTTTTGGAGAAGTCTTTTTTTCACTTTAGGGATTCCTTTATGCATATTTCCCTATGCAATATGCTTTTCAGTTTTCCCCAATACCATCAAGTATTAACTTAGAGCATCTCTAGGAGTGAAACTCGCCCTCTCTAAATTGAATTTTAACTACATTAGCAAGAAAATTTGTACCCTTATATTGATTAAAAACGGTTCTGCATAGAACTTGTACAAGTATTGTTTTACCTATATGATATATCACCAGATCCACGAATAGCTGCAATATGAACAGGGTTATCATACCCAATATCGATCCAAAACTGAGTTCAGCTAGAGTTTCGTCCAACTAGGCAACTAAATGTATATCAATATGTGAAGCTTATCTACGGAAGTCTTTATAAAACTTCATAGTGATTTTTTCATTAATGGTAATGCTGACAAATGGCCAATTTCCTTATCTCTTATAAATAATACTACCTCCGATCCTATATATAAGAAACAAATACCTAATTCATTAAAACCAATAAAAATGGCTAGATTGGTTAATTTGTCATCAATTTTAAGTTTATTCCAAGACTACCCATGAATTAAATGATTTAAAAGGTGGTTATTTTTGAAAAGATAGTTTTTTCAACTAATGAGTGTATCTTGTTTTTTTGATAGCTCAATAAATGCACCCACTTTCATGGGGAAATGAGTCTATATCTTTATTAGACCTCAATAAATTAGGGGTAAAAAGGAAATTTAGCAATAAATACACTTAAAAGTAGTCTTATGTTTCTTATAATTAGGACCAAGAAAATGTTGCTTTTTGTTTCTTATATATAGGACTGGAGGTAGTAGTATATTTATTATAGAGTAAATTACATGGATCACTCCTAAGATTTACTCTTATTACACCTGGTACCCTTCCTTTTTTTTACATTACTTTGAGTATCCCTAAGGGGTGGTTAGTGTAAGATTTTTCAAACCTAAGAGGGGGGGGGGGTCGTGTAACAATTTATACTTAAGAGGAGGGTCGGTGTAACGAAAATCCAAAAATTAGGGGGTTTTCTGTAGGGTTAAAAAACGGAGGGGTATTCGGTGTAATAAGGACAAACCTCAAGAAGGGTCCGTGTAATTTACTCTTTATTATATAGTGAACAAAGGCAACAAAGGAGTGGCTTTCTACTTTAGGCAAGATAGCAATCTAACTTTGTACTAAATGTATAAAGCAGGGTATTCTACATTTATTATCCATGTAAATGAATTACTTAAGCATAACAACATTCTAATATAAGAAAACATAACATACCAAAACAAAATAAGAAAATTTGTGTAGAAACACAAATTAAAACTGATCCACTTGAACATGATAGATGGCGTCGATGTTTGCAGGTTACATATCTTAGTGGGACGCTACACCTGAGCTTCCTGTATTTCCAAATTTGACATGTGAGTTGTGCCACGGATGAGCTGAATAATATCCTTGTAGTTGTTGAAGCAGAATGAGGCCATCAATAAGAGAAACATGTTAGTAATATACCACCATAAAAACTCATCCACGAGAATCCACAGCAGTGCTTGACATCCAAGTATGCCAGACACATGGAATATGAAAATAGTTGTTGGCTAGCTCATTTCTGTTGTGGATGTAATGACATGACAACATATAGTTGTAACGAAAAGCATCTTACTTGGGCTTGAATGCTGGAAGGAATTTTTGTTTGAGCCTTTATACTTGATTCCAATGGAAGTTAACAACAAGGCCATGAGAATAGTATAAGCTTTATTATGCTTCATTGTGTTGATGCGAAGTATTGGAGTATAGAGCTAGTTTTATTGTGTAAGCCTATGTGGAAGTTAGTTAGAGTCCCTTAGACCTTCTGTTATCTATTATGGATCTTGTACAAATACAAGTTATTATACCAGATTCATTTGAGGCAATGAAATCCACTTTTCACATTTCTCTATTCTCTTGATTCTATGAAATCTCTCATTCTTATACGAACTATTAAGGTGAGAAATAAGATCAGATAACTGTTGGTAGTTATTTGAAAATGAGTGATGTCAAGGAAGCATAGAATTGATTAGATAGATAAATTAGAGACAAGCTGTGGCTGAACTGAAGAGAAAGGTTGAGGCTGGTGTTTTATGAAATTGACCACAAATATATAGGGAGTGATGCTGGGGACCATAGGTATTAGAAAAAGGAAAACTCGCATGGTATAAATCAAACTCCCTGTCGTTTCTGGGGCGGAGCTATGTGTATTGGTGGGGGGCAAGACCAAAAAACAAAATTATACACATATAAATAATAAATATCTATATAGAAGTTCATTCCAAACCAAATAAAAATACACAAATATGTACATATATTTTTTAAGACTTAAATAACTTTTAGGTCCTTGATAAATTTCCAAATTTTGCTTTAGGTTCTTAATAAACTTTTTCGTTGTTTTGAATCCCTGATATATTAAAAATTTTGTTTTGGGACTCTGCCGTCAGTTAAGTGATTATGTGGCACCATCTCATCGGTTAATATATATTGGGAAGATTTGTTTGGATGGTGACATGTCATCACTTAATTGACGGTAAGGACTCCAAACAAAAGTTTTAATATATTAGGACTCAAAACAACGAAAAAATTTATCGAGAACCCAACGCAAAATTTGAATATTTATAAGAGACCTAAAAGTTATTTAAGCCATTTTTTAATTATTATTTTATATATTTTTATTTCTTATAACTCTTTTCCCATAATTTCCTTTCCTTTCTCATCACATCACTTATTGCATCTCATATTTTCTCTCTTATCTTCCTATCTCTCTCATCACTCAAAATAGACACACCTCTCAAAAAGATTAAATTACAATTTTAGCCCCCTTTAATTTTTGATCCGCGATACAACTTTGGTCCCCTATTTTTGTTTTTTCTGCAACTTTAATCTTCAAATTCTAGAAAAACCCACAATTTTTGTTCAATTCTTAATTTGCCAACCTGCACAGTGTAGTGCAAAAGAAAAGGGTGAAAATTTTCCTTTGGAATCCATACATTACATTAGCGCAAAAATCCAGTGGTTGAATTCTATGTATTGGTTGATAAAACTGTTGTAATTATGATTAAAAACACAAAATTTAGAAAAATTATATAGCCAATATAAATTTGTTCTTATATATTGGCTTCTCAAAAATTTGGAATAATAAATGATACTTGGAAAAATTAGTCTTCAAGAGTTTATGTTTTAAGTCTAGTAATTAAGATGGGCAGCTGACTCATTAACTTATTAGGTAGTAGAAGGTTTTTGTTCTACTTTTAGTCAATATATGTATAAGAAACAATTGCATACTGCAGCTGTATGAATGAGAATATTTTACGTTTCTGATCTGAAAAATTATTCTTGTGCTAACAGAACCCAGCATCTTATTAAAAAAAAGAAAAAAAAAATAGTCTAGCTCGTAGCATTTTTAAAACCTATTCACTTATATAATGCAAGGTTTTAAATCATGATCGCGTTAAAGTTTTCACAGTTATGCTAATTGCGGATTCTGCTATACGGATTGTGGTCATCACAACGTGAATGCTTCACAATTTCACATAAAATTATATTAAAATGTTTTGTATCATTATATAATTTATAATAACCTATAATTAATATTTTTTTTCATCCCAATGAGATATCCAAAGTTAAAAAACTAATTAAAGTATTAAAATTAAATTAAATTAGTACATACTAATATATTTAATAAATCCATACATGGTTTAGTGTCTCAACAACATAAATAAATTAATACATACTCATATAGTTAAATAAAGTTCATACATAAATGGTCTGTTTGAAGTGCTTAACAAAAAATTACTATTAAATATAAGAAAATATAATATGTATATAAAACAATATTTTATTATTTAATGTGTATAATAATATTATTTAACGCCACCCTTTTATTTTGGTGCTAAAAAAAATCAATTTTCATATTTTCTAATATAAAATATATGTTCTAATATGAATTTATAATTGAAAATTTGAACATTCATCTAAATTATATTTAAGATTCAAAACTAATTATATTAAAATAAAAGAACTTAATTATACAAAAGCAAATAGATCTCAGCCTTTCAAAAATTCAAAGCAAATAGATCTCAGCCTTTTAATAGACAATGAAGGAAATGGAGATGCCACACGGAAATGAAGCCCCTCACGTTCCCAATCCCCTTCCCATGGACCCCACACATTACCAATCCCCTCTCAGACTCACTCACGACTCACCCACTCGGTCCTTCCTTCTTCCAAACTTCATCTTTTTTCTTTCTTCTCTCAAGCTCTCACTCACGGCTCATCCTCACATCTCACCCTCTCTTAAGAAATAGAAACTAAAACATTGAAACCCATGGCCACAAAATACCTGAATGTTGAACCTGAGTCAAGATCAGAAAACAACCGAGACGACGAGAAGCTCGAAAGTAGGAACTCAAAAGACTCGGAACGGAAACCTGGAAGAAGACGATGTGTGCATGTGGAGGTTGCAATCATGATTCATAAGTGAATATGCTCCGCTACTCACACGGCTGAGACTGAGAGTGAGAGGTTAGGGTTCTAATTTCTAATGTCTGAATCTAAAAAATTTTATTTTGATTCTGTGGGGAGTACTCTTTCTTATGTTGATTTGATATGGTTTCTGAAATTTTTGTTCGTTTCTTCTTTTTTATTATATGATTTGTGTATGAGTGTGCATTTTTTCTTCTTCTCCTGAATCTCCTCTGTTTTTTGTCCACAATTCTCGGAAAAGAACCGGATTCCAAACATTTTTGGAATTACGTTGCGTCCGATACACGTGATTTTGGTTCTGTCTGCAATATCGATACGTAACGGTAATGTCGTTGTCCAATATGAGATGTCGTGGATGATATTACTGTTATGCACCGATTTTTAAAACCTTGATATAATGACAAAGGCTCTAACCCAAAATACATTTGAATCACTTAGGACTTAGAGACTTAGAGACTTTCAAGGATAAACCTCAAGGAGTGTTATGTTGCATGACTTTTAGGGAAGACATTTTGATAGCAAAAGTAGTGGTGATCCTGAAGTTAAACACTCAGTTTTGAGGATAGTTTAATATCGAAGTTGATCTGTGTGTCCAGTAAAGCTCAAGTAAATGAAAATCAACAGTGGCATAAAACTACTAGATACAAGCTTTATGCAAGATGCACTCTGTTCAGTTCAATTCTTTTTAGCATCCCATGTTGCATGTTTGTTTATTCCTTCCTCTTATAATGATCCTAATGGCTAAAACCATATCCAAACCAATCCTAGGCTTCTACTATAAGTAATAACTGTTGTAATTTCAACATCATCTCGAACCAAAAGAATCATGTTTTGGAGAAGTTTATCTATCTATTTTTTCACTTAAGGGGTTTTCCTTTGTAAATGTTGCCCTTTCCCAATACAATCAACTTAGAGTATCTCTAGGGGCGAAACTAGGTCTCTCTTAATTGAATTTTACCTTACATTTGCAGGAAAATTTACACCATCAAGTTGATTAAAAACAATTAAGTATAGAACTTGTACAAGAACTGTTTTACCTATATCACCATATCCATAAATAGACACAATATGATCAGGGTTATCATACCCAATATCCAATTCTGATTTGAACTAGAGTTCTATCCAACTATGCAAGTTGCAACTAAATGTTTATCAATAAGTAAAATTTATCTACCGAAGCTTCTGTAGAACGTCATAGTTCATAGTAATTTTTTTCATTAATCCAATTTCGTTGTGTTGGAGTACAAATGTAAAGGTGAAGTCTCACATTGGGAAGGAGTGGAAAAGTTGAGTAACATATAACTAAGGAAGACCCACAAACCTAATGCCTTAAGATTTTGGGTTGAAGGTGACGTCAAATTCACTATGGTGTGCTTGTGATCCATTGGTGAAGATCTACGGGTGTTTTAACCCCTTGATGCACAATAATTGGTATCAAAGCTGATGGACACGTTGTTTCTTATATAGTGAACAAATGCAATAGGCGAGGAAGGCAACAATGGAGTGGCCTCCTACTTTAGTCTTTAGGCAAGACAACAATCTAACTTTGTAATAAATGTAAAAGACAGACCATTCTACATTTATTCTCTATGTAAATGAACTATTGAAGTATAACATTCTTCTAATTTAGAAAAACAAGATAAGACAATTTCTGCTGAAACACATTGAAACCGAACCAGACATACTAATAATATCCACGTTTGCAGGTCACATATCTTAGTCTTACGTTATGTCTGAGCTTCCTGTGCTTCATTTGGCACGTGACGTGTGCCACAGATGATCTTAATAAGATTCTTGTAGTTGAAGCAGAACGAGGCCACTAGTAAGAGAAGCACATTGATGACATACCACCATAATAACTCATCTACGAGAATCCACAGCAGTGCTTGACACCCAACAATCCCAGACACGTGGAATATGAAAATAGTAGTTGGCAAACTCATTTCAGCAGTGGATGCAAGGACATGACAGCATATAGTTGTGACGAAAAGCAATGTACTTGGACTTGGATGCTGGAAAGGGTTGTTGTTTGAACCTCCATACTTAATTCCAATGGAAGTTAACAACACGGCCATGAGAATAGTATAAGCTTTAAGCTTCATTGTGTTGATGCAAAGAAAGGCCAGAAAGAATATCAGATGAGTGTTGGTAGTCATTTGAAATTGAGAGAATTGATTAAATAGGGCAAATATATTGGAAGCAAATTAGATCCTCTCCTGCCCCTGCAGAACAAAAGCAGAAGAAGCAGAGAGAATGAGAAGAGAAAGCCTGGGACTGGTGTTTTTATGAAATTGACCAAACAGGGCAAGTTGGAAAACATATATATACGGAGCGATGCTGGGGACCAAAGGGTGCTTTACTTGCAAATTATCACACCGTTATTGGGATTCATACTTTTGAAATCGGATCAATAATGTTTGTAACCACAACCATTTAGGTCCCATGTTTGACTGCGAAACATCACATCACTAAAATGACACCCAATCCTTTATTTTGGGAAATAGTTTATGGGAAAAGGAGCTATGCACAGTCAGAACTAATTTTTCATTATCATCCAATCAAAACTCATTATGTATGATAAATTTATTGATTTTTATAAAATTATCTTAAAAATTATATCGATAATAATTTGTGATTAAATGACATTGTAAAATTATTTTACGTTGTCAATACATCATCATTAAACTCAATTTATTGTCTCAGTGGGTATATACATAATACACCCAATGTCTACTAAGACATATGACTAATTACGTGTAAAAAATTGTTTAATTTTATTTTATAAATAGTTAATTTTATTTCACAAATTGTTAATAGTATTATGAAATTATATATGTAAATATGATTAATTTTATCTCATAATTGGTTAAAAGTAAATAAACTATCGAAGGGGTCTAATTCAGTCGGATGAGCTGGGCGCGTAAGTTGTTATAAACCCATGATACCTATCTTCGATTTCTATGGATAAAAAAAAAGTAAATAAACTTGGTCATATCAATTATTGATGTGATTAATAATATCATAAAGTTATTGAAATGTTTGACGATATTTAATTTTATTTTACAGCAATTAACCATGTTAAAAGGTTATTGAAATATTCAATAACATTTAATTCCTTATAAAACAAAATTAATGCAATTAATCACATGCATTTATTAGACGCTAGATACACATTTTTTCGATATATGAATATCAGTACTCTTTGGATCCGTTTGATACGCGTTGAAATATAGGACAAGGAGAACAGCACAAGACAAATACACAAGTTACAAGACAGCTTTTTAGTATGTGTTTTGTTTGATGGACATTTTACAACACAAACAAACTAATATGAAATTTACTATAATATCCTTTTTAATGTTAATTATTTTAATATCATTCATATTATAATTATATTATAAATAATATGTAGTATTATGTATATATATATATATATATATATATATATATTACAATCACATGAATAATGTAAATGTAGTTTTGACATTTCAATTGACGAAGAAGAAGAAAAAATAGAGTTTTGATTTTGGGAGGAGAGTGCCAATATGATCCGGTGAAGAAGAAGAAAATACATGCGGTTATCTGTTTATCCGTGAATAAGGAAGTAACCGTCAAGAGAGTGGTTACATTCTGGGAGAATAGTGGCACCGTGCAATTCGTGAGGAAATATATTATGAATAAATTTGACTTTTCAACTGTATTTATTATGGACAAAAAGTTGTTCCGTGAATCACTAAGTAACAAGTTTTTATTATTTTGTCTTGTCCTGTACTAGTTGTTCTGTGCTATCCCACATCAATTTTTACGATCAAACATGGAACAATTTTTTTTTACTGTGTTGTCCTTACTTTTTAGTAAAATAAACGGATCCTTTATTTTGAAATAAAGATAAAACATACTTTTTTCGTTTCAGATTATATGACAATTAGAGAAAAAAATTTATTTTAAAATATATGTCATTTTACAAAATTAATCAATGTTGTATTAAATATTTTTTTTTCAGGATTATCTTTAATTAATACTTAATGAAAGTAGTGTATAATAAATAATAAAATAGAGAGATAAATGATACATTAAAAAGTTACCTAATATTTTTTAAAAATTTTAACAAATTAATTATATTTTTTAACACTTATGTCAAAATTTTAAACATTATATAAATTGAAAAGAAGCAAGTAACATGGATTTTTTTTAGGAGGAAACAAGAGAGAAATTGCACAGGACGCGATTTGACGTTGTAATAATAGTTGAGTGTATCTATTACTTCTAGAATCTCTCTCTCTCAGATATATGATGGTTTTTGCCGTACAATATAGTCGGTGAATGAGGTTGGCATGAACTCAGAGGAAGCATTAAGATTTCGAGTAATTGTACTCAAATCAGTGTGTGTGTGCAACGGTTTCATACTAATCCCAACCCTTCGAGAAGCGTAATTTGTACTCAAATCTGTTGTGCAACATACGAACCCCAACCTCAGTCGTTGTCCCCAATGGGTCAGTGAGTGGACGCAACTATCAACAGGCTGCGACTTCTTTATAATTTTGTCACACTTTGTCAACTTTGTCACATTTTGAACGGCGTTGGGAAACTAGATAGCTGCCAATCGATTTTCCTGTTTTATTTCTTTAAAAAAATGTAGCTGTGAGAAATCAGTTGTCCCCGTTATTTTTCTCAGCAATTTTTTTTTAATTTTCGGTTTTCCATTTTGCTTTTTTTAATATTTATTAAAAATTATTCTGTGAATAATAATAATTTTTTTTTTTAAATTCAATTGTTAAATTTGAGTAAAATAGAACTTAGAAGGTGTTTAAAATTTTTTATTATAATATATTTTTGCAGTTTTTTTGGTTTGAACAGTAGTACATTGCCGTACTTTTCATGTAGATGAATCTAACTGTAAAACTTTGACTACTTGAATCAATAAAAAAAAAAGCTTGAAAACCGTACCTGAAAACAAGAGAGAAAAAATGACTTTTTGCACTTTTAACAGTTTACTGGTGGTCACTTTTTGCATTCTTTTGCACATGAGTATGAGGTTATTTTGTACAAACA
This sequence comes from Pueraria montana var. lobata, assembly GCA_026413185.1. Classification (NCBI taxonomy): domain Eukaryota; kingdom Viridiplantae; phylum Streptophyta; class Magnoliopsida; order Fabales; family Fabaceae; genus Pueraria; species Pueraria montana. The sequence goes on from CM048648.1 coordinate 77,458,657, forward strand.
ATAGTTCATTTGCATTGTTTTCATTTTGGTGAATGCAACGGTGCAACTGTCATGACCATAATCGGTAAAAAAAAAAAACTTCAAAACTATGCCCAAAAACTTTTAAAAAAATAACTTTTTGCACTTTTAATACTTTCATGAGGGTCACTTTTTGCATTCTTTTGCTTTTGATTACGAGGTTATTTGGTATAAATAATAGTTCATTCGCATTGTTTTTATGTTGGTGAATGCAACAGTACAACTTTGACAACTTGAATCGGTAAAAAAAAGCTTCAAAACCATGCTCGAAAACTAAAAAAATCACATTTTGCACTTTAATACTTTCTTGAGGATCACTTTTTGCATTATTTTGCTTATGAATATGAGGTTATTTGGTACAAACAAAAGTTCATTTACATTGTTTTCATGTTGGTGAATGCAACAATACAACTTTCACGACTTAGATCGGTTTAGAAAAGGTTGAAAAATCGTGTCTGGAAATTGTAAAATTTACTTTTTGCACTTAGTAAACTTTTAGATTTAGTAATTAACGATTTTATTGTTCAACAAGAAAAAGAAGATCACACATGAAGTTCCAAAAAACAAACACAAACACAAACGGGGAAGATGTTGCTCGAACATATTGTTGGAGCATTATTTGTCACACTTGACGACATGTGACGTGCACGAAATACAAACTTCTTAAAAGGATGTCAATTGTCCTTCAGAAACACCTATGTAACATATTAACAACACATGGACATACAATGCAAATTTATAAATAGCAAAATTAATGATAACCTCATGCAAAAACCTTACTTTCACAACATTGTGCAGTGTAATATTCAAATAGCATTTGCAGCGAGGAGGAAACAGAAAAAACACAATAGCTTGTAAAGTATACTGTTGAATTCAATAAAAGAAAACATAAATTGTTTGTGACACACAAAGAACCAAATTAACAACAAAGTAAGAAACACACCTCTCACAGAACTAAGATAGAACCAACAACTATATATGGCCCAAAATCTTTATCTTCTAAGACTGTTCATTGCAAGGTGGCATCAATACTGCCTGTAGGATCCTGAAATAAAAATTGTCATGAATGAATATGCCCAAAAAAGGCAATGTAACCGTTAGAGATTGATTTAAACTTGACTACCTTGAGCGTAACTCTCATGTCACCAAAAGCGTTGGGGGTTCTACTTTTGACAATGACAATTGTTAAAGGTACACGATCAAAAGTATAGTCAATGGACTTTAATGGTGTCCCATGAGGTGTGTCCTCAAAATTTACCAAGCCTACAATTATACCAATTTAACAATGAATTTAGTGTTTAGGTGTGTGAAATACAATGAAATTAATGATTTTTGGTAGCTGACCTTGTGATTGAACAAAATCTAAAACACATATCCATGGATACATGTTAAATTCATGTTGGCTTTCTTGGTGGACACACCTTATGAATTCTTGAGTTGGGAGTGGCTAACTAGATTGTCGATTCATCATGATAGCCTGAATGGCCCTTGCAGGATCGGGAATAAGTAACGATGGATTGGGGTTAGAAGGTCAAACAAAGGATGGCAAGTCCGAGTCGTCGATGTCAAGAAATTCCCATGGTGTATTCTCCATGACAACATAAATTTTGTGTTAGCAACTAAAAAACTATGTGAGATAAATAAATGATTTGAAGATGATGGGGGGTATTGAAGTTAACATCCACATGTTATACCTATTTATACAAATGGTTGAGTTGAAGAGTGAACGACCCAAATTACACCGATAAAATGAACATATGAGATAACATAGACGTAAATGCAGGATTCTTGATGTGTGAAAAGTAACCTTGTTTGAATCGGTGCAATCTTGGTCGTCGATTTTCATCGGTGCAGTCTCGGCTGCTTCTTTTTCTGCCACAAAAAACAAAGCTCTGCGGGATTCCTAAAGCGTGAACTGTAACCTTGTTTGAATCAATGTGATTTGGGTCATTGATTTTCGTTGGTGCAATCTTGAGCGCTCCTTTTTTTGTCACAAAAGATGAAGCTCTGAAGGATTCCTGGCTAGTGAACAATATCCTCATTTGAATTGATGTGATTTGTGCTGTCCATTTTCCTTGATGTCTCCCAGCCATTGGATTTGAGTTGTGTTTGCATTTGTTATGTTCTACTTTTGTGCAATTGTAATTATGTACATCAATCTTAATGTCAATGTGTTTTATGTCATTATTATTGTTTAAATATGTTTGTCAAAGGCTACTACTTATATAGTAGTTGTCTCGGTTAAGAAGTAGACATGGCACATTTATGACAATTTTTAAATTCATTCATAAGATATTAAAACACGAAATGCATACCTTCTAAATGGAAGAAGTGAAACCATTTAATATCAACAGTGGCATCCATTCCTCTTTGCTTCCCCAATTCAATCTATCATGCACATATAGAGACACACACCAGAGCACATCAAATGTCCCTAATGTCATCCAATAGGCCATGAACCAATGACACAACCACCAATCAGTCAATTGCAGCTAGACACCAAAACTTAATAGTAACAAAGGGGGGAAGGAAACATGTTATGAATCTAAGCCTATTTGATTTGTAAATATGACAAGAAAAGAAAAAAACAATTTAGACTAATCTATCAAGACTAATCTGGCACCCAAATTGATCATTTTCTTCATATGAACATGAATAACATCAAAACTCAACTTCAATCTTGCCAGAAAATAATGACAACAAATAACCACACTGCTTCATTACCCAACATGGATTCTGATTCAACATTGAAAAGGCTACCCAATCTAGTTTGAACATTTCTCACAAGACTAGGAAGTGTTGAGAAGATGTCTGATATCTTTAGTTTAGAAATTTGAATAATTTAATTTATCTTTTAAGAATTTGTTATTTGTTTCAAATCTTTAGGATATTGTTTAGATTTAAAATCATCTTTAGGATTTGTTTTATCTTTTTAAGATTAAGATGTTAGGTCTATAAATAGATGCTCTTGATATAAGAAGAATCATCCCACTTGACCACTCTAGATGAGAGAAGGGTCATGTGAAGGGAGGGTTTTCAAGTTTTTCCAAAAACCTCGTCATGAAGAAAGGGTTTGCAAGTTTTCCGTAAAAACTTGTAATACATATGAAGATGAATAGGTTTACAAGTTTTTCTTTTTCCATAAAAACCATAAAAACTTGTAACGAAGATGAATAAAATATCAATAATTCCTCCACATAATATATCTCTTTCTTTTACAAATATATCTCTATACACACACAAAGAAAAAACCACCTCATCAACAAGAAGAGCAAAGTTCATCAAAATCAAATGCACGATGTAACACTTCAGCAAGAAATTAAAGTCAAAAAGACATTCTTTGACTAAATAGTCTCTTCAATGCTCTTATTAAAACATAAACCACAACACAAGCAAGTAGCAAATAGCTCGTTATTCTCTGAAGAAGATCAAGCTCCTTTCACTCCATAAATTATTAAGTCATTGAAACCCTTTTTCATCAGTGAACACTGCAAAAATAAAACCACCAAATTCGTAAACCAAACCTCAAATTTTATGCATCAGGGAGAAAACAAATATCACAATAAATACTAGAAAGTTTATCATTTATGAATGCTACATTAAAGACTAAAGAAAACATACACTGTATGCTTGATACAAATGCAAGCAATTCAGCAAAATAGTCTTGTGTAGTCCCAACAGCTACAGCCCCAGATCCCTAGTCTGCTAGTCAATTTTAGAGAGTGAGGGGGGGGGGGGGGGGGGGGGGGGGGGGGAATAAAAAAGAAAACATCGAGGTGCTTGACAATATAAAAAAGGATACTGTATTCATATACGAACCAGAACTTGGGATAACAGCTATAGATTATGGTGCACCTTGTTAGCAATACTCACATCCTGCAACAGGTCATTAAATATAAAATTTAGGAAAATTTACATAAAAACATAACACAAGTATTAACCAAATAATATTGAAAGGTCACCGACTTCTAATTCAATGATGCTAGTTGTATGCCTCTCCTTTCTCAAAATCTTCATTTTTTTTAAAAACCATGTTATCTGCATCACAAAGTCAAGTTCAACAGATTATTCCGATAATTGAGAGCATACAAAATACTAAGTAAACTGAACAGAAGTGGCAATATCAAGGGATAAGATGTACATACACACTGAAAAGACCTCTCACTTCTTCCTCAATAAATCTGAGGTGCGGATGGATATGTATGCATATTCCTTGCAATCAAACGTTCTTAAAGTATTTGGCAGACTTGAGTGTTGAAAATCACGTTGTGCTTCTTGATCAGGCAAATCAATCATTATTCCTTAAATATGATTGGTTCCCACTTCCCAATAAAAAAAGCATGACAGTTTCTGAACTGCACATTGAAAATAGGACACAAAATGCTATGTTGCCAAAAGCAACAAAATTAAGAAAAAAAAAATGGTCCTTATATATCTTGAATCAGCACTTCAGGAATATCTTCATTAATCCCCAACCTAGAGTGGAGAAACAACATCTCAACGCATTTCTTTCTCTAGGCTATGTATCTTCTTCTCAAAAAATGATGTTTGGGATTATATATTTTAGGGTTTACTATTTTTTTACTCCTTCAACTTTCTAGAATTTCTGTTTTTAGTCATTGAACTTTTTTTTTTTTTACTGTTTCTAGTTTCTTAACTTTTTTTCTGTCCTTATTTGTATTTCCTTGCTAGGGACTAAAAGTAAATACCAAAAAAAAGTTAAGGGACGTTGACCCGTAAAAAAAAGTCATGGACCAAAAATAAAAATCTTAAAAAATTTAATGACTAAAACTATAATAAACCCTATATTTTAAATGCAAAAATAGTGGCAGTCCAGCTCAAAAAATATAAGGCTAATTGTTTCGGTCAGTTAAAAACATGTGATGGTTCAAAATTTTAAGCATAACAATCCTCTTTAGACTTTAGTAGAGGATTTCTCTCAGTTGACTTTGATTGAGGTAATTGATAACCGTCCCTACAAGCTTAGGAGCAGGGAAGGGCAAAAGCAAAAAGGTATTGATTAGTCATTGAAGGATCTTTTCATTCAAAACTGCCAGAGAAGCAATCTAGTAGAAAAGCAAGAAAGAAGAGATTTGGAGAAAACTGAAATAAAGAAGAAAAAGATAGTAAAAAAAGCATAACAATGTTAAAATTTATAAGAAATGGAGAGTGACCCCCTTATCCTTACTGCAAGAAGAAATGTCATTCTGAAAAGTTCTGCTGGTATAAAGCTAGAGTGAAGTACAAAGCCTGAAATCCCCTATGATGTGGAGAAGGTCTGTAAAACAAAGAAAAACAGAAAAGACAGCAAGTTCAGGTTGCAAAATATCAAGATATTGATGAAGAGGAACTCTGTTACTAACTGTTATGCTGCAGAGAGCAACATGGATGCATGGCTGATAAACAATGGCTGCAAAATTAAAATTACTTCTTACGCAAACAACTTCGTGAAAATAGATAAGACCTACATCTCCAAAGTGACCATAGGTGCAAAATTAATCATACTCGATGTCAAAGGAAAGGGAGAAGATCATAGTTAACCCTACCACAGGTGCAAAACTAATCATTGACATTCTTTTAGTACCTGGAATAAGAATTAGTCAAACCTGTGAGTTAAATGCTTGAAAAACAAAACTGTACATTTTAAATGACAAGTCAGACATAATGCATCATATATGATCCATGTGGAAACAAAGTGTTGGTAGTTAAGATGATAAACAAAACAAGCAGTGGCTCTCAACTCAATTCTCTGCAGAAGCAGCAGATGTCGCAGCAACAAATCAAACTATTTGGATATGAAAAATATAACTAAATTGGGAAAATTGAAATGAAGCTATTTTATGGTGGAATAATCATAAATCAACCATTACCATCATCACTAAAACACCTGTCCCTTGAATACAATGCCTAACATGCAGAACTTCAAGGGCAACATAAAGCACATAAAAGTTCTCCAAGAAGCAGAAAAAGCTGGTAATGTTAGTCTACTTCATAGCATCTCTAAAATCTGTACGCATATACAATGACCAAGGCTCTAACTCAATACATTTGAATCGCTTAGGACTACAGAATTTTCAAGGATAAACCTCAAGGAGTGTTATGTTGTGTGACATTTTGACAGCAAAAGCAGTGGTGATCCTGAAGTTAAGCACTCAGTTTTGGAGTTAGTTTAATACTGAAGTTAGTCTAGCTCAAGTAAATGAAATTGAGCAGTAGCAGAGAAAGTGTTAGATACAAGTCTTATGCAACATAAACTCTGTTCAGTTCAATTCTTTTTAGCATCCGACGTGGCAGGTTTGTTTATCCCTTCCTCTTATGATGATCCTAATACCAGATCCAAACCAATCGTAGGCTTCTGTTATTACTTATTAGTAATAGCTTCTGTAAATTCAACAACATCGTCACGAACCAAAAGAATCCTGTTTTGGAGAAGTCTATTTTTTTACTTTATGGATTCCTTTGTAAATATTGCCCTATGCAATTTTCCCCAATACTATCAACTTAGAGCATTGGGTGAAACTAGGCCTCTCTGAATTGAATTTTACCTAACAATGGCAAGAGAATTTGCACTCTTAAATTGATTAAAAACAGATCTGTATAGAACTTGTACAATTACTGTTTTACCTATATCACACCCGATCCATGAATAGCAGCAATATGAACAGGGTTATCATACCCAATATCTAATCCTGAGTGTCACTAGAGTTCTGTCCAACTAGACGACTAAATGTTTATCAATAAGTAAAATTTATGTGCCGAAGTCTATGTAAACATAGTATATTTATTATATAGCGAACAAAGGCAAGGCAAGGCAAGGAAGGCAACAAAGTACGGGTTTTCTACTTTAGGCAAGAAAGCAATCTAACTTTGTAATAAATAAATGTGAAAAGCAGGCTATGCTACATTTATTCTCGATTCAAGTAAAACATTATTCTTCTCTTCAAAAAAAAAAAAAGTAAAACATTCTTCTAATATTGAAAAACAGAACAACATACCAAAACAAAATGAGAAAATTTCTACTGAAATGACAGAAATTTAAACCGATCCACGAGAACACGATGCATAGTATCGACGTTTTCACGTTACATAATCTTACATCTAAGCTTGCTGTGCGTCCAAATTTGGCGTGTGACCACCTGTGCCACGGATGAGGTCAATAATATCCTTGTAGTTGTTGAAGCAGAATGAGGCCACCAGTAAAAGAAGCATGTTGATGATATACCACCATAAAAACTCATCCACGAGAATCCACAGTAGTGCTTGAAATCCAACTACACCAGAAGAGTGGAATAATAGTAGTTGGCAAGCTCATTTCCGTTGTGGATGCAAGGACATGACAACATATAGCTGTGAAGAAAAGCAAGGCGCTTGGACTTGGATGCCGGAAGGGATTGGTGTTTGAGCCTTCATACTTAATTCCAATTGAAGTTAACAACAAGCCCATGAGAATAATATAAGCTTTGTTATGCTTCATTGTGTTGATGCAAATAAAGGCAAAAAAGAACGAAGATAGGACAATTGAATTCTAGTAGTTGAGATATGAGATTGACTAAATACGGCAACATATTTATAGGGAGTGAGGGATTTTTTTTAATTTAATAATTCATGATGACTTTATCCAAGACAAGATTCCGTGTAATTTTGTAGTGAGATTTTATGGTTATTGAAAATCGTTTGTCGGAGTAACATGATAGAATGCGATATATGACCAAACCATGGTTATTGCGCAAATCGTTCTTTGGAGAGAAATATGGTCAAACTATGGTTATTGCAAATCGTTCTTTGTTGTGGATACGATTAAACCATGGTTTTTTTTGTTTTGACAATCGATTAAACCATGGTTATTGAAAATCGTTCTTTGTGATATGATCTAACATGGTTATCGCAAATATTTCTTCGGAGCAACATGCATCTTACCACCGAATCCTTCTTCTCCATTAAAAACTCGCACTTTCGTGGTTATTGCGACCAATTTCTTTTTGTTACCCATTACTTGTAATTCTGTACTCTAGCTTTCCTCATTTGCACACCAAGCCCTAAATTCTGGCTCTTCTACTACTATGGCCCCTTCATCTTCAAAACATATTTTTTGTGTATTGGCTTGATCTTGAATATTAATCATGGTGGTCATGTAATGGAGCTCTAGCTTAGCGTTTGAAAATCTGTTTTATACTTTTATTAACCACTTTCTTTAAAGAATAAAAAATAAAAATTCAATAAAAAAAATAGCATTTAACATTAATAACACTATAAGAAAAGAGACACTTCCTGTTTCTATATTTTCTTAAAAAAAAAAAAGAAGAAGTAAAAGAGTGATAATAGAAGTTAAATGAGAGTGTATATATAGTTATTTTGAAAATGGATTTTATATTGGTTAATTGGTTTTTTATATGCAATTAAAATATAATAGTGTGTGTTTATAAAATTAATTAAGGGACAAAATAGTCTAAAAATTATAGAGACAAAAAGTGAATATCATCATTATAATAATAATAATTATAAATTATATATTTTAAAAAATAAAATAAAAATAAAAGAGAAATGATAGGGGTTAAATGAGAGTGTACATTTATTTTGAAATTGGACTTAATATATGGTTAGCGGGGTTGTTTTTGATGAAAAGTTAAAACATAATAGTGTGTTTTTATAATGTTTTGATCTAGAAGGTGCGGCCACCGTCGTTGACGCAGATGTGCATTTCGACACAAGCGAAGCGGTGGCGGCCGAGGAAGATGATGGCTTGAAGTCCTTGAAGCGGAGGATCTCTGGCTCCTCCAACTGAGACCGCGACCTCACTTGCAGTAGGTGACTATCGTCGTCGTCTTCTTCCGCTGGAACATTCTTGCCTGCGCCTACACTTACTCAATTTCCTATTGAGTTTCTAATAACACGCTGAGAAGTGGGAACCTGGTATTGTGAAGGATTTTGAATTAAAAGAGGGTTTTGAATTACATAATTGGTTTTAAATTGGAATTAGTTTGGTTTTTTCACAAAACCAAATAGTTTGGCTGTGATTTTAAGTAAACAGATTTGATTTGAGAAAGAGGGAAGGAAGCGCTCGTTGCACAACGATGGGGTTGTGCTGGTTCATTTCGTAATGGCCGCAATGAGACAAATAGTGGGGACACACGAGCCCATCGTCTTTCTCAGCTGCCACTGCTTCCCCAGCCACAACCCAGTTTTTACGCCATCCACCTGAGCATCGCGTCGCAAGAACTTCTCGTGTGAAGAGGGATAAATTTGGAAAACGACTAAACTTTAAAAGGTTCAATCAATAAATAAATATTTTACATTAAAATCAATTAACAGGTGTCAATTTTTTATAGGGTTAGAAGATTATTCGGCCATTTTGTTTCAGAGTCCATAGCATTTCTCCATTAATACTAACTAACTAACTGACTAACGTTACACACAAGTTCCTTTATAGGTTTGGAAATACTCCCTCCGTTCCAAATTATATGACGTTTAAGGTTTTGGCACAGGTATTAAGGAATACAATTAATTTATTGAATTTTCAAGAAAATATTAGATAACTTCCTAATATACCATTTATCTCTCTAATTAATTACTCATAATACACTACTTTCACTAAGTATTAATTAAGGGTAATCTTGGAAAAATATATTTAATGCAACATTGGTTTTGTAAAACGACATCTATTTTGGAACAAATTTTTTTTTCTAAAACGTCATATAATTTGGAACGGAGGGAGTAGCGTTAATTTTAAAATGTTAAATCTCATTAATGCTTTTGGGAACTTGACCATGAGGTGTAGTTATATGATATGATACGATCAAACCATGGTTAAAAGGCACACTTTGGAGCCACATTTTCCTATTACCAAATATTTGGTCGTTATTGCAACCAGTTTCTCTATTAGCAAGATAGAACATCATTGATATTTGATTTAAATACTTTTTTAGTTCTTGCAATTTAGTATTTTTTATTTTTCATCTTTGCAAAAAAAAAATTTGTTTTAGTCCTTACAAATTATGTTTGTTTTATTTTTCGTCCTTAAAGTGATTTAGATAGCGCTTTTTTTACTATTCAAAGCGCTTTTTTCATCGTTCAAAATGCTATCTAAACTGCTTCAAAGACAAAAAATAAAACAAACATAATTTGTAAGGACTAAAACAAAAAAAATTATAAAGACGAAAAGCAAAAAAGTGCCAAATTGCAAGGACTAAAAATGTATTTAAACCTTAATTTTTGAAGGAAAATGTTTGAATGTTTCTCGTCCTGCGGGGTTTTTACACCTGCATCCACACAGACATATGGTTAATTACATGTAAAAATGTGGTTGATTTTATTTTATAAGTGATTAATGATAAATGAATATGATTATATAAAATAATCATTGTGATTAATATTGACTATACATGATTAATTTTATGTAAATATGATTATTTTTGTTTTATAACTGATTAATAATGTTATAAGCTAATTAATCTCATGTGGTTAATTATATGTGTAAATATTGTTAACTTTGTTTCACAAGTGATTAATAATGTTATCAAATTATTTATTGTTGTTGGAACCAAAATAGTTAACTGACGAAAGATTGACAGCCGATGACAGATAGCTGACGAGAATAGCCGACAATGTAACGGCTATTTTATTGTAACTACGAACTCTTACTTTAGATTGATTGAAATATTATTTCACAATAATTATTTAAATTACTATATTATCTAACACATAACTAATTTTTATTTCTCATTTATTGTATTTTAAAATTATAGTCTACCCAATATAAAATCAACTATATATCTATAATGTACACCAATAATTAATAATTAAATATTATATTTTAATTATAAATAATTTTTAATATAAATTTTAAAAAAATATGTATATTTTTAAAATATTTTATAACAATGTTCATAAACAATATTTATTTCATACATGGCACGAGTCACCCACACTAGTATTTGTAAAAACATCAATCTCCCTTCTCCATTGTTTTTTATTATTTGCAAAATTCCATTTATTAGCTTTTTCTCACGTGGCAGAACTTGTGTGCAACGTCAGTTAGTTAGGGTGGAGATGAGGACCATAGGATTGTTAATTCACGATGACTTTATTCTCCAATTCAATTTTACTAGTGTCCAATATTTTAATACAGCCTCCTATTCTTTGTGTTGTGTTATTTATAATTCTTCAATTAATTTTGGAATGACCCATATTATATTCCAATGACCTTCTAAAGGGAAGAAGAGAAAGTGAAAAACCATTTAATATCAACAGTGACACCCATTAATATCATACACACACCAGAGCTCATCAAATGTCCCAAATGTCATCCAATAGGCCATGAGCCCGTGACAGCCACCAACCAGTCAAATGTAGCAAATATCTCACTATGCTCTGAAGAAGAACAAACCCCTTTCACTCCCCAATAAAGTCAGCGAAAGCCCTTTTCATGAGTGAACATTGCAGAAATAAAATCCCCACATTCGTAAATGAAACCTCAAATTTTGAGCATCAGAAAGAAAACAAATATCACAATAAATACTAGTTAGTTTATCATTAATTTATGCATGCTGCATTAAAGATGAAAGAAAACATACAGTGTATGCTTGATACAAATGCAAGCAATTCAAGGAAAAGGTCTTGTGTACTCCCAACTGCTACAGCCCCAGATCCCTAGTCTGCTAGTTAAATTTAGAGAGTGGATATGTGAGAGGGTAAAATATGAAAGAAAACATACAGGTGCCTGACAATATAAAAATGGATACTGTATTCACATGCCAATTGAACCAGAACTTGGGATAACAGTGCCCTGCAGATTATGGTGAACATCGTTAGCAATACTCACATCTTGCCATAGGTCATTAAATATAAAACTTAGGAAAATTTACATGAAAGCATAATACAAGTATTAACCTAATAATAAGTTATAAAAAGATGTTGGAATATAAAAGCAACAAATATGATTGAAAGGTCACTGACTTCAAACTCAATGAACCTTGTTGTATGCCTCTTCTTTCTTAAAATCTTCTTTTGCTTAAAACCAGGTTTCTGCTTCACGAAGTCAAATTCAACAGATTTTTCCCATATTTGAGAGCACACAAAATACTAAATAAACTACGCTGTATGCGTATTCCTTGTAATCAAGCATTAGAGGGTAATAGCCAATAAATAAGTATTTATTGATTAGTTGTTGAAGGATCTATTCATTCAAATCTCTCAGAGAAGCAATCTAGCAGCAAAGCAGGAAGAAAGATACTTGGTGAAAACTGAAATAAAGAAGAAAAAGATAGTGAAAAGCAAAGCAATGTTAGAAGAAATGCAAGTTAGCACCTTTCCTTACTGCAAAAAGAGATGTCATTCTGAAAAGTTCTGCTTATATAGAGCTGGAGAGAACTACATAGCCTGAAATCCTCTAGGACATGGAGAAGGTCTGCAAACAAAGAAAACAAGCAAGGACAGCAAGTTTCAGTTGCAAAATATCATGTGCATGCTGAAGAGGAACTCTTTGTTACCAATTGATAAGCTGCAGAGAGAAGCATGGGTACATGGCTGATAAACAATGACTACAAAAACAAAATTACTTCTCATGCAAACAATTTCGTGAAAATGGACAAGACCATCCAAAGTGACCATAGGTAATGCAGAATACTTGATGTTAAAGGAAAGGGAGAAGATCATAGTAGACCCTTCCACAGGTGCAAAACTAATCATAGACATTCTTCTAGTACCTGGAATAAGAATCAGTCAAACTTATGTGAGTTAAATACTTGAAAAACAAAACTCTGTACATTTATAATGACAAGTCAGGCATTATACATGATCGATGTAGAAACAAAGTGTTGGCAGTTAATATGATAAACAAAAATAAGCAGTGGCTCTTAACTCAATTCTATGCAGAAGCAGAAGATGTCTCAACAGCAAATAGAGATATTTGGATAAGAAAAGTAGAACTAAATTTGGACAAATTGAAATAAAGCTATTTTATTGTGGGCATAAATCAACCATTACCATCACTAAAACTCCTGTCCAATATGGAAGGATGATAGGAACCGGATATGTTAAATGAAAAAATCAGAAAATTCTCCATTGAATACAGTCACAGTGCCTAACTTGTAGAACTTCAGGGATTTGCACTTCCTGATGCCCAAAGGCTCCAATTCTCACAAGTGACAAGATATCTCTCTCTTAACCTCCCTTGTTATTTATAGGCAACATGCCTTAATTCTTCAACCAACAAAGCTTAACTAACTAATGGCTATCTTTGAAAGGACTAAGCCCATAAATGTTCAGTCTCATGTAACCCAAGAAGCAGAAAAAGCTGGTAAAGTTAGTCTAGCTCTTATCATCTCTAAGACCTATTCGCATATATAATAACCAAGGCTCTAACGCAAAATACATTTGAATCACTTAGGACTAAGGGATTTTCAGGCATAAACCTCATGGAGTGTTATGTTGTGCAACTTGTAGGGCAGACATTTTTGACAGCAAAATCAGTGAGTGGCGATCCTGAAGTTAAGCACTCAGTTTTGGGGTTAGTTTAACACTGATGTTGGTCTGTGTGTCCAATAAATCTCAAATAAATGAAATTCAGTGGTGGTATGTTTTCATGTAAATTTTCATAAGTTTTATATTTAATGACCTACTGCAAGATGTGAGTATTGCTAACGATGTGCACCATAATCTGCAGGGCACTGTTATCCCAAGTTCTGGTTCAATTGGCATGTGAATACAGTATCCATTTTTTTCTTTCTTATTTTACCATCTCACATATCCACTCTCTAAATTTAACTAGTAGACTAGGGATCTGGGACTGTAGCAGTTGAGAGTACACAAGACCTTTTCCTTGAATTGCTTGCATTTGTATCAAGCAAACACTGCATGTTTTCTTTCATCTTTAACGCAGCATGCATAAATTAATGATAAACTAACTAGTATTTATTGTAATATTTTGTTTCTTTCTGATGCACAAAATTTGAGGTTTCATTTACGAATGTGGGGATTTTATTTCTGCAATGTTCACTCATGAAAAGGGCTTTCCCTGACTTTATTGGGGGAGTGAAAGGGGTTTGTTCTTCTTCAGAGCATAGTGAGATATTTGCTACATTCCAGTGATGTGGTTTACGTTGTTTCAGTAAGAGAAAACAATTTAGTCAAAAAATGTCTTCATGACTAATTTATTTCTGTAGTGTTACACTTACAGTCAAAAAAAGGGCCAACAGGGTTTATAACTACTCTTGTCACAGGGCACTTACCTAGCCAACATTTAGATCCAGATCTACCCTATTGTCAAGCAGTTTTTAGATATCAAATGGATCAAAATGTAAAGTTTATGTGTGGAACTCTCTGTGAAATGTTATAGTAAAATTTTCATGAATCTGTGTTGTTAACAAATGACCAATTTCGTTATCTCTTATAGACATAGTATATTTATTATAAAGTGAACAAAGGCAACAAAGGAATGGCTTTCTACTTCAGGCAAGACAGCAATCTAACTTTGCAATAAATGTAAAATGAACTACTCGAGCATAACTAACATTCTTCAACTTTAGATAGAAAGACAGAACAACATATCAAAACAAAATAAGAAAATATCTGCCGAAACTGAACTTAAACATGCTACACAGTATCCACCCTTGAAAGTTACGTATATTAGTCTTACATCTGAGGTTCCTGTGCTTCCAAATTTGGCAAGTGAGGTGTGCCACGGATGATCTCAACAACATCCTTGCAATTGAAGCAGAATGAGGCCACTAGTAAAAGAAGCACATTGATGATATACCACCATAATAACTCAGGGACGAGAATCCACATTAGTGCTTGACATCCAACAATCCCAGAAACGTGGAATATGAAAATAGTGGTTGGCAAGCTCATTTGAGTTGTGGATGCAAGGACATGACAACACATAGCTGTGAGGAAAAGCATGGTGCTTGGACTTGGATGCTGGAAAGGATTGTTGTTTGAGCCTCCATACTTAATTCCAATTGAAGTTAGCTCCAAGCCCATCAAAATAATATAAGCTTTATTCTTCATCGTGTTGATGGGAACAGAGGCGAGAAAGAACAAAAGCAGAAGGTAGGAGGCTAGGAGCTAAAGACAAATTACAAGATGGAGAGCTTGGAATTGCAGAGGATATGTATATATAGGCATAGGCTGTGTTTGTATACGGCCTCTGACACGTCACGTTCCACGGATAAGTGTGGGTTTCGGGTTAATTTATCGGTTTAATATAGGTTATTTTGGACGGGTGCGGGTGGTACAAAATAAACCCAATGAAACCCGCACCGCACCAAAGGTTGCTCATGTTGCTTTGCAATGACAAACCCGAATAAACCGAACCCCTTTACCCGAACTGCTCTAATCCGAGAGTTTTACATAAGGATATGGGTTTTGTTTTTAATTGGTTGGGTTTCCGCCGATTAGACTTCTATGTAGTTGTATGTTAACTTTTTACTCGACGCCCACGAGCGTTAACCAGTCGGAAGGAGAGACGAAGGTGCTCATAAGACAGTTGAGTGACACATCATACTACAAAGTCGTCAACTCAAAAAAAAAAAGGTCAACTAGCTTTTTAGTCCTTCCTATAAGAAAAACTTTCTCTAAAGTGTAATTTCATAAAAGTATGAAACCGTCAATTAAGCCTCTTAAAATATAATTTGTCTGTTATTTTAATCTTTTCGATAAGAAAAACTTTCTCTAAAATTATCGTTCGTGTCTACGTGACATGCTAATTTTAAAGAAATTTTTTTATCGAAAAGACTAAAGACTAAAGTGACAGACAAATTACATTTTTAGAAACCTAATTGACATTTTGATACTTTTAATAACCTAAATGACAGTGAATTACATTTTCAAAGACTAAAAAGATAGTTTACCCTTCTTTTTTTTTTATGAGTTGACGAGTTTATAGTATGATAACATAAACATTTAACTCTCTAAAAAAACATAAACATTATACAATGGTACGAGAGAAAAGTTTTAAGGCGCGATAGCAGCAACAGTAGGACATGTTATCAAATACTTATTGACCTGTAAAATTTAATTTTTTTGGTTTTATTGACTTCACAAGAAGTCTGACATCATCATTGTTCTAAAAGCAAGTCAACAGGCTATCAATGTAGTTGTTACGTCATTAGTTAATGTTACTATTTAATAGCAAGGACTAAAACAAAAAAAAATTAATTTTACAAGGATTAAAATCCAAAAAAGAATCTTTATAGGATTAAAATCAAAAGTGGAGTATTTTATAGGGACTAAATTGTTATTTAAGCCTATATATAATAAATAATAAAATAAAGTATAACTAAAAAATTCCATCTAAGGATTTTTTTTTTGTGTGTGGCTGAAAGGAAGAGAACTTGTTAGGAAATACAATAATAGGATTTTTTTTCTCGTGATTGTATTGGTAACTAGGGGGGTATTCACGGGTTGGGTTGCCGAATTTGGCCAAACCCATGACCCAACCCAATCAAATTTGAATTGGTTGGATTGGGTCAATTTTTAATTTTTTTTTTTGTAAAATCCAACCCATTCATAAAAGGATTGTTTCGGGTTGGGTCAACGGGTGGGTCAGATCATTTAAATTTGTTTATTATATTTAAAACCTCACTATTTTTTATGGGCTAAAATTTTATTAAAATGTACCTGAATTCAACACAAAACAACAAGATAGGGGTTTACAATATCCTCTACCCAAACTTGTCACAGTAATATAAAAAAAGATGAAAAAAAAGGCAAATCCATAAAACCCATGACCCCATGTCCCTTTTAATCACGTGCCTCACTCTCAATTACATTCATTTTAATTGCACGTTGCAACATTCATTTGAAAGCTTTCACTAGCTATTGTTATGACCAGTAGTCTTTTTTATGGTACAAGATGGAAAAATAAAAGTTAAGACTAATAGTCTAATAATAATAATAATAATAATAATAATAATAATAATAATAATAATAATATTCTTAAAGAACGGGTGAACAGGTTAGGTGAACACGTCAATAGGTTCATAAATTAAAATCCGTGACCCAACCCAAACTGTTTGGGTTAGTTTGGATCAATACGAGTTCGCGGGTGATCAATACGAGTTCGCGGGTGATCAATACCTGTGAACACCCCTATTGGCAATGCCCTACCCTGATTGCTTGCTACTTGCTACTTTGAGGCCCAAAAAATAAAGGATATAATATTAGTATGTTGTACAAGTATTTATTGGTTTGGGTTTAGAGTAAATTAAATCAAATTTAAACCGGTTATATTTATTTGTATTGGTTTAGTTCTATTTGAAAGTTTTTTCAACTAATTGGAATCAGCCTAATGTGATTGGGTTGGTTTAAATCAGATTATTAAATTATTATACAAAAAAAAAATTATTGTATTATCAGGTTTTTATCTTCATTTATTATATATTTTATATGAATTTTAATTTTAAATTAATGTAAGGTAAAAATATTTTTTGTTTCCAATATATATAATTCTATTTTTTATTCATAATTCTGTTTGAAGTACAGCTAAACACTAATTGTGGACATCTCTTATAGTAAAAATTCAAACATTAATTCACCATGTTGTGGGGAACCTTTTCCAATAGACCCAACTCTCGTTGCTAGGAAAAAATATTTTTTATTCTTTAATGATAATTATTTCTTTTATTTAATATATAAGCTATTCGATAATTATTACTTTACATATCTTTAATTTCTCCACGCAAAATGTGA
This sequence comes from Pueraria montana var. lobata, assembly GCA_026413185.1. Taxonomy (NCBI): domain Eukaryota; kingdom Viridiplantae; phylum Streptophyta; class Magnoliopsida; order Fabales; family Fabaceae; genus Pueraria; species Pueraria montana. The sequence goes on from CM048648.1 coordinate 77,476,363, forward strand.
TTAAAAAATTTCTCTATCCCTCTCTATTTATAAATTAGAATAAGCTATCTTCAATGATAGTGTTTTTAGCCATCATTCTTCAACGACAATGCTTTTAGCTATTTTTCTTCGATGAAAGCGTTATTAGGGATTTTTTTATAACTCATTATCTCTTTCAATATATCATTTTCAATATCTTTAATTTTAACTTAAATTTCAATATTTAAAAAAAAAAACTATCAATAATTAAAACTAAGATTGCATCGTGATATAACTTATATATCATAAATCTAAAATATAATTAATATATTCAAAACATTTGTTTATTACAAATTTAATTATAATATAATTTATATTTAAAAATATTTATTTATTTTGTGCAATGCACGTGTTAAAATACTAGTTACATAATAAACATGACTAAATTTATTTTTATCTTTATGATCTTATTTAGTGTTACAAGTGTCTTAATTTATAATTTAATTTAATAATTAAATTAAGACATTTGTAACACTATATAAGATCATAAGATCAAAATGAATGAAAAAGAAAAAAATAGAAAACATTAAATATTAAAATCTAAAACGTGTTAATCTAAGTTAAAAAATAATAGATTGAATCATTGTACTAGTTCGAATTAAAAAAAATGAAAATTGATCCAATTATAATTGATGTAATTTAAATTTTAGTAAAAATAATAATCTTACTGAACAAAATTCAAACTAATTTAATTAATTTGTTTGGATTATTAAATTAATCGAATGAATCTAATCTAATGGATATCTATACTATCTTAGTGTGCAAAACCAAGGGGGTATAGCTCAGTTGGTTGAGTGGGATGGGTAAGTTATTGTAAACCTCTTGGTACTTGTCTTCGATTCCTACGGATCAAAAAATCTTAGTGAGCAACGCCATAATATTCGATTTCTCTCGTTGTAAAATATTGGTTTAATTATTCTGTGGGTCTTCATACTTTTACAAAATTTTCAATTAGGTCCCTGAACTTTTGTTTATTTATTTTTTTCAATTGGGTCCTTCCATCTAATTATAGAGCCAAACAATTGTGAGAGGCTTGTAAAGAATACTTGTGTTGAATTGACCTGCAAAGGTTGAAACTCTGCAGAAATATCTCATAATTGACTTAGTTGTGCTTACAACACACTCCAGAAGCACTAGTCCATTGTCTACAACTCTAGTTAGGTGTCTACGGTTAATTTTTCATAACGGAAATTGGATGGCAGAACCCAATTGAAAAAAAAAAAGACTAAATGTTCAAGACCCAATTAAAAGATAAAAAAAGTTTACGGACTCAATTGAAAATTTGGTAAAGTATGGGGTCCTGCGGATCAATTTAACCTAAAATATTCCGATGAATTAATGTAAGCTTCTATTCATTTCCTACTCAATTTGAAAAAGTCAACCTTGTGAACTTTCCCAATTATTTTTCCTTTTTTTTGTGATAAAATGTCCATTAACCCTTGAGACTAATCACCTAAGCTAGGAACAAGATTTTCATAGTCCTTATTCGCAAATGTAAAAGCCTACACAAGCTACTTTAATAGATAAATAAAAGATAATGTCATCATAGCTTTTGAGGCTTTTCATTACATGAAGAAGAATAGTAGGGGAAGGAAAGGCTATATAGCCCTAAATCCTGAAGGTAGATATGGCAAAGGCATATGATCTCATTGAATGGCCCTTTCTTCAATGCTTGCTAAATCATATGGGCTTCCCAAGGAAATTGATAAATCTCATTTTGAAATGTGCATGTTCGATTTCCTTTTCAATGATGGTTAATGGACAACCTCATAAAGATTTCAAGCCACAAAGAAGTTTGAGATAGGGAGATCCTTTATCTCCATACTTGTTTATCCTGCATGTTGAGACTCTTTCGGCCCTGATCAATCAAGTAGTGGAGAGGAGGTACCTTCATGGTTTACAAATCTGTCCTGGAGCACCTATGATTTAACATCTCCTTTTTTTGCTGATGACAACATCATCTTTGCCAGAGCTACTATGGAGGAGGCTTCCTATTTGGCTCATATTCTCAGGAAGTATAAGAGTGCCTTTGGTCAAAATGTAAATTACCTTAACAAGTTTGAACTCTCTTGCAGTCGAAATGTTCCTAGTCCCATACAGACAGAGCCTCAAAGACTCCTTGGTGTAAAGGCTATGGAGAGCTCCATGACTTACTTAGGTCTTCCTACCATCATTGGTAAATCAAAATCCCAAGTTTTTCAAGTTGTTAAGGAAAAGGTCTGGAAAAAGTTAAAGGGTGGAAGGAGAAATTCTTAACTCAAGGTAGGAAGGGAAACTCTAACTAAAGTTGTTGTTCAAGCCATTCCATAATATGTTATAGGATGCTTTAGATTACCAAATGTTGAGTGCAATCAGATTGAAGCTTTAACTGCAAAGTTTTTTTGGAGTGGTAATATAGAAGAGAGAAAGATTCACTGGTTGCCAATTTTAAATATAGAAAGCTTCAAAATGGTTGCCAATTTTAACAACCCCAATTCTATCATGACTATGGTCATCAAGTCAAAATACTTTCCTTTCTCTAAAGCTTTGGATGCTATGAGGGATCATGCACCTAGCCATGCTTGGTCCAACATTTTCTCTACAAAGGACATTATGGATGAAGGTACCCTTTGAAAAGTTGGGAATGGTATGCAAATAAAGATCTAGTTAGGTAGGTGGATCCCAAACTCCCCAAATAACAAAGTCTCAACCCAACCCAGAGTTGGTTTTGAAGAGGAAATGAGAGTCTTTGAACTTATAGATCATGAAAGTCGTACCTGGAATGAAGAGGCGATCTCACTTCTGTTACCTAACTAAGATGTGGAAAACATTATTGTTATTCCCCTGAGAACCTTTCCAGGTCAAGATAAAGTGGTTTGGAAATACACTGAGGATGGGGGTGCATTTTGTAAAGCCTGGGTATCACTTTACTCTAACAAAGATGGAATCTTTTGAGGCTTCATCTAGCGTCATATTGGGTGGTTTTGGCAAAACATATGGAGAGTAAAATTGGCACCTAAATGTGAATTTGGTTTGGAAGGCTTGCAAGAACATCCTCCCTGTCAAGAAAAATCTCCAAAAGAAACTCTCCAGTCTAGACCCTATGTGACCTTATTGTGAGGAGGAAGAAAAATCTATAGAGCATGCATTCTTTGCATGTAAAGATGTTAGAAGAATATGGTTTGCAAGCCAACTTAATGGACAAGTTGGAGACCAGAATATGTCGTTCAACTAGTGGATGGCGACTTGTTTGGAGGAAAGGGACATGGCCTCTTTACAGCTAATCTTTGGTTTGGTCTGGTCTATATGGAGAAGCAGAAATGACTGGACTTTTGAACAAGAGCAAACACCCTTATAAGTAGGTCCTTTTGGGTGATTTGCCTTGATGTAGAGAAAGAAAGACTGAGTGTTGTTTTACACCAACAGTCTTGGAAACCACCAAATGTAGACGAGGAAGTTAAAATTAATTTTAATGTTGTGGTTAGAAAGGGCAGTGGATTAGGGATGGCATTGATTTGCAAGGACATTGATGGCAATTGCCCAGCAACTGCCACAAAAATGACTAATCAGATGGTGGCCCCTAATGTTGCTCAAGCTTTAAGTATGCAATGGGCCTTACAAGTTGTATGTGATCTCTCTTTTACTAGTTTTGTCATGGAGACAAATTGTTTATAGCTTGCACAAGCTTGGGGTGGACAAAAGAAGGCTTCTAATACCTACTTCCATAAAATCATCGAAGACTGCAAAGTCCTCAGCAGAGGTATTCATAATTTCAAGTTATTGTTTGTGAAAAGACAAGGTAATAACCTAATAGGGTAGTTGATACTCTTGCCCATATATGGCTTTTTCTCATCATGAAAAGTTTTGGATTGAAGATTCTCCTCACCAGGTGGATGTTTTTCTTCTTTATGATGTAAATAATTCAAATACCATTGAATGATATTTAGTTTTCGACTAAGAAAAAAACTCAATCGGAATCATGAATCATTGCATTTTCAAATAAGGGGGTCTTTTTTGCATTTTCAATTAAGTTTGTTTCTCTTTAACTTTGGGCAAATCAGCTTATTGGGCCCAATTATTTGTTAATATTTTTTGGGGCTATTGTTTTATGCACCCCATTTTTTGCTTCTTACACTCAATAGGAAACAATAAAGACCCTAAATGGACTAATATGCCATTTTTAGTCTTATATTGCACCCCACTTCCCCAGCCAACCCTAGCACACCATTCTTTTCCTTTCTTATGCGTCATCACACCCCACTTCCTTTATCCAGCCCATCGTACCTCCTATACCTTATGCCATCCAAGCTCGTTTTTGCCTCTTTGTCATCTGCTGTTTGACGATGCTAGGCACCCACCACCGCTAGTAAAGGCACCTCAATCGCCGTTGATGAAGGAAATGCAATCGCTATCGTGAAACCACTACACAATTGAAGGTAAGTGGTTGTGTGCGCTATTTTTTATTCCACCATCGATTTATGTTTGTGTTTCCCGGAGCCATTATTCTGTGATATACAGATATTTCATAAATGTATTCCGGAATATATGTTTGATATATTACGAAATAGGCATTCTAGAATACATTTCTAGAATACTTGTATATTACGGATTAATTGATCCATAATGACACATGTATTCCAGAAATGTATTCCAGAATACCTGTTTTGTAATATATCAAACATATATTCCAGAACAGGTATTCTGAAATACATTTTCAGAATACTTGTATCATTCTGGATCAACGATTCTATAATGTGACTAATTTTTGACATGTTATATTCTAGCTTAAAACCATACAATTTACTCTTTTACATAAGTTGGAGATGATTTAAATTTGTGCAACATAGTACATATTATATTCCATTCCTGAAATTTGTAGGTACTAGTAGCCCCAACACAATTACAATTTTTGAGTTTTTAAAAGTAATCAATAATAAAACAATAATTAACTTAAGTAGAAAGGCTAATGAAGTAGCACAAAGCTTGGCTAGAATGTCCTCTGGTTTTCCACATCATTATATTTTCCATTGTACTCCTCATTATATTGACATTATCGCAATGGAAATGAATTGATGGCTTGCTGTAAAAAAAAATCAATAATTAAACAATAATTAACTAGTTAATATTCTTTCTTTAAACTAGTAATACATATTAACATTTTTTTATATAGTGATGAATAATAATTAACTAATTAATATTCTTTCTTTAAACAATTACAAGTAGTATAAACTTCAATAGCTCTAAACTTCTACCTTTAGGAAGCTACACAAAAGCATAAAAGAAACTTACTAGGGATGGCAACGGGTCCGAGCGGGCACGGATAGTGATTACCCGCTACCCGCCCCAACGGAGAAAATCCACCCCATTACCCGCCGAATATCCATTTGATAAAAATCCGCGAGTATCCATGGATACCCATGGATACTTCATATTAAAAACAAACATTTGTTTTTAAAAAAAGGTTGATTCTTTTAGAAGAAATACTAAGAAACAGATCCTTTATTTGCTATTAAATTTGGAAATAAAATCATATTATTTACTACAAGAAGAATCAATAATCAAATGTGTAATTAAGTGAATTTTTATGTGAAAAATATATATATGAGGGTAGTTTAGTAATTTTACGGGTAGCAGGTACCCGCGGGCACGGATACTATGATACCCGCACCCGCCCGTTAATGAGCGGATAAATAAAAAACCCGTACCCGTTACCCGCAGGTATCCATTTATACTATCCATCTTCTATCCATGGTGGATTTTATTCGCGGATATCCACGGGTGTGGATTTTTTTGCCATCCCTAAAACTTACCTACCTATCTCTTAATTTCTCCAGTTTGTTTTCCTTGAATTTTGATAAGGTTCTATTGAATAGATTTAGTTTTGGCTTGATTGCCAATTCGAGTAGTTAGTACTAAAATTATTGTTGTGACACATTTTGGATAAACCATTTTGTTGAAAATAAATAGCTAATATAAGAGATAGAAGTCCTAAACATACAAACCAATTTTTCTTATATTCTGACATATCTTTAATATTGTAGTAGCAAAATTAACTTGGACCAGTCCATTTAAAATGCCATTTTCACATTTTATTGCATTTATATTTGGTTTGATATTTATGTAGATATGCCACGAATCAGAGGTGGGAGTGTTGGTCGTTCCCAACGTGTGAGGAGAGGGGGACAGTGATGTACTCATTTATGGTTATTGTGTTAACTTGTTGAATTTGGACAAGGATTTCTTTATGTGATGAATACTGTATGAACTTAGTGTGTGTGATGAATACTGTATGAACTTAGTGTGTTGGCACTTAAATGCTTTTATGCCATTGTTAGTTTATTATCTAAATGACATGGTTGTCATATAATGTCATGGTTAGACCTTTGTGAGATGCTCTATTGCTAGTACTGTGTTTTGATCATCATACAGGTAAATATACTATTGTAGGATGTCCATATTTTAGGGGTGGATCTGCCAAAATTTTGGTAGAAAATTGTTAACATTGTCAGAAAAGTACCATTGAATTCAAATAACTCGTCAAACATGTCATCCAGTAACAAATTTAGATAAGTACATTGTCTCTCAATGTTTAAGCAATACACAACTATAGAAGTACAAATGACTAATCAATCTTTAGTAATGTTGACATAATCACATGTCACCCCAATTAATTGTAAGAATTGTTGCATCCATCCAATATATGGGGTGAGCCAGTCTTTGGAAACAGGATGGCAATATGTAGACCACAACACATCTACATTCGGTATCGGACAACGATCTTGTAAGAAAACCTACACAATAATAAATATTATCACAATATAACATGGGTAACTAATTTACAAAAGTTATTCTATAATGTTAGAATGTAACTAATGGTATACCTGTACAAAATGATTACCATTTACATGGCCTAAACATGTGAAGTGAGCTATCTGTGGGAGGTTCACTTCTAATAGGGAAGAACATGATGCTTTGTTTTTGTGATAAGAAAACAACTATCACATTATACCTAGATGCAATAACATATCCCATGTCTGGTACAATCATCCATTTTTCCACAAAGGCCTGTTTATAGTGAAGTTAGTCAAATGGAGATAATTATATAATAATAAGGTTGAATTTCACAAGTGCAAGTAATAATACTTTACTATTGAAAGAACATCAACAATTAAGGATCGCTTTAGTTCCTCAAAACACTCATAACCTCTTAATACAATGGCATACTCATCACACCACTATCCAAGTTCTTTATGCAAATTATTACACACCAAAGGCCAAGAGTCTTCACCCATACCTAGTAAAGTTGCAACTGCACGGTAGCCACAATGTCCATCGGCTTTGACGTCAACCATTCCAATATATATGGATGCAACTTTACATTAAATTCATCTATCATGGGAGCCTTTCTATGGCGTCTTTTTTTTATATGATCTTTTGGATGACCTCTAAGTGGATGAGTTGTCATGCACTGAATGTAACGCATCCACATGCTCAAAGTACGAAGGATCCCGCTTAGTTGACCTCTCCAATTTACCTGCATGCCCCTTTTGTGAACCCTTAGTCTTTACCTTCTCAATAGGCAAACACATTGAAGTCATGTCAGGGTATGCAATTTCACGAACTTTACTTTTTATACTAACTTTCTCACCTATGTCAGCCTCTTTAAAACGTTTAAGTATAACATCAACTTCTTGCTGCACAAACAATTATGCATATTCCTCATTTGACCCCATGTCATTAAAGCTGAGTCTAGTCCAAAAAACATGAATTGCTTGAAGTAGTAAGCTACCTAAGACATACCTAGCTAGTTGACAAGCATAGGGGAGACCATGTGTGAATCTTACTATGCATCCACAATGAGTACTGTCAACACCAACAAACCTCACTTGATCAAACTCATCACATAATATACAATCCCAAAACCTTTAATAAATAGGTAATGATAAAAAAAATAAGTTAGATGCAAATAGGTAATGATAAAAAAAAAAGTAATTAAGCAAAAATGTCTTGTGTAGTCCTAAGTGCTACAGCCCTAGATCCCTACTTTGCTAGTTAATTCTAGAGAATGGAGTGTCAGGGGGAAATCAGGAAAAAAAACATCTAGATGCTTGATGATATAAAAATGGATATTGTAACCACATGCTAATAGAATCAGAACTAGGGATAATGACGCTTGTGCACGTTGGTAGCAATACTCATATCCTGCAATAGGTCATTAAATATCAAACTTTAGGAATATTTACTTGAAAACATGATACAAGTATTAACCTAATAATAAGCTAGAAAAATATGTCTATAAAAGTTACAAATATGATTGAAAGATCACTGACTTCAAACTCAATAAAGCTAGTTGTATGCCTTTCCTTTCTTAAATCTTCATTTGCATAAAACCAGTTGTCTGCATCACAAAGTCAAGTTCAATAGATTATTCCCATATTTAAGCACACACAAAATACTAAATAAACTGAACAATAGAGCCAATATCAAGGGATAAGATGTACATACACACTGAAAAGACATCTCACTTCTTCCTTACTAAATCTGCGAGGTGAAGAAGGATATGTAACCATATTCCTTGGAATCAAGCATTCTTAAAGTATTTTACAGACTTTTAGTGACAGTTGAAAATCATGTAGTGCTTCTTCATCAGGCAAATCAATCAATTATTCCTTAAATATGAGTAGTTCCCATTCCCATCAAAATAAGCATAAACAAATAGCTTAACTGCACATTCAAAATTGGACACAAATGCTATGTTGCCAAAAACAACAACAAAATTAAGAAAAGGAAAATATGGTCCTTATATATATTGAATCCACATTTCAAGAATATCTTCATTAAACCCCAACATGGAGTGGAGAAACAACACCCTAACCCATTTCTTGCTCTAGGCTATGTATCTTCACAGAGAATGTAAGATCGATGTTTGGGATTATACATTTTAACTACAAAAGTAGACAAGTAGTAGTTAGTTATAATAAACAAATGATGGAATGAAATTTGAAGCACAACAATCCTTTCTAGCAGAGCACTTCTTTCAGTTGACTTTGACAGAGGTAATCAACACGTGTCCCTTCAAGCTTAGGAGTAGAGCAAGGCCAATAACCAATAATTATTGGTTACTCATTGAAGCATCTTTCCTTACAAAGCTGCTAGAGAAGCAATCTAGCAGCACAACAAGAAGGAAGAGACTTGGAGAAAATGGAAATAAACAAGAAAAAGATAGTGAAAATTGAAAAGCATAGCAATGTTAGAAGAAATGGCAAGTGACCCCCTTATCCTTACTGCAAGAAGAGATCTCATTCTGATAAGTTCTGCTGGTATAGAGCTGGAGAGAAGTACAAAGCCTGCAATCCCCTAGAACATAGAGGTGGTCTGCAAAACAAAGGAAACCAGCAAGGACAACAAGTTCAAGTTGAAAATCCCTTTGTAAAACTTGTGAGTTAAATGCTTGAAAAAGAAAACTCAGTACATTTTTCATGACAAGTCAGGCATGATGCATCATATTTGATCCATGTGGAAACAAAGTGTTGGCAGTTAATATGATAAACAAAAACAAGCAGTGGCTATCAACTCCATTCTCTGCAGAAGCAGAAGATGTCTCTACAGCAAATCAAACTATTTGGATTAGAAAAATAGAACTAAATTTGGACAAATTGAAATAAATCTATTTTATCATGGGATAATCATGAATCAACAATTACCATCACTAAAACTCATGTCCAACAAGGAAGGATGATAGGAACCCAATATCTTAATAGAAAAAAAAAAAAGGGAATTCTCCCAAGAAAACTTTGCCAAACTTGCACAACTTCAAGGGTTTGCACTTCCCAATGCCCAAAGGAATTGGTTAATAGATCAAAATGTAAAATTGATTTAAAATCTGATACCATATTATGAGAAAGAACAGAGAAGAGATATCTGAATTACTTCATGTATTGATATTATTATTCCTCAGAAGAATCAGAAGATACAATAGGTATATATTGAGGTGTGTTAACAGTAAGTCAGTAACCACCTCCAACTAATTCTTATCTCTACATCTAACTAATACTAATATATTTAACTAACCTAACTGAATTAGTTAATTCATTTTTACATTTTGATCTACTAACCAATAAAAGGCTCCAATTCTTTCACAAATGACAACATATATCTCTCTCTTAAATAACTTCCCTTGTTATTATAGGCAACATGCCTTGATTCTTCAACCAACAAAATTTAACTAACTTTATGTAACTAACTATCTAATGACTATCTTTCAAAGAAATAAGCACATAAAAGTTCAATTTCACGCAATCCAAGATGCAAACAAAGGCTGGTAAAGTTAGTCTATCTAATGATCAAGGATCTAACCCAAAATACATTTGAATCACTTAGGACTAGAGAATTTTCAAGGATAAACCTCAAGGAGTGTTATGTTGCGCACCTTTTAGACCAGAAACTTTGACAGCAAAAGCAGTAGTGATCCTGAAGTTAAGCACTCAGTTTCGGGGTTAGTTTAATACTGATGTTGGTTTGTGTGTATAGTGAAACTAAAGTAAATGGAGTTCAGCAGCAACAGAAAACTGCTATATATAAGTTTTATGAAACACACACTTTGTTCAGTTCTATTCTTTTGAGCATCCCATGTAGCTAGTTTGTTTATTCCTTCCTCTTATAATGATCCTAATACCAGATCCAAACCAATCGTAGGCTTCTACTATTAGTAATAACTGCTGTAATTTCAACAACACCATCATGGACCAAAAGAATCCTGTTTTGGAGAAGTCTTTTTTTTCACTTTAGGGATTCCTTTGTGCATATTTCCCTATGCAATATGCTTTTCAGTTTTCCCCAATACCATCAAGTATTAACTTAAAGCATCTCTAGGGGTGAAACTCGCCCTCTCTAAATTGAATTTTAACTACGTTAGCAAGAAAATTTGTACCCTTAAATTGATTAAAAACAATTCTGCATAGAACTTATACAAGTATTGTTTTACCTATATGATATATCACCAGATCCACGAATAGCTGCAATATGAGCAGGGTTATCATACCCAATATCGATCCAATACTGAGTTCAGCTAGAGTTCTGTCCAACTAGGCAACTAAATGTATATCAATATGTAAAGCTTATCTGCGAAAGTCTCTATAAAACTTCGTAGTGATTTTTTCATTAATGGTGATGCTGACAAATGTCAATTTCCTTATCTCTTATAAACAATAGCATATTTATTATATAGTGAACAAAGGCAACAAATGAGTGGCTTTCTACTTTAGGCAAGACAGCAATCTAACTTTGTACTAAATGTATAAAGCAGGGTATTCTACATTTATTACCGATGTAAATGAATTGCTTAAGCATAACAACATTCTACTATAAGAAAACATAACATACCAAAACAAAATAAGAAAATTTGTGTAGAAACACAAATTAAAACTGATCCACTTGAACATGCTACATGGTGTGGATGTTTGCAGGTTACATATCTTAGTGTGACGCTACACCTGAGCTTCCTGTGTTTCCAAATTTGACATGTGAGTTGTGCCACGGATGAGCTGAATAATATCCTTGTAGTTGTTGAAGCAGAATGAGACCACCAATAAGAGAAACATGTTAGTAATATACCACCATAAAAACTCATCCACGAGAATCCACAGCAGTGCTTGACATCCAAGTATGCCAGACACATGGAATATGAAAATAGTAGTTGGCATGCGAGGACATGACAACATATAGCTGTAACAAAAAGCATCTTACTTGGGCTTGAATGCTGGAAGGGATTGTTGTTTGAGCCTTCATACTTGATTCCAATTGAATTTAACAACAAGGCCATGAGAATAGTATAAGCTTTCTTATGCTTCATTGTGTTGATGCGAGCTATTGGAGTGTAGAGCTAGTTTTATTGTGTAAGCCTGTTTGGCAGTTAGTTAGAGAGTCCTTTAGACCTTCTGTTATCTGTTACCAGTCATGTATAACTACAAGTTATTGTACCAGATTCATTTGAGGCAATGAAAATTAAAATCCACTTTCCTTTCACATTTCTCTATTCTCTTAATTCTCTTAAATCTCTCATTCTAATACGAACTAAGGCGAGAAAGAAGATCAGATAACTGTTGGTAGTTATTTGAAATTGAGTGATGCCAATGAAGCATAGAATTGATTAGATGGAGAAATTAGAGACAGAAGCTGGGGCTGAACTGAAGAGAAAGGCTGAGGTTGGTGTTTTATGAAATTGACCACAAATATATAGGGCAACATATACATATATAGATATTAGAAAAAGGAAAACTTGCATGGTATAAGTCAAACTCCCTGTCTTTTCCCGGGGCGGGGCTATGTGTATTGGTGGGGTAGCCTTGCCGCCCTCCCTAAAATATTATACACATAAATATATAGAAGTTTATTCCAAAAGAAGAAAAATACAAAAATATGTACATAGAGAAGTTCCTTTCCTTTCTCATCGCATAACTTGTTGCATCTCATATTTTTTGTCTTATCTTCCTATCTCTCTCATCACTCAAAATAGATACACCTCTCAAAAAGGCTAAATTACAATTTTAGTACCCTTTAATTCCTTATTCGTGACATAACTTTGGTGCCTTATTTTTTTCGCAATTTTAGTTGTCAAATTTTAGAAAATCTACAATTTTGGTCAAATTCTTAATTTCCCAACCTGCACGGTGCAGCGTAAAAGAAAAGGGTGAAAATTTTGCTTTGGAATCCATACATTACATTAGCATGAAAATCCAGTGGTTGAATTCTATGTATTGGTTGAGAACTGTTGTAAAGGAATTATGATTAAAAAAACAGCACACAAATGAGAAAAAATTATATATAGCCAATATAAATTTGTTCTTATAAATTGGTTCTAAAAAATTTTGAATAATAAACGATACTTGGAAAAATTAGTCTTCAAGAGTGATGTTTCTTGTCTCTTGTATTATACATCTTTCAAGGATCCATACCTTCTTTGCTTGCGGTGATTTTCTTCAGTGCTTTAACTCACATTTGAACGCTGACCTTATGAAACTATGATCATCAACCATAAAATAGTGTCCAAAGATCATTAAAAAAAACATATATATTTGCATATTCAAATGCATTCATATTGAATTCTAGATTGAAAAGGGAACATACTAATTATTCAGTTAAGTTTACAATCAACACAAACTCAACAAACAAGAGTCAAAGTGTATTTGGTGATCCAATTGCCATAACAGGATCAGAGATCTCGGAGACACATCAAACTTTTAGGAGAATTGAAATGTATTGATCGACAAGACAACTTTCTTACTGCACAAGTATTATTAATGGATCTACGAAGCTTTTGCACTCCTGAAGCAACAACGTACTTCTATAGTATGTACTGAGCAGAAGAAATTTCCTGTAAAAACACCCAATAAAACCATATTATATTGCAATGACCTTCTAAATGGAACAAGAGAAAGTGAGAAACCATTCAATATCAACAGTGACACCCATTACTCTTAGCCTGCTCAAATCAATATATCATGCACATATACAGACACACCAGAGCTCATCAAATGTCCCAAAGAGAAATGCTAGGAACACACTCTCTGACACACTCCATCAAACACACTCTCTACTCTCTCTAATTGTTTGAAGGAGTGTGTTAGAGAATGTGTTCTTAATACTCCTCATTTCCCAAATGTCATCCAATAGGCCATGAGCCCATGACACAACCACCAACCAGTCAAATGCTAAGCAAGATACAACATCACTGATCTTTCAATTGCAGCTAGATGCCAGAACTTATAATAACAAAGGGGGGAATGAAGCATTTAAGACTAATCAGGCCCGAATTCATCATTTTATTCTGATGAACTTGAATGACATTGAAACTCAACTTCAATCCTATCCAAAAACAATGACAACAATAACAACACTGCTTTGTTACCCAACACGGAGTCTGATTCAACATTGAAAAGGCTACCCAATCCAGTTCATACAATTTTCAGAGGACCAGGAAAAAGAGCAAAGTACATCAAAATCAAATGCATGACTGTAAGTGTAACACCACAGAAATAAATTAGTCATAAAGATATTTTTTATTGGAAATATGTGTTTGTAGTCCCTGAACATTTAATTAGTCAAACTTGGTTTTAGTCGTTGTACTTTCATATTGATGAATTTAGTCCTCAAACTTTTAAAAATATGTTAAAATAGTTTGCTCTCTTCAATGGTCTTACTGAAATAACATAAACCACATCACTGGAAAGTAGCAAATATCTCACTATGCTCTGAAGAAGAACAAACTCCTTTCACTCCCCAATAAAGTGAGGGAAAGCCCCTTTCATGAGTGAACACTACAGAAATAAAACTACCACATTCGTAAATGAAACCTCAAATTTTATGAATTTAGGAAGAAAACAAATATCACAATAAATGCAAGTTAGTTTATCATTTAAGTATGCTACATTAAAGACAAAAGAAAATACTATAGGTTTGATACAAACACAAGTAATTCAGCAAAAAAAATCTTGAGTAATCCCAAGTGCTATAGCCTCGGATTCCTAGTATGTTACTCCCTCCATCCCAAAATGAGTGTTGCATTTGGAAAAAAAATTTGTTCTAAAATGAGTGTCGCATTTGGCTTTTCAATGTAATATTAATTACTTTTTTCTACTAATACCCCTAATAAGTGTCACTTTAGCTTTTCAATACAATATTAATAAGGTTAGTTTTGTAAAATTACTTCTCTCTTTTATCTATTTAATAACTTTTCTTGGTCTGTGTAAAAAAATCTAGGACGACACTCATTGTGGGACGGAGGGAGTAATCAATATTAGAGAGTGGACAAGTGACAGGGTTGGAATAAGAAAGAAAGTATTAGAAAGCCACCTTAGTTGTGGTCATCCTTAGGTCACAATGTCTCGGAAAGGGCTATCTAAGAAGGGGCTGACAACAAAAGCTGAGTGAAGCTTCATAGTGTGGAGCCATTAAGACATTGGTTCTTAGCAGTTGAGATCTCCTATCGACCAGAGATATGGCCTAAGCAATGATCATAAGGCTTGGGTAATCTTTATCTTACAAGTTAGTTTTGTGGGGTTGAGTTAGACCATAAGCCCAAATTCTAAGAGAAAGCATCCAGGTGCTTGACAATATACAAGAGGATGACAGCGCCCTGCAGATTGTGGTTCACATTCTTAAGCAGTACTATAAAAAGCAAAAAATAGGATTGAAAGGTCACTGAGACATTGAATTCAAACTCAATGAACCTAATCGTATGCCTCTCCTATCTTAAAATCTTCTTTATCACAAAGTCAAGTTCAACAGATTATTCCCATATTTGGGAGCATACAAAATACTAAATAAACTGATAGAAGAGCCAATATATCAAGGGATAAGATGTACACAGACACACTTAAAAGACCTCTTACTTCTTCCTCAGTAAATCTTGCAATCAAGCTTTCTTAAAGTATTTGGCAGAGGCAGATTTTAGGGGCAGTTGAAAATCATGCAGTGCTTCTTGATCAGGAAAATCAATGATTATTCCTTAAATATGATTAGTTCCCATCAACATAAGCATAACAAAGTTTCTGAACTACGCATTGAAAATAGGACACAAATTTTATGTTACCAAAAACAACAACAAAATTAACAAAAAAATATATATTTTTTCCTGAATTGTCACTTCAAGAATATCTTCATTAAACCCCAACCTGGAGTGGAGAAACAACATCCCAACCCATGTCTTGCTCTAGGCTATGTATCTTCTCAAAGAATGTAAGATGCTTGGGATTATATATTTTAACTTCAAAACTAGTGGTGATCCATCAAGAAAAATATAAAACTTATTGTTGTGGTTAGTTAAAAACAGGTGATGGTTAAAAAATTTAAGCATTATCCTCTCTGGTAAAGGACTTCTCTAAGTTGCCTTTGACTGAGGAAATTGATACCTGTTCCTACAAGCTTAGGAGTAGGGAAGGGAAATAGCCAACAAGTATTGATTAGTCATTAAAGGATCTTTTCATTCAATGCTTCCAGAGAAACAATCTAGCAGCAAAGCAGGAAGGAAGCGAATGGGAAAAACAAAATAAAGAAGAAAAAAGATAATGAAAAGAATAACAATGTTAGAAGAAATGGCAAGTGATCCCCTTATCCTTACTGTAAGAAGAGAAGTCATTCTGAAAAGTCCTGCTGGTACAAAGCTGGAGTGAAGTACATAACCCAGAATCCCGTAGAACGTGAAGAAGGTCTGCATAACAAAGACAACCAGCAATGTCAACAAGTTCAAGTAGCAAAATATCAAGAGCATGATGAAGAGTAACTATTTGTTATTAACTGTTCTGCTGCAAAGAGCACATCGATACATGGTTGATAAACAAGGCTGCAAAATTCAAATTACTTCTCATGCAAACAACTTATGGAAAAGACCTACATCTCAAAAGTGGCCAAAGTTAATGTAGAATACTTGATGTCAGAGGAAAAGGAGTAAATCACAGTTGACCCATCCGCAGGTGCAAAACTAATCATTGACGTTCTTTTAGTACCTGGAATAAGAATTAGTCAAACTTGCATAAGTTAAATGCTTGAAGAACAGAAGTCTGTACATTTTTCATGACAAGTCGTGCATGATGCATCATATTTTGTTCGTGTCGATATAAAGTGTTGGTAGTTAATATGATAAACAAAAACAAGCAGTGGCTTTCAACTCAATTCTTCGCAGAAACAGAAAATGTCTCAACAGCAAATCTAGCTATTTGGATAAGAAAAATATAACTAATTTTGAACAAAATTGAAATCAAGCTATTCTATTGTGGGATAATCATGAATCAACCATTACCATCACTAAAACTCCTGTGTCCTGTCGAATATGGAAGGATTATAGGAACCTGGTATCTTATTAGAAAAAATAAGGGAATTCTCCCTTGAATACAATGCCTAACTTGCACAACTTCATGGGTTTGCACTTCCCGATGCCCAAAGACTCCAATTCTCTTACAAATGACAAGATATCTCTCTCTTAACCTCCCTTGTTATCTATAGACAACATGCCTTAATGCTTCAACCAACAAACTTAACTATTTATGTAACTAACTAACTAATGGCTATCTTTGAAAAGACTAAGCACATAAAAGTTTTTGTTTCATGCAATCCAAGAAGCAGAAAAAGCTGGTAACGCCAGTCTATCTCATAGCATCTCTAAAACCTGTTCGCATATATACAATGACCAGGGCTAAAACCAAAATACATTTGAATTTACGACTAAAGGATTTCCAAGGATAAACCTCAAGTAGTGTTATGTTGCGCGCCTTTCAGGGCAGAAACTTTGACAGGAAAAGCAGTAGTGATCCTGAAGTTAAGCACTCAGTTTTGGGGTTAGTTTAATACTGATGTTGGTCTGTGTGTCCAGTAAAACTCAAGGAAATGAAATTCAGCAGCAACAGAAAACTGCTATATATAAGTTTTATGCAACATACACTCTGTAGACTGTTCCGTTTTATTCTTTTGAGCAACCCATGTAACAGGTTTGTTTATTCCTTCCTCTTATAATGATCCTAATAGCAGATCCAAACCAATCGTGTGCTTCTACGATTATTAATAACTGCTGTAATTTCAACAACATCATCGTGGACCAAGAGAATCATTTGTACATATTGCCCTATGCAATATGCTTTTCCCCAATACTGTCAAGTGTCAAGTATCAACTTAGAGCATCTCTAGGGATGAAACTAGCCCTCTCTAAATTGAATTTTAACTATCATTAGCAAGAAAATTTGCATCCTTAAATGGATTAAAAACAGTTCTGTATACAACTTGTACAAGTACTGTTTTACCTATATAATATATCACCAGATCCACGAATAGCCGCAACATAAACAGGGTTATCATACCCAATATCGATCCAATACTGAGTTCAGCTAGAGTTCTGTCCAACTAGGCAACTAATTAATTGTATATCAATAAGTAAAACTTATCTGCGGAAGTCTCTTAAAACTTGATAGTGTTTTTTTCATTAATCGTGATGCTAACAAATTCCCAATTTCCTTATCTCTACAAACATAGTATATTTATTATAGAATATAGTGAACAAAGGCAAGAAAAGCAACAAAGGAGTGGTTTCTACTTTAGGCAAGATAGCAATCTAACTATATAAAAATACCAAACAACAGGCTATTCTACATTTATTTCCTATGTAAATGAACTACTCAAGCATAACATTCTTTAAATTTAGAAAAACAGAAACAACATACCAAAACAAAATAAGGAAAATTCTACAGAAACACGAACATGCTACATAGTATCCACGTTTGCAGGTAACATATCTTAGTCTCTTACACCTGAGCTTGCTGTTCTTCCAAATTTGGCATGTGACCACCTGTGCCACGGATGAGGTCAATAATATGCTTGTGGTTGTTGAAGCAGAATGTGGCCACCAGTAAGAGAAGCACGTTGATGACATACCACCATAAAAACTCATCCACGAGAATCCACAGCAGTGCCTGACATCCTAGTACCCCAGACACGTGGAATATGAAAATAGTAGTTGGCAAGCTCTTTTCAGCTGTGGATGCAAGCACATAATAACACATTGCTGTGAGGAAAAGCGTCTTAATTGGGCTAGAATGCTGGAAGGGGTTGTTGTTTGAGCCTTCATACTTAATTCCAATGGAAGTTAACAACAAGGCCATGAGAATAGTATAAGCTTTAAGCTTCATTGTGTTGATACAAACAAAGGAGAGAAAGAAGAGCTGCAGATAAATTAATGCTGGTAATTGAACTACTATTTGGAATTAGGAGAATTGATTAAAGATAGAGCTCGAGAGAGGTGGTGAGAAGGTGGAGCTGCAGAAGGTATATATACATATATCATAAACTGGACCCAAGATTGTCGCAGGATAGCACATTGGTAAATTACATATTATATATATATATATATATATATATATATATATATATATATATATATATATATATATCATAAACTGTACCCAAGACCAAGATTGTCCTAGGATGGCACAATGGTAAATTATATATATCATAAACTGGACCCAAGATTGTCGCAGGAAGCCACATTGGTAAATTAGCTTTAGATATTTAGATATCAACTGTTTTGTTAAAAAAACAGCTGATAGAAAAGTTTTTCAGCTTGGTTGGGTATCTTAGCTTAAATTTAGAAAAAGGTTTTTTCTAAGAAAAGTTTTTCAGCTTGGTTGGGTATCTTAGCTTAAATCTAGAAAATGTTTTTTTCTCAAAAAAATAAGCTGTTTTTATAAATCTGAAAATTTGTAGTTTAAGATTATTTTTCAACAGTTTTTTTTTTCTCTTTCAGTTGTTTTTATACTCTTTTATTATATAAAAGCTGATTTTTTGTTGTATCCAAACGAAATTAATTATTTTCAAATCACTTTTCAACAAATTTACCTAAACAAAAACCAATTTTGATTATAATCGATTATAACAATAATCGATTATACATATAATCAATTATTGAAATAATCTAATTTTCGCAGTTATCCCAAACACACCCTATATATCATAAACTGGACCCAAGATTGTCCTAGCATGGCACAATGGTAAATTATATATATATCATATACTGGACCCAAGATTGTCGCAGGATGGCACATTGGTAAATTAGCTTAGATTTTTAGATATCAATTGTTTTGTTAAAAAAAAACTATTAGAAAAGTTTTTCAGCTTGGTTGGGTATCTTAGCTTAAATTTAGAAAAAGTTTTTTTTCTGAAAAAATAAGCTGTTTTTATGAATATGAAAATTTGTAGCTTAAGATTATTTTCCAACAGTATTTTTTTCTCTTTCAGTTGTTTTTATACTCTTTTACTATTAAAAGCTTATTTTTTGTTGCATCCAGACGAAATTAATTATTTTCAAATAACTTTTCAACAAATTTACCTAAACAAAAACCCATTTTGATTATAATCAATTGTACATATAATCGATTATTGAAATAATCTAATTTTCGCAGTTATCTCAAACACATCCTATATCATAAACTGGACTCAAGATTGTCCTAGCATGGCACAATGGTAAATTATATATATATATATATATATATATATATATATATATATATATATATATATATATATATATATATATATATATATATCATAAACTGGACCCAAGATTGTCGCATGATGGCACAATGGTAAATTAGCTTAGATTTTTAGATATCAGCTGTTTTGTTAAAAAAAAACTGTTAGAAAAGTTTTTCAGCTTTTTTGGGTATCTTAGCTTAAATTTAGAAAAAAGTTTTTTTTTTCTGAAAAAATAAACTATTTTTATGAATCTGAAAATTTGTAGCTTAAGATTATTTTTCAAAACCTTTTTTTTTTCTTTCAGCTGTTTTTATACTCTTTTACTATATAAAAGCTGATTTTTTTGTTACATCCAAACGAAATCAATTATTTTCAAATCACTTTTCAACAAATTTACCTAAACAAAAATCGATTTTGATTATAATCGATTATAACAATAATCGATTATTGAAATAATCTAATTTTTGCAACTATTCCAAATACATCATATATATCATAAACTGGACCCAAGATTGTCCTAGCATGGCACAATGGTAAATTATAATACACACCTAAAACGCGCTTATACAAAGGCACTGTGAGGATGGAAAAATGATAAAGTACTGTATAAGGACCCACTTGATACTTATATAAAAACCAAGTTCTCTGTAGTCAGAAATTTAAAGCATTCACATACTCAGCTAATCATGAACATCGGATGAAAATCGAGCACATCATATTTTGTCTCATAAATTAAACCTATAATATATACAAAATTTAAACCGTCCGATCAACATTTAATAATACTGGTTCTCGACTGCATGAATCGTACTAAACTGAATCCGGTTCCTAGGATGTATATAATGGGGGACATATAAATAGGGAGTGATGCTGGGGACCAAAGGGTGCTTAATTTTCTTAGAAATTATCACACTGTTATTGGAATTGTGTATGCTTGTGCACGTAGCAAATATACCCTACTTTTGAAATCTAAGCTATATGTTTGAAACGACCACATTTTTAGGTACCGTGTTTGACACCGAAATTAGTCTCATTACTTAAATGGCAGCCAATCTTTTATTCCCTCCATCTTAAAATCAGCGTCCTAGATTTTTTTTTACACAGACTAAGAAAAACTATTAAATAGATGAAAGAGAGAAATAATTTTACAAAACTAACCTTATTATTAATATTGTATTGAAAAGTTAAAGTGACACTTATTAGAAATATTAGTGGAAAAAAAAATACTCTCTCCATCCTAAAATGAGTATCGTCCTAGGTTTTTTTACACAGACCAAGAAAAATTATTAAATAAATGAAAGAGATAAGTAATTTTACAAAACTAATATTATTATTAATATTACATTGAAAAGTTAAAGTGACACTTATTAGGAGTATTAGTGAAAAAAAGTAATTAATGTTACATTGAAAAGTCAAATGCGACAATCATTTTGGAATGGAAAGAGTAATTAATATTACATTGAAAAATTAAAACTAACACTTATTTTATGGCAATTTTTTTCTTCAAATGTAACACTTGCGAGTATTTATTTTGAAATAAAGAAAAAACATGACACCGTATCTTTTGGGGAGGAAACAAGAGAGAAATTGCGAACGCTGAGAATTGGTATTGTATTAAACTAGTTATCTTGGCCCGCCATTCCGGGGATTAAATTCTAGCCTAATAGGGGGAACGGGGGATGGTCCCTCCCAATTTTTTTGTTAAAAGTCATTCGTTCAGTGTAGACATGTCATTCTCTTCCCTTAGGCCCATTAATTGTGATATGCTTACTGTAATATCAAAGCATATTAACTAAATAACTATAGAAGCTTTCATTAATTCATTAATTAAATATATTTATGGCAAATGTGATTGTGACTGCATTGATGGCAAAAAAAAAAGGATACGTATTTATCAGGTAGAGGGAAAAAGCAAATGTACAAGGATTAGCTTTTACAATCAACTCTCAAAAGTTTTATATATCACATTTTTAGGCACTAACATAAATCCTAAATTTTTTATTCAAAAAATGTTATAAATATTTTTTTTATTTGACACTTGATAGTAATTTTTTTTGTTTGTATTTTAATTAATATTTTTATATGTTTAATTTAATTTGTTTGGAGAATAAATACAAATTTACCAATGGTGTTTCTCTTTGTAATAAGTATTTATTTTATATTTTACTTTAAATATTAAATAAAACATGGTTATATAGAATTACATTTTAACTATTTTAATAAACATAATTTTATCAAAAACATAATTTTAACTAATTAATATTTCTTATAGAAGTAATTACATTAAAAAATACATCATATAAAGTTATTACTAACTATTAATATCATTTAGTTTAAAAATTATAAAAGAAACTATAATTAAAGTTTATTATGGGTGCATTCTCAAAATCTTAAAATAAATCTGATACTTTTATTAAATTTATGTTCTTTACATAAACCACATGTAAAAATATGAATAAAAAAACTATGAATAAAAAAAAAACCACATGTAAAATCATTAACATGCTTGATTCAACGTGGAGTTACATGTAAAATTATTAACATGCTTGATTAACATCCTTTATGGCTACTCATGCAAAATGATGTGTCCTATAATTTTTTTAAACAATTAAATTTATATTCTTTATATAAAATAAAAATAAATTAAAAATAGAAATCAACTTTTTTTAACTAAAAAATAGAAATCAAAATTAACAATTATTAAAAATGTTTGCTTCAACGTAATTTTAAAGAAGTGATAATTTATTTTTAAAATTTTCTTAAAACATGAAAAATAATATTTATTCTCAAACAAGTTAAATAAAACATATAATGTAACGACCCACTTTCATTACATGACTAACAAAGCTAAGGATTTATACTATTTCTTTTAAAAACTCATCTCTTTAAATTTATTTATGAAAATACTAGTTAAATTTCCACAATTTCAAAGCCTTAAGAGGTCACTCACAACTTTACATATAGGCCACTCATATACAAAACTCAACTAAAACAAAACATAGTGCCTCATGGCACTTCAATATATCTCACACATACTACTATCATGCTCAGTTCAACATAAAACTATGTGTACGTACGTCTTTTACAAGATAAATACATAATACCCCTAAGTTGGTCCATTCAATACTTAAGCCTAAACAAGGAAAAGAAGGAAGAGATCGTGTCTTCAATTTCATGCACTCTTTGTCCATGAAATCTACAAGAGGAAGATCTACCTAAAGGTCATCTACTTCCCCGAACATGTAGTTCAAGATCATCGCAGTCACAATCACATATGTCATACGTAAGGGTAAGTTTACCAAAATAAAATGCTACATGTACAACTAAAAAAATTCAAAATTTAGGAAAAGGGAGAGAAAACTAAACTTTATATACTTCGAAAATACTTCCCATAATATACAGAAACTTATAATAAAAACTCAGTTCATATTGTATATCAATAACTACCAAAAGACAACAACATCAAAGTTCAACTATCTCAACTAATAACCACATATGTCATAAGTAAGGGTAAGCTTACCAAAATAAAATGCTACATGTACAACTAAACAAATTCAAAATTTAGGAAAAGGGAGAGAAAACTAAACTTTATATAGTTCGAAAATACTTCCCATAATATACAGAAACTTATAATAAAAACTCAATTCATATTGTTCATCAATAACTACCAACAGACAACAACATCAAAGTTCAACTATCTCAACTAATATATGCAACACAACATAGCATAAATCCTCAATTAACATCACAACATAGTTCCATCACCAATCATCACCATGAGCCATCAAACATTATGAATAACATGTGAACATCTA
The DNA here is from genome assembly GCA_026413185.1 of Pueraria montana var. lobata. Taxonomy (NCBI): domain Eukaryota; kingdom Viridiplantae; phylum Streptophyta; class Magnoliopsida; order Fabales; family Fabaceae; genus Pueraria; species Pueraria montana. The sequence goes on from CM048648.1 coordinate 77,500,188, forward strand.
CTGTCACAATCCACATCACAATACAATCACCAACATTCATCATCATAACCGATGTACGTCATGAACCACTAAACAACCTCAATTCATCAAACACTAACTCTACTCCATAGAGTTTCAACATCATATAAGCGGTCCCCCATAAGCCTCATCCCCTAACATAGTCTCACTTTTCTGACCATTCAAGGGGTCTCTTGGGCTGACCCTACGAGAGAAGTATGATTTTATCAAAAATAGACAAGTGTAGGTAATGACTTACCTTTGTGACCTTACATCTATAGGTATTCGCCCACTCGTCTATTTTTTAGGCCCATTAGCCACCACAAAAACCCCCAACACTAGATTGAGAGTCACTCAAGCACTCTCAACTTACGTGCCTACTCATATGCCTATGTACCAACTATGTGTATACAACACACCAAGGACAAATTACATTTGGAATTCTCTACGGTCCTAGATATGACACCTTCATACCTGCCATCTCCAATGACTTGACTCAAGGGTCTAAATAAATCTCACCAATCTTGGAATCCCCTGCGATCCTAGCTACGCAACCTCCATACCCGCCATCTCCAATGGCTTGACTTAAAGGTCCAAGTCTCAACAATCACGACAACAATTCATCCCCTATACACTGAAAGAGTAACTAAACCTCTTGGGAAGTAATTTTCATCACTAAAAATTTGGGTATCTTATTAGAAAAAAATAAGGAAATTCTCCCTTGAATACAATGCCTAACTTGCACAACTTCAAGGGTTTGCACTTCCCGATGACCAAAGACTCCAATTCTCTCACAAATGACAAGATATCTCTCTCTTAACCTCCCTTGTTATTTATAGACAACATGCCTTAATGCTTCAACCAACAAACTTAACTATTTATGTAAATCTTTGAAAAGACTAAGCACATAAAAGTTTTTGTTTCATGCAATCCAAGAAGCAGAAAAAGTTGGTAACGCCAGTCTATCTCATAGCATCTCTAAAACATGTTCGCATATATACTAAAACATGTTCGCATATATACATTGACCAAGGCTAAAACCAAAATACATTTGAATCACTTACGACTAAAGGATTTCCAAGGATAAACCTCAAGTAGTGTTATGTTGCGCGCCTTTCAGGGCAAAAACTTTGACAGGAAAAGCAGTGGTGATCCTGAAGTTAAGCACTCAGTTTTGGGGTTTGTTCTTACCAGATTTGGTAAGTCCTCCGGTGCGGTGGTTCCGTCGGGATCTCCTTGATGCACAGTGGGGGGAATTAGAGGCGCAGAGGTAGGAGGCAGGTACCACTAAAAGGTGTAGAATTTTCATACCTTGTTGGGTTAGATCGTTGATGTATTTATAGGGCTAAGATGGGAGATTAGATAGGGTTATTTTTCTGTCAAATCTCCTCAAATCTCATAATTTAGATAGAGATAATTCTATCTTCAGTCATTATCTTGCGTTCTAATCTTTCTCTATCTCATCTTATGATAAGATATGCTTTCCGTTATTACTCCCTGGTCCGAGTAAGAAATACCTACTCGGTCAGTTCAGCTACTCGGTGGATTGTCGAGTCCGAGTAGTACACATGCCCCTCAAGCTCCGAAGTCATGTAGGAGATTCGTTTTGTCGCACTCGGATTTTATTTATTTGAGTCTTGTGTCGTCCTTTACTTGTCTCGTATGGTTGGTTTCGGATTTGGTTCTCTAAACGTCATATCGTCCAAAGGCTGTGGCGTCGTTTCAGACCTATTGAATTCGCAACGTTTCTCGAGGGCGGCGGTAATGATTGTTTTTGAATTTTGAAACTGTTCTTGGGATTCCCAAAGGTCTCAAGTCCCTCTAGCCATTGATGGGTCTGGCGAGGGGTCTTGATCCAACGGCTTGGATCGCTTCGTCGTTTCGTATTCGGAACGTTTGGCACCCTATAAAAGGGGCATTGTGCTTGTCGTGATTTCATTTTCTTCTTTCTTGTTTTCTTCTTCGATGAACTTCTCCGCCGTTTCTTCCTTTCTCATTTCTCTTCATTCTTTTTTCGTTCAGGTACGCTCCTGTCTCCCCTTTTCTTTTCTCTCTGGTAATGTTGTTTTCTGGGGAGTCAGGGCACTCCGGAGGAGGTAGGATGTTATCTCCGGAGGTTCGTTTGATTGGGGAGGATTCTGGTGGTGACCAGTCGCTGCGCCGTGGCGACTCTGATAAGGTTAGTGACGGGGCGTCGGCGTCAGGCGCCGTTGGTGTGGTCCGTCCTCCCCTTGCTTCTGGGCAGGCTGAGGTGCCCTTGACTACTGCTCCCATTGGGGTTGTAGTCTTGGATGATTCTAAGGCTACTTAGGAGGTTCTTCTGGTTCCTCATCATGTCCGACCTCCTTCTCCTCCTCCTGAGCCGAGTGGCGCTAAAAAGGTTTCATCTTTCCCTGGTTATTTTTGGGTGAGTGAGGAAGTAGGTAGTTATGCTTCTCGGTATCAATCCCGAGAGTCTCTTCTTTCCTTATTAGAGGGTGTGGAGTTGTGCCACTCGGATTTGCCAGATATTATTCATGCTGAGCATTGTCGTCCGAGTGAGCGCGTCTTTCTCCAGGCTCTTCCATGTGAGTCTCATTATACTTACGTGTATGATGCCCTTTTTTCTGTTTTAGGCGTCACTGTCCCCTTTGACAAATTCGAGTGTGACGTCCTGCGGGAGTTAAATGTTGCTCCCACCCAGTTGCATCCGAATGCCCGGGCTGCTATTTGTGCCTTTAGGGTTGTGTGTAATGAGTTTTTTATTACACCTACTGCTTCAAAATTCCTTTTCCACTATAACGTCAAGGAGAGTAAGAAGGGTGGTTGGGTTTCTTTGACTGGCATTCCGGGTAAATCTTTACTCGGACCTTATACTTCCTCTTGGAAGAACTTTAAAGGGGTTTTTTCCGAGTCAGGCCGGGTAAAGATGGGGTTTCAAACTTTTTCGACAAGTGGGGTCGGTCCAGGTACCCTTTGTATTGGACCCGGTCGCCTAACAAGCGGCTTTCATGTAAGATAGTTGACATGTCTCCTAGGGATCAGGATGATATGGTTGATCTTCTTAGGCTCCCCCGTCTTCTCAAGTGTAAATCTTTAGTTGAGATACCATTTTCCAAGACCCCAAGGGCCGATTGGGATCGTGAGTACTTTTCAGCTTATTCGGTTATCTTTATTTTTGCTATTTATTTTACTAATTTCTTCCCCTTTTATGCAATTGTCATGGGAAAGTTTGATTATAAAAATGCTAAAAAACTTCGGTTGGAGAAGTTGAAGGCTCAGGAAGGTGCAGTTGGCGAGGTTCAGGCTTCTCCTATTCCCCCTCCTCCTCCCCCTCCCCCTCCCCCTTCTCCAAACAAGAGGGGTCTTGAGGTGATTTAAGGAGAAGAGGGTCCTTCCAAAAGGGCTAGGCTGAGTCCGCCTACGGTGTCGCCAGTCGAGAAGCACCTGACATTCCTTTCTATGAGGGATAGACGGACTTCCCTGTGGGGGAGGGACTTCAATCCCCAAGTTCTTATCAGTGCTGACAATCTCGGTCAGGCTGATCGAGACATGTTGAGAGATACCGGTCCTCGTCTTTCCATGGAGGCTATATCGTGCTTCCAGGCTCTCTCTTGGGCAATTGCCCAGTACTGGGTTGAAGAGTTTGATCGCGACCACCGCGAGCTTGTCTTGGCTCAGGAAACGGCTTCCAAGGCCGAGCATACCCTTTTGGAGGTTACTAAGGCTAACGAGACTCTACTCCATGTTGCTGAGGAATCTCGGAAGTCCCTTGAGGAGGCGGATTCCAAGCTGAAGGGGCTGAGGATCGTGAGGCTGCTTTGAAGCTCTCTTTGGCTCAGGCCGAGAAGTCTTCAAAGGATCTTAGGGCCGAGGTGGACCGTCTCAAATCGGAGTTGGAACTGACGAGGTCAAAGGCTGTTAGCTCTGAGGCTAAGTTGAAGGCTGAATTGGACGAAGCCGTGGCCGAGGTCATTACCACTCATGAGGCTGGATTTCAGAAGGTGGTTCGTCAGGCAGGGCACTTCTTCAAGGATGCCGATCTCACTTTTTTTGATGTTGGTAAAGACATCAACAGAGATGGTGAGTTGGTTGATGAGTCGGATATTCCTGACGAGGAGGTTCCTGATGCCTTGGCTTAGCTACTGTAATTTCTAATTTTTCTTTGTAGTTGGCTTGCACCCGGCCCATCTAACAGGGTGTATGAATATTATTCTCAAGTTTTTTGTTTTTCTTATGATTCACATTCGGCTATTGTTTTCGTCGTCTTTTTATTGAAAGTCTACGCGGATTGTTAACTTACTTTTTGCACCTTTAAAGGTCTACGTGGCTTTTGATGTCAACTCGCTTTTCGTATCCTCATAAAGGTCTATGCGGTTTTTTCTAACTCGCTTTTCGTATCCTCATAAAGGTCTACGCGGTTAGTTAGTTGTATTGAAATTCGGTCATTCTCCTTTCGGGATGCCGAGTATCACTCACTGAGTGGCGTTTAGTACCGGTATCCGATTGGTCTACTCGGTCAAATATGAATAGATAATTTTGAAGAAAAGAGTTTTATTAATAAGAGAAATTGGGTGTGCCTCATTAAAACCTCTTTGACAAAAAACCTCTTGGGAAAAAATGTCAAAATAGGAAAAAGACTACATCACCACTTACAATTTTTCTAGTTGTAGTAAAACTTTAAGTGTGTCGTGTTCCAAGTTCGCGGGATGGTTTTGCATGATGGATGCTCTAATCGGTAGGCTCCATTTTCCAGGGACTCGATTACTCTGAAGGGGTCTTCCCAATTGGCTGCCAATTTGCCCTATTTTGTAGCTTTCCTAGCTTCTCTGCATTTTCTCCAAACCAGATCTCCAACTTCGAAGTTTCTTGGTTTGACCTTGGTGTTGTACCTCTTCTCAACTATTATTTTACAGGCCGCTATTCTGATTCGGACCTTGTTAAGGGTCTCTTCGGTCATGTCGAGTGCATGTCTTAGTAATTGGTCATTGTTTTCCTAGACGAATTTTCTCTTCATAGGGAGGGTTCCCCGACTTCTACTGGTATCATGACGTCTGATCCATATGAGAGTCTGAAAGGGGTTTCCCCCGTTGTTGATTGCGGTGTGCAACGATATGCCCAGAGGATTGCGGGAAGTTCTTCGGCCCAACTTCCTTTGGCGTCGCCTACTCGCTTCTTCAGTTCTCCGAGTATCACCTTATTTGCGGCTTCAGTTTGTCCGTTGGTCTGCGGATGTTCCACTGAGGTCACTCGGTGCCGAATCTCTAGGTTTTTGAAAAACTCCTCTAGGTTCTTTTCGGTGAACTGTCTACCGTTGTCGGATATTACCGAGTGAGGGATGCCGAATCGGCATATGATATTTTTCCATATGAATTTTTGCACTTTATGGGCGGTGATGGTTGCCAAGGGTTCAGCTTCGATCCACTTCGTAAAGTAGTCGATTCCGACGAGGAGGAACTTGTCCTTTAGCAAGTGGAAAAGGGCCTAATATGTCTACTCCCCACATGGCGAAGGGCCATGGTGCTGTGATATTGTGCAACTTTTTCGCTGGTAGGTGGGATATGTTGCCAAATTTTTGACATTCTTCACATTATTTCACGTATTCGGCACAGTAGCGGCACATTGTTGGCCAGTAGTATCCAACTCGTAGGATTCGAGCAACCATGGTCTTTCCTCCTGAGTGCATTCCGCATATTTCTTTGTGCATCTCGTTTACCACGTATTCAGCTTGAATCTTTGTGACGCATTTCAGCAGTGGTGCAGTGAAGCCTCTCCTATAAAGGTCATCTCCCTCTATGACGTAGTAACTGGCCCTTCTTCTGATTTTTCTGGCCTCGTCTCGACTTTCTGGGAGGGTTCCCTCTCTCAGAAAGTTTCATATCTCGGTCATCCACTCTCGATCTGTCGGGTTGACACTAGAGACGACTTGGTCTATACTTGGAGCAGACACTGTTTCCTGTATGACAGTTCGATGTTGTCCTTTCTTCTTGGTACTTGCCAAATTTGAAAGTAAGTCGGCCCTTTCATTCTATTCTCTTAGAATGTGGTTGAGTTCGAATTCGACGAACTCGTTCTTCAACTGGGAGGCCAGGTGGTAGTATCTCATCATCTGGGGGTCCTTTGTTTGATAGGATCCATTCATCTGCCCAGTGACCAGCTTTGAGTCGCTCCAACATCTAAGGTGTTTCGCCCCCACCTCCTTGGCGAGCTTCAGTCCTGCTAGTAAGGCTTCGTACTCGGCTTGGTTGTAAGATGCGTCGAAGTCAAATCTGAGTGATTGTTCCAAGATGATCCCTTCAGGGCTTTCGATCATGACTCTTGCTCCGCTGCCGTGGGGAGGGTGCCTCTTCTACTGATGTTAGTTCCGCAATGAAGTCGGCTAGGCATTGTGCTTTGATAGGTCCTCTTGGTTCATATTTGATGTCGAACTCGAATAATTCGACTGACCATGCTATCATTCTTCCGGCTAGTTCTGGCTTCCTCGGTATTTGTCGTATTGGGTGATCTGTTCGCACCACTACCTGATGGCTTTTAAAGTATGGTCGTAGCCGTCGTGCTGAAGTGACCAGGGCTAGCGCTAGTTTTTCTATCATCCGGTACCTGGTTTCGGCATCTTTCAACACTCGGCTTATGTAGTAGACTGGCTTTTGCGTCTGATTCTCTTCTTGAATGATGACCGAACTGATTGTGTCCCCCGAGACGGCTAGGTATAACACTAGGTCCTTGTCGGGTTCCAGTCGTGTTAGGATTGGTGGTGACGAGAGTAGTGTTTTTATCTTAAGAAAGTTAGCTTCACACTCTTCATTCCATTCAAACACTTATTGCTTCTTGAGCAGTTGGAAAAAGGGTTTGGCTACCTCTGCCGTTTTTGGCAAGAAAAGGGACAAGGATGCCAGCCTTCCAGTTAGCCTTTGTACTTCTTTCATGTTATTCAGGCTTCTCATGTTTATGATAGCTGCACACTTCTTCAGATTGGCTTCTATGCCTCTATGGGTGAGCATGAATCCTAGGAATTTTCCACCATGTACTCCGAATACACATTTCTCAGGATTTAGTCTCATGCTATGTTTTCTGACCTCGTCAAAAATTTCAGCTAAGTCTCCTGAATGTGAGTTCGGATCTCGGCTCTTGACCACCATGTCGTCGACGTAGACTTCAAGATTTCGTCCGAGCTGGTTTACGAAAATCTTGTCCATCAGAGGCTGGTATGTTGCTCCCGCATTTTTTAGTCCGAATGGCATTACTGTGTAACAGTAGTTGGCCGTGTCGGTTATGAATGCCGTCTTTTCTTCGTCTGGTGGGAACATGGGTATCTGGTTGTACCCTGAGTATGCGTCCAGAAAGCTCAGGATCTGGTAGCCGGCTGCTCCGTCTACTAGCTTGTCGATGCTTGGTAATGGGTATGAGTCTTTTGGACATGCTTTGTTAAGGTCTGTGTAGTCAGTGCACATCCTCCATTTGTCATTTGCTTTCTTTACCATTACCACATTTGCAAGCCATGTGGTGTATTGCACCTCTCTTATGAAACCGACACTGAGTAGTTTTTCAGTTTCCTCTTTGACAGCTTTTCCTTTTTCGGCCCCGAGTTTTCTCTTCTTGGGGGAGGTTGGTTTGGCCTCTGTACAGATGGCAAGCTTGTGGCAATGGAAGCTCGGGTCGATTCCGGGCATGTCGGCGACTGACCATGCGAACAAGTCAGCGTTTTCTAACAGGACTTTGGCGATTGCTTTTTCGGTCTCGTTTGCTAACTGAGTCCCGAGTTTTGTGCATTGCCTTGGTTCTCTTCCTATTTGGAAGGATTTTACCTCCTCTGTAGGCTCTGCTCTCGGCTCAGCCTCCCTGGGGTCGAGATCGGCTTCCTCTATTGGTGTTGCGGGCGAGACGCATGCTACATGTTTTACTATCAGTTCTGGGACCTTTTTGCCGCTAGCTATCTTTAGACTTTCTAAGTAGCATTCGCGGGCTGCCTCCTGATCTGCTTTGACTGTCACTATCTTCCCTTTTGAATTTGGGAATTTCATCGCCAGGTGTGGAGTTGAGATTATTGCCCCTAGTTTGTTAAGTGCCTGTAACCCCCCTTCTAATTAATTAATTTCCATCTAAAATCCATAAAATGAATTTACCATTAAAATAAATACATTCCATTAAAATTTAAAGTTTGTCATTATAATTTACATTATTAAAATTTATAGAAAATGCTACTACCAATTTATTTCTAATTAATACAAAAGTATCTAAAGCCAAAAACACCCATTCCTATAGCTCTGGAAAATATCTGCATCTTTAACTTCTAATTAATCTTCAAAATACCTGCAATTCACACTCCCCTAGAATCTGGGGACAGCATTACCGGATCAGGCATTTAATTTCTCATACAATTAAAACAATTTCAAACAAATTCATATCATAACAAATTAATTAGTTACACACATAATTAAATGCAGTATGATTTATGCAAATGCAGTTTTTGACTCAAATTCATTTTTTTGACTCAAAATCATTTTGACCCTGCTCCATAGAGACTTCCCCTTTGAGTGTTTAGTAAGTAACTGGCCTACCATTACGCTCTGTAATTCAGCTATCAGCCCCTACTAAACGCGAATAAACTAAACAGAATTAGGAAATCAGGATACCCGGAAGGCCACCACGGCAGCATCTCTGTCCAGATTACAGCCACATGTGGAATTGCCAATACCCTTCACCCCACAGACTATATAATCACAGACTATACAGTCCTGTCTAACTTACTCTGCTCACCCATTTCTCAGGACTATCACATTCTCTGTTCATAATCTCAATCATCTTTTCAAATACATGACTACCGCAGTCCGGTCAGTCAACACAGTTCTCTGTTCATAATCTCAATCATCTTTTCAAATACATGACTACCGCAGCCCGGTCAGTCAACATAGTCCTGGAAATCAATTCCCCCAAACATACTCATTTTTCATGACTACCGCAGTCCCGGTTAGTCAACAAAATCATTTCTCATTTAAAAACTCATTTCTCATTTGAAATCTTTGTATTTTCCAAGAACTCAGACTTATGCAATATGATAATGATGCTAATAAACAAATAATTAATATTAATCAATCACATTAAAATTATAAAATTCACTAATTAACATTTTAACATCAATACCTTAATAAATTACTAACTAGTCCTTTACTAGGTAAAATTACTAAACTTTTACTAAAATAATAATTATGTATTTACTATGAAAATTACTAAACTTTTACTAAAATACCAATTAAGTCTTTAATATGGAAAATTACTAAAATACCCCTATCTTTTTATAAATTTCCAATTTTGCCCTCAAAGGTGAAATTACTAAATTACCCTTACTATTTTCTAAAATTTCCCATTTTACCCTTGATCTTTTTATAAATTTCCGAATGTGTCCCTAATTCTTCTAGAATCTATGAAATTACCTAATTATCCTTAATCTTTTTATAAAATTCCAATTGTATCCTTTAAATGTGAAATTACCTAATTAACCTTATACTTTTTATACAATTCCAATTGTATCCTCTAAATGTGAAATTACCTAATTACCCTTATACTTTTTAATTATTGCCGAAAATGCCCTTAAACTTTTTCTAAAATTCCCAATGTGTCCCTACATGTGAAATGACTATTTTACCCTTGGTCATTTGAAAAATTCCACATGATATCCCTATCATTCTCATCATGACCGTATGGCCTCCTTCACATTTCCAACAACATTTCCAAAACAACCAAGCAACTTTCCAATCAATAATCAACCAAATCAAGAAATCTCAATCAAGAACAAATTTCAATTTCCAATCAAGAACAAGCCAATCAATTAATTCCAATCCATCACAACACATCATGAATTCAATCAAACATGGATTCAAACAACAATTTCAAGCTTCTAACATCAATCATCTAAAAGCCCTAAATCAATTTCATCTTTTATTGAATCTTGATCAAATCTTGAAATTAGACCTAAGAACATGTTTCTATTAACTCCAATTGGTTTAAATTGAAATTAAATGCCAAGATCCTTACCTTAGATCCTTAATTTGATGGAGAACTCTTGAATTTCTTTTCTCCCTTTCTCCCTTGGTTTCTTGAAATTTTGGGGTTTTCCTCCTAAATCTTTCTCTTTGGCCAAAGGTATATTGAAATTTGGGAGATTTTAGTTGGTTTATTTCTTAATTTTAGAAGAAAGGATGAAGAAGAAATGGAGGGCTGCAGTTTGGGAAGCTCACGGTTTGGGTGGTGAAGAAAGCTAGTTTTGTATTTTTCTTTTGGCTTTTGGTGTCTTACGTTTAAAAAAATTTCTCCATCAATTTTAATTGTGCCTACACGTCCAGCTGCAGGACTTAAGGCAGCCAATTTTGACAAAAATTTCAGCCCACTTGGACGGCTCCTATAAGTCCCTTGGGTGACTTTCTAATTATGTTTTTAATTAGATTTTCTTCACCCAATTTAATTTGACTCTCACGTCCAGCTGCTGGTCTCAAGGCAGTCCAATTTGTCAAGCTTTTCCAACCACTTGGACAGCCAAAGAAAGTCTCCTACGTGAGTTGCTAAGCTTGTGTCAATTAAGTCAAAGTTTATGGAATTTTTGTAGACTTTTCTAGAAAGTTTTGGCACCTTTTAATTATCTTAAAAACTAATTAGAATTTGAAGAAACTAACACCGCCATTAGATTCCTCACTATCAAAAATCTTGGGGTAGTGTCTTAATTATCTCTAAATCAAAGCCTAATTAACTTAATTTAATTGGATTAGAAATGTCAATTTGTCAAGTTTTGATTGGCTAATAATTTGTATTTCTATTTTTCTTAGTTAAACAATGTTAATAATTATTCTAAGTATGTTATAATTTATAGATAATTCAATAGATGTCATATAGATTTTATCTTAATTTTCTGCCTTAGAATTTTACCGTAATAATTTCTCAAAGTTCTAACATTCAGAAAATTCTAACAATTCGGAATTAGTATTTTAATTCTTTAACTGTATATATTTTTAATCTATATTCACTTACCTTTTTATTAAGTTACAGATTAGTCCAAAATTTTACACTTGAAAATTTATCCTGGACAGCCGTCTGACACACTGTCCAGTCAACAAGAAATTTAGGCATAAACAAAAGTATTAAAAGACTCAGAAAATTTTACTGAATAGAACTGTACTAATTTTGTTATGAAAATATGTACAAAAAGTTTCTATAAAATACAGTAGATAATTTCTACTATCCGATCAACAAGAACTTGAGACCTAAACAAATGTATCAAAAGACTTAGAAAATTTTGCTGAGTAGAACTGTATAATTTTTAATATGAAAATATGTACAGAAAATATTCTCTAAATACAGTACGTAATTTCTTATAATATTTATAGAAAAATATTCATAAATAGTAAAATAAAAATGAGGGTGTTACAGTGCCGGCCTGCCTATGAGAATGTTGTATGAAGTGAGGGCGTTGACTAAGAGGTACCTGACCGTGATAGTCTTAGACCCCTTCTCCTCATCTCCAAAGGTAGTGAGGAGGTCAATGTAGCCTCTGGTATCGACCTTTTCGCCTGCAAAACCGACTAACCGGGATGTCTAGCTATTGGAAAGTGGACCAGTATAGGATATCCACCGAGCTGCCTTGGTCGACTAAGACTTTGTATACTAACCAGTTTGCGACCTCAACTTTGACCACCACCGGGTCATCATGATTGGGTTCTATGCCTTCAAAATCTGCGTCTGTGAAAGTTATAGGGGCATTTTCCTGTGTATTCTAGGGCTTGTTGAAGCCGAGTTGATTGATCTGAGGCTGCGTAGATGTCTCTTCCTTGCCGAGCTTGAGCTTCCTCCTCCAGCGAATCCTCCTGCTATTGTGTTGATAACACCTCGGAGTCGAGTCTCGGGAGGTTTAGTCGGTTGCTCCTGGCGGGGCTCTTCCGTGCGTCTGGTTTTTCTGTCGCGATGGTCTTCCCTGTCCCTGGTTCGTTCTCGCTCGGACTTTCAGTTGTCGTCTCGGACGAAGCGTCGTAATTTGCCCTGTTGGATAAGTTTTTAATCTTATCTTTCAGGGTGGTGCAATCCTCTGTGGCGTGTCCGTGCACTCGATGGTATCTGCAAAACTTAGACCTATCTGCTTTCTCTGGGGAGCGGTTCCGAGTAGGCAGGCTTATCAGCTCGACACTGCAGGTTTCTTCTAGAACTCGTGCTCTGCTATCTGTTAGAGGGGTATAATGGGTAAACCTTGCACGGGGCGGTCTGTCGCCTCTAGGTTTGCTACTGAGCTCTCGGCTTCTTCCTGGTTTCTCTCGTTCTTCCTGCTTTTTATAGGACTCGCCCCTGACTCGTTCCCTGAACTTGGTCATTTCTTCCATCTAAATGTATCCTGCTGCTCTAGCTCTGAGCTCGTCCATGTCATGTGGTGACTTCTTGCAGAGGCTGTCCGAGAAAGGTTCGGACTTTAGCGCCATAAGCATAGCGGTCAGTGCTACCTATGGATTCAAGTCTCGGATCTTGACGGAGATTTCGGCGAATCTCTCCATGAAGTCCTTGAGAGACTCGTTGTCCTCTTGCCGGATGTTGGCTAGTGCTACTGCCATCAGGTGGTGGGGTCGACTCGTAGCGTATTGAGCGCCAAAATGAGCAACTTACGTGGCAAAAGAGTCGATCGAGTAGGGGGAAGTCGTGTGTACCAGTTCAATGCTGCCCCCTTCAGGGTTGTTGGGAACACACGGCACATGATGGCATCGTCATTTGTGTACAGGTTCACCTGCGTGACGAACGCATCGATGTGCTCATCAGCGTCGATCAGCCCGTCGTATCGGTCCATGGACAAGGGCTTCCACCCGACCGGTAGTGGAGTCTCCATGATTCCATCTACAAACGGGTGTCGCCTGGTTGTCTCAGGTATTGCGCTTCGTCTTGGGGGTGCTCGCGATCCTGAGGCGAGTCTGGACTCTAGATGGGTTGTTGTTCGGCCTGCCTCGCTCCAAGTGGTATCTTCCTGCTCTGTTCGGTCAGGATGTCTATTGGCGGTTGCGTGAGCCATCGATAGTCCGTTGGTAGCGGCGTGGGCTGCCGAGAGTCCGTTTCGGTCTTCTTGCAGTTTCTGGTACTGCTCTCGGAGGATAACGTTCTCCTTGCGGAGGTCTTCTATCTCCTTAGTGTTGTTCTGCTTCAGCGTGTTGACTTCCCTTTGCAGGGCTTGGATCAATGGGTGATTCTCAAGCGCCTGACGCAGGAAGGGCGCCACGTTGTTGGGGTTACCTCCCTCGGTATCCCGTGGAGGCAGTACACCCAGGATTTGGGTTTTTGCCCCCTGTGGTCGCTTTTCGTGGTTTGCTGTTTTGCTTTGGGTTGTCGCCATTGGAATTATGTCGTCTCGATTGGTGTGGCTAGGAATAGTTTCACGAGCTCCACGGTGGGTACCAAATGTTCTTACCAGATTTGGTAAGTCCTCCGGTGCGGTGGTTCCGTCGGGATCTCCTTGATGCACAGTGGGGGGAGTACCTGCAAAGACACTCCGACACTCAAGTTAAAGGCGCAGAGGTAGGAGGCAGGTACCACTAAAAGGTGTAGAATTTTCGTACCTTGTTGGGTTAGATCGTTGTTGTATTTATAGGGCTAAGATGGGAGATTAGATACAGTTATTTTTCTATCAAATCTTGTAATTTAGATAGAGATAATTCTATCTTCAGTCATTATCTTGCGTTCTGATCTTTCTCTATCTCATCTTATGATAAGATATGCTTTCCGTTATTACTCCCTGGTCCGAGTGAGAAATACCTACTCGATCAGTTCAGCTACTCGGTGGATTGTCGAGTCCGAGTAGTACAGGGTTAGTTTAATACTGATGTTGGTCTGTGTGTCTATTAAAACTCAAGGAAATGAAATTCAGTAGCAACAGAAAATTGCTATATATAAGTTTTATGCAACATACACTCTGTAGTCTTTTCAGTTCTATTCTTTTGAGCAACCCATGTAACAGGTTTGTTTATTCCTTCCTCTTATAATGATCCTAATAGCAGATCCATACCAATCGTGTGCTTCTACGATTATTAATAACTGCTGTAATTTCAACAACATCATCGTGGACCAAGAGAATCCTATTTTAGATAAGTCTATTTTTTCACTTTAGGGATTCCTTTGTACATATTGCCCTATGCAATATGCTTTTCCCCAATACTGTCAAGTGTCAAGTATCAACTTAGAGCATCTCTAGGGATGAAACTAGCCCTCTCTAAATTGAATTTTAACAATCATTAGCAAGAAAATTTGCACCCTCAAATGGATTAAAAACAGTTCTGTATACAACTTGTACAAGTACTATTTTACCTATATAATATATCACCAGATCCACGAATAGCAGCAACATAAACAGGGTTATCATACCCAATATCGATCCAATACTGAGTTCAGCTAGAGTTCTGTCCAACTAGGCAACTAATTGTATATCAAGTCTCTTAGAACTTGATATTGTTTTTTTGATTAATCGTGATGCTAACAAATTCCCAATATCCTTATCTCTACAAAAATAGTATATTTATTATATAATATAGTGAACAAAGGTAAGAAAAGCAACAAAGCAGTGGTTTCTATTTTAGGCAAGACAACAATCTAACTATATAAAAATACAAAACAACAAGCTATTCTACATTTATTTCCTATGTAAATGAAATTCTTTAAATTTAGAAAAACAGAAACAACATACCAAAACAAAATAAGGAAAATTCTACAGAAACACGAACATGCTACATAGTATCCACGTTTGCTGGTAACATATCTTAGTCTCTTACACCTGAGCTTCCTGTGCTTCCAAACCACCTGTGCCACGGATGAGGTCAATAATATGCTTGTAGTTGTTGAAGCAGAACGAGGCCACCAGTAAGAGAAGCACGTTGATGACATACCACCATAAAAACTCATCCACGAGAATCCACAGTAATGCTTGACATCCTAGTACCCCAGACACGTGGAATATGAAAATAGTAGTTGGCAAGCTCATTTCAGCTATGGATGCAAGCACATGAGTCACATGACAACACATGGCTGTGAGGAAAAACATCTTAATTGGGCTTGAATGCTGGAAGGGGTACTTGTTGTTTGAGCCTTCATACTTAATTCCAATGGAAGTTAACAACAGGGCCATGAGAATAGTATCAGCTTTAAGCTTCATTGTGTTGATACAAACAAAGGAGAGAAAGAAGAGCTGCAGATAAATTGAACTACTGTTTGGAATTAGGAGAATTGATTAAAGATAGAGCTAGAGAGAGGTGGTGAGAAGGTGGAGCTGCAGAGGGTATATCATAAACTGGACCCAAGATTGTCGCAGGATAGCACATTGGTAAATTACATATATATACATATCATAAACTGTACCCAAGATTGTCCTAGGATGGCACAATGGTAAATTACAATACACACCTAAACCTAAAACACGTGAAGGACGATGATAAAGTACAATATATGGACCCACTTCGGGGTGATTCCGCTTTTACGTGGGTGATGAGAATAGCCACTCTAGAGATGACAATAGCAACTCCCATGAAAAAATAATAAAGTACTATATATTGATCAACTTGATACTTATATAAAAACCCGATTCTCTGTAGTAGTCAGAAATTTAAAGCATTCACATACTAAGCTAATCGTGAACATCGGATGAAAATCGAGTATTTTGTCTCATAAATTAAACCTATAATATATACAAAATTTAAACCGTCCGATCAACATTTAATAATACTGGTTCTCGACTGCATGAATCGTACATGCACCGAATCCAGTTCCAAGGATGCATATAATGGGGGACATATTTATATAAATAGGGAATGATGCTGGGGACCAAAGGGTGCTTTTCTTAGGAGGGATTTGTTTCACGGAATCTCATTGGATTTCCGAGAAGATGAGAATATATATTTCCATGTTTATTAGAAGATAATCAAGGCGAATGAGAAGAGAAAGGCTGGAACTGGTGTTATTAGGAATTTTACCAATCAGGGCGACATATATATAGTGATGTTGGGGACCAAAGGCTGTGTCATGCTCTCTTTCAATAGCTTGCTTATCACTTCCTAGTCATCCTAGTCATATCCAAATATATAGTGATGTTGGGGACCAAAGGGCATAATAGACATATCCACACAGGCACATACTAGTCAGCGTAGGCACATACAATTGCTTTCACACTGCTAAAGGAGTTAGGAAAGACATATCCAAATGCAACTGCCTTTACATGGTTAAAATGTACTTTGTGGACTTTTTTTTTTATTCCTCCGAGTACTCTGTGGACTTTTTGGAACTATTACTTAAAAAAGAAAAAACGGAATAGCCTTACAATTGTTATGTGAGAAGCGCTGTTACGTGTGGGAAGGGTGTCTAATGTTAATTTTTTTTTATTGAAAATGTTATTTTTTAATATACTTTTAATTTATATTAGGACATGCGAAAAATACTAATTATTTCATAAAATTGACATATTAATTATTTTTACCAATTTATTTATTTATTATTATTTCACATAAATATTTAAATAAATTTATAATTATATTTTAAATCTTTAAATAAAAAATAATTTTATAAAAAATTAGTTTAACTATAATTGATACTTTTTTTTTTTATAAAACTGTATATTATATTAAAAATAATATAAATATAGTAATTTATTTCTAACGATTAATATTTTCAGTTAAAAGATTATAAAATGACTTAGTTAATGAGTTTTTATTAAAATGAGCTATTGCTGTAAAAAAAAAAAAAGCGATTGTAATATAATTGAATTGTAATTTTACTATCAATCAATTAAAAAGTATATTAAGTATGGCTTTTAAAGTAGTTATTATAAAGTTGATAAACTTACAATGCATTATAATATATGATTGGATTAATTATAATGTAAAAAATCTTTAATTATCACTGCATCCTAACTAAATTAATAAAAAATGATAAACAGGGGTATAGAAAAATATTGGTTTATAATTTAAATTGATAATCAATGCCAAGTATACACGGTATACAATTTTTTTCCTACTCAAATGATATATACTTTCTAACAAACAAAAGTTATGATTCATGAGTAGTTTTGTAATTGAACAAAAGTTATATCCTAAAATATAAAATAGATATTTAAAACTATTTAATTTTAATATAAAAATAGATATTTGTAACTTTTAAATTTTATTGATAAAAAAATATTTTAGTGATGAATTAGCAATAAATTTTTGGCTTTACAACCATTCAAAATTAAAGATGTTTAAATTTTTTATTTTAAAAAATAAAAATATTTTTAGGAAAGAAATACTATCTAAGTAACAAATTTTGTCAGGTTGAGTCTTCATTATTACCTTTATTTTTCTCTATAAATTTAAATAATTAAATTATGATGTATTTTGACATTGAAATCATATTTTTTAAAAAAAAAAAACTTAAATTATAAAAATTAAGATATTGAATTTTTTTACTTTAAAAATAAAGTCAATAATTTACTTGATAAAATATATTTTAATGACAATTTGTGTAACTTTTTAATATTTTATTTTGTTCTAAAGATGTTTGATTTTTTTTTACTTTGAAAAATTCATTTAATTAATTATTATAAAAATAATAATAATAAATTGTATGACATTACATTTTCATCTTTAAATTCATTTTCTATATTCTTTTTCATGAACTTTGAAATAACGTTGATGACTATTGTTTTGTTGTTACAATGTTACTTTTATGCAATATAAAAATTGTGAAATTAATTTAATTCATTATCTCTACAAATTCCCAATTTCCTTATCTCTACAAACATAGTATATTTATTATATAGTGAACAAAGGCAAGAAAAGCAACAAAGGAGTGATTTCTACTTTAGGCAAGACAGCAATCTAACTATATAAAAATACGAAACAACAGGCTATTCTACATTTATTTCCTATGTAAATGAACTACTAAAGCATAACATTCTTTAAATTTAGAAAAACAGAAACAACATACCAAAACAAAATAAGGAAAATTCTACAGAAACACGAACATGCTACATAGTGTCCACGTTTGCAGGTAACATATCTTAGTCTCTTACACCTGAGCTTGCTGTGCTTCCAAACCACCTGTGCCACAGATGAGGTCAATAATATGCTTGTAGTTGTTGAAGCAGAATGAGGCCACCAGTAAGAGAAGCACGTTGATGACATACCACCATAAAAACTCATCCACAAGAATCCACAGCAGTGCTTGACATCCTAGTACCCCAGACACGTGGAATATGAAAATAGTAGTTGGCAAGGTCATTTCAGCTGTGGATGCAAGCACATGACAACACACGGATGTGAGGAAAAGCATCTTAATTGGGCTTGAATGCTGGAAGGGGTTGTTGTTTGAGCCTTCATACTTAATTCCAATGGAAGTTAACAACAAGGCCATGAGAATAGTATAAGCTTTAAGCTTCATTGTGTTGATACAAACAAAGGAGAGAAAGAAGATCAGATGACTGTTGGTAGTTATTTGAAATTGAGAGAATTGATTAAATATGGAGAAGTGATGGCAAGTAAACAAATTTGATCCTCTCCTACCCCTGCAGAACAAAAGCAGAAGCACAGAGAGAATGACAAGAGAAAGGCTGGAACTGGTGTTATTATGAAATTGACCAAACCGGGCAACATATATATAGGGAGTGATGCTGGGGACCAAAGGGTGCTTTTTCTTTGAAATGATCTGTTATCTGTTTTTTGAATTATGTATGTTTGTGCCACGTAGATTTTGAAATAAAGATAAAACGTGACACCGTTTCTTTTGGGGAGGAAACAAGAGAGAAATTGCGAACGCCGAGATTTGGCATTGTATTAAATTCTAGCCTAATAGGGGCGGAGGGAAGGGGGATGGTCCCTCCCAATCAATTTTTCTAATGGAAAACACAACCCCTAACTGGCCATGTATCATCATTTTGGGAAATTTTTTCTTGCCTAAGATTGCGTTCAGTTGCAATGAAAGAGGAAACTTTCAGCTGCAAGTGAAAGGAAAGCATATGAAAATGAAAATTTACATATGTTCGGTTGCATGTATAAAAATAAGCAGGTCCCCCAGTGAAAATTTTCACCTCAAAACTGAGGTGAAAGTGCACAGTGATTCGATGCCCATAAATTGTTCCGGTACTGCCCCTCCTCTTCACCGATGCCCGTAAGAGAGAGAGGCTTGCCACAAGCTGAATATAAAGTCTTGGGCATAATCAAATATGCTCTTCACATAATTGATTATGACTCGTAAAAAAAATAATATAGTACCAGACATATAATCGAATACGGCAAGTCATATTCGATTATATGTTTGTTAAATTTAAAAAAAAAAAACTTTCGAAAAAAGAAAATGTTGGGTAAAATGGAAAATTTATAAATACTTAATTTTTGTTTTTTATTTTTCTTACTTACCACATCACTTTAATTCAAATCTTTAATCTCTTTTCAACTCTCTTTCATTTCTCTTTCATCTCTACCAAACAACCACACTTTCCACTCTCTTTCATCACACTTACATTTCTCTTTCATCGTTTTTCATTCCTCACACTTTCATTCCTTTTCTTCCTCCTCAACGAAACACAGTGTAAAACATTGGCTATTCTATTTACCATTTTATCCTTCAGGTACAGTATTATTTTACTCTTTTTTTTCTCTTTCTCTTTCTCTTTGTCTCTTCTCCTTCTGCTTCTCCTCCGTTCTCCTCCTTCTCTCTTCCCCTTCTCCTTTTTTCTATTCTCTTTCTATTTCTTCGAGTCTTCTCCTTCTTCAGTTCTCCTTCTTGTGTTCTACTTCTCTCTTCTCCTTCTTCCGTTCTCCTCCTTTCTTCTCCTTCTGTCATTCCCTTTCTCCTTCTCCTTTCTTCACATATTTTTTCCTTATTTGAAAATCCTTACTTGATTTTCCTCAATAAATTTTAAGAAAAATCACATCTTCATTGAACCCTAACTCGTGGGTTATGTTGCTGCCTCCAGCCACACCCTAACTAGT
The DNA here is from genome assembly GCA_026413185.1 of Pueraria montana var. lobata. Lineage (NCBI taxonomy): Eukaryota > Viridiplantae > Streptophyta > Magnoliopsida > Fabales > Fabaceae > Pueraria > Pueraria montana. The sequence goes on from CM048648.1 coordinate 77,520,128, forward strand.
GGGTTATGTTGTTGCCTCCAGCCACCACGGTAAGGTGATTTGTTCTTGATATTCGATCTGTTTTGATATTTGTTATATTTATAACAGTTTTTATTTTTTTCCTGACATGATCCTGAGAAGCCCTATTCAAGAACTAGGAAACTCTACAAAGCATAATCTACGCTTTCAAATGCAAAGAAGAGGTGAAACTTTTTCTTCTATGCAAATAATTTACCTCTAGGATGCTAATTATGTGTTTCTGGTGACTGGGAATGGGGATGCTAATTTTTCTTCTATACTACAGACGCTTGGTCAAAACCACACAACTGGAGAACCCCTTTCCAAATCTTGGTCTTGACTCTTCTATGCATCAATTAACATGTGTTTCCAAGACTCTTAGCAAAAATATGAAAGCCAACTATGGTATGCATATTCTTGATTCTTTCTTTTTTTTAATGAGCTAAGTTGATCATATTTATTTGATTCTTGCTAATGGGTGTAGTTCATACACTTAATTCCTTTTGTTGTATTCTAGAAAGTTTATATATAATTGGGCCTTTTTAGGAAGATATGTTATTGTTTCACCTTTGATTTTCTTGCTCGCATTTCTCTATTGTTGGAAGCCAACTTTCCATCATATCATATATATTATTTTTTGTTCTGAAAATGGGTGTGGGTTATATATTAACATTGCTACAATTGTTCTCAGTTTGATTATAATTGTTTTCAGTTTGCATATATTTCTGTGTTAGAGAGTTTTTCTTATGCATGTGAAATGGTTATGGAAATTTTGGTTAAATGTGGTTAAGGAAAGGAATTTCATGAGAGATAGTGTGAAAGTGGTGATGAGTACATTAATTTTATTGAGAAAATTCTTTTCCTTATGCCTATAGTGAGAAAACGTGAAAGAGAGAAAGAGAGACAGGAGTTTATCGTTTTTCTCTCCTTTTTTTCTGTGGTAGAAAGAAGATTCTTATGACTTTTATTTATTTTTGTTATGCAGCAAACTTGGTAACATCTTATTTCTAATGACATGTTTCATTTCTTAGAACACTTTTAGTTTTGTTTTCTCTACTTTATGGTTGGAAAATCTACAAGAAAATCTGGAGAGATCTTATTTCCTATAGAGGTATACATAGACTAAAACTTTTATTCTTTGATGCAGAATGTAGTATGTAACTGCTTAAAGAGATCTGGATGCAGAGTTTTTGGTTATTTTGTATGGACTAGAAGGTGGAGAGAGAGAGATGTAACCAAAAAAAAGGAGAGACAATGTAGTATGTTTTACTTAAATGTTTGCAGTCTTTTAATTTGTTTTTGTTATTGACTGGAATTGAACTTTATATCAGTACAATTAAGGATGTTTATACCAGTACAATTAATTATATTTCTGATATAGCAAGAAGATATGTGATGTTATGATAGGCAGAGTTATCAGCAGATGAGCACCAAACCTGACTCCACTAAAGGGAGCAATATAATTGAATCTCAATATGATTCTCTTTTATTTGAACAATCATGAGATTTTAGGCATAGCAAGTACTATACAGTTATATATTATGCATAGCTTGCCACATTAGATGTCAGCATAGCAAGTACCCCACAGGAGATTTTAGGCATAGCAAGTACCCCATAGGAAATATGATTATCTTTATAAGAAGTACCCCAACCCTTACAAAACTTAGTTTAGACATTCAGTTCTGTAACATATATGTATCCTCTTGTCTGCATACTGATTGATCCCTATTCAACTAGAATATGTATATATACTGTCTACTTTTGTACATATAAGCAGATATACCTCCCCTGGTATGTCAGTTTCAAAAAATGAAAACTACCATGTAATACCTCAGAACATATACGTGCCTACCCATATTTAATTCCCACTAAATTATACCTGTAACCCCTGTAATAATATATGCATTATGAAATCACTATCTCACACGACCCCCTCAATATCACGGCTTCAATTCTGGCAGGCAATACATATCCTGTGGCTTACGACTCTGTACCAAATAAAAAATCAGTTATATAACATACATTGTGTGTGAAAAGTAAAATAACAAAAATTGGAAATGTCAAAATGTAGATCTAACAATGAGGATGCCTTAGTTATTTCTATAAAAGTTATGAAAGCTTCAGATAACAGGCAGTATGGTCTTTATTTTAAATTACTTATACTGATTTTGGCTTTGGGATTTTAGCTTCGGGCATATATATATATATATATATATATATATATATATATATATATATATGTGTGTGTGTGTGTGTGTGTGTGTGTGTGTGTGTGTAGGTCTGTGATGTATGGGGGGAATTGGGGGGTGCGAAGCTCATAATATTTCTTTTGCCTATAAAAATAAATATGTGGCCTGCAAAGCAAGAAATAGATATAGCTCCCGTTCCAAAGCAAGAAAAATGAGACTAAAGATGCAAAGGCAATGGAAGATAACACAGAGATTCCAATTCTGTGTTTTTTCTCCCTATTAGGAGTTGAAAATTTGGATAAATTTTCATTGGGGCATCCACTACATGAGTATGGATTTAAGTGGCATGTGGATTTGGATTAGTTACACATACGAAATCAAATTAAAGTGTTAACAGTTTTCTGATTCATTGTCAATTAAAGTAGTATACTACCTTTACTCCCCCAAAAAAATGTCAACTAATTCCATCAAATAAATGAAAAAATGATAATTTCAAAATACGTTTGTCTTTGTAAGAGGTACATGGAATATGTAGATGTAAAACAAATGCTGTGAAAAAGATGTACCAGAGTTTATGCTTACAAAGTGAAGAATCCCTTTTGTATTAACATTAAATGCACCAGAGAGGTGCCATTAGTGGCATTGATCCAGTCAACTATCATTTGCCTATGAGCGTCCTGATTATGATCCATTTCACTATATGTTCAACTGAGGGAACCCCACTACTCTCCCATGGCAAAATAAGGTTCACTTGCAAAGTGTTAATTAATTAAAGTTGTACTATAGTGTTAATTAGGCTCTTGAGACTAAATAAAAACATGCAGTTCATATGTTATTATTTGACATTAATTAAATATCTTCAATTATAGTGCACAGACTGGGAAATGAAGCAAGAGCTAGGGTGCAAGTCCAGTTTAAAATTATTTCTGCACTTGAACAGCTTTGGAACGAGTTTAGATTTGGTTTGGAGTCGTTTACATAACCACCCCAAAATCCTCTCACAAAGTCAAGCCTCCATTCATCATACCCAATTTCTTTCCTGAAAGTCGCACGGTATTAGATAAGTATACAATTTTAAAAGACACTATAGTAGTTATTATCACACCATAAAGCATGAGAGATCTCTTCACTTCTCATTTACAACTTTGAGCAATGATTATAGGCCTAAAGTGACTAACCATTGAGACATTCAGTGCTTCACTTTAAGTAAGACTCATGAATTATAAGATACAAATGATAAATAAGGCCAGGTATTATACGACTAGATAGCACAAGGCTTGATCAATTTTAAAACTACCAAGAACAAGGTTTCTATGAATTCATGGTGAACACCTAAGTATTGGAAAATCAAAATGACGTGTTTGCAACCTATGATTTGTAATGGAAAGTTTATGATATTCATAGGAAAGCTTTTTAATAAATTCATGGACCTAAATGCAATTAAGCCCAATCCCACACTCAAGTTTCGGTTAGGCAATTACTTAAGGCACCTCCTTTTTTTCTTGGTGCACCCCATTGGAATAATAAAGGACCTAGATAGATTGTTTTGCCCGTTTTCCCTTTTATTCTGAACCCTTTGTGTATTTGTTATCTCCAGTGCACCCCATGTTTCGTGCTTTTTTTTTTTTAGGATTGACGGCTTATGCAATCCGTAAAAGGGAATGTTCAATTGTACTACGGAATAGGCATTCCATAACACAACAACATATATTACGGAATGAGTAACCCGTAATATATGTTGTTATGTTACGGAATGCCTATTCCGTAGTACAATTGAACATTACGGATTATGCAATCCGGAATGTTTAGGGTATTCCAGAAATGTATTACGGAATACCCATTCCGTAATATAACAACATATTACGGAATGGGTATTCCATAATACATTTCTGGAATACCCTAAACATTCCAGGTTTGATAATCCATAAGAAATAAATAATGAATAAGTGGGTTAACAGATTTGTCCACAAACTACAATATTTATTTATTTTTCTAATTAGTTAAAAAATACTACATAGTTGTATTTTTAACAATATATTTTTAATTTTAATACGGGTATACAAGTTAGTCTGCAATTGCAAACAAGTAGACCAAACCTATATGCAAGTCGCAATTTACTCTAATGAGTTTTGTGGGTTGTGAATTCATCACTTTTTAAGTCACTAAAGTTATATGCAAGAGATATGTACCAAACAAAAGCTTATATGCAAGAGATACACAAACTTTTACGGAAATTCATGGATAAAAGTAAAAATCAATACCCATGTATATTACAAATTACACAATCTGTAATTGCTTACGAATTGTATGATCTGTAATTGTTGTAATAAAATTACGGTTTGAACATTCCGTAATACAATATACATTACGGATTGCTCAATCCGTAATTCTATTACAATAATTATGGATTAATCATTCTGTAATCATTCTTATACTATTACGGATTGATCAATCCATAATGTATAATTACGGATTGAGCATTCTGTAATATATATTCTTTTATGGACCCATCATTCCGTAACGTTGTTAAATGAATTACAGATTGCTTGATCTGTATACCATAAAAAAAAAAACTTTACTAGATGAAGAACTTAAATAGAAACCTCGTCGTCTACGGAGGAAGGAGGACGACAGAAGAACCTATGACACCTTCTTCACCTTAAATGGAAGCTTCGTGGAAGTAAACACATCAACCATGAAGGCGACGGAGTGGCAAAAAGAGAAGGAGAATGCGGAGGAACCTCAACACCTTACTTGGAGTCGCAGTGATAAAGAATGGGGTGCGAAGGAGAGACAGCGAGATAAAGAAGTCACATAGTAAAACATTATTTTAAATAAGAGTATTATGGGAATATTTAAAACTATGAGGTGCACCAAGAAAAAAAGGAGGTGCCTTAAGTAATTGCCTTTCGGTTAATGTATAGAAGCCCAATCCCACACTTAACACCTATGAGAACTTAATTCACCTAGCATAAATACTGTCTAAGAGCATGAGAGACACCCATGAGAAGTTGTAATGACAGTGAGGAGTCTTATCACAACATAAAATGTCGTGAGCTGCTTTTTATTTTTCTCTTCTTTCTTTAGTTTCTTCAACTTTAACTTTCTGAACCTAAAAATAGTTATTGAAGCAACCCTCTCAAGTCTCAACTCTTCTTCAACTCTCTTGCTGGAAGACCTAACTCATCCTCTTATTCGGTTTCTTTGCATGTGGGTGAGCTTATTTTTGCTGTGGTTTTTTTGTCTGTGTATTATTTCATGTTTCTATCTTTATTCTTCTATTTGGTGTTTTACTTACATTTTCGTTTATTCTTCTATCGTGTGTGTTGAATACGACATCTGCGTGAAGGCACAACACAAGTAAACAAGTCTTCTTCCTTATTAGGTATTATGTTCTGCTTTAGTCATGTGTAAGGAGAGTAATGGACTTTGGGGTCGCTGGATTCACCGGGTTTGCGTCTGTTTATTTTTTTTCTTTATTAAAGCACAAGATCTTATAATCTAACTACGACCCACTAATCTTATACACAACTTTAGAAAAACCAGGACAATGATTTCTCAAGTAAAATATTTTTAATATTCTACCTCTATAATAAGTAAAAAAGAGATTAGGTATATTTTTCTTGAAAAATAAAGTTAATATTTATAACAGTAATTTATAAGTTAGAATAAATAGGTCTTTTAGTCTTTCAGTGTGGTGGTTGTGTGATTTTCATTCCTATTTAAATTGTAGCTAGCTGAAAATTTTAAGAAATGGCACGTAAGCTGAGCTCAATTGGAGAAGTTAATGATCGAAAAGAAGTATGGAAATTAGCTACAAGGATCACAGATCTTTGGTATGTTCAGAGATCACCAAAGCCATTAACCATTGAGATGGTCTTAATGGATGATAAGGTAATATCAATTTGGTTATGTTGTGTACTATTTATCTATTTGATTCACATTATTAAATTGTATAACAAAATCTATTTCGTAAATTTTGAAGGGAGAAAAGATACATGTTGTTGTCCAACATTTTGACTCTCAAAAATAGAAAATGATGCTTCAAGAAGGAAAAACCTATGTTATGCAAAACTTTGAGGTGCATAAAAATGAAGGCCAATATAGAATTTCTAATCATAAATATAAGTTAGTGTTCTCAAAGGCCACAATAGTTAAAGAACAAGATGTTCCTTCAATCCCTGACAATGTGTACTCTTTCACTAATTTTGAGGACATTAATATTGGACGTGCATCACCAGATGTGTTGATAGGTAACTTTGAATTTATCAACTAATTGTATATTACCTTGTCATATATAAACAAGTACATGTCTTGACAATTTCTATTCTAACAGATATTATTGGCAAGTTTGTTGATTTACAATAGAGTCAAGGTGATGGTAAATTGAAGAAGGCAGTCGTCTGGCTGAGAGACCATAGGTAAACGGATGTAATTTGTCATACTTACCATACTTTTTTTATAAACACTGGTCTTTATTTAACATGTATAATAAAGTATTTTCTTCTTTGCTTGGTTTTTTTGAATGACAGAAGTAATATGTTGAACTGTACTCTATGAGGAGAATATGCCACTAAAATTATGTGTTTTTTAACAAAACACCAAACTGGTCCTGTTGTGTTATTGTTAACACTCGCAAAGATTAAAGTCTCAAATGGTAAGATCAATATTTAATGTCTTAAGTGAACTCACTTTATTTTGTTACTTATTTCTCTCTATCTCTTTTTTACAAATCTTTGGTGTTTATTAGGCAAGTATCCTTTGACAGTACAAAACTCAATGTTTGGATCTAAGCTTTACATTAATGAGGACATCAAGGAGATTCAAAATTTTAAAAACAGGTAAAAGTACTATGAATCAAAATACAGGATAATAATGTCCAAACATGATTGACATTCATCGAATAATTACAGCTTGGATCCAGAGGATGTTGCTGACTCAATTACTCAAAAGATGACTCAGTACAATTTTTCATCTCAAGTCTCCAATGAAGACAAGTTTCTGTAGAATGTTGTGATTAAGGATGTGGTAAAAATATATCTGAAACAATCCCAAGGTGAATACTTTTAAACTATATATATGTTAAATACTATAAGTAGATTTCCCTGCTCTACTAAATAAAATCGCTTATTTATTGTCAGGTTTAGAATAGAGATAGAGGTTTCCTATGGTGGAGACACCATAAAGCTTGTGTTATAGGACTATGAATGTGAACAATTGCTAAACAAGATAGCAGTTGACCTTAAAGAACAACTTATAAAGGTAGTTTTTCACTACAATGACATCTTTAGTCATGTCCAATTAAAATGACGTAGTTCACCCTTATAGTGTTCTTCTTTATTATAATAAATTTCAGGATGGTGAAACTGATCCAATGGCAATTCCTGAAGCTGTGGATGACATAGCAGGAAAGACTCTAGCCTTAAAGATAAGAATTCCGTCAAAATTCAAGCATTATTCTGTGCTCCAAGTGTCGGAGGACCCAGAAATCATTGAGACCATAGTTCAAAAGATTGAAAGTGAAAAGGTTAGTGTACATTAGTTAGTAATTCACTAAAAGCATTAATAATTTACTGAAACCATTGTCACTACTGATGATGAAATGATTTAGTGTCTTGTACAAACTGCATGAAAACAATAGGATGATGTTACAGTTGATAAAGGAAAGTCGAGCTCTTCTATTCCACAAGACAAAATTGACAGTGTAGGCCAAAACTCATTAGTTTATATATCACCAATATTTATGTATGAATTCATGCATGTTTTAATTTATCATTTTACCTTACAATTGTGCAGCAATGTTTATCTGGATCAGCTGATTTTGATCTAGACTCGCTAGAGTCCTTGACTCCTGCGAAGAGATTGAGTTCAGACCTTGACTCGCAAGATATTAATGATTTTCAAGTGTCTTCAAGCAAATTGAAGCAGATAAAAACTGAATGACTTATAATGGCTGTTTGGTGGTAAGCTGAACCTTTGTTGATTGTATCTCTTTTGAAGATGTTAGTTTACTTTTGGTGCAAGCATGCAAGGATGTTTTTTTGTAGTCTTTCACTGCTGTTAACATGAACAATGTTGCCTTTGGCCTTAGATGCAAGCATGCAAGGATAATAGTATCATGAATGTTCTAACGCTTTTTTGTCTTAAGACCTACTATAATGACAATTGATAGTGTGTTGCTCTTCAACAATAGTATTTAGTGGGTTTTGTGTATGGTCTACAACAATTCAATATGGCGAGTACCATGTATTTCATTTATCTATTTCCAATTGAAATTTGATGCTACAAATGTGAACTTAAACAAAACTGACTATACCTTAATTGTATTATTAAGAATAAGGCCTTTGGTGTATTTATCAACTAGTTAGTTACCCGTGCATTCACACGGGTTGTTTTGATTTCTACGTATTTTTTAAGATGATTTACATATATCACAATTTGCTTAAAAATAAATATTTTTTTATATTACTTAAAAATAAACATTAGATATACATTTATTGCTAAACAGTAATAAGAAACCAAAATATAAATGTTTAATAAGAATGATAAAGCAAGAACATTTGAGCTAGTTAATGTTGTATAAATTGTGTATTAAAATAGTAGCTTGAAACATATTAAAAAAATTTAGTCTCACAATAACAAATGCCTCTGAAAGCATTAATAAGAAAAAACACCAGCAAAAATAGCAGAAGAAATGCATTTGCACGGGTCACTCATTTTCATGCATGTTTAAAATACACATGTTTATAAAATTAAATTTTTATATTGAGACAAATGTAATTAGTTGTTTAAATCCAAAGATGCAAAAAGAGTTAAGAGTGTTCAAGCAGAGAAAATATATTTAGTTAGAATCCCATAAATATTTCTTATTTTATTTAAAATATTTATAAAATTGTATGAAAAAATTATGTTTAAAAATTTAGAAAGGATTTAAATTATGTTTAATTAAAATATTTTTGCATTTTTGAAATGTGAAATGATAAAATAATTCAACTATTTTACAACTATATTGCGAATACAAAATTATTAATTTTATAATACTTATAGTTTATAAACAATACTTCAAATAATTTAAAGTCTAAGAATTAATCAAATTAAATGCAAACTTTTGAAATCAAATATTACTTACCAACATGTCATTGATTCGAGTGGAATTAAGATTAGATCTCTTAAGCAAAGTCTTAGGTTCAGGACTTGTGATTAAAAGAGATCTTGCTAAAGTCAATGGATACTAATAAATTATTATTTTATTCCCTAATAGACAAATTATATTTCATTAGTAAGTACTTGTGTAAGATGAGTTGTTATAAATTTTTAGTATTATCTTTGACCCATGATAAGAAAATGTACAAAGTTAAAAAAGAATAATAATTTTGTCTAAATATTTCAATCAGCTTTTCATGAAGGATTTATAACAATATTATATGTTATAACTCGTAAGCATGTTAAAAATACATTTAATAAATTCATTATAATATATTTATTATATATTTATGTAAAAAAAGTCAACATTATTATAAAAATATTAATCAAGAAAATTTTCGTAACTGAAGTTATTAAACATAGAATCAAAATATTATTTTGTAATAAATATATTAACTAATTAAATCTAAATTAATATTTAATATAAACAGTTTAACCTTATAAAATAACTATTATTCAACAAAATATTTATTTACGAAATTATTTAAAATTATTTTATACGATTTTAAAGTAAAAATGATTTTATATGATTTAAGAGTAAAAATAAATTGTTGTGTCTTTAGTATGCAGCTGTGTTAAATACCTAGAGAAATGCATTTGTCGCCTATAATGGTCTTTCCTGACTCGAGCAAGATTGTCTCCCATGAATGATACATGTAGACTCTAATATAAAAAAATAAAAAATATTTATTTTATGATATTATTGGTGAAGTAATTTAAAACAATTTTTTATAATAAAAATGTATTCAATAAATTAATATATATATATATATATATATATATATAAATTTAACATTATTATATAGATATGAATAAACAAAATTTTCGCATATGAAGTTATTAAACATAGAGCCAAAATATTATTTTGAAATAAATATATTAACTAAGTCGATTTAATTATTTTTAATGCAAAAATTTCAACCTAATAAAATAAATATTATTCAACAAAATATTTATTTATGAAATTATTTAAAATTATATTATATAATTACAAATAAAAATGATTTTATAGGATTTAAATGTAAAAAAAAAAAAGTTGAGTCTTAGGTACAAAGTTGTGTTAAATACTTGAAGAAATAGATTTGTCGTCCATAATGGTTCTACCTGACTCAGACAAGATTGTCTCCCGTGAATGATACTTCTAGTCTCTACCATTAAAAAATTAAAACTAATTCAATTTATAATATTTTTTATGAAGTAATTTAAAATTATTTTGTAATAAATACATTAACTAATTATATTTAAATTATTTTTTAGTATAAAATTTTCAACCTCATGAAAAAAATATTATTCAAAAAGATATTTATTTATGAAATTATTTTATATGATTTCTAAGTATAAATGATTTTATAGGATTTAAAAGTAAAAAAATATATATTGTTGAGTCTTAGGTATGAAGTTGTGTTAAATAGTCGGAGAAATTGATTCGCCACCTATAATTGTTCCACCTAACTCAAGTAGAGTTGTCTCTCATGAATTATATCTAAGATTGTTTCTCGTGAATGATACGTGTGATCTCTATCATTAGAAAATTAAAACTAATTTAATTTATGATATTATTAATGAAGTAATTTAAAACTAATTTGTAATTAAAATATATTTAATAAATTTATTATAATATATTAATTATATATTTATGTAAAAAAATTTAACATTATCATAAAAATATTAATCAAGAAATTTTTCATATTTGAAGTTATTAAACATATAGTCAAAATATTATTTTGTAATAAAATATATTAACTAATTAGATTTAGATTATTTTTTAGCATAAACAGTTTAACCTTGTAAAATAAATATTATTCAACAAAATATTTATTTATGAAATTATTTAAAATTATTTTATATGATTTCTAAGTATAAATGATATTATAGGATTGAAGAGTAAAAAAAAAATTGTTGAGTCTGGAGTATGCAATTGTGTTAAATACCTAAGGAAATAAGTTTTTCACCCATAATGGTCTTACCTGATTCAAGCATGATTGTCTCCCGTGAATCATAAATTAGACTCTAACATAAAAAAATAAAAAATATTTAATTTATTATATTATTGATGAAGTAATTCAAAACAATTTTTTGTAACACAAATATATTTAATATATATATACATATATATATATATATATATATATATATATATATATATATAAATTTAACATTATTATATAGATATGAATCACCAAAGTTTCCGTATATGAAGTTTTAAACAGGGCCAAAATATTATTTTGTAATAAACATGTTAACTTATTATATTTAATTATTTTTATTACAAAAATTTCAACCTAATAAAATAAATATTATTGAACAAAATATTTATTTATTAAATTATTTAAAAATATATTATATAATTACTAAATAAAAAGGATTTTATAGGATTTAAAAGTAAAAAAAAAGTTGAGACTTAGGTATGAAGTTGTGTTAAAGTCTTAAAGAAATATATTTGTCGCACATAATGGTTCTACCTGATTCGGGTAAAAGTGTTTCCGAAAAATGATTTATATTTATAATATTATAAACAAATAAATTTATGCATCATTTAATATAAAAAAAAAGTAGCATAAAAAGAAAAAAAAAGAAGAAAAAATAATGTAAAAAGAAAAAAGAAATTAAAAGTAAAATGAAAAAAGGAAAGAAAAAAAAGTAAAATAAAAAAAAGAAGAAATATATGTATTATAAACAAATAAATTTATGTATCATTTGGTATAAAAAAAGAAGGAAAAGAAAGAAGCACAAAAAGAAAAAAAACTAAAAAAAAAAGAAAAAATATAATGTAAAAAGAAAAAAGAAATTAAAAGTAAAAGGAAAAATGGAAATAAAAAAATGTAAAATAAAAAAAGAAAGAAAAAAAACATAAAAAAAGGAAATATATATTATAAACAAATAAATTTACGTATCATTTAATATAAAAAGAAAGAAAAGAAAGAAGCATAAAAAGAAAAATAAACTAAAAACAAGAAAAAAATCATGTAAAAAGAAAAAAGAAATTAAAAGTAAAAGGAAAAAAAGGAAAGAAAAACATAAAATAAAAAAGGAAGAAAAAACATAAAATGAAAAAACACAAATATATGCATTATAAACAAATAAATATTTATGTATCAATTAATATAAAAAGAAAGAAAAGAAAGAAGCATAAAAACAAAAACTGAAAAGAAGAAAAAAAATAATGTAAAACGAAAAAAAAGAAATTAAAAGTAAAAGGAAAAAAGGAAAGAAAAAACGTAAAATAAAAAAAGAAAGAAAAAACATAAAAAGAAAAAAAAAGAATAAATATATGTTTGAAGAAAAAAACTAAAAAAGAAGAAAGAAAAAAATTTAGTAGGATAAGTAATAAAAGAATTTATTTTCCTATATAGAATAAATATAAAATAGAAAAATAAAAAAAAATAAAAATAAAAACTGAAAAGACAAAAAGGAAGAGAGAGAAAGTAAATAAAAGAAAAAAAAAAGGAAGTAAAAGACAAAAAAAACTAAAGAAATGAACATGTGTCACCAAAAGAAAAAAGGTTATTGTTGTCTTTTTCCTAACTTAAAACATTCTTAAATAGATAGTAGAAGAAAGAAAAGAAAGAGGCATAAAAAGAAAAACTGAAAAGAAGAAAAAAAATAATGTAAAAACAAAAAAAGAAATTAAAATTAAAAGGAAAAAGGAAAGAAAAAACGTAAAATAAAAAAAAATAAAAAAACATAAAAAGAAAAAAAGGAAGAAATATATGTTTGAAGAAAAAAAACTGAAAAACAAGAAAGAAAACAATTTAGTAGGATAAATAATAAAAGAATTTATTTTCCTATATAGAATAAATATAAAATTGAATAGACAAATTAAAAAAAATTAAAAAAACTGAAAAGACAAAAAGGAAGAGAGAAAGTAAATAAAAGACAAAAAAGGTAGTAAAAGACAAAAAAAAACCAAAAAATGAACATGTGTCACAAAATGAAGAAAGGTCATTGTTGTCTTTTTCTTAACCTAAAACATTCTTAAATAGATAGTAGAAGAAAGAAAAGAGAGAAGCATAAAAAGAAAAATTGAAAAGAAGAAATAAATAATGTAAAAAGAAAAAAAGAAATTAAAAGTAAAAGGAAAAAAGGAAAGAAAAAAACATAAAAAGAAAAAAAAGAAAAAAAACATAAAAAGAAAAAAATAAAGATATATATATGTTTGAAGAAAAATAACTGAAAAAGAAGAAAGAAAACAATTTAGTAGGATAAATAATAAAAGAATTTATTTTTCTATATAGAATAAATATACAATAGAATAGAAAAATAAAAATAAAAATTTTAAAAAAACTGAAAAGACAAAAAGGAAGAGAGAGAAAGTAAATAAAAGATAAAAAAAAGGAAGTAAAAGACAAAAAAAACCAAAGAAATGGACATATGTCACAAAATAAAGAAGGGTCATTGTTATCTTTTTCCTAGCCTAAAACATTCTTAAATAGATAGTAGAAGAAAGAAAACAAAGAAGCATAAAAAGAAAAACAGAAAAGAAGAAAAAAATAATGTCAAAAGAAAAAAAGAAATTAAAAGTAAAAGGAAAAAAGGAAAGAAAAAAACATAAAAAGAAAAAAAAGAAGAAATATATGTTTGAAGAAAAAAACTAATAAAGAAGAAAGAAAAGGATTTAGTAGGATAAATAATAAAAGAATTTATTTTCCTATATAGAATATATATAAATCGAATAGAACTATAAAAAAACAAAAAAAATTAAAAAAAAATTAAAAGACAAAAAGGAAGAGAGAGAAAGTAAATAAAAGACAAAAAAGGAAGTAAAAGACAAAAAAAACCAAAGAAATGACCATGTGTCACAAAATGAAGAAAGGTCATTGTTGTCTTTTTCCTAACCTAAAACATTCTTAAATAGATAGTAGAAGAAAGAAAAGAAAGAAGCATAAAAAGAAAAACTGAAAAGAAGAAAAAAATAAATGTAAAAAGAAAAAAAGAAATTAAAAGTAAAAGGAAAAAAGGAAAGAAAAAACGTAAAATAAAAAAAGAAAGAAAAAACCATAAAAGGAAAAAAAGGAAGAAATATATGTTTGAAGAAAAAAAACTGAAAAAGAAGAAAGAAAAAAATTTAGTAGGATAAATAATAAAAGAATATATTTTCCTATATAGAATAAATATAAAATAGAATAGAAAAATTAAAAAAAATTAAAAAAAAGCTAAAAAGACAAAAAGGAAGAGAGAGAAAGCAAATAAAAGACAAAAAAAGGAAGTAAACGACAAAAAAATCAAAGAAATTGACATGTGTCACAAAATGAAAAAGGGTCATTGTTGTCTTTTTCCTAACCTAAAACATTCTTAAATAGATAGTAGATAGATAGATAGTAGAAGAAAGAAGCATAAAAAGAAAAACTGAAAAGAAGAAAAAAAGTAATGTAAAAAGAAAAACTGAAAAGACGAAAAAAAAAACATAATGAAAAAAGAAAAAAAGAAATTAAAAGTTAAAGGAAAAAAGGAAAGAAAAAACATAAAATAAAATAAAAGAAAGAAAAAGGAAGAAATATATGTTTGAAGAAAAAAAACTAAAAAAGAAGAAAGAAAAAATTTTAGTAGGATAAATAATAAAAGAATTTATTTTCCTATATAGAATAAATATAAAATAGAATAGAAAATTATAAATAAAAATTTAAAAAAAAAACAGACAAGATAAAAAGGATGAGAGAGAAACTAAATCAAAGATAAAAAAAGGAAGTAAAAGACAAAAAAAATAAAAAAAATGGACATATGTCACAAAATAAAGAAGGGTCATTGTTATCTTCTTCCTAGCCTAAAACATTCTTAAATAGATAGTAGAAGAAAGAAAGAAAGAAGCATAAAAAGAAAAACAAAAAAGAAGAAAAAAAGAAATTAAAAGTAAAAGGAAAAAAGGAAAGAAAAAACGTAAAATAAAAAAAGAAAGAAAAAACCATAAAAGGAAGAAATATATGTTTGAAGAAAAAAACCTAAAAAAGAAGAAAGAAAAAAATTTAGTAGGATAAATAATAAAAGAATTTATTTTGCCATATAGAATAAATATAAAATAGAATAGAAAATTTTTTAAAAAATAAAAGAAACTAAGAAGACAAAAAGGAAGAGAGAGAAAGTAAATAAAAGACAAAAAAGGAAGTAAAAGACAAAAAAACCAAAGAAATGGACATGTGTCACAAAATGAAGAAGGGTCATTGTTGTCTTTTTCCTAACCTAAAACATTCTTAAATAGATAGTAGATAGATAGATAGTAGAAGAAAGAAAAGAAAGAAGCATAAAAAGAAAAACTGAAAAGAAGAAAAAGAGTAATGTAAAAAGAAAAACTGAAAAGACAAAAAAAAATAATGTAAAAAGAAAAAAAGAAATTAAAAGTTAAAGGAAAAAAGGAAGAAATATATGTTTGAAGAAAAAAAACTAAAAAAGAAGAAAGAAAAAAATTTAGTAGGATAAATAATAAAAGAATTTATTTTCCTATATAGAATAAATATAAAATAGAATAGAAAATTATAAATAAAAAATTAAAAAAAATGGAAAACACAAAAAGGATGAGAGAGAAAGTAAATAAAAGATAAAAAAAAGGAAATAAAAGACAAAAAAAAATATCAAAGAAATGGACATATGTCAGAAAATAAAAAAGGGTCATTGTTATCTTTTTCCTAGCCTAAAACATTCTTAAATAGATAGTAGAAGAAAGAAAAGAAAGAATCATAAAAAGAAAAACAGAAAAGAAGAAAAAAATAATGTAAAAAGAAAAAAAGAAATTAAAAGTAAAAGGAAAGAAAAAACGTAAAATAAAAAAAAAGAATGAAAAAAACATAAAAAGAAAAAAATAAAGAAATATATGTTTGAAGAAAAAAAAATGAAAAAGAAGAAAGAAAAAAAATTTAATAGGAGAAATAATAAAAGAATTTTCTTCCTATATAGAATAAATATAAAATAGAATAGAAAAATAAAAAAAATTAAAAAAAACTGAAAAGACAAAAAGGAAGAGAGAGAAAGTAAATAAAAGACAAAAAAAGGAAGTAAAAGAGAAATAAAATTAAAGAAATAGACATGTGTCACAAAATAAAGAAAGGTCATTGTTATCTTTTTCCTAGCCTAAAACATTCTAAAATAGATAGTAAAAGAAAGAAAAGAAAGAAGCATAAAAAGAAAAACAGAAAAGAAGAAAAAATAATATAAAAAGAAAAAAAGAAATTCAAAGTAAGAGGAAAAAAGGAAAGAAAAAACGTAAAATAAAAAAAAAGAAAAAAACATAAAAAGAAAAAAAATACATGTTTGAAGAAAAATAACTAAAAAAGAAGAAAGAAAAAAATTTAGTAGGATAAATAATAAAAGAATTTATTTTCCTATATAGAATAAATATAAAATAGAATAGAAAAATAAAAAAACAAAAAAAATGAAAAAAAAACTGAAAAGACAAAAAGGATGAGAGAGAAACTAAATAAAAGATAAAAAAAAGGAAGTAAAAGACAAAAAAAATAAAAAAATGGACATATGTCACAAAATGAAGAAAGATCATTGTTGTCTTTTTCCTAATATAAAACATTCTTAAATAAATAGTAGAAGAAAGAAAAGAAAGAAGCATAAAAAGAAAAACTGAAAAGAAGAAAAAAAAATAATGTAAAAAGAAATTAAAAGTAAAAGGAAAAAAGGAAAGAAAAAACGTAAAATTAAAAAAGAAAGAAAAAAACATAAAAGGAAAAAAAAAAGGAAGAAATATATGTTTGAAGAAAAAAAACTGAAAAAGAAGAAAAAAAAAATTTAGTAGGATAAATAATAAAAGAATTTATTTTGCCATATAGAATAAATATAAAATAGAATAGAAATTTTTTTAAAAAATAAAAGAAACTAAGAAGACAAAAAGGAAGAGAGAGAAAGTAAATAAAAGACAAAAAAGGAAGTAAAAGACAAAAAAACCAAAGAAATGGACATGTGTCACAAAATGAAGAAGGGTCATTGTTGTCTTTTTCCTAACCTAAAACATTCTTAAATAGATAGTAGATAGATAGATAGTAGAAGAAAGAAAAGAAAGAAGCATAAAAAGAAAAACTGAAAAGAAGAAAAAAAGTAATGAAAAAAGAAAAACTGAAAAGACGAAAAAAAAAATAATGTAAAAAAAAAAAAGAAATTAAAAGTTAAAGGAAAAAAGGAAAGAAAAAACATAAAATAAAATAAAAGAAAGAAAAAGGAAGAAATATATGTTTGAAGAAAAAATACTAAAAAAGAAGAAAGAAAAAAATTTAGTAGGATAAATAATAAAAGAATTTATTTTCCTATATAGAATAAATATAAAATAGAATAGAAAATTATAAATAAAAATTTAAAAAAAAACTGAAAACACAAAAAGGATGAGAGAGAAAGTAAATAAAAGATAAAAAAAGGAAATAAAAGACAAAAAAAAAATCAAAGAAATGGACATATGTAACAAAATAAAAAAGGGTCATTGTTATCTTTTTCCTAGCCTAAAACATTCTTAAATAGATAGTAGAAGAAAGAAAAGAAAGAATCATAAAAAGAAAAACAGAAAAGAAGAAAAAAATAATGTAAAAAGAAAAAAAGAAATTAAAAGTAAAAGGAAAGAAAAAACGTAAAATAAAAAAAAAGAATGAAAAAAACATAAAAAGAAAAAAAAATAAAGAAATATATGTTTGAAGAAAAGAAACTGAAAAAAGAAGAAAGAAAAAAATTTAATAGGATAAATAATAAAAGAATTTTTTTCCTATATAGAATAAATATAAAATAGAATAGAAAAATAAAAAAAAAATTTAAAAAAACTGAAAAGACAAAAAGGAAGAGAGAGAAAGTAAATAAAAGACAAAAAAAGGAAGTAAAAGACAAAAAAAATTAAAGAAATAGACATGTGTCACAAAATAAAGAAGGGCCATTGTTATTTTTTTCCTAGCCTAAAATATTCTAAAATAGATAGTAGAATAAAGAAACGAAAGAAGCATCAAAAGAAAAATAGAAAAGAAGAAAAAAATAATATAAAAAGAAAAAAAGAAATTCAAAGTAAGAGGAAAAAAGGAAAGAAAAAACGTAAAACAAAAAAAGAAAGAAAAAAACATAGAAAGAAAAAAAAAGAAGAAATACATGTTTGAAGAAAAAAAACTAAAAAAGAAGAAAGAAAAAAATTTAGTAGGATAAATAATAAAAGAATTTATTTTGCCATACAGAATAAATATAAAATAGAATAGAAATTTTTTTAAAAAATAAAAGAAACTAAGAAGACAAAATGGAAGAGAGAGAAAGTAAATAAAGGACAAAAAAGGAAGTAAAAGACAAAAAAACCAAAGAAATGGACATGTGTCACAAAATGAAGAAGGGTCATTGTTGTCTTTTTCCTAACCTAAAACATTCTTAAATAGATAGTAGATAGATAGATAGTAGAAGAAAGAAAAGAAAGAAGCATAAAAAGAAAAACTGAAAAGAAGAAAAAAAGTAATGTAAAAAGAAAAACTGAAAAGACGAAAAAAAAATAATGTAAAAAGAAAAAAAGAAATTAAAAGTTAAAGGAAAAAAGGAAAGAAAAAACATAAAATAAAATAAAAGAAAGAAAAAGGAAGAAATATATGTTTGAAGAAAAAAAACTAAAAAAGAAGAAAGAAAAAAATTTAGTAGGATAAATAATAAAAGAATTTATTTTCCTATATAGAATATATATAAAATAGAATAGAAAATTATAAATAAAAATTTAAAAAAAAACTGAAAACACAAAAAGGATGAGAGAGAAAGTAAATAAAAGATAAAAAAAGGAAATAAAAGACAAAAAAAAAATATCAAAGAAATGGACATATGTCACAAAATAAAAAAGGGTCATTGTTATCTTTTTCCTAGCCTAAAACATTCTTAAATAGATAGTAGAAGAAAGAAAAGAAAGAATCATAAAAAGAAAAACAGAAAAGAAGAAAAAAATAATGTAAAAAGAAAAAAAGAAATTAAAAGTAAAAGGAAAGAAAAAACGTAAAATAAAAAAAAAAGAATGAAAAAAACATAAAAAGAAAAAAATAAAGAAATATATGTTTGAAGAAAAAAAACTGAAAAAGAAGAAAGAAAAAAATTTAATAGGATAAATAATAAAAGAATTTTTTTCCTATATAGAATAAATATAAAATAGAATAGAAAAATAAAAAAAATTAAAAAAAACTGAAAAGACAAAAAGGAAGAGAGAGAAAGTAAATAAAAGACAAAAAAAGGAAGTAAAAGACAAAAAAAATTAAAGAAATAGACATGTGTCACAAAATAAAGAAGGGCCATTGTTATTTTTTTCCTAGCCTAAAATATTCTAAAATAGATAGTAGAATAAAGAAACGAAAGAAGCATCAAAAGAAAAATAGAAAAGAAGAAAAAAATAATATAAAAAGAAAAAAAGAAATTCAAAGTAAGAGGAAAAAAGGAAAGAAAAAACGTAAAACAAAAAAAGAAAGAAAAAAACATAGAAAGAAAAAAAAAGAAGAAATACATGTTTGAAGAAAAAAAACTAAAAAAGAAGAAAGAAAAAAATTTAGTAGGATAAATAATAAAAGAATTTATTTTGCCATACAGAATAAATATAAAATAGAATAGAAATTTTTTTAAAAAATAAAAGAAACTAAGAAGACAAAATGGAAGAGAGAGAAAGTAAATAAAGGACAAAAAAGGAAGTAAAAGACAAAAAAACCAAAGAAATGGACATGTGTCACAAAATGAAGAAGGGTCATTGTTGTCTTTTTCCTAACCTAAAACATTCTTAAATAGATAGTAGATAGATAGATAGTAGAAGAAAGAAAAGAAAGAAGCATAAAAAGAAAAACTGAAAAGAAGAAAAAAAGTAATGTAAAAAGAAAAACTGAAAAGACGAAAAAAAAATAATGTAAAAAGAAAAAAAGAAATTAAAAGTTAAAGGAAAAAAGGAAAGAAAAAACATAAAATAAAATAAAAGAAAGAAAAAGGAAGAAATATATGTTTGAAGAAAAAAAACTAAAAAAGAAGAAAGAAAAAAATTTAGTAGGATAAATAATAAAAGAATTTATTTTCCTATATAGAATATATATAAAATAGAATAGAAAATTATAAATAAAAATTTTAAAAAAAACTGAAAACACAAAAAGGATGAGAGAGAAAGTAAATAAAAGATAAAAAAAGGAAATAAAAGACAAAAAAAAAATATCAAAGAAATGGACATATGTCAGAAAATAAAAAAGGGTCATTGTTATCTTTTTCCTAGCCTAAAACATTCTTAAATAGATAGTAGAAGAAAGAAAAGAAAGAATCATAAAAAGAAAAACAGAAAAGAAGAAAAAAATAATGTAAAAAGAAAAAAAGAAATTAAAAGTAAAAGGAAAGAAAAAACGTAAAATAAAAAAAAAAGAATGAAAAAAACATAAAAAGAAAAAAATAAAGAAATATATGTTTGAAGAAAAAAAACTGAAAAAGAAGAAAGAAAAAAATTTAATAGGATAAATAATAAAATAATTTTTTTCCTATATAGAATAAATATAAAATAGAATAGAAAAATAAAAAAAATTAAAAAAAAACTGAAAAGACAAAAAGGAAGAGAGAGAAAGTAAATAAAAGACAAAAAAAGGAAGTAAAAGAGAAATAAAATTAAAGAAATAGACATGTGTCACAAAATAAAGAAAGGTCATTGTTATCTTTTTCCTAGCCTAAAACATTCTAAAATAGATAGTAAAAGAAAGAAAAGAAAGAAGCATAAAAAGAAAAACAGAAAAGAAGAAAAAATAATATAAAAAGAAAAAAAGAAATTCAAAGTAAGAGGATAAAAGGAAAGAAAAAACATAAAATAAAAAAAGAAAGAAAAAAACATAAAAAGAAAAAAAAATACATGTTTGAAGAAAAATAACTAAAAAAGAAGAAAGAAAAAAATTTAGTAGGATAAATAATAAAAGAATTTATTTTCCTATATAGAATAAATATAAAATAGAATAGAAAAATAAAAAAACAAAAAAAATAAAAGAAACTAAGAAGACAAAATGGAAGAGAGAGAAAGTAAATAAAAGACAAAAAAAGGAAGTAAAAGACAAAACAACCAAAGAAATGAACATGTGTCACAAAATGAAGAAAGATCATTGTTGTCTTTTTCCTAATATAAAACATTCTTAAATAAATAGTAGAAGAAAGAAAAGAAAGAAGCATAAAAAGAAAAACTGAAAAGAAGAAAAAAAATAATGTAAAAAGAAATTAAAAGTAAAAGGAAAAAAGGAAAGAAAAAACGTAAAATTAAAAAAGAAAGAAAAAAACATAAAAGGAAAAAAAAGGAAGAAATATATGTTTGAAGAAAAAAAACTGAAAAAGAAGAAAGAAAAAAATTTAGTAGGATAAATAATAAAAGAATTTATTTTCCTATATAGAATAAATATAAAATAGAATAGAAAATTTTTAAAAAAGAAAAGAAACTAAAAAGTCAAAAAGGAAGAGAGAGAAAGTAAATAAAAGACAAAAAAGGAAGTAAAAGACAAAAAAACCAAAGAAATGGACATGTGTCACAAAATGAAGAAGGGTCATTGTTTTCTTTTTCCTAACCTAAAACATTCTTAAATAGATAGTAGATAGATAGATAGTAGAAGAAAGAAAAGAAAGAAGCATAAAAAGAAAAACTGAAAAGAAGAAAAAAAATAATGTAAAAAGAAAAACTGAAAAGATGAAAAAAAAATAATGAAAAAAGAAAAAAAGAAATTAAAAGTTATAGGAAAAAAGTAAAGAAAAAACATAAAATAAAATAAAAGAAAGAAAAAGGAAGAAATATATGTTTGAAGAAAAAAAACTGAAAAAGAAGAAATAAAAAAATTTAGTTGGATAAATAATAAAATAATTTATTTTCCTATATAGAAAAAATATAAAAAAGAATAGAAAATTATAAATAAAATTTTTAAAAAAAACTGAAAAGACAAAAAGGTTGAGAGAGAAAGTAAATAAAAGATTAAAAAAGGAGGTAAAAGACAAAAAAAAAAACAAAGAAATGGACATATGTCACAAAATAAAGAAGGGTCATTGTTATTTTTTTCCTAGCCGAACACATTCTTAAATAGATAGTAGAAGAAAGAAAAGAAAGAATCACAAAAAGAAAAACAGAAAAGAAGAAAAAATAATGTAAAAAGAAAAAAAGAAATTAAAAGTAAAAGGAGAAAAGGAAAGAAAAAACGTAAAATAAAAAAAAGAATGAAAAAAACATAAAAAGAAAAAAATAAAGAAATATATGTTTGAAGAAAAAAAAACTGAAAAAGAAGAAAGAAAAAAATTTAATAGGATAAATAATAAAAGAATTTTTTTCCTATATAGAATAAATATAAAATAGAATAGAAAAATAAAAAAATTAAAAAAAAACTGAAAAGACAAAAAGGAAGAGAGAGAAAGTAAATAAAAGACAAAAAAAGGAAGTAAAAGACAAAAAGAATTAAAGAAATGGACATGTGTCACAAAATGAAGAAGGGTTATTGTTGTCTTTTTCCTAGCCTAAAACCTTCTTAAATAGATAGTAGATAGAATAGAAAAATAAAAAAAATTAAAAAAAACTGAAAAGACAAAAAGGATGAGAGAGAAAGTAATAAAAGACAAAAAAGGAAGTAAAGGACAAAAAAACTAAAGAAATGAACATGTGTCACAAAATGAAGAAGGGTCATTGTTGTCTTTTTCCTAGTCTAAAACCTTCTTAAATAGATAGTAGATAAATAGATAGTAGAAGAAAGAAAAGAAAGAAGCATAAATAGAAAAACTGGAAAGAAGTAAAAAATAATGTAAAAAGAAAAACTGAAAAGAAGAAAAAAAGAAATTAAAAGTAAAAGGAAAAAAGGAAAGAAAAAACATAAAATAAAAAAAGAAAGAAAAAAACATAAAAAGAAAAAAAAAGGAAGAAATATATGTTTGAAGAAAAAAAACTGAAAAAGAAGAAAGAAAAAAATTTAGTCGGATAAATAAAAAAAGAATTTATTTTTCTATATAGAATAAATATAATATAGAATAGAAAAATAAAAATAAAAATTTTAAAAAAAAATTGAAAAGACAAAAAGGAAGAGAGAGAAAGTAAATAAAAGATAAAAAAAAGAGGTAAAAGACAAAAAAAACCAAAGAAATGGATATATGTCACAAAATGAAGAAGGGTCATTATTATCTTTTTCCTAGCCTAAAACATTCTTAAATAGATAGTAGATTTCATAATTTCACCAGCACACTCCAGCGAGTAAAATGAGAAAAATTAATATTCAAATCCTGAGTGTATCAATCAGTCTATACATTACATAATTTCCGATAACTCTAATATATTGAACATTGAATGACTATTTATATTTTGATTTATATATAATAGTAGACAACTGAGAGTTAAATACCTCATTAATTTTAAAAATGGCATGTAGAAGACTAAAATACAGGATTTATTTTAAATGTGGTTCAAGTAATATTGTGTATCCCATACCCCTTTTATTTTATGTAGACTGAGAAAGGATCTCATGCTTCTGAAATCTTTGACATCACTGAGAAAGGTTCGTTGTCTATGTCACTACGTCACATAAAAACACACTTCTATAATTACCTATATCTATCATAATCGTGTGAATTATAATGTTTCTTTTACTACTTAAAAATGAGAACAAATCTAATCTAAACAAGCAAAATAAAAGCATCTGATTTGGATCATTTTCCTTTTTAATTTAAAAACCATATATATATATATATATATATATATATATATATATATATATATATATCTTGAAAGAAAATTTAATAAACACACTGTTCAAGTTTTATCAAAACAAATTGAAGTAAAATATATTAATTGAAACATAATTTAAAACTAATTAGTAGAATTATAATCACTATCTTCGTTTAAATGCTCTGCATGTCTACAAATTAGCAATTTCTAAATATTAAAGTAGTTTAGCTAAATGATAGACATTGATAATTTTAATTCTAATTTTAAAAAATAATAATTAAAAATAATAAATATAGTTTTTTTTTAAATAATTAGAATACACATATATTGAAAAAAAAAATTAATTTACATTATCTTCTAACAATAGATTGTTTTGTATGATAATAATATTAAAATTTGTACTAATTAATTTAAA
Organism: Pueraria montana var. lobata; assembly: GCA_026413185.1. NCBI lineage: Eukaryota > Viridiplantae > Streptophyta > Magnoliopsida > Fabales > Fabaceae > Pueraria > Pueraria montana. Next base: position 77,544,540 of record CM048648.1, read on the forward strand.
ATTAGTATATGAAATGACTTTTAGTTAATTGATAGTATAAGAAAATCACTGAAAATATAAAAATATTAAACTCTACTTTATATTCACAATATTTAATTTTCAATATTTATTCTCATTAATATTTGGAATCCGCTTTACAAACAAAGATTGAGTTTATTATCTTGAAAAATAAAGTAAGCAAGATAAAAATCATATAACAGTAAAATTATATTTATAAGGACAAAGGAAAAAACTCTTCACCTGGATTCCATTAAATATCCTGGGAGAAACTTATATTCAACTTATAAATCAATTAGTGAATATATTTTATTAGTGATAAGTACAATTGAGTGGCTATAAATGTGTAAATAGATTAGCTGTCATGTTAACATTGAGAAAAAAAGGATTACCCATTTGGGATTTCATATAATAAGATTAGATAAGATTAGATTAGATGGCATCTTCATATGATATATAAATATGTAAAAAATTGCTTTAATTTATATTATAATATAATATGACAGATTACTTTATTATATGTCTCATATCTCGTTTAGGGAATTAGATATTTGAAATCATCTTTTTTAAAAATCACGTAATTTACTTTTTAACTGGCGGCTTCTATCGTGGGGATGTTGGCAAATGGTTCACCGTATGGAAGTTAAAAAATATTAAAATAATATATGAAAGAGTTACTGTTTATTAAATTAATATTATCCGTTTTTATATATTTTTAATATAAAAGATGTAAATTACAGGTATGACCTTATCAGTAATATTTAGAATGACTTCATTGCCCTCATATTAAAAAGAGAAAAAAAATATATTCTGTACACAATAGCAAAAGGGATTTTGTGTGATAATTTCCATGCCGGATAGTGGGATTGTGTTTTGCGGTGTGATTCTGTCGATGACTGTCTAATAGTAAATCCAAATATTTATAAATTTTAGCTAACAATCACCAACAACCTCTTATGTATATATCACAATTGTAATAGTATTTAATAATAAATATTTTTATTAACAATTCTATTAATATTTGCTAATGCATATTTGATTCTATTAACATGACCTATATATTTAATTTTTTAATTAATATTTTTAATAAATACATGTATATATATATAAAAGTTATATACAAATGAACCACGATAAACAAATTTGTGGATGTAGACATGAGGGATCGAACTTACAGGGACTAAAAATAAAAATAAAAACTTACAGGGACTAAGATTGAAAAAAAAAACAAGCATATAGGGACCAAAAATAAAAAAAGAACTTAAATATGTATTTTTAGAAAAACAAATATTTAAGTCTCATCTCGTCACCTAACCCTTCCAATCCCTCACCATAACTTGGTGGGCATGGAGGTGAAGATGCAACAAAATTTAAGAAACTCAACCTTGATCCCTTAATCATGTCTACGTATGATTCACCTATCCGCAGTAGAGTTATGCTTATTCCATGTATCTATACCACATGATTCTAATCATGTGGCGATACTTTGGCTAGTTAGGGTATGTGTTCAAATGTTTTTGTGGAAAGATGTGACTTTCCTCTTGGTGTCACTATTGCTGACGTAGCATTGTTGCTGACATAGCACTAATGATGTGTCATTTTTTTTTGACATGGCATTATACACGATTTTTGTAACAGTAGTTGATAGCAACAACCAAAATTTAAAAAGCGTCAACTTAAAGGGACTAAAATTGGAAAAATGAACTTAAATGGACTAAAAATGAAAAAGCACACCAACTTACAGGAACCAATTTGATATTTAAGCCTACTAAATATCATTTATCATTTTAGCATCCAACACACACTATAGATGGCATAATACACCATTTGATAATGGAGGCCACCGAGTAGGGGTGGAAAAAGACTAGGCCGCTCTACAGGGGCCTATGACCTAGCCTACATAAGGTCCAGGCTAGGCCAAGCTTTTTCATAAAATAAAATTGGTCAAGACTTCTAGTAAAGCTTATTTAGTTAAACAGGCCAGGCCTGGACCATTCAAAAAGCCTTTTAAGCCTAACAGGCTGGCTTATTTAAAAAATCATAAATAAATATTCATTGTTAATGTTATTATTTTATTAAATTTGTTATAATACAAAATCTTACATATATTTATCTTTTTAAATGTTAATCATGTTGATTTACATAAAGAGTCAACTAAAGCTTATAATTGAGTTTATTGAAAAATAAATTTATATCTTATTTAAATGTCTTATTTTAAAATATATTTTTAAATAACTTATCATGAATGCTATATTAATCCTTAAAAAATGCTTCTAATATAAATAAGTTAGATTTGATTCTTATAAAGCCCGACATACATATTTTTACTTATATCTTGGTATTAAATTATCACAAACTAGACCCTTAAACAGGCTTATAGGTCAAGTCATACTTTTATGTAGGTCAGGCTTAGGCCCTTAAAAAAGGCCTTTGACCAGTAAATAGGGCAGCCTTAAGCCATGTACTTTTAATCAAGGTTAGGCTCAAACCTAGCAAAACTTAGCTCGACTTGGCCTATTTCCACCCCTACCACCCAGTATGAGCAACACATAACTGTTGCTTCTGTCTTAGTCCTAAGATATGTCTTTCTCTTACTTTATTCTTGTTTTTTACTTTTAATGCAAGATTTTTTTTCTAATTATTACTCAAATTAATTATGTACCTTACAGTTTGCTGTGTTTTGTCCCTTTTGTCCTCCCTCCATATGTTATTTGAATATTACACTTAATAATATTGTTAAGGTATGATTTTTAACTTTCTTTTTGGTACTCATGTGTCTATGATCACATCTTATTGATATATAACCCTCCTCATTTTAAATGTCACTTCATATCACTTTATCAATCGAGGATGTCAACAATGATATATAATGCTCCTACAAATAACATAATACACTATTGTAACTAATTAACTAAAACTATTACAGCTAACTTAACACTCTAAATTTTTAAAAATAATACTCTAAATTTTAGTTTACAATAAATTCATTCAAATCATTTTAAAAAACTTATACCTTGTGCTAATTCCACGCAGGCCCACAAGCACCAACATATGACCACCAAAAACAACCAACACAGAGTCACTAAAAAAAAACAAAGATCGGTTCCAGTAGGCCCTTTTTTAATGGGTTAATGGGCCCAATACCCCACAGTACTGTTGTTAATTCTAAGGACAATAAAGTCTATTCAAGAGGGACAGTAATGTCAAATGCTTCAACCTATTATTTTATATTATAAACCCACACAAAACCAAGTACAACAAACAAATTATCAATCCACACCCTTCATTTTAAAAATATATATATCCGACGGCTACAAATAAAATGCACCATCCCGTAGACCACATAACACAAAATATAAACAATTTTTTAGACACTGCTATTCCATGGTGACTTTATTGTGTGATTAGATATCGTATAGATAAGTGAATAAAAAATTGTACATTTTACATCATGACATTGATAAGACCCTTGAACACAATTATATCCTGCATTGGAAAGAGAAACATACACCATAGGAAGTTGACATTAGCCATTAGTCAAGTAGAGCAATTTTTTAGTTCCTTCTAAACAACACGGCTGTTTTAGTGCATAGCTGTAAAAAACTGAGGCACCTCGATTGGACGAAAGCAGAAGCATGCCTAGGGAAAAAAATAGGCCATTGATTTTTTTATATTTTTTTTGTATTGCTATGCCATATCAGTAGTAAACCACCATTAATGAAAGACATGGTACACCTTGACTGAAGCTGGGTTTTGTTTTACCCAAATCAGGAATGTATATGCATTGAGCTCTCTAATATTTATTTATTTATTTTTAAATAGGAATAAGCTGTCATAGTTTGAAATCAGCCAACACAAGTTAATTAACTTAAATTAATTAGTTTCAAACTTGCATTGGTACAGGTTGATGGGGGAAAGTTGCATTAGATAAGTGATACAAGTGGATCTTAAAGAGTGTGAGCTAAGAATTTTTTTTCCAGGTTGGTGCTTCTTATATTTCTAAACATTTGTGTAGTTGTTTAGTTGAAATGAGTCAGCATCAGTTAATTATATATGACCTGTCTCATATTAGTTCTTCACAGTAATAGATAAAGAGAAATATGCAAGCGCACGTCGAAGAAGAAAATTGATTTTACATAAAAAAAAAGGGTTAACAGAATCACAGGATCTAGTGACACTGAAAATATTCTTCCTCAAAGCAGTGGTGGTATTGTAAAGCATATGTTTTAAACTAAATCCTAATAATTTAATTTATCTGGTAGAGATTACTTATTATTTCATTTGGAGATTTGAATGACAGGCAATCACTTGATGTCATCAGCAATGCATATAACTGCGAGCACAAATTCAGTGACAAGAATAAAAACACATGGAACAGGGACACAATTATCAAATGTTCCTCATCGAACTCATGAAGGTATTGTGGAGCCTAAGTATTAATCTGAGTCCTAACCATTTAATTTATGCCCCATAGATTACTTACATTTTCATTCAGTGATTTCATTAAGCACCATGTCACTTCTCCTTACTAGCCACACATGTCTCAACCAATTTAGAATCGGTAAGAAAGAGAAAGCCACATGGAGCAACATTGCATGATATTTCATCTATCATTTTCAATGAGAACTATCAAAGCAATGCTGGTGTCAACAACATGTTTCATGTAGACTCCAATGCAACTACTCAACCAAGTACCCAAGTCCATGCAACACATAACAGGAAGAGACTTATTGATGTTACTTCATTGGGTGTCAATCTTATGAACAAGTTTTCTGAGATGAATAACAATTTGAATAGTTGAAATGATGTAAATAATTGTAATGGTCAAGGTTCTTCATACATGAGTCATGATACATCTACTACAACATTGACCCGTCCTTTGAAACCAAGAAGATATTTTATTGGACAAAACCGTCATGCATCACGCAATGAACCAAAAATTCATTCTACACCTGGTCTTGACGAGCTCGATGGTAAGAATATTGCTCATAAAGTATTTATTTATACTTTAATATGCTTATTAAGATATTTAGTAATACTACAAAATTATTTATATCCTGCACCTTAGATACTACCTCAAGTTCCGACAAAGAGGATGTAAGCCAAATTGGAGACCATGTACATATTGGACCAGCTAATGCAAGTATTGTATATAATACTAGACAAAGATTAAGTATTAACACTTCAGGTGAGTGCTTATGTTTGTTTCCTTTTTGCAGTATACATTGATTTTGGAGATCCTATTTTCCCATGTCAATATTGTGGAGCCCATATGTGGTACCAAGAGAGACTCAAGAAAGACAAAAATACCTCAAGTCCCAAATTTGGGCTTTGTTGTTCTGCTGGGAAGGTTCAACTTCCAACCTTGAAAGATCCTCCAAAAGTTCTTAAGCACCTCCTTTTGATCATGATTGAATCGATAGCAAGAATTTCCAGCAACATATTCGGTCATATAACATGATATTTTCTTTCACTTCACCGAGAGCAAAAATAGACAGATCTTTTAATGATGGTAGAGACCACCTTCATTCAGAATGCAGGGGCAATCATGTCACCTGATTGGCAGTCTATTGCCCATATTTGTGAAACTCCCAAGTTTGCACAACTTTATATATATGATACTGAAAATGAGATCCAAAATAGGATTGGAGGATTATGGTAAAAGTCACCTTTCATGCTTCTAATTAGTCATTGTGTTATATCAAATATTTGTGCAACAAATATTTAAGTTATGGTCTTACTAACAATATCTTATTGATTTTTGTGTAGCTCCCAAGAAAATTTGAATCCCCAAACTGTGGTTAATTTATCAGTAATGCTTGATGAGTACAATGTATATGACAAGTCGTTTAGAATGGCAAAGGAAAGATTTAGAGATGCAAGAATACACGATCTTAAGTTAAAACTCATTTCTGATAGGGCAACTGATGGGAGAATATATAACTTACCTTCTGTTTCTGAAGTGGCTGCTCTTATTGTTAGTGATGTTGATGCTCAATCAAACAGAGATATAATACTTGAGACTCAAAGTGGTTAATTGCAAAGAATCAATGAGTTTCATCCATGCTATTTAGGATTGCAATACCCATTATTATTTCCTTATGGTGAAATGGGTACATGCATGATGTGCAACACAGAGATAAAGGTAACTCTGATAATACAAAAAGGAATAGACTTACTATAAGGGAGTTCCTTTGTTTCCGAATTCAGTCTAGAAAAGATGAAGCACAAACACTGTTGAGATCTAGAAGACTTTTTCAACAGTTTGTAGTAGATGGTTATACAATGATGGAATCTGAAAGACTACTTTATATCAGGACACACCAAAAACAATTAAGGGTGGAAAAGTATAGCAATTTGCACCAGCCTCATGATTAAAGCCAAAGTCAAGGATCAAACAAAGGGGAGAGAATTGTACTTCCTTCTACTTTTGTAGGAGGGTGTAGATATATGGATCAATTATATTTTGACGGGACGACAATTTGTAGTTTCGTTGGGTTTTCTGATTTGTTCTTAACCTTCACATGTAATCCAAATTGGCCAGAAATCAAGAGGTTGCTTCAGCCCATGCATTTAAAAGCATAAGATCATCCTGATATAGTCTCAAGAATATTCAAAATAAAGTTTGATAAGCTAATCAAAGATTTGATGAAGAATCAAGTCTTTGGAAAAGTACTTACATGTATGTCATTTCAATCTTGAATGTCTCCATTTAATCACTTATTTATGTATAGCATTACAAAATGATTTGATACTCAATATCATTTGTGATTGGTTGTGTCATGCAGATATATACACAATTGAATTTCAGAAAAAGGGTTACCTCATGCACACATACTTCTTTTCTTACATCCATCCAACAAGTATCCAACACCTGAAGATATTGACAAGATAATTTTAGTTGAAATACCAGACCAACAACAATAGAAAGATTTATGAGTTGGTCAAAAATCATATGATGCATGGTCCTTGTCGTTCAGTTAATAGATCATCACCGTGCATGAAAGATGGAAGATGCTCCAAGTACTTTTTCAAAAAAATCAGTGCTCAACAATTGTTGACCAAGATAGTTATCCAATTTACAAGAGAAGAAACAACGGCAACACCATTGAAAAAAATGGTATATATCTTGACAATCGTTACGTTGTTCCCTATAATCCAATTCTTTTGTTAAGGTACCAACCTCATATTAATATTGAATGGTGTAACCAATGTACCTCTATAAAGTACTTATTTAAGTACGTTAACAAAGGTTATGATCGAATCACAGCTGCCATTATTCCTACACAAAATGAAGATAGATCTCAAGTTGAGGTTTTTGATGAGATAAAGCAATACCTTGATTGCAGATATATCTCTCCATGTGAAGCATGTTGGAGAATTTTTTCTTTTCCAATTCATGGTAGAACACCAGTAGTTGAGAGATTATATTTCCATCTTCCAAATGAGCAATCTATTTTTTTTAATGACGATGAAGATATTGATTCAGTGCTCTTTAAAGCAAGTATGAAAGAATCCATGTTTACATCTTGGATGGAAGCAAACAAGATATATCCTGAAGGTAAAAATCTTACATACCAACAATTTGTTTCCAAATTTGTCTATGTCTCAAGACAAAGATGTCGGAAACCGAGTAAAAAAGGTTACGCTATTGGAAGGCTTAATTGGGTTCATCCAAGCAGTGGTGAATTATTTTACTTGAGAATGTTGTTATCTGTTGTTAAGGGACCATGCAGTTATGAAGACATAAGAATTGTTGGTAATACTCAATATCCAAGTTTTAGAGAAGCGTGTTTTGCACTTGGCTTTGTTGAAGATGACAAGGAATATATTGAAGCTATTAGAGAAGCTAAAGATTGGGGTTCAGGTCATTATTTGAGAAAATTATATGTGACAATTCTTATTGCATTTGAACAGAAAAAGTCTTAGGAATTATCCATCCATGCCATATCCACAAGGGAGACAAAATAGCCAATTAGCAAATAAGCTTATTTATGCAGAACGTGATTATGATAAAGCCAATTTGCACCATCAATTTCATTGTTTATTCAATTCTCTTACAAGTAAAATGATTAATAACTCATAATGAACTTTAAATTTATCAAATTTTACTTATTACTCTTCAATTTGGTTTGTTTATGTTTTGCAAATAGAATTTTCATTATCTTGATATCTTCACAGATGAGCAAACAAAAATCTTTGAGACAATTATGAAAGCAGTCAATGACAACAATGGTGGTGTATTTTTTCTTTATGGTTCTGGTGGTACTAGAAAGACCTTTATGTGGAAGACATTAGCTTCTGCCTTGCGTTCATGTGGTGATATTGTTTTAATTGTAGCATCAAGTGGCATAGCATCTCTATTGTTGCTTGGAGGGAGAACAACACACTCAAGGTTTGTTATTCCTGTTCCTACCTTTGAGAATTCAACTTTCAATATTTCTCAAGGAAGTGAGCTTGCTGAGTTATTAAAAGTAACAAAGTTGGTAATATGGGATGAAGCTCCAATGGCGCACAAATTTTGTTTTGAAGCATTAGACAAAAGTTTGAGAGACATTATGAGTCATTCCAATTGTGCAGACTCTCCATTTGGAGGAAAAACTATTGTTTTTGGAGGTGATTTTAGACAAATTCTCCCAGTCATTCCCAGAGGAAGTCGTTTTGACATAGTCAATGCAACAATCAACAGTTTATATCTTTGGAAATATTGTCTTGTCTTAAGGCTCACAAAAAATATACGTATGCAAAATGGTCCAAGAAATGCAAATGTCAAGGAGCTTGAGGGATTTTCACAATGGCTATTAGATGTGGGAGATGGAAAAATATCTGAGCCAAATGATGGTTATGCATCAATAGTAATTCCTTAATCACTCCTTATCTCTGATTTTAATGATTCCATAGATGTTATAGTCAAAAGTACATATCATGATCTACTCCATCAATACAATAATGAGGAGTTCTTGCAATCCAGAGCTATTTTGGCATTTATAATTGAAATTGTTGATCAAATCAATAATTACATTCTTTCATTGATCCCAGGTGATGAAAGAGAATATTTAAGCTTAGATTCAGTTGACAAGTCAGGAGCACTTGAAAATGAGGCACTGGAAGGACTTACTCTTGAATTTCTAAACACATTAAGAGCATAAGGTCTTCCAAATCATATAATCAGATTAAAAGTGGGGACTCCAGTTACGTTATTGAGGAATCTAGACCAATCGGAAGGGCTTTGCAATGGCATTAGATTGATTGTGACACGACATGCCAATCATGTTATTGAAGCAAAGATCATGACTGGAAAAAACATTGGCAATCTTATTTACATTCCATGCATGTCTATGTCTCCCTCCCTGTCACCTTGACCTTTCAAACTTATCAGAAGGCAATTTCCATTAATGGTTTCATATGCTATGATTATCAACAAGTCTCAGGGTCAATCACTAGCAAATGTTGGACTATATTTGCCTAAACCAGTGTTTAGCCATGGCCAATTATATGTGGCATTTTCTAGAGTACAAAGTAATGAAGGATTGAAGATTTTAATACATGATAAAGAGGGGTCAATGTTAAACACCACCACAAATGTTGTCTTCAAAGTGGTCTTCCAAAACATTTAAGGTGTAAGTACAAATCAATTTTGGTCAATAGTTATGTAAAATGACATTATTTTCTTTTTACACCAACTTATCATAACTCAAATATAGGTTATGGTTAACATTTCTTATACATTTTGCAGCCTGTACTAAATGCATTTTGAAGAACATTTTGCATAGTTTGATAACATTTTTGGAAGTCAAAGCAGCTAACAAATTTGACTATCCAATCCAACCATATATGACAAGGTATTACTCAACTACTTATTATGAAATAAAATGCAATTTAAGTAACATATAAGTTTTAAGCTTGTGATAATGATACATTTCCCACATCTAATGTCTTAGAATGGACTTTATCTAACTTATAAGTTTTAAGCTACCTCTAAGTCAAATTAACAATTTCTATTGAAACCTGCTGCGTTGACTTTATCTATAAATTTCTTGCTTTCAAAAAACAAAGACTGAATGAGATTACTTATGTCAAACGATTAGTGTGATTGGTACAAAGATATGGAATATAAATTACAGCTACCAAATTAATGTGACCGATACAGATTAGTTATCTCAAAGAATTCATATAAAAGGCAATAAATTTTCGTCAAGTGCTGAATTTGTAACCTTCATGCTTGTATTGTAACTTTTGGTATAACTCAATTTATTTATTTAATTTGTAGTGTGTCTAAAGATAATTGATTATTACATACCATGCTAGGGACTTGGTATTTATTTTATTTGTGGTTGACTTCATAATCCTTTTACTAGATGCTTTATTTTATATTTCCATTTTTTAATCTTTTATTTGTGCTTGAAATGATTCAATTCAATACTGTTAAAATAATTTGTAGTCATGTAAACTATTATCGTTGCATCTAATTGATTGTGCTTCCTAAAGTTTATTGAATTTGAAGTTTTCCAAGAATGAGTTTGTCCTGAGATTGATTGATGTTTACTACATTGACAACCAACAATTGCTTCTTTAATATCCAGAATTGGTGAAACTTAGTCCATCATGCAGTGGCATCATCAAGGTAAAGGATGGAAATTTTGCAGACGTGTAAACTATTATCGCTGCATCTAATTGATTGTGCTTCCTAAAGTTTATTGAATTTGTTGTTTTCCAAGAATGAGTTTATCCTGAGATTGATTAATGTTTACTACATTGATAACCAACAATTGCTTCTTTAATATCCAGAATTGGTGAAACTTAGTCCATCATGTAGTGGCATCATGAAGGTAAAGGATGGAAATTTTGTAGACATCAACATTTCATAAAGTTAAAAAAGCAATAGTGAAGATAATAAGTCTTAGGAAAGATGTGAGCTAACAGAGATTAGCATTGTACAAAGATCAAACTTTTATATTTCATAGTAACCAATTACTATACATTGGCTGGAATAGATATTGAGAAGAGTCTAATTTTTTCTTTTGTTGGAAAGGTAACTGTTGTTCTCTATCATGTAGGAAACAGATCTCGGGTTACATCAATAACCTTGCTTTCAATCTTTTTGTAATTGCTGTATGGCTCTACAATCATTACTTGTGATGTATTGTTTATTATTAATATTAATATTATCTTTTGGCTTAAAAAAAAAAACCCAAGCAGATTCTACACAATTCTAAACCACCACACTCCTTTTAATTTTAAATTCATGGTGTTGGAACTAGATTGTTTTAGTAACATTTTACTTATGTTATTTGCATTGTTCATACCACAAAGCAAAAGTTTGAGTTTATTACATGAGTTAGTGCAGTGTAGTTTTGGTAAACTAATGGTGCTCCAACTTATTACACCTCAAGGTGTCTTCCATTTATCAGTTAGCCATTTATACATGTGAGTGTGTTGTTGGTAGTGACTTAGCCATCTTTGACGTTTGATTCTCTCTAATATGTTATATAGTTTATTTTTAAGTATAAATATTTATATATAAAAGGGAAATGGTGAACATGCACCGAGACGGACGCTACCAGTGGGTAACTAACTAGTTTTTTTTGTTAAAAGTTATTCGTTCAGTGTAGACATGTCATTCTCTTCCCTTAGGCCCGTTAATTATGAAATGCTTACTGTAATATCAAAGCATATTAACTAAATAACTATAGAAGCATTCATTAATTCATTAATTAAATATATTTATAGCAAATGTGATTGTGACTGCATTGATGGCAAAAAAAAGGACACGTATTCATCAGGTAGAGGAAAAAAACAAATGAATAAGGATTAGCTTTTACAATCAACTCTCAAAAGTAAGCCAAAGGATTGACGTAGTGGTGTAAGGCCTCGCTGCGTTCACATGAGAAGGAACGATCTATTTAGCGAGAGAACCCGTGTTCGATTCCCTCCGTATGCAAAATTCCCTTGGGCCTGCGACAGCCACGCACCACAAGCGGGATTAGTCTCTGACCTAGTGGATTGGGAGACACATGTGGTCTCTGACCTAGGACCAAAAAATCAACTCTCAAAACTTTTATATATCACATTTTTAGGTGCTAACATAAATCCTAAACTTTTTTATTCAAAAAATGCTATAAATATTTTTTTTATTTGACACTTGTTAGTAATTTTTTTTGTTTGTATTTTAATTAATATTTTTATATGTTTAATTTAATTTGTTTGGAGAATAAATACAAATTTACCAATGGTGTTTCTTCTTGTAATAAGTATTTATTTTATATTTTACTTAAAAATATTAAATAAAACATGTTTATATACAATTACATTTTAACTATTTTAATAAACATAATTTTATCAAAAACATAATTTTAACTAATTAATATTTCTTATAGAAGTAATTACATTAAAAAATACATCATATAAAGTTATTACTAACTATTAATATCATTTAGTTTAAAAATTATAAAAGAAACTATAATTAAAGTTTATTATGGGTGCATTCTAAAAATCTTAAAATAAATCTGATACTTTTATTAAATTTATGTTCTTTACATAAACCACATGTAAAAATATGAATAAAAAAAACTATGAATAAAAAATACCACATGTAAAATCCTTAACATGCTTGATTCAACGTGGAGTTACATGTAAAATTATTAACATGCTTGATTAACATCCTTTATGGCTACTCATGTAAAATGATGTGTCCTATAATTTTTTAAAATAATTAAATTTATATTCTTTATATAAAATAAAAATAAATTAAAAATAGAAATCAAAATTAATAATTATTAAAAATGTTTGCTTCAACGTAATTTTAAAGAAGTGATAATTTATTTTTAAAATTTTCTTAAAACATGAAAAATAATATTTATTCTCCAAACAAATTAAATAAAACATATAATGTAATGACCCACTTTCATTACATGATTAACAAAGCTAAGGATTTATACTATTTCTTTTAAAACTCATCTCTTTAAATTTATTTATGAAAAAACTAATTTCTGCAATTTCAAAACCTTAAGAGGTCACTCACAACTTCACATATAAGCCACTCATATATAGAGCTGGGCATTTGGGCTTGAGCCCATGGGCCACCCGCATAACCCATAGCCCGCACGGTATATGGGCTTTAATTTTTTGAGCCCATTTAAATTGCGGGCTTTTTAGCCCGGCTCGTTTAACCAGGGGGTTAAACGAGCTTGACTGCAGGCTCCACAGATTGTCTGCGGGCTTTTATGCCTTAAGTAAAAAAATGTATTTTTTTGTGGTTTAGTAAAAGTAAAATAAAAATAGAAACTAGACTACTAAAATAAAAAAAAAATTTGTGGTCATTTTACTTGAAATTAGATATATTTCAAAATAGCCAACACCAAACTAAAACCTATAAAGAATAATTCTCATACATCTAGTTATTAATTGGACTATAAAATGAGGCGAATTCCAGCGTGGACCGGTGCCTTAAGTGATTCACACGTGCACCATTCAAAAAAATCTACTGTAGGTGAATATAAATTAATATTTTTTATTTAATAATTATGAAATGACATAAACCCCCTTAGATCTTGGCCTCCTCAACGTTTCTGTCGTCTATCGCAGTCCAACCACCCACTGCCACCACCAACAAGCCAGTGACTCCGAGATTAACTCCTGGGCCGCCTCAACATCGTCGCTGTCTTCCGCGACGACCTTCGCGTGACCGACACCGACACCATGGAGATGATGTCCATGGTCCCCGTTGCAAGGTCAGTGCCACCGTCATCGGCCTCTCCAGCATGGACGGTTGCCTCCTCACCGCGCTTCCCAGCATGGACCCCAACCACATTCCGGTGGTGACATCCGCGGTGGATAAGTTCTGACAGCCGTACAACATCAACACCATACGGTGGCTGGAGAATTGGCGGTGGAATTGGGCGCCGAGAAGCTGATTTTCTTCTTTATGTTGCTCGAAATTTTACATGATGGTGTTGAAACTATGAGAATTGGTTGAAAGATTGTGTTGTTACGGTCTTTGTTGTTTTGATTTTTTTTTTTTTTTACAATGGTGTATGTACCTTGACTTAGTCTTGAGATTGAATTGCAACACTTGCTTTTGCTTTGTTAGATTCATGATTGTTTAAGGTAGTTGATGCATCAAATTAATAGTATACAGTTCATTAGTCATGGCTATAATCAAAATATTTCAAAAATTTCTTCACAAAGGAGACGACCATCAACGACTTGAGAAAGACTACAAAATCCACTTTTCTATCTAAGGTCAAAATGGACAATTGCTGTTATAATATAAATTATTAACTAATTGAATATAAAGGTAACTACTATTGAATCTGATCCGTTGGTTTATTTTAAAATGCATATAACGAGGTTAAATTAGTGGTTTATATTTTTATAATAAAATATATTTTGCTACAGTAGTTACTTCTGTCACTGGCTCACTGTGAACCATCTGAGCCCTGGTTCACGCTAGAATTCGCCATAAAATGATAGCAAAAGGATTTTTAAAAGGGTTTTAATTTGATTTTTAATCACTTTTTTAATTTGATATTTTTTTAGACAATTATTTTTAAAAGGGTTTGAAAAATGAGTTAAATTTCATATTTTCTTTTTTATTTTAAATTTTTTGCCGATGCAGGCCGGCCCGTTCAACTCGCAGGCTAAATGGTGCGGTTGCAGGCTCTTTAAAATGGAGCCCATATAAATTGCAGGCTTCGCAGGACGGGTTATGCAGGTTGCGGGTTTTGCGGGTGCGGGCTCAAACGGGTGGGCTTACTCGTTTACCCAGCTCTACTCATATACAAAACTCAACTAAAACAAAACATAGTGCCTCATGGCACTTCAATATATCACACACATACTACTATCATGCTCGGTTCAACATAAAATTATGTGTACATACGTCTTTTACAAGATAAATATATAATACCCTTAAGCCGGTCCATTCAATCCTTAAGGCTAAACAAAGGAAAAGAAGGAAGAGACAGTGTCTTCAATTTCATGCACTCTTTGTCCATGAAATCTCCGAGAGGAAGATCTACCTAAAGGTCATCTACTTTCCCGAACATGCAGTTCAAGATCATCGCAGTCACAACCACATATGTCATACGTAAGGGTAAGCTTACCAAAATAAAATGCTACATGTACAACTAAACAAATTCAAAATTTAGGAAAAGGGAGAGAAAACTAAACTTTATAAACTTCGAAAATACTTCCCATAATATACAGAAACTTATAATAAAAACTCAGTTCATATTGTTCATCAATAACTACCAACAGACAACAACATCAAAGTTCAACTATCTCAACTAATATATGCAACACAACGTATCATAAATCCTCAATTAACATCACAACATAGTTCCATCACCGATCATCACCATGAGCCATCAAACATTATGAATCACATGTGAACATCTACTATCACAAAAAACATCACAATACAATCACCAACATTCATCATCATAACCGATGTACACCATGAACCACTAAACAACCTCATTTCATCAAACACTAACTCTACTCCATGGAGTTTTGACACCATATAAGCGGTCCCCCATAAGCCTCATCCCCTAACATAGTCTCACTTTTCTGACCATTCAAGGAGTCTCTTGGGCTGACCCTACGAGAGAAGTATGGTTTTATAAAAAATAGACAAGTGTGGGTAATGACTTACCTTCGTGACCTTACATCTATAGGGATTCGCCCACTCATCTATTTTATAGACCCATTAGCCATCACGAAAACCCCCAACACTAGATTGAGAGTCACTTAAGCACTCTCAACTTACATGCATACTCATATGTCTATGCACCAACCGTGTGTATACAACACACCAAGGACAAATTACATTTGGAATTCCCTACGGTCCTAGATATGACACATTCGTACCCGCCATCTCCAATGACCTGACTTAAGGGTCTAAATAAATCTCACCACACTTGAAATCCCCTGCGGTCCTCTCCAATGGCTTGACTTAAATGTCCAAGTCTCAACAATCAACAATCATGACAACAATTCATCCCTATACACTAAAAGAGTCACTAAACCTCTTGGGAAGTAATTTTCATCAATCCGACATGCCATTTAAAGTTAAAAACATAGGGGTAGATACTCAGGAAGATATCTAACTAAGTGAGGCCCCCAGGTCGCTTTAGTGAATCGGAGTTCTGGCGTGAAACTTACCTTTTCAAAGTAACCATTTATCCCAAAAATCTTCCCAAAAGAACATAAGTAACTCCTTTTGAATATATAGAGATGGTTCTAACATCAAATTTATTCACCACAACATATATCATCATCCCAACAATTAGCAAATATATTTCCTCATTCAACCGTGATAAATCTAATGCACATCACTGTAAGGGTGCCTCTTTCTCCTTCTATGAGTGGCACTTTAATCCAGCTATATGTTTAAAGTACTTGTAGGGATTTTACAAGCTAGTCTTTTGTGGTTTCTGTTGTGGAATGTGGTGTGTATAGGATTGCTTGCTTTGTCGTGGCCGGGCTTTTGGGTGCTGGACAGAGCTCTATAGTTGGTTTTTGTACACAGGTCTTTGTAGGTAGCTTTGTTGGGGAAGGGCTCAGGTTCTGCTGATTATAGGCAGCTATGTTCATCTGGTTTTATTATCATATGCTTTTGTAGTGTCACTGGGGTTACTGTGTATTTATTCTCCATGTCTAAATACATAGTCACCCTTGGAGCTTGTTGGTGAACGGTTCTAGCTTAGTATTTGTGGTATTGCTGGTGCCTTTCTTTTAATAATATTCTTTTGCTGACAAAAAAAAAAAAAACTAAGAGAAGTGGAAACATTGTTGCAGATAGGTTTTTTATTAGCTTTTGAGTTTAAGGAACAATACTGGATTGAGGATGTCCCCCAAATTTGCCTTCTTATAATAAAATTACATCTTACATGGGGGGGTAGAAAAAAAAAGGAGAACAAGACCAGAGATCTACATTTGCCTTCCTTCTCCATCTCAACAGATTTGCTTCACTAGTTCTAAAAAATTGCTCTTCTTTTGAGATGCTATACAATAAGGCACCAGATATTGCCTTTGCCATGCTGCAACCATACCTTCATTGCTTCAGAGGTCCAAATTCAGCCCAAGCGTTGTTTCATTTGTCTTCTTGGATTATCCTACTAGTTACAAAGGGTACAAACTATTTAATCTTCAGACTACAAAGTTTATCATTTCCAGGAATGTCCATTACACTTTTCCCTTCTATTAAACAACAAACCCACCACCATCATTAATTATGTTGATTTTTTTTATAGCACGAAATTCCTTATAGAGAACTCTCTTGATTGTTATGGAGATAACATACATTTGATCAAACTAAAATATTACAATAATTACATGTCG
Source organism: Pueraria montana var. lobata (assembly GCA_026413185.1). Taxonomy (NCBI): domain Eukaryota; kingdom Viridiplantae; phylum Streptophyta; class Magnoliopsida; order Fabales; family Fabaceae; genus Pueraria; species Pueraria montana. Next base: position 77,561,880 of record CM048648.1, read on the forward strand.
TTGATCCGAGTGGAACTGGACTCGATTTCCTTAAGTAAAGTCTTGAGTTCGAGCTTTGTAAATGAAAAAAAAAATAGTTGGAAGGGGAAATTCAACTAAAGACAACCAATCAGGTTCACGACAAAGATTAATAATCAACAAAGATAGTGGATACTCCACACTAATATCATGATAATTAAAAAAATTAAAATATTACAATAGTACAATTTGCACAGGAAAAATTACATGATTTTTACATTAATTTATTAAATCGTTTACATATACCGAGAGGGTCTAGCTTAGTTGGTTGAGCAGAGTGCGTGAGTTGTTGTAAATTCTCAGGTACCTATTTTCAATTCCTACTATGGAAAAAAAAAAATCGTTTACATATTTTTTATATTATTTTTCTTTACAAAAATGACTCTCTCAAGTCTTCATAATAACATTTCAGGGATTATATCTATTACATCCACAAACTCCCAAAAATCCTGAGAGAAATTATGATTCTATGTCGACATAGAGCCATGACAGAAATATATTATTGTGATATTATCCCTGTTTTCCAAAATTGATCTCCTTAAATATAACGCCAAATATAATCCAAATTATTCCAAATTAACTTGTTAATCTCTCTAATACAATTTACTTAGGACATGTGAGTGAGATAATTTTTTTGGAATCTATCTAAAGTGACTTTTCATACTACCCAAGGTTCAATGCATAAGTGAACGTAAATTTGAGTCATAACAATTTGTACGGGAGTAGATTTTTTTCATCATGTATCAGTTTTCTTTGTCTTAGTTTTAGCACTTCTTGTGCTGTAACTAAGTTTTAATAAATTTTTATCCTTTTAGCCTTTCAAAAAAAAAACTATTAAAGAAAATAGCTCCACATACTCCCAAAGCCAAAATCCAAGTGACAAAATCGATATTCTATACTAACATATAGAACCATGGCAAAAGATATTATTTTGATACTCCATTCTTGAACCCGCTTGAGTGTTTTTCTTTTTTAATATTAACGAACATTTGTTACATTTGTAAGGTTTAAATATGTTTTTAGTCTTTTAAATTTGAATCTTTATTGTTTCCTCTAAATTTGAAGTTGCTTTTTTCATTCCTAGAATACGCAAAATGTTCTTTTTAGTCTTTATGGAGGAATAAGTGATTCGTAATTTGTGGCAACTTTTGACCGCTACTCGTAATTTGTGGCAACTTTTGATCGTTAGAATTTGATTTTGTTTTTTATATTTTAAAGTACAATTTGTGATACCAAAGGAGTCTAGCTCAATTGGTTGAGCAGGGTGTGTGAGTGTTGTAAACCCGTACTGTCTTCGATTCCTACGGATAGAAAAAAAGTACAATTTGTGATGGTTAAAAATCATTAGAATCAAGTTAATAAAAAAAAAATTTAAAGCTGTTTTTAATGTGGTTAATGGATTTTTAATTTTTTTTATTGACTTGATTCTGGCGATTTCTTTTTTATATTTTAAAGTATGATTTGTGACGGTTAAAAACTGTTAGAATCAAGTAAATAAAAAAATTAAAATCCCATTGACCACTTTAATCTTTTATATTTTAAAGTACGATTTGTGACGGTTAAAAATCGCTAGAATCAAGTTGATAAAAAATTTAAAGCGGTTTTTAATGTGGTTAATGGGTTTTTAATTTTTTTTATTGACTTGATTCTGGTTGTTTTTAACCGCCATAAATCGTACTTTAAAATATAAAATAGAAAATCAAATTTTGGCGGTAAAAAATTGCCATGAATCTCTTATTCTGCATTTGACTCACACTTTGGAGAGGACTAAAAAGAGCATTATCTAGATTTCAGGAACTAAAAACCAACTTCAAATTTAGATAATAAAAGAAAATAACCCAAATTTGAGGGATTAAAAATATATTTAAACCATACTTTAATAAGGATAAGCCAAGTCACGGTTGATTCAAGAATTTATTTTTTAATTTAAAAAAGATTAATGAACATTTTTAACATTTTTTTTAAAACTTTATCCTAAACATTTATGGCACTAAAAGTTCCCAAATAAATTATTGACTAATAGTATTTAATAATAATAATATTATTATTATTATTATTATTATTATTATTATTATTATTTTATTTTTATTTTTTTTAGGAAACTTTGTTTCCGTTTCCTACTCAAGAAAGTAGCATCACAAAACACCAATTAAAAGTCCGTGACTAATCAAGATATATCCAATGTTACTATAAAATCATGCAAGAAGAAAATTCATCTTCTTTATTCTCATTCACTGACATTATAATTATATATATAGAAAAAAAAAATCAACACACTGGTACAAAGTTTAACCAATCACTGCATAATATATTTTTTTTCGTGTCTTTTGCTTTTGTCCAAAGACGGTCTACGACCCTCCTACACTTCCAAAGAGGTAACAAAACATTGCTCAAATAAAAATTGTTACAATAATTAATTTGTACAAAAAATATTTTACATAACTAGCTTCTGTAAATAATAAAACTAAAAAAAATATTTTAACAGATTTTAAAAAAATGTGAAAAAATCGTGTATGCTCTTTGCTCTCTTTATATATATACACACACACTTCTTCCAACTCTTCAATTTTCACCTCTAAGCTTTTGAAGTTTAAATGCTTCCATTGTTCTTTCTTTCAATATACTGTTATTTGTTGTTCTTTTTTCTTCCCTCAATGACACTCTAGTTTATTATGTCCCAGTGGAACTCAACTACATAAAATGGCCTTTTGCACACTTGAAGTTTTCTATAAATTAACACTTTCTTTTTCATCTCTATTGTCTAAATCAGTGTGTTCCTCTACTTTCTAAACCAAATGTTTTCAGAGGTGTCATTGAGTTATTGAGTATCTATGTGACCCTTGAGTGACAAAGCAGAAACCGGTTCTTGTTGCATGCATTGAAAGGTATGTAGGTAGTTACTTTATTAACTGAAACAAAGAATTCTTGAAATGCTTGTTAGCGGTGAGTTTATATTTAACCTTGTCTTTCAAACTAAATGCTCTGTATAGTAAGAGTAAACTAATCACATTTTGAGATATAGCTTTTAGATTTTATTTTATTGGTTTATTTTCTATGTTTGTGATCTTTTTTTCCCTTAAAATTAGCTTCATGGTCGTGATGTTTGCCAATATTAAATATAAAATCACTCATTAGCCTCCTTTACCTAATTAATTAATAATGTGCTTTTAGAAGAATTAGTTCTTATCATGATATCAAAACTTTTACGTTCGAGTGTTTGAGAGTTGAATTTTTAACATATGATAGTAATAGAATTTGAGAGAAAAGGAAAATTGTAACTGAAAGATTATTATTTCACTTCCTGAAAAGATAGAGTACAAGCTTATATATATACATGACTCAGAGAAGAGTCTAGAAGAAGCTTAACTGAAGTGCTGAGTCAGCAGTGACACACTTATCTAACAGACTAGTCTACAGTAAGCTATACGGAATATTTACATATTCTGTTATATACTCTAATACTCCCCCTACAAACACAGGGTTATTGAAAGAAATCAATGACCCTGAGTTTGTCACGAAGAGTAACAAATCTAGTTTTGGACAGGGATTTAGTCAGAATGTCAGCCAGTTGATCATGAGCTGGAACATGAGTGACAATCAGAGAACGACTGAGAACTTTCTCTCGGACAAAGAATATATCCAGCTCCATGTGTTTTGTACGAGAGTGCAAAACAGGATTATGACTGAGAGCAACAGTACTCTGATTATCACAGAATATAACAGGAGTTTTGCATTCAACTTTGAGCTCATGAAGAAGTGATTGAATCCAGAGAAGTTCAGAAGCAGTCATTGCAAGGCTGCGATACTCAGCTTCTGCACTTGAGCGAGCAACTAAAGACTGCTTCTTAGACCACCAGGAGATCAAATTGGGTCCAAAGAACACACAAGCCCCAGATGTGGACCTTCTGTCATCAACATCAGAGGCCCAATCTGCATCACAGAAGGCAGAAAGAGAAATCGAAGAAGATTGATGTGCTGGCTGAAGATGTAATCCATAGGATATAGTGCCTTTGAGGTATCTTAGGATGCGCTTGACAGCTTGCCAATGTGACAGTAAGGGTTGTGCCATAAACTGACAAACCTTGTTAACACTGTAGCCAATTTCAGGTCTTGTAACAGTGATATACTGTAGGGCTCCCACAATAGATCTGTACAAAGAAGGATCATCCATGTACTCTGAACCATGTTTGGATAATTTGAGTCCACCAGGTAGTGGAGTAGAAATACCCTTTGCTTCATCCATGCCAGCCTTTAGTAGTAAATCACGAATATACTTGGATTGAGACAATAGCAATGATCCCTTGGGGAGATGTTTAACCTCAATACCAAGGAAATACTCAAGATCACCAAGTTGCTTGAGTGAAAACACTGAGTGTAACCTCTCAATAATAGACTGTAGAAGCTTAGTAGATGAACCGGTTAAAATGATATCATCTACATAAATGAGAATGTAGAGACAACCATCAACAGAATTAAGTACCATAAGAGAGGGATCACATTTACTCTGAACAAAACCAAACCCAATGAGGGTGGATGTAAGTCTCTCATACCAGGCCCGAGGGGCCTGTTTTAAGCCATAGATAGCTTTCTGCAACTTGCAGACAAGAGCAGAATTCTGTGATTCAAACCCAGGTGGCTGAACCATGTAGACATCCTCATTAAGTAAGCCATGCAAAAATGCGTTGTTTACATCAACTTGCTGAATAGCCCAATTGTTTGTGAGAGCCAGAGTTAAAATAAGACGAATAGTGACTGGTTTTACCACAGGTGAGAAGGTTTCTGAGTAATCACGGCCAAACTTTTGATGAAAACCTTTAGCAACTAACCTAGCCTTGTATCTGTTAATGGTACCATCAGAATTTTCTTTGATGCGAAATACCCATTTACAGCCAACAGCAGTTTTTCCAGGTGGAAGGGAAGTCAAAGTCCATGTATGGTTTGACATTAAGGCATCATACTCAGTTTGCATAGCTTGTCTCCATTGAGGAGAGATCAAAGCCTGTTTGACAGTAGTTGGTTCTGCAACACTAAGTAACAGAGTTGGAGGTAGGCGGGGTTTAACAATGCCAGACTTTGAACGAGTCTGCATAGGATGAACAGACCCGGATTGAGGAAGAACAGTTTGAGGAACAGAGACATCAGCAGAAGATGCTGAATGACCTGAATCACCAGACTGAACAGCAACACTCGGTTGATCAATAGGAGGGACAGTGTCTGAATGAACAGATGTAAAAGGAGAGGAATTTGATGAGTGTGACTGATGAGTAGCATGTTGTGCAGGTGAGATAAAGGAGTCATTGTGGAAACTGTTATCAGTGGGACTATTTTCAGTGAAACTGTTTGCAGTAGGATTAATAGGAGTGACTGAAGTAGGAACAATTCCTAAAGGTAAAACTCTGGTAGTGATGGATGGTAACAGAGGTTTAGGACTGTGTATGGCAAAAGGAAAAGTAGTCTCATCAAAGATAACATCTTTGGAGATAAACAAATGTCCATTTGAGTCGAGACACTTATAGCCTTTGTGATGAGGGGAATAGCCAAGAAAGGTACAAACAGTAGATCGAAACTGTAATTTATGACGATTAAAAGGACGTAAGTGAGGATAGCAAGTACACCCAAACACTCTAAGAAAGGAATAATCTGGTGTTTTGTTAAACAAAGTAACAAGAGGAACAGCATAGGGATAATGAGATGCTGGAACTCTATTTATGAGATAAACGGCAGTGTGAAAAGCATGATCCCAATGAGTCAAGGGAAGAGAAGCATGAGACAAAAGAGTAAGCCCAGACTCAACTATGTGACGATGTTTCCTCTCAACCACACCATTTTGATGGTGTGTGTGAGGGCAAATCAACCTGTGATGAACTCCAAGAGAAGTGAGATATTTGGTAAAAGGTCTAAACTCTCCCCCCCAATCAGTTTGAACCTCTTTAATTTTCCTATTCAACTGAAGTTCAACATGAGATTGAAACTGTTTAAAAACGTTTAGAGTTTCAGACTTTTGCTTAAGAAAGTATATCCAGGTGTATCTACTATAAGCATCTATAAAGGAAACATAGTAGTTGTAGCCCATAGAAGATAAAACAGGGGAAGGACCCCAGAGATCACAAAATATCAATTGTAAGGGTTCAGTATAGACAGTAGAGGAAGCGTGAGAGGGGAGTTTATGTGACTTCCCCATACAACATGCTACACAAAAGTCAAAGCTCATTTTATTCGATGGAGAAATATTACAAAGTTTCAGTACATGAGTCAAAACAGTAAAATTCGGATGGCCTAGCCTATTGTGCCACAAAGAAACTACTGTGGAATTGGGTGGATTTACAGTGGAAGCTTTATTTACAGAATGAACAGATGGAGAAGCAATTGGAGAGTGTTGAGGTAGACTTGAACTGAGAGAAAGAGATGGAAATTGATAGAGACCATCTTGACCAAGAAACCCTTTGAGTAAAATAGAATGATCAACCTGAGATTTAACAAAACATAGAGAGGGATGAAATTCAAAATATACATTATTGTCCTGTGCAAATTTGCTTACACTGACTAGATTTTTGGTTATTGAAGGAACATGCAGTAAATTTTTGAGATAAAGAGTAATATAAGGATTAGAACTGGACTTAAATGCAGCAGAACCAACTGACTGTATGGGCAAACCTTGTCCATTGCCAAGGAACACATGCTCAGCTCCCTGTAAAGGTTCAGAGTTTATGAGATTTGCAGCATCAGTAGTAACATGATGAGATGCTCCTGAGTCGACAAACCAGTTCTGTGATTGTTGAGCTACTGGTTGTGAAGACTGAGCAACAAAGGCCTGAGGTTGATAAGGCATAACTGGTGCTGGACCAGTAGCAAACTGAGAAGGAATGCAAGAAAACTGAGAGGTAGGATAGGTAAGTTGATGAGCCTGTGACTGTGATGGAGGACGAAAGTATGAGTAACTTTGTGGTGCAGGAAAACCAAATGATGGTGTAAAGTTCTGATACTGAGATGGACCAGATGATGGTGTAAAATTCTGATACTGAGATGGGCCAAAGGAATTTTGTGGAGATTGTGGAGGATAGGAAGGCATGTATGAAGGATTAAACCTGTGATAGCAAAATGCAGCAGTATGACCATACTTACTGCACACTTGACACTGAATATTATTATTACGTCCTCCTCTGCCACCACGGCGACCAGAACGACCTCCACCACGGCCGCGGAAGCCATAACCACCACGCTGAGACTCATCATACTGATTTTGAGAGTAAGTTTGATTCTGAGAGGACACCTCTTGATTATTCGACTGAGTAAATTGCACTGTAGCTGAAGTATTGTCCGATTGCTTCGAAGTTTCCTGATTCTTATGCTGAGTGAGGTTGAGAGAGACTGTCTCACCTAGTTGCTTGAACTTTTCGACACGTGCCTCTTGCGCAACTAATAGCGACTCAATTTCAGCAAATATGAATAGTTCCGGTTTACTGTTCATTATTGAAACTAGAGACTCAAATTCAATTGGAAGACCTTCCAAAATAACATCTAGCTGCTCATGTTCAGAAACTGGATCTCCAATGGAGGCTAGTGAATCAACTATAGCCTTGATACGCAACAAATATTCAGAAACAGGTCGATCTCCTTTTTTGGAGTTGCGAAGCTCAGTTCGCAGTTGACGAGACCTAGCTTTGGTCTGAGAATGAAAATGAGTATGAATCTTGTCCCAAATCTGGAACGAATGTTTGCAACCAATAATGCGAGGTAGAAAAGAAGCAGAAAGAGACGATTGCAACCACGTCAAGAGAAGTTGACCTTGGAATTCCCAAGCTCGATACGCAGGATTTTCAATCCCTAGATCACGATCAGAAACGGAAAGATATTGGATCGGAATTTCTGGACTTACAACAAACCGATGAAGACGATGAGTTTGAATCACCGGATCTATCTGTTGCTTCCAAACGAGGAAGTTGTTGTCAGAGAGTTTTTCTGATATCGTTACTCCATAGAACGCTGGAACAGGAGTTGCGGAAGCACCAAACGCCGCCGTAGTAGAAGTAGAAACCGGCGTCGGAGTAGAAGTAGTACCACCGCCAGTGCCACCGCCGTTAGGCGGAAAAGTGGACACTGGTTCAGGGCGAAAAGGACCGGAAGCCATAGCAAGACTTTCTCAAGCTCTGATACCATAATAGAATTTGAGAGAAAAGGAAAATTGTAACTGAAAGATTATTATTTCACTTCCTGAAAAGATAGAGTACAAGCTTATATATATACATGACTCAGAGAAGAGTCTAGAAGAAGCTTAACTGAAGTGCTGAGTCAGCAGTGACACACTTATCTAACAGACTAGTCTACAGTAAGCTATACGGAATATTTACATATTCTGTTATATACTCTAATAGATAGAATTGGCCTAATCATTGATCACATTTTGAGCAAAAAGGGTTCTTTCCATGAGGGAGTTGCATCCATTACCTAATAAGTTAATTAAATAGCTAGTTGAGTTGCTTAGTCTTCTTATTGATGACCCTTTTTTTGGTTCAATACTTTTCAAGTTTTTGGACAAAGTTTTTCTCACTAATGACACGCATGAATTTGCTATCCTTTATGTTACAGAGTTTAAGAAGCAAAGAGAAACTATAAAGAAGATGGAAGATTTTTGGAGCATGATTTGTGGGGATTATGTTTCTTCAAAGACTGTAGGAAAGCTTTTCTGTTACGATTTCAAGTTTTTTGAAGATTCTTCCACATGCATGAACCATTTATTGCTCATTTGCTTTGATGTGTTACTGTTGATCATGCTGTCATTTGCTATGATCCATAAGTCTTTCTCAAGACCATGTCGGGGTTTAATCCGAGTGGAAAGATATTCAAACTTGCAACTATGTTCTGCCATAACCAGTGGTTCTCTTGGGCTGTTACATTTGTGCTTAGGCATTTGGGTTTTAGAGGAGAAGTTAAGGAAAAACCATAGTACTTTTCCGCTTAACTGGTGGTTGCTAGAACTCTTTCAGGGATTCACATGGTTGTTAGTAGGTTTAACTGTAAGTCTTCAGCTAAAACAACTTTCAAGAGTATGGTTATGGCTGTTCTCTATACTTATATTCTTTGTTTATGGTATTTTCTGTCTTTTATCCATGTCTTATTCAATTAGCAACAGAGAACTATCCTTCAAGGTAGCTTTAGATGTTCTATCATTCCCTGGAGCCTTTTTACTACTCCTATGCACACATAGAGTAAGTAAATATGAAGACACTAACAGAGAAACTAGTGATGGCCTTTATGCCCCTTTAAGCAGCCAGTTCAATGGAGTTGATCCTATTAGGTATGTGACCCCATTTGCCAAAGCTGGATTCTGTAGTAGGATGTTGTTTTGGTGGTTGAATCCATTTATGAAAAAGGGTCATGAGAAAACACTTGAGGATGAGGATATCCCAAAGTTGGGGGAGCTAGATCGAGCAGAAAGTTGTTATTTGTTGTTTGAAGAACAATTGAACAAACAGATAGAAAAAGATCCATCATCACATGTATCAATTTTGTGGATAATAATTTTGTGCCATCGAAAAGAGATTCTGATATCAGGATTCTATGCATTGCTTAAGGTACTGACTGTGTCTTCTGGTCCTGTACTTCTAAATGCCTTTATATTGGTTGCTGAGGGTAATGAAAGTTTCAAATATGAGGGTTATGTATTGGTCATATCACTTTTCATTATAAAGATCATAGAGTCCCTATCACAAAGGCAGTGGTACTTCCGCAGTAGACTTGTTGGGATGAAAGTTAGGTCACTGCTTACTGCAGTCATTTATAAAAAGTTGTTGAGATTATCCAATGTTGCTAGATTGACACACTCTGGTGGTGAGATAATGAATTATGTGACTGTGGATGCTTATAGAATTGGAGAATTTCCATTTTGGTTTCACCAAACATGGACAACAAGTGTCCAACTATGTATTGCATTAGTAATACTTTTTCATGCCATTGGGATGGCAACAATCGCCTCATTGGTGGTGATAGTTCTCACTGTGCTATGCAATACTCCAATAGCAAAGTTGCAACACAAGTTTCAGAGCGAACTTATGGTGTCACAAGATGAGAGATTGAAGGCTACTTCTGAGGCCCTTGTGAATATGAAAGTTCTAAAGCTATATGCATGGGAAAACCATTTTAAAAATGCTATTGAGAAGTTAAGAAAAGTGGAACTCAAATTGTTAGCTGCAGTCCAACTACGAAGGGCATACAACATATTTATCTTTTGGTCCTCGCCTGTTTGGGTCTCTGCTGCTTCCTTTGGGGTATGTTACTTCCTGAAAGTCCCTTTGCATGCAAATAATGTTTTCACTTTTGTGGCAGCTTTACGGATTGTGCAAGAGCCAATTACAACCATCCCGGATGTTATTGGGGTGGTCATTCAAGCAAAGGTTGCATTCACTCGGATTATTAAGTTCCTTGAGGCACCAGAACTACAAAGTAAAAATTTTAGGAACAAGTGCTTTGTTAACAATCCCAACAACTCAATTTTAATCAAACATGCTGATTTTTCATGGGAAGATAGTGTATCAAAGCCAACATTGAGGAACATAAATTTGGAGGTTAGCCATGGGCAAAAGGTGGCTATTTGTGGAGAAGTTGGCTCAGGCAAATCAACCCTCTTATCATTGATTCTTGGAGAAGTTCCTATTACAAGAGGAACTGTAAGCTTTTTCTCCTTTATGCTCATAGAATAAACTACTAAGGGCCTGTTTAGGTAAGTTTATCCAAAAACACTTATAGGAGAAGAAAATAAGAAGAAAAAAAATGAAATGAGTTTCTACATAGGCTAAAATTAACTTATAAACAGGCTAATTTGTAGAAGCTCTCTCATCTTTTAGAGAAGCCATATGAGAGAACTTCTACAAATTAGCTTATACATAAGCTAATTTTAGCTTATGGAGAAGCTCATTTCATTTTCTCTTCTTATTTTCTTTTCTTAGAAGTGCTTTTGGATAGGCTTATCCAAACAAGACCTTAATCATGTGATAATCCAATCGGTTATAACTTGATGACATTCCTGTTTTGTAGTCAACAATTAATTATATTTAGCACATAATTCAACTTACTATAGGGAGGGATTTTTTTCCTTTCATTCATTATAGCCAAAACATTAATAGGTGGCTGATTCTCTTTTCTGAATTACAGATTGAAGTTTATGGGAAGTTTGCTTATGTTTCTCAAACAGCATGGATACAAACAGGTACTATACGGGAAAATATTTTGTTTGGATCTGATTTGGATGCTGAAAGATATCAAGAAACACTTCATAGATCTTCACTAGTGAAGGACCTGGAGTTGTTTCCCAATGGTGACCTAACTGAAATAGGCGAGAGAGGAGTTAACCTAAGTGGAGGTCAGAAGCAGAGAATTCAACTTGCACGTGCTCTTTATCAGAATGCTGATATATATCTTCTGGATGATCCATTCAGTGCCGTTGATGCACATACTGCCACAAATTTGTTTAATGTAATGACATCTTCCTTTCTTCACATACTGCATTTATATTTTCAGTGTCATTCTTTACTTAAAGATGGCTTTGAAACTTGGCAGGAATACATCATGGAAGGACTTAAAGGGAAAACTGTCTTACTTGTTACTCATCAAGTTGACTTCCTCCCAGCATTTGATTCTGTTTTGGTAATTTCATTCATCTTAGGGAAATGATATATCATTTTTCATATTATTTTCTCTTCGTTTCATGCGTATAACTATTAACTATAAATCATAATGAATTTAAAGTCACTGATTTCATTTTTGTAATCATTTGTCTCCATATCCCTCATGTTTATCTTGTTTCTACCTATTTGGACTGGCATGATAGGCTATAGAATGAGATTTGTTTAGTGATGCTACATTGTTGCCCTTATATCATAATAACATTTTTAACATTTAATATGGAAAATATCTATTCATTTACTTTTAAAACTTTTCTGCAAAATAGTCTTGGAAAAAGATAGGAGGAATCTACTAGAAAGGATACATTAATTTTCCCACCTTGATATCTGACTTCTTGTTTCTAGTTCAGTAGTTTGGTGTAACACTCATGTTAATGTGGCTAAGTGAGAAGTAAATTATTGTTGTTCAATTACTTTTGATAACACTTTTCCACCTTGGACTTGCTAATTCAATTATTTTTTATGTATAGTTAATGTCAGACGGGGAAATCCTTGAAGCTGCTCCTTATAACCATCTATTGAACTCAAGCAAAGAATTCCAGAACCTTGTCAATGCTCACAAGGAGACTGCTGGTTCTGACAACCTTGTGAACATTACTTCTGCCAAGAGACATCCAACTTCTGCTGGAGAGATTACACAAGCTTTCATGAAGAAGCAGTTCAATGTAGTACATAGAAATCAATTAATAAAGCAAGAAGAGAGAGAGATAGGAAACACAGGGTTGAAGCCTTACTTACAATATCTGAATCAGATGAAATGCTATGTATACTTCTCTGTGGCTGCTCTTTGTTACCTTACATTTGCTATTTGCCAGATATTGCAAAACTCATGGATGGCTTCAAATGTTGATAATCCCCGTGTCAGCATGCTGCGGTTGATTGTAGTTTACTTCTTCATCGGAGTTATTTCAATACTTTTCCTGTTGATGAGAAATCTACTTCTTGTTTCTTTGGGTTTTCAATCGTCAAAGTATCTTTTTTTACAGTTAATGAACTCACTTTTTCGTGCACCAATGTCATTTTATGACTCTACACCATTAGGAAGGATACTTAGTAGGGTAAGTATATTAAACAATTTCTTTCCTTCTCGTGAAATGTGATTTAAGTAATATAGTATTTTGACTGTTATTTTCTTTGTTTAGGTCTCATCAGATCTAAGCATTGTGGATCTTGATATCCCATTTAGCCTCACCTTCGTTGTGGGAGCTACTATAAATACTTATTCAACTCTTATAGTTTTAGCAGTTGTCACTTGGCCAGTCCTTGTTATCTCTATACCACTGGTTTATATTGCAATTCGCTTGCAGGTAACACATAAATTCTTCTTTGAATTACATTGCAACAGTGAAATGCTGTGTTCTTTTTTTATTAACTTTGAGAAATACATCAAATTTTAATTTCATAATGCTCTTTCTTGTTTGAAAGAAGGATTAGGGTAGGGGGTGAGGGAGACTTGCATGTTTCAACCCTTTCTTTACCTTTTACCTTTTGGTAACTTAATAATTTTTTTTTATAGTATTTAAAATATTCTTAGCTGGAAAGTAAAAATGGTAAGATTTGTTTCTTGTTTTTTTCTTTTGAATAGAGATACTACTTTGCCTCTGCTAAAGAAGTAATGCGGATGAATGGCACAACAAAATCCTTTGTAGCTAATCATATTGCTGAAACTGTTGCTGGAGTGGTGACAATAAGGGCTTTTGAGGGGCAAGATCGTTTTTTGGCGAAGAATCTTGATTTAATTGATATCAATGCTAGTCCTTCCTTCCATAGTTTTGCCTCAAATGAGTGGTTGATCCTACGTTTAGAAATTGTAGCTGCAGTTGTTCTTGCCTCCGGAGCACTTTGCATGGTCATGTTTCCACCTGGGACTTTCACATCTGGTGAGACTTGGCCATTCTAATCTCTATAATGTTATTGTTTGTGTATTCTAATTATCTTCAAATTATTTTTCTTTTGTCCTCAAACAAATACAAAAGCATTATTTCTTTGATACGAGTTTCCTAATTTCACTAACCTTTCTTCCAGGATTTATTGGCTTGGCTCTCTCTTATGGCCTTACACTAAGCTTTCAGCTAGTATTTTCAATTCAAAGTCAATGCAATCTTGCAAATTACATAATCTCTGTTGAGAGGCTAAATCAATATATGCATATACCAAGCGAGGCCGAAGAAGTAATAGAAGGAAATCGTCCTCCTTCGAATTGGCCAGTTGCTGGTAAAGTAGAGCTAAATGACTTGAAGGTAATTGGTACTCATTTAAAATGTGAATCATAATGTTCAGAAAAAATGGTCATTGAAATGAACTGCATATATAATTTCCTTGTTTGTACCGAGACAGATACAATACCAGCCTGATGGACCACTTATACTCCATGGAATCACATGCACATTCAAAGCAGGGCACAAGATTGGAATTGTTGGCAGGACAGGCAGTGGGAAGTCCACTCTTATAGGTGCTTTATTTCGCCTTGTGGAGCCAGCAGGTGGAAAAATTGTAGTTGATGGCATAGACATATCTTCTATTGGCCTTCATGATTTGAGGTCACGTTTTGGAGTTATACCTCAGGATCCTACCCTTTTTAATGGGACTATTAGATATAATTTGGACCCTTTATCTCAACACTCTGATCAAGAGATATGGGAGGTAAAACTTTGTTGCATTCTGTTCATCCTTGCTTTGCACAGCAAATGTCGACTAATTTTGTTGCTTAACATGAAGGTTCTTGGGAAGTGTCAGTTGCGAGAAGTTGTCCAAGAGAAAGAAGAGGGCCTAAACTCCTCAGGTACACTTCCAAGTTTCTTTATTATAACTATGTAGCAAGCATTACTTAGTACTTTCCTAATGAGGAATGACTATTACTATATTGTTACCCAGTTGTTGAAGATGGATCAAACTGGAGCATGGGGCAAAGACAGCTATTTTGTTTGGGGCGTGCTATTTTGAGAAGTAGTAAGATATTGGTGCTGGATGAAGCAACAGCATCAATTGATAATGCAACTGATTTGATCCTGCAGAAAACCATTAGGACTGAATTTGCTGATTGTACTGTGATCACAGTAGCACACAGAATACCAACTGTGATGGATTGCACTATGGTTCTTTCAATCAGTGATGGTAAGTTGCATATTGACTGTTGTAGCCCATTTATGTCATTTAACAAACACTTTTTAAGACTATTCCATAACTCTACTTTCATTTTATATGTCAACAACGTAATAGTGTAAACAATGAGTTCATCTGTTCCTCAAACCACTTGATTTGACACACACACCAAATATATGTTTGTTTTAAGCAGAGGAGCTGGTTGCATTTACCTACTTAGAGGGTAAATTTGACATTTCAATTTCTATGGCACATATTGATAACATGTAAAATATAGAGTACTTGATTTTCACACTAGAACTGTTATCAGAAAACAAAAAAAGTTAATAATATGCTTGATCATTTGCTTGTTTTCTTTAATAAAAAGGAACTTTATGATCATATTTACAGGAAAACTGGTCGAGTATGATGAGCCAAATACCTTGATGAAAAGAGAAGGGTCATTGTTCAGACAACTTGTCGAAGAATATTGGTCTCATTTTCAGGCTACAGAATCACATTGATGCTAACTACGGTGTTTTTATTTCCAGCATTGTTGTCTCTCTTTGGTACTAGCATAAAGTCAAGAAAGTGTTATGTTAGGATAAATTGTGAATCTTGAGAGGTGGGAATGGAAGAAAAGATGCAACAGGATTCAAAAATACCACTTCTCGGATGATACATGAGCTTTTTATTGGAATATATTGTTTTAGAAGGCTCAAATCTTGTACGTGTGTGATTAATGTAACAATAAAATGTACAATTATTATTTCTTCAATCAGAGTTATATAATTAAAAAATGTTAGAAGCCTTACATGTGTAATTGAATTTTGATTTTTAAAGTTAACAGATTAACAATAATTTAAAAAAAAAAAAAAAGTTAGAAACATTATCAATTTATCATTATCCAGGTACATGTCAGTCATTGAATGCCAATTTGTCATCTTCTTTGTCAAAAGAGGTATTGAAACTCTAGGTGAGCCAACAATGTCGCTAGCTACTTCGGCTTTCACCAACATGAACAGCCAAGTGACCTTATGATTTTGAAAGGTCAAGCAAGAGTGAAGACTCTTTCCTAAGCTCGAACAGGTCTTGTGTCTTGAGACTGTACAAGGAAGAGATGTTGCAGTCTCTGCTTCATAATTGGTGACATTAGTATGATAGCTCTTGCAATTAATGTTCCAATCATGGCCTATAGAGTCTAAAGATACTTGAGTTAAAGAATTCTTTTAATTAAGAGTGTGTGTTAGTGAAAATCTTGGTGGTGTATCAAGGACTAGACGCAATATTAAGTTAAAGATGAACCAATATAAAAATTTTGGGTTTTTATTTCTTACTTTATCCTCTTCTTAATTTTAACTAAGTCTTTTCAAAAGTCTTTGTTCAAGAGAAAAAGTGTTTTTCAAAGTGTTAAAAAATGTCAGTTCTTTATATCAACTTCATACTTATAAAAGGTTTTATACGTTATCCTATTCGTAAGATTTTTTTGTTGTTGTTGTAATTTACAACAACTATATCTCTTTGCTATAATTTTATTTAAGCTAGAGGTGATAAAATGAGTTAATTCATCTCAATCCAATTCACCTTGTTACAACCTGTCAAAGATAAGATTGAATTAGATAGACCTATTTTCTAAAGTGAGTTGATAATGCCAATGCAACCCATTATTGATATATAGCTTGATGGGTCAATATGCTTAAATAATAAAAAATAATAGAAAAATAAAATATATAAATCAGGAATGTATTTTTTTAAAAAAAAATGGAAATAGAGATGACAGTATGAATTATAGTAGAAATTGAAAAATAATAGAAATAAAATTTATATTAAAGACATTAAAAACCTATAATTAAGAAAGACTCGACGGGTATTTAATTTAATGATGTACCTAAGTCCATTTTCAGACAAGACAAAATAAAGTGTAAAAAATCATATATTGCACATTTTTAATGAAAAAAATATATAGCTAAAAGTTAGGAGTAAAACTGTAAAACAGTGGTCTCACTCTGAAGCATGCCCCCGTGCAGAGCACGTGTGCAGCTGACAATAAAAATTCATTAGACAGATAACTGAAATAAGCGACCCCTCCTGGACAACAGACAAGAAACACCCCGAAGCGAAACTCTTTACTTTAGTTACCCTTGTGCAGCAGGATAACATAGTTATTTCCTGCTTCACCACCACTGTCTCCCTCCCTCTTCTTCTTCTTCATTCTTCTTGCAATTCCATCCAGACAATTAAAGAAAAACCAGACAGTAACAGCAAGACATGTCCACACTTGCCTCCTCAACCTTCCCAAACTCCAATCTCTCCCTCTCTACTACCTCCTTATCCTCTTCACAAAAACTCCCACTCTTCCACACCCTTTTCCTCAAACCCCTTCCCTTTCCTCATCCACTCTCCCTCTCGCCTCGAACCCCACCCCCGCTTCTCTGCAAGTCCTCCGAGGGCGCAGAGGCGGAGGCCGCGCCGCCCCCGGAAGAAGACGAGTGGCTCCAGAAGCTTCCGGAGAAGTCGAAGCCGCTCTACTCCCACAGCCTCCCCTGCATTGAGGCCTGGCTCCGCAGCCTCGGCTTCTGCCAGAGCAAGGAGGACCGGGCCCTCTGGGTCGTTCACAAGCCCGATTGGCACGCCCACCTCTCCCTCGATATCACTGATCTCTACATAAGGTGGGTGCCTCTCTTTCTTGCTCTAGTTGTTGCTTGTGGATTTGAGGTTGTTTGGGTTGGGGTCTTGCGCTTTTCATGTTTGAGGTTATGTGAGGGGTGTGAGTGGATGAAGGTGTGTGAATGTGTGTGTGTTTGTGTGTGGTGTGGAATTGCTAAACGGATTGTGGAGAATATTCTAGTTGCAACTTCTTTTGAAGGGTCATCATTTAGTTATCATGTCTAATACTTTTTCTCATATGAGGGTGGACCAGACGAGAAAATGTGCTAGACATGATAACTAATATAATAGGAAAGAAAGAGGAAGTTAGGGAGGAAATTAGAGTGCATGTTTGGATTAAAGTTAGGTTGCAAACTTAGGTTATGTACGGACAAAAGTTAAGAATGTACTTTTAGGAATTTCAATGCACATTCTCAAATTCCGTAACATAACCGAAGAGAGAAAAATTTGTTGCTTTGGGAGTAAAAATACTTTTGAGTTTTCCCGACTGATATATGAATACACACTTAAGTTTGAATGAACTTCGTTTTGCAAGCCGAGTTTGCAAAAGCAACCTTCATTCAACTTTCAAGGCAAAATTCAGTTTATAATCAGATCCAACTGAAAATCAAACTAGTTTTTTTCAATTGTACTTTTTCAACTTACTGAAAATCAAACATAGCCTCTGAGTGGAAATAAGATGGAAGAGAAAGTGGGTGAATGTTAATAATAATCTTTTTTTGAAGGGTTTGTTTGACTTCCATTGAAATTCTTTTTAAGCGACATTTGCTTTGTGATTGTGTGTATTGAATATTTGTCCAAGTGGCTATATGATAAGCGTGTTAATACATGGTCAAAATGCAATTTCACATTGTTGTTGTTGTTCCCTTGCACATACAGGTCCTAGATTAAATTTAGGAAAATGCTGACTGTTAACTCTAATATTGATTGAGTGGATGGGTGTAAGGAAGAGAGATAGAAAAAAATAAGAGAGAAAATGTGAAATATGTGATAAGTGATGTAATAAGAAAGAGAGAAACAAGAAAAATAAGAGAGAGAAAGTAAAGTATGTGATAAGAGAAGTGATGGGAAAGGAAGAGAGAGATAGAAAGAAAAATAGGGTGGAAAAGAAGATGAAAGAGGAAGTAGGTGTATGATTATGAATATAAGAATTGTTAAAATTAATGTCAGAAGTAAATAGTGAACGCTCAAGAGTCCTAATTGTGAACCAGGGTATAGGAACTTGTAAGCAACCTTACTTTTTTGGTTCCTGATATCTCCAACTCCAACCAGAGGTGATTATTGTCCATTGTCTGCTCTCCACTACTATGTTAATCAAACTAAAGACATAAAAACTGGCATATCTTCCATGTCACCATTCCGTGCCTTGCTATTTGAACAAATTTTTATTTCTTTTTTAGGAATGAAAATTAACTTTCTTTTTGCATGGAGGAATATCTCTATGAAATGTATACATCAGTTACAAGCAAGAATTTGGGTAAAACTGAGACTGCAAAATGCAAATCTTGGTTATAGTGCACTGAAAGTCAAAAATACTGTAGAATGGCTCAAACTTGCTTTAATTATTATCATTATTAATGGTGACTGCTGTATGTTTTATTAATTTTGACATGTTAGCTTTTTAAATGAGGGGGCTTCCTAGTGATATTAAACTAGTAGATCGAATCAAACATGAAATTTGTTTTATTTTTCCTCCCTTTTGTTATTTATCTGCCATTTGATTATAATGTGTCAATGTAGTGAAAAACAGAGAGATCTAGAAACAGTATGTATAGCAGTAACTATGGTGATAAAAAATAAACTGACATCCTTTTCTTTCTTTTTGTTTTTAATTTAAAAATAAAACTTAAGTAGTTGTCCATTATATACATCTGCAAAAGGACTGAAAACAGTTGGCAAGCTAATGATGTTATCTGGCAAAAAGTAGTAATATAACCATTGTTAAAATTTCAAATGCTATTCTCAATGAATGTAAAAGAAATCAGGCACCATTGTTAAGAGTCATGTTCTTTTCTAGAATGGACAATGTGTATTGCTTTCAAAATTTTAAAAGATTGAAAATAGAATGTGTTATGTGGTTAAAGATAAGAGGTTTCTCTTTGATTAAAAGGGAGGAGAGTAGGAGAATGATAATGGGCATTTTGAAGAAGAAAGGGGCAACTATAGTAATGAAATTAGAAAGCTGTGGAGGTTGCTCCTTTCCTATTTTATGTTTCTTGTATCATTGATCAGATGTAATTATTTTGATTTCAAATGGAGAAACTTTCCCTTGCCTGCCTCAAGGATTTTTTTTTTTTCTAAAAGGGTCAGGAGGATGTGTCAATCAGAAAGTTTGCAAACTGGAAATAGGAATGCTTTTTGTTTCCATTGAGAAAAGTTGAAGTGATATAATTGGATCTTCAAAGTAATTTGGAGTCACTATTTGAATATGAAGAAGAAAAAGAATGATAGTAGTATTACTTTAACGTCTATTGAATTTGTGGAAAAATTGAATTCTTCTTGCAGATTCTGATGATTTTAGTGGAATCATTGAAGATAAATTTCTAGTGACAATATAAAAGTAGACTTTTGTCTGCATTTCTGTGATTAGCTTGTCGATATCTGATTTGTTTGTTGGTGGCTGAGAGGGGGATGGGGCTGAACTTCCTCTCTTTGATACTTTCGCCTTTACATCCTTCAATTAGTCATATATGATAATAACTGTAAATTAAGTTTTATTACTAAGTAAACTGCTGGTCTTCTAACAAGTTGGATGTGAAATATTTGGTAACTATGTATTGAGTTATACCATTGTAATGGCGCATAATGAAGTTTACCTAGCAAGTTAATGTCAATGGTTGATATAAAAAGTGGGTCTTAGTTCTCTCCTTGTAGACATTGAAGAGTTTTAATTGGTGCAGGTATTTGAAGAGTGGACCTGGGAATCTTGAAAAAGATGTGGAGAGGAGGTTTAGTTATGCTTTGAGCAGAGAAGACATTGAGAATGCTGTACTTGGAGGACCATAGCCATTTTTCTTTGTGTGTCAAATATACAAACAATGGCTTAATTCCTTGTTGGAAATAGTCAATTCATATGTTGAATCTTTAACTTTCATGTCAGCATGCCTTCTAAAGAAAGGACTAAAGAAAATGTTACCCTTGTTTCCCATTAACAACATTGATACTTTTTTGGTGCTGACATTAAACTACAATACAAGTTTTAGTGTTAGTAGCATCACACAACACAATTAATGGGAATGTGTATAAAGAACAAAAAGCCCAACTTTCTAGAAGAATGTGAAGAGATGCTTTTAGTAATGGCTGAGTTAAGGGGCTTTATCCTTGTTAATCTATGATGCTTGTTAATTGATTTACGAAATTAGATACGAAATGTTCAATCAAAACAAAAATTATAATTAATTGATTGGGTTTCCTTTTTTTCATGTTTTTTCCTTAATGAGTATAAGAGATGAACTGTAAATTTTATAAATATGCCTTTCTGGAGAATGTTCAGTACCATATGGAAAGGGGCTTCTTTGGGGATTAAAACCTTGAAAATTATATGGCAAAGATTATAAAAAGTCATTCAATGAGTACGAGCAAACAACATAAGCAAACTTGACACCAACTTCAACACAAAACATTAAGGTATTAGATTTGTAGGTCTTTTTCACTTATATATTGTTTAACTTATCCATTTCTACCCAATGTGGGACTTCACATTCAACAAAATCTTTATATTTCAGATGAAATGAGGACAGTTTCTAGTTTAAATTGCAGTTTTGAGTAATTCCTAGCCACTCGTTGAGTGAGTGTGTGACCAATAACTCGGATTATCATCATTTGCTACCATTATTTCAAAATATAGCATTCATGCAAAAAGCATCGTTTCTGAAAGCTTGACTTCATCTGATACTCTAATAATGCCTACAATTGCAAGGCTGATGCCAGTCAACCACGCGGTTCTGTTTCTAAATAATTGTTTAAGTATTATCTTTGATGTGAATAAGCCATATCAACTTCCACAGAGATATGGTATATGCAAACCTGCAGAGAAAAATAACTAAAGGTGGGTACTTTAGTGTTCAACCACAGATGATGACACTATGCCTATTTGACCCGCTGTATAATGTTTTATAACTGAGCAAATAAATTATTTGTTAAGTTTGAATATATAATAATGACAAATGTAGATTAGATTAGAAATGAATAATCTTAGAGAAAGGACATCCATGAGCCATCTGAACCTTAATAACCGTGCACCTAGAGCATTCCACCAAAATACAAGTAATTTCTTAGCAAAATGGTTTACTACATTATGTCATTTTCATTCCAAATTTTACAAGCTCTAGGCTAGTAGGCGTGAAAGACTGATCATGAAATTTGTTTGGTCCAAAGTACGGCTGATGATGGTCCGGACTCCAATTGTTTGATGGAATGGACTGCTGGATGGGTGTTCTTGAGATGAGATTGCCTTGGTTTGAACTTCCCAACTCTAGACTACACAAGTGATAGTGGGGTATCTGCAAAAGCACTCTAATACTTAAGTTTGCAAAGATACTCACTCAAGATATAATGTAATAAATGCATGTACCTGTAGCAATGAAGTTTGAAGCATATACAGGTGTCAGACCTGGGCTAAAGTCAGTGTCTTGGGACTCAAGGCTCCGTTTTTTCTGCGATATTTCTCAGCCGGTATTCAATGACTAATTCCTCAAGATACTAAGATTCATTTAAGGGTCTAACGTCTCCTAATAAATGTTTTTTCATACACACGGACTTGGGATCAAAACCCCTGACCCCATGCTTAAGGGACAAAGCTATTTGTTAACTATGTCGGTTGGATTCAAGGCTCCTTATGGGAAGTTATCTCATTCAAGGTTTCTGCAACCTTATTACCGGTTATTATCTTCATTAAGCTTCTTTACGCAGATTTGGGCTTACTCATAATGCTGAGTGGATTGGATTTAAGTCCAGTCCATAACAAAATATAAATCCTCACTGTATAATATGAAAGAGAGCAGCCAATCAGATGTTTATGCTGATAACTTCAAAAATTATCAGGCTTGCATCAGTGATGTCATGGAAGCCGCAATCTTACACCTCGGTTGTATATCTTAAGGATACACACTTCTTTCCTTATCAGAGCGACGAAGTATAAAAGTGAACACAAATTGTGTAATCAGACTCAGTGTATTAGTCTTATAAACAGTTCATGGAGTCATATGATAACCTATGCATCAGAGTTGCTAAAGCAAATATTTACAGGGCACCTTTTATATAATAGACAAGTTGTTACTTGTTAATATTTCAGTCAATACATTATATATGTGGTTATATATGTATTGACTGAAATATTAACTTGTTTATCACTAATATATTAATATGGTGGAATTAAAAGTGCCTTTTATGCAGGACTTGACAGAATCAAGCTCAATGAATGGGGAAGTACTGTAGAGTTGGACATGGATTGTGATTTTAGAGCCTGAATGTACCAAGCCTGAGCCATCTTGTTATTCTTATTGTCATACAGGTACAGATTTCCACTCACCATTAGCAAGAGCCCAAGGGTATGGAGGATTCATCCATGGGCTTGTATCCGTACACACACTCTCCAACACTCAGGTTCTTCAATTTCATAAAAAAGTCGGGACACTCTACTTCAATCACTTCCGAGGCCGGTCCTGACTTTTTTGGTGTCATGGGCAAATCGAGAAAGTTCTAAGTCCCTTGTTTGCGTAATTACGTTAATATAGAAGTGGAAGGAAATAATATACGCATCATCATCCTCTTTGCATTTACCATTGTGTATAAATTATCGGTTCTTTTTTCGAAAATTGTGGATAGATTTTTGTTGAGAAATAAAAACATTACCCATTAGTTGATTGATTACCAATAATTGTTTCCATAAAAAATTATTGATAAACATTTCATTTTTTTATAATAATTTTTTATATAATTTTAAAATTATATAAATTTTCATTTTAATATTTATATAAATTAATAGAGAAAAATTGGTGTCCTTCCACAAATTGAGCCCTGGGCGGTTGCTCACTTCCAAAGGTTTACGATGACTCACTGATGGACGATTCGAACATGTAATCTCCAACATACCACACATGAAGACGGGTTAGGCTAAGGTGAAGTTTGCAACACTTTCTCATCGGAGAAAGTGTTGTTTTATCTGCTACAGCAGATTATCCACCAATGAGAAAGTGGGTTTTACCTGCTGCAGCAAGTTTTTTACCTGTTACCATCGGAAAAAAAAAATAAAAAAATATATTTTGGTAGCAAGTAAAAAACCTACTGCAGTAGGTAAAATTCACTGGTGGTAACCTGCTGCAGCAGGTAAAACAACACTTTCTCACCAGTGCCTCACCTATTCTAAACTTCAGTTTAGCCAAATCCTACGAAGACCTCCTCTGACACCAGGACATAATGCAGCCTCCTTTCAAATTCTCCAATACATCCTAAACTCTTAACACATTATGTCCTAGTGTCAGAAGAAAGTGTTCAGGTGTGATAATCTTGAAGCAGTTCGTGAATATGTATTCTTCACCAAAATTGCTAGTCTGCGCTCTTATCTTCAAACGGTGCTTCTACAAGCACGGGTACCTATTAAGAATCCCCTCCAATTGTTCAATTTTAACAAGAACCGGTCCTTACTCAGAAATCAGAAGAACCAAGGAAAATAAATACTTGCCTTGTAGTTGCTCTGACAAAGGGACTTGATTGTAATAAGAGGATACGATTAAAATTGCATAATTGTAATATTGAGAATTTAAAAGCGCAATTAAACCTAAAATATCGTAAAAGCTTAATCTATCTATTTAGAGAGTTTCTATAGTATCTCTAATAATTTTGGAAGTTTTGATATTTTTATTTTTTTAACCAACCAAATTGCATATCATATTTCTTCTCATTAATTAATAAAAACTCTTGTTATTTTCAAATTGATCCTTTATTAATTAAAATATTATTTTTTAAAATAACAACTATTTTAAATTAAAAAATCTTATTAAACTTTAAACATAAGAAGATGAAGTCATTTT
The DNA here is from genome assembly GCA_026413185.1 of Pueraria montana var. lobata. Lineage (NCBI taxonomy): Eukaryota > Viridiplantae > Streptophyta > Magnoliopsida > Fabales > Fabaceae > Pueraria > Pueraria montana. Next base: position 77,586,355 of record CM048648.1, read on the forward strand.
TTCTAATCTTTTTCACCTCCTTCATCGATAAATCAAATATGAACCCTAAGGAGGCGTTTGGTAGAGGAGAAATTTTTAGATTCCCAGGAATGTCAGGTTGAGAATATTAGTTTTCCATGTTTGGTTTCTATTTTAAAAAAATAAGATTTCTGGGAAAGGATGTTTCCTGGGAATGTTTTTTAATCAGTTTCCCACGAAAACTTTTCCACAGGGGGAGGTGGGAATCTAACTTTCCCAACTTGGGGGAAAGTTTTAATAATATGAAAAGACTATATTACCCCTCTTTTTAAGTACAAAATATCCTCACATAGGGTTCATCTTTATCTATAAGCTTGAACGTTGTACTTATCCACGTGATTCTATCTTTCTTTAATTTTGAAAAAAATATTAATTTTAAAATTTGTATTTTTTTATCTTTATCTTTTTTTTAAACATAAATCCCAACTACTTTATTATCTAAGTTTATCTCATTATTTATTATTTCATCTTTTGTATTATTATATTATAATATTATAATTCAACCTCAAATATGATAGTAATTCATAATAATATTATTATATTAATGAAGTTATTTTAATAAAGGGTATATTTGTAAAAATTTCTTATATACCCAGGAAAGTTCTACTGTAACCAAACATATGAAACTTTAATTCCCAAGAAACATACTATGACCAACCAAACATATTTTAACCATTCCCAAGAACCATGATTCCCAGGAATTAACTTTTCCAAGAATCATCATTCCCGGGTAGGAAAAAACTTCTCCCCTACCAAACGCCCCCTAATATTCTTTACATCTTTCACCGGTAAATTAAATTTGAATTCTAATCTCCTTTACATCTAATTCTGACCATTTATTTCCTTTTTATAGGGTGAGGCTAAAGTGGAGTTGAAATTGTTTAGGCACCGGTGAGAAATGGTTGTTTACCTGCTACAGCAGGTTAGCCAATGTATTTTTTACCTGTTGTAGCAGGTAAACACCGGGAGAAAAAAAATAAAAAAAATTTATTTAAAAAATAAAATTATATAAAATTATTATAATAAAAATTAGAATAAAAATTTTCTCTTTTTTTTAAAAAGTGAGAATCACCGATGGTGCTTGAACAAATTACCTACTATAATATATTAGTTAACTAGGAGAAAAAAAAATCATTTTTTATTAAATGAAATCATATAAAAATTATCCGGTGGTGCTTGAACAAATTACCTACTATAATAGATTAGTTAACTAGGAGAAAAAAAATCATTTTTTATTAAATGAAATCATATAAAATTATTAAAAAATATTTTTTTTCTCCCGATAGGAGCATAAGAGAAATAATTTTGCTCAAATTTTTTTATATAATTTCATTTTAATAAAAAAATGATTTTTTCTCCCGATTAACCAACCTATTATAATAGGTAATTTGTTCAAGCACTACCGGTGGTTCTCACTTTTTAAAAAAAAAAGAAAATTTTTATTCTAATTTTTATTATAATAATTTTATATAATTTTATTTTTTAAATAAACTTTTTTTTTTCTCCCAATGTTTACCTGCTACAGCAGGTAAAAAATACATTGGCTAACCTGTTGCAGCAGGTAAACAATCATTTTCCACCGGTGCCTCAGCAATTTCAACTCCACTTTAACCTGACACTTTTTTATAACGTACTGCTGGCGTATGGGGCTGGAATCATTTGGTTAGACGTGATTACTGGGAATGATGCAGTTGAAATTAAATATGGAAATATAGATGGGTAGCAGATAGTTATTTTCTTTTGATGGGATCATATGCTTTTGAAGCCTGATACGTGTATTGTTGTAGCCAAGTTTTGCCATACTTTTTTTTTATAGGCAAATAAAGCTTTATTAAATAAAAATCAGACCCAAACACAAGTCGTGTCCAGGACTGAAAAACAACAGTAAATACGAATACATATGAAAACTCCTTCCGAGACCAACCTATATTCCAGAGATATTTGTAACCGCTACTAAAATGAAAAGGTTTATCATACATTAATATCCTTGAAACACAAAACCCGATACTGTCAATATCCACGAATCTGAATCTTTAATATTTGTCAACACCTTATTTAGCTGCATTACCCTTTGGCTATCACTTGCATCCTTTGATTTAGATGCCAATGATATTAGGATTTAAACTTGATTTATCAGTTAAAGAGATTAGGATTCTGATTTGGTTTACCAGTGATGGAGGTGAAGAAGATTAAGAAAAATGATTTTACCTTCTTATAGATTTTTTAATTTAAAATAATTGTTATTTTAAAAAATAATATTTTAATTAATCGATGACTAATTTGAAATTAACAAAAGTTTTTATTAATTAATGAGAAGAAAAATAATACGTAATTTGATTGGTTAAAAAATAATAGTATCAATACTCTCAAAATTATTGGGGATACCATAGAAATTCTCATCTATTTATCTATTTATAATACTATCCTTGATATTATTAAGATTAATAATAAGAATTTATTTATTTTTTCTAATCTTCATAAGAGAGAGAGAAACAAATATTCAAAATAACATTTAATTAATGTATTATAATAAATAAGGATATTTTAGAAAAAAATAATTAATGTATAAGATAGTCAAAATGAAGCCTTATAAAAAGAGACAAGAAATTTTCAAAATAACGTCTTATAAATAGAAACGGAGGTAGTATATAAATTCTAAGACGCGAAATGTGATATCTTCATCTCAGATTTTTAGAAAGCATATATTCATTCATTTGAGCCTTTTTGCTCACGTAGTATACTCATCTCATTTCAATTGCTATACACTCTTTTTAGAAGTGACAAACCGCAAGCCACTCCACCAACTCCATATCAAGGTTTCAACTTGAATTGTACACCACTCCATCAAGTCAATGTCAAGGTCCTCCATTTTTTCATCCTGAACCTTAGGACACTCCACGAAGTCCAGCCATGTTTAGGTCTCTCACTTCTTCAACTTGAAACGTAGGTCCTACACCAACTTCATGCGAAGTTCCTTATCATTGACAACAAATGTTGAGAGTTAAGTCAAGCAAGAAAAAAATATAAATGATGAATATACATCAATAATAGAGAAAAGGTCTATTTTAAAAAGAGCAAATTACAGCAACACCTCCTGAGGTTTCGTATAATTACACATAACCCCACTCTTTTTTATTTTCCTACACTAACACCCATTTAAGTTTGAAAACATTACACTAACACCCCCTGATATGTTTGTAAACATTACAGTGGCACCCCCTCAAACCTTACACTAACACCCTCTACAAGGGGTGCGAAAGTAATGGTTAAAAAAGTAGGGGATGCATATGTAATTACACAAAACCTCAGGAGGTATTCCTGTAATTTGCTCTTTTAAAAACTATTCATTCCAATCTATTTTTAAATTCACAAAATAATATTCTTCACATATATGCTTTTCAGTGTTATTTCTAATTGAATTTGAACTTGAATATTAATTTTTTTAGGCTTAAATATGTTTTAGGTTCATGATAAATTAACAAATTTTATTTTTGGTCCCTAATAAATTTTTTCCTTAATAAAACAAAAGTTTTGTTTTTTTGTCATTGTTTTGTTTTTTGTCATTGTTTTGTTTTAGTCCTTCTAATATATCTATATATTTTTTTTTGTTCCTAAAATATGTAGATCATTTGTTATCAGTTCCTATCAAATATTTTTCAAATGGATTAATACAAAATGAACAAAATTTATAAGGACTCAAATGAAAAAATAGGTATATTAGATGGACTAAAACAATATAACAATGACCAAAAATAATTTTTTTGTCTTATTAGGAACTCAACGCCTAAATTTTTTTGTTAGAGATCCAAAATAAAATTTGCTAATTTATCATGAACTTAAAACATATCTAAGCCATTTTTTATATAAAAATTAATTAGTGAACCTACAAAGAATTGTTAAATGCTTGTTCAATTTCTACATCCATGGTCTACCATACTTGTAGTTATAGACAACAGTTTTTTTTTTTCTTTTTAAAAGTCTTGGTTCAAATTTGTATAGTAGAATATTTCACTTATAAAGTAAATTAGAGGGTCCTACAAAGAAGTGTGGGATTCTTTTTAAATTATATATCAATGGTTCATCATATTTTAGACCATAATCTTTTTTTTAATAGTCAATATTGTCCAAATTTTGTCAACTAGTATGGTAGAATATTTCATACAATAAGTAAATTAGACTACAAAGAAGTGTGGAATACTTTCTAAATTATACATCTATGGTGCTGTTAGTGTTGGACCACAAGTCTTGGTATTAAAGTCTTTGTCTAAATTTCATTTACTTATATAGTTATATGGTGATATTTTAAGAATAGTGATAGAAAGAGAAGTATAAATATACAAGTTATTGAAATATTTAACTTATTGAGATTAACATTTTTCATTTATACTTTTTTTTTTAGTTTTCATTATATTACTTGGAAATGTTGTATTAATTGTCTATTTCAAATTGAATTTGAAGTTGGATATTAAAAAAAAAATTCTCATAAAAATTAACTAAAGTGACCTTAATATTTTGTATCTTCTTTTCTTTTTGCAAGTTATCAACTTAAATAATCAGGAGCAACATCATTAATTTTAAGTGTGAAATTTGAATCTTTCAAAAAAAAAAAAATGTGTGAAATTTGAACGATCATTCAATACTCGTTTTTAATGTTTATACACTCAAGTAAATAATCTGCAAGGAAATATGATGAGCTATTCTTGTGCCAAATACTAAAAAAAAAAAAAAATTTATTCTTGTGTCAAATATACTCAACTAAGAAACATGTTATTTTAATTTACCATATAGACTTGCTTAAATAAAAAAATTATTTTAAGAAAATACTATTAAAACTTTTTAAACTTTAAGAAATTTACAAAGAAATACAATTTAATTTGGCTTACCAAAGAGGTCAAGCTCAATTGGTACTGTCTTCAATTGTCTTAATTAGTCTTCAAATTTTAACTATCATTTAAATCAATCCTTTCGTTAAACTTGTGTTAAGTAAACAACAAAAGTACTCCATTATTAAATTCAACTCTTCTATTTTAAGCAATCTAAACCCATAATTATACTTTTAAATTATCCGATTTTCATTATTCAAAAATGAAAATAATGTAAAACAAAATTGTCTTCTAGGAAAACCGTAGGCCACTCCACCAACTCCATATCAAGGTCTACCACTTATTCAACTTGAACCTTAGGACACTCCACAAAGTCCAGTCATATTTAGGTCTGTCACTTCTTCAACTTGTACTGTATGTCACTCCACCAAGTCCATGTCAGGGTCCCCCACTTCTTCAACTTGAACCGTAGGTTACTACACCAACGTCATGTCAAGTTCCTTATCAATGGCAAAAACAAAAAAAGTTGACAGTTAAGTCAAGCAAGAAAAAATTTAAAAGATGAATATACATCAATTTGAAGTGGTCTAATTTTTAGAACTTTAGTTCACCTTACACAAATCCTATACATCAATGATAGCAAAGTGGTCTAATTTAAAGACTATTCCATTCTAACCTATTTAATTTAGATCTATTTTTTAATTCACAAAATAATATTCTTCGTATATATGTTTTTTTAGTTTTCATTATCATCAATTGAAAGGTTGTTGGGTAGTTTTTTTTGTAAGATTAAAACATCTTTTTGCTCCTTTATATTTTAATAATTCTCACTTTGTTTATTTATGTTTTAAAATTTGCATTTTATCCTTAAGTTTGCAATGTTACCTAAAATGATCATTATGCTAGTTTTTATACTTATATTGTTAGTATTTTAAATTTTAAAATAATTAATTTTAACATGTGGCAATTAAAAATCGTCAATATATTAAAATTGATTATTATAACTAACTTAAACATAATAATTAATTTTAACATAGTGATGATTTACGGTAAAAAAAAAAAAACATAGTAATGATTTTTAACTGTCACAATCTTTTTTATTAAATATTTGAAAATTATAAACCCCCCAACTCATTCATTCCCAAAATAAATCTTCAAGACCCCACAAAGTTAATGAAGAGAGGTTCATTCCACTATTTAGAAATCAATGGAAAATGCATAAGCATTTGAAGAATGCTAGTAACACATTTTTTAACACATTCTTTAAAAACATTCCTCCTTATTAGTTAAAAATTATTAAGAATCACAAAATCATAAGAGAGAATCATTATATAAGATGTGGTGCTCACAAATTTTGTGATTCTTAATAAATTTCAACCAATAGAAGAAAGTGTCTTCAAAAGAGTGTCAGAGAGTATAATTCTAAATTTCAAGCCTGTGTCTAATAGAGAGGATGAAGATGAAGGTATCATCCGATATGAGCATATTCTCTAATGAGGACTTTTATTATTGAAGATTTAAAGTGAACCATGTATTTATTTATTTTTATTTATTTTTTAAGTATTCTATCAAAACTTGTCATTTCATTTACCAAAAACTTATTATTTCAAATTCAAACCACGTGGCAGTTATACAGAGGAGTTAGAACATATTATGGTTGCACAACTAATAACTAAATGTATAACAATAATTTCCTTCTTAAGAGGTACTTAACTATCTCACTACATTTTTTTTTTTACCTTTCAATTTGTGCTACTTATATGTTATGAATATCATGAATCACAACACCAATTATTTGGTAGACATGACCTTAAATTTTCCATTAAATAATAAAGCCTATTACTATATAGCACCTCATCATTAAGTATTTTTTTTTATTTTCATGAAATAAAAAAAATAAAACTATATTCTCTCTCCTTAAAATAATTTCATTTCTTATAACTCCTATATTTTTATAAAACTCATTATTTACATCTCATAAAAGCGTAACTCATAAAAGTATAATCCCTCATAACCAAATAATAAAAGCATGAGTTACAAAAGATAATAAAACTAAAAAAAAATTAATTCCTTGAATATTATTTATTTATTTTCATGCTCTATCCTTAAAAGAATTTCATCTCTCATGATCGAAAAAAAAAAAAGAATTTCATCTCTCATCACTCCTATGTTTTCATATAACTCATTATTTACATCTCATAAAAATTTGACTACTCATAAAAGTATAAATCCTCTTAACTAAATAATAAAAGCGTGAGTTACAAAAAATGATCAAACTCATAAAAAAATAATTTCTGGATTTTTTTTTTCATTTTCTTATAAGACCTATCTTTTTTCTCATTAGTATGTAATATTTTTTATTTGCACAATTTTTCTAAATTACATCTTACATTGGTCACCAATTATTTGGTATATATAACTAAGTTTTCCCTTAAACAGTAAAGCCTGACACTAAGCTACCACTACCAAGTATTGCATGTGTCAATTTTTAAATATCATTTAAGTCCTATTTAAAAATTTATTTAAAAAAATACATATTAGTTAAAAAGCAAGTTCGAGATTGAAGTTACTTTGGGATAACTATAAAATTTGTGAACAACACACTTTGGCTAAGAAAATATTGTGATGATCCCTCATATATAGAAAGGCTCTCAAAGATGTTAAGTATGAAGGTATATTGAAAGATATAGACATGTATGGTAAATTAGTATTCTATTTCAAAATATCACAATTTCTTTGCGAAAAAAATGATGGAAAAATAAAAAAAAGGTTAGTCTAATTAGGTGTTACATCAAAGAGGGAAAAGAGCAAAAAATCTAAGGCCAAAAGTTCTTTTGTACAAAAAAGGGAAAAAATGTTAGTTTAATTATGTGTTCTGATAAAGGAAAAAAAAAACAAAAAATCAAGTCTTTTTCTGTGTTAAAAATTATGTAGTGGTTAATATTATACCAAATATAATCAAACTCATAAAAAACAATTCCTAGGAAAAAAAATATTTTCTGATAACTTTTATCCTTTTCTCATTACAATACAATATCTATTTACACAATTTTCCTAAATCTCATAATTTTTTGGTCACCAATTATCCGGTACATACAACCTTAAGCTTTCCTATATATAAATAACAAAGCCAACTACAACAACAGTTCATCATTAGTTTGTTGATCAATTTCCACACCAATCCAACACCAAGCTACCACCATCGTTATTGCAAGTAAATTGCACGAGTAATTTTTTTTTTAAAATATCACTTAATTTTTGTTTAGGAATACAGTAAAATTTGTATGTGTCAAGGAGCAATCCAACACTCTAGCAAAGAAAATGTCGTGATGTTCCTACATAGGATGGCTCTAAAGGACGTTAAGTACAAAAATACATCGGAAGGTACAGACATATATATTATATTAATATTATATAATTTTGAAATATCACAATTATTTTGTTCAAACAAGAAGGAGAAGGATAAAATGTTAGTTTAATTACATGTTACATTAAAGGGGGAAAAAAAGGCCAAAAACCTAAGGTCAAAATTTCTTTAATTTTTACAAAAAAGAAGGGAAAACAAAATGATTATATTAATTAGGTGTTGCAGTACAGGGAAAAAGGAAAAATTCAAGGTTTTTCCCGTGTTAAATTTTTTTAGCGATTAATGTTGTAACGACTAATTAAGAGCGATTCACGTATTTATTAACGTGTGGAGAAATTAAACAATTGTTTAATATTGTACAAAAAAAGAAGTATGCTAATAAGATATTGAAAATAAATTTATTAATAAATATTTATATGACATGGTACAAAAATTAATATCTCATATTCGCATTGATTATCAAATTCCTTAAAAGGAAAAATTCATGTTATTAAGAAGAACAAATTTTTTTTTTTTTTTTTTACTGTTATAGTTAAAACACACGGGCGCAGTGTTTTAAGAACCGGACCGGCCGGTCCGACCGGTTCGACCGGAACCCGGTGGCTTAACCGGTTCGGTTCGATAAAAGGATCGGATGTGCATCTGACCCGGTACGACCCGGGTTGAACCGGGTTGAACCGGCCGGTTTTTGAAAAAAAAACCGGGTTGAACCGGGTTGAACCGGGTTGAACCGGGTTGAACCGGATTGAACCGGGTTGAACCAGGTTGTGATGTGATTTTTTTTTTTGAAAAAAAAGTGCTGAAATGATGTGTTTTAATTTATTTTTTTATTTTTTTTGTGTATGAAACTTATTTATAGACTTGTATTGTCATGATTATTGGTTGTTATTTCTTATTTGGAATATTAGGTACTTTATAATGACAATAATTTAAATTTTGAAGTATTAAATGATTAAATTATGTTAATTATATTATATATTTTTAATTTTTTAATATATATCGAGTCAAACCGGTCCGACCAGTGACCTACTGGTCCGACCAGTGACCCATTAACCCAGTACCTCGGCCGGTTCGATGACCGGTCCGGTTCTTAAAACACTGCACGGGCGTTTAACTTGTTTACAGGCTTTTGGTTGATATTTTAATTAGCGTGGCGTACGTTGTTCATTTTCCACATGCAAGGACATACAAAAATGATAAATGTTGCTATCAAAGTCTATTGCATACTAGCAGTTTTTTTTTATATATTTTTTATGGCATTTATCTCTGTATTTGGTTGATATTTGAAACTTCATAGCAATTAGCAGATGCATTGGTCAAGTCAAGTGGCCCCAACCCCCAAGTGTGGAAAAATAATACAGTGAAGACTCAGTTTTTCCACAACTAATTTCCTTGGCACCAATAATATATAATAATTACATACAAAAGTAATCGAATTAATAGAGTACGCATAAATCCAAAATCATGAACGCGATGGGTGCAACCTCTTTCAACAATGATTCTTCATGATTTTATAAAAATTTTCAAAAGTTATTTTTTTTTTAAAAAACTCTTTTAACATCTAGCTTTATAAGCACTATGGAAAAAAGAGGCACTTGTGCCTCATTGTTTCTTTATATTTTCTTTTATTTAAAAAAAAAATAAAAGATAAAAGAAGTTAATGAAACAAAATAATGAATCATGGGTGAGGAGGCTACGATCAGATTTGTAAACGGTTTTACAATCAGTTAAAGGGGCAAAATATTCTAAAACAAACAAAAAAGGCTTAATTATCAAATTGGTTCCCAAATTATTTAAAATACTTCAATTTGGTTCCCAAATTTTAAAATGCATCACTTTAGTCACCAAATTTTTAAAATGCATCAATTTGGTTCTTTCCGTTCAATTGGAGTTGACATCGTTAATAATTTGGGACCAAATTGACAAGACTTGCCTAGTCTTCTTGCATATTAGAATAATTTAGCCTTTAACAGCGTCAATTTGGTCTCAAATTATTAATGGTGTCAACTCCAATTAGATAGAAAGGACCAAATTGATGCATTTTTAAAAATTTAGGGACCAATTTGGTAATTAAGCAAAAAAAAAATAGACACAAAAGATTAATTGTTACAAATATTTAATATTAACATGGGTAAAATGTCTTTAAAAAGTGGAGACCAAGATAAAGTTTATAAAACATTATATGTTTTTAATTAATTTAATATTCTTAGTTCTAGCATATCTCCCCCCCTCTTAGGCTGTGTTCGGTTCCGACGACGGAAACAAATTACAGCAGACGAAAATGAGGTTCGATTGTCTGGTACCAAAGAGTTTGAAAAGAATTAAGTTATAAATTTCTATTTTCTCAAAAATCATTTCAAATAGTAAAAATCGATTATTTCACTTAAATAATCGATTTTTTTGACCAATTTAATCGATTATTTGTACATAATAATCGATTTTAAGGGTTACAACATCAAAAAAATCGATTATTTGTATATCATAATCGATTATTTGTGCATCATAATCGATTTTTTTGTATCTATTTAATTCTCTCTTCCCTATTTCATATATACCGAACAACTTTACAATATTATCTCTATTATATTTCTCACCTATTTCTCTTAAAACAATCAACACAACATACAACTTTATTTCTACTCTATTTCTTCTTTTTCAAATTATCTCTCTTCTATTTTCATCTATCTTATTTATCTCCCCTAAACCAAACACAACGTTAGTTCTTCTCTCATAAATGATAATCTGAGGTCTGAACGTTCTCTTCCGTCGGTTTTATAGTGGTTTATGCTTTACTTTATTTTTTTCAATGTATTAAAATGGTAATTTTATAAGATTTTAAATATTTTTATAAAATGAAGTATTGATAAATATTAAACAATTCAGGTGAAATATATTATCCATTAAAATTCCATAGTAATTCAATTTTTTTTAGCATCTAATACATTCTTATTGCTTCTATGTCGATTTAAAACGAAAAAAAATATATGATAAAGATAATTGTGTCTCTCATTTTCATATTTTTTTTTTCCAAAATCTCATTTTGTGGCTTGAGGAGTTTCCTTTCATTTTCTTGTCATTTAAATTTTATAAATAATTGTACCTTTGAAAGTTTGTTCCTCGCTTGACTTGGAATAGTCAATAAAGACAGAGGGCCTAGAAATGAAGCCTTACGTACAATATACCAACTACTTAAACCCTGTTGCCGGGTTTTCAATACATCGCAAATCATAATTCCTAGTGTTTGTTCTTTTACTCTTATCAAAGCTTATAGCATAGCAGAAATTTCAGATCTGGAAAATTGTAATGGGCAGTTACTTTCTGAAAACCCTGTTTGCAGTGTTAGTGTGCTTTCTGCATGCAGAAGTACCCATTCTTGGATTCAACTGGTCATCACAAAGCTCCCATGTGAAATGCATAGAGAAGGAGAGACAATCACTCCTCAACTTCAAACAAGGCATCATAGCTGACTCTGGCATGCTGTCCACATGGAGGGACGACGACAATAACAGAGATTGCTGCAAATGGAGAGGCATTGAATGCAACAATGAAACGGGTCACGTACGGATGCTTGATCTTCGTGGTTCGGAAATGCATTATTTGTTAGGTGCAATCAATCTTACTTCATTGATTGACTTGCAAAATATGGAATATTTGGATCTCAGTTCTAATCATCATTTCAGTGGCAGTCAAATCCCAGAACACATCGGCTCCTTCAGAAGCTTAAGATATCTCAATCTATCATACTTGAGTTTCCCTGGGACAATTCCTTATGAACTGGGAAATCTCTCAAAGTTGGAGTATCTTGATCTTAAACTAACTGATCTTGATGGAGCAATTCCTTCTCAACTAGGGAAGCTGACAAGTTTACAGTATCTTGATCTGAGTGACAATTATGATATCGATGGAGAAATCCCTTATCAACTTGGCAATCTCTCACTGTTAAGGTATCTTGATCTTACAGGAAATTCACTTTCTGGAGCACTCCCTTTCCAGGTTGGGAATCTTCCTATCTTGCATACTCTTAGACTTGGAAATTTTCTTGAAATTAATGATGCAAAGTGGCTATCTTCTCTCTCTTCATTAACAACTCTTGGCCTGAGTTCATTGCCTAATCTTGGCTCCTCTCATCACTTGTTACAAATTATCAGTGAGCTTATTCCCAACTTAAGAGAGCTGAGACTAGTTGGTTGTAGTCTTTCGGATGATAATATTTCATCTCTGTTTCGTTCTCATTCCAACCTTTCCACTTCTCTTTCCATCCTTGATCTCTCTGATAATATGTTGACGTCATCAACATTTCAATTGTTGTTCAACTATAGCCTTAATCTCCAAGAGCTTTATCTTTCTGATAATAATATTGTTTGGTCATCTCCTCACTATCCAAACTTTCCTTCTCTTGTGATCCTTGATCTCTCTGGTAATAATCTAACATCATCAATATTTCAAGGAAATTTCAACTCCAAACTACGAGAACTTCATATAGCAGGTTGCAGTCTTACTGATAAAAGTTTTCTTGTGCTATTTGATTCCATTAAAAATTCTTCATCTTCTCTTGTCACCCTTGATCTCTCCATGAATTTATTGAAATCATCAGCTATATTTCACTGGATTTTCAACTTCACCACCAATCTTCATAGCCTTTCCCTTGATAAAAACTTGTTAGAAGGTACCATTCCAGATGGATTTGGGAAAGTAATGAATTCTCTTGAAGTTCTTGCCCTCGGCTCTAACAAACTGCAAGGTGAGATTCCAGCTTCCCTTGGGAACATATGCACATTGCAGAAATTATACCTTAGCAACAACAACTTGAGTGGGGAAATTTCTACCTTCATTCAAAATTCTTCATTGTGCAACAGACATGTATTTCAGACTTTGGTTTTATCTCATAACCGGATTACTGGGAAGCTACGTAATCTTTCAATTTTTACATCTTTGAGGTGGTTAGATCTTTCTAATAATCAGTTAACTGGAGAAATACCTGAAAGCATTGGGTTGCTATATGAGTTGCAGTATCTTCACCTAGACAGGAATTACTTGGAGGGTGATATCATTGAATCACATCTCACAAATTTGTCCAAATTGGCGGACTTAGACTTGACAGACAACTCGTTGTCTCTAAAGTTAGGTACTACCTGGGTTCCACCTTTCCAAATAATTAATTTGGGACTAGCTTCTTGCAAGTTAGGTCCTAGTTTCCCGAGTTGGCTCCAGACTCAAAATCACTTAAGCTTTCTAGATATTTCTGATGCTGGGATTGATGATTTTGTACCAGAGTGGTTTTGGAACAAGTTAGAGTATATAACTCAGCTGAATATGTCTTATAACACTCTCAAAGGTACAATTCCGAATTTACCAATCAAGCTTACTGATGATGGTGATGATACATATATAATTCTAAATTCAAATCAATTTGAAGGTGGAATTCCTACTTTTTTGTCACAAGCTTACACGTTGGATCTTTCCAAAAATAAGATTTCAGATTTAAATACATTCTTGTGCGGAAATAGAACAACTACAAACATGCGCACTTTGGATTTGTCAAATAATCAAATAATGGGACAGCTGCCCGACTGCTGGGAACATCTAAGTGAACTGGAATTTCTTGATCTAAGGAATAATAAATTATCAGGGAAGATTCCACAGTCCATGGGTACTCTTGTGAATTTGGAAGCTTTGGTCCTACGAAACAACAATTTAATTGGAGAACTACCTCTCACATTGAAGAACTGCTCTAGTTTAGTTATATTAGATGTGAGTGAAAATTTGTTGTCAGGTTCAATACCCTCATGGATTGGAGAAAGTTTGCAACAATTGAAAATCTTGAGCTTGCGAGTAAATCGCTTCTTTGGTAGTGTTCCTGTACATCTCTGCCATTTGAGCCAAATTCAAGTCTTGGATCTCTCAAGGAATAACTTGTCAGGAGGAATTCCAACATGTCTAAGGAACTTTACTGCAATGACGGACAGGAGTGTAATCCCAAGGGAACTTGTAAGGAAACGGAAAATTTCAACCGAAGACTCTTACAGTAATATTTATGACACTAACGTGTTATTGACATGGAAAGGTCAGGAATATCTGATTTTGAATCCCGAGTATCTTCTAAAGAGCATTGATCTCTCAAGTAATGATTTAACAGGTGAAGTACCAAAAGAGGTTGAACATTTACTTGGATTGGTTTCTTTGAATTTATCAAGAAACAACTTACATGGAGAAATTCCTTCTGACATCGGGAATTTAAACTCCCTAGAATTTCTTGACTTATCAACAAATCATTTTTCTGGTGAAGTTCCTTCTTCTCTTTCCAAAATTGATGGTCTTGGCAAGTTAGACTTATCAAACAATGATCTCAGTGGAAGAATCCCTTGGGAAGGACATTTGCAAACCTTTGAGGCCTCTACTTTTGAAGGAAATCTTGATCTTTGTGGTAAACCACTTGACAAAATTTGTCCAGAAGACGAGACAACGTTAAAGCCTCAAGGACCAGCAGTCGACGGTGAAGATGATAATTCAGTTTTCTATGGAGCATTGTACATGAGCTTGGGGCTAGGATTCTTCGCAGGCTTTTGGGGCTTATTAGGGCCAATACTACTTTGGAAACCATGGAGAATTGCTTACATGAGGTTCTTGAACAGACTGACAGACTATATATTGGTAACGGTTGAATTGAAGGTAGCCAAGTGTCATAGGTGGCTTAAAGGCTAGCAGGTACATAATTCTAATCAATTCTTTTTTTGAACTTCATAGTCTTATTTCTCTGCTTCAATTAAATAAATCAACAACTCATTTTGATATTGAAAAGGGGAATGCCTTGTCTAAAAAAATGTACTTCTTGGTATGAATCTAATTTTTAGAATTTGCATATTTAATTCTTTATCCTTGCTAATGCTAATTCCAAGAGGTACACTGCTTTACTTCATTATATCTCTTATATGTCTCTCCCACACGCACATATTGGCTTTCATCTATTTAAAGATTGAGTATATCCCATTCTCCTCTTTCTTTAGTTCGTGCCTTCACTAGTGGTAGTTACTTTTCAAGAAATTATTTTTTTTGTTGTAAAGAAATTATAGATGGTGTGTTCTGTTAAGTTTTCTTGTTTTCAGATGACTTCTCTAATGTTTAACCTTCTTAAAAAATGCTTACAGTTATATACTTCTTTGTACACTAATGGACTCTAATTTTAGTTTGTAACAAAAAAAAAAAAAAAAACACCAATGATAACTAGATTTTAGTTTCATTTAGTTTATCACTAAAATTTGGTCTGTAATATTTTTCCATCACCATTAATGTCTGTAATCTGAATTGTAGCATAAATTTTGCAGTTTATGGCGGATTAGCTTCAAGATTCTAATCTGGAAGAAAGCACCATGGATTGCTGGAAGTGTAAAATTTGTAGCATTGAAGTTTACAGTGTAAAATCTGACAAAGCATATTTTGAAGTAATCTGCAAAATCACTGTATTGTTTTGATAGTCTTTTATTGTATCAAATCTATTTGTAAATTTATTTAATTTTCTGTTTAAGCCAATACTATATATTAATATCTAAAAAGTGAAGGTTTTGTATTTCATCTTGAGTAATGATGCTTTGCTAGATACATGAGGAGTGCAGATGCACCCCTCACCTTGAAAAAAATATAGTATTAATATCCTTTTGCCCCCTCTGAGTTTATAATCAAACGTTATAATTTCAATATAATTTGAACCTATTTTAGTTTTTTTTAGATTAATTTTTCACACACGATTAATGCAAAAATTTCTCATACTTAAAAATCATTTCAACTTTTATGTATGACTTTTAAAATAATTATTATAAAAATTAATAAATTTAATATATTTGACTATACATAATTGAATGATAATGTAAATTCAAGTAGCTCACAAAAAAAAAATGTAATTTCAAGTAAACTGAATTTTATTTTTATCTAAATTATAATTTTAGAAAAATAAATGGAAATCTAGCATGTTCAACGTTGACATAATTTTCTAAAATATAGAACACAGGAACTTCTCTTCCACTAGCATGTTCTAGTGAAGTAGCGCAGCCAGAGTCAACCTAAAATCCTAGTATGGTTTTTAGCAAAGTGCTTCAGAGCAGAATTATCGTAGCGTAAACAACTACAAAAATTATCGTTCTTTTACCCTTTTTCAGTGAATTTTCTGTCTAATTTTGATTGCACTCTCAATCTTACTCTTTCTACAACAACAGCAGGGAAAGGGGTAAAAAAAAAAATCCAGGTTTTGCTTAACAATGCCGTGTCATCAAACATAACCAAAGTGACAGTTTCAGATTCATGAAACCTTTTCCCCCTCTGACTCATCAATTTCCCAAGTTACAAGCCTTGGTTTCTTCAATTCGAAAATCATTCGTATCCCCAGAAAACCCAGTTCTTGTTTTGGAGCTTTTGGGCAAAGTGTTAGACCAATACCCAGATATCAAAACCTTGAAAAATGTCCATTCCAAGGTTTTCAATCTCAGTTTTCACGAAAACCCATCTCTGGGGATCAAACTCATGCGGGCCTATGCGGCCTGTGGAGAACCCAGGTTGGCACGCAAGGTGTTTGATGAAATTCCTGAGAGGAATGTTGTTTTCTATAATGTCATGATCAGAAGCTATGTGAATAACCATTGGTACAATGATGCGTTGCTTGTTTTCAAGGACATGGTTGGTGGTGGGTTTAGGCCTGATAACTATACCTACCCTTGTGTCTTGAAGGCTTGCTCTTGCTCTGACAATTTGAGGATTGGGTTGCAGCTCCATGGAGCTGTGTTTAAGGTTGGGTTTGATTTGAATTTGTTTGTTGGGAATGGTCTCATTGCTTTGTATGGGAAGTGTGGTTGCTTGCTTGAGGCGCGGCGTGTTCTTGATGAAATGCCAAGCAAGGATGTTGTTTCATGGAACTCAATGGTTGCTGGGTATGCACAGAATATGCGGTTTGATGATGCATTGGAGATTTGCCGAGAAATGGATGGTGTGAGGCAGAAGCCGGATGCAGGTACAATGGCTAGTCTCCTGCCAGCAGTAACTAACACTTCATCAGAAAATGTTTTTTATGTTAAGGAGATGTTTGAGAATTTGGAGAAGAAAAGTTTGGTCTCATGGAATGTCATGATAACTGTATATATGAAAAACTCAATGCCTGGAAAAGCTGTAGATCTATATTTACAAATGGAGAAATGTGAAGTGGAACCAGATGCAATCACTTGTGCTAGTGTTCTTCCAGCATGTGGGGATCTTTCAGCTTTGTTGTTAGGAAGGAGGATTCATGAATATGTTGAGAGGAAGAAGCTATGTCCAAATCTGCTGCTGGAGAATTCACTGATAGACATGTATGCTAGGTGTGGATGTCTAGAAGATGCGAAAAGAGTGTTTGACCGAATGAAGTTTCATGATGTTGCATCGTGGACTTCATTGATATCTGCCTATGGTATGACTGGACAAGGCTATAATGCTGTGGCACTCTTCACTGAAATGCAAAATTCAGGTCAAAGTCCAGATTCTATTGCCTTTGTTGCAATTCTCGCAGCTTGTAGCCATTCGGGATTACTCAATGAAGGGAAGTTTTACTTTAAGCAGATGACAGATGATTACAAAATAACACCAAGAATTGAACACTTTGCTTGTTTGGTGGATCTTTTAGGACGATCTGGACAAGTGGATGAGGCATATAATTTCATCAAACAGATGCCAATGGAGCCTAATGAAAGAGTTTGGGGGGCACTGCTTAGTTCGTGTCGGGTGTACTCCAACATGGATATTGGGCTTTTAGCTGCTGACAAACTACTTCAGTTGGCTCCTGAGCAATCAGGTTACTATGTGTTGTTGTCTAATATTTATGCAAAGGCTGGTAGATGGACAGAAGTAACAGCTATTCGATCACTAATGAAGAGAAGAAGAATTCGGAAAATGCCTGGTATCAGCAATGTTGAGCTGAATAATCAGGTCCACACCTTTCTTGCAGGTGACACGTACCACCCACAGTCAAAGGAGATATATGAAGAGCTAGGTGTGCTGGTGGGGAAGATGAAAGAGTTAGGTTATGTCCCCGAGACTGATTCTGCCCTTCATGATGTGGAGGAGGAGGATAAAGAATGCCATCTAGCTGTTCACAGCGAGAAGTTGGCTATTGCGTTTGCTATTTTGAATACCCGAGAATCTCCAATCAGAATTACCAAAAACCTCCGTGTTTGTGGAGATTGTCATATTGCTGCCAAGCTTATCTCCAAGATAGTTCAACGTGAAATTGTCATCAGGGACACCAATCGATTCCACCATTTTAAGGATGGTATATGCTCTTGTGGTGATTATTGGTGAAGCTACTTCAGGCTGAAGCAAACTGTAATTTTGACAACTTCAATGGTTCTATACATGATGGTGGATGATTCTTTTATTTCTTAATTTTTTGGTACATTGAAGGAACAAGAACTTGAGTAGAAGGAGGGAATAAATGTTCTTGTGGAAGAGGGATTCTCCAACATCATCACACTCCAATGTTATTACAGATTGAAAGTGGTGTTAGTTGAGCTTCACCTTTGATGACAAAAAAATCCTTTTTGATGCATGTCAATGAGTAGTATTGGCCTCTTGCCTTCTTTTGTCTTGCAGGATAAGGCAGGATCGTTGTTGTTGTTATACATTATACTGTCACCATGTTATTTGAAGGCTGCAATATTTGCATTGGCTATGGCTTTAGGGACCATTCTCTTCTAAAGTAGGCAAAAAAGGTATATTTTCCTTGATTCAATTTAAAATACATCTTGGCTTTTACTTACAAAAGCCTTTACATGCTTTAAAAACAATGTCCCAATTTTGATAATCTAATCCATTAGTATTTATAGAAGAAGAAAATAAGGAGTTTAAATGAATCGAACTTCTATAAGCTAAAACCAAATTGTGTACTTTAATTTTTGAACAAGTTAAATGAGAGAGCTTCTGAAAAAGTTAAGGTACATAATTTGATTTTAAATAGAATGGAATTCGTCCAAACTGAGCCAAATTCTTTTTGTAGGAACTATTTCCAATTGGCACCAGTAACTTCAATTTTAGAGGAACTCAAAGCTTTGGATTTTGGACAATTACATGAGAAAATTTAAGAATTAAAGTAGGGACTAGGGAGAGACTGTGGTCTTCGGCATGTTACTCATCAGTTTTTTATGAGATTATGGATTTACTCAGGTGCAAATGACTAACTACATCACAACAGCAAACCTTAAAAGGATTGGCAGGACAGGTAAAATTCTTCTTTGTCATGTATGAAGATGAAGATGATAAGAGCCCATCCGATAATAGAAACTAAGTTGTATTTGCACATTTATTTCACCTTGAAAGTGACAGGTCTATATGTTTAATTTAATTTACTATATTTTAAGGAGTTCAACTTTTAAAAATCCTGAAGATATCACTATTTTATATGTATATTCGGTTTACAAGATAATTATAGGGTTAAAATAATTTTTTTACGTATTGCACTCTTTTCAAGTTTCAACTGTCCTTCCTTATATTTCTTCAATCTTTCTCCTTTTGTTTTTTTTATCTTTTCTGTTCACATTTTGTTATATGCTCACTTGTAAATTATGAAGGAAAGAAGGATCCATTTTACTTTCTCACGCAATATTAAGAGACAAGAAACATATCAACCAAATATAGGCAATTCTAATCGCCCCCCCAATTTATTTATTTTTCTCTTTGCACTTGCCTTATTTTGAAACTTAGTTTCCGTAATTATTTTTTACATTCCAGTAAAAAAAATAAAAAAGCAGCGAGGTGCGAACAGAGAAATATGGGGATGCAAATAGTGGTGACAACATTCATGCATAGCTTAATAGATCAATAAAAGGGTTTTTCAATTCAAGAAACAAAGTGGTAAAAGTAAAACAAATGAGAATAAGGGATTTCCTCTTCATAAACAAAGGACCTCGGCCACAAATTAATCTTAACCCTTAACATGAAGAACTCCCCCTTTTAACAACAAAGTCCTCAGTTTTGAAGAAGGGTGGGAGATCTTGTTTCCAAGCTCTTGCCTCCAAGGTTCCTATGCCACCAAGGAAGAAAATGGGGAGTGTGTGGAAAAAGAAACCATGGGGTTTCATGGGAATGAAGTAGCCAAATGGCCTCTAGAGAGAATGAGGAGGAAAGCTTGCTTACCCAACATAGAGAGAGAAAGTGTGTAGTCACAATTGAAGTATGTTTCCTATATTTCCCACTAAACTTTAGAAAAGTCTCCTCCTCTGTCTAGGCATAACACACGGATCTTTGGTGGGAAAATGGGTCTAATATTTTTCTTTTCCTCCAAGCCATGATTAATCAAGTAAACTAGCTTTATTCTCCTTAATTCCTTTGGCCACATGTGCATGGCATGAATCATGTAACTTTGGATGATCCAATCTCTTTCATTTTCCCCTAAACTCAATTTGCTTTCCATGCTTTCATTGTCACACGTTCAAAGCTCCTCTAATCCATTGTCATTGTCACATGTATACTTTGTCATACCTAGGTGATACTGATAATCACTATACTAAGGCTTCTAATCCCAATTAGACATCAAAGTATCAAATTCTACCCCAAACTTATCATAATTCTAAGATTATAATCTATTTTTCCTAACATACAAGTATTAACTAAGTTAAACTTTCTACTATCAAATAATGGCTAAACAGACAAAAACGAGGGTGTTACAAGTTCCATTTTAGCCAAACATGTATTGTTTTCAAATTTTCTTATTTACAATTGAAAATTAGAAACTGAATACTCGCTCGACCCTTAATATGTTGAGTTAATCTGTTAATGTAATAAATAATATTTTACTTTTGTATTTTGTATTTTGTGTTTTAACATAAGATAGCTTTTTTTTGTCTGAAAAATTTTCAGTCCCGGGTTTTATTTTTTGTGTGAAACTAAATTTTGTTATCTTGGTCTAGTTCCAACCAAGATTTTAGTTCCAAACTAGAATAGGGGGTTGGATTCATATTTTTCATCCCATCTGCTTCAAACTTACCTGTTCTTGGTTAGGGCATAGAGGGCAAAACCAATCCTAACCTACTTAATTGCCATGCCTAATTTTAATGCTAAGTCAACACTTAATTAAGCTTCTATTTACGCTTTTTAAATTGAAGACGGGGTTGGAATTAGGCTATGTTCGACAAAACTAATTGAAAAGTTAGTTGGTAGCTGAAAGATAAAAGCTAGTAGCTGAAAATTGTTAAACTAACTTATTAAATCATAATTGTTCGATAAAATTATTTGATAAAGTAGCTAAAAAATGTAAAACGACAGAAATTGACATACTTATATGATATTTTTATATAATTTATTTTAAATTTTATTTTATTGATAAAAATATATTTTGAGGTGTTATAATTTTTGTTTTTTAATTAATTTTAAACTATTGTATTTTTTTATTTATAGAGAAATTATTTTCATTACATTTTTGGTTTCAATTATTGCATTTTTCATATTAAGTATTCTACTATTAATCTTATATAGTTATGCTATATCTTAATGTATTTTTAAGGTTAAATTAGTTTTTTGGTCCTCTAATTTATTTTTTTGGTTCGATTTGGTTCTCTAGTTTTTTTTTTCAAGTTAAATTAGGTGCTCTAGTTTTTTTTCAAGTTTTTTTCTCAAGTTCAATTAGGTTCTCTAATTTTTAAAATAGGTTCAATTAGGTTCTGACCGTTAATTTCGTCTAAATCATTAACAGTGGAGTCCTACATGGTCAGTGACTGTCGTCTCCTTATAGACATAGACTTAACGTCGTTAGAAAGAATTGTCACTCAGGACTTAATTGAACTTATTTTAAAAATTAGAGAACCTAATTGAACATGAAAAAAACTAGAGGACCAAATTGAACCAAAAAAATAAATTAGAGGACCAAAAATTTAGAGTACCAAATTAAACCAAAAAAATAAATTAGAGGGCCAAAATTTTAATCAAGTTTAAAGTAAAGTAAAAAAAATACACTTAGATAGACATTATACTTTTATTATGTTAATTAGCGTAATAGTTAAAATAAATTGTCTAGTATAAGTAATATAATGGTTAAACCAAATAGTGTAATATAAAGAAATGTAAAATATAATAACAAAAATAAAATAAAGCAAATAAATAATAAAATCATGTTTTATTTAAAAAGGGTAATAAGGAAATTTAATAAATATTTTAAGGATAAAAATGGAATAAAATATAAAAACCCTAGAAGCTAACATTTTAAAAAATGCTACTTCAAGTAGTGTTTCAAAAAACGTTAGAAGTTACTAAAATAAGTTTGTTTACCGAACAATCAAATAATCTTTTCAACTAGTAAAAAAAGTTAAAAACTAGTTGAAATGACTTGATGAACATAGCCTTAATCAAAACTCAGCCATGGTTATTTGAGTAATTTTGTGCAACCCTAGAAACGTACAAAAATATCAAGACTTTACAATTTTGGAGGAAAATTTGCATTTGGGATTAAATTTAATAATTAAGTATATATTTCTAGAGTTTCAGTCTTAATATATAGTAAGGTAAATCCATTAAATCTATTTTACAACATACTTTATCTAAAATAAAATTTAAATAATTTTAATTTTAAAAAATAACAACAACAATCAATCATATTAATATAGTATTTTAATATAATCTGATATTTTTATGTGAATATTATTTTTCTAACACTCTAATTTTAAAAATAAAACACGATTATCAATATTAAAATGTTTACTAAAATTCAAAATCTTCTAAAGTTAATATAATATTTTTTTTAAGATCATCTTAAGCTAAAGTTTTAATTTTTTACATTCAAATAAAAACCAAACATGATTTTTTATATGATAAAAATTATTAAAAGTGGCTCTTAATAGAAGGAATAAATTGATGTGATATGCTATATGAATGTAATATTTTCATCAAACTATCTTCTATGGATCATAGATTTTTTAAAATATTTATATTTTATATCCTTTCCGATAGTGATTTTTTTTTTGGAATTTTTTTTGGAATTTAGAGTAGATGTAAAACTATTTTTCATACGATATTTTATATACATATGTTTATATTACAAAATGTTACTAATAAAATTAATAACAAACTTCTTATTATACCACAATAATATTTATCATCTAATAATATAAATTAATGATAAATTAGGTCCGTTCGGGTGATTTTTCGTTTTTAGTTTTGAAATTTTTAAAAACCAAAATCAATTTTAGTTTTGAGTTTTTAGTTTCAATTCTTTTTTGTTTTTAGTTTTTAAAAAGTTGTTGCAATTGAAGATGGATAAATAAGTCAACCGTTTTATGTTATCTTGCTCGACTATGAAATAATGCAATATTAAAAAAATATCGACACAAAAATAATTAAACCTGTGGCAGCAACGATAGTGGCAATAGTGGAGGTGGTGGCGGCAGCGGCAACAGTGGCGGTGGTGATGGTGGTGGTTGCGGTGGCAGCAACGGCTACGGCAGTTATGGTGACAATGATGGAGGTGGTTGCGGTGGCAGCAACGGCTACGGCAGTTATGGTGACAATGATGGAGGTGGTGGTGGAATGGTGGTGGCGATGGTGGTAGAGGTGGCGACAGTGGTGGAATGGTGGTGGCAATGGTGGCGATGGAGTGGTGGAGGTGGTGGTGGTGGTGGTGGTAATGATAGTGTTTTTTGAAACTAAAACCAAATTCACAAAACTTTTTTTCTTGGTTTTGAAAATGAATGTAAAAGTGTTTCGAATTTAAGTTAAAAACCATTTCAGCTCCATTTTTTATGAACGCGTTTTGTTTTGAAAATTGCATTTGAAAACCAAAAATCAAAACTTGCAACCACCCGGAACAGGTCCTAAGCTTTTGAAGAGTATAATTTTTTTCGGCGTTATTGTAATGACCTTAAAATTTTCAATGCTCAAAAACTGACAACGGCTCCAAAACTGACAATAGTGAAGGAAAAGCACTTAGCATTTGTATGCATTTAAATAAAGGTTTAATTATTCATTTAATCCTTATAGTTGCAGAAATTTTATCTTTTAATCCTTATTAAAAATCATGCATTTTAGTCCTTACATATACTATTTTAATTCCTTTTAGTCTCTATACACAACATTTTTAATCCTTTTTAGTCCCTGTCATCTAAACTCATAAGGACTAAAAGGAATTAAAAATAGTATGTATAAAGATCAAAATGAATTATTTTTAAGTATCTTTATATATATAAAAGTAATAGTTTTTGCATCCTAAAAAAGAAATATTTTCCTGCCTAAAAGAGGGATATTTTTGTATTTTTGTGTTATGTTTTATCAAAAAGGAAATATTTTCCCGCTCAAAATAGAGACTTTTTGTATTTTTATTTTATTTTATGTCACTCTCAAAAAGAAAATATTTTCTCTCCCAAAGAGATATTTTGTTTATTTACAATTTTATGTCAATTTACAAATTACATTAAAAAGTATTTATTATATATTATATAAAGATATATAAAAATTACATTATATATATATATATATATATATATATATATAAGTAATAGCTTTTACGTCTCAAAATAAAATATTTTTTCACTCAACATAAATATATTATTATATAAAGATATAAAGATTAATTATATAAATTTGTGTATATAATAGTGAATATATAAAGATATATATTTTATATATTATATATAAAGATATATTATATATAAAGATAAATGATAAAAAAAAATTTACTGCATATACACGATAATTATATATTACTATATGATAATTATATATTATATATTATATATACGGTATATAATAGTGAAATATCTTTATATTTTTATATTAAAGTAGTAGAATTGGGATATGAAAAAGGAATGTTTTTACAGTTCAAAATATGAGCATTTATGTAATTTTATTTTGTATGTCAATTTGTAATTATATTAAAATAATAAAATAATTTAATTTTGTGTAATATCAAGTTGATAAGCAAAATCAGTGGATTACATTAAAAAGTATTCATGTTTCTTTAAAAATCAAAATTTGAAATAATTTGAAAGTGATTTCCTCTTCTATTTAAACGTGAGTTGCCCTGATCTAACTAGGTTTTTCTCTTCAAGAAGAACGTAGTAAAATGTCCTTCTGTCTGTATACCGATTTGTTGTTTGTATGTATCATCTGAATATATTTTTAATCCATATTTAAGAACAAATTGTTCACATCATTTGCTTCAATGTTAAACCTATAGAAGGTATTTCGTATTGTTTTTTTTTCTACTAATGGAGGCTTTTGTTAAATGATTATAATGCTTTTCTTTTTCTTAGGACGTTATAATGATGGAGAATCATTTTTGGACTTTTACGGTAACAGATTGAAGCACGGGTTGACGTATACAATAGATCCTAACAACAATGTTCTGCAAGTAGAGATTTCTCTGGGAAGAAAAAAAAAACATCATTGTTTATAATTGGAGGATTGTAAATGGCAAATTTCTAGACAAGAATATTTTGTTGCCTTGATTATGGATCTTTTGGGATTATTTTTTGGTTGTCGTAATTGTTTTGCTATGTTACTCATTGAACAATTACCAATTGAAAGACAGTAATTTAAATTTTATTTTATCAAATATATTTGTGGGCAAAATTTTTAGTTTATGTGTGTTTGAAATATTCATATTCATATTATGTAATGTGGTTGTTAATTATTATTTTTAAATATTTATAAAATATTAAATATGCATGATTAAAATACTAAATAATTAAATTAACAAAATTAATTTATTTCATTCACTTAACTTAATTAAAATAGAATCAAATTAGGTGCTTTATTTATAAAATTAAAAAATTTGGGTGCGTCATGGCATAAAGATAATGTAAATTACTATTTTAAAAAATATGAAACGAATATACATAAATGAAGAAATTACTATTAATAATCAAAATTATTTTAAAGTATCGTCAAAATTAAAATTCAAAAAATAGTAAATGGAAACAAATTTGTCTCCTACATTAATTTAACGATAAATTATTTATAAAATTAAACATTAAAAATTAAATATGTGATTTTTTAATATATTAACACTAATTTAAAGATTTTATAAAAGTAACATGTTAAGTCTTCTAATGATAATTTCAAATAACTTATTGCATTCACAAATTTCAAAAATAAAAAAAGAATTGCCAGAAAATGTCTATAAAACAAATATAAAAAACAAATTATTTAAAAAAATGATATTGATCCAGATTACTTTATTAAATTATATCACATAAAAAATGGGAAATTTTAATAGTTACAACATAATTGGATATGACTATTTAAAAAATTAAATTTGAGGCAACAATTTAATGTATTTTATCTATGAAATTAAAGAATAAAAATGTTATATAATAAATATAATAATGATATTTTTTAATATATTCATAATAATTTAACTATTTATTTATAAAATGAAAGATTAAATATTAAATATAATAATAATAAAGATAATAAAGATAACAAATATATTAATAATGATTTAACTATTTTTTAATATATTGAATGTTTTATTTTACAAACATAGAAAGTATGAAAAAATATTCAAAATGGAGATAAATAATTTTTATGAAAATATGAAGAGAAATTTAGACTTAACGTACCGGATTAGATATTTAAAATATGACATACGGGAATAAATATTTTTTATAAAAAATGTAGAAAAAATTACTTTGAATTCACAGGAGAAAACATTTTTACTAAAGATTTTTGTCCAATTAAAATTAAAATTTCTTTTAAATAATTAATATGAATTTAATTAAATAAAAAAAATTAAATCTATATGATCACTATTATTTTCTCCACACAAAATTATTGTTTAAAATTAAGTATAATGCAAATAATTATTCATTTTTATTTATTACCTTCTCGCTATATAAATTATTCATGATTTTTTTTCTACTTGAAAAAAATTAATTTTCTTTTATACATTGATATGTATATATCAATATATTAAAAGAAAATTTATATATAAAATATAACACTCGGGATGAACATTTTTTTATTAAAATAAGTAGGAATAAACTTTTGTACTAAATATTTTTGTCCAATCAAAATTAAAATTTCTTTTACTTAATTAATATAAATTTCAGTACTTAACAAAAAACAAATTAAATAAACATAATCACTATTATTTTCTGCACACAAAATTAGTTTCTAAAATTAATTTTTAACAAATAATTATTCATTTTTATTTGTTATCTTCTCACTTATATAAATTATTCATGATTTTCTTCTACCTATAAAAATTTAATTTTCTTTTTTATATTGATATGGATATGCCGATATATTAAAATAACATTTATATATAAAATATAACACATATGAATGAATATTTTTTTTTTATATAAAAGCAAGTAAATTTTTTTACTTAATTCGCAGGGATGAACAATTTATCTAGAATAACATTAATATCAAAATAATTTTAATTTAACTGTATTTTTTATGGTTGTCTCTTTCCTTACTAAAATAATTCATTGAATGTTTTATTTTACGAACATAAACAATATGAAAAAATATATAAAAAAAATAGGGATGAATATTTTTTTGAAAGTATGAAGAGATATTTAGACTTAGCTTACCAGATTAGAGATATATAATATAACACTCGGGGAAGAACATTTTATATATAAAAGTAAGAAAATTTACACTGAATTCACAGGGATAAACTGTTACTGAATTATAGTGTCTAAAATTAATTTTTAAGTAAATATTTATTTTTTTATTTATTATCTTCTAAATTTAATAAATTATTAAAGATTTTCTTCTATTTGGACAAATTTTTATTTCTTTTATACATTGATATGTATATGCCAGAATATTAAAATAGAAGTTATTTGTATTTATATATAAAGTTTAATGCATTGGATGAATTTGTTTTTTTTAATAAAGCAAGTAGAAAATTTACACTTAATTCACGGGAATGAACAATTTACCTGAAATCATATTAATATTTAAATGATTGTAGTTAAATTATATTATTTTATTATTATAATTTTAATTTAAATGTTTTTTTAGGGATGCCTTTTTCTTAACTTAAATAATTTATTCAATGTTTTAGTTTATGAAAATAGAAAGTATGAAAAAAATATTAAAAATGGGATAAATATTTTTCATGAAAGTATGAAGAGAAATTAGACTTACCAGATTAGATATAAAAAATATAACACACGGGGATGGACATTTTTTTATAAAAGTAAATAGAACAATTTACTATGAACTCATGATAATTAACTTTTTTACTAAAGATTTTTGTCCAATCAAAATTAAAATTTCTTTTACATAATTAACATATATTTAATTATATAACAATTAAATTAAATCAATATAATCACTATTATTTTCTCCATGCAAAATTAGTATCTAATATTAATTTTTAAGCAAATAACTATTCATTTTTTATTTATTATCTTCCCACTTATATAAATTATTCAAGATTTTCTTCTATTAAGAAAAAAAATAATTTTCTTTTATACATTGACATATATATGCCAATATATTAAAATAAAAATTATATATATAATATAATACAAATGGATGAATGTTTTTTTTCTTATAAAAGCAAGTAAAAATTTGTACTTAATTCACAGGGATGATCAATTTTCCTAAAGTCACATTAATATTTACATTATTATGGTGCAATTATATTTTTTTATAATAATTTTAATTTGAATGTATTTTTTTATGGCTGTCTCTTTCGTTATTTAAATAACTTTTTGAATGTTTTATTTTACAAACATTGAAAGTAGGCTTAAATATGTTTTTAGACCATCAAATGTAGGCCATTTTTTTTAGTCCTCCAAATTTAAAGTTGCCTTTCTTAGTCTCTAGAATTCGCATAATGCTTTACACAATGTGAGTCAAAAGAGAAATAAGAGATTCATAATTTATGACGACTTTTAACTGACAGAAATTGATTTTCTATTTTAAATTTTAAAGTACAATTTTTTGACGATTTAAAATCATCATAATCAAGTCAACAAAAAAATTAAAGCGATTTTTAAAATAGTTAATGGGTTTTAAATTTTTTATTGACTCCTGCAGTTTTTAACCGCCAAAAAATCCTACTTTAAAATATATAATAGAAAATCAAATTATAACGGTCAAAAGTTGTCATAAATTGCGAATCTCTTATTCCCTATTTGGCTCACACTGTGCATAAAGACTAAAAAGAACATTATGTGAATTTCAGGGACTAAAAAAAACAACTTTAAATTTGGAGGACTAAAAAAAATGACTCACATTTAAGGAACTAAAAACATATTTAAGCCTAGAAAATATGAGAAAAATATAAAAACAAAATGGGGATGAATATCTTTCACGAAAGTATCATGAGAAATTAAGACTTAACTTACCATATAAAATATAAAATAAGTAGAAAATTTTACACTAAATTCACGGGAATCAACATTTTTATTAAAGATTTTTGTCCAATCAAAGTTAAAATTTCTTTTGCATAATTAATATATATTTAATTACTTAACAAAAATCAAATTAAATCAACATTATTACTATTATTTTCTTCCCACAAAATTAGTGTCTAAAATTATCTTTTAAATAAATAATTATTTGTTTATTTATTATCTTTTCATTTAAATAAATTATTCATGATTTTCTTCTACCTGGAAAAATTTTAATTTTCTTTTAAACATTGATATGTATATGTTAATATATTAAAATAAAAATTATATATAAAATATAACACATAATGATAAATGTTTTTTTTTATATAAAAACAAGTAGAAACTTTCACTTAATTCACATGATCAATAATTTACCTGAAATCACATTAATATCTAAATTATTATGGTAAAATTATATTTTTTATTATAATAATTTTAATTTAAATTTTTTTTTATGATTATCTCTTTCCTGATTTAAATAATTGATTGAATGTTTTATTTTACAAATATGGAAAGTATGGAAAAAAATGTAACAAATGGGGATAAATATTTTTTATGAAAGTATGAAGAGAAAAATATAATAATTTACATTACATACAATACAAAATATAAAGAAAAGTTCTTAAATATCATCTTTAGCCCGTGCAATGTACGGGTCAAAATCTAGTATGAACTAAAAGGTAAAGCTTTAGAACTATAAAAATTAAATGAGTAATTAAACCTTAAATAAATTGTCCAATTAAGTGTTTATTAAATAAGTGTTTGTCGTATAAATATTTACATAAAAATTGCTTTTATAATCAAAAAGAGAAAGTAAAGTAAATTATTTTCATATAATTATAAATTATTTTCATAAATTATCTTGAAGTTTTTATTTTATTTTTTTATTTTTTTGTTAATTAAAAATTTATGTGATCTTCTAGGAATCAGAACATATCTCAAGACTTAAAAAGAAGACTTGCAAAAGTACAAACAAATTGTCCATTAATAAAATTCTTACGTCAACATTAAAATTCAAACTCACATTTTTAGAATACTTAAAAAATAAGTTAAAATAAACTTATAAACATTATAAACTAATTTTATAAGATCTTCTAAATATTTATACATATCTTTATGTCCTAAGATCACTCATAAGATCACGGCTCATTTACAAAGAGCCAATCAATTAATTAAGTAGCGAATCTTTTGACTAAACAGAGCTTGGACATCCACATGACATCTTAGTCAAAGTCGTCTTTTATTTTTCTTCCGATTTCATTGATTTAGCTTTATTACTTTTTCCATTCCAAAATAATTATTGTTTAAAATTTCTTCACATAAATTAAATGTTTAATTAATGTTTAAGGCTTAAATGTAACAAAATTATGATTAAATTAATCCGTAGGTCCTATACTATTCAACAATTTTTAATTAGGTTCATACTATTAACTACCGTTAGCTCCATTAACGGCAATGACCTAATTAAAAAATAAATAGAAGTTCAGGGACCTAATTGAAAAAATTGTTTAGGGACCTAATTAAAAAATTTTAAATAGTTCAGGACCTACAGAGTAATTCTCAAATTCTATCCAGGCTATCACACTATATTTCTCAAGCATATGTAGACTACTTCTAAATTCAGTATTGTCCATTCTACAGATCTGCACTGAGTATTTTTAGCTCTTCAGGTTAGTATTTTCACCTCTCCAGTCCAATATTCTCACATTTGTGGATTCTAAACTCAGTATCCTCAACCTCTACAGGTTCTTCAACCAGTATTCTCAAACTCTGGAAGTATCAATCCCTTTACTGCACTTCTAGTTTTCCCTTATAGATTTTGTTCGGACAGACCTAATGCACTCCTTCTAAATACATTATTCAATTAAGTGATATTTTTTGTATGATTTTTAATTTACTTTTAACTTATTGAATAGGTCCTTGAACTATTTAAAAAAAATTAATTAGGTCACTAAACAATTTTTTAATTGGGTCCTGAATTTTTATTTATTTTTTAATTACGTCCCTATCGTTAATGGAGTAAACGGTAGTTAACGGTAGTGACCTAATTAAAAAATAAATAAAAGTTCAAGGATCCAATTGAAAAAAAAAATATTTCAGGGACATAATTAAAAATTGTCTAATAGTATAGGGACATGTATATTAATTTAACTTAAAATTATCCTCTAATATATATCAGGCTTAAATGCAATTTTGATCTTCCCTCCCGACCATGTTTTTTCTATCCTCAAATTCAATACCTTACTTAAGGAAGACCGAGTCCAGTACCATTTAGACCAACAACTTGTTAGTATTTCAATAAATATATTATTATGTCTTTTAAGACAATGGTATTTATTATCCGGCAAAATTGGAATAGATATTTTAGTATCTCATTCAATATGAATTTTTTTTTAATACTAAAACCAGTCAATTTAAGACTTTTTTTTATCCGTAGGAATAAAAAAGAGTAATAGATTGTCTCGGGGTTTATTTCTCCAGAAGTTTTTAGTTGTTTTGGTCAGTTTTGTTAAAAGAAAAGATAAATTTAAATAAATTGTAATAAATTCTTTCAAATTCACGAAAACAATTATACAAATGTTTCTGGATAGCATGAACAGCTTTGAAGGCGTTTATGGTCATCATTCTCTCGTATTTATTGACTTTGCTACTTCAACATTTTTTATTTAAAATATTATTTTGTTAATAAAACTAATAATCTAGAAAAATTATATAAAATTTACTTAAACAAGAATGGTGGTTAAAGACATGTTAGAATCACAGTTAATATAGACATTCTCGGTAACTTTTTAGTGACAAAATTGAATCTTTCTGTTCAAGTTTTTTTCTTTTTTATAAAATGATTCCCGTGATATAACTTTTTTAGAAGTATTATTTTAATAAGAAAATACTAAATATTTTAAAAAAGTATTTTTTATCATTTTTTTAATTAAACAAATACTCTCTCCATTTTTAATCTTTTGTTGATTTAGCATTTTAATTTATTTGTGTCAAAACTTTGGTTTTTTAAAAATTCCAATACGTAATTGTGCATTTTCTTTCTTTCAATTATACTCTTACAAAATAGTAGAGTAATTAAGACTAATCCTTAATAAATTATTAATAACTTTGATTGTTACAAGATATTTATAATGAAATATTATTACTATTTTTTAATAAAATTTACATTAAAAATAAATACCATCTCCTGAAAAAGCTATAAAAAATGATTTTTATAATAAATAAATAAGAATATTTAATTTAAATTTATATAAATTAAATATTTTTAATCTATATAAAAGAAAAAACTTTAACCAACCAAATTAAGAAAAAGAAGCTGTTGAAATGCAACCGTAGACAAATTCAACTATCCAAATCATATCTTCAAAAAAAAAAACTATCCAAATCATAAGTAAAGACTTCACAAGTCCCAACCTATATACTTCCTCTGGACTGAAATATAAGCAAAAAAAATTGCATATGTGTTGGACTAAAATATAAGCAAATTTTAACTAACTCTCTCCTATTTAATGATACCATCTCCAAAATACCCTTCATTTAATTAAAGTTTTATTTTTAACCATCTTCTCTTTTTTTGTCCTATGCAATTAAATGTAAGGGGTACTTTAGGAAATGAATTAATCTTTTTATTGAGACTATCAAAATTAAATGATAAAAACTAACTTTCTTAAAGAATGTGATTCAGTTTTTTTTTTACTTATATTTATAATTGGGTGACTTGGTCGATCGTTTTCTAGATATTACGTGTCAACTTCAACATTGATGGGCTATAATCCTAATCCTAAGATCATTTTTTTGTTTCAAAAATCAAAAACCTCTACAACTGGGAAAGGCAGCATTTATTCCCCCTAACTTGACCAACTATGAGAACATAATTTAATGTTATAGTCATGCATGTTTCTAGTCCCACATGTGCTTCACGGGATAATGCTTTTTTAATTAGTTAACAGGGT
Source organism: Pueraria montana var. lobata (assembly GCA_026413185.1). Classification (NCBI taxonomy): domain Eukaryota; kingdom Viridiplantae; phylum Streptophyta; class Magnoliopsida; order Fabales; family Fabaceae; genus Pueraria; species Pueraria montana. The sequence goes on from CM048648.1 coordinate 77,619,872, forward strand.
ATTACGCTAGAAGATACAAAGAATTTCTTACACTGTTATTTATTTATAAATCTTTGCTCCGTACAAATTAAAATAATAAAGTAATATTTTAAAATTTATTTTTCAATCAGACGTTTTCATAAGTTTTTTTATTAACATTTTATCTATTTTAAACTATTTCTTTCATTTTTATTACTAAATTAAATTTTAATAACTTTTTTTAAAAAAAAATTATCAATTTTAAATATAATCTTATATTAAAATATATATTATTTATCATAAATTTAAAATATAATTTATACATTCAAAAACATTTATTTATTATAAATACAAAATAAACATTTATCGGGTGTATTAATTACATAGGCTAAAATATTAGTTATTTTATAATTAAAAAGTACAAACTTGTGTAAAAATTACTTTAAAAGTTACATTTAAGATAATTTTAAATTAATTGAAAATATAAAAATCTTAAGAGAAATGTTAGCAATATACTTCCTAACACATAAATCTTTTAAATAAACTCTATATTGTTGCTTGAATTATTAGAAATTACAAGATTTTATAAATTTTAACTTTTTACCTAATAAAGTCTTACTCATTACTAGTATTTCATAATTTTTAATAAAGTATAATAATAATAATAATAATAATAATAATAAATATGTTAAAAAGAATATATTAAAACTAAACTCCTAAATAAATTCATAGAAATTATTAATACATTCCTGATATCCAATAAGACACGGTTCATAGACTTTTCTTGCTCCAACATTTATATTCACACGCCTCCAAGACTTATAAATAGGTCCCATGTCTCTAATCTTAAACCAAATCAAGAAGCTAACACAGAACACATCAAGCCACAGAAACATGAAAACCCTTAACAAAGCCTCACTCCTCTTATTCCCTCTCTTGTTCCTTTCCCTATTCAACCATTCCCATGCTGCAGGAATCGCTGTGTACTGGGGCCAAAACGGTGGAGAAGGCACCTTAGCAGATGCTTGCAACACTGGAAACTACCAATATGTGAACATAGCATTCTTGTCCACTTTTGGCAATGGCCAAACTCCTCAACTCAACCTTGCAGGTCATTGTGACCCCACTAACAATGGCTGCACTGGGTTTAGCAGTGACATCAAAACTTGCCAAGACCTTGGCATCAAAGTGTTGCTCTCCCTTGGAGGTGGTACTGCAGGCTACTCCCTCAACTCAGCTGATGAAGCCACACAACTTGCAAACTACCTCTGGGAGAATTTCCTTGGAGGCCAAACCGGTAAGAGTGATGATACATAGACATCTCTATATATATTTAGAGAATTATCAAGAATATATTTACTAATACACTCTTTTAAGAAAAATATTAATCAGTACTTTAAGGACACTGATTAAAGAATAAAAAAGGCAAATATTTTTATTGAAGTACTCCTCTATAATTGCCAATACAACTTCAATATAATCTTATATAAATTTTCTATTTATTGATTCCTTAATCAATGTCATAAGGATATTGATTAACAAAATCCTTCTTTCAAACACACTCTTTATTATTGAATGCAATTTATTGAAAATTACAAAATTTTGTTAAGCTCATCACTTTATATTTAATGAGTCATACCATGATTTTGTAGTTTTAAATAAATTTCAACAATAGTAGAGTGCCTTGGAAGAAATTTGTTAAAGAATATGTTGTTAAAACATTTTATCAAGATCTGATATTTCTCTTTATCACTCTTTTCTTATCATGTCATATTACCTGATAAGTACATATTTTTCTCTTTCTTCTCTCTTTCTCTCTAAGTGTTAAATAACATTTTGTGTTCACCAATCTTTTTCCATCTGGTAATTCAGGATCAGGACCTTTAGGTGATGTTATCTTGGATGGCATTGACTTTGACATTGAGACTGGTGGGAGTGACCATTATGATGACCTTGCCAGGGCACTAAATGGCTTGAGTACTTCACAAAGGAAGGTGTACTTGTCTGCAGCCCCACAGTGCATAATCCCTGATGCTCACTTGGATGCTGCCATCCAAACTGGGCTCTTTGATTATGTGTGGGTTCAGTTCTACAACAACCCTTCATGCCAATACTCCAGTGGGAACACCAATGATTTGATCAATTCATGGAACCAGTGGATCACAGTGCCAGCCACTCAAGTCTTCATGGGGCTTCCTGCATCTGATGCTGCTGCTCCAAGTGGTGGGTTTGTGCCTGCTGATGTGTTAACCTCTCAGGTTCTTCCTGTGATTAAACAGTCTTCAAATTATGGTGGAGTCATGCTCTGGGACAGATTCAATGATGTTCAAACTGGTTACAGTGGTGCTATTATTGGAAGTGTTTAATTAGTTATAGACAAACTATATATGTCATTCAATTATTTGAATAATAATCACCACTTGTAGTTGGTTTTGTTACCATGTATTGAACGTGCTGTGAACGCTATATATGTTTATTGTATTGTGATATATGACTTACAAGTTACTACAAGTTACAAATGATATAATGTACCGATATTTAATAAAAAAAAGTTCATTGAGAAGTGTCATTTTCAACCTTTAATTCTGTCTTCTGAAAATTCCGTGCTTCTTCTAGAGAATTTCTTGTATTTATTCTTCTATTAGCGTTTATTTAAAAATATCTTTTGTTTTATTTAAAATATTTATAAAATTGTATGAAAAGTTTACGTTTAAAAGTTCAAAAAAAAAATTCTAATAATCGTATTTTATTTTTATAAATTTATATAAAATAAATATTTTCCATTAATTTCAATTATTAAAATATTATATATTATGTATTATATAATAAAAATAAAAATTATTGTACATTTGATTAATTGTCTATCATAAATATTCATATAATTTTAAATGAGTTTACCATCTAAATATTATATAAATATTAAAATCATAGAGTATATACCATTATTAATATATTTAATAACAAAATAACTTTATATTTAATGAGAATTTATTTAAGTTAATTATACAATATTTAATATGTGACATATCCACTCTACAATATAATGATTATTATAAAACTTTTTTATATAATTTAAATATTGAGTATAACAAAACAGTAAATTTAAATATTGTAAATAATATAGTATTTTAAATGACTTGCTTTTTTACTTTCAGATGTTAAAATCATTAAATTATGTTATTAAATTTAATATTACATTTGAACTTGATTTTTACTGTAATTTAATTAATTTGAAATATGAATTGATAAAATAATTCAATTATTTTATAATGATATTTCAAACAAAATAAATTGTTATTCGTTGACATAAAATTATATAAAGAAGAGTGATATAAAGGGAAATTTATATAAAAAATGATATAAAAAGAAATGCATAATAGATTAAATAGTAAAAAAAAATTCAAAAGTAACATAAACTTAATAGTGTATTACTACATGTTATATTATTAGTTTAAGAGTCGTTGATTGGGACGTATCTATAATTTGACTTTTTGCTTCTTTTTAGGGTTGACTGTAGATTTTATATAATTATTTTTGGTATTATGTAGTTATATACGTTTTCTCTTTCGTCACCAGTACACGAAACCTGATTTCTTCTTGTGGTTAAGTGTTAACGTAGTTTCCATGTCATTTACTCATCTTATCTCTTTAATTTGTCACCATAGTACACGAAAGCCTGATTAATTTCTTCTCGTTGTTGAGTGTTAGTTTTCATGTCAACTGGACATAGATTGAATTTTTAAAAATCAAATCCATATATAATTCATGTCTAATTAAATGGATTGAATTTAAATTCATATCAATATTTTATTAAAAAAATTGATTTGAATTTTTTTGAAATCGGTTTGAAACTGGTTTTAAAATCTGTTTTGGTTCAAAATCAGTTTTAAATGAATTTATCCTAAATTTATATTCTTTTTTAAAACTATCTTTGTCATTTATATTTCTCTCTCTCTTTTAATTATTTGTTAGTACAATTAATTGAAGATATTTTAGTCTTAAAATAATTAATGTAAAAAACATTATAGGTTGAGTCTTATATAAAAAAAAAAAAAAAAAAACAAACATGGCTTTTAATTTTGGTCTTATTAAGAACGAAAGTAATCCTAGCAATGAATTTTGAATTTAAGATTTCCTAAAACTATATAAATATCCATTAGGCCAATCTAGTCCATGGCATGAGAGATTATTATAAGTCTTCTTTGGAAAGAAAAATAAAAGAGAGATTATTTTGACTTCATAAAAAAAAGGAGATTATAATTGTATTAAAAATTTAAACAAATAATCTTGATGTTCATAATAACTGAACATAGTATGTTTTTTAAAGTCTCTATGGCGATTTGTTATTTGGGTGGTCAGTGGTACGATTTTTATAAAAACCATAAATAAATGAAGAATAAATTATCTAAAGTGCACAAAAATATTATTATTTACAATATGTTTTAGTAATTAATATTTTAATAGCTTGTTAGAATTATAGCTGAAAAAATCAGCTTGGACCAATCGATCCGATCAGATGATATAACTAGTCCGAGTCGCTTCTTGGACCGGATATATCATTGACCCGATTTGGCTAAATTGGTTATGCAGTTTAACCGGTGAACCGGTTCGATTGAACCAATGAATCATGTTTAGTTATGCATTCGAAAACACCAAGAGACTTGTTTGATGTCTTTGAAAGCAGTGTCAAACATGATTATGGGTCTTAAACACAATTCATCATTTTATGGAATAAAAAGTCACATTAGATTTGTGTGTGTGTGTGTGTGTGTGTATATTGTGTACCTTTTGAGTGTATATTTAAAGGAATCAAAAGTGAAAAAAATTAACGAAAAAAAGTATTACTAACTTTATTGTGATTTTTAGCAAAAAAAATTCTATTTATTGATTCCTAAACCACTATTCTTAAGATACTTTTTAGAAAAACCCTTTATAAAAATTTTGAAAACTCAATTTTATTTCATATTTTTTTTAATGTAATCTAAGCATGTACAGCTATCTACCTATTTTTGTTAATTACATGTTTAAAATTAAGTTTTGTTAAAATTATCAAGATAACATAAATCACTTTACACAAAGTAAAATCAAATTTGAAGAATCAATATAAAATTAACTTTGCAAAATAGAATGCAAACATTTATTCCAAAATGGTGCTTGTCTTCATATTTCATTACATATCAGTTGAAAATTTTCACTAGCAGCATGATCTATTATATTGAACAAACTATATAAACATGTTGATACTTTTGTTATCAGTGTTCAACTATGAAACCAGCCTGCATAATGTGTTGCAAGTTGATTCCATAGATTATGAGAATGGCATAAAGAACTCATACACAGAGGCAATGTTTTAAGAATCGGACCAGCCATCGAACCGGTCTAGGTACTGGATTAATCGGTAATTGGTCGGATCGGTGGATCACTGGTCGGACAGGTTTGACTCGGTATATATTAAAAAATTAAAAAAATATAATATAGCTAACATAATTTAATCATTCAATACTCCAAATTTAAAATTATTGTCATTATAAAGTACCTAATATTTCAAATAAGAAATAACACTCAATAATCATGACAATACAAGTACAGAAATAAGTTTCATACACACAAAAAAAATTAAAAAAAAATTGAAACACGTCGTTTCAGCATTTATTTTTCAAAAAAAAAAATTACACCACAATCCGGTTTAACCAAAGACCCGCGGGGTTACCGGTTTCTTCAAAAATCAGCCAATTCAACCCGGATCGAACCGGGTCAAATAGATTTCCGATCCTTTCATCAAACTGAACCGGTTAAACTATCGGGTTCTGGTTGAACCGGTCGGATCCGACCGGTCCGGTTATTAAAACACTGCATAGAGGTTCACCAGTGGCAACGATTCAGTAGTTTTAAAGGAAGGCAGAGCATGGTTCATATGTGGAGTAGATGATCACTGAGAAAATGGACATTACTGTAACTCCTTAGCTAATGAACACCTTGTGCATTTCTATTGGTGTTCTAGTGTCGGATATATTTTTTTTTTTTTAAAAGTTAAACATTAGAATAAAATCATGTTCAATCGAAAATACCAAATTTAGAATTTCCTTTTCAAATATTGGAAAAAATATATATATTGATGTCCAAGTGTCTGATATTTATTCTTGGCAATATTCTTTATCTTACATCCTTACTATAATATTGACACAATTTATTCAGCATGCAAAGTTCACTCACTAAAGATTTCAAAAAAGAAAGCAAACAGTTAGTCGGATCAAATTGAATTGGATTGAGAGAATTTTTTTTATTAACTTGTACCAACCTAATTTGATTAGTTAGTCTGGTTGGTGTAAAACTTTAAATAGGATAACCAGATTAACTTTAAGAAGAAAAAAAATCTAGCAAAACGTCATTTTATATTTAAAAATTGAAAGAGGTAAAATGATATTTATAAAAAGTAAAAAAAAAAAAAAAAAAAAAAAAAGGTGATTTCAACTAACCACCCATACTTACCCTAACTTTAACCAAATTTTGTAAATTAAAGTGGTAGTTAAGTCATCAGATCAAACCAAGCCCATGATTCTTCCTTTTAATCCTTGCATCATGACACAAAAACCAAATCTAGGATATAATCAAACCATTGCTTAATTTATCTATTTATTGGTAAAAGTATAGTTGTCAATAGCAGCCGGAGCGACCGTGATAGCAGTGGAGCGGCGGCTTGGCACGACAAAGATGTTGTAGCGTTGCATTTTAGTGTTGCGGTTGGAGCGGCCGCAATAGCAGCGGAGCGGTGTGGCCGCAATCCCGCTCCTAGGTCATTTTTGTGTTCACAACATAGAAGATATTTATTTTTTCAAAAGAAGGAGAAGATTAGAAGGCGGGGACTGATGGGAGAAAGAAAAAGAGACTAGGGTTTCAGTTTTTCAGAACATTTTCTAAACAAAGAAGACAGTAGATGTGTCTATCTTTGACTACTGATGTGAGAAAAAAATAGAGATTAAATATTACTTTTGATCTTTTACGTTTTAGTAATTTTTTGTTTTGGTACATAACATTTTCAAAATTTTATTATATTTCTTTATATTTTCAAAACATATCATTTTGGTTCTTTATTCAACTTTTCATTTAAAACGTACTAAGTTAATATTTAAATTTTAAAATAATTAATTTAAAATAATGACAACTAAAAACTATTATTATCTTTATTTTATTTCAAAAATTATAAATCACTAAAAAAAAAAAGTATCCTCATCTCTTGGGACGATTCCAAACAAAGATCAATAACGATGAAGGAAGAAAGACCAGTGTGCTATAGAAAGGCGATGAAGGAACTTACAAAAAGTTAATGAAGGGTAAAGCTTTGGGCCACTGTGCAAAAAATTGACGAACAACACACCAAACTAACACTAAACGAAGCATTGATCGAGGGAGGGGTGAAAAGTGGAAGAAGAAAAAAAAAGGTAAACCTTTGGGCCACTCTGCGAAAACCCAGTCCTTGAGTGTGGTGATGGTGGAAGCTGGGGAGTAACGGCAGGGGAGAACAGTGGCAGTGATTCCGATGAGGAGGGCGCTGATTTGGACAACTTAGTTGCCAGCGTGGTGCGGAGCAATGCTTTGGGAGAGAGTCCTTCGAAGAAGCGAAAGACGAGCGACAGTGGAGTGATTTTGTCGGTTGGATTCCTCAGCCCTCTCCCTCCTGCACCAGCGCCGGCGCCGGCGCCTCCGCCTACAGTGGTGCATTTTATCTGGGGTTTTTTTTTTTTTTTTTTCTCTCCCTCAAATCCTCTTCTCTTTTGTTTTCTATCCAATCCACGTTGATCTTCTTCCATATTAGTTCTCGTTAGTTCGTGTATTGTGATTGTATTTTGAAGCTTGTGGTTGAATTCTGAAATTAGATTTGAATACTAGGGATTTGGATGAGTTGATATTTTTTATCAATTAAAATTATTATAATGACGACTAACAATCGTCACAAAGTTTAAACTAATTTTTTTGTAGTGAAACTATTTTTTGTGAAAATATTATTAAACATAGTAGCGATTTTTAGTCATCATTATCTTAAATTAATTATTTTAAATTTTAAAATATTGGCAGAACACTAATATTATTAACAGAAATATGAAGAAAGGATCAAAATGACACATTTCGAAAATATAAAGGATCAAAATAAAACTTTTAAAATATTATATATCAAAATAAAAAAAATACTAAAATATAAAGGATCAAAAGTAACATTTAACCAAAAATAAACTAAGATTACTTTTGTTATTTTGGATGAGAGTGGGTTTTGCCTGCAGCCCAAGTTGGGCCACTGTTCATCCTATCCCAAATAATCCTGAAATAGGGAGGTTATTTTACTGTTTTTTATAATTAATCATATATATTAAACTATTATTATAATTATAAAAGTAATAAAACTATAAAATACCCTATAATATTTAAGAAAAATTTAAAAGTATAGATATAAATATATAACATATAAATATATATAAGAAAAACATATATAAATAAAAATGTAATAATTTAATAAAATCAATATAGTAATATGAATTATATAATATAATAAGTAGAAAGAATATAAAATATCATTATATATATATATATATATATATATGTTAAAATAGCGGTCATCCCGCTATCCGCTGTTCTGCTATCCCACTTTTGGGATCGGCTACTCCGCTCCGTTATGACAGGATTGACAAATATGGGTAAAACTTAATTTACAATCATGGTACGGAGATGTTTTCTGTCCCACTTAATCATTTTCCTTTTACTAACAGTAAAAAAGCAAACAACATACTGATGAATTATATAGCACAAAACAAGTTGAAAGCAAGGAAGGTGACAACTCTTGAGAAAGTAAGAACTGCATGATAACATGATAACATTCCAAAATTGAAAGCAACACTATTGTTGGAACCCACTTACCTATTTAGGAGGGTCACCTATGACATGGGTCAAAATTAAAATAACTATCACAACATAATGCTTACTAATTTAGTTCTTACTCCTATGGATGACCATCAGAACTTTTTAAGGTCAAAACACCTGTTTATAGCTGGCTTAATTCTCCCATCAGGAGGAACAGGTGACATTTTGAGTAAATAAATGTGATCAAAATGGATGTACATATCTTGTCCAAAAAAATATAAAAGGGTACTTCTCCCACAGATTCAGGATGAAATGCTCACTACTAGATTACTGTTCTTGTCCATAACGGCATTTAACTTCTTCCCCCTCTAAAAGCCTCTCCACAACATCTGAGGGAAGGCCAATCATCTCTAATGTCTTCTCCCACACTTCGTACGATGTTTGAACATTGTGCGCTTCTTCCGATGGATTTGCTGGATGACAATCTTGAGAAATAAAGGCACAAACGGGCCACTCGTCTGCTTTCAACATTTCACAATACTCCGGAACTTGAGGATCAGTGGCAGCAAAAAGAGCGCTCCTTGAACCTGCATTGCAGCATAAGTGAGGAGTATTCACAGTCAATCCTTAACATTTTCTACTTTTACAAAACATTCCATCAACTAGGATGGTTGGTCATCATAATAATTTATAGTGTTTTAAAAGTTAAAAACTCAACATTGATAAGTGATTATAGCTTTAGTTTGAAAATATTGAATAAACAGACCTTCTTGAGCACTAAAGATGAAGTAAGGGATCAAATGATACGCAGCTTGAACAAGTTTTGGAAGATCTCTTGCCTGAGATACAGAGTTGAAGTATAAGCAAAACAGAAAGCTTATGAAATGATGCAGCAAAACCAAGGAATCAATGACTGGATATATCCCATTATGCAACAAAGAAATTTCCAAGTCTAACTCCAGAGTAGTGGTAAAATGGGCCAAGCAAAACTACATAAAAGCCCTGATCCGGGCCTTTAGTCTGCTAAAAGCCTGAAAATGCTGGGTTTTCACCATGCTTGGACATTATTTTAGAAGCACGAATTGAAACTGAGCTTTTTTGGCCCCGCCAACTATACCCTACACCCCCTTTTTCCCCCTCTACTCCAGAGATTTGCACTAAGCTATTTTAATCAACAATCATAAATCATAATTGCTCCATCAGCAAAAAAATATGACCATAAATTATAGCCCTGAAACTATCCATCCAAACCAGATGAAATTATTTTTGATCAATTCCTAGAGGGCCAAGAGTGTGTTTGACAAATCATTTTAGCAAGCTTGTAACTTATTTACCAAGCTTATAAGTTTGTTTGGTCAAAATAAAGGTATTTGATAATCAAGTTTATCCCATTAACTTATTGCATTTTTTCAAACATTGCTTGAACCTTGAAGTAACGTTTGAGCATATAGCTTATTAATTTTCTACATGTATCCTCAATTTCTTAATAAAATCCCTCAACTACCCGCTCCTTCAATATTACATTATTTATTTTAATAAAATTTCTCCCTTAACATTACACATTTATTTAAATTATTAAACTATTTATTTTTCAATTTTAATAACATTATTTATTTTAATAAAATTTCTCCCTTAACATTACACATTTATTTAATTATTACACTATTTATTTTTCAATTTTAATAAAATACTTTATCTTTAAGCATAAAAATAATGAGGTCTGAAAATTAACTAAAATCTAACACTATAATTACCTAGAAAAATATTTTTGTATACAAATAAAAAAGTATATAAAAAGTCATATAAATATTTCTTTATATCATTTTGCATTCATCGGCTTGTTTGGCCATTAATTTTAGCAAACACTTTTAATAAAGTAAAAAACTCAACAACTAAAAATTAGTTTTTAGCATATTACCTAATTTTTCCAAACATAACCCAAGTAAGACTCTGAATCCTCCAAATTCTAAAACGAACATGCACTTAGCAGCTTAGCCTTTGGAACCAATAAACACAACATGATGAATTATAAAATTTACTATTTGACAATACTGATTATTCTACCAAAGACCTAACAGTTCGGTTAAAGAATTTTTTTCATCCCTTGTTAAATTTTCATTCATCTACATTTGTCAAACATATACATTTTAAAATAAATATTAATCCTACAAAACAAGTCGATATGTTCCATAAGACTGTTAGTTACATTGCGAAGGGTGCACTTTAAGTGGTAAAAGGGGAAATAGGTTATATGTCCATTCCAACCAAATGGGTAGAGGGGAGAGAGCATAGGAATTCTAATTGTAACCATCTGTTCATGTAGCAGGTTGTAAATGGGGTAACTTTAAAAGGGAAGGAAAGAAAGAAAAAGAAATGGAGGGATACAGTTTCGAGGGAAAGATCTGGAGTGGGAGGCGGCAGGTCCCTCAAACTCAAATTACCTTCTGTATCCATTTTTCTAGTATTCTTTCAATTTTTTTCTGGCTATGCTATGTTGTATTACTTGCAGTCTAAAAATGTGCCCTAACTAATACAATCTTCCTCCTCCATCTATATTGTTTTCTCAACAACATTGACACACAAATATTGGCAAAAGGCATGAGCAAATAACAGGGTAAATATTCTCAAGCAAAAGATAATTTTTGAAGGTTTTTTCTGTTGCCCTGTTGCAAAAGAACAATTAGATCCTACTTGGTTATTCGGCAGAAGTTATGCTTAGTGTTTTCAGAAAACTTACCACATTGGTCTGGACAATTCCAGGTGATACACACAATACACTGATGCCAGATTCAGCAGGGAGTCGTTTAGTAAGAATACTACTAAACATAATCTGCAACAGAAAATGCCAAGTCCTGTTTCATTCAAAACTTCAAGATGGAAGGTAAACCAAGCAAATCATCTCCATGTTAATTTGAATCATTGATCAGCAACAATAAAATTTAGAAGTCAATATCAATAACTATTAACAGAATTTAAGAACCAACACAAAAGGAAGAATACAGGGAAAAAATGGATTCAGGCTAGCAAAAACTAAACAACAAACAATATGCTGAAAAATTATCTTTTAAGAAATATGTAATTTATATGGTTTGGCTAGTGAAGATAAGCAATTATTTTGTGGATAAAAGGAAAATACCCAAGTCATCAATTCTAAATGCATGTTTGTTTTCAGTGCTGCAAATGCAATGTGTGCGAGATAGAGATTAATAAAATAGTGCACATAATTATATTTTGAATTGATATTTATGTAAAATACCATCAGTTAATTAGTTAGTAGTAATATTGTATAATTTAATGCAAAAAGAAATGGTTCATGATAGAAAGAGTATAAAGAAATAGTTAAAAATATATTAAATAAAAGTACATAAAAGGAATAAGATGACTATAAAGATATCAACACTCAACATGTAGAGGTCAGCAGTGTAATGACATTCATAATTCACTTTTCTTAATCAGCAGATTGCCACCACATCTGCCATCAATGCACCATTCCGTACAATGATGCAGCATGCAGAGTCATCTAATCTAAGTGGCTCAGGTAATTTCTTTTTTTTAGGGGTAGTTCCTCCTAAGTGACAACAATGCAATATATATGCCTAGTCCCTTGATATATTAGCAATGGGCAGCATTGAAAATACAAGATGGAAATTTTCATTGATGAACAATATACACCATTGGAATGAATGTTTGTATCATGCAATTCAATGTTACAAAAATTTTTATTAATCCATAATTGTTTTGTACTCTGGTATCCAAAAATTAGTGTACATTATATAGTATAACTTTGTAGACACTCTGTGTGTGCACGTGTCTAAAATCATTTAATGGCATGCTTATTTTTGTTTTAATTTGAAATTTAATACGCAAGAATCAAGATCCTATCAGTTGAATTGTGTACAACTAATAAAGCTAAGTATATATGATATAGCAGAAAAAATAAATAACTACACATAATTGCACTAGTAACTTTGTTAGATGAAAAACTTATTTGTAAATTGCAAGCCAAACATATTGTCAAAAAACATTTAAATGAAGTGTACCTCTGCTAACTTGCTGCTTGAGTACCCTACCAAACTAGAAAATTTCCTTTTTCCAGATGTTACATTCATGTCTTCAGTGTCTACAAAGCCAACATGATGCATCTACAGAAAAGAGGGGAAAAGAAAAAACAAAACACTCTTAAGATTTTCATATGGTCAGAGTGTGAAAGATTAAAAAATAAAAAATTAAGAGTTTATCACTATAAAATATATTTTTTTATTTTTTAGGATTGATTACTTTACCATGAGAACAACAGAAAAGCAATCAACATTCAACAGTTTAAAAATCATATAAATAGAAAAATAATAATATTACAGAGAACATTAAATACCTGCCATACATGAATCTACAGCTGTAATTACTTATTTGACATGCTCCCTTTTTTATTAAGCATTCTACATTTTAATTACTTGGAATACACTGATTAATGCAGTGTCTTTCAAACCAACTTAACCTTTCATACAAGTAATTTGCTATCAAATTTGAAGTCTCGAAACCATTAATCCCCATGATTGCTAGCGACATAAAAAATTACAAACTGAATAGCCTTAGATAGCAATGTATAACAACAGTCAAACTTTCCAAATCCTTTACAACAAAACAAATCAAAAGATTATTGACTATATTTTAATAAGATTCAAGCATAAAAAACCATCAAGTAATAAATGTTGAATCAATCAAACAAGCATCTAGCCAAACAAAAAATTTTCATAAACATTAGTATAGTACATAAATAAATGGCTATAATATGAAAAATACATGAGAATAAACTTTGACTTTGATGTGTTAGGTCACATCCTATGGGCTAGTATGACGTATAATAGGGTTCAAATAGCAAAGAGACTTACTATGGAATTCACATTAACAATGCGACTAGGAGAACCCCTAATAAGGGATGGCAAAAGAAGTATCGAAAGCAAGGCAGGAGCAAGATGATTCACTTGCAAGTGCTGTTCATAACCATCTTTGGAAAACTTTTGTGGCTCTGAGTAAGAACAAAACAGTGAATGGGTTAGTTACATTTGTCATCAATGAGAACAAATCCAGAAGTTATTATTATTAATTTTGATAATTTTGTCACAATAAAAGATGAGACAAAAAGATAAGTATATTTCAACAGATAATCCCAAAAATTACTAGAAAGTACTCAAAACATAAAAGGGAGATAGACAACAGAACAGCCAAAATTCAAGAACAGATTTGTTTGATCAGAAATACCAACCTCCAATGGAAAAAATTCCAGCATTATTGATGAGAACATGCAAGGGTGCTGAGCGTGCATTCCATGCTTCAGCAAACCTCGCAACCGAATCCAACGAGAGAAGATCAACTTCCATCACCTTGATAAGCCAAAAGGAAATGTAAATGACCAGAAGTAATCCCGAAACATATTTTTGAATTAAGCTTATTTAGCATTTAAAACAACTATTCAACCAAAATCTCTCCTTTGAGCATCATGCAAAAAAGCTTTCCATATAACAAAATAAGTTAATCCAAACACACATTCCAACACAAAAAAAGTTTCATGGATCATCATCGTATATGATTTAACATAGCAAGCTCCACGAGTGCCAGTTAATGTTCCTCACACAATAATGAGTAATGGCCATACAAGTTACCTCAACATTGAGAGGAATACTCAACCCTGCAGAGTCAACCTGCCACTTCTGGATCAACTCCTGAGCTGCCTTTGTGTTCCTCACAGCCATAACAACATGGGCCCCTGATTGTGCCAATTGCCTGCACGATGTGAAGAACAACCAAAAAAATGCATCAGCTCCCCTTTTTTACAAAACATAAAAGCTTGCACTTCATAATGTCTAATCTAGAATTTAAACAAAAAAATATACCCAAACCCGCATGACTTCACCTAAGAGGCAGTTTGGATAAATTTGTTAACAAGTACTTACAGAAAAAGAAAACAAAATGAATTAAAATAAATCAAACTTCTCGTGTAAATTGAAATCAACAAAGTTCTGTCATCTAACTTCTCTAAGAACACATAAGAATTTCTTTTTCCCTTTTTGGCAAGGTAGAGCACCTCCAGTGATACATGCAATATCAAATTTAAGAACTTTCACAACTTTCTACTCTGATGGTGCAATCATTTAAGAACTTAATATGAGTCTCACATACTATGTCAGGAAATGGTCCCTCCTTTCCCACAATCCAGAACCACAGCCACAAAACCAACACACACCCACTTCCCAAAACTGCCCCTTGATCACTAATCACGCAATAAACACCCACCCCAATTCACCCCAGTTCCAAAGTTGAAATTTTTATGCCCGAAAACAAAACCCCATATCAAATTGAAAGAAGAGTAAAGTGAACCTTGCGATTTGGAGGCCAATGCCGCTGGTGGAGCCGGTGACAATGCAAGTGAGGTCGTTGATGGGAGGGAGAGGCATGGGGTTGTGCAAGTGACTCGCCATGATGCGCTGAAAGAGCATTTCGTAGACCACATAGAACCACCCTCTTAACCACTCTATCCAACCCAAACACTCCTTCTTCTTCCTAGTTTCCGATGCTTCCTCGCTTGAAGACGACGTCGTTGCCATCTCTCTCTCTATTAGCGTACAGAATCTGAGATCTGTCTTTAGCAAGAGAAGATGATGTACTTTTTTTTGCTTCTATTTGTATATTGGTGAGTGAGAGACGAATCCTGTTGAGTTGGCTCGGGAGAGTTTACTCGCCTGAGTTCCAGAATTACTCAATTGTCTATTCAAGAAAAGAATTTTTTTTTTTTTAGCAAATTATATAAATAATTCCTTGAGATTGATTTCGTATAATTACATAAACATTCTTATTTTTTTAACCATTAATTTTGCCTATTTTATAAGGAGTGTTAGTGTAAAATTTGTAATTTTTTCAAACATATAAAAGAGTGTTAATGTAATGTTTTCAAATTTAAAGGGAATTAGCATAGAAAAATAAAAAAGAATGAGATTATATGTAATTTGATAAAAGTTAAGGAAGTATTGTTATTTTTTTTTCCTAAAAGAATCACCAAAATCGATCAATTTTGAAGCCAAGAATTATTTGCTGAATAATATTAATTGATAATTGATAAAATGTAAATAACATAACATATTTATATTAAAGTGATATGAGAGGAATTTTACATAACTTAAACAACATAAAATTAACAAAATAGAAAATTACATGTAATCTTAGACATTAACTTGCTTAAATTGATAATTACTACGATATGTTCTTCAATTGGATACAACATACATTTCTTACATTTAATTTTGAATTGGATCATCATCTCATTATTATACAATTAGTGTCTCGTTGCAAGGCAAGATAAGGCATAAAATTTGGACCTAATGATGTCAATATTTTTCGTTTTCGATGGAATGGAACTCATGCTCATAAGCTTTGTAAATGGTTTCCAATTTGTATACATGCTCAACAAATACATCGCAATTTAAATTGCAATAGACTTACATAAGAACAAAGAAGTCATAGTACTTCAAACTTTTCAATTTTAGAGTGCAAGCCATTGCTCGTTGGCCAACTTAGGGATTTGTTATTTCTTGAACCCCAAACTTGTCTCCAGTGTAGTTTTGAACATAATGCAACCTAGCAATACATTGATTTTCTTGCATCATCACAAATATCTCTTTGGTATTAGTAATGCTATATCCTCCTAAAAATTTTCCTACTACCTTTTGTATTGTCTTTATCATATTAAGTGTTTGCATCCTTTATCAACAAACAATGCATTTTTTCTAAAAAAAAAAATGTTGTTTACACCAAGGTAGATATGGGCAAGGCTCGTGTATTTTTCAAAACAAAATTCATACACTCACAAAAGATTGGTTTTCCTCCATCACAGGCTTGAGTCCATTTATTCTAGAAAATATTATCTAACCATTCTACAACTCGCAAAAACTCTGATCTTATTGCAAGAAGCTTTGCCTCAAATCGTGGTTGCCCCATCTTGTATCTTGTGATAATAGACGTAACATAATCAATTCAGTACTTAGTTCAAAATGAAACAAATAAATAAATTAATAAATAAAGGCATGAAGTGCTTAAATATGCACCCATATTATAAAACAAATCATATGATTTTTATTTTTTTTACCAAAACTCTCATTTTAACCCAAAAAAAAAAAGTATAAGTTTAAAAATGAAGTCCTTCACTTAATAAGGTATTATGAAATCAAGCACTTTAAATATGATTAACTTTCACAAAAACATTAAAAGTATATAAATTGATAGGAATTAAGGTTAAAGTTATAAAATAAGTGACTGAGTCGTTTTTTCCTAAACTTGAGAATTTATTCTAGCTATACTTAGATTTTCTAAAACAAAAATATTTAAATACTCAAAATATTTTTCCAAGGATAATCTTTAGTAGAAGTAATCTTTAATATGTCTATAATGTAATTACCATATTTACAATTTTTTTCCAGAAAATGAACTTTTATAAAAACATGTTTAACTCGGATTCTAGACAACTTTTAACACATTTAGTATAAAAATTATAGAAAATTAAAAAAAAAAACTTAAATAAAAGGGTTTTCCTTTAAAGGAGATCATCCTCATACATCCAGGTTTGATCTCAAATTTCATCAGAATCAAATAATTTCCAAAACTAACTCGAAATGGGTTACAACAAAGAGGGTGACACTTGTGTAGACACTTTTGTTGTTGATAGTTTAAATAACTTTCACAAACAACTTGAAATGATATAAATTCATCTTATGCAGTCATATTGACACTTGTACGAGTCTCCTAGCAAAGTCCACTTCAGCAATGAAATGTAAAAAATCTCAAACTGTCAAGAGCAAAGAGACAAATAAACTAAGGTGAAACAATTTCAGCACATAAAAGTATATATATATAAGCTAAGCAACCATGTAATCCAACTTTGTCATAATAAACTAAGGTGCACAGGTCTTGAACCTAAGGTGTTCTACATATATATACATATGACTGAAAGGACTAAGAACATAAAAGTTCAGTTTAATGCAATCCAAGAAGTAGAAAAGGCAGGTAAAGTTAGTCTAGCTCTTAATATCTCTAAAAACAGTTAGCAGATATAATGACCAAGGCTCTAACATAAAATACATTTGAATAGCTTAGGACTAAAGGATTTTAAAGGATAAACCCCAAGGAGTGTTATATTGTGCAACTTTTAGGACAGACATTTTGATTTGAAAGCAAAAGCAATGGTGACCGTGAAGTTAAGCACTCAGTTTTGGGGTTAGTTTAATATTGAAGTTGATCTGTGTCCAGCAAGACTCAAGTAAATGAAATTCAGCAGTAGCAGAAAACAGCTAGATACAAGTTTTATGCAGCATACACTCTGTTCAATTCAATTCTTTTTAGCATCCGATGTAGCAAGTTTGTTTATTCCTTTCTGTTACAATGATCCTAATATCAGATCCAAACCAATCGCCGGCTTCTGCTATTAGTAATAACTGCAGTAGTAAGTTCAACAACAGCATCATGAATCAAAAGAATCCTGTTTTGGAGAAGTCTATGCACTTTTTGAGTTGTGAATTACCCTATGCAATCTGTTTTCCCCAATACCATCAACTTAGAGCCTATGCAATCTGTTTTCCCCTATACAATCACTTTAGGGATTCCTTTGTAAATATTAGGGTGAAATATATTTTTAGTCCCCTATATTTTCATTGAATCTTGTTTTTAGTTCTCGAACTTTCATATCATGCAATTTAGTCCCTGAACTTTATAAAAAACATGTTTTTAGTCCCTCCTCATAACCTAAAGTTAAAAAAGTGTAGAATTTGGAGAGTAAGTCCATGGACTAAAAACATTTTTTTTATAAAGTTCAGGGACTAAATTATACTATATGAAAGTTCGGGGACTAAAAACAAGATTTAACGAAAGTCTAAGGACTAAAAACATATTTTACCCTAAATATTACCCTATGCAATCTGTTTTCCCCAATACAATCAACTTAGAGCCTCTCTAGAGGTGAAACACTGAAACGAAGCCTCTGTGAATTGAATTTTACCTAACATTAGCAAGAAAAATTGCACCCTCAAATTGATTAAAAACAGCTCTGTATAGAACCTATACAAGTACTGTTTTACAAATATCACCAGATCCATGAATAGTAGCAATATAAACAGGGTTATCATACTCATTATCCTATACCGAATTCAGCTAGAATTCTGTCCAACTAATCAACAAGTAAAATTTATCTGTGGAAGTCTGTATAAAATGTCATAGTAATTTTTGCATTGACCGTGAGACCTCTGCTACCACTTCCATCTATTATAAGCTATAAGCAGTTAGGTATAGTTGTCTTTCCTATCCTGAAGTATGTTCAGAAGGTGGTTGAGCTAGCAAAAGAGTCCATTACAAGAATTTAAATGGGCAATTTGAATCCAATTCATAAATAGAGATTTTAAGAACTTGTTCTCTTCTTTTACTGGGTTGTGTCATTTGTGTGGAAGGGGGAGACAGGAAATAATTTAACACTGCTATTATATTGTACCAACATACTTGCATTATATCTCCTGTGAATATATGCTTTTCCGTGACTTGCATTATAATGTAACTTTATTAATAAATAATCATACAGGACGGGTCAGTTCATATAAATTTATTAAAAGTACCTATAAGAGAGAGAAAAATAAGTAAAATGAATTAAATTCTTTTTATAAGTTATAATCAAACTTATGTACATCTTTTTTCAGAATCATTCTGCACCAAAAAGATGTACACAGCAGTGGATGCTTTCAGCCAGAAGAAGCATTTGAAAGACTAAAATTAAAACATCAGAACATTCCATCACCAAAATTCAAAGCAAAATTAAAAAAAAATAACAATAAATAACAATGAAAACAGTCATGCTCAGGAGTTCATTGGAATAATAATCCCCCAAACAACAGAAAGCAAAGAATTTTCAATTTTCAATTTTCAATTTTTATCACACTCAAAAAAGAACCAGATATAAAACACTAAAACCAAAATTACCTAAACCAAATAAAAAAAAATACACACATAATTACATAAAATTAATAAAAATATTCAGAGAGAGTATAAGCAAATTTACCTCAGACCCACATCCTCTAAACACCTCCTCTCAAGAATCCCACAGAGATTCCACCATTCAAGGCACCAACACAATCAGAGAGAGAGAAAATTCAGAACCTTTTTGGACTCCCCACTATTTGAAGCACAAAAGGGTAACTAGAACTGAAACCTACGATGCATAGATATGATACGATACGTATCCGATATGGCGATACGATTATTTTAAAAATATATAGGATACGTGAAGCAAATTGAAATATCGGTGCTTCATATACTGAAACGAATAACAATTATAAGACAAAATAGCAAAGAGACATTTAGCCATACAAGACATACCCAATGATAGTAAAGTAAATTAAACACTACTTAAATTAAAAGAGAGACCACACCTGACTAAAAGGGAAGCTTCATTCTTGAACAGTTGCAGAAGGAGAATCGAGAACTACATTAGCTTCATTGATCAACAAGACAATAACGAACCAAGCTCACTGGAAACGATTGAATAAAGTGTGTCAATATGAAAATTTTAAGAAGTTCAGACCAGAAATGAGAACTTACAGAGAGGAAAATAATAAAACGCTTCTTGTAAGATATATGAAAAGGTGTATGAGCTAAAGCTGAGGCTTGTACTGATTGATGATAAACCTTGATTTTTTAAGCTAACTTGAAGGGTAATGCCAAAACTGAAACTTGTGTGTGAGTGTGTATTTCACATTCTTATTTATCTTTTCTTAAATTAATTAATTATGTACATATCTGGAATGACATTCTTATTAAATTACCCACAAGGCCACAACAATATTTTTTTCTTATTTATGAAAATCCTCTTTCTCCTAAAGCAAATTTCTATATAAAATTGTTCATGTTATTTTATAAGTTATACATGCATTTGTAAAAGAGGTAAGGCTTTTAAAAAAATTGAGTATACAAAAATACTCAAAAATAACTAACTCACTGATTCTGCTATTTTATCCCAAAAATACTTTTTAAATGATTGAGTATACCAAATGGTGTATTAGGTATAACCAAAAATAACTACTTTTTATAATTGTAATTAAAGTAAAATGGTTTCTCTATGTGTAATCTCTTAAATTCAATTCTTATACACAAACTTAAAATTCCTTTTTTTAGCTTAAACAATCAGACCCATAGATAAACATGAAAACTAGATAAACATGAAAAAGGAAATAGGAAATTATTATTTCTAGCAAGCATAGACTAAAACATAAGACCAATATGGACTAAAGAGACTGAAAATATCAATAAAATCAAGTAGTACCTGCAGGCCTAGCTTAAGAGAAGTGGCGCGTCAAACTATGAAATCAGTGCACCTTTGTCCAGAACCAACAGAGAGAAATCCAACCTAAGAAGAACAAATTAACAATTAGGCATCAAAGGAATGACAAGGCAGAACAAAAATTCAGAATCACACACAATCACATTTTTCAACAAGTAACAAAGCATACATTTGCTTACTTGAATGAGTTATCACTTATCAAGTTGCTTAAAGTTAAGCAACGTTGCTTAACAATTTTTTTCCATTGAAGCAAATGACATGGCAGTAGGTTGCTTAAGTGAGTTGCTTATATAAGTAATCGTTGCTTAATTGTTCTTACCAAAAAAAAGAATCATTTTTTCAATTACAAATTTAATGTGGGTCAAGTTAAGTACTCACTCTAACAACTTAACATTGGAGTAAATTTTTGTGTAAAGTTCTTAAATCTATCTGACCTTGTAGAGTTCACAAATTTATGATAAGCAACTCACTTGAGCAATGATGGATTATAGATGCTCTTAGTTAATTATTCAATTATAGAAACGTAACGGATTCAATCAATTCACGAATTACAATTTGACTAACTTAGGCGAGGTGTTTGGTGGCAGCCTCAAAGCTTTTAACTTGTGATTTTTAGTTTATTTGTTAATTCTATAAAGAAACTCGTTCAAATAACCTTTAACTTTTATACATTTTAGGCTAAATGACCATTTTAGTCCTTTATCCTATTTATTTTGTTCAAAATGGTCATTTGTCTTTTAAAAAGTTCATTTTGATCTTTTATCTTATTTAAAAAGTTCAAAATGGTCCTTTATTTTTAAAAAAGTTCACTTTGATACCTCATTTTATTTAAAATGTTCAAAATGGTCTTTCAATTATTTAAATATATTCAAAACGGTCATTTATTTGAGTGTTATTCGAAGAACAAAGTTGAATCAATATCAATATATATAAAATTTACGAATCCAAAAACAGCTTCGGAAAACACATGGTAAAACAAGGTTGTTTCTCAAGCATTGGATGACAAGTGTTATCATTTAATGCTTTGGAATTGTTTGGTTCGATTACGAACCAAATTCAAATTCAAATACATTTAAGTCTCATTAATTTATTAGGAACAAAAATTAATTCAATTATATCCAATTTAATATGTTTTAAATATTTATAATTTGCTGTAGACATTTAAATTTTGAATTTTAAAAATATTTTTTTAGTGAATTTTTAATTTTTAATAAAGGTCAATATTACACTTTTTTTTATATATTCTAATTTAAATTAATTTTAAATTAATGTACATAATATTAGCAAATTTTCCATGTAGAATAATTTTAGGTGAAATTATTTTTCTCATTAATTTAAATTTCAACATTTCACAGTTATCACTTTAATTTTTTATCATTAATAAAATAAATTGTTATTGTTAGAAACAAATGATTAAATTTGTATCTTAATAATCGTAATATTAACAAATTAAATAATTATTTAATTAGCGTTATTATTCTTGGCAATTTTTTCCTCATTATTCACCCTGATATTACACGCATTTATTTATATTGATTATATTATGATTTGAAAAAAAATGTAAATATATTGTTTTCATTTTAAATATTTATTTTCTGTAAATTACTCTAATTAAATTACTTCTCTAATTAATGTATGAATTATTTCCAAAATTAATTAATCTGACATTTATATATATTATTTCACAATAATTGTTTATTGTAACTACAAACTCTTACTTTAGATTGATTGAAATATTATTTCACAATAATTATTTAAATTACTATGTTACCTAACACATAACTAATTTTTATTTCTCTCATTTATTGTATTTTAAAATTATAGTCTACCAAATATATAATCAACTATATATCTATAATGTACACCAATAATTAATATATAAAAATGTTATAGTTTAATTCTAAATAATTCCTAATATAAATTTTATAAAATATTTACATTTTTAAAATATTATAAAAATTTCAAAAAATAATATTTATCCCGTGCATGACACGGGTCACCCATTCTAGTATATTTAAATAGTTAAATGACTATTTTGAACATTTTATAACATTTTACACAGACCCCCCTGAAGTTTGCTCTTATTACACCTAGCACCCCTCTATTTTTTTACATTACTTTGTGCACCCCTAAGGGGGATAAGTGTAATATTTTTTAAACCTGAGAGGGAGTCAGTGTAATGATTTATGCTTATGAGGGGGGGTCGGTGTAACGAAAGTCCAAAAATTAGGAGGTTTTTTTGTAGGGTTCAAAAATGGAGGAGTGCCGGGTGTAATAAAGACAAACCTCAGGGAGTGTCCGTGTAATTTACTCCATTTTAAATAAGATAAAGGACCAAAATAAACTTTTTAAAAGATAAAGGACCATTTTGAACAAAATAAATAATATAAAGGATCAAAATGATCATTTAGCCTATCAATTATAATAAAATAAGGCTAAATGACCTATTTAATCCTTTATCTTTTTTTTGTTAAGTTTGATCCTTTATTTTTAAAAGGTTTATTTTGGTCCTTTATCTTTTAAAATCGATTCAAAGTGGTCATTCCATCCATCTGAAGTTAACGCGTTAATGAGATAAAGATATTGACGGTTAAAAACCACCACAAAATGTCAGCTTCTTCCTCCTCCTCCTCCTCTTCTCCCTCCACTCCCTTTACTCCCTCATCCTTCCTCTTCTCTCTTTTCAATCTGCCTCTTCTTCCCCCTGCACCGTGGTTTCTCCTTTCTTCCCCTTCTCCTCACATCGTCGGCCGCCGTGCATCCGCCGTCACACACCCCTTCTCAAAATCCAGATCTCGTTTTTTCTTGATCACATGGAGAGGGTGACAATGTTGATGGAGAGGGCAGCAGCGTGTGGGGTGAAGTCGGAGAGTTCCAGATCTACAAAACCCAGATCTCGTTTTTTCTCTTTGCGAAGAAAACGGGAAAATGAACGCATCTCCAAACAAAACCCTAGGGTTCTACGCGGTTCTTTAAATTCTCAGAACGCTCACGCCGCAGGCAAAATTTTTGTTGTGAAGAAACCCCGTCCCCTTCATTCGCTTATTCATTCTGAATTCGAAGAATCAAATCTGAGGTTCAAACATGCGATTCCCTCTTTCAAATTTCAATTGTCCCTTTCTATTTTTTATTTATTTTTTTATAAACCCCATTATTTCACTGGCAGGTTAATCTATAGAATGGAGCCTAAAAAAATCATTTGAGGATGATTGTATTTCTTTCAAGTGTCTTTTGATTACAAAATTGAACTTTGTTTTGTGTTTTGTATCATGACGTGAATGGCTGGCAATGGTGTTTAAAATGTAAAATTTTAGAGTACCTAGTTACATAAGCCAAGATTGCAACGACCTTGAACTTAATTTGATGTATTTTTTTTTTGGATTCCGTTGGAGGCTTAAGTGCTTAAGCTTAGTAAATGTGTTGTGACGAAGTTTATTTATGGGCAGGGGCCTGACTTCAGTTTTGCAGCTCCTTAGCGTGTAATGCTTGGTGACAGAAGTCAACTTTGATTTCTGTTTTTTATTTTTTTTTAATAAATCCCATTATTTCATTGTGATTGAATCTATGAATGGAGCCTAAAAAAAATCATTTGCAGCATTTGTTTGTTTGTTTGATCTAGTTTGATTTCTTTCATAGGTAGACCTTCAGGCAGTAGAGAGAAGAGGAAGGAGGAGGGAGTAGAGGGAGCAGAGCGAGAAGAGGAGGAGGAAGAAGAAGCTTACATTTTGTGACGATTTTTAGCCGTCAATGTTTTTATCCTGTTAACAGTGTTAATTTTATATTAACGGAAAGACCATTTTGAATCAATTTAAAAAGATAAATGATCAAAATGAACTTTTTAAAAGATGAAGGACCAAATTGAAAAAAAAAATAAGATAAAGGACCAAAAAGGTTATTTAGCCTAAAATTAATATAAGTAGAAGACTAACAAAGTCATTTGATTCCAAATGCAATCATTTTTTATAACCCTTAAAATAAAAAGAATGAATTATAAAAGGAAACGATAAAGAAAAATAAATGATACTAAGATATTTTGTCTTAAAAAAGGAGTAAATTACACAAATCCATGAGGTTTGCCTTTATTGTACCCGACACCCCCTCCATTTTTGAACCCTACAGAAAACCCTCTAATTTTTTGGCTTTCCTTACACCGACCCCACTCTTTTTTTTTTTTGATGGGAAAATAGGCTCAATTATTCAGAAACAAAATTGTTGTTCGGTACATCAGAATTGTTACACATATCCCCACTCTTAGATGTAAATTGTTACACATATCCCCCTCTTATGTTTAAAAAATCTTACACTGACCTCCTTTAGGGGTACTTAAAGTAATGTAAAAAAATATAGGGGTACTAAGTGTAATAAGAGTAAACTTCAGGGGATTCCGTGTAATTTACTAAAAAAAATACAATTATCTATAATAAAAACTATAAAAGGGAAAATAGAATATTTGTCTAAAAATAATAAAATAAAATGTCATTATTTTCTTAATAAAAGCTATAAAAGAAAAATCAAATATTTTGTCAAAACTAAAAAAGATAAATAACATTTAAATATTATTATTTCTCAAGTTAAAATCTACTGAATAAAAAATATCCTAATATAAATATATTATATATATTAAAAAATTTAAATTTTAAAAAGTCCCTGTATAAAGACACGACTAACTTGGCATTTTCTTCCTTCTTCTCTGGTAGGTTTCCTACTTTAATTATCATGCTTTTTCTCCATTGTCTCTCTTCTATTTTTGGACAAGTTATTCTCTTAACTTCTTTCTTGTATTGTGTTCATTATTGAACTCTATTTTTAATACTTTGCAGCCACCTCACTAATTATTTTGTAACACTATGTTTAGTAACAAATTTCAGCCTGTCACAAAATTTGTCACTACCTAATTAATTAGTGATCGAGGAGTATAGTTCAGTTGGTTGAATAAGATGTGTGAATTATTATAAGTCTCTAATACCGTGTTCGATTCTTACATATAAAAATTAATTAATTAATTAGTGACGATCGAAATTCTAAAATTAATTTTACATCCAGCACGGACGCATAGGTTCAAATGGCACCATCACTGTCACACACATGCACACGTACATCTACCACTGTAGAATTTAATTTAATGTAGTATAAATGAGTGGGGACAAAACTTTCAACACAAAATCCACGTGTGCTAGAAAATATCATTTTCACTTGGCAATGATATCTGACAACTAGTTAATGTCCAACTATCTAAGCCAAGTAGCCGCAGCTCCATTACGAGAAAAGATCCACTCTATTTCTATGTTTTTGGGAAAATAAATAGAGTTTCATAAAGTGTATATTATTTTCATTTTATTTATTTTCTCCAAAGTTTATGAAAAGGAATAAATCAATAAAGACTTAATTGCAGATTTTACCATCCAACTTTCATAATTTTGCAAATTTTATCATTTAAGTTTTAATTTTACAAATTTTACCACTCAACTTTCATAATTTTGCGAATTTTACCACTCAAGTTTTAATTTTGCAAATTTTATCACTCAAGTTTTCAATTTTTGCACATTTTACCACCTAAGTTTTCAATTTTTGCACATTTTACCATCCTGATGTTTCACAAATTTTTTTTTTTTGAATTTTTTAACTTTTTTTTGGTAAAATATCATAGTGGTAAAATGTGCAAAAATTGAAAACTTGGGTGGTAAAATTTGTAAAATTAAAACTTGAATGATAAAATTTACAAAATTATAATAGTTGGATGGTAAAATTTACAATTAAGCCATCCATAAAAGAGGAAATGGAGAGATCAGTTCCCCTCTATTACAATGGCTGTTTTATCCAATTGGGGTACGATGATACAAAGCGGAACATGCAAGCTGTAAAGCACTAGGCTTCCATATTTTTTTTAATTTAATTTTTTTTAATATTATACTAGGGTTATTATTTTTTATTTAAGGAGTATGATTGCGGAAATAAAAAAATTTAGTGTTATTTTTTTTTTTTTGACAAAATATTCTATTTTTTTTATAGTCTTTATATTATGAATATAATTAATTATATTCTTTTCTCTTTTTAGACAAATATACTCTATTTTCCTTTTAATGTTCCTCATTGTGAAGATAATTTCACTTTCTCTCTTTTTTAGACAAAATATTTTAGTATCATTTATTTTCTCTTTTTAATTATTTTTCTTTCTACAATCCATTATTACAACTTTAATTTAAAGGCTATTGCATTTGCAATCAAATGATTTTTTTTAACCTTTCCTTTATATTGATTTAATTATAAATTGATTTGAAAATTAAAGTTTATTTATTAACATTTCTTAATAGAGTAAGCTTTCGAATATTATATAAGAAATTAACATTTGTGATACAACCGGCACACATTCTCTCATTATCTTAAGTTGAAAATAACAAGTCTGACTTATATAAGTGTTTCTTTTTTTATTATTATTTAGGAGCTTCCAAAATGTAAAAAATAAAAAATAAAATTTGACAATAACATTGTCGACTTATCTCTAATTTTATTTTTTAAAATGTTGGAAGTCAACAATGGTAATAATGTCAACTTTATTTATTTTTTTAAATTTTGGAAGTGGACAATATTATTATCGATTTTTTTTAAAAAAATGGTGGAAGTCAACAATGATAATATTGTTAACTACATATATATATATATATATATATATATATATATATATATATATATATATATATATATATATATATATGTTTTGGAAGTGGATAATATTATTATCGGTTTTATTTTATTTTTAAATTTACAAGTCGACAATAATATTATTAACTTTAATAATTTTTATAAAAAAATTAGAAGATGACAATTTCATTATATATCGACTTACTTTATTTCTTTTTTTTTAAAGTTAAGTGGAATATTACAGTCCTTATTTTTTTTAGTAATGGTACGTAAAATTGGTATTAATTTTATGTTAGTAATTTAATATATATAAATTGATTTAAAAGGAAAATTATATGAGACCCTATTAACTAAAAGTAGTATTTAACTAAAATAACATAAAATGATTAAAAAGTATTACTTAAAATAACATAAAAATATTATTTGTGAGAACAGAGATTTTTTTTCTATATACCTAAGAGCATGTTTGGATATTTGTTTGGGTATCTCAAACATACTTTTGGCTTCATGTTTGGATGCTCCAAAAATTAATTATGCAACCTATGTTTGGGACAAACCCGGGTTTGGATAAGAAGCAATAAATTTGATGCTTTTAAAATAAAAGTACTTTTGATTTGTATATTTACAATAAAAATATGAAGTAAAAGTACTTTTGATTGGTATTATCTAAACAAATTTCATTTTATCAATCTGAACAAAAAATACCCAAACATAAATCATGTTATAGTAAACTCATTTTTATCAAACTCAAGTTTACAACATTTTCTAGAGTAGCTTCTCGAACCTGGTTCTCAGTTTGGAGGGCTAAGTGAACCCGGTTCTCAGACCGGGTTCTTGCAGTCGATCTCCTACTGAAGAAACTCCGACATACCAGACTGATAACCTCGAACCGGCTACACCGATAAAGGGGGCATGCGCAGGACGCGTGACCCCCCATGTTGGTCATGTAAGACACATGATCTATCCCAATCGCCTAACTAACTTTCCTGCCTGAACTCAACTATATAAGCATATCTCAGGTATCAAATAACCCTAATTCTCATTATATACTATTCACCTCATACTCTCACTAACTTGAGTGTCGAAGTGCTTGCAGGTACTCCACCTCCGTCTACGAGACCCATCGTTTTCGTGCTCCTCTGGTGGATTCGACCTTGAACCACTGATATAGGCCATATCTTCGTCAACGAACCAGATCCGACTCGAGCATACAGAAAATTGACCCTAACCGCCTAACTAACTTTCCCGCCTGAACTCGACTATATAAGCATATCTCAGGTATTAAATAACCCTAACTCTCATTCAATACTCTTCACCTCATACTCTCACTAACTTGAGCGTCGGAGTGCTTGCAGGTACTCCACCTTCGTCTATGAGACCCATCGCTGTCGTGCTCCTCCGGTGGATATGACCTTGAACCACTGATCCAGGCCATATCTTCGTCAACGAATCAAATCCGACTCGAGCCTACCGAACACAACATACTTTTGATTCAAACTTATGTTTGTAAACTTTAATCCAAACATATACTAAGTCAGCCCATTTTAGGATAAAGTAGTACTTCAAGTTGAGACTTCATGCCTAAATTGAAAATTGAACCCCAAACCTTTGGTTAAAAAATCCAAATACCAAATCACTTGTGCTAACAACTTTTGGTTGAGAAAAAGAGAATTCTAAATACTTTAAATGTCTCGCAATCACACCACACCATTCTTTTAACTTAGCTGTGCAAATCATTGTGCACTGACCAACATGGGGATCTACAATTTTTTCAACCTTTAACTCCTCGTATTCCTTAGCTAGTGTTTGGTAGAGAGATAAAAAAAAGGAATAAAAGTGTGAAAAATGAAAAGAGATAAAAGATAATAGAAAGAGGGTGAAAAATAAGATTGTTTGATTGAGATTAAAGAGAATTAAAAAAAGATGAAATATTTGAATTAAAATGATTTGATAAGTAAGAAAATAAAATAAAAGAATTTAATATTAAATAAAAATATATTATTATTATTATTTTATTAGTATTATTATATTATTAAAATGTATCTTCACGCAAAAAATATTATAATAATGTATGAATAGTATCTATCAAGTTCCATCGTATTCAAGGATATCCATTTTCTATCGGCCAAAAACAAATGGTCATAATCGATTATGCATAACATATAACTGATTATGATCATGAGGGGTACGTTACTCGTGAAAAAAAAAAGTTTTGCACAGTTGTTCTTCGTTTTGCGTGCATTTTCACTTCTTTTCTTCTCATTTTGGGATGAAAATAATGTACTGTGAAACCTACCTTTTTTTTAAAAAAAAAACCATTCTCTTTCATTCTTTTCAAACATACATAATTATACACTTTCATTTCTTTTCACTTTCATCCCTCTCTCTTTCACACATACCAAACAAAGCCTTAGTGTACTACATACAAACAACATGGGAGTTGATCTTCCGACAATTATCTTTCATCAATCTTGATAACTATCCACAATACACATGTCCAACACTCATTATGCTCATTTTTTCCCCATGTCAAGAAATTGTTGGCTTAATTTCTGAAATATAGTTTTGATTTAATGCAGTAATAAGCAATGCCCATGCCCCTTTCACTTGGTTTCTAACTAATTAAATAGAGGAAAAATTTTATTGGTGAATAAAGTTTATAAGCAGCATGTTTGGTTTCACGTAAAAAATATTTTTCACATTTATTATAAGTTAGTAATTATAACTTTTACATCCTATACTTGATTTCTGACTTGATAACAGATTAACAGGTTTCAAAGGAGCATCTTCCTTTTCTAAGTCATGACGATGGAGGGAATACTAAATTGATAAAATTATCAGTAGTGTTAATTGCTCTCTCAAATTTTGAATATAAGAAAAAAAAATCTTAAAAAAATCTTATATACATTTGATCTCAAATATAATTAAATTTCAATTAATTTAACCTTATATGCATTGTTAAGGTTTTTTTTTTAATGTCATTTTTTTTTTCTTGATATTAAGTTCCAGAATAGTTTAAATAAAAAAGGCTTGCTTTTTAAATGAGGTAGATACAATTTAGACGTTAACTAACTTTTATTTATTTTTGCTTTTATTCCATACGGGAGAGAGTATTTTATAATTAAGATACGTGCAGCATAAAACAGAACTTTTTATTTAAAACAAAATCCATTACATGCACGCATGTAACCAAAAACAGGCATAGATCCCCATCCGAACCTACATAATTAGCCCTGGGGTTCTGCCATATCATCGTACACGATAAGGCTTTGGAGGACCACGATGTTGTAGTCAGTGTTATCAGACCCGGTCCGGTCATCGATTCGGCCAGGGTACTGGATCATTGGATCAGGGATCAACTCAGTGAATCAATAGTTGATCCGCATGACTCGGTCTGTATTAAAAAATAATAAAAATTCATAACCTGTAAACTTTTTAATAATTTTTTTTAATAATTTCATAACCTGTAAACTTGTACACTTTTTTTTTGTGTGCAAAAAATATAACTTATAAATTTATACCCTTAAATATTTAAAGTTTAACAAAATTCAACACATTTAGAAGCATAGTTATGAACTTGTTTAAGAATTTTGAACATCATATTTTTTTCTAAAATTCAACATACACAACCTTAAGTTATAATTTAAAATATATCATTATCATCTATTTATTAAAAGTTAAAACTATCATTGTTGTACACCGACAGACATAATCTAATATATATATATATATATATATATATATATATATATATATATATATATATATATATAAACCTATTTTATTTAGACAATACAATTTTTTCATTCATCCCATTATTGCTCTGATAAAAAATAATCATTTTTCAAACCAGTAAGTGTATTGGATGAGATAAGATAAATACAAGTTTTATTCGTAGATAACAATATAAGCCAAGGAGAAAAGGCCAAATTGGAAGTGACAGTAGCTTTATCATCTCAAATCCTAACATGCGGTTATGCTTGGTAAAAAAAAGTAAGCAAATATATAAATAACATAAGTGTAAGATATAAATTAAATTTTCTTATATGAGTGTTATTGTTCTCCTGTAAAAAAAAAAAAAAAAACCAAAATTCATGACCCGCCGAGTCAGCCGAGTCACCGGGTCAACCTCCAAACCGACCGAGTCAACCCGGGTCACACCGGGTCGATTGCATAACCGATCCGATTGGTGACTCGGACCGGTTGAGTGACCGGTTCCCGGGTCAATGGGTCGACCCGGCAGGTCCGAGCCGAGTCTGATAACTATGGTTGTAGTTCCCAGTGGAACATAGGCTTTTTAAGCTGCCCTCGTTTTTTTCAGGCATTTGACCCTAGTAAACAGAAATGGCTAGATAGAATAATATAGTACCCATCCTTATAGTTTCATTTAAAAAAAGGTTTAATTGTTATTTTGATCATTTAATTTATTTTTAGGTTTATTTTGATAGGTTCAATTAGGATATCTAATTTTTTAAAATGGTTCAACTAGGTCTTTATTGTCAAAAATTCAAAACGAAATGAAAACAATACAAAATTATTTGTGAATAAGAGGATCTAATTAAATCATTTTAAAAAATTAGAAGACCTAATTGAACCAATTTAAAAAACTAAAGAACTTAATTGATGGTGATTATAAAAAAAAATAGATTGATGGTGGTTATAAAAAAGAGGGTTACAAGAGAGGCGAAGAGGAGGAATGTAATTGATGGCGGTTTTGGGATAGCCATGGATGTTAGCCATGGAGTACTCCCTTCGTTCCAAATTATATGACGTTTTAGAGAAAAAAAATTGTTCCAAAATAGATGTCGTTTTACAAAACCAATGTTGCATTAAATATCTTTTTTCAGGACTACCCTTAATTAATACTTAGTGGGAGTAGTGTATTATGAGTAATTAATTAGAGAGATAAAGGGTATATTAGAAAGTTATCTAATATTTTCTAGGAAATTCAATAAATTAATTGCATTCCTTAATACTTGTGCCAAAATTTTAAACGTCATATAATTTGGAATGGAGGGAGTATTATGCAAGTTGCAACTGTTACATTGCTCGATGAGTTTCAAGACAAAGGAAACGACCAATTTAAAACGGAGCTTTGTTGTTGGACATTACCTAATTGTCTCTCGTCTGATGCCTAGGGAAATGAAGTTCTATTGCACGTGTTTTCTATGTTGAAACTTTTGTGGCAGGAAAAGAATAACAACCACCCAATTTCAAGGTGTATATGGTGGAAGAAATACACCATACTTCTTCAGTTTCTTTTTATTTATGTTTTAATTTTTTTATGTAAAATTAAAAAATGCAATAAATTTTCTAGGTTCTTATAAAATAATTGTGAAATTTTTTATTTTACTGTTTTTCATTTCTATTCTACAATTAATGCATATGTGTAAATTAATTAGAGATAGGTGAAAAGTAAGAGTATAATTGATAAAAGAGTAATTAATGTGATCTTGAATTTTACAAATAACAGATAAATAGAAAAAAGAATTTTAAGAAATCCAACAACTAAAAATGAACGAGGGAGTAATGTAGAAAGAAAAAAATAATAGATGTGATAAGGGTTGTAATGAAAAAAAAAAAGAGATAAAATAAATGGTGATAAAAAAAATGAAAGGAAAAAATGAATGTGATAAATAACCGTTGTTCATTGGGTTCCTAGTCCACTCCAAAGAGCATGAAAGCTTAAAGGAAAAGTTGTAAATAAAGCAATAAATGGGAGATAAATGACTGAAAAAGATAATTTTGATTGATTTGGTCTGGCATCTTTTTAACATTTGATTTTCCTCTGCAAACCACCACTTAGCTGTTCCTAACCCACTACCCTAGATTTTAGTAGATCATAGATTACATGATTTTAAGCTCTTATCTTTTGTGAACGTTGTCAACCTTGTCTCCTAGAGTAGTTACATATCAAATAATGGGCTTTGTACTCTCGTTCTTCAAATTTTACCCCTTCCCATCCTCTATCATCTAAATATAGTCGTTACGTTGTCAGCTATCTATTAGCTGCATGTTGTTAACTACCATACCTTTGCCGGCTAACCATTTTTGGCGCCTACACGATCTTAACTTCCCATGCTATTGGCTTCTAGATTTGTTGGAATCTCACATTCTCTTAAGCAGTTACATTTCGAATCATGTAAACAAACAACTGTTAGTTTCCATTTCGCATTTCTCCTAATTTTAAGGAAATCATGGCTCCGTGCATGCTTAGGCTTAGAAAAACTACTTCCAGCTGCTCCCACGTTCATCTTTCCTTTCCAAGTTAGTCTTTACGAAAGTTGGCTTGATTTTGGGTTGTTTGTCGAGCCCGCGCCAGTCATCAGAAATAGTTATTAGTAGTTAGATGTCAGAAATGGTTTAGCTGTTAGCCGTCATAAACAACTATTAGTTGTCAGTCATTTTTAACACTGAGTCAAGTTAGAATTCATTTGAAAATAAAATAAAATACTATTTCTTATTTTGATTTAATTTTATATTGTTATAATAAAGATTATTAATAAATTAAACGTTTTCTTTCTAATACAAAAAATTTAAATTTATTCTTTTCTAATATTATTCATATCATTTTTTATTTATTAAAATGTATTCAAATGATTAAAAATATTAATATTACAAATTTTGAATTTTTTTATCTAATACTTTTTTCCATAAATTTTTTATTTTAAATAATTATTTTGTTTTTGTTAAGGTGAGAAATCGGCTTTGGAATTAAAGATTTCTCAACATTTTTTATTTTTTATTTTATTTTCTTATAGAAAGGGAAATTAGATTTTGATTTGCCGATTTCCCAATGTGTTGTTTTAATTTAAATAATGAATTTAAATTATTAATTTGAATAAATAATTAATTTACATAATTAAATATGTTATATAAATAATTAAATAATTTATGGTTTAAAATTTGTTAAAATTAGAAATTTAGGTTAAAATGATTAAATTGTATTATATCAATGTAAAATATTACTCTTTCTGTCCCTATTTATAAGACTATTTCAACTAATTCACACACCTTAAAAAAAAGTAGTTAAGTTAGTTTATCATATTAAATTTGCCAATTATTTATACTGTTATTCCAAAATTACATTTTTTTAACTAATCATATTTCTCTTTTTACTTAATCTTGCAATTAATGTTAAGAGAGAGAATAAGTAATGTTTGCAGAAAGAATAATAATTGTGTGATTTTAATTTTAAAACTAATTTTTTGACATCTGAAATTTATTCTCTACCATTCACGTATGGCACCATGTTTAATTTAAAAAAAATTACTCCCTGTTGTACAGTTTTTCCTTCCAATATGCTCCTCCATTACCATTTTCGCTTGACGGGTGTAGGAGTTTAGAACATAAACGATATGCATTCCATATCAATAGGTACATTCCTTATGTAAAGCCAAAGTAGCTGAGTGAGGTCTAATTAAGTGGTATTGGACTCGATTTTTGTAAGCAAGGTCTTGGGTTCGAGTCTTATGGATGAAAAAAATGTGGTTGGAAAGGGGATCCCACCAAAGGTGGTCAGTTATAGGTTCTCCAACGGATATTAATCATCAAAAAAGCTAGTGGATACTCCGTACCAATAACATGCTAACAAAAAAAAAGTAGATGAGTGAGGAATAGTAATTTGAGGCTATTCATATTCTCCAATCTGAATAAGGGAGAGAAAGAGCTGCTTTCATTAATATCTAGCATTTATTAATTTTTGGTTACAAAATTTGTTAATTAATTAAGGATAATTTGGGAAAAATAATTAATGCATCTAAAAATTAGAAAATGATATTTTTTTTGCTTTAACTAGAAAATGATCTTATAAAAAGGAATAAACAAATTTTTGTAAAGGGGTCTTATGAATAAGGACAGAGGGAGTATACAAATGCATTAAGTGTCGCCACAAATAAGGACAATTTTTCTTACTATGACCTTCATTTTGACACAATTTACATTTGTTGAGATGATCCTTTTTTCTTAGAGACCGTATGGTTCAAAGGAGGGGATGAATTTTAATGGAGGAGAGGGGAAGGAAGGGGAGAGATTTTTATTAGTGATCAATCATGTTTGGTTAAGAGGAGCAGAGGGAAGACATTTTAATGGAGGGAAGGGGAAGTAACCTTTTTTTTTTTTTGTTTGATTTACAAGGGGGAGAGGGAATTTAAAAATTATTTTACGTTTGTACCCTTATAATTTTAAATTTCAAAACATAATTAGTGATATTTTAGTCATTATGCTTAAAATGTTTTAAATCTCCTCCCCTCCACTCCAAATACTCCCAATATTGGAGGGGAGCTAAAATTGGATGTGGAGAGAGTTTGCTCCTCCCCCCACCCCCCATTTTTTTTCCCAACAAATGCTATGTTAAGGTTCATCTCATTACGAATGGGGGTAGATTTGAGACCATAATTTTGCCTAGTTCACGTCCAACCCACTTAACCCGCAAACTAATAGGTTGTTTCTTGAGTTCAATAATAAAAAAATATAAAAAATACTGTAAGCTTGAAAAATTAAATTTTTATAAAAAGTAAAAAATATTTAACATAAGATTAACAAAAAATATATAAAAAATATACATAAATTAATGAAATAATAAAATTTAAAAGAAAACTTTATCTACATTACTCAAACATAAAAAAACTCAATATTTCTCTCTTGTATGTAATTTGCTTTAAATAATAACAATGTAGTTATTTACTTTGAACCAATTTATTATGTAGTATATAATTTGCTTCAAACCATTTTATTAGTTGCTTTAAACTGCAATAAAGATTAATTGCTTTGACGATATTCATTTTAATTGACAGTGGTTAAGTTGGCTAGGATTTTTTTTATTAGTAGGAATGGAGAATAGGTACCCTCGGTAGTTGGCTAGGATAATTGTTCTCTTGTGTGTGCGCGAGTGTGTACGTGTTTTTAATCTTTTTTCTCCTAAAATAATGAAAATGTAGTAATTTTCTTTTTAAACCATTTTATTAGTTGCTTTAAACTGCAATAAACATTAATTGCTTTATTAAAATTCATTTTGATTGACAGTGATTGAGTTAGCTTGAATAATTAATTGTCCTAGCTGATTTATTAATTGCAATAGAAACTTCAAACAAATTTTTGATCAGTCAGAAAACTAAAGTTAAAGAAACCAAGAAAAGCAAAGAACTTAAGCCCTAACAAAAGTGCAGCCCAAAGCATCAGCTAGAACTATGGAGGAAATCTGAGGCGAGCATGACTCCCAAGAGATGAAAGAAGCAAAAAGAGATGGGTCAAAGTGTATGAGCAGGGGATGAGGATAAATGAGTGGGGACAAAACTTTCAGATGTAGTATATGGGCAGCAGAGACGTGGAACCCAGACTGTGGAAACGTTTCGAATCTTTCGATGCAAAGGCATCAATGCATCATCACAGTCACACACATGCAAATACATCTACCACTGTAGAATTTAATGCTCATTCCGATCCTTTATATAAGAAACAAATAATTAAATTGTGAAGATCAATAAAAATAGTTAAGTTAGTTAGTTATTATTAATAATATCATACATTTTAATTTTATTCCAAAAATACCTCTTAAATTAATTGGTTTAAGTAGTTGTTACATTAATGACAATGTACCTTCACCAGTAAGTGTAACTTGTATTATTAATAGACCAATAAATGCATGAAAAATGAGAATGTGTGTCATTAATGGATTTCACAAGATGAAGGGTAAAAAAGAAAACTAACAATTAATAAATCTTAAAGTGTATGTATATTTCTTATAATTAAGATAAAAAAAGAACATTATTTTGTTTCTTATAAAAAAGATCGGAGAGAGTATAGTAGTAGTATAAATGAGTGGGGACAAAACTTTCACCACAAAAATCACGTGTGCTAGAAAACATCATTTTCACTTGGCTATGGTATCTGACAACTTATTAATGTCCCACTGCCCAAGCCAAGAAGCTTACAAGGCTGTTTTATTGGGATTGGGGTACAATGATACAGAGCGGAACATGCAGGCTGTAGAGCACTAAGCTTCCATATTTTTTATTTTATTTTTTTACTTTTAAAATTTTTAGTATGTATACTAGGGTTATTATTTTTATTTAAGGAGTTTAATCAAATAATAATATTTAGTGTTATTTTTTTAATTCTTTGACAAAATATTCTATTTTAATTTTTTATAGTATTTACTATTAAGATAATTAATGACATTTTTTCTCTTTTTTGATAAATACTCTCCTTTCCTTTTCATGTTTTTCATTATGAAGATAATTTCATTTTTTCTCTTTTTAGACAAAATATTTTAGTATCATTTATTTTTTTTCCATAGTTTTTCCTTTTATAATCCATTATTACAATTTTTAAAGGCTATAAAATATTGCATTTGCAATTAAATGATTTTATATTAACCTACTACCGAACACATAGATCAACTTGTAAGGGATTGTTCAAGCTTAATTAGTGGTCTCAAGTTTGATTGCTGGGTATGTAACTGCGTTAAATACATAGAGGAAGAGTTTGTCACTCATAATCGTCCTTCAAGGCTTGAGCAGGAATGTCTCCCGTCCCGTAGAGGATATATAGCTGTGATCTAGACAAAAAGAATGATTTTATTAACCTTCCCTTTATATTGATTTAATTATAAATTGATTTAAGAATTAAAGTTTATTTTTATTAACCTTTCTCAATGGAGTAAACATACGAATATTATATAATAAATTGACATATTGAACTGTGAGATAATCAACAAACATTCTCTTATACAATCATGATTTTTTCTATATTCTTTGTTGGCTTAAATATATTTTTAGTCCTCCAAATATAGGAATATTTTTATTTTAGTCCTCCAAATTAAAAGTTATTTTTTTAGTCCTTTAAAATCGTAAAATATTTTTTTTAGTCTTTCTTCAAATATGGCATTATTGTGCGCCAAACAGAGAATATTAAATTCACAATGATTTTTAATTTAAATTTTAAAACATTTTCTGGAGGTTAAAAATTATCACAAATTGTGAGAATTTTTTTTTAAAAAAAATGCAACAATCAGAAAACACAACAATAACTAGGGATTTCACTAACAGCACCGAGGCAACGATTCAACTACGGTGTAAGCAACAACCCGGCGAAGTTTCTGACGTTTTTGCAAAGTTGCCCTGTCCCAACAATTTCCCTATCTCGTACTTGTTGAACAATTATAGGTTGTGAATTCGAATTGGTGGTGTGGGAGAGACCCAAATCGAACTCGTACTTTTGAGGGGATTGTGCGATACTTACTAGTGGACATGGGAGTTGGTGGTGTGGTTAGTTGTTGCAGGAATTTTAGTTACAAAATAAAGGGTGGAAAATGAATGAGAATTATTGCGGGCAATATGAGGCCTCAAGTTTAAAGAATGTATTTACTGATGGCACGAGCCAATTTTTAGTAGACAGCAAATTCAAGCAACAATAATTTACCAAATTCATTTTTTTAAAGTTTTTATGAACTGGTAACCGAAGGATGGGTGGTCGAGGTAAAGAAGAATGCGGCCCGGTTTGTTCTGCAGCAGAATAGACAATGGCATTGGTGTATGTGTCTATAATTGGTCTTTTGTGTATGCTTGATTTTTAATATGAATGTCTTCATTTGTTTATCCAAAAAAAAGTTCAGAACTGTAATTTGCTTTTCAATTATTTTTATTTTTTCTTTTCATATTTTGTGATGGTTTTAAACTGCTAAAATTCGTATTTTAAAATTTAAATTACAAAATCAAATTATGATGGTCAAAATCTGTCACAAATTAGGAATTCAATATTCCTTGTTTAGCACATATGAGAAGAATGACCAAAAAAAGTATTTCTCAAATTTGAGGGATTAAAAAAAACAAACTTTAATTTAGAGGACTAAAAAAAATATACCTTCAATTTGAGGGATTAAAAACATATTTAAGTCTTCTTTGTTTTTCTCATTTGGTCTTAGCCAAATGACCCAACATTCTTTCCCTCCTATTTTCCAAAAATTTAAAAGCAATTTCTTTTTCAATAATTGTTGGCTACTATTGTCATAAGGGACAATCCAGTGAGTAACATAAATAATTCATATTTAGATTTTTATACCATAATTAATAGGACCTTTTCATAAATAAAATGGTTAATATAGAGACCAATTTTTATTATAAACTCATAAAGGTTCTTGCTAACATGTGAAATTGATTATCAACAGCTGTAATCTTGGGTCTTTAAAAACTTCATTTCTTACTTCTTAACAGGTTTCGAAGGAGCATCCTCCTTTTCTAATACTAATGATTCAGGCATCACGATGGAGGAATAATAAATTAGTAGTGTTGATAATGATTATGCAGCTGTCAGGAAAAAAGAGAGAAAATAAGAGTCATTAAGTTAGAGTCGGTGATATATTGTGAGTTTGTGACTCTAATTTGGTCATATTAGACTGTCAAAAAAAAAATGGTCATATTAGAAGTAATTAGACGGGGTGCAGGTGCTTTTCATTAATTAATGGCGTACAAGACCCAAAATTGACCTTCTCAGAGGAGGAATTCACGTTGTGGCAGTGTATTAAATATATATAACAAACACAAAGGAGCTGCTAGTCTTTATGTGATCCTTTTGTGACCAGATTTTTACACATCTTGTGTAAAATCTGATTGCATAATATTAACCATATTCAGTTTTGCCTTTAGAAAAAAAAAAAGCAGTGTTGATTACTTTTTTCAGTCTCAAATATAAGAGAAAAAAACCTCATATATTAATCTCAAATATAAACAAATTTTAAGTAATTGCACTTTCTTTGAATGATATAATCTTGAAATACTTTTCATTTAATTAAGATTTTATTTTCAATAATATTTTTTATTCTTGATATCAAGTATTTAGTAATATAAAAAAAAGTTTATTTATTTTTTTTAAAATTGATCCAATTAAATTATGCTAACTAATATTTTTTTTCTTCATGTTACAAACCGGAGAGAGTATACTTTGTAATTAAGATAGGTGCAGCTAGCATAAAATAGAAGTTTTATTTAAAGCGAAATCCATTACATGCTTGTAATCAAACATGCATATATAGATCATCATCATCCGTACCTACTTATTATTCCGTGCATGCCTAATGGCTATGCCTACAAAAGGCTGCAACGTACAAGTACGGATCATGCATGCCACTTTCAAACGGACAGACGCAGTGACGCAGAACCAAGTCCGTAGAAACTGTTGGATGCAAACGCGGCATTATCATCATCACACACACATCTACATGATGAACCTTTTGGGACGCTGTCTTTTATCTGAGCAGAGTAATTGTTCTGTATATCAAAATACCTGTCCCAGATCATAACCCCGCCATAGTTGGAAGCATTCTTTGCGGTTGGCAGAACCTTAGAAATGAGATCTTCGGGTGGGATATACCCCGCTATGTCTTTGGATTCCATGCCCACGAGGCCCAAGAAAATTGAGCTCTTGGGAACATTTTTGGTCCATTTGTCCCATTCTTTCAAAAGATTGGTAGCGTTTCCGTTTGCGTAAATGCAAGGGTTCTGGTAGAAGAACTCGACCCAGATGTAATCAAAAAGGCCAGTTCCGATTGCAGTACCCAGGTAGTAATCTGGGTACACGCATTCTGGTGCCGCGGATAAGTAAATTTTTCTGGCGGTTGTGGAAGCGTTAATGGCGGTAACAACCTGGTCCCATTTAAGGTTGTCCCCGTCCTCCACGTCAGCAATGTCGATGCCGTCTAGGGTTACGTTTCCCAGCGGACCAGGGTTGCCACTGAGGTAGTTCTCCAAGAGGTAGGTTGCGAGTTTTTCTGCGGCTTTAGGGTTGGACAGGGAGTGGCGGTTTTTGGCTTTTAGGGTTCTCGAGTCTTGGCCAATGGAAAGGAACACTTTGATGTTGTTTTTTTGGCAGTATTCTATTTCGGGCTGTAGCTTGGAGCAAGAGGGGTCACAGTGACCAGCCAAGTTTAGTGATGGGGTTCTGTTATCAATATCATCGTACACGATAAGGTTTTCGAGGATGACGATGTTGTAGTTCCCAGTGGAACATAGGCTCTCTAAGGTGCCCTCGTCATTTTCAGTTTTTTGGCCCCAGTAAACAGAAATGGCTCCCGTGCCGCCAGTGCCGCCGCATTCGGCGGCGCTGGAGGTGGTTGTGAAGGAGAGGGTTACAAGGGCCAATAGGAGGAATGTTATTGATGGTTGTTTTGGGATAGCCATGGTTGCTAGTTTTGTATGATGGGTTGTGGTAGTCTTGTTTAGCTCGATGAGTTTCAAGGCAAGAGAAAGAACCAATTTATAGTGGAGCTTTTTTTGTCTGGACATTAACTAATCCATTGCCTCATGCCACGTGAAATCAAGTTTTATTGCACGTGTTTTCTACGTTGAGACTTTTTTGGCGGGAAAAGAAGAACAAACACTCAATTTTAAGCTATATGAGATAAAACATTGTTTGTTATGATTGGTAGGTATAGATAATGGAAAACAATAATTGGACACCCATATGCTTAGACACCCAGTGAGAGAAAGATAA
The DNA here is from genome assembly GCA_026413185.1 of Pueraria montana var. lobata. Taxonomy (NCBI): domain Eukaryota; kingdom Viridiplantae; phylum Streptophyta; class Magnoliopsida; order Fabales; family Fabaceae; genus Pueraria; species Pueraria montana. The sequence continues at coordinate 77,662,170 of CM048648.1, forward strand.
AAAAGAGAAAAATATAGGTATTATTGATAATATGATATGATGGGAAGAGACAGATAGAGAGAAATGATAAATGTTTAAAAAGAAGGATGTCTAAATATAGTTGTTCATAGATAATTTTTTTTAAACGTATGTGGTCAGAGATTTTATTTTCAAATCCTTATAATAAATAAATTTATTCAAATATATAGATTATATTTTGAATTTATAATGAACAATTTAAATTATGATATAAAATTATTTTTAACTATTGACAACATTTTCAAAAAAATATTGAAATGTAACTTAGAAAGAGAGATAAAAGAAAGGGTAAATTGAAAGAGATAGATAATTAAATAGATTAAAAACACAAATAAATATAAAATAAAATTTGATATGCTTGGAAGAGAAATTTGTTAACTAACTGTGAGGATAGTGTAAAATGGACATCCAATCCAAAATATAGGATAGAATTATATTTAGAATATTTAATTGAGAAGGTAAGTAAAGCGAAAGTCTTAAAAATTTAATAAGGAAAAGTTTTGTAAAAAAATAAGTTGAAATTGCATAAAAAATTATGATGTTAGTGTTCTTTTTTTAAGCAAAGATAATATTAAAAGGGAGTGAAAGGGTACTCCAATCCTTCTACTAAGGTAAGCCACTAGGGCTTTATATCTGAGCGAAACAAGAAAAAGGATTAACACACCAGTCAGATATAATTTTTTTACTACAATTCAATTCTTTAACATGTGTTACTTAATATTTAGCTATGGAGTATTATGCTACTGTTACCTAATTGTTATAAATATTGCTCGATGAGTTTCAAGACAAAGGAAACGACCAATTTAAAGTGGAGCCTTGTTGTCGGACATTACCTAATTGTCTCTCGTCTGATGCCTAGGGAAATGAAGTTTTATTGCACGTGTTTTCTATGTTGAAACTTTTGTGGCGGGAAAAGAATAACAACCACCTAATTTCAAGGTGTACAAGGAGGAAGAAATAGCCAAATACTCCTTCCCTCTCTTTTTATATCTTTTAAGAGATTTTGATGTAAAATTAAGAAATGTTATAAATTTTCTTGATTCTAATAAAATAATTGTAAATTATTATTATTTTTTTTTCATTTCTATTCTACAATAAATGTATATATTTAAATTAATCAAAGATTAGGTGAAAAGTAAGAGTATAATCGATAGAAAAGTAATTAATGTGTTCTTAAATTTTGCAAATGACAGATAAATAGTAACAAAAACTTTCTAAAAATCCGACAATTATGAGTGTGTTTGGCAAGGTTTTTGAGGAGCTTATAAGCTATTTGACCAAAATAAGCTTGTTTGATACACGAGCTTATTTTAGTAGCTTATAGCTTATTTTGATAAGTTACTTGAAGTAGCTTATGAAAAATATAAGCTACCTTATAAGCTATTAGGTTTTTTTCTTCTCAATTTTATCCTCACTAATTTATTTGAAACTCTTTTTTACCCTTTTATTCGATTTTAAAACCCTTTAACCTATTTTAACGTTATTTCACGAGACGCACATTCACGAGACGCGCACACTCACAATCAACTTGTTTATTGTCATTGCTACACCGTTTGTTAAAACAATATTAGTTTATTAAAAATTTGATTTTAAACAATGAGTAAAATCACCAAATCTTTATCATTTTTTTACAATACAAAATTTAAAAAATTATTATCTTACTTTTTAAGATGATAAATTATTAGAAATAAATACAAATATTAACTATGTCCTTTTACGTCATTTGACATTATCAACTAGCTTATCAGCTAATCTTACCAAACACTTTTAATTAAATCAGTTAGCTTATAAATTTTCAGCTTTTCAGCTCCTAGCTTATAGCTTATAAGTTTTCAGCTAACTTATAAGCTTTCAACTAATTTATAAGCTAGTTTTACCAAACATAGCCTATAAAGGAACGAAGGAAGTAATGTAGAAAGAAAAAATAATAGATATTGTAATGTTGTACGTTTTTCATAATTGATTGTTCAAGTAATTTAATTTAATTATAAAAAGAATTAAATTTAATTTAAGTACTTGAATGAATGAATTATTAATTAACTAGTATGATGACCTGGTATTATATTTTAAAATTATAAAGTTGTTATTTTAACTTACATTGATTGCATATATTATTTAAGAATTTTTTTTACTCAATTATTTAAAGGTTATAAAACATAAAATTTAAAGCAATGATTACAAATAATTAATCTAAGTTTTAGAAAATTTCTTAATACACCATATATCATGATTTGTGAATGAATGATAATATAAAATTGTTTTAATATAAAGAATTCAATGAGAGAAGATTGCGATATATACATATAGAAACATACATACTTTAATTATAATTGATTCTTTAATTGAAATTTAATTAATGATTATGACATGCAATTGACTTTTTAATTTTTAATTTCTTTTAATTGCTTTAAATTATTTACTTTTAATTAAATTAATTTGTATTAGTTGATTTCTTTTACTTACTCTATCTTCACTCAATTTCTTACCCTAACTTCTTTCAAAGCTTTTAATTATTTTATTTAATCATTTAATAAATTTTAATTTTAATCAATTTCATTTCTTTAACGCATTCTCCTTTCAATTATTTTATTATCACTTATTCTATAAATTCTTTGATCCTTTTATTATTATTGATCCAACAATTTAAATTTAAAATAATTTAAATTGATAATATTTATTTCTCCTAGTTTTAATTTCTTTTAATTATTTATTTTTAATTTTAATTAATTTCCATTGGTTGATTTCTTTTACTTATTACAATTTTCTCTCAATTCCTTACCATAATTTTTTAATTATTTATCTTAATCTTTTAATTAATTTTAATTGATTGATTTCTTTTAATTACTACAATCTTCTCTCACTTATTTTATATTTTTTTATCCTTGAAATTCTTTGATCTATTAATTATTATTGATCTTTTCATTTAAATTAAATTTGATTTAAATCTATGATAACGATAATAAAAATTGGTTCCAACTGGTTTTAATTTCTATTAATTAATTTTACTTATTTACTTTTAATTTTAATTTTAATTAGTTTTATTTGATAGATTTTTTACTGTAATTTTTAATTATTTACTTTAATCCTTTAATTAATTTTAATTTTAGTTGATTGATTTCTTTTACTTATCACAATCTTCTCTCATTTAATTTGTTGATTTTTAATCTTTAAAATCCTTTGTTTCTTTAATTACTATTCTTTAATGTCCAACTATCTTAGCCAAGTAGCCGCAGCCCCATTACGAGAAAAGATCCACTCTATTTCTTTTTGGCTGATTGACCCTTTTGGGTCACTTTTAATTATTTTTTTTTATCAAAATAGATCACTTTTAAAAGATATTACTAGCATGGTCTGTTTTGACTAAAGACCTGATCAAACTTTCAATTTGATCACGTGGTGTGCCATGTAGGCATCAGATTGTATGAAGTAGCAATTCTTATTTGTTACTTCAATGTACTTTTCTGAAGAACAAAAAGTGAAGTAGCAAATAAGAATTGCTACTTTCATGTCTACAAAGAAGTAGCAATTCTTATTTGCAACTTCAATGTACTTTTCTGACACATAAAAAGTGAAGTAGCAAATAAAAATTGCTACTTTCATGTCTACAAAGAAGTAGCAATTCTTATTTGCTACTTCAATATACTTTTTTCTGACGCACAACAAGTAAAGTAGCAAATAAACCCTTTGGCATGTGTTTAGTTCCATCATCTGTTCTGTCCCTGCATAGGCCTTCTTAATGGTCCTTTATTAATCTTTTTGTAAGTAAGGACATTTTTTGGCTTTGTAAAGCAGACTGTACACCTTGTACAGCTCTTATGTTTCATCTTAATTGAATAAAATTGTTCTTTGCCTTCCAAAAAAAAAAAAAAAATTTTTTTGTAAGAAAAAGTTTTGGTGAGTTGGGTGCCAGGGGCTCACCAGGGTCAAGATAGATCCCAAGGCTCGATGAGTGCTTACAGATGTATTTACAATTTATCCACCAACAAATTCTTCACATTGGCGGGAATCAAAATCACATCCTTGTGGGATATGAATCCGTTCCTTACCAACTGGACCAACCTTTGTTGGCTCGAAAGTAACAATTTTTATTTGCTACTTCATTTACTTTTTTTGACACACACAATGAAGTGGAAATTCGTATTAGCTAGTTTAGTGAGACGTGCAAACCTCGTGGGTAAAGGACAATTCGCACAAACGACTCTTCCACGTATAAATATAGCTCCTTTCTCGTCTTCGTAACATATTCAACAGATATTAGTTGGCTGAGAATTTTCTAACACATTATTTGTTTATATATATATATATATATATATATATATATATATATATATATATATATATATATATATATATTATGTGTTTGTATAATTACATGTATATTTAATATATGCATTTTAGTCATTTTATTGTATATTTTTTTCTTTGAAGCTTTATGTGTTAGTTTTTTTTAAGTTGAATAAAAGTGTATATTTTATTTTTGATATATTGTATGTAATATTTATATTTATTAGCGTATGCAATTTTTGATAAATTATTCTATATATGAGATTTTTTTTTATGAATTGTAAGAATTTTTGGTAAATTTTTTATATATGAGAATTCACTGTGTCTGTCAGAAAAAAGTAAATGAAGTAGTAAATAAAAATTGCTACTTTCATGTCAACAAAGAAGTAGCAATTCTTATTTGCTACTTCACTTTTTGTACGTCAGAAAAGTACATTGAAGTAGCAAATAAGAATTGTTACTTCTTTGTAGACATGAAAGTAGCAATTCTTATTTGCTAATTCACTTTTTGTGCGTCAGAAAAGTACATTGAAGTAGTAAATAAGAATTGCTACTTCATTAAAATCTGATGCCTACATGGTATGCCATGTGGTTAAATTGAAACTTTGACCAAGTCTTTAGTCAAAACAGACCCATGCCGGTAATATCTTTTAAAAGTGACCTATTTTGGTAAAAACTTTTTAAGAGTTTCAACCATTTCTTTTTCTCTTCATTTCTTCTATTTCTATGTTTTTGGGAAAATAAATAGAGTTTCATAAAGTGTATATTATTTTCATTTTATTTATTTTCTCCAAAGTTTATGAAATGGAATAAATCAAGAAAAGAGGAAATGGAGGGATCCGTTCCCCTCTATTACAAGGCTGTTTTATCCAATTGGGGTACGATGATAGAAAGCGGAACATGAAAGCTGTAAAGCACTAGGCTTCCATATATTTTTTTTAACATTATTATCGATTTTATTTTATTTTTAAATTTCGAAGTCGACAATAATATTATTAACTTTAATATTTATTTAAAAAAATTAGAAGATGACAATGTCATTATCGACTTACTTTATTTCTCTTTTAAAAAAAGTTAAGTTGATAATTACAGTCTTTATTTTTTAGTAATGGTAAAATTGGTATTAATTTTATGTTAGTAATTTAATATATAAATTTATTTAAAAGGAAAATTATATGAGACCCTATTAACTAAAAGTAGTATTTAACTAAAATAACATAAAATGATTAAAAAGTATTACTTAAAATAACATAAAAATATTATTTGTGAGAACAGGGATTTTTTTTATATACCTAGGAGGTATCTAGGGTTTTTGTTTGACAACTAATTAATTCTCCTCCTACTAAGAGCATGTTTGGATATCCCTTTGGGTATCTCAAACATACTTTTGGAGCTCCAAACTCAGTTTGACATCATGTTTGAATGCTCCAAAAATTAATTATGCAACCTACGTTTGGGGCAAACCCGGGTTTGATGCTTTTAAAGTAAAAGTACTTTTGATTTGTATATTTACAATAGAAACATGAAGTAAAAGTACTTTTGATTGGTATTATCCAAACAAATTTCATTTTATCAATTTGAACAAAAAATACCCAAACATAAATCTTGTTATAGTAAACCAATTTTTATCAAACTTAAGTTTACAACATACTTTTGATTCAAACTTATGTTTGCAAACTTTAATCCAAACATACAGTAAGTCAGCCCATTTTAGGATAAAGTAGTACTTCAAGTTGAGACTTCATGCCTAAATTGGAAATTGAACCCCAAACCTTGGGTTAAAAAATCCAAATACCAAATCACTTGTACTAACAACTTTTGGTTGAGAAAAAGAGAATTCTAAATACTTTAAATGTCTCGCAATCACACCACACCATTGTTTTAACTTAGCCGTGCAAATCATTGTGCACTGACCAACATGGGGATCTACAATTTTTTCAACCTTTAACTCCTTATATTCCTTAGCTAGTGTTTGGTAGAGAGGTAAAAAAAAGGAATAAAAGTGTGAAAAATGAAAAGAGATAAAAGAGAGTAAAAAGATGATGGAAAGTAAGATTATTTGATTGAGATGAAAGAGAGTTAAAAACAGATGAAATATTTGAATTAAAGAGATTTGATAGGTAAAAATTAAAAGAAAAATTTTAATATTAAATAAAATATATTATTATTATTATTATTATTATTATTATTATGTATCCGCACGCAAAAAATATTTTAATAATGTATGAACAATATCTATCAAGTTCCATAATGTTCAAGGATGTCCTCTTTCTCTCGGCCAAAAACAAATGGCCATAATCGATTATGCAAAACATATAATTGATTATGATCATGAGGGGTATGTGATTCGTGAAAAAAAAAAAAGTTTTGTACATTTGTTTTTCGTTTTGCGTGCATTTTAACTCCTTTTCTTCTCATTTTGGGATAAAAATACTGTATTGTGAAACCAACCTTTTTTTAAAAAAAAATTCACTCTCTTTCATTCTTTTCAAACACACATAATTATGCACTTTCATCTTTTTTCACTTTCATCTCTTTCTCTTTTACACATACCAAACAAAGCCTTAGTGTACTACCTACAAACAACATGGGAGTTGATCTTCCGACAATTATCTTGCATCAATCTTGATAACTATTCGCAATACACATGTCCAACGCTCATTTTTTCCCCATGTCAAGAAACTGTTGGCTTAATTTCTGAAATATAGTTTTGATTTAATGCAGTAATAAGCAATGCCCATGCCCCTTTCACTTGGTTTCTAACTAATGAGGAAAAAATTTATTGGTGAATAAAGTTTATAAGCAGCATGTTTGGTTTCACGTCAAAAATATTTTTCACATTTATTAGAAGTTAGTAATTATAACTTTTACATCCTATACTTGATTTCTGACTTGATAACAGATTAACAGGTTTCAAAGGAGCATCTTCCGTTTCTAAGTCATGACGATGGAGGGAATGCTAAATTGATAAAATTATCAGTAGTGTTGATTACTCTCTCCAATTTTGAATATAAGAAAAAAAAATCTTAGAAAAATCTTATATACATTGATCTCAGATATAATTAAATTTCAATTAATTTAACCTTATATGCATTGTTAAGGTTTTATTTTTAATGTCCTTTTTTTTTCTTGATACTAAGTTCCAGAATAATTTAAATAAAAAGGCTTGCTTTTTAATGAGGTAGATACAATTTAGTCGTTAACTAACATTTATTCCATACTGGAGAGATTATTTTATAATTAAGATACGTGCAGCATAAAACAGAACTTTTTATTTAAAGCAAAATCCATTGGGAGTATCTACGGTGAAGTAGTTGAGTTAGTGATATATCGGTGCACCATTTAAAATCACCATTAGATATATTATTAAAATATTCAATGATTGAGATTAAAGAAGGGCAACTGGTATAACATGTAATCCAATAAATTTAAAATTTGTAATTAGTATACCTAATTAACTTAATTAACAAAAGAAAACCTAATTGACTAATTCAACGTTCAGACTCTTTATCTTTGCGCCTCCACCTTCACGATTCCACGACCACGCAGCTTGCATCGGTGCCGGCGCCGCACTCCACTCCGATGGCTTTCGATAACACTTCGTTGAAGCGCGCCTTGAACCCTCATCGAAGAAGGGGAGAAGAAAGGACACAACGAAGAGAGTTCGTGGTTCACAGTTGGAGATCGGAAAGGACACAACGACTATGGTGACGAAGGCTCGCGGTCGCCGTCGGTGAAGGAGAAGGATAACGCGAAGAGAGAAAGGACATGCAGGAAAGGGGAAAGAAGGATGCATGGAAAAAGGGCGGCGGCGGTGCGAGCGGCAGCGCTGTTAAGATCGACAGAGTGGAAACGGGAAAGAGGGGGAGACAGAGATGAATGATGGGAAAAAGACGCGCCGCCGCTACGGCGGTCGGAAATCGCCGCAGTGGCGATTCATGGAGGTTTCCGACAACTCTTAATATTTTTTTGTTGTTGGTCCTTTCCCTCTATTTCTTCTCTCTTTTATATTGATATGTTGATTTTTTTTTTTACAGGTCCATGGCGATTTTGGGTCGGATGTTGTTTTTTTAGTTATTTTCTATGCTGAATCCCTTGTGTTTTAGTTCTCTTCTATACTGGATCCCTTGTTTTAATTCTCTTTTGTGCTGGCAACTTTATTGTTGTTTTTATGGTGGTGAGTGTGTCGATGGGTTGCAATAGTGATTTTAGGTGGATGCAAGAGAGTGGTTTCCATGGTTGAAAGCATGTGGATATATGTGGTGGGTGTGGTAGGAGAGGATGAGAGTTGCACGGAGGAGAAGGATTAACCTAAGAAAGCTGATTAATTAATTAATTATTTATCTTATTAATTAATTTTAATTAATTTTAATTTTTAATTATTTCTCATTTTTGGGTTAAAAACCTTCTGTATCAAGTCATTTTGGTGGTATATCAATGCATCACTAACTCAACTACTTCACCGTAGACACTCCCAAATCCATTACATGCATGCATGTAACCAAACATGCATAGATCCCCATCCGTACCAAACATGCATGTACACGATAAGGCTTTGGAGGACCACGATTTTGTAGTTCCCAGTGGAACATAGGCTTTTTAAGGTTCCCTCGTTTTTTTCAGGCATTTGACCCTAGTAAACAGAAATGGCTAGATAGAATAGTATAGTACCCATCCTCATAGTTTCATTTAAAAAAAGGTTTAATTATTATTTTGATCATTTAATTTTTATTTAGGTTTATTTTGATAGGTTCAATTAGGATATCTAATTTTTTAAAATGGTTCAACTAGGTTTTTATCGTCAAAAACTCAAAACGAAATGAAAACAATACAATATCATTTGCAAATAAGAGGATCTAATTAAATCATTTTAAAAAATTAAAAGACCTAATTGAACCAATTTAAAAAACTAAAGAACTTAATTGATGGTGGTTATAAAAAAGAGGGTTACAAGAGCGGCGAAGAGGAGGAATGTAATTGATGGTGGTTTTGGGATAGCCATGGATGTTAGCTATGGAGTATTATGCAACTGTTATATTACTCCCTCCGTTCCAATTTATATGACGATTAAGGTTTTGGCATAGGTATTAAGGAATGCAATTAATTTGTTAAATTTTCTCGAAAACATTAGGTAATTTTCTAATATATCCTTTATCTTTCTAATTAATTATTCATACTACACTACTCCCACTAAGTATTAATTAAGGGTAGTCTTGGAAAAAAAATATTTAATGCAGCATTGATTTTGTAAAATGTCATCTATTTTGGAACAATTTTTTTTATCTAAAACGTCATGTAATCTGGAACGGAGGGAGTATTTCAAGACAAAGGAAACGACCAATTTAAAATGGAGCTTTGTTGTTGGACATTACCTAATTGTCTCTCGTCTGATGCCTAGGGAAATGAAGTTCTATTGCACGTGTTTTCTATGTTGAAACTTTTGTGGCGGGAAAAGAATAACAACCACCCAATTTCAAGGTGTATATGGTGGAAGAAATACACCATACTTATTCTGTTTCTTTTTATCTGTCTTTTAAATTTTTTATGTAAAATTAAGAAATGTAATAAATTTTCTAGGTTCTTATAAAATAATTGTGAAATTTTTTATTTTACTCTTTTTCGTTTCTATTCTACAATTAATGCATATGTTTAAATTAATCAGAGATAGGTGAAAAGTAATAGTATAGTTGATAAAAGAGTAATTAATGTGATCTTGAATTTTGTAAATGACAGATAAATAGAAAAAAAAATTCAAAAATCCAACAACTAAAAAGGAACGGGGGAGTAATGTAGAAAGAAAAAAATAACAGATGTTATAAGAGTTGTAATGAAAAAAAAAAGAGATAAAATAAATGGTGGTAAAAAAAAAAAGAAATGAAAGGAAAAAATGAATGTGATAAATAGCAGTTGTTGATTGGATTCCTAGTCCACTTCAAAGAGCTTTCTAGCAGGTCATTGAACTGAAGTTTCTATGTTATGTTACTTCTATGAAAATTGCAGTAAAGGAAAGTTGTAAACAACTGAAAGTTTTTAGGAAAAGCGGTAAAGAAAGTTGTAAATAAAGTGATAAATAGAAGATAAATGACTGAAAAAAGATAATTTTAATTGATTTGGTCGGGCATCTTTTTAATGTTTGATTTTCCTCTACTTATATGGATAATAGCCGTTACAAACCACCACTTAGCTGTTCCTAACCCACTACCCTAGATTTTAGTAGATCATGGATTACATGATTTTAAGCTCTTATCTTTTGTGAACATCGCCAACCATGTCTCCTAGAGTAGTTACATATCAAATAATGGGCTTTGTACTCTCGTTCTTTAAATTTTACCCCTTCCCATCCTCTATCAGCTAAATATAGTCATTATGTTGTCAGCTATCTATTAGCTGCATGTTGTTGACTACCATACCTTTGTCGGCTAACCATTTTTGTAGCCTACATGATATTAACTTCCCATGTTATTGGCTTCTAGATTTGCTGGAATCTCACATCCTCTGAAACAATTACATTTTGAATCATGTAAACAAACAACTGTTAGTTTTCATTACGCATTTCTCCTATTTTTAAGGAAATCATTGCTCCCGTGCATGCTTAGGCTTAGAAAAACTACATCCAGCTGCTCCCACGTTCATCTTTCCTTTGCAAGTTAGTCTTTCCCAAAGTAGGCTTGATTTTGGGTTGTCTGTCGAGTCTGCGCAAGTCATCAGAAATAGTTATTAGCAGTTAGATGTCAGAAATGGTTTAGCTGTTAGCCGTCATAAACAACTATTTTAGTCGTCAATAATTTTTAACCCTGGGTCAAGTTAGAATCCATTTGAAAATAAAGGATATAGGAAAGAAATGGGATGTTATACTCTTGACACAACTTTTTTTATTTTCATTTAATTTTATATTGTTATAATAAAAATTATTAATAAATTAAACATTTTCTTTCTAATACAAAAAAATTAACTTTATTCTTTTCTAATATTATTCATATCATTTTTTATTTATTAAAATATATTCAAATGATTAAAAATAGGTTTAAATACCGTTTTAGTCCTTGTAATTTAATGCTTTTTTGCTTTTCGTACTTGCAAAATTATTTTTTTGGTTTTAGTCCTTGCAAATTATATTTGTTTTGTTTTTTGTCCTTATAGCGGTTTAGATAGTATTTTTTTCACTATTCAAAACGCTATCTAAACCACTTTAAGGACAAAAAATAAAACAAACATAATTTGCAAGGACTAAAACCAAAAAAATAATTTTGCAAGGACGAAAAGCAAAAAAGCGCTAAATTGCAAGGACTAAAAAAGTATTTAAGCATTAAAAATATTAATATTACAAATTTTGAATTTTTTTATCTAATACTTTTTCCATAACTTTTTTATTTTAAATAATTATTCTGTTTTTGTTAAGGTGAGAAATCGGCTTTGGAATTAAAAATTTCTTAACATGTTTTACTTTTTTATTTTATTTTCTTATTGAAAGGGAAATTAGCTTTCGATTTGCCGATTTCCCAATGTGTTTTTTTTAATTTAAATAATGAATTTAAATTATTAATTTGAATAAATAATTAATTTACATAATTAAATATGTTATAATTAATATTTTATATAAATAATTAAATAATTTATGGTTTAAATTTTGTTAAAATTAGAAATTTAGGTTAAAATGATTAAATTGTATTATATCAATGTAAAATATTACTCCTTCCGTCCCTATTTATAAAACTCTTTCAATTAATTCACACCCCTTAAAAAAAGTAGTTAAGTTAGTTTATCATATTAAATATGTCAATTATTTATACTGTTCTTCCAAAATTACATTTTTTTTAACTAATCATATTTCTCTTTTTACTTACTCCTGCAATTAATGTTTGGAGAGAGAATAATAGTTATGTGATTTTAATTTTAAAACTAATTTTTTGACATATGAAACTTATTCTCTACCATTCACGTATGGCACCATGTTTATTTTTTAAAAAAAAATACTCCCTGTTGTACAAATTTTCCTTCCAATATGCACCTCCATTACCATTTTCGCTTGACGGGTGTAGGAGTTTAGAATATAAATGATATGCATTCCATATCAATAGGTGAATTTCTTATGTAAAGCCAAAGTAGCTGAGTGAGGTCTAAGTGGTATTGGACTCGGTCTTTTTAAGCAAGGTCTTGGGTTCGAGCCTTGTGGATAGAAAAAATGTGATTGGGAGGGGGATCCCACCAAAGTGGTCAGTTAGGTTCCCCAACGGAGATTAATCATCGACAAAGCTGGTAGATATTCCGTACCAATAACATAGTAACAAAAAAAAAGTAGATGAGTGAGGAATAGTAATTTGAGGCTATTCATATTCTCTAATCTCAATAAGGGAGAGAAAGAGCTGCTTTCATTAATATCTAGCATTTATTAATTTTTGGTTACAAAATATGTTAATTAATTAAGGATAATTTGGGAAAAAATAATTAATGCATCTGAAAATTAGAAAAGGATCCTTTTTTTTGCTTTAACAAGAATAGGATCTTATAAAAAAGGATAAACAAATTTTTGTAAAGGGGTCTTATGAATAAGGACGGAGGGAGTATACAAATGCACTAAGTGTAGCCACAAATAAGGACAATTTTTCTTACTATGACCTTCATTTTGACACAATTTACATTTGTTGAGATGATCCTTTTTTCTTAGAGACTGTTTGGTTCAAAGGAGGGGATGGATTTTAATGGAGGGGAGGGGAAGGAAGGGGAGAGATTTTTATTAGTGATCATGTTTGGTTAAGTGGAGCAGAGGGAAGACATTTTAATGGAGGGAAGGGGAAGTAACTTTTTTTTGTTTGGTTTACAAGGGGGAGAGGAAATTTAAAAATTATTTTACATTTGTACCCATGTAATTTTAAATTTCAAAACATAATTAGCGATATTTTATTCATTATACTTAAAATGTTTTAAATCTCCTCCCCTCCCCTCCAAATATTGTAAGCTTGAAAAATTAAATTTTTATAAAAAGTAAAAAATATTTAACATAAGATTAACAAAAAAGTTAAAAAAAATATACATAAATTAATTAAATAATAAAATTTAAAAGAAAACTTCATCTACATTACTCAAACATAAAAAAAACTCAATATTTCTCTCTGTGTGTGTAATTTGCTTTAAATAATGACAATGTAGTTATTTGCTTTAAACCAATTTATTATGTAGTATATAATTTGCTTTAAACCATTTTATTAGTTGCTTTAAACTGCAATAATGATTAATTGCTTTGACGATATTCATTTTAATTGACGGTGATTGAGTTGGCTAGAATTTTTTTATCAGTAGGAATCGAATATAGGTATCAGGTGATTTAAAACAACTCACGCATCCTACTCAATCAACTGAGCTAGACCTCCTCGATAGTTGGTTAAGATAATTGTTCCCTTGTGTGTGTGCGAGTGTGTATGTGTTTTTAATCTTTTTATTAATTATTTAATTTTTTTCTCCTAAAATAATGAAAATGTGGTAATTTGCTTTTTAAACCATTTTATTAGTGGCTTTAAACTGCAATAAACATTAATTGCTTTAATAATATTCATTTTAATTGACAGTGATTGAGTTAGGTTGAATAATTGTCCTATTATTTCACAAACTTAGGCTGATTTATTGCAATAATTGCTTCAAACAAATTTTTGATCAGTCAGAAAACTAAAGGCAAAGAAAACAAGAAATGCAAAACTAATTAGCCCTAACAAAAGTGACACCCAAAGCATAAGATAGAACTATGGAGGAAATCTGAGGCGAGCATGACTCCCAAGAGATGAAAGAAGCATTTGAAACCGCTCCATGCTTAACCAGTCTGCGCACTAGTAACTTCAAACAAATTTCAATTCAAATGAAATTCAATGGTCAGGAAACAAAATTTGTCACTAACTAAATTAGTGAGGAAATTCTAAAATTAATTTTACTTCCAGCGCATAGGTTCAAATGTAGTATATGGGCACAGCAGAGACGCGGAACCCAGACTGTGGAAACGTTTCGATGCAAAGGCATCATCACAGTCACACACATGCACGTACATCTACCACTGTAGAATTTAATATAGTAGTATAAATGAGTGGGGACAAAACCTTCAACACAAAAATCACGTCTGCTAGAAAACATCACTTTCACTTGGCTATGGTATCTGACAACTTATTAATGTCCCACTGCCCAAGCCAAGAAGCTTACAAGGCTGTTTTATCGGGATTGGGGTACAATGATACAGAGCGGAACATGCAGGCTGTAGAGCACTAAGCTTCCATATTTTTTATTTTATTTTTTTACTTTTAAAATTTTTAGTATCTATACTAGGGTTATTATTTTTATTTAAGGAGTTTGATCATGAAAATAATAATATTTAGTGTTGTTTTTTAATTCTTTGACAATATATTCTATTTTAATTTTTTTTTATAGTATTTACTATTAAGATAATTAATGACATTTTTTTTTCTCTTTTATGATAAATACTCTACTTTCCTTTTTATGTTTTTCATTATGAAGATAATTTCATTTTTTTTAGGAAAAAAAATTAAACTTAAACTCATAAAATTAACTTTAAATGGATTCCTAAAAAAAGCTTTATATTGGACAAGTACTCACAAAACCAACAAAGCAGCACTGAAAGTACTTGAAAAGACAAGCTAGATGTATCGACACAAATTTTCCACCTTGAGGGAATTATGCTTGTTTGATATATTTTAGGAAATTTAATATTTCTTAAAATATTTCTTATTTGATTTTAAAGAATTACAATTGCAAGAAATTGCAAATATTTCTTTTATAATTTATTGTTTGAATTAATATGTTTGAATTCTGATTATTAATGCTTTGTTGATATTTAATTAATTGATTATTTAATTGTCATGTGCTTGATACGATGGGCTAGGGTTATTAGTTTTGGGCTTAGAAGATAAAAATAAAAATAAGAGCTGAAGGGGTGTGAACAGTAGAAAAAGAAGGTGCTGAAGGAAATTCTAGCCTGCCTATTCAAATAACAATTTAGGGATGTATGAATAGTAGACAGTCTGGGCCTTTTTAGTCCCTAATCCAATAAGAAAACTCAACAGAAACTTAAGAGAGCCTAATCTATCCAACTCCCTGACCACCCCAACTACCTATTTACAATAATAAGATAAGAGGAAAAGGACAAAAAAGACTAGGTCGGGGTTGTGTGTGTGACGTGCCGAGTGAGGGAGAGGGAGAGTAATTTTTGCTTTGCATGCCTAGCATGCATGTCTCCTACACTAGCCAACCTAGGTGTAAGTGTGCTCCATGCTTCCATTGGTCCATTGTGCCACCTTTGCCACCTTTGTCTACTCCTTAGAGCCTATAAATACCCCTCAAAGCTCCCCCATTCTGCACACTTGAGAAAGAAGGAAAGCAACACCCGTAGAGAGAGTGAGAGTTCACGTGAGAGAGGGAGAAGGAGGTAGCTGAGGTTCTCCTCCTTGGTGGTGTTGGTGACGTTATCTAGGAGAGGAAGAAGGAAGGTTTTGCTAGCTAAGGAGAAGGAGGTATGGGTGGGGTTGTATTTTCCATGGTGTTCTTCATGAAATTGTTAGGATTACTTTCATTTCCATGCTTGATCTTGCTATTATGTGGTTAGTTTCTGTTTTCAGTTTTTATTGTTGTTACAAGCCAGAATGGAAGATTGAAATGTTGTTGTTATAATGTTGCCATGCTGAATCTGTTTGGATGAACACATGATTAATATTATAGGATTCTGTTCTTGAATTGAAAGGTAATGAAATGATGAACTTGTGAAGAACACTCAAGAACACGAAATAACTAGATGAATGTAGTGAGAAAACTAGGAGAAACTATCCTTTTGATACTAGGGAGGGGCGTGAGGTTCAACCCCAAATGTTAGTGAATTATTAATTTTTAATTGCTAAGAATTATAACATGTTACAAGGCTTTTAAAATAAAAAATGATGTACTGTTTTTATACTTAAATTATATGATAATTATATTTCTAGATTCAGTTATTATAATTTTGAAATGAGGATTATTCTAGAATTATAAGAACCCCACGGTTTTTGACAGACAAATGGGAGAGAAAATGTATTTTCAAAGATGAATATGAAATTATTATTACTAAGTAATTTCCTTAAAAACATGAATATGAAGGTTTATTATTTTTTGTGAGAAATTGTTATCTTATGTGATATATTATTATATAAATTGTTTTATAATATTCTATGAGAAAAAGTGTTATCTTAAGTGATTTTCAATTATATAAATTGTTTCATAATATTTTATGTGAAAAGATGTCATTTTATGTGACTCCGAAATTATTACATAATCTGTCATGTTTAAATAAATATTTAAAATAATGTTTCATGATTTGATAATACCTTATTTTGAAATAAATATATATTACTATGTTCAAAAAGAAAGGTTGTTATTTCATGTAAATTTTAAATTAAGAATAATTCTTCTAAATACATTTTATCAAGGAATTTTCATGAGATAATAACTTTGTTGAAATTATTAATTTGTGATGGAAAAATTATTATGTTACACTTTTACTCATATATATATAGAGAGAGATGAGGGATCCACTTACTCCAAGAGTAACTCTAAGAGAGTTACTCCTCATCCTGACCATTCATTTTCTTGAAATATAATGGTTACAACAATTAGATTTCAAGAAAATGAATGGTCAGGATGAAGAGTAACTCTCTTAGAAATACTCTTGGAATAAGTGGATCCTTCCTCACACACACACACACACACACACACACACACACACACACACACACACACACACATATATATATATATATATATATATATATATATATATATATACACGCATTAAGATTGTTGCTATATAATAATGTGTTAGAGCTATATAAAAATAAAAGTCTGTTTCTATATTTTGAAGAAGGTCACGTGTATGTATATGTATATACTCACAATATTTTCAAAGTAATAAGAACCTTTATTTTATAAAGAGAATACTTATAAGTTATTATAACATTTATAACTATATACGAACATTCGACTTTGTCATAATAATAGTTTGTCATAAATTATTATAGTTAAATAAGCCGTGAATTCCCTTGTTAAGTAAAAGACGTCTTGGGAAAAAATACATAAAAGATTAAATAAAGTTTAGACAAGAACTTGGATAAACCTACAAAGACTTGTTGTTATTAGAGCGTACTTGATAGATTGGACGTATTTGATATGTTGTCACCATTTAAACGCATTGTTGTACATTTATGAGATTGTGATACCTTGGAATGATTGATGGTGTACCGTGTTTATTATTTGATGATGATAATGTTTCTCGTACCATATCCTTATATATATATATATATATATATACACACACACACACACTGATGTTAAAGGGTGATAACGACCCTTGTGATAGTTAGACTCTACAGGATGGAAGGCATCGAGCGTGTGACGTCCCAATGGGTAGGTCAATCCCCTATGTTCCGAGACTGATAGTGCCAGCTTGTACATCCCAATAAACGCAAAGACAACTTATGATGACGCAGAGGGTATACCTCTTTTGAAAGCAATTCGATGAGTATTCTGGAAAGTTACGCGTACTTAGATTATTTATCTGACAGCCAGTATTAGTGTTAGCGTACCAAGTTGGATGTTTAATGCACAGGTATGGGACTGTGGCATGTTTACTGCACAGGTATAGAACTAGCGGGTCAAGGTATACTTACTCCCTATCGCTTCCCAAAGGTTGAATTCTTGATTAGTGGTTGATCAATTGAGAGTATGGACCCATACATCTGTGATGATAATATGGAGATGATGTTTGGAAAAGTCGTGCACAACGAAACATAGAACATTCTAGTTCCCCTTATATTGTAGTTAATGTGTATGTTTGTTTGTTGTCTATTGTGTGTTGGAGTGAGAGAGGATCTTGATTCTTTCATGGGGTGACATTGAAGAATACGACTTCAACCCATTTCCCTTTATTTTTACACATAGATGGACCCAGCATCATGGAACCTGGAAGTAACGCTCGGCCCAACGGGACAATGGTTTTTCCATAGAGGCAATGGTAGATATCACTATCAAGAAGATCTCATCATTCTTAACCCACCAACAATAGGCACACCAATGATATCAATTGAGGTTAGTGTATTCTCTGTACCTGATTGGGAGTAGCCCGTTGTGAATCCTGGCCTCGTTGATGAGTATATATGCTCGCCTCCGTCACCTCTTATACCTGGGGTCGATGATTGTCATCCTATTGAGATTGATGACAAGGATGGGGAATAGATTTATGTTAGGTGTTGCTCTGATGGGGGTTTAAGTGTTTAGTGATCTCAGTTATATTTCGAGTTCGTATTCTTGTTAGTTCATTTATGATGTATTTAGATTTCAGTTGTATTTTGATTCTAGTTGTAGTGGTCAAAACTATGTTGGAACATCTTTTGATTAATAATTAAGCTATGTTTTTCATCATGGTGATTACATCTATGCTTTTATTCGTTGATGTTCTAAACACAAGAAAAATCTACTTGGATTTTCATAAATAAATTAATCAAGAGTTTTATTAAAAATAAACGTTAAGCGATTTATGTGTGTTACGGGTCAATGTAACGAGGGACGTTACACCAGAGCGGTGCATTGTATGGAGTGATTTCGTGTATTGAACAAAGTGATTTCCTTGGACAATGCGTGTTAACTGTTGGCCTTGGGCAGTGTGGAATGCACAAGATTCATGTAGACAAAAAGTGCCAGACACTTCAAAATTGAAAAATTGAGCACATCTATTGACTCGGACCGGACCGAGTCCACCGATTTTTTTCCTGTTCAAACATCGAGTTGATTATGTAGCAACGAGTTAAATACATTTTCGATCCAAAACAACAACCAGACAACAACTGGACCAATGACAGGACTGGTTTTTCAACTCAACCGGTCAAACTGAGTTTTATAACACTGCCATCACGCATTCGCCTCTTGAACACAAGTCACTTAGGAAGCTAAAAGGTTTATGACCACTGAACCAACTTACATGCTTAATACATGTTGTGAGAAATTTAATATATATTCATAATATCTTTTATACAAAATTTATAATTTATAATATCAATTTATGAGGTTCAATCACTGACCCATGGGTTCAACCAGTAACCCATTAATCCAGTAACTTGATCGGGTCAATGACTTTTAATAACACTATGCACATCTAACGGATAAAGGAATAAGAATATTGAGAATATTTAATTAAAAAAAATAAGGAAAGTGAGAGTCTTACTCTCTGAATTCTATATTATAATTTGTAATATAGGACTCTATTGATTTTTTTTTGTTAACAGAGGTGTTTTATAAGAGTATTGATTAAAAAGTTAACATTTTTTGTTTAAAAAAAATTAAGGTCAAATTGCATTAAAAATTATGATGTTAATATGTTGAAAATGCATTTATTAAATTATTTTTTACAATCTATTCAAATATTTAATTAACATATGTTACTTATAAGCATTCTTCATTCAAAGTTTTTTACTCGAGTAATTATTAACATACACTGATACACTAACTTTTTTTTTCTCATTTCTTTTTTGCTTAATTGTATTTTTGACCCCCAACTTTTTATATTTTAACGCATTTTATTCTCAACAAATTAATTTGACGCATGTTATCATCAACTTTTAAAAAACTTGCAAATTTTACCTTCTGTCATTGAGCTGATGTACATGTTGACATAAGTGCAAAAATTGTGGGTAAAATTTGCCAAAAAGTAACAAGTTAGGGACAAAATTCATTAAACAGTTAAAAAGTTAGGTAAAAATCACAAAAAGTAAAAAAGTTGGGGATAAAAAATGCAATTATGTCAACATGCCATGTCAGTTCAACGGAAGGTAAAAGTTGCAAGTTTTTAAAAAGTTGAAAGTAAAATGTAAGTTAATTAATGTAGTGGTTAAAATATCTCGAAGTATAATATTAAAAATAATTGAAAAATAATGTGAATAGAGTAATATGGTTAAAATAAATAGTTTAATATTAAAATAATAAGAAAATAAAATAAACCTATAATCTAATAATATCAATATCGTGAAGTATAAGCTAGAATAATAAAATAAATATTGTAAATAGTATAATAATTATAATAAATAGTGTAATATGAAAGTATCCAAAAAATAAAATAAAATAAAATAAACTTATTACTTGTCATTACCAATATCTTATATAATAAAAAGGTAAAAATGAGAAAACCCTATCTTATGTAAAAAAAAAGGTAAAAATAATAAAATCTTACTTAATGAGTGGAAGAAGAGAAAAAAAGATCTTACTTTATATAAAAAAGATTAAAAAGGAAATATAATAAATATTCAAGGACAAAAAGGAAATAAATATAAAAAGTTAGAAGTCAGCGTTTTAAAAAAAGCTATTTGAAGTAGCGTCTAAAAAAACGTTAGAAGTTACTAAAAAAAGCTTGTTTACCAAACAATCAAACAAATTTTTCAGCCAATAAAAAATGTTAGAAGCTAACTGAAATGCTGTACCAAACATAGTTGAAATTGGAAATACTGTTTTGTCCTGACATCAAAACATAGCTGCAGTATTTTGAAGATTTCTTAAGTTGTAAAGGTCTAAATGACATGAGATTAATTTCTAAATTTCAAGGACAAATATATCTATAACTCTCATGAAGACACCAAAAGTTAATTTGGGCATTTGAAGGGCCCAATAAATCAAATATAGGGCTAGACATTAGATGCTACTACAAGTTGCAAATCGTTCCCGATGACGACGCATGGTGGTTAGAAGTGTAATCTAAAGGTTAAAATTTATGGAAGTTTCAATCCAACGGTGAGTTTTAAGATAAAATTATTTTATTTAATTAAAAGTTATTGAATGCTGTAATAATTGGTGTAAGTTACACCGGTGTCATTTGATCAATCTCTTTTTTATTTATTACTTAAGAAGATAATGCATAGATTAACTAAAGTAATAAATATTTTTATTTATATTAAAATTAGGGTTAATTGTGTTTTTTGTCCCTGAACTTTTTTGAGTTTTCACTTTAGTCCCTAAACAAAATTTTGACTGGTTATAGTCCCTGAACTTTTTTCCTTCAATGTTTTTAGTCCCTCAACTTTATGATGAAGGAACTAAAATTGAAAACTTGAAAAAGTTTAGGGATAAAAAACATAATTAACCCTTAAAATTATTATTAACTCCCTAATATGACCACCATTATTTTTCTCTCTCCTTTATGATGTTGAGGGGCCTGTTTGTTTACATTGGAAATCAATTATGCACACTATATAGATTTTCAATGTAAAATTATAATGATAGAAAATTAGGTTAAATATTAACATGTAAGTTCCTAAACTATTTAGGAATTTTTAATTAGACCCTCAAACTAAAAAATTGTAATTAGGTCCTTAATCTTATAAATTTTTTGTAATTAGGTCTCTCAAGTTAGTTTAGACAACTTGAAAGTTGAAATTATTAGAAAATGACAATTTGAAGCGGTTTTGAAAACCCTGCTTCCTCGATCAAAAAAAGAAAATACCAACCATGGAAAGTCAAGCTGTGCAATAATGTTGTACATGCTAACAAGAGGATGAATTAAGTGTTACCGGTGAATAAGGTTTAGTCTTCTTAAGCCGAAGGAGCATCGATCCTCCTCTTCTAATAATGATGATTGATGATGGAGGGAATAATAAATTATTATTAAATTATTACTGTTGATTATTTTGTAGTTAAGATACACAATAAGGCGCTCCATAAAATAGAACATTTATTTAAAGCGAAATCCAGTACATGCATGCAATCAAACATGCAGAGGTCGCTATAGGTACCTATTTATTCCGTGCATAGAGTGCCTAACGGCTATGCCTACGAAAGGCAACAACATCACGTGCATGCGGATAATGCATGCATGCATGCTTCAGATGGATAGAGGCATAGATGCAGAACGTAGACCGTAGAAACTTTTGGATGCAAACGCATCATCACCATCACACACACATCTACAACAGTACAACCTTTTGTGATGCTGTCTTTTATCTGAGCATAGTTCGGAGCTTGCTTTGCGGTTGGCAGAACCTTAGAAATAAGATCTTCCGGTGGTATATACCCCGCTATGTCTGTGGAATCCATGCCCACGAGGCCCAAGAAAATTGAGCTATTAGGAACATTTTTGGTCCAGTTGTCCCATTCACTCAAAAGTTTGGAAGCGTCTCCATTTGAGTAAATGCAAGGGTTCTGGTAGAAGAACTCGAGCCAGATGTAATAAAAAAGGCCAGTTCTGATTGCGTTGCCCAGGTAGTGATCTGGGTACACGCATTGTGGTGCTGCGGATAAGTAAATTTTTCTGGCGGTTGTGGATGCGTTAATGGCCTTAACAACTTCGGGCCATTTAAGGTTTTCGCCGTCCGCCACGTCAGCGATGTCGACGCCATCCAAGGAGACACTTCCCAGTGGACCAGGGTGGCCACTGAGGTAGTTCTCCAAGAGGTAGGTTGCAAGTTGTTCTGCGGAATTAGGGTTGGACAAGGAGTGGCGGTTTTTGGTTTTTAGGGTTGTCACGTCTTGGCCAATGGAAAGGAACACTTTGATGCGGTTTTGTTGGCAGTATTCTATCTCTGGCTGTAGCTTGGAGCAAGAGGGGACACAGTGATCAGCCAAGTTTAGGGTTGGGGTTCTGCCATCATCGTACACGAGAAGGCTTTCGAGGATGACGATGTTGTAGTTATTAAAATTCGACCAGGCATCCGAAAGGTCTCCTTAAAAATCGGTTCATAAGGGGGTGGCCTACCCAGCTATATAAGCACTCACCAGGCTCGTTAACCACTCGATGTGGGACTTGCAACACGCCCCCTCGAGCCTGGGCTCGTCACCACAAGCGAGGGTTAGCGGACTATCCACACCACCGGGCAGAACGTTGCTCTGATACCATGATAAAATTCGGCCAGGCATCCGAAAGGTCCCCTTAAAAACCGGTTCATAAGGGGGTGGCCTACCCAGCTATATAAGCACTAGCCCTCGCTTTGTGGTGACGAGCCCTGTCTCGAGGGGGCGTGTTGCGAATCCCACATCGGGTGGTTAACGAGCCTGCTCGATGTGGGATTCGCAACACGCCCCCTCGAGACAGGGCTCGTCACCACAAAGCGAGGGCTAGTGCTTATATAGCTGGGTAGGCCACCCCCTTATGAACCGGTTTTTAAGGGGACCTTTCGGATGCCTGGCCGAATTTTAATAGTAGTTGCCAGTGGAACACAGGCTCTTTAAGGGTTACAAGGGCCAAGAGGAGGAATATAATTGATGGTTGTTTTGGGATAGCCATGGTGTTGTTGGTTTTGTTATTGGGGGTAGTTTTTTTTTTTTTTTTTTTTAAATCAGCAAAGAAAATTCATATTAAAATAAACCGGTACCAGCAGTACCAAGTCAGAACATATACAGTATTGATACATGCCCAACAAAAAAATCAAACGGTTACAACATATATATGATGATTGTATAGCATAGCATAAATATGTAATAACCAATTGAAAGTCCCCTGCATGTATACGTATACCCCCGATATAATAAATGCACCCCTCATGCCAAAACAGAACCCATATGAGAATCAAACAGTATGCACAAACCGCAACCTGTGTAACACGCTCCCACCAACAAACAAATCAGCTTTATCCTACAAAGCCCAAACAAGCTCCTGGGTTAATGCTCCATTGATTAAAAGAGTAATTGAAATCCTTAATTCTCTCATCCAACCATGACCAAGCAGTGTAATTAATACTCTGAATAAGCACGTTTCTGTCAAAAGAACCCCCCCCCCCCCTAAAGATGCAGAAGTTGCAGTGATTCTAGATGTACCAAACTATCGCAGACCATATAATCGTCCATTTTTGACCCTGCATTTTACTAACCAAAGCATTGGGACAATGTTGAAAATGTTCCCCAATGCTGCCAGCATTCACAGCACTGCACTGTAATTGAACCAACAAAGCATTATTTCCATATGCTATCCACCTCCCTGCACGTCAAAAAGAGATGGCTGCTGGATTCCACCAGGTGATGTGCATCATGAAATCCACAGTGCCTGGTATTAATATCAAAATCCACCAAAAGCATGCATTTTCCATATATTGTCTCGTTTACGTAGTAAAATCCTGCAATGGAAAAAAACTTTCGTAGTGAAGCATCCCATTATCCTTCCCCAACACAGACACCATAACCTGATATAACATGTAGCAAGTGAATCCCTCCAGGCAGAAACTCTACGCTAAAAAAACAATCTTACAGACAAGCCCCTGGGTTCACAGACCACATAAGGAAAGAGGACATAAAAGATTTTGTCTTCAGCTTTAGCCAAGACCAAGAAACAAATTCCACTTCCTGTAACAGAGCTGTACCATCAAAAGTTTCATTTTTAAAAATGCAAGCATTTCTTTTTTTCCAAATATACCAAGTGATTGCACACCAAACAACACACCATTTTTCTTTTTTATCTTTTGATTCCATCCCAAAAAAATGTTGCCATAAATGCTCTTCCGGACCCGCAGGAAGAGATGTCTTCATATTCAACCAAGCATAACAACTCTTCCAAATGCTATCCACCTTCAAACAATTGAAGAGTACATGAGAGCATGTTTCATCTTGAACAATACAAAAAGGACACTTATAATCGTCATCTCCAAATTGAATATTTCTCTTTCTAAGGTTATCTTTTGTGGGGAGTCTATTTTTGAAGACCCTCCAAACAAAATGATTAACCTTTGTGGGCACTTTTATATTCCATAAAAAAGAGAACAAAGGGTCTTGTTGAGTACCCCATGATAAAGCATGCAAAGTCCTATAAGCGGAACTCACACTATACATCCCGCTAGGCTCAACCTCCCACCACCACTCATCTAACGCCTCCATATGTAGTTGAGTATTTGACACCACATCATGTAAAAAGATCACCATATTATTCTCCCACTCAAACCACCTTCTTCTCCATACAAAATGCCACTTCCACCTACCATCTATCCAACCTCCCATGTTTTTAATAACAAAATCCTTTTGCTCTGAGTTTAAGAAAAGCCTAGGGTGAGTCTTAGCTAGGCACTCTTCCCCACACCACTTGTCCAACCAAAATCTAGTCTTACCTCCATCCCCTAATCTCCACTTTACCAAACTTTCAAACCAAGAAGATTGGTTTCCACCACCACATACTTTCTTCAAATCCCTCCACCAAATAGATGCATCCTTACTCTCCTTCTCTTTCAACAAACCTATCCAACCACCATATTTTGCTTCCAAGATATCACACCATAAAGTACTCTCTTGGTGAAACAACATCCATCTCCATTTAGCAAGAAGTGCTTCATTAAAAATTTTAGAGTAAATTACAGCAACACCCCCTGAGGTTTCGTGTAATTACACATGCACCCCCTGCTTTTTTAACCATTACTTTGACACCCCTGTAGGGGGTGTTAGTGTAAGGTTTGAGGGGGTGCCACTGTAATGTTTACAAATATATCAGGGGGTGTTAGTGTAATGTTTTCAAACTTAAATGGGTGCTAGTGTAGGAAAATAAAAAAGAGTGAGGTTATGTGTAATTACATGAAACCTCAGGGGGTGCTGCTGTAATTTACTCAAAATTTTAATATCCATTGGGGGTAGTGGTAGTCTTGTTTAGCTGGATGACCTTTAGGGCAAGAGAAGCGCCCAATTTATAGTGGAGCTATGGATGCTTGGGTTGGACGTTAACTAGTTGTCTGATGGCAAGTGAAATGAAGTTTCGTAGCACGTTTTTTGTGTTGAAATAACGTTAACAGTTCATTAAAAACAAGAATATATCAATAATATTATTTTGACAAATCTAAGACAAATACTTAAAGGTAAAATGCTAACCAGCTTCCTAGTCAAGGAAGTAAAAGAAGAAAGTTCTTTTATTGGAATATGAAAAATGTGTTCCTATGATTTTTAAATTTGTTCCCATATAATTTTTAATAAAAACTTTGTCTTTTAATTCCTTAACTAATATCTTAGGTACTAGTTAACAAGACCCACAATACTTAATAGAATAAAATGAATTTCACAAAATCTGCATGGAACAACTTGCAATTGTTTCTTTTTAATTAGAGGGTCTCGAATTTTAGTATTTCTTTTCTTATAAAATAATAATCTTTTTAACCTTTTATTTTTTTTCCAAAATAATAGTCCTTTTAATTTTTAAACTATGTATAACGTGATACCACCTTTTTCTTTTATTCGTTAGTTTGCTTTTATTAATTTAATTTATTATTTAATCTATTATTATTATATGCAACCGAGTTTTTCATATGGAATTCGTGCATTAATGTTTCCTACGATCTAGCCATCCTCGTGACCTAATTTACCCTTTTGAGAAAACAAGCGGTGTTTAATTGAAACCCACCTCAGTAAACTTCCAAAAGTTCCCAGCATAGGATTTGGATCCACTATAGTAGTGTTCTTTCTGGCCACTTTCTAGATCCTCTATTTCTTCTCTCTATCATTTGGCTTCATCTAACTATTATGTCTGTCCTTCTCCTTTTGCTATTATTGTCGGGAGATGCATAGGATGACTCGAAAGAATCAAATTTGCCTAACATAAAGATATTCTCAAATAACCATATAGAAAATTATTCTAGAATACAAAAAAGCAGATATGGGAAGTCTCCATAGCTATCGTAATATATAATATATAATATATTAAAATATCACGTGCATCTCTTATGTTTTATTTGAATTAGAACTCAAACAAATTAAGAGGAAAGAAATATTAACTCTAGATGTATTGTTGGTGTAAATTAAGTAGAATTGTTGTTTGAGTAAGGGATTGTTAAACGTTTTAACACAATACATTGGAATTTAAACTGTGGTATGTTTACTCGACTCTCAAATGAGAGCATTTGTAATTAAATGACTATTCCGTTGGATTTGTAATTTATATAACGTTGTAGTTAATTACTCTTTCTTTCTTTTTTTTTTTTTTTTCTGAAAAGCTCATAATTGGAAGTTATATATGAGACTAATCTTCCAAGTGATGAAGATTATCGAAGTTGATTTTGCTTCTACCAACAAATTCTTCTCCATGTGCACATTGTATGACACATTGTCAACAAGTTAATTATTCTATTTCAACTTCCTTTTAACATTGTATGATGCATTTTTCATTTCTTGTAACTTTGAATTTGTTACTAGCCAAAGAATTTGTTACTAACCAAAGAACTCATCCCATCAAAAAACCAGAACACATAGGCACTGGCTATGTAATAATTGGCACAACGCACCACATAGGCAAACTTAGGTTCAACTCAACTAAATGGAAAGGAGGAAGAAAAAAAAAGGTTTGCAGCATGCTCATGAACTCAAGCGTCCAAAAAGTAACTAAGTGTATCAAATGAAACATAATTTGACTCCATATGACTGAAAATCTATTTAGTTTACTTAAGCTATACCACAAGTACATGACTGCAGAAACTGATTTGGGGTTCTTAAGGTATAATTCCTGGGAGATGGTTTAAGCTGGAGCATGCTTATTTGGTCCGTGAAAGAAACAGATAACGTTAGCAATTTGCACCGTAGGACAATAAACTAATTAATATGGTGGAGCATCTGATAACCAAAATAATATATGCCAATTCTAAAATTGTTTGTTTCCACGTCCAATCCGCTTTCCAAGATCTTCAATTTTGTCTTTTCATTATTTTGGGTCATGTTGTAATTAACAACAGCTTCAAAAATAATACTTAAAGTACATTCTATTAAATATCTTAATGATTAAAAAATTAGAAGTATATTTTCAAGTAACCTTCTTCTAATATATTTATATTTCCATAAAAGCATATTAATAGATACTAATTTATATTTATTAAATTATTAGCTTATCTATAATCTACTAATAATATTATTAGTATTAATTTATCAATAATAATAATAATATAAATGTTTTACTTGGTATTAGTAAATATATATGTAATTATGTATGTTGTTGTCAGAGTTTAGAGGGGTGTCCTAATCTACTCTTTTAACACTTTAATAATTAATTTCTTATTTTCACAATACACATTATTACACGATGTCACCAATGCATTAGGGTTAGGTCATCATTCAATATCATTTGTTGATGTCACGTCATCTGCCATGTCATCCATCAACATTACATCAACAAAAAATAGTTAAATTTTTTAGAGAAATCAAATTTGCACAATTGTAATACTTTGAAAACTAAAATTGCATAACTTGTTGACAAGAAAATCGAAGATCTCCCATTAGACTAAGGGTAGCAAAATGGATAGATCGAATAAATTTTAATTTGGATCATAATGGATCAGATCAAAATAATTCATTAATCTATTTTAATCCATTAAAAATTTATTTAAAAATTTAATCTAATCTGATCAATTTAATAAAAATCCATCTAGTCCATCAATTAACACTTTTTTTAATGGATGGATAAAAAATAATATATTTTAAACTTAATTTTTAAAAAATGCATTTTCTCTCTCTTTCCCTCTCTCCCTCTTTCTCTCTCCTCTCTTTCTCTCCTTTCTCCAACTAGAATTCTCGCCCCTTCAATTCTGCTCCAAAATCAGATTTACAAAGGTTTTTTATTATTATTATCAAGACTAAACCTTGTACCAGACGAACTTCTAGCATCTTTATTTCTTAGGGATTCTTTCTTAATTTCTTGTTTCTGTTTTCTTTGATCGATCACGAAGAAGAAGACGCAACACAAATGAGTAACGGCGAAATGAAATGAAAGCAATGAATTTATTTATATAGTGCAACATTCTAAGGCCCCTTCTCGGGATTTCCTTCTCTATTCAATTCCCACCATTATCAGTCAACTTTTTTCTTTTTTACTTAATTGTACTACTGGGAGTTTATTCTTTCAATTTAGTTTAAATTTTCTGTTTAGCTCAATTAGTTTTTTTTTTTTTGAAAGGCAAAGATGAATTTTATTCAAATAGGGCACGACCTTTAAAAAAGTCCAAACAGTACATCTTAACCGACCAAAGATGTGACATACCAACCCAATAAAAGTCAGAGTACAGTATATTTAAATCACACCCAAGAAATATGCTTAATGTGGGACACAACACTTGCAACATCTGGATCAGCATGCTGAAAAACCACTTTGTTTCTATGCAACCATATACACCAGCAGGTGGCATGCCAAATCAGATATCGAAGCTTCCGAGACCTCTTACCCCTTAAAAGCAATCCATGTTGAACGAAATGAGAATGAGATTGATTATGTTGAGCCATACAAAAACCCAACTACCCGTATATATGGTTCCAGACTTAAGTAGAAAAAAGGCACTGAAAGAATAAGTTATTTGTATCCTCAAAATGCTGAGAGCAAAACTTACATACAGCGGAATCAACAGCGACGCATCTATGAGACAAAGCCACCTTCGTTGGTATTCTATCAAAAAGCAACTTCCAAGAGAAAGCTAAGACCTTTGATGGCATAGCACAACTCAATTAGTTAATAATGAAACAAAATTAGTAGATTATTCTATGTTTTTTTAATTGATAAAAGTGCGCAATATCAATCCCAACGTTATGATCATCCCTTAATTATAATATTGATTAGAGGATGAATTATAATAAAAAAATAAGATGAATTAATTTTGATTCATTAAATATTGATTAGAAGATCCATTGGATTTTGAAAATTTAGTGGATGGATTCAATCCATGCATAAAATTAAATCTATTTTTATTTTTTATTTTTGTAATGGATGAATTGGATGGATTTACTTATAGATGGTGGATAAATGGATTCATTTGCCATCCCTACATTAGACTAGGTTTTGATTTTGATTTGTGAATTTTATATGCCAAACACATTTCACAGGTGTGACATTGTATTGATTGTTGTAGTTTAGGCATGAGTTTTTTTATTAGTTATACAGCTTTAGATCATGCTTAGAGTTAACCAGAATGAGTGGCCAAGAGCCTAAGACTCTGTTTTTGGGTTATATGGAATTCAAGACACTTGGTAATTGATTACCTCGAGTTAATCGATTACACAAGGCTCTTGTGAGTTCATGTGACTTATTTATGAAAGAATCAAATCTTGTTGTTTTAATTGATTACCAATCGGGATAATTGATTACAACAAGCTTGAATTCTTACAGAAAGAAGAAACATCATGCAATAATCGCTTACAAGTTTTTGTAATAGATTACATCAAGCCCAGAAACTGATTTAAAGGCTTCAAGTAATGGGATAATTGATTACAACATAGTTTAATTGATTACATTGTTTCCAAGGCAAAACCCAGGATTGTGATGAACACTTTAATCGATTACACATCGCTTTAATCGATTAAAGTTGTTATGTTTTGAAAAATTTATAAATAGTCTCACCTACTCTGAGTCTTTAAGCTTCCAAAAATTTTCAAATATTCAAGACTAACAAAAAGGGAGCTCAGTGAAGGGTTTTAGCCATAAGTGATCTTTACTTTCTCAAGATTCAAATCTTTCTCAAGAAGATCATATTCTTGGCATCTCAATATTTTAACATGTGTGTGCCTCATTGTTTAGATTTTCATTGATTAGGTGAATTCGTTCTTTGAACTTTGTATTCAATTTTAGGATTGTGTGTTTACTGAAATAGGATTTTTCAGTTCTTATAGTGGGGTGCTATAAGTGATTTTGATTTTCTTTCTTGTGGGATACAAGATAGGAAAAAGTGTTTGAATTTCTGATTGTGCATAGTATTTGTAAACTGAAATTCATAGTTGAAAGATCTAACTCAAGTTGTTAGGCCTACTGGATGTAGTATAAATTGTTTGTCTCCTTTATCTTTTCTTTTCCTACTCTCATTATTTCATATCTTGTTCAAGGTTATTGCAATTTGTCTTTTGATTTTCAGTTCAACATATATTTTGGGATTTACTCTGATATTCTTTAAATCTTGTGACACATTTTGTTAAAGAAAAATTTGGTTTGAATAGAAGGAAGAGTGAAAGAAAGTTTTTGAAAAATCATAAGTTTTAAAAAGTCTCAAAGATTCTATTCACCCCTCTAGATTCTTTGCTTATATCCTACATAACTAAGATAATTGGGAAGCAAAAGTACATTTAAGCCTTTATATCCAATGTTATGAAAACCGGACTGGACCAACTGGTTCAACCGGTTGCCTGTTCGGTCCGTCTAAACCCCAAAATCGGTGTGGAATTGAACTGGCAAAAAATCGGATAAATCGATCAAGAACTGGTGAAACCGGAAAAAATCGACGATTGGACCAGTTTGAGCAGTTAAGCAAAAATCAATTTTTTTTATAACAAGGC
The DNA here is from genome assembly GCA_026413185.1 of Pueraria montana var. lobata. Classification (NCBI taxonomy): domain Eukaryota; kingdom Viridiplantae; phylum Streptophyta; class Magnoliopsida; order Fabales; family Fabaceae; genus Pueraria; species Pueraria montana. The sequence goes on from CM048648.1 coordinate 77,693,724, forward strand.
TAAATGACGTCGTTTTAGTTGTGGTGATGAGGCTTTACTTCTTGATTGCATGAATAAGATATGAAATCAAACCTTCCATAATTTTGATACCTTAACTTGCTTTTCCTCTCTTCTTAATTTCTCTTACAAATACAACCTTTGACTATGAATATTGTTGAAAGCTTTGACACGCAGTGATTGTGCACTAATTTGTAAATTCACTGGATGTACCAATGGCTAATTATGATTGTCCATTATAGTGTTTCTAGTGTGTTTTTTTACATGTTTTCCATACATATTGAAGTTCAATAAATCAATTATAGTTTTTTTAATATTACTTAGTATATTATATTAAAATTTTTAAAAAAATATTATTTTATTAAAACCGGTTCAACCACATGATTGAACCATTGAACCGTGAACTAGTGCATTCACTGGTTCAATGACCGGTCCGGTTTTAAAAATATTGTTTATATATATATATATATATATTTAATAAAGCATATAATTAAAAATAAAAATATTCTTACATGTTAAAAATATTTATTATATTAAAAATAAAATATATTATATAATAAAACATGAATCCCATCGACGACAGTAAAAATATACTTTTATTAAAAGTCATTGTGGCTAGATTTGTGTAAAATTAACATGTGAAAATATAATTGGGTTTTTAGTCTTTTATAATTTTTATTATATTCAGTTTGGTCCCGTATCTTTTAAAAAGTTCAATTTAGTCTTTCATGTTTTTAAAGTAAGTCAAAATGGTCCTTCTGAAATAATTATCGTTTTTCGATTTCGGGGCACAAATTTGAATCCTTGTTTGACTGATTCAAGACATGAAAATTGGGTTTTTTTTAGGAAACAAGGGCAATTTTTTGAAAAATTTACCAAAATGGGCATTTTTTAAATTTATTACCGGGTATGAGCAAGTCATGTTTTAAAACACGATTTCTTTAAGAAATCATGTTTTAAAATACGACTTTAGTGTGTCCTTTATTTTTTTCTGTTTAAATTCAGAAGTCGTGTTTTATTTGACGACTTTGTTATTTTTTTAATTTTTTTTAAAGGTGAACATTGAAGTCGTCATTTAGAAGATGACTTTAGAAAATATTTTATTTTTTTTAATATGCAAAGTTCCAATTTGAAAAGTAAAAACATGGGTGCAAAAAGCAAAAACATATAGAAGTTGTCTTTCAAATACGACTTCATGCAAATTAAAGTAAAAAAAATCAAAATTACTAAAGTCGGTTTATTAAACATGACTTCTTCTGGTTTAAATAAAAAAAAATTAACACCAAAATTGTGTTTTAAAACACGACTTCTTTTATATGAAGTCACGTTTTAAAACACAACTTGCCATAAATTCAAAAAATGCCCATTTTGGGTAAATTTTTTGAAAAATTGCCGCTATTTTGTAAAAAGGCCTGAAAATTGTTCCATTAGATTCACATACATGAAAATTATAGGACCCAACCGAAGTTTGAACCAAAAAAAGGTTATAAACATGGTGAAAATCACATCAAACCAAGCCAAAATTGGTTTGTTTATTTTTTTAATCTATATTTTTATGAATTTTAAAAAAAATAATAAAAAATAATATCAGGCCAGATAGGATGAATGCTTTTTGGTGTCTCTCAAGAAATTTTTAAGTAATTTGATATCACTGTATCTATAATATTTAGATTCTACGTAATGTATATTTAAGTTTTTAATTTATAAAAAATAATAATACTCAATTGTATGTCATATAAAAATTGAAAGATATTATAATATAGTTCCAAACCACTTAATAATTACTCACTTCCTCATATGTGAGAAAGCATGGTGCAGTTTTATGGAAGAAGATGCCAAAATATTGAAGGTTTGTGCATAAGGGTCCGTTTGGTATGAAGGAAAAAATAGTGTGGATGAAAAAAATATGAATAGAAACAGATAAAAAAAATAAAGTGAAAATAAAAGGTATTTAATTAAAGAAAAAAAAGAAATAAAAAAAGAATAAAAATAAACAAAAATTAGAATGAAAAAGTATTAGTGAGCTCAACCCCATTTTTATTATTTTTTTATGAGAGAAAAATGACTATGTATTGATAGTGTAAAACTATTTTACATTATTTTATACTGTTGTCCAATCACACAACTCATTATGTATGGTAAGTTTGTTGATTTTTACAAAATTATCTTAAAAGTCATATCAACAGTGATTTATAATTAAATAACAGTATAAATTAAATTATTTTATACTGACAATACATAACCATTAAACTCTTTTTATGATACCAAATAATCAATATTACTTTTATCACCCTTATTTTCACTCACAGAACCCTATTTTCACTCAACCAAAGAAAATATAAGCGTGTTTCACGCGGTGGACCATGCATGGCTGGCATGTAGTTGCAGACCGGCAGTGGTTGCGGTGGCAGGGGGGACAGGAGTAAAGAGTCCAGTCCTTGACCCTTATCCACTAAACGGGTTCATGTCTATTTCTCTCTTTTTCATTCTGTCCTTTTATTTTTAGAGGCTTTCTTTTCTTTTCTTTGTTTTTTTTTTCTTACTTATCACCTTAACATTTTAAATTTTCTTCTTGAAAGAAAAAAAGTTTAATTAATGATCATTATTTTTTAAGATTTTAACAACAATTTCTTTTTTTTTTAAAGAAATATTAAGAAAATAAAATAAAAAGAGATTTTTTTATTTTTAATACAAAAATAAAACAAATTAACAAATAAATAAATAAAAAGTCTACAATAGTGATTGAGTAAAGTTTTCCTTAAAAGGAAAAAAGCTATTTGGTACAAATTGAATTTTCGTACAATTGCACGATGGCGTAATTTCTCCCAAATATTTATTTTATATACATCTTTAGATTTGTTTAACATTTATTTTAAGAAAGAATATTACTCAATAGTACTTCCTCCGTTCATAAATTCTTGATGTTTTAGTTTCTTATTTTTGTTTCTAAACTCTTGATATTTTACACATTTCAAAGCTCATTAATTATCTTTTTCCACACATATCCCTATTTAACATGACCTAGACTTTCACACATTCTTCCATCATAGATATTAAATAAGGGTATTTTAGACTAAATATATTATTTGTGAGTAATATTAAATGTTTCTTAAATTGCATGCATTAACCTTAAACATCAAGTGACCTACAGATGAATGGACGTGAAAATTGGTGATGGTGAGCTCTGCTAGGGTTTCCGGAAACGGGGCTACAAACTCGACTATTGAGGAAGAAGATCTTCTTCACAGGAGCACCAAGAAGGTTAAGGAAGGTTCTGAGATGTTTATTGAAGGCTCCTCTATGTCCTTCGCAGATAAACTTCTACAACCTTTAGGGGGTGGTGATATACGTATGGAGTCGGCAGAAAATGTGAATAAGGAGATTATGGAGGATGTGCCTAAGGAGATTGAAGGGTTTGGTGCGCAGAAGCTTGATGGTCCGGTAATTCCATTATCAGATGTGGAGCTTTTGAGGTGGGCGTCTCCATGGCTGAACACACTAGTAGTTAATGTGTTGGGAAGACGTGTGAATTCTCGTACGATTGAAGCAAAGATTCAGAGGAACTGGGCACATAATGGTATGATTCAAATAATTGATCTGCATGATGGGTATTATCAGGTTGTGTTTAGCAGCCAGGAAGATTACAATTTTGCGCTTTTTGAAGGCCCTTGGATGGTAGCTGATCATTATCTACTAGTGCAAAGGTGGAGACTTACTATGGAATTCACAAAAAGTTTTCATAAACATTAGTATAGTACATAAATAAATGGCTATAATATGAAAAATACATGAGAATAAACTTTGACTTTGATGTGTTAGGTCACATCCTATGGGCTAGTATGACGTATAATAGGGTTCAAATAGCAAAGAGACTTACTATGGAATTCACATTAACAATGCGACTAGGAGAACCCCTAATAAGGGATGGCAAAAGAAGTATCGAAAGCAAGGCAGGAGCAAGATGATTCACTTGCAAGTGCTGTTCATAACCATCTTTGGAAAACTTTTGTGGCTCTGAGTAAGAACAAAACAGTGAATGGGTTAGTTACATTTGTCATCAATGAGAACAAATCCAGAAGTTATTATTATTAATTTTGATAATTTTGTCACAATAAAAGATGAGACAAAAAGATAAGTATATTTCAACAGATAATCCCAAAAATTACTAGAAAGTACTCAAAACATAGAAGGGAGATAGACAACAGAACAGCCAAAATTCAAGAACAGATTTGTTTGATCAGAAATACCAACCTCCAATGGAAAAAATTCCAGCATTATTGATGAGAACATGCAAGGGTGCTGAGCGTGCATTCCATGCTTCAGCAAACCTCGCAACAGAATCCAACGAGAGAAGATCAACTTCCATCACCTTGATAAGCCAAAAGGAAATGTAAATGACCAGAAGTAATCCCGAAACATATTTTTGAATTAAGCTTATTTAGCATTTAAAACAACTATTCAACCAAAATCTCTCCTTTGAGCATCATGCAAAAAAGCTTTCCATATAACAAAATAAGTTAATCCAAACACACATTCCAACACAAAAAAAGTTTCATGGATCAACATCGTATATGATTTAACATAGCAAGCTCCAAGAGTGCCAGTTAATGTTCCTCACACAATAATGAGTAATGGCCATACAAGTTACCTCAACATTGAGAGGAATACTCACAGCCATAACAACATGGGCCCCTGATTGTGCCAATTGCCTGCACGATGTGAAGAACAACCAAAAAAATGCATCAGCTCCCCTTTTTTACAAAACATAAAAGCTTGCACATCATAATGTCTAATCTAGAATTTAAACAAAAAATATACCCAAACCCGCATGACTTTACCTAAGAGGCAGTTTGGATAAATTTGTTAACAAGTACTTACAGAAAAAGAAAATAAAAATGAATTAAAATAAATCAAACTTCTCATGTAAATTGAAATCAACAAAGTTCTGTCATCTAACTTCTCTAAAAGCACATAAGAATTTCTTTTTCCCTTTTTGGCAAGGTAGAGCACCTCCAGTGATACATGCAATATCAAATTTAAGAACTTTCACAACTTTCTACTCTGATGGAGCAATCATTTAAGAACTTAAAATGAGTCTCACATACTATGTCAGGAAATGGTCCCTCCTTTCCCACAGCCACAAAACCAACACACACCCACTTCCCAAAACTGCCCCTTGATCACTAATCACGCAATAAACACCCATCCCAGTTCCAAAGTTGAAATTTTTATGCCCGAAAACAAAACCCCATATCAAATTGAAGGAAGAGTAAAGTGAACCTTGCGATTTGGAGGCCAATGCCGCTGGTGGAGCCGGTGACAATGCAAGTGAGGTCGTTGATGGGAGGGAGAGGCATGGGGTTGTGCAAGTGACTCGCCATGATGCGCTGAAAGAGCATTTCGTAGACCACATAGAACCACCCTCTTAACCACTCTATCCAACCCAAACACTCCTTCTTCTTCTTAGTTTCCGATGCTTCCTCGCTTGAAGACGACGTCGTTGCCATCTCTCTCTCTCTCTGTTAGCGTACAGAATCTGAGATCTGTCTTTAGCAGGAGAAGATGATGTACTTTTTTTTGCTTCGATTTGTATATTGGTGAGTGAGAGACGAATCCTGTTGAGTTGGCTCGGGAGAGTTCACTCGCCTGAGTCCCAGAATTACTCAATTATCGGCTGTTTTATTCAACAAAATATTTTTTTTTAGCAAATTACATGAATACTTCCTAGATTGATTTCGTGAAATTATATAAGTATTCCTATTTTTTTAGCAAATTACATTAGTGTAAGATTTGTAATTTTTTCAAACATATAAAAAGGTGTTAATATAAAGATGTTAATATAATGTTTTCAAACTTAAAGAAGAATTAATATAGAAAAATTAAAAAAGAATAAAGTTATATATAATTTAATAAAAATTCAGAAAGTATTGCTATAATTTACTTTTTTTGTCTAAAAGAATCACCAAAATCGATCGATTTTGATGTCAAGAATTATTTACTGAATAATATTAATTGATAATTGATAAAATGTAAATAACATAACATATTTATATTAAAGTGATATGAGAGGAATTTTACATAACTTAAACAACATAAAATTAACAAAATAGAAAATTACATGTAATCTTAGACATTAACTTGCTTAAATTGATAATTACTACGATATGTTCTTCAATTGGATACAACATACATTTCTTACATTTAATTTTGAATTGGATCATCATCTCATTATTATACAATTAGTGTCTCGTTGCAAGGCAAGATCAGGCATAAATTTTGGACCTAATGATGTCAATATTTTTCGTTTTCGATGGAATGGAACTCATGCTCATAAGCTTTGTAAATGGTTTCCAATTTGTATACATGCTCAACAAATACATCGCAATTTAAGTTGCAATAGACTTACATAAGAACAAAGAAGTCATAGTACTTCAAATTCTCCAAAGTCACATCACTTTTCAATTTTAGAGTGCAAGCCATTGCTCGTTGGCCAACTTAGGGATTTGTTATTTCTTGAACCCCAAACTTGTCTCGAGTGTAGTTTTGAACATAATGCGACCTAGCAATACATCGATTTTCTTGCATCATCACAAATATCTCTTTGGAATTAGTAATGTTATATCTTTCTATTTCATCCTCCTAAAAATTTTCCTACTATCTTTTGTCTTGTCTTTATCATATTAAGTGTTTGCATCCTTTATCAACAAACAATGCATTTATTGTAAAAAAAAAAATGTTGTTTACACCAAGGTAGATATGGGCAAGGCTCGTGTATTTTTCAAAACAAAATTCATACACTCAGAAAAGATTGGTAGTCATATGCCCATATTGTTTTCCTCCATCATAGGCTTGAGTCCATTTATTCTAGAAAATATTATCTAACCATTGTACAACTCGCAAAAACTCTGATCTTATTGCAAGAAGCTTTGCCTCAAATCGTGGTTGCCCCATCTTGTATCTTGTGATAATAGACGTAACATAATCAATTCAGTACTTAGTTCAAAATAAAACAAATAAATAAATTAATAAATAAGTAAATTAATAAATAAAGGCATGAAGTGCTTAAATATGCACCCATATTATAAAACAAGTCATATGATTTTTTTTTTTTTTTTTTACCAAAACTCTCATTTTAACCCAAAAAAAAAGTATAAGTTTAAAAATGAAGTCCTTCACTTAATAAGGTATTATGAAATCAAGCACTTTAAATATGATTAACTTTCACAAAAACATTAAAAGTATATAAATTGATAGGAATTAAGATTAAATTTATAAAATAAGTGACTGAGTGGTTTTTTCCTAAACTTGAGAATTTATTCTAGCTATACTTAGATTTTCTAAAACAAAAATATTTAAATACTCAAAATATTTTTCCAACGATAATCTTTAGTAGAAGTACACTTTAATATGTCTATAATGTAATTACCATATTTACAAATTTTTTCCAGAAAATGACATTTTTACAAAAACATGTTTAACTCGGATTCTAGACAACTTTTAACACATTTAGTATAAAAATTATAGAAAATTTATAAAAAAAAAAAATTAAATAAAAGGGTTTTCCTTTAAAGGAGATCATCCTCATACATCCAGGTTTGATCTCAAATTTCATCAGAATCAAATAATTTCTTTTAAATAAAAATAATTTCCTTTAAATTTCATCAGAATCAAATTATAGAAAATAAAAAAAATAAAAAAAAGGATTTTCCTTTAAATTACCTACAAGGCCACAACAACATTTTTTTCTTATTTATAAAAATCCTCTTTCTCATAAAGCAAAGTTTCTATATAAAATTGTTAATGTTATTTTATAAGTTATACATGCATTTGTAAAAGAGTTAAGGCTTTTAAAATAATTGAGTATACAAAATGGTGTATTAGGTATAAGCAACTAATTCACTGATTTTGCTATTTTATCCCAAAAATACTTTTTAAATAATTGAGTATACCAAATGGTGTATTAGGTATAACCAAAAATAACTACTTTTTATAATTGTAATTAAAGTAAAATGGTTTCTCTATGTAAAATCTCTTAAATTCAATTCCTATACACAAACTTAAAATCCCTTTTTTTAGCTTAAACCATCAGACCCATAGATAAACATGAAAACTAGATAAACATGAAAAAGGAAATAGGAAATTATTATTTCTAGCAAGCATAGACTAAAACATAAGACCAATATGGACTAAAGAGACTAAAAATATCAATAAAATCAAGGAGTACCTGCAGGCCTAGCTTAAGAGAAATGGCGCGTCAAACTATGAAATCAGTGCACCTTTGTCCAGAACCAACAGAGAGAAATCCAACCTAAGATGAACAAACAATTAGGCATCAAAGGAATGACAAGGCAGAACAAAAATTCAGAATCACACACAATCACATTTTTCAACAAGTAACAAAGCATACATTTGCTTACTTGAATGAGTTATCACTTATCGAGTTGCTTAAAGTTAAGCAATGTTGCTTAACAATTTATTTTCATTAAAACAAATGACATGATAGTGAGTTGTTTATATAAACAATGGTTGCTTAATTGATTCTTACGAAAAAAAGAATCATTCTTTCAATTACAAATTTAATGTGGGTCAAGTTAAGTACTCATTCTAACAATTTTAGTATTGAAGTAAATTTTTATGTAAAATTCTTAAATCTATGTGACCTTGTAGAGCTCACAAATTTATGATAAGCAACTCACCTAAGAGCAATCATGTATTGTAGGGAACAAAATCACCTGCCCCACTTTTCCTGTCTCACTTGGTGTCCCACCAATTAAAATTTGCCACGTCAATTAAAAACTACGTACATGTGACTTTCACGTGACTTCTTCTCTGCCATTCTCATTCAATCTTTTCCCAATTTCGTCTGCTACAGCTACCGCTCCCCTCTGCTTATACTCCCTCCATCTTCTCCAACCCAACACCAATATCAAATCCGATTCACACTGTTAGACTAATATTTAAATCAATTTTAATACAAATTGAATTAATTCTGTACTTTGGCAGCACGAGCTGGAGTTATCTACTAGTGAAGAAGGCACTGCTTGGATCGGGAAAGCTTGTTGATTGAGGCCTGTGAATGAGGTTCTGCCCTTGACATTAATTTGATAATATTGATCATGTAATTTGATATATATATATATATATATATATATATATATATATATATATATATATATATATATATATATATATATAAGATAATTATTTGATAATGGACAAAATTAAATAGTTGATTTGATTAAAAGTTTGCAGGGTTTTGCACAACATTTTCTTTCACGGAACAAAATCACCTGAGACTCGATCTCATATTTTTTCTTCCATCCGAGACATTTGTTTGTGTGTTTCGACGTTGGAGGAGAAGAAAAGAGAGTGGTCAGTTTGGGGTTGGAGAAGGTGGAGGGAGTAGAGGCGGAGGGGAGTAGTAGCTGTAGTTAACGAAATAGGAAAAAGATTGAATGAGAATGGCAGAGAAGAAGTCACGTGAAAGTCACGTGTAATTTTAATTGACGTGGCAAATTTTAATTGGTGGGACACCAAGTGAGACAGGAAAAGTGGGACAGGTGACTTCGTTCTGCATTGTAGATGCTCTTAGTTAATTATTCAATTATAGAAACATAACGGATTCAATCAATTCACGAATTACAATTTGACTAACTTAGGCATTGATGACGAGGTGTTTGGTGGCAGCCTCAAAGCTTTTAACTTGTGATTTTTAGTTTATTTATTAATTCTATAAAGAAACTCGTTAAAATAACTTTTAACTTTTATACATTTTAGGCTAAAAAATGATTTTAGTCTTTTATCTTATTTATTTTGTTTAAAATGGTCCTTCATCTTTTAAAAAGTTCATTTTGGTCTTTTATCTTATTTAAAGGTTCAAAATGGTCCTTTATTTTTTAAAAAGTTCACTTTGATACCTCATCTTATTTAAAATGTTCAAAATGGTCTTTTCAACTATTTAAATATATTCAAAACGGTCATTTATCTGAGTGTTATTCGAAGGACAAAGTTGAATATGTTTAAATAGTTAAAGGCTATTTTGAACCTTTTAAATAAGATAAAGAACCAAAGTTAACTTTTTAAAAGATAAAGGACAATTTTGAACAAAATAAATAAGATAAATGACCAAAATGATCATTTAGCCTATCAATTATAATAAAATTAAAGCTAAATGACCTATTTAGTCCTTTATCTTATTTTTTTGGTTCAGTTTGGTCTTTTATCTTTTAAAAGGTTCATTTTGGTCATCTTTTAAAATCGATTCAAAGTGGTCCTTCCATCCATCTGAAGTTAACGCCGTTAGTGAGATAAAGATATTGACGGTTAAAAATCGCCACAAAATGTCAGCTTCTTCTTCCTCCTCCTCTTCTTCTCCCTCAGCTCCTTTTACTCCCTCCTCCTTCCTCTTCTCTCTTTTCAATCTGCCTCTTCTCCCCCCGCACCGTGGTTTCTCCTTTCTTCCCCTTCTCCTCATGTCGTCGGGCGCCACGCATCCACCGTCATACACCCCTTCTCAAAATCCAAATCTACAAAATTCAGATCTCGTTTTTTCTTAATTACAGGGAGAGGGTGACGATGTTGATGGAGAGGGCAGCGGCGTGTGGGGTGAAGTCGGAGAGATCCAGATCTACAAAACCCAAATCTCGTTTTTTCTCATTGCGAAGAAAACAGGAAAATGAACATATCATCCAAGGCTCCAAACAAAACCCTAGGGTTCTAAGCAGTTCTTTAAATTCTCAGAACGCTCACGCTGTAGGCAAAATTTTTGTTGTGAAGAAACCTGTCCCCTTCGTTCGCGTATTCATTCTGAATTCAAAGAATCAAATCTGAGGTTCAAACATGCGATTCCCTCTTTCAAATTTCAATCGTCCCTTTCTGATTTTTTTTTAAACCCCATTATTTTCACTAGCAAGTGAATCTATAGAATGGAGCCTAAAAAAATCATTTGAGGATGATTGTATTTCTTTCAAGTGTCTTTTGATCACAATATTGAACTTTGTTTTGTGTTTTGTATCATGACGTGAATGGTTGGCAATGTGTTGTGACGAAGTTTATTTATGGGCAAGGGCCTGACTTCGGTTTTGCAGCTCCTTAGCGTGTAATGCTTGGTGACAGAAATCAACTTTGATTTCTGTTATTTATTTATTTTTAATAAATCCCATTATTTCATGTTGATTGAATCTATGAATGGAGCCTAAAAAAAATCATTTGCAGCATTTGTTTTATTTGATCTAGTTTGATTTCTTTCATAGGTAGACCTTCAGGCAGTAGAGAGAAGAGGAAGGAGGAGGGAGTAGAGGGAGAAGAGGAGGAGGAAGAAGAAGCTTACATTTTGTGGTGGTTTTTTGCTGCCAATATTTTTATCCTGTTAACGGTGTCAATTTTATATTAACGGAAGGACCATTTTGAATGAAATTAAAAAGATAAAGGATCAAAATGAACTTTTTAAAAGATGAATGATCAAATTGAAAAAAAAAAAGATAAAGGACCAAAAAGGTTATTTAGTCTAAAATTAATATAAGTAGAAGACTAACAAAGTCATTTGATTCCAAATGCAATCATTTATAACCCTTAAAATAAAAAGAATGAATTATAAAAGGAATTGATAAAGAAAAATAAATGATACTAAGATATTTTGTCTTAAAAAAGGAATAAATTACATAGACCCCTAAGGTTTGTCTTTATTACACCCGATATACCTCCATTTTTGAACCCTACAAAAAACCCCTAATTTTTTAGCTTTCATTACACCGACTCCCCTCTTAGACGTAAATTGTTACACATATTCACCTCTTAGGTTTAAAAAATCTTACATTGACCTCCCTTAGGGGTACTCATAGTAATGCAAAAAAATAGAGGGGTACTAAATGTAATAAGAGTAAATTTTAGGAAGGTCCGTGTAATTTACTAAAAAAAATACAATGATCTATAATAAAAACTATAAAAGGGAAAATATAATATTTGTCTAAAAAGAATAAAATAAAATGTCATTATTTTCTTAATAAGAACTATAAAAGAAAAATCAAATATTTTGTCAAAACTAAAAAAGATAAATAACATTTAAATATTATTATCTCTAAAGTTAAAATCTACTGAATAAAAAATATCCTAATATAAATATATTATATATATTAAAAATTAAATTTTAAAAAGTCCCTGTATAAAGACACAACTAACTTGGCATTTTCTTCCTTCTTCTCTGGTAGGTTTCCTACTTTAATTATCATGCTCTTTTTCTCCATTGTCTCTCTTCTATTTTCGGACAAGTTATTCTCTTAACTTCTTTGTTGTATTGTGTTCATTATTGAACCCTATTTTTAATACTTTGCAGCCACCTCACTAATTATTTTGTAACACTCTGTTTAGTAACAAATTTCAGCCTCTCACAAAATTTGTCACTACCTAATTAATTAATAATTGAGAGATCTAGTTCAGTTGATTAAGCAAGATATGTGAATTATTATAAACTTTTAGTATAGTGTTCGATTCTTATGGATAAAAAAAACTAATTAATTAGTGACGATCGAAATTCTAAAATTAATTTTACATCCAGCACGGACGCATAGGTTCAAATGGCAGCATCACTGTCACACACATGCACACGTACATCTACCACAGTAGAATTTAATTTAATATAGTATAAAGGCTTAAATACCCTTTTAATTCTTGTAATTTAGTATTTTTTTTTGTTTTTTGTCATTACAAAAAAAAATTGATTTTAATCCTTACAAATTATATTTATTTTGTTTTTCATCCTTAAAGTGGTTTAGATAACACTTTGAATAGTGGAAAAAAATGTTATCTAAATCACTTTAAGGACAAAAAATAAAATAAACATAATTTGTAAGGATTAAAATAAAACAAAAATTGTAAGGACAAAAAGTAAAAAAATGCTAAATTGTAAGGACTAAAAAGATATTTAAACCTAGTATAAATGAGTGGGGACAAAACTTTCAACACAAAATCCACGTGTGCTAGAAAATATCATTTTCACTTGGCAATGCGATATCTTACAACAAGTTAATGTCCAACTATCAAAGCCAAGTACCCACTCTATTTCTATGTTTTTGGGAAAATAAATAGAGTTTCATAACGTGTATATTATTTTCATTTTATTTATTTTCTCCAAAGTTTATGAAATGGAATAAATCAAGAAAAGAGGAAATGGAGAGATCCGTTCCCCTCTATTACAAGGACTGTTTTATCCAATTGGGGTACGATGATACAAAGCGGAACATGCAAGCTGTAAAGCACTAGGCTTCCATATTTTTTTTTAATTTTAAAATTTTTAATATTATACTAGGGTTATTATTTTTTATTTAAGGAGTTTGAATGCAGAAATAATAAAATTTAGTGTTATTTATTTATTTTATTTTTTTGACAAAATATTCTATTTTTTATAGTCTTTATATTATGAATATAATTAATTATATTCTTTTATCTTTTTAGACAAATATACTCTATTTTCCTTTTAATGTTCCTCATTATGAAGATAATTTCACTTTCTCTCTCTTTTTAAGACAAAATATCTTAGTATCATTTATTTTCTCTTTTTAATTATTTTTCTTTCTACAATCCATTATTACAACTTTAATTTAAAGGCTATTGCATTTGCAATCAAATGATTTTTTTTAACCTTTCCTTTATATTGATTTAATTATAAATTGATTTGAAAATTAAATTTTATTTATTAGCATTTGTTAATAGAGTAAGCTTTCGAATATTATATAAGAAATTAACATTTGTGATACAACCGGCACACATTCTCTCATTATCTTAAGTTGAAAATAACATGTCTGACTTATATAAGTGTTTCTTTTTTTTTATTATTATTATTTAAGAGCTTCCGAAATGTAAAAAATAAAAAAAAAAAAATTGACAATAACATTGTCGACTTATCTCTAATTTTATTTTTTAAAATGTTGGAAGTCAACAATGGTAATAATGTCAACTTTATTTTTTTGTAAATTTTGGAAGTGGACAATATTATTATCGATTTTTTTTTTTAAATGTTGGAAGTCAACAATGATAATATTGTCAACTTTATATATATATATATATATATATATATATATATATATATATATATATATATATATATATATATATTGGAAGTGGATAATATTATTATCGATTTTATTTTATTTTTAAATTTAGAAGTCGACAATAATATTATTAACTTTAATATTTTTTTTAAAAAAATTAGAAGATGACAATGTCATTATCGACTTACTTTATTTCTTTTTTTAAAAAAGTTAAGTTGATAATTACAGTCTTAATTTTTTGTAGTAATGGTAAAATTGGTAATAATTTTATGTTAGTAATTTAATATATAAATTGATTTAAAAGGAAAATTATATGAGACCCTATTAACTAAAAGTAGTATTTAACTAAAATAACATAAAATGATTAAAAAGTATTACTTAAAATAACATAAAAATATTATTTGTGAGAACAAAGATTTTTTTTTTCTATATACCTAAGAGCATGTTTGGATATTTGTTTGGGTATCTCAAAAATACTTTTGGAGCTTCAAACTCACTTTGGCATCATGTTTTGGATGCTCCAAAAATTAATTCTGCAACCTACGTTTGGGGCAAACCTGAGTTTGGATCAGAAGCAATAAATTTGACACTTTTAAAGTAAAAGTACTTTTGATTTGTATATTTACAATAGAAACATAAAGTAAAAGTATTTTTGATTGGTATTATCTAAACAAATTTCATTTTATCAATCTGAACAAAAATACCCAAACATAAATCATGTTATAGTAAACTCATTTTTATAAAACTTAAGTTTAAATATATAATATATTATTTTGCTGATAAAAAAAAATCAAACTTAAGTTTACAACATGTTCTAGAGTAGCTTCTCGGACCTGGTTCTCAGTTTGGAGGGCTACGTGAACCCGGTTCTAAGACCGGGTTCTTGTAGTCGATCTCCTACCAAAGAAACTCCGACATACCAGGCCGATAACCTCAAATTGGCTACACCAATTAGGGGGGCATGCGCAGGACGCGTGACCCCCCATGTGGATCACGTAAGACGCATGACTCCAATTGCCTAACTAACTTTCCTGCCTAAACTCGACTATATAAGCATATCTCAGGTATCAAATAACCCTAATTCTCATTCTATACTATTCACCTCATACTCTCACTAACTTGAGCGTCGGAGTGCTTGCAGGTACTCCACCTCCATCTACGAGACCAATCGTCGCCGTGCTCCTCTGGTGGATTCGACCTTGAACCACTTATTTAGGCCATATCTTCGTCAACGAACCGGATCTGACTTGAGCCTATAGAACATTGACCCCAATCGCCTAACTAACTTTCCCACTTGAACTCGACTATATAAGCATATCTCAGGTATTAAATAACCATAACTCTCATTCTATACTCTTCACCTCATACTCTCACTAACTTGAGCATCAGAGTGCTTGCAGTTACTCCAACTCCGTCTATGAGACCCATCGCTATCATGCTCCTCCGGTGGATTTGACCTTGAACCATTGATCCAGGCCGTATCTTCGTCAACGAACCGGATCCAACTTGAGCCTACCGAACACAACATACTTTTGAATCAAACTTATGATTGCAAACTTTAATTCAAACATACACTAAGTCGGCCTATTTTAGGATAAAGTAGTACTTCAAGTTGAGAATTCATGCCTAAATTGGAAATTGAACCCCAAACCTTTGGTTAAAAAATCCAAATACCAAATTATTGTGCTAACAACTTTTGGTTGAAAAAAAGAGAATTCTAAATACTTTAAATGTCTCGCAATCACACCACACCATTGTTTTAACTTAGCCATGCAAATCATTGCGCACTGACCAACATGGGGATCTACAATTTTTTCAACCTTTAACTCCTCATATCCCTTAGCTAGTGTTTGATAGAGAGATAAAAAAAAAGGAATAAAAGTGTGAAAAATGAAAAGAAATAAAAGAGAGTAGAAAGAGGATGGAAAGTAAAATTGTTTGATTGAGATGAAAGAGAGTTAAAAAGAAATAAAATATTTGAATTAAAGTGATTTGATAGGTAAGAAAATAAAATAAAAGAATTTAATATTAAATAATAATAAAAAAAATTATTATTATTATTATTATTATTATTATTATTATTATTATGTATCCGCACACAAAAAATATTATAATAATGTAAGAATAGTATCTATCAAGTTCCATCATATTCAAGGATGTCCTCGATCTTTCTCTCGGCCAAAATCAAATGACCATAATCGGTTATACAAAACATATAACTGATTATGGTCATGAGGGGTATGTGATTCGTGAAAAAAAAAAAAAGAAGTTCCGCACTGTTGTTTTTCGTTTTGCGTGCATTTTCACTCCTTTTCATTTTATTTAGTTTCTCCAAAGTTTATGAAATGGAATAAATCAAGAAAAGAGGAAATGGAGAGATCCGTTCCCCTCTATTACAAGGACTGTTTTATCCAATTGGGGTACGATGATACAAAGCGGAACATGCAAGCTGTAAAGCACTAGGCTTCCATATTTTTTTTTAATTTTAAAATTTTTAATATTATACTAGGGTTATTATTTTTTATTTAAGGAGTTTGATTGCGGAAATAATAAAATTTAGTGTTATTTATTTTTTATTTTTTTGACAAAATATTCTATTTTTTTTATAGTCTTTTATATTATGAATATAATTAATTATATTATTTTCTCTTTTTATACAAATATACTCTATTTTCCTTTTAATGTTCCTCATCGTGAAGATAATTTCACTCTCTCTCTTTTTTAGACAAAATATCTTAGTATCATTTATTTTCTCTTTTTAATTATTTTTCTTTCTACAATCCATTATTACAACTTTAATTTAAAGGCTATTGCATTTGCAATCAAATGATTTTTTTTAACCTTTCCTTTATATTGATTTGAAAATTAAAGTTTATTTATTAACATTTGTTAATAGAGTAAGCTTTCGAATATTATGTAAGAAATTAACATTTGTGATACAACCGGCACACATTCTCTCATTATCTTAAGTTGAAAATAACATGTCTGACTTATATTAAGTGTTTCTTTTCTTATTATTTAGGAGCTTCCAAAATGTAAAAAATAAAAATTGACAATAACATTGTCGACTTATCTCTAATTTTATTTTTTTATATGTTGGAAGTCAACAATGGTAATATTGTCAACTTTATTTTTTGTAAATTTTGGAAGTGGACAATATTATTATCGATTATATTTTTTTTAAATGTTGGAAGTCAACAATGATAATATTGTCAACTTTATATATATATATATATATATATATATATATATATATATATATATATATATATATATATATATATATATATTGGAAGTGGATAATATTATTATTGATTTTATTTTATTTTTAAATTTAGAAGTCGACAATAATATTATTAACTTTAATATTTTTAAAAAAAATTAGAAGATGACAATGTCATTATCGACTTACTTTATTTCTTTTTTTAAAAAAGTTAAGTTGATAATTACAGTCTTTATTTTTTTTAGTAATGGTAAAATTGGTATTAATTTTATGTTAGTAATTTAATATATAAATTGATTTAAAAGGAAAACTATATGAGACCCTATTAACTAAAAGTAGTATTTAACTAAAATAACATAAAATGATTAAAAAGTATTACTTAAAATAACATAAAAATATTATTTGTGAGAGCAAAGATTTTTTTTTTCTATATACCTAAGAGCATGTTTGGATATTTGTTTGGGTATCTCAAAGATACTTTTGGAGCTCCAAACTCACTTTGGCATCATGTTTGGATGCTCCAAAAATTAATTCTGCAACTTACGTTTGGGGCAAACCCGGGTTTGGATTAGAAGCAATAAATTTCATGCTTTTAAAGTAAAAGTACTCTTGATTTGTATATTTACAATAGAAACATGAAGTAAAAGTACTTTTGATTGGTATTATTTAAACAAATTTTATTTTATCAATCTGAACAAAAAATACCCAAATATAAATCATGTTATAGTAAACTCATTTTTATCAAACTTAAGTTTACAACATGTTCTAGAGTAGCTTCTTGGACCTGGTTCTCGGTTTGGAGGGCTACACGAACCCGGTTCTCAGACCGGGTTCTTGTAGTCGATATCCTAACGAAGAAACTCCAACATATCAGGCCGATAACCTCGAACCGGCTACACCGATAAGGGGGCATGCACAGGACGCATGACCCCCCATGTGGATCATGTAAGATGCATGATCCCAACCGCCTAACTAACTTTCCCGCCTAAACTCGACTATATAAGCATATCTCAGGTATCAAATAACCATAATTCTCATTCTATACTATTCACCTCATACTCTCACTAACTTGAGCGTCGGAGTGCTTGCAGGTACTCCACCTCCGTCTACGAGACCCATCGCCGCCGTGCTCCTCCGGAGGATTCGACCTTGAACCACTAATCTTGGCCATATCTTCGTCAACGAATCAGATTCGACTCGAGCCTACAGAACATTGACCCCAACCGCCTAACTAACTTTTCTGCCTGAACTCGACTATATAAGCATATCTCAAGTATTAAATAACCCTAACTCTCATTCTATACTCTTCACCTCATACTCTCACTAACTTGAGTGTTGGAGTGCTTGCACATACTTCACCTCCGTCTATGAGACCCATCGCTGTCGTGCTCCTCCGGTGGATTTGACCTTGAACCATTGATCCAGGCTGTATCTTTGTCAACGAACCAGATCCGACTCGAGCCTACTGAACACAAAATACTTTTGATTCAAACTTATGTTTACAAACTTTAATCCAAGCATACACTAAGTCGACCCATTTTAGGATAAAGTAGTACTTCAAGTTGAGACTTCATGCCTAAATTGGAAATTGAACCCCAAACCTTTGGTTAAAAAATCCAAATACCAAATCACTTGTGCTAACAATTTTTGGTTGAGAAAAAGAGAATTCTAAATACTTTAAATGTCTCGCAATCACACCACACCATTGTTTTAACTTAGCCATGCAAACCATTGCGCACTGACCAACATGGGGATCTACAATTTTTTCAACCTTTAACTCCTCATATTCCTTAGCTAGTGTTTGGTAGAGAGATAAAAAAAAAAGGAATAAAAGTGTGAAAAATAAAAAGAGATAAAAGATAGTAGAAAGAGGATGGAAAGTAAGATTGTTTGATTGAGATGAAAGAAAGTTAAAAAAATATATATTTGAATTAAAGTGATTTGCTAGTTAAGAAAATAAAATAAAAGAATTTAATATTAAATAAACAAATTATTATTATTATTGTTATTATTATTATTATTATTATTATTATTATAATGTATCCGCACACAAAAAATATTATAATAATGTAAGAATAGTATCTATCAAGTTCCATCATATTCAAGGATGTCCTCGATCTTTCTGATTATGCAAAACATATAACTGATTATGGTCATGAGGGGTATGTGATTCGTGAAAAAAAAAAGTTCCGCATCGTTGTTTTTTCGTTTTGCATGCATTTTCACTCCTTTTCTTCTCATTTTGGGATGAAAATACTGTATTGTGAAACTTACCTTTTTCTAAAAATTTTCACTCTCTTTCATTCTTTCCAAACACACATAATTATACACTTTCATCCCTTTCTTTTTCACACATACTAAACAAAGCCTTAGTGTACTACCTACAAACAACATGGGAGTTGATCTTCCGACAATTATCTTGCATCAATCTTGATAACTATTCACAATACACATGTCCAACACTCATCATGCTCATTTTTTCCCCATGTCAAGAAACTGTTGGCTTAATTTCTGAAATATAGTTTTGATTTAATGCAGTAATAAGCAATGCCCATGCCCCTTTCACTTGGTTTCTAACTAATCAAATAGAGGAAAAAATTTATAGATGAATAAAGTTTATAAGCAGCATGGTTTCACGTCCAAAATATTTTTCACATTTATTAGAAGTTAGTAATTATAACTTCTACATCCTATACTTGATTTCTGACTTGATAACAGATTAACAGGTTTCAAAGGAGCATATTCCTTTTCTAAGTCATGACGATGGAGGGAATACTAAATTGATAAAATTATCAGTAGTGCTGATTACTCTCTCCAAATTTGAATATAAGAAAAAAAATCTTAAAAAAAATCTTACATACATTGATTTCAAATATAATTAAATTTCAATTAATTTAACCTTATATGCATTGTTAAGGTTTTATTTTCAATGATCTTTTTTTTTTCTTGATGTTAAGTTCCAGAATAATTTAAATAAAAGGGCTTGCTTTTTAAATGAGGTAGATACAATTTAGGCGTTAACTAACTTTTATTTATTTTTGCTTTTATTCCATACTGGAGTGAGTATTTTATAATTAAGATACGTGCAGCATAAAACAGAACTTTTTTATTTAAAGCGAAATCCATTACATGCATGTAACCAAACATGCATAGATCCCCATCCGTACCTACTTAATTATTGCTATGCCTAAAGGTTGCCACGTACGGATCATGCATGCATGCATGGTACGCTCAAACGGACAGACGCAGCGACGCAGAACCGAGACCGTAGAAACTGTTTGATGCAAGCGCGGCATCATCATCATCATCACACACGCATCTACATGATGACCCTTTTGGGATGCTGTCTTTTATCTGAGCAGAGTAATTGTTCTGTATATCATAATACCTGTCCCAGATCATAACCCCGCTATAGTTGGAAGCTTTCTTTGCGGTTGGCAGAACCTTAGAAATGAGATCTTCGGGTGGTATATATCCCGCTATGACATTGGAATCCTTGCCCATGAGGCACAAGAAAATTGAGCTCTTGGGAACATGTGTGGTCCATTTGTCCCATTCACTCAAGAGATTGGAAGCGTTCCCGTTTGAGTACATGCAAGGGTTCTGGTAGAAGAACTCGATCCAGATGTAATAAAAAAGGCCAGTTCTGATTGCGGCGGCCAGGTAGTCACCTGGGTACACGCATTGTGGTGATGCGGGTAAGTAAATTTTTCTGGCGGTTGTGGAAGCGTTAATGGCGGTGACAACCTCGTCCCATTTAAGGTTGTCGCCATCCGCCACGTCAGCGATGTCTATGCCGTCTAGCGTTACGTTTCCCAGCGGACCAGGGTTGCCGCTGAGGTAGTTCTCCAAGAGGTAGCTTGCAAGTTGTTCTGCGGATTTAGGGTTGGACAGGGAGTGGCGGTTTTTGGTTTTTAGGGTTGTCATGTCTTAGCCAATGGAAAGTAACACTTTGATGTTGTTTTGTTGGCAATATTCTATCTCTGGCTGTAGCTTGGGGACACAGTGATCAGCCAAGATTAGCCCTGGGGTGGGGTTCTGCCATCATCGTACACGATAAGGCTTTGAAGGACCACGATGTTGTAGTTCCCAGTGGAACATAGGCTCTTTAAGGTGCCCTCGTTTTTTTCAGGCACTTGCCCCCAGTAAACAGAAATGGCTCCGGTGCCGCCAGTGCCGCCGCATTCGGCGGCACTGGAGGTGGTTGTGAAGGAGAGGGTTACAAGGGCCAAGAGTAGGAGTTTAATTGATGGTTGTTTTGGGATAGACATGGTTGCTAGTTGTATTATGGGTTGTTGTAGTATTGTTTAGCTCGATGAGTTTCAAGGCAAGAGAACGAACCAATTTATAGTAGAGCTTTTTTTGTTTGCACATTAACTAATCCATTGTCTGATGCCACGTGAAATCAAGTTTTATTGCACGTGTTTTCTACGTGAGACTTTGTGGCGGGAAAAGAAGAAAAGCACTCAATCTAGGACTTGTTCGGAAAAGTTTATCAATAGCTTACTCTAACTTATTTTATGTTATAAGGACTTATATAAATATTTAGATGTGTTTATAAAAATATCTTATGAATTACTCATAAGATTTTTGAGCTTAAAAGTAATAAGCTGTTTTATGTAACTTATTACCAAGTGATTAAGCACTAGTTTTTTTTTTTTTTTTTTTTTTATATTCTTGTGCGCCATAACAGTTTTGGACAAACCAACTTTGTTTTCTCCCTCAAAAAAAAAAAAATTTCTCTGCTACACTTTTCGTTCTTACCCCCCAAATTTTTCATGACTCAAAAGGTATTCCTATTTTTTTTAGATTTATTATTCTTAATTTCTTTTTGTTTTTACAAGAAAAAGGTAAATGGTAATCAGTGATTTTTTTATTTTAATATTTTTATGATATATAATGTTATTTTTAAAAAAATTAGTTACTTTTAAAATTTTTGTTTTACTTTTCATCATATTTTGATTCTTAATTACTTTTTTTAATTTGTAAAATGAAACAACATTTTATAAGTGCTTATGCAACAATGTATCCAAACGTTTTAAAATTGTGTAAGCATTTTTCATCATGTATATCCAAACGAAAACAACTTATTGAATTTTAAGCACTTATAACATAAGCTCTTACGTAATAAAAACTTATTAAATAAGATTTTAATTAAGTTGTTTTTCCAAATGAGACCAGGTTATATGAGATAAAAATTTGTTTGATATGATTGATAGACAATCATTTTTTTAAATATATGTGGTCAGGGATTTGATTTTCAAATTCTTATAGATAAAAAGAATTTCCAAAAATCTAACAACTAAAAAGGAACAGGGGGAGTAATGTAGAAAGAAAAAATAATAGATGTGATAAGAGTTGTAATGAAAAAAAAAAGAGATAAAATAAATGGTGGTAAAAAAAAAAGAAATGAAAGGAAAAAATGAATGTGATAAATAGCCGTCGTTGATTGGGTTCCTAGTTCACTCCAAAGAGCTTTTTATAGTAATCGTTGAACTGAAGTTTTCTATGTTATGCTACTCCTATGGAAATTGCAGTAAAGGAAAGTTGTAAACAACTGAAAACTTAAAGGAAAAGCAGTAAAGAAAGATATAAATAAAGTGATAATAGAATATAAATGACTGAAAAAAGATAATTTTGATTGATTTGGTCAGGCATCTTTTTTACATATGATTTTCCTCTCTACTTATAAGGATAATAGTAGTTACAAACCACCACTTAGCTATTCCTAACCCATTATCCTAGATTTTAGGAGATAATGGATTACATGATTTTAAGCTCTTATCTTTTGTGAACGTTGCGAACCACGTCTCCTAGAGTAGTTACATATCAAATAATGGGCTTTGTACCCTCGTTGACTGCCATACCTTTGTCGGCTAACCATTTTTGGTGCCTACGTGATCTTAACTTCCCATGTTGTTGGCTTCTGGATTTGGTAGAATCCTACATCCTCTGAAGCAGTTACATTTCAAATCATGTAAACAAACAATTGTTATTTTTCGTTACCCATTTCTCCTATTTTTAAGGAAATCATGGCTCTGTGCATGCTTAGGCTTAGAAAAATTACTTCCAACTACTCCCACGTTCATCTTTCCTTTGCATGTTAGTCTTTCCCAAAGTAGGCTTGATTTTGGGTTGTCTGTCGAGCTTGTGCCAGCTATCAGAAATAGTTGTTAGCAGTTAGACGTCAGAAATGGTTTAGTTGTTAGCCGTCATAAATAACTATTTTAGTCGTCAGCCATTTTTAATGGGCCAAGCTAGAATCCATTTAGATTGATCTGCAAAACTAATTAATTATAATTTAATCAAATTGCAACACGATTGTTAAACTATTAATGAACATAGTAGAAAGCCAAAATAAAATAAAATATTAATAATATTTTATCATATTAAATTTGTCAATTATTTATAGTTCTTCCAAAGTTACCTTTTTTTAACTAATCACATTTCTCTTTTTACTTACTCCTACAATTAATGTTTGGAGAGAGAATAATTAATGTTTGTAGAGAGAATAATAATTATGTGATTTTAATTTTACATCTAATTTTTTGACATCTGAAACTTATTCTCTACCATTCACGTATGGCACCATGTTTATTTAAAAAAAAAATACTCCCTATTGTACAGTTTTTCCTTCCAATATGCACCTCCATTACCATTTTTGCCTGACTGGTGTAGGAGTTTAGAACAGAAACAATATGCATTCCATATCAATAGGTGCATTCCTTATGTAAAGCCAAAGTAGTTGAGTGAGGTCTAAGTGGTACTGGACTCAGTCTTTTTAAGCAAGGTCTCGGGTTCGAGCCTTGTAGATGAAAAAATGTGGTTGGGAGGGAGGATCCCACCAATGGTGATCAGCTAGGTTCCTCGACGAAGATTAGTCATCAACAAAGCCAGTAGATACTCCGAACCACACTACAACATTTTTTACTTTAGACCACAACAAAAAACCGTGCTTAGATGTGAAAAAACTGTGGCCTTAAGTTTAAGCCACGATTTTTCAGTCGCGCTCTAAGTGGTTGTGGCTGTAAGCTTTAGACCATGGTTTTTTCGCTTTAGACCACAGTGCAGAAAAAACCGTGGCCTCAGATAATAAAAGGGACCACACTTAATTTTTTAAATGTTGTCATTCTTTTAAGACCACGATTTTTTAAATGTGGACAAATACTATAAGCTACTACTACAGTGTTTAAACTATGGCTCTATAATCATTGTCTAAACCTTAAGGCCATGGATTTTTAAGTATTGTCATATATTTTATATGTTTAAGCCACGATTATAGAAGTGTGGACATATATTTTAGACAACATATTTTTTAATGTAGACAAATAGTATAGGCAATGATTGTATAATAATTGTCTAAACGTTTAGTTTTTTAGTTGTTATTTTACTATAAGAAATTAACGTTTATTTATCCCTAAAATAGTATATATAGTATATTGATATTTAAGTCCTAATTATGTAATTATTTATCATTTATTAGTGACAATACTTAATTATAAAACCTTAAACTTTTAGTAGAAAATTAAAAAAATAAATAAACAATAAATTAATAAAAGTCAAATTAATATATTAAAAGTAATTCATAAATTAATGAATTAAACAATGTCTAAATACATATAGTGCAAATTGGTTCAACTAGGTACAAAAATAATGAAACATAACTAAAGTTCTTATAAGATAAACAAGATAATGTCCATGACTTTTAGGCTCATGAGTAAACTCGAAAGAACATCTTAAATCCCTTGGAGACTCTAAGTTAATCACCTGAAAAAAAGAAAAATAAAATAAAAGGTAAACATATGAAAAGAATTAGATTATTATTATTATTGACACACACACTAATAAATTAATGTTTTTAATTTAAATTAAAATTGAGGAGATAGTGACGTTGAGTTTAGGGAGTTAGTGAAACCAAAAATTCAATTATATATATATATATATATATATATATATATATATATATATATATATATATATATATATATATGCTTTTTCCTTATAATTTAATACTTTTTTAGTGCCATAAAAAATGTCATATAAAATTTACTATACTCACTTTGAATGTCAAGCAGTAGTGAATTGAGCTTTTTCTCAAATCTAGAAATAGGCACAACGTCTTCCAATTGACACCAATGCTGAGTTGTAATTATAATTTCCATGCCAAGAATGATAGAATTGTTGCCTCAAGCTAGCAACCTACATTTAAAATTAATCAGAATCACAATATATGCACGTTAGAGTGTTTATTGACTTAGGAATGGAAAACTTTTTTACACTATGAAAGTTAAACTAATACCGTTCATCAACTACACATGCTGACACCAATCCACTCATTATACAAGCAAAGGTTACAAAGATCCGATTCTACCTCTTAATACTAAACCAAAGAACCACATTACCACTGCACAACCAAGGCAGCATAATCAGATAGACATAATATATAGTAGTACCTTATACACTTAATTGTAAGGCTAAATTCAAAGAGAGTACCTTATAAGTCTATATACCTTTATTCTCCACTTCATAACACTTGATCCAAGGTTTGAATTATTTTGCTCTGCTTTGTTGTCATGAAACTACACCCTGAATCAAACTAATTCTTATACTATTTAATTTCCAACATGTTTATGCAGTGTCAGTGATGATGGGGAGAACACCATATGGTTTTCTAAGTGAAATTTTAGTATTAAATCTAACTGAAAAGGAAAACTTCATAAATGAAAAGATGTCAACAGTTTATAGGAATGCTTTTCTATCGAAAAGTCATATCTAGTTTCTTCATCAATCTTAAAAACTAATAATTAGCATCTGCAATCTAACTGAAAAGGAAAATCATATTTTTTTTTTATGGCATCGACCATATACCTTGAAGGCCGTGGTTGAGGAGGACCTGGCAATCGAGTTTGGAGTACTCCACTACATTCCCATTCCTATCAAGCAGCTTGAAAAAATGGACCTGGGAACAAGCAGCTTGGACAACACGTGTTTGAGATAATATCCTGCAAATTCACAAAAGTTACTCCACTACATTCCCATTCCTATCACATTTGAAAAAATCCTCCCTTGTTTGATATTTTCCACTCTCCCTACCTGAACATACAAAATACTAAGTTAAACAAACCCACAAGAGCCAACCCGTGTGTGCTTTCTATGTCACGCCACTTTGTCATACTAGGAATTTGGGATATAATAAATTGCTTGAGATAATATCCTACAAAATCTGATATCTGTTTATCTAAGTAGCAGCTTCTTATCTGCGCACACACAGGCCAGTAAATCACCTGCCCACCAATTGTTTGTGCTGCATCCTATTAAATCCCATAGAACTCGCTTTTCCAAATGAACATCACTATGATATTTGTAGGCATCCCAACTTCAAACTCTGCATTTACTTCATACATTTATCCACTTAGCCACAAATTCCAGCTTTGATTGCCGGCCCTACATCCATTCACATCCTCCAAAATGAAGACCTCCCTTTTATTGCTACTTGTTGTTATAATTTTCAGACCCCCAAATCATATAAAGACAAATCAAATACTGATATTGAAATGAAACCACTGCTACAGGGGAGAACATTTTCATCGTACTCGAGGCTTGGACGATGGTGGGGAGCTTGTCAGTGTCGAGGAGGGAGAGGACACGGAGGGTGAGGTTTACCATCTAAAGGTCTTTGGGTGCCCTCGCCGACGGTGGCGTCAAGGATGCTGCGGAAGAGGTTGAAGAGGACGGCGTGCTGGCTGCCGACGACGGTGTAGAGGGAGGAGGAAAGGGTGCCGCTTGTCCTCCTATCGATGCAAATACGATGTTCTGAAGAAAGAGAATAAAAGGGAATACGAGTGAGATGGGCCCTCAAAACTCCATTGCACCATACAGCCACCACGAACCCTATGCCCAACATTAACAAAACCTAACAAATTTTAAAGAGAAACAAAGGGGAAAAGAAACCATACCTGAGGCAGAGCACGCCGCGAGGAGAACGGCAAGATTGAGGATGCCTTTCGCAAACGTTAGGTTAGAACTTTATGTTTAGGAGAGTGCGAGGAGAGTACTGTGTTGTGTCTTTAGGAGGATACGTGCGAGGAGGATACAATGTGTTTTTTTTTAAAAAGTTTAGGAATTTTATTAATGTGTTTTTAAAAAGTTTAGGAATTGGCATAGCTTTTTAATTTTATTAATCCCGATTTATTTTCTAGGATAAGCTTTTAGTTTTTTTTATATCAAGTTTTTTTCTGAAGTATTTTTAACTTATTGATCTAGTTTTTTAATATCTCTCAGGCCACGATTTTATTTTTATTTTGTTAAGCCACGGTTATTTAATTGTGGACTATATATCCATTGATCAATACATGTGGTTTTTTTTTTTTTTTTTTCTAAAACCACAGTTTCTACAATGGTCCTTAATATAAATCGACTACAATTTTTATAAGTCACGGTTATTTAGTTATGGTCTGATGTGCCCATGGCTGGAAAAATGTAATATTTTTTAAATCAACATTTTCAAAACCATGGCCTAATATAAATAGGCAGTGCTTATTATTTACAGGTAAAAAGTGTGGTCTATTTCGTCTTTCAACTACGGTTTTCTGACTGTGTAAAAGAAAGTGTGGCCTAAAGCCAAAAATATGGTAGCAAAAAAAAAAAGTAGATGAATGAGGAATAGTAATTTGAGACTATTCATATTCTCTAATCTAAATAAGGGAGAGAAAGAGTTGCTTTCATTAATATCTAGCATTTATTAATTTTTTGTTACAAAATTTGTTAATTAATTAAGGATAATTTGGAAAAAAATAATTAATGCATCTGAAAATTAGAAAAAGATCTTTGTTTTGCTTGAACGAGAAAATGATCTTATAAAAAGGGATAAACAAATTTTTGTAAAAGGG
Organism: Pueraria montana var. lobata; assembly: GCA_026413185.1. Classification (NCBI taxonomy): domain Eukaryota; kingdom Viridiplantae; phylum Streptophyta; class Magnoliopsida; order Fabales; family Fabaceae; genus Pueraria; species Pueraria montana. Next base: position 77,721,878 of record CM048648.1, read on the forward strand.
TCTTATGAATAGAAACAAATGGAGTATACAAATGCACTAAGTGTCGCCACAAATAAGGACAATTTTTCTTACTATGACCTTCATTTTGACACAATTTACATTTGTTGAGATGATCCTTTTTTCTTAGAGACTGTTTGGTTCAAAGAAGGGGATGAGTTTTAATGGAGGGGAGGGGAAGAAAGGGGAGAGATTTTTATTAGTCATCATGTTTGGTTAACAGGAGTGAAGGGAAGGGGAAGTAACCTTTTTTTTTTTTTTTTTTTTATAACAAGTAACCTTTTTTTGTTTGATTTACAAGGGGGGAGAGGGAATTTAAAAATTATTTTACATTTGTACCCTTAAAATTTAAAATTTCAAAATATAATTAGCGATATTTTAGTCATTATCTTTAAAATGTTTTAAATCTCCTCCCGTCCCCTCCAAATACTTCCAGGATCGGAGGAGAGTTAAAATTAGATGAAGAGAGAGTTTGCCCGCCTCCTCCCCCCCCGTTCCCAATTTTTTCCCAACCAAATGCTATGTTAAGGTTCATCTCATTACGAATGCGGGTAGATTTGAGACCATAATTTTTCCTAGTTCACGTCCAACCCACTTAACCCGCAAACTAATATAGGTTGTTTCCTGTTCAATAATAAAAAAAAATGTAAAAAAAATATAAAAAATACTGTAAGCTTGAAAAATTAATTTTTTATAAAAAGTAAAAAATATTTAACAAAAAAGTTATAAAAAATATTCATAAATTGATTAAATAATAAAATTTAAAAGAAAACTTCATCTACATTACTCAAACATAAAAAAACTCAATATTTCTCTCTCTGTGTGTAATTTGCTTTAAATAATGACAATGTAGTTATTTGCTTTAAACCAATTTATTATGTAGTATATAATTTGCTTTAAACCATTTTATTAGTTGCTTTAAACTGCAATAAAGATTAATTGCTTTGACGATATTCATTTTAATTGACAATGATTGAGTTGGCTAGAATTTTTTTATCAGTAAGAATCGAATATAGGTATTAGGTGATTTACAACCACTTACACATCTTACTCAATCAACTGAGCTAGACCCCCTTGATAGTTGGCTAGGATAATTGTTCTCTAGTGTGTGCGCGAGTGTGTATATGTTTTTAATCTTTTTATAATTATTTAATTTTTTTTCTCCTAAAATAATGAAAATGTAGTAATTTGCTTTTTAAACCATTTTATTAGTTGCTTTAAACTGCAATAAACATTAATTGCTTTAATAATATTCATTTTAATTGACAGTGATTGAGTTAGCTTGAATAATTGTCCTATTATTTCAGAAACTTAGGCTGATTTATTGCAATAGAAACTTCAAACAAATTTTTGATCAGTCAGAAAACTAAAGGCAAAGAAACCAAGAAAAGCAAAGAACTTAAGCCCTAACAAAAGTGACGCCCAAAGCATCAGCTAGAACCATGGAGGAAATCTGAGGCGGGCATGACTCCCAAGAGATGAAAGAAGCATTTGAAACCGCTCCATGCTTAGCCAACCAGTCTGCGCACTGGTAACTTCAAACAAATTTCAATTCAAATGAAATTGAATGGTCAAGAAACAAAATTTGTTGCTAACTAAATTAGTGACGAAATTCTAAAATTAATTTTACATCCAGCGCATAGGTTCAAATGTAGTATATGGGCACAGCAGAGACGCGGTGCCCAGACTGTGGAAACGTTTCGATGCAAAGGCATCATCACAGTCACACACATGCACGTACATCTACCACTGTAGAATTTAATAGTATAGTACTATAGTATAAATGAGTGGGGACAAAACTTTCAACACAAAAATCACGTGTGCTAGAAAACATCATTTTCACTTGGCTATGGTATCTGACAACTTATTAATGTCCAACTGCCCAAGCCAAGAAGCTTACAAGGCTGTTTTTATCGGGATTGGGGGTACAATGATACAGAGCGGAACATGCAGGCTGTAGAGCACTAAGCTTCCATATTTTATTTTTTATTTATTTTTTACTTTTAAAATTTTTAGTATGTATACTAGGGTTATTATTTTTATTTAAGGAGTTTGATCGTGAAAATAATAATATTTAGTATTATTTTTAAATTTTTTGACAAAACATTCTATTTTAATTTTTTTATAATATTTACTATTAAGATAATTAATGACACTTTTTTTTCTCTTTTTTGATAAATTCTCTATTTTCCTTTTTATGTTTTCCATCGTGAAGATAATTTCCTTTTTTTCTCTTTTTAGACAAAATATTTTAGTATCATTTATTTTTTTCCATACCTTTTCCTTTTATAATCCATTATTACAATTTTTAAAGGCTATAAATGATTGCATTTGCAATTAAATGATTTTATATAAACCCACTACCGAACACATAGATCAACTTGTAAGGGATTGTTCAAGCTTAATTAGTGGTCTCAAGTTTGATTGCTGGATATGTAACTGCGTTAAATACATAAAGGAAGAATTTGTCACTCATAATGGTTCTTCAAGGCTTGAGCAGGATTTTTGCCCGTCCTGTAGAGGATATATAACTGTGATCTAGACAAAAAAAATGATTTTATTAACCTTCCATTTATATTGATTTAATCATAAATTGATTTGAGAATTAAAGTTTTTTTTTATTAACCTTTCTCAATGGAGTAAACATACGAATATTATATAATAAATTGACATATTGAACTGTGAGATAATCGACAAACATTCTCTTATACAATCATGATTTTTTCTATATTCTTTGTTTTTCTCATTTGGTCTTAGCCAAATGACCCAACATTCTTTTCCTCCTATTTTCCAAAAATTTAAAAGCAATTTATTTTTCAATAATTGTTGGCTACTATTGTCATAAGGGACAATCCAGTGAGTAACATAAATAATTCATATTTAGATTTTTATACCATAATTAATAGGACTTTTCATAAATAAAATGGTTAATATAGAGACCAATTTTTATTATAAACTCATAAAGGTTCTTGCTAACATGTGAAATTGATTGTCAACAGTTGTAATCTTGGGTCTTTAAAAACTTCATTTCTTACTTCTTAACAGGTTTCGAAGGAGCATCATCCTTTTCGAATACTAATGATTCTGGAATGACGATGGAGGAATAATAAATTGATAAATTAGTAGTGTTGATAATGATTATGCAGCTGTCAGGAAAAAGTGAGAAAATAAGAGTCATTAAGTTAGAGTCGGTGATTTATTGTGAGCTTGTGACTCTAATTTGGTCATATTAGACTGTAAAAAAAAAAATGGTCATATTAGAAGTAATTAAAGGCACCAAAGATGGGGTACAGGTGCTTTTCATTAATTAATGACGTACAAGACCCAAAATTGACCTTCTCGGAGGAGGAATTCATGTTGTGGCAGTATATTGAATATATATAACAAACACAAAGGAGCTGCTAGTCTTTATGTGATCCTTTTGTGACAAGATTTTTACACACTTTGTGTAAAATCTGATTGCATAATTTTAACCGTATTAAGTTTTTCCTTTTTAAAAAAAAAGTAGTGTTGATTACTTTTTTCAATCTCAAATATAAAAAGAAAAAAAACTCGCATATATTAGTCTCAAATATAAACAAATTTTAAGTAATTTCACTTTCTTTAATAATATAATCTTCAAATACTTTTCATTTAATTAAAATTTTATTTTCAATAATATTTTTTATTCTTGATATCAAGTTTTTAGTAATATAGAAAAAGTTTATTTTTTTTAAAAAAATTGATCCAAATAAATTATGCTAACTAATATTTTTTTCTTCATGTAACAAACCGGAGAGAGTATATTTTGTAATTAAGATACGTGCAACTAGCATAAAATAGAAGTTTTATTTAAAGCGAAATCCATTACATGCTTGTAATCAAACATGCATATATAGATCATCATCATCCGTACCTACTTATTATTCCGTGCATGCCTAATGGCTATGCCTACAAAAGGCTGCAACGTACAAGTACGGATCATGCATGCCACTTTCAAACGGACAGACGCAGCGACGCAGAACCAAGTCCGTAGAAAGTGTTGGATGCAAACGCGGCATCATCATCACACACACATCTACATGATGACCTTTTTGGGACGCTGTCTTTAATCTGAGCAGAGTAGTTACTCTTTATATCAAAAGACCTGTCCCAAAGCATAACCCCGCCATAGTTGGAAGCGTTCTTTGCGGTTGGCAGAACCTTAGAAATGAGATCTTCGGGTGGGATATACCCTGCTATGTCTTTGGTTTCCATGGCCACGAGGCCCAAGAAAATTGAGCTCTTGGGAACATTTTTGGTCCATTTGTCCCATTCTTTCAAAAGATTGGTAGCGTCTCCGTTTGCGTAAATGCAAGGGTTCTGGTAGAAGAACTCGACCCAGATGTAATCAAGAAGGCCAGTACCGATTGTGGGGCCCAGGTAGAAATCTGGGTACACACATTCTGGTGCTGCGGATAAGTAGATTTTTCTGGCGGTTGTGGACGCGTTAATGGCCTTGACAACTTCGGGCCATTTAAGGTTTTCGCCGTCCGCCACGTCAGCTAAGTCGATGCCATCCAAGGAGACACTTCCCAGTGGGCCAGGGTTGCCACTGAGGTAGTTCTCCAAGAGGTAGGTTGCGAGTTTTTCTGCGGCTTTAGGGTTGGACAGGGAGTGTCGGTTTTTGGTTTTTAGGGTTGCCATGTCTCGGCCAATGGAAAGGAACACTTTGGTGTTGTTTTGTTGGCAGTATTCTATTTCTGACTGTAGCTTAGAGCAAGAGGGGACACAGTGATCAGCCAAGTTTAGCGTTGGGGTTCTGCCATCATCATACACGAGAAGGCTTTCGAGGATGACGATGTTGTAGTTCCCAGTGGAACATAGGCTCTTTAAGGTGCCCTCCTCATTTTCAGATCTTTGCCCCCAGTAAACAGAAATGGCTCCGGTGCCGCCACGGCCGGAGCAATCGTCTGCGTTGGAGGAGGGTGTGAAAGAGAGGATTACAAGGGCCAAAAGGAGGAATGTTATTGATGGTTGTTTTGGGATAGCCATGGTTGCTAGTTTTGTATGATGGGTTGTGGTAGTCTTGTTTAGCTCGATGAGTTTCAAGGCAAGAGAAGGAACCAATTTATAGTGGAGCTTTTTTTGTCTCGACATTAACTAATCCATTGCCTCATGCCACGTGAAATCAAGTTTTATTGTACGTGTTTTCGAACAAACACTCAATTTTAAGCTATATGAGATAAAACATTGTTTGTTATGATTGGTAGGTATAGATAATGGAAAACAATACTTGGACACCCATATGCTTAGACACCTAGTGAGAGAAAGATAAAAAAGAAATAAATATAGGTATTATAGATAATATGATGTGATGGAAAAAAAAAGATTGAGAGAAATGATAGGTGTTGAATATGTATTTAAAAAAAAGGATGTCTAAATATAATTGCTCATAGATAATATTATTTTAAACATACGTGCTTAGAGATTTTATTTTCAAATCCTTATAATAAATAATATAGATTATATTTTGAATTTATAATGAATAATTAAAATTATGATATAAAATGATTTTTAACTATTGACAACGTTTTGAAAAAAATATTGAAATGCAACTTAGAAAGAGAGATAAAAGAAAGGGTAAATTGAAAGAGATAGATAATTAAAGAGATTAAAAATACAAATAAATATAAAAGAAAATTTGATATGCTTGGAAGAGAATTTTTTTAACCAACTGTGAGGATAGTGTAAAATGGACATCCAATCCAAAATATAGGATAGAATTATATTTAGAATATTTAATTGAGAAGGTAAGTAAAGTGAAAGTCTTAAAATTTTAATAAGGAAAAGTTTTCTAAAAAAATAAGTTGAAATTGCATAAAAAATAATGATGTTAGTGTTATTTTTTTCTTTTTAAGCAAAGATAATATTAAAAGGGAGTAAAAGGGTACTCCAATCCTTCTACTAAGGTAAGCCACTAGGGCTTTATATCTGAGCTAACCAAGAAAAAGGATTAACACACCAGTCAGATATAATTTTTTTTACTATCAATTCAATTCTTTAACATGTGTTACTTAATTTTTAGCTATGGAGTACTATTATGCTACTGTTACCTAATTCTTATAAATATTGCTCGATGAGTTTCAAGACAAAGGAAACGACCAATTTAAAGTGGAGCTTTGTTGTCCGACATTACCTAATTGTTATAAATATTGCTTGATGAGTTTCAAGACAAAGGAAACGACCAATTTAAAGTGGAGCTTTGTTGTCCGACATTACCTAATTGTCTCTCGTCTGATGCCTAGGGAATTGAAGTTTTATTGCACGTGTTTTCTATGTTGAAACTGTTGTGGCGGGAAAAGAATAACAACCACCGAATTTCAAGGTGTACAAGGAGGAAGAAATAGCCAAATATGCCAATATTGGTTAGCACAAGTGATAGCGGCTTGTGTCCCTTAATCAAGTGGTCCAGGGTTCGAATCCTGGTGATGCCACTTTGGATATGGAATAAATCATGTTAGGAGGGAAATACCCACCTTGGTGTGCGCTCACGGTCCCCGATTGAGTTTAGTCATTACTTCCAGCGATGATTAATTCATACCAATACCATGGTCAGCAAAAAAAAAAAAAAGCCAAATACTCCTTCCCTTTCTTTTTATATCTTTTAAGAGATTTTGATGTAAAATTAAGAGTATATGTTTAAATTAATTAAAGATTAGGTGAAAAGTAAGAATATAATTGATAGAAAAGTAATTAATGTGTTCTTGAATTTTACAAATGACAGATAAATAGAAACAAAAACTTTCTAAAAACCTAACAATTATAAAGTAACGAAGGAAGTAATGTAGAAAGAAAAAATAATAGATATTATAATGTTCTGCTTTTCATAATTGATTGTTCAAGAGATTTAATTTAATTATAAGAAGAATTAAATTAAATTTAAGTACTTGAATGAATGAATGAATTAACTAGTATGATGACCCGTGTGATGCACGGGCCTGATATTATATTTTAAAATTATAAAGTTGTTATTTTAACTTACATTGGTTGCATATATTATTTAAGAATTGTTTTTACTCAATTATTTAAAACTTATAAAACATAGAATTTAAAGTAATGATTACAAATAATTAATCTAAGTTTTAGAAAATTTCTTAATACACCATATATCGTGATTTGTGAATGAATGATAATATAAAACTGTTTTAATATAAATAATTCAATGAGAGAAGATTGCGATATATACATACAGAAACATACATACTTTAATTATAATTGATTCTTTAATTGAAATTTAATTAATGATTATGACAATTGATTTATTAGTTTTTAATTTCTTTTAATTGCTTTAAATTATTTAGTTTTAACTAAATTAATTGGTATTAGATGATTTCTTTTACTTACTCTATCTTCTCTCAATTTCTTACGCTGACTTCTTTCAAAGCTTTTAATTATTTTATTTAATCCTTTAATAAATTTTAATTTTAATCAATTTCATTTCTTTAACACATTCTCCTTTCAATTATTTTATTATCATTTATTCTATAAATTCTGTGATCCTTTTATTATTATTGATCCAACAATTTAAATTTAAAATAATTTAAATTGATAATAATTATTCTCCTAGTTTTAATTTCTTTCAATTATTTATTTTTAATTTTAATTAATTTCCGTTTTTTGATTTCTTTTACTTATTACAATTTTCGCTCAATTCCTTACCATAATTTTTTAATTATTTACTTTAATCTTTTAATCAATTTTCTCTCATTTGTTTTATAATTTTTTATCCTTGAAATTCTTTGATCCATTAATTATTATTGATCTTTTCATTTAAATTTAATTTGATTTAAATCTATGATAACGATAATAAAAATTGGTTCCAACTGGTTTTAATTTCTATTAATTAATTTTACTTATTTACTTTTAATTTTAATTTTAATTAGTTTTATTTGTTAGATTTTTTTATTTATCACAATTTCCTCTTAATTTTTTACTGTAATTATTAATTATTTACTTTAATCCTTTAATTAATTTTAATTTTAGTTGATTGATTTCTTTTACTTATCGCAATCTTCTCTCATTTAATTTGTTGATTCTTTATCTTTAAAATCCTTTGTTTCTTTAATTACTATTTGTCTGTAAATCAATTTAAATTGATGATAATGGCAATGATAACTGATGTCTCTTGTTTTTAATTTCTTTCAATTATTTACTTTTAATTTTAATTAATTTTTTAAATATTTTTTGCCATTTGAAATTTTCAAATTGTTTTAATAATAATGCTTTAATTTTATTACTATAATAATTATTTTCTTATCATGTATTTGATTATTTTAAAATTATTTCAGTCATAGTTGATTGTGATTTTGATTGATAAGAATCACTTTATTATTCATTAATTGTCATATTGAATATTTTACATGCATATTATTATATTTGAAAGATGGATTAATTGAGTATACAATTTAAGTAAACTCAAGAATTAAAAAAAAGAAGAAAACTGATATATATTATTTATGTCAATATTTCCTAATTATTAACCAGTTACATAGTTAAATAAAATTGTCCTTAATTATGTCAAAAAAATTGTTCTTAATTCTTTTTTTACATCAATATTTTTACTTATTCTAAATATTAAGGCACTAAATGTGAATTTATTTATAAAGTTATTAATTTTTTTACATTATACTATTATTTGAAGGTTTAGTCTTGTTATTCACTATCGTATAAATAAAATGTTCATCTTCATCTTACGCCACATTTTCATAAATATAAGACAATATCCAATACTATAAAATCATTATCCAATAAAGTTATTAATTTACACATGCATTTATTGTGAAGTGGAAAGAAAAAGGGGAAAAATAGGAAACCCCACAATTATTTTATTATAACCAGGAAAATTTATTGCATTTCTTGGATTTTACAAAACAACCTTAAAAAATAGATAAAAAGGAACGGAGGTAGTAACTCGTAATTCAAAAAATTTAAATAATCACGTGAAACAAAGAAGATCATGTCTCTTCCAAATGTTGAAAGATGTCAATACTTATTAAATAAAAAATAAATGCACGATAAATCGCAAAAATAAATAAAAAATCACATATGTTAAAACTCTATAGAAAAAAAAATCAAGAAAAAAAAATACTAAGTTACATATGAAGGAATGAATTGGTATAACACGTGATTTACCCGTAATTTTTATCCATTTTTTCCGTCAAGGTTGTACATTTGCAAACTACAAAAAAATAAAGTTAAAAAAAATAAAATAAGACAATTGTTTGTAACGTATGGTCGAAGAAAAGAAATATAAAAGAGTAGTATATTTAAGAAGAAAATAAACAATGAAAGGAATAAGTAATATTGAAGAAGGAAAAGAAAAAGATTGATTTGCCTATAATTTTTTCTTTATTTTCATCAATGGTGATTGTCTGCAAAATAGTAAAAAAAAAAAAAAGTCAAAAAAACTGGGGTGTGCAAGGGATGATTGAAGAAAAAATAATGAAAGGAAGAAGAATATATATAGCCGTAAGTATTTTAATTAATTTAATATATATAATTATGTTAATTTAAAATAATCTTGATTACCTTAATTAAAACATATATGTGTTTATTATAATTAATTTAATTATTTCAAATTAGAATATATATACTTGTTCTAATTACCTTAATTACTATATTTATATAGTTTATTGAATTAAAAAAAAATCTCTAAACATTTCTCGTTCAATTGCATAAGATTTTCGCGCTCAAACTTCTGTACTTTTATTATTGTAAAAATAAAGATAAAGATAAAGATATTCTGTAACAATTATGATTATACTACCTTTTAATTTAAAATTATAATAAAATCAAATACACAATAGTGCATTGTAATTATTATATTTATATAGTTTTATGAATTAAATATAGATAAAAAAAATTTCTAAAAATTTATGTGTTACTATATCATAATTACCTTAGTTACTATATTTATATAAATTTATGAATGAATTAAAAAATAGATAAAAATTTTCTCTAAAAATTTTCCACTCAAATGTATAAGAATTCCCTCTAAGATTTCTTTATTTTTATTAACTATATTTTGACCCATTCGTTGCACGGGGCACGGGATTAATAGTTTAGGATTTTGTATTTAAATTTTGTATTATATTTAATGTAATGTGTTCTATTTTTATCTCCATATTTTCTTAAAAAATATAATTTCACCATAATAATTTAGATATTAGTGTGATATCATGTAAATTGTTTATCTCTATGAATTAAGTAAAAATTTTCTAATTAGCTTTTATAAATAAAAAATGTTCATCCCTATGTGTTATATTTTATATATATTTTTTATTTTAAAATATTGGCATATAATATAAATGTATAAAAGAAAATTAAAAATTGTCCAGCTAGAAGAAAATCATGAATAATTTATTTAAGTGAGAAGATAATAAACAAAAAGCGAATAACTATTTTTTTAAAAATTAATTTTAGACATTAATTTTGTGTGGAGAAAATAATAATGATTATTGGTATTTGATTTTTGTTATGTAATTAAATATATATTAATTACGTAAATTAAATTTTAACTTTGATTGAACAAAAATCTTTAGTAAAAAAGTTTATCACTGTGAATTCAGTATAAATTTTCTACTTGGTTTTATAAAAAAAATATTTTTCTCCATGTGTTATATTTTATATATTTTATATGGTAAGTTAAATTTAAATTTCTCTTGATACTTTCATTTAAAATATTCATCCCTATTTGTTATATTTTTCATACTTTCTATGTTCATAAAATAAAACATTAAATAAAATATTTAAATTGGTAAAGAGACTGTCATAAAAAATACATTCAAATTAAAAATATAATAATAAAAAAATATAATTTCAACATAATAAATTAAATATTAATGTGACTTTAGCTAAATTTTTCATTTTTGTGAATGAAGTGAAAATTTCTACTTGTGTTTATAAGAAGAAAAAAATATTCATCCCTATGTGTTATCTTAATCTTAATATATATAAAACTAACGGTCATTTCCCTATGTGTTATCTTTTTCAGAACGTTTTATCTTTTAAATAATATATTTTTTTAATAATATATTGCGCAATCTTATCATATGAAAATAATATTGTACAATCAAAGAAAATTATGTACATTCCATGTTAATTATTTAAAAGATAAAACGTTCTGAAAAAGATAAAATATTATACTATTTTATCTTTTTAATATATTGAAAAAGAAAATTATGTGCATTCCATGTTAATTATTTAACAGATAAAATATTATGAAAATAGTATAAAAAAATAAATATAATAATTCCATATATATTATTTAATTACTTTTTAAAAGAACCTATAAAGAATTGATGTAATCTCATATCTTTTAAAAACTTATTGAACCAATCTTTATCTTTATATATATAAAAGTAGTTGTTTTTGGTAAATATGTAATTTTTATTTTCCCGCACTTTTTAAGGATAAAAGAGTAATTCTATAAGTCTCTTTTCCGTTCTTTTTAAGACTAAAAGAGTAATTCTATAAGTCTTTTTTGTTACCTTATTTATAGAAAAATTACCTCACTTATATAAAAAAAATTTATCGATGAATACAACTTTTTATATTATAATTATAATTATTTTCTGGTGAAATCTAATTTCCCGTTTAATTCAATAATTTTTTTATATATATCATAACGTTATTGTACACTGATATTTTTAATTCATTAATTTAAAAATTATTTTAATAATAAGTGTAATTAGAACTATCTTAACAAAAGTATATTTTTAATTTATATTGAGTAAAAAAAATGATATTAACAAATGAACTTAAATTAATTAAATTTTATTATCATTATTCCAAAAAAATTGACAAATATAATTACATCAAATTGTAAAAGTGATGAGACCTCATTAGGATATGTAACATAAAAATAAAAGATATTAATCAAAATTTACATACAAAATAAATAATTTTATATTTAAAAAACATTTTGTTTTTTTCTAAAAAAAAAATTTCTTTTATTTGTTAATTTCAAAAAAATTTACTCACACATTTAATATTTGGTTGCCACATTATATTAATAAATTACCCATTTCAAAAATTCCAAAATTTACTGCTATTAAAAAATAACCAACTTATTAGGATTTGTTGTAAAAGGATGATGGAGAAGACCAAAGGGAGATTCGAGAACAACCTGATTTGTAAAATAATGATGCTAAGATCTGTGCTGCCTTGGACGTGCCGTGGAACCTCGCGCAGTGCTACTGCAAGTGGTGCGTGTTGCTCTCCGACTTTGACAGCGTCAGGGGAACCGCCACGTTGCCGCAGAGTTTTGATGGCGAGTTGTTTGAGGCCGATTACAATGACGAGTTGCTATTGGAGGTCGATTATGGTGGCCATTTGCAGTCATGCGTTTGTGATTTCATGAATCGGTGGTTGACGATTGCAAGTGAATCTCATTTGTGAGATTTGGGTTCGCTGGTGGGTTCACTGTTTCATGGGCATGGTTGACGATTGCGGGTGAGGTGGAGACGAGGGTGGAGTTTTTAGTAGAGGGATGCAGCCTCCCTGGTGCGGTGGTGACGGCGGTTCACTTGCAGCTCCACCGTTGTCGTGAAAAACAAGAAGAGGAACCCTGAAAAATTATGAAGGAGAGAGAAGAAAAAAATAATTTTTTTTATTTTAATCTGGTGTAGGTAATCCTAGTATAGTCCCACACTAATCTCAAAAGTATTTCACATGCTACGCACCATGTTTGTTTCCCATGGTGGGAGACCTACACAACTTTCCCACCTTAACATTTGTCTTGAACTGTAGCACCAATCCCAATAAACTTCCTAAAGTAGTGGCTAGCATAAAGATTATCTCAAATAACCATACAGAAAATTGTTTTAAAATATAAAAACTGGACAAAGTTCTCCATGGCTATCATAACATAAAATTTATTAATATGCTACGGACATCTTTTATGGTTTGTTTGATTAGAATTAAAATAAAGAAGAAAGAAATTGGAAGGATAGAGATAAAAAAAAAATAAAGTAAAAAATGTTATTTCAGTCAGATAGAAATAAGGAAACAAATGATGAAGTTTCTCTTTGTTTCTTTGGATGAATAGAAGAGAGAATAAAAAGAAATAAACAAGTTTTAGGCTAACTTTGATCCGCTTATTTTGTTTCATTTATAATTTGCATCCTTCATTTTAAAATAGAGACATTTAGTCTATCAGTTTTCGAAAATTCGCAATTTGGGTATAATCCTTAATTTTGCCTACATTTATTTATTTTTCTTATATTTTAATTAATTAAATCATTTCTTGATGATACCTTAAATGAATATGTTTGGACTAGGGTTCAATTGGACCAGAATAAAAGAAATAAAATGTATGCAACATTAAAGGTTGGATCAAAATTATTGGTTTTAGAAAACTAGAGGAATAATGACTCTATTTTAAAATGAGAGGACCAAAATTTCGGATTGAATAAAATAGGGGGACCAAAGTTGTATTTTAGCCTAAATTTTTTGGAAATATTCTTATAATAATTAAAAAAAATAAATTGCAATAAAAGCTTACTGTATTACTTTTTTTTCACACTACTGCAAAATGACCCTTTTACATCGGTTGAAGAACAGATGTAGATTCCATCAATGTAGAAAGTAAAGAATTTTAAGTCAATTTTGTTACAATCAATCTAAAAACCTTTTACATAGATTCTAAAAAGAACAAATGTACTATAGCAAAGTTCCAGTTTCCACAAAAAAAACCCCACATAAGCCTAAATCAAAGCAAAAAAAATAAAAATACCAACCAATCAAACCCAAGAAAAGATTTACAAAACACACATTCTCTTTATCAATTAAACATTAAACAAAAGAATATGCTTAAATATGGTTTTAGTCCCTCAAATTTGGGCCATTTTTTATTTTCAGTCCTCCAAATTTAAAAATGTTTTTTTAGTCCCTGAATTTCAAATAATGTTTTTTTTAGTCCTTCTACACAATGTTGCCAAACAGAGAATATGAAACTCGCTATTTGTGGCAGCTACTAACTGCTAGAATTTGGTCTTTAATTTAATAATACAATAGTGTAATTTTGGCGGCTTAAAACCGCCACAAATTATGAAAAAAAAAATTAAAACCCAACCCCCACTATAAGAAATAATCGAATTCGCAACGACTTTTTTCCAAAGACAATTAAGTTGTTGGCAAAGATAGACATTTGGCAGCGACATTTGATTGTCGTTAGGATAAGATTTTTCTTTTGTCAACAAGTGTAACATCCTCTATTTTTTTTAATTTTCTTTATTTGTGAAAATAAATTAATATTTTATTTTATTTTATTTTTGCATGCTATTGTTATTGATTGTTAGTTTAAATAATTTATTGCCTTTAAATTTGTGATAATTTAATACAATTAAAAATAGTAATAGAAATTAGCTTAGAAAAATATTAGTGATTTAAATAATTTGAGAATAATAAATAGATTAAAATAAAAACTTTGTAAAGTTATTAATAGGAAGTTTCATAAAAGGATTAAGAATTAGTGTATTTGAAAATAATTAACTGAAATTTAAATAATAATTAATTGGTAGTTAATTAATTAAGGGAGTGTTAATAGATAATTAGATTTTGGGTTAGTAAAATAATTAGTTGGATTAATTTTGTTCTTGTAGACCAAGAAATGCACACCTATGCCCAATTTGTGTAATCTTTATCCAGTAGGTGGTAATCTAACGGTTAGAAATATTGAGTGAATCTCCACCCTTAGATCTTTTTGCAAAATAAGCTTTTTATTTCCTTCTTGATTGATACGCTTAAAACAGAGTGCAAGGGAAGGCACCGACTTTCATTTCATTCCTGCGACAATCAAAGAACCTGCAGAGAAGAAAGAAAAAAAAATATTTTTCTTCCATTCTCATTTAAACTCATGTTATTAAACCACCTCAATCACCCTTGGTAGCTGCTGTGTTCAGTAGCCTGTGCTGGGAGCTATGCAGCGACGTGAACGGAAGGCGTAGAAGAGCTCAAGTTTTCATTTTGGTTTTCAGAAAATCTAAGGTGGGGGAGGAGGTTTAGGCTTCAATTGGTAATTTTAGTGTTTTGTTTGTGGATTTGTGAAATTTTTGGTATGCTTGAGTAGTTTGAGTAGAATTAATTCTGTTTATTCTTTGAGACTGTGAAGTGGAATTCATTTTGGATGGTGATGATGATTTAATGCTTTAAATTAAACTATTGATCGTGTTTGATTTCTCGGACAGGGAGGAAGTATGTTCCATTGTTTGATGAACCTTAAATTCAAATTGATACTGTTGTGTGATGGATTTGTGTATCTATTTAAATCTTTATTTTTCTATTGTCCTGTTTTGTTTCCTAAATTCTTGTTGTGATAAATTGGTTTATGCAATTGTGTTCAAATTCTTGTTATCGTAATATTTAGTTTGACTTGCATTTGATGATTTTTGGGAGATGAGAGAACGAATGGTAAAACTGATAATGGGAAGGTGTGGTTTTGGACTTGCTGCACACTGCTGTTTCGTAAGCCTTGGGTTACGCGAGGGAAACAAGTGTTCCCGCCGATTACCTTGGATGGGTACACATGGGTAAACGAGGAGGTCGGGTCCTATTGGTCTTGGTATGATGATAAGCGTAGTGTGTCCAATTTTGTAAATTATGTAGATGTATCTTCCATCCTTGAGGATGAGTTGTTTCCGATAGCGTTACAATGTTGTCAGCATGAAACTAATGCCGAATTCGTTTTCATGGGAAATGGTGAGTCTATAAGGGACTTCTTTTACATGTATGATTGCATATTCCGTGACCTACATGTAACGGTTCCCTTTGATGATTTTACGATGGGGGTGCTTCGGGTTTTGAACGTGGCACCCTCTCAGTTGCATCCGTACAGGTGGGCCACAATCCAAGCATTTCGTTCCCTTTGTATTTTTAATTTTATAGAGCCTTCAGTGAGTATTTTTGTACTACTTTTGTACTCGGCCCAAGAGTGGTTTATGGGTATCTTTAATAAGGAAACCGAAGAGGCCCTCATTCCAATCTTTTACTTCTTCTTACAAAAATTTCAAAACCGGCTACTTTAAAGTGGTAATAAGGCCGAATATAGGGGCTAACCACTTCTATGATAGGGGTGGGAAGCCCTTATTTCCTTTTTATTGGGAGAGAACCCCTCGACGTTATGACAAATTTCCGAAGTCTATGATGACCGAAAGGGAACGCGAGGACCTCCTCTTTCTTGAGTCCCTCCCCCAAAAGCTTCCGGCTAGGCAGCTCGTGGCCTTATTTAGTTCTTCAATTGATTTAGCCGATATGTGTGGTAAGGTCTCGGTTCTTTCTTTTCTGTTGTTTTTTTTATTTAGTTCACATGACTGACTAAGTGTTTTGTGTGGTGTAGGTATTTTGACCGATGATGGTGGTGACGTCCTTTCTTTTTGGAATGCTCGGAAGAACCGAGCTCAAGCTGCGGGGAACACCTCGGGTGTTGCTCCAGTGCCTCCTATTGTGAAGCAGCCGACCCCGAGGCCGTATCCGGTGGATACCCTACCCCCTCTGGCAGGAGAGAAGAAAAACAAAGACAAGGACCACAAGAAAAGGCACCAAAGTCGTGAGGCCTCGAAGGAGAAAAAGGCGAAGAAGCTGAAGCAACAGACTTTGGACTTTTCAGCTTCGGGGTCTTTGGCTTCCATCACTGCCATGACTGCCGAGGGCTTCTTTTCGAAGGACTTTCGGCCAAAGAAAATGGTCAGTTCCAGTGACATCTCTGATACTGGAAAGAATATTTTGAATAGGGATGATGCTGCCTCCAACTGGTTGGCCTACTGTGAGTTTCAAGCAAGA
This sequence comes from Pueraria montana var. lobata, assembly GCA_026413185.1. Taxonomy (NCBI): domain Eukaryota; kingdom Viridiplantae; phylum Streptophyta; class Magnoliopsida; order Fabales; family Fabaceae; genus Pueraria; species Pueraria montana. The sequence continues at coordinate 77,738,675 of CM048648.1, forward strand.
GCTTTGGCCATTGCTTATCACATGTTTATGAACCCGTTGAAGGAGGTCGAGAAGCTGAAAAAGAGTTTGAAGGAGTCGCAAGCCTCTAACCAACAAGCCCTGGATGCCAACATAGCATTGGCGGATGACAATGCTCGTCTCAAGGACGAAGTAAAGCACCTTTCGGTTGATCTTAACGATTTAAATACTAAAGTCATAACAGCCGAGAAGGATGCTAAACTTCAGTCCGATGAGATTGAGCGTTTGAAGATGTTATTGGCTCAGGTTGAAGGGGAGAGGGATGCGGAACACGCTGCTAAGGAAAACATTATCTCTTCGGCTCAAGAGAAGATTTATGCCGAACACAAAGCCAGATTTCTTCATGCTGTTCGACAGATGCTACATTTCTATGACGTTCGCAATCCTACCGTCTTTGACATGGACAAGGATGTTTATCAAGGCTGCTTGGTACCTCTTGATGATATTCCTGAGGATGCGGTACTTGAGAATCCCCTTCAACCGTCGGCTCCGGATGATGATGGGAACCCTGGGGCTAATGAGGAAAATAGAGAAGAAGATGTTGCCGATGTCGTGGCCCAAGAGGATCCGGCTGAATGAAATATTTGTATCTTGGGCCATTAGAGCCTTTTTTGGTTTTAAGAGAAATTTTTTAAATCTCTTTTTGTGATTAATGAAATATAGTCTTTATCTTTCGGCATCCGTTTCTCAATCTATATTTAGAATAATTTCGCAAATTTACTTACAGCCGATAACTTTGTAAGACCTACTTCCTTCCTTTTATTAACCACGGATTCTTTTGAAGAAATTAACACTTGAGTTTTTTGCAAAGAGATTCCGAATAGTGCACCTTTAGTCGAGTAGAAGTACTTGGAAGGGAACCATTTGAGAAGAAATTTCGAATGGTGCATTCTTAGCCGAGTAGGAGTACTCGGAAGGGAACCATTTGTGAAGAAATTTCGAATGGTGTATCGTTAGCCTAGTAGGAGTACTCGGAAGGGAACCATTTGAGAAGAAATTCCGAATGGTGCATCCTTAGCCGAGTAGGAGTACTCGGGAGGGAACCATTTGGGAAGAAATTTCGAATGGTGCATCCTTAGCCGAGTAGGAGTACTCGGGAGGGAAACCATTTGTGGAGAAATTCGTATGGTGCATCCTTAGCCGAGTAGGAGTACTCGGGAGGGAACCATTTGTGAAGAAATTTTGAATGGTGCATCTTTAGCCGAGTAGGAGTACTTAGGAGGGAAACCATTTGTGGGGAAATCCATATGGTGCATCCTTAGCCTAGTAGGGGTACTCGGGAGGGAACCATTTGTGGAGAAAATAATAGCTGCTGAAAAACAATGATAGATAGGCAAGAAAGATATGCTTCATTAATTTGATTGGATAGGTGTGCCTCGTTAAAACCTTCTCGATAAAAAACCCTTTGCACATTCTTTTTAGAGATAAAAAACCAAGTAAGGAAAAAGAGTACAACACCCGTTTACATAATCAACTAAAATAATACTAAAGATGGGTCGAGTTCCATGTTCTCGGCACCACCCTTCCTAAAAGTTCTTCCAACTTGTATGCTCCATAGTTGAGAGTTTGCCGGATTCTGAATGGGCCAACCCAATTAGCTGCAAGCTTCCCTTCCCGGGTATCTCTTCGTGCATCACCTTGCATCCTTAGGACTAGATCTCCTTGTTTGAACTCTCTTGGCTTCAGCTTTGAGTTAAACCTCCTGGTCATTCTTTGTCTGCATGCTTTGGCGTTGAGGCGGGCTCGGTCGCGTACCTCTTCGGCTCATGCGCCTTTAGCTGCGCCTAATCTCTTCTTTAATTCTCCCAAAATGACCTTGTTGGCGGACTTTGCTTGCCCATTCGTCTGAGGGTGTTCGACCGAGGTTACCCTGTGTTTTATGCCCAAGCCTTCCAAAAAAGCATTTAACTTCTTATCCGTAAACTGTATTCCGTTGTCGATTACAATCACGTATGGAATACCGAAGCATGTGATTACGTTCCTCCATAAAAATTTGTACATTTTGAGCTAAAATTGTTGCCAGAGGTTTGGCCTCTACCCATTTTGTGAAGTAATCGACGACCACTATCAAAAACTTGAGCTGCCCCTAGCTACGGGAAAAGGTCCCAAGATATCGGTCCCTCAGATAGCGAAGGGCCATGGTGACGAAATAGCATGTAGCTCGTCGGCGGGCTGGTGAATAAGGTTACCATTTTTTTGGCATTTGTCACACTTTTTAACATACTCGGTGTAGTCAGTCTTAAGGGTTGGCCAGTAATACCCTGCTCTTAGTACGTGAGTGGCCATTGTTCGGCCACCAGATCTTTGTCAAGGTATTTAAGTAGGGGGTGGAAAACCCTCTTCTGTACAACTCCCCGGCGATCAGAACGTACCTTGCGGCACTCGTTCGCAATCTTTTGGCCTTATCCTTAGCCTCCGGAAGGGTGCGTTGTGACAAATATTGCTGGATTTCGGTTATCCAAGTGTCTTTAGATACTAAAACCTGCATGCACTCTTCGGTGGTTACACTTGGTTCTAGTAACATTTCCTGAATAAATGTTCTTAGTTGCCCGGGTTTCTGCATACTAGTTAATTTAGCAAGCTGATTTGCCCTGTCGTTGTGCTCTTGGGCTAAGTGCTTTACTTGGACCTCATTGAATCCTTTCTTTAGCTGCATGAAAGTGTGATAATACTTCAGTAACTGTGGGTCTTTGACCTGGAATACACCATTGATCTGTTCAGTTGCTACTTGTGAGTCGCTCCAACATCGTACTTTCCGGGCTCTTATTTCCCTTGCCAACCTGAGTCCGTCCAATAAGGCTTCATACTCGGCTTGGTTGTTGGATGCTTTAAAATCGAATTGCACAGACTGCTCTAGTCATATGCGATTTGGTCCCTCCAGAATAACACCTGCTCCGCTTCCTCTTTGATTGGAGGAACCATCCACATGCACAACCCACCATTCATCCTCAAAGTTCTCGGCAGGGTGCAACTCATTGACGAAGTCTGCCAAACATTGTGCCTTGATGGGACCTCTTGGCTCATACCTTATATCAAATTCTGATAGTTCTATTGACCAAGCCATCATTCGTCCGGCCAGCTCTAGTTTCTTCAATACTTTTACAATGGAGCAATCGGTTTTGACTACCACTCGGTGTCCTTGGAAGTATTGTCTTAGTCGCCTTGCAGCGCTGACTAGTGCTAAAGTCACCTTCTCTATCGTTTGGTATCGGGTCTCAGAGTCCTACAGTACTCAGCTGATGAAATATACAGGTGCCTGACCCTCTTCATGTTCTTGGGCTAACACCGCACTTATGGCTTCTTGGGAGACCGAGATGTATAGCACTAGATCTTTTTGAGGGTCCGATTTTTTTAGTATAGGCGAGGCCGAAAGGGTCTTCTTCAGCTCCTGAAAAGCTTCTTCACACTATTGGTTCCATGAGAAATTCTTAGTAACCTTCAATAGTTTCATGATGGGTTTTGCCTTTCCGGCTATCCTTGGTAGAAATCGCGATAGAAAGGCGATTCTCCCTGTCAGTCTCTGGACTTCCTTTGGGGTTTTTGGGCTTCTCATACAAATAACAGCTCTACATTTGTCCGGATTTGCCTCTATGCCTCGGCATGTTAACATGAAACCCAAAAATTTTCCTCCTTGAACGCCGAAAACACATTTTTCGGGGTTTAGGCGCATATTGCGCTTTCTGAGCTCGGCAAATATTTCTTCCAGGTCCCTCGTGTGCATGTCGACTTTGGACGATTTGACGACCATATCATCAACGTATACCTCCAGGTTTCGTCCAAGTTGTCTTTGGAAGACTTTGTCCATTAGCCTCTGGTAGGTGGCTCCAGCGTTCTTCAGGTCGAAAGGCATAACTCTGTAGCAGTAGTTAGCTGACTCAATTATGAAAGCAATCTTGTCTTCATCATGGGGGTACATTCGGATTTGATTATACCCCGAGTATGCATCCAAGAAACTGAAGTAAGAGTGCTCGGCTGCCCCGTCAACCAGTCGGTCAATGTTTGGTAGCGGATACGCATCCTTCGGGCATGCTTTGTTCAAGTCCGTGTAGTCTGTGCACATCCTCCATTTGCCATTTGCCTTCTTTACCATAACTACATTGGCTAACCAAGTGGAGTATTTGACCTCCCGGATGAAGTTGGCCATCATCAATTTAGATACTTCCTCTTCTACGGCTTTTCGCCTCTCTTTGCCCATCTTTCTCTTCTTTTGAGCAATCGGCCTTGCTTCTTGGCATATTGCTAATTTGTGACAGTGGAATTTCGGGTCAATGCCCGGCATGTCCGAGGCTCTCCAGGCGAACATGTCAGCATTCTACCTTACGACATTTTGAATTTGAAGCATATCCCTTTTCGATAAGTTGCTGCCGAGATACGTGATTTGTCTTTTCGCCCCACCAATTTGAAATGCACAGATTTCCTCGTTTGGCTTAACCCGCTTGTCTTCATCAGTCTGGGGGTCAAGATCCAAAGACTGGGTCGAAGGCTCGGCTGCAGAGATCATGTATACCGACTTGTACTCTTCTTCTTTTAACTGAGTGACTTTGAGACTGGCTAGGTAGCACTCCCTAGCCGCCTTTTGATCGGCATGAACAGTAATTACTGTGCCTCGGCTTGACGAGAACTTCATAGCAAGATGAGGGGTGGACACTATAGCTCCAAGAGTATTCAAGGATGGGCATCTGAGTAGTATATTATACGAAGTGTTGGCGTGCACTACTATATATCTAACTTTTATAGTTTTGTACTCCTTTTCCCCATACCTGAAGGTTGTGTCTAGCTCTATACATCCCCTGGTACTAACCCTTTCACCTGAGAATCTGACTAGGGGTTCATCATAGGGCAGGAGCTTCCCTTCTGGTATATCTAATTGCTTGAATGTACTCCAATATAGGATGTCGGCCGAACTACCTTGATCCACCAGAGTTTTCTTGACTGTGCAGTCAGCTATGTCTACGCTGATGACCATGGGATCATCCTTCTCGGGGTCGGATCCTTGAAAGTCTGCATCTGTGAATGTGATAGACGGCATTTTCAGCTTGCTGGTGGCCGATGTTCGATGTCATGTTGACTGATCGTACTAACCGGAGATGCTTCTTCCTGGCCAAAGATGTACTTTCCCCTCCTGCGAATCCTCCTGCAATTGTATTTATGACCTTTCGGGGTTTAGACGGTTTTGTTTCGTGTCGCTCCCGGGACCTGCTTCTTGGTCTTTCGATCCTTCGATCATGTTCTTGGTCGTAATTGAAGTCCCTCCTGTAAGTTCTGTCATCGTCTTTGTATTTTGAGAACTGGGGCCATTCAATTCTAGGATCACGGATGAAATCTTTGAGATGCCCCATCTTAATGAGGTCCTCGATCTTGTCTTTGAGTGCTGTGCATTCTTCAGTCGAATGACCTCTATTGCGATAGTATCGGCATTGCTTACTGTAGTCGACTTTTGGGGGGGTGTTGGCTCTCTTTGGCACTGCCAATATCTCGATGGCCAGGGCCTGTTCGAGTACCCGGGAGCGGCTAGTCTTGAGGGGGGTGTAAGCCATGTACCTGGAGCCACGGTACTCTTGTTCCTTGTGAAACTTGTCCTTACCCTTTCCTTGATTATCCTTTTCGTGTTCCTTCCTTCCTGTGTTGGCTTCCACTCGGACTTGGTTCCGATATTCTGACAACTCTTCCATCTGCATGTATTTTGCTACTCTTCGGCGGAGGTCATCCATGTCAAGTGCCAATTTTTTGCAAAGACTATTGACGAAAGCCCCTGGCTTAAGGGTCGTCACAAGATGATGCATGGCTATGGCTGGATCAAGGTTTCAGATGTTTAAGGCAACTTTTCTGAACCTTTCCATGAACGTTCTAAGGGATTCCCTCTTTTCTTGTCAAATATTCACCAGTGCGACTGAAGTCAAGTGATGAGGTCTGCTTGTTGCAAACTGATTGCCGAATCTATTCGCAAGTGTTGCAAAACCATCGATGGAACTGGGTGGGAGCCGTGTGAACTAGTTTAGAGCTTGTCCCTTCAGGGACGTGGGGAATACTCTGCATAGGATGGCATCTTCGGTTGTGTAAAGGCTAACTTGGATGACGTAGACGTCTATGTGCTCTTCTGGGTCAGTGCTACCATCATATCGGTCCAGGCCGAGGCTTTTCCAATTTGGGGGAAGAGGGGTTTCCATAATTCCGAAAATGAAAGGATGCCTGCAAGGATGTGACTGAGTGTTGGCGATAAAGTTTGATGGCCGATTAGTTGCCCCATGTATGCTAAGATTGGTCCCAGACTCACCCTCATGTTGCTTGTCTGGTGCTTGATCCTCGAGTTTCCAAGATCGGTTCAAATTTCTTAGTTCGGCGTTCTCTTGTCGAAGGGCCGATATCTCCTGCACGTGTTGCCTTCTCATCGCCGATATATCTGCTCTTAGCTGTCTTAACTCCGACAACAAATTTGTTTGATCTTCCACATGCTCTATGTTCTCTTCGACGAGGTGCTGCCCTTGTACGTGTTGCTGCCTGGCTGGTGCCGATGGTTCAGGTATGTCCATGTGTGCGTGACTTCGGGTAGTAACCATTCCTTGGGGGGCTATGGGGTAAGTTTTACCGGGCCCCACGATGGGCGCCAAAATGTTTTTGCTTGTGGGTAGCGAGATAATCTTTACTTCAAGGTCTTCTATAGATGTCCGAGTCCTTCTATACGAATGATGTGGGGGAGGGGGTATCTGCAAAAGGCACTCCAACGCTCAAGTTAGGTTTCGGCTCGGAGCATTTAATGTGAGTAATAAATGAGAGTCAAAAGTCCTTTACCTTGAGGGGTGCACCCCCTTTTATACTTATCTTATTGGGCCTGGACCTTTATGGGCCTTGACTACTCCTTAATACCTGGTCCATATTAATCAAGGTTGTTTAACTATCTCCTAATCTTCGATTTACCTTGATAATGGCCTTTTAATAGGATCTTTATTAGCCAAATACTATCCCCAGTATTCGGCCGTAATGACACCGAATACTCCTGCGATGGTATTGAGCGTAAGGAGTAAAGAGTGTTCGGCCAAATTTAAGCCAAACACTTACCTCTTTATGAGGTGTATTCGGTTGTTTGTGGTGGAGGGTATTCGGCTATTCATATGGCCGAATACTCCACCAGTATAAAAGTAAATGACTATGAGTCTATGATTATATATAGTTATGATATATGGTTAATATTAACCATTTATGAGATAAATTTAATCACTATTAAATATTTTAATAACTTTATGACTCTATTAATCACTTGTGAGGTAAAGTTAACCATGAATAGATATTTTAATACCCTCATAATTTATTGGTACCCTATATAAATCGCATTTTAGTTGTATTTTTTTATTAGAAGACATTCTAGGAACACAAACGATAATAAATTGAACATTATCGTGTGTATTGTACCCTATTATAGATAGTGATTTAGTTGTATTTTTAATTAGAAGACATTCTAGGACCACACACAATAATAAACTAAACACCATCGTGTGTATTTAGAGTTGGTAAGTTGGTAAAGTATTCCCCGTTGTGTTCATATGTGAGAGAACGGTCTATTTAGTAGGAGAACTAGTACTCAATTATCTCTGAGTGTAAAATTTTCTTGGGGCAGTAGCAGTCATGCACCGCGAGTGGAATTAGTCTTTGACCCAATGGGTTGGAAGACACCCGTGATCTCTGACATAGGGAAAAAAAAGAGTTTATAAAGTATTTCCTTTAATAAGATTACTGCACACTATATAAATAGTGATTTAGTTGTATTTTTAATTAGAAAACATTAATTATAGGACCACACATGATAATAAACTAAATTATCGTGTAACCCATAGGGTTGGCGCTATGGTGTAAGATCCCGTTGCGTTCACATGTGAGGGAACAATATATTTAGCGGGAGAACTCGTGTTAGATTTTCTCTGTATGCAAAATTCTCTTGGGCTAGTGACAATCACACACCATAAGCGGGATTAGTCTTTGACTTAGTGGGTTGGGAGACACCTGTTATCTTTGGCTCAGGACCAAAAACTAAATTATTGTGTGATGAGGTTTTCAAAAAAATTATTGAAGATAATTATCTTTTATATAATTACACACACATGTCCACCTCAAATTTAATAAGATATGATAACATATATATTATTTAACAGATTATTTGATACATATCAATAGTGCTGCCCCTAGGGGTTGTTTCTGGGTGCGATCGCCCAATGCCCATGGTTAGAGGGAGCCCAAAAAAAATTAAAACAATTTTAATGTGGGAAGAAAAAAAATTCTTTTGGTTATAACTTCATTTTATTGGTTTTTCCAAAACTCATTCAATTCCTAAATTTTAACTTATCCAAGCATTACCAAGTATAAAATTTGTTTTGTTGGGAGAGGCAAAATTTATTTAGTGATCTCTATGTCTTAAAAAGAATTAGATTACAACAATAGGTTGGAGAATATTGTTGGTGAAAAAAAAACACTATTAAAATTTTAATTTCTACATGTAGTATTTTGTATTTGTATCTATTTTTAAATAGAGAAAATATTTTGTATGTAATAAAATGTAAGCTTAAATACGTTTTTGGTCCCTAAAAAATTTATCAATTTTGCATTCGGTCCCTAAAAAAATTATTTTGAATTTCTTCCCTATCATTACGTTGGCTCTATTAAGTGGGCCCCTAAAATATTTTTGAATTTTGCTTTTAGTCCTTGAATTTTTTTTTACCACAACTACAAGTATGTTTTCCATCAGATGGTAATGTCTCAAGTTAACAAAGCCAATGTAACGGTAGAGACTAAATACAAAATAAAAAAATCTTTCAGGGGCCAAAAGTCATGAAAAAGTTTATTAGGAACTAAATGCAAAATTCATAAATTTTTCAGAGACAAAAAACATATTTAACCCTACAATATATCATTTTTAATGAAATTACATGTCAATATTTTAATAGAATATATATTTATAATACTTGTACATGAAGGACCCTTATCTACTGTTTCGCCTAGGGCCCATAAAATTTCAGGACCAACCTTGCATATCAAACATCGAATAGTATAAGAGCTACTCTTATATCATACTCTTATCTAATTCTTATATCTTATCTTATATTGGTCATTGCATGAACCCTAATTTTTTAATCAAACTTATTTACATTGAACTTGATTTTTTAATTACAAATTAAATTATATAATCACTAATGAGTTTAATGGTGATACACTGACGATGTAAAACAGTTTTATACCGTCATCCAATCACAAATTACAGTTGATATGACTTTTAAGATAATTTTGTAAAAGTCAACAAACTTACCATACATGGTGGTTTGTGATTGGATGACGGTGTAAAATTATTTTACACTGTTAGTGCATCATCCTTTTTCTCATCACTAATTACTATGTAAATTAAAAATAGTATTAATAAAATATTATCTAAAATATTTACAAAACAATAATACTATCAAAAAATACCTTTTATTCTAAGTTGGGATTTTCTAAGTAGACTTTTTCATCAATGTTTTTAAAATCGGACCAACCATTGAACCAATGAAAGCACTGGTTCAAGTTTTAATGGTTCAATCATTGTGGAATCGTGGTTCAACCAATATAATTAAATAAGATTTTTATAATTTTTAATATAATATATTTAATATTATCAAATAAAAATTATGTAATACTTGTAATTTCATAACATTAAAAATTAAATATCATTTGAAAATTTCGTCATATTTTTTTTTATCTGTAGGAATCAAAGACAATACTCAAAGTTTACAATATTTACACACCCTTCTCAATCAAGTGAGCTACACCCCTCGGTCGTCACTCATGTCATATGACATAAAACAAACACACAAAATTTTTATTTAATTTAATTACCAAAGACACGGTGCCTTAAGTTTATAGAACTCACATACATCAAATGAGCGTGGAGAGCCAATTTAGATTTTAGGCATTTTTTTTTTTTTTTGCTGATTATTTAGATTTTAGGCTGCAAAAGCTTTTTTTCTTCTTTCAATATTTAATTCAATTATGATGGAAGTAAAAAGCATTGTCATACTCACGATGAAAGTTCCTAACATTGCTGGCTTTCTTTCAAATATTTAATTAAATAATTAAGTCAGGACAAATCAAATTTTCGTCTTATCTCTTCTTTTTCGATTTTTGTTCCATGCCATGATTATGCTCCCTCCACCCTAAAATGACTGTTATTTAAATTTTTTTTTTTACATAAATTTAGAAAAATAAATATTCCAAAAAAATGAATATTTATTCTAGGACAATTTTATTATATATCTTTATTCTCTTTCTTAACTTTAATAAATTTATTATTAAATTTTTTAAGATAACAATATTTATTAAATGACAAAATTAGAATAAATATTTGAATATCTTATTGAAAACTGAAAATATTAATGAATTTGAAATTTTTTTCAAATGCTAAAATTGCAATCATTTAGAGACGGATAGGAGGAAGTAATTTCTTTCTAGTTTTTACTTCTCTCTATTTCTGAGTAGGACTTTCTTTATTTTTCCATTTCACACACTGAGATTGAACTCATCTACAAGCGCGAAGAACAAGAACTCGTCATACATTATCTTCTTCTTCTTATGTATATTCGAGCAATAATAATAATAATAATAATAATAAAAGAACATTAGTTTGATACAAAGAAAAGCAGAGGTGAAGACGTGAAGCCGAAAAGAGATGAAGTAGTACATCTGATAGTCACAAAGAAGAAAGAAAGTAAGAAACAGTTTTTTCCAAGAACCGCTACAAATCAATGAACCACCTCTTTTGACCGATTTATGCGGTTCTTAATCAATTATTGGTTTTTTAACCGATTTATGTAATGTCCGGTTTTAAAGGTCACCCGCGCTGGATGACACATTGATTTCTAGTCCGACTAGTCGAACTGGCCAATTCGGTCCAATATTCAAAATCATGCTTTTTATTCATAGAAAACTCATCATGATAATCTTCAATATCAAAATCACTTGCTTTGTCCAAATCTTTTGGATGTTATTCTTGGTTAATAGGATATTCATCTAAGCATATTCTTTACTCTATTTAAAAACTCTCTTTGGTCCATTAATGATGCATCTAATTCTCTCTCTCTCTCTCTCTTTCTCTCTCTCTCTCTCCCTCCCTCCCTCTCTCTCTCTCTCTCTCTCTCTCTCTCTCTCTCTATATATATATATATATATATATATATATATAATCAAAATAGACAAGAGTTAAAATTTAAAAATTTTAAATAAAAGTAATACAATTTAATCATTGTTTTATGTAAATTGAGAATAAGTTTTCATTACCAATATGGTGTGGTATGATTGACATATAATATTGTCTCTTAAGCATGTGGTCAAGGGTATGATCCCTGATCCATGCGTATGAAAAAACAACTGTAGGAAGAAATAAACCCTCAATGGATCTCAGTTATTCGAAGAGTTAGTCATTTGTTATCAGCCGAGGGATACCCCGAGTTCATCTGTCTTTTCAATCTTATTTCATCGTTATTTTTTATTTTTTTTATCCTTTTTATTTTTTTGTAACTATTTTTTTAATCTTTTCTTGAACATATTTTTTGTTATTTTTCTCTGTTATACTTTGTAATTGAAATAACCTTATCTTGCATGAAATTTAAAAATGTTAATTGTGATGTTTAGATTGATTTAACGACAGAATATTTTAGAAATAAATTAACTCCATATACAATTTTTTTTTGTTATAAGTTTAGTTGGATGACCTTTAGGGCAAGAGAAGCAACTAATTTATAGTAGAGTACGGCAACTTGGCTTGGACATAAACTAATTGTCTGATGTCAAGACTCGAGAAATGAAAGTTACACGTCCTTTTTATGTTGAAACTTTTATGGCTGCTCATTTATTTTTATATTATTATTATTAAAATTAGTTCTTATTGATTGAGGTGAAAATGTTTCATGGAAAACTTCATGTTATATTATACCTAAAAAGAGAAATATAGGTATTATAATATTATGTGATATGAAAAGAAAGATATAATGAAATAATGAGTGTTAATAGGGTGTTTATGATATAAAGATGTTTATATATTATTATTGTAATTGGGTTATCAAAAACTAAGATGAAGTTGCATTAAAAATTATGGTGAGGATGTGTGTTAAAAATATATTATTTTATAATGATTTAATTGTTATGTGGGTCTCTGAACTTTTATCAAATTTTTAATTAGGTCCTAAATTTTTTTTTAATTGAATCTCTAAATTTGTATTTATATTTTAATTAGGTCCCTATTGAACCTAATCAAAAAATAAATACAAGTTTAGGGATCCAATTGAAAAAAATAGCTTAGGAACCTATTTAAAAATGACAAATAGTTTAGAAATCTAATTAAAAAATTTGCATCTTAGTATTCTCACATTTGCAAGCCAGTATTCTCACTTCTGCATGTTCTAAACTCAGTATTTTTAGGTTCTTCAACCAATTTAGAACTTGCAGGATGAGAATATTGACCTGGCAGAGATTCACAATTTTTTAATTTGGTCCATGCATGAACTATTTGTCATTTTTAAATAGGTCCTTGAATTTTTTTTTTTCAAATGGGTCTTTAAATTAAACTTGTATTTGTTTTTTAATTAGGTCTCTATTAGGTCCGACAGGGCCTTAATTAAAGAATAAACACAAGTTCAAAGACTCAATTAAAACAAAGAAAAAGTGAAAGTTCAGGGATTTGCAAAGTAATTAAACCTTTTATAATTTAACTTTTTTATTTTTTAACATGTGCCACTTTTTTTTTAAACCACATGTGCCACTTGTTATTGGTATTCTTTATTGAATTTTCGCTCCTACAAACATTCAAAAATTTTATTTGATTTCCTATTTTAAACAAATCTATGCAAAATTCCTTATATTAAATGATCTCTATGTTACTCATGTATTTGTTTTTATTTTTTTCTATCATCTCTAACAGAGACGTTAATGCCACATCATCTCTAATAGACACATTAGTAAACTATAGGAAAAAAACACAATTAAGCCTATTTAAAATGATAAACATGTTCTGTCAAAAAACAAAATGATAAACGTGTAAAGAAAAAGTCACTTGATAGAAAAAGAAAAATGACTAACATAGAGATTATTTAATAAAAAGCATTTTAGATAAGATTCGCCGTACTCCACTATAAATTTGTCGCTTCTCTTGCCCTAAGGTCGTCGAGCTAATTAAACTAGAGTACTACCTACCACCACCCATAATTGAAACAAGTAAACATCCACGGGTAATCAGAAACAACAGTCAATTTTTTTTTATATTCCCTTTAATTATATACTTTTTGGTAATTCTAAGGTTTAATTATCTTTTTGTTCCTATAATTACAACGTTACAACTTCCCCCTTTTAGTTCCTGTAGTTTAAAACATCACATTTTAGAACTTATATAGTTGTAATTCTTTTTTGTTTTCGACTTTAATCCTTACTATCAAGTTTCGACTAACGTCGGCAGAAGAAATATAGACAACGTTAGTTGAAACTTGGCAAGTTGCGCCTGAGTTTGCTTCCCTATTTTTCTTAATTTCGTTCATTTCAATCGGTATTAGTGAGAACTTGATAGAGAGGATCAAAAGGGTAAAAAAAATTACAACTATAAGGACAAAAATTGAATGTTTTAAACTATAGGAGCTACAATGGAAAGTTGTTACAACTATAGAAATCAAAAGGATAATTAATCCTAATTCTAATTATCATGTGGCTTTCATGATATATTAATTCAAAATGATAAACATGTAAAGAAAAGTCACTTGATAGAAAAAACCAAATAGATGAGTAGTAACAGAGATTATTTAATAAAAAGTATTTTACATGAGATTTGTTTAAAAAATTGAATGTTTGTAGGAGCAAAAATTCAATAAAGAATATTAGTAATTACTAATTAGTGACAAATGTTAAAAGTGGAAAAGTTATAAAAATAAATACTTTTTACACATCCTCACCGTAATTTTTAATGAAATTTCATCTTAATTTTTTATAACTCAATTACAATAATGGTATATGAACATCTCTATATTACAAGCACCTTATTTACACTCATTGTTTCACTCTATCTTTCTCTTTTGATACAGTATAAATGAAGTTTTATTGGGGATGAATTCTTGCACAGACAGCTTTGGTAATCAGGACGTGGTCAAGTTTAGATTTGTTAGAAGTACATTGGGATATCATGAAGATCTGTCTTCTGTTTTTATGTTGGAAGGCTTGTTGGTTGGATTGTTTTAGGATATGTTTGATTTAACGTTAGGTTAAACGGACACATATTCAAATGCATGTTTTGTGAGAAGTAAAAATTTAGAACTTTTTATTCAACGATCGTTTGGGAATCTCCCAACGTAAAACCAAACACGTACTTAGCCATCTTAATTATTTATTTCTCTTTGCTAGGATACATATTCGGGTGCATAGGCCATAGGTGGGCACAGTGGTTTTTAGATGTTAAATATACATGTATATATCATATTGATATTTGTGGATGGGCCTTAGCATTTCTTGTCCTATAGCTCATATCTATTTTAATGAAATTCCTTTTATTAAATAAAAAATATAATATTATCTAGAAAAAAATTTATCAACACATTCTTTAACACAATTTTTTAAACACACTCCTTATTATTAACTGAAATTTGTTGAAAATCATAATTTTTTGTAGACCCCACTTTTTATTTAATGATTCTCTCTACCCAAATTTTAATTATTAATGAATTGTATTATAATCACTACAAGAAAGATTCAAATTCGCAGCGACTTTTTCCCAGCGACAATTGAGTTGTTGACAAAGATAGACATTTGGCAGTGACATTTGATTGTCGTTGGGATAAGATTTCCCTTTTGTCAACAAGGCCAATATTGCGGGAAAAACTGTATTTATCCCAGCGACAAAATTTGTCGCTGCTAATGTCGCTGCAAAAAGTGTTTTTCTATGTGAACGTGTTTGTTGTCGCTGGGAAAAGTACTACTTAATGCCAACAATGTTCACTGTTGCTGTGAAAAGTACTACTTAATGCCAATAATGTTCACAGTCGCTGCGAAAAGTTGTTTTTTCTATACTAACACTCATGTTGTCGCTGGAAAAAGTATTACTTAACGCCAACAACGTTTATAGTTGCTGCGAAAAGTTGATTTTCTATGCCAACGCACCTGTTGTTGTTGGGAAAACGTATTTTTCTATGCTATGTCTAATGTTGCTAAGAAAAGGTGCTTTTCTATGCCAACGATGTTTAATGTCGCTGTGAAATGCTAATTTTCGTTTTTATTTCTTTGGGATAATATTAACCAATTCAAATTATATCCCATTAACATTATTTATTGTAAGAAAAATTAAAATACAGATAATCAACTTAATTAAGTGTTTTCTTACCACATATATGTGAAAATTAATATTCTATCTAGTTTAATGTATTAAATTAGCAGGTTTTCCTAAACTGCACAAATATTTTTAAATTTAAATAAAATTTCTATATAAAAAAAAGGAGCATTGTGTAGTTGTTTAGAAAAATATTGTAAAAATAGTAAACATAAGACTAGAACCCACGCCCCTTCATTTCTTCTTCACTACATAAACCACTAAGCTATTTTACTTATTTGAATTATTTTATAGACACTATGTTATATATACATTGTTGTATGACTTAAATATTTTTTTAGAATATTTATTTATAGGGGGCTGCTAATATCCACCCTAGTTAGTGTTAGCACTCAACACCAAAAATTTTGGACTTAAAACACATTAGTTCTTTTATTTCTTAAAATTTAATTAGAGGATATTATTGTACTTTATCATTTAATTTAAAAAAAAAATCTTTTTTCTCTCTCCTCTCTTTTTTCCCACGATTTTCTCTCTCTTCTCTCATCTATCAGTTACAACTTCTCTCATCGAAAAATTATTTCATAATCGTCTTCTTCATCTCATTTCTGTATTAATTCCTTTGTCACATTTATACTCATAATATTCACCATAGCTATGGAGTATTGGGCATTTGAGAATCAGGTATTAGAGAAAGTTTGAAGATATTACAAAATGGAAACATACATGAAAAAAGGTATTAATACGAAAAATAAAAGGAAGAAGGTAGTTAAGCTAAAATAGTGGAGAAAACTGTGGAAAAAACAGAGAGGAGAGAGAAAAAAATTTTAAAATTAAATGATAAAGTACAAAAATATCCTTTAATTAAATTTTGAGAAACAAAAGAACTAATGGATTTTTAAGTCCAAAATTTTTGGTGTTGAATGCTAATGCACACCAACTAGGTTGGATATTAGCAGCCCCCTTATTTATAATGTTAAATCTAATTTATAAATAATAAATTTATCTAATAAATATAAAAATAAAATATTTAATAAATAAATCATATAATTTATTATTTAATATATTTTTTCATAAATCACTTTGTCTTTCATATCCTTTTTACCCTATTTTCTTCTCATTTTTTTTTACCAATTTACTTATTTATATAACTTATTTTTATATTATAATATTTATAAAATTATAATATAAATCTCATAATATTAAAATCAAATACATAAATTTATAGCGTTTATACTATTATTATATTTATGTTATAAAATTATAAGATTATAATGTTATAATATTTACATAATGAATTATAAAATTATAATATTATAATATTTCTATTATAAATTTATAATTTAAATATTATAATTTTATAAATTAATAACACATAAATATTATAATATTAAAATAAATTATATAAATTAGTGATGTGATAAAGAAATGAGAAAAATAAGATAAAAAAGATATGAAAGACAAAAGTGATTTATAAAAAAAATATATTAAATAATAAATTATACAAAGTATTTATTAATTTTTTTTAATTTTATATTTATTGGATAAATTTATTATTTATAAACCACATTTAACATTAAATAAATATTTTTAAAAAACAATTAACTCATATATATATATATATATATATATATATATATATATATATATATATATATATATATGTAGTGTTTACAATATAACTAAAACAAGTCAAATGGTTTAGTGGTTTAGATGTTGAAGGAGAAAGAAAAGGACTTGTGTTCTAGACCCATATTCACCATTTTTACAATGTTTTTTTAAATTATAAACCACTTTGTCACATCATTAGTCCACATAAGTTCCATGTCATCATTGAAGTGCCACATCAACGGACGGAAGGACTAAAATTGTGTTTTTAAAAATTGAAGGACCAAATTGCTTAAAAATAGGGGACCAAAATTGCGGATTAGGAATTATAAGGAACCAAAATTACAATTTAGCTATTAAATTTTCATTTTAATACACAAAAAAACCAAATACAACAAAAAATATTAAGTTTTCATTTTCTTAATATATTTTTCTTATTTAATTACATAGATTAATTCAAATCTTAGACTTGACATTTAGAGGTGCAAAAATTATAATTTTAGAGTAACCAATATTTGTAAAAGAAATTATTAATAGTTAAAAAAAAGTTATATCATAATATAAATTATATTATAATTTATAAATTCAAAAGTAAGGATAAATTTTATCTAAAAAGATAACAAGTTATTTAAATAAAAGGAAAAGGTGGAATTTGAGAAAATAAATTAAATTTGTAACACTAATATAATTTTATTGTAGTTTTTATTAAAAATATTTTTTATTTATTCTATAATTAATATATCCCAATTGTTTTCATAAAATGATATGTCTCATGTAAGAGTGTTCAGGGAACGAGTCACCCGTAAACTCAAATTGACCCAAACCAACTCAAACAGTTTTGATTGGGTATTTTGTGTGTTTGGGTCGATCGCGACCCAACCCATTCAAACTCGTTAATTGGGTTGGATCACGAGTTTTGATTTCTGAACCGCTGACCCGACCCATGAACCCGTACTTTAATAATAATAATAATAATAATAATAATAATAATAATAATATTATTATTATTATTATTATTATTATTATTATTATTATTATATATTTTTAAATTAAAAAAAATCAAATATTATTATTATCATTAGACTATTAGTCATAACAATGACTAGTGAAAGTTTTCGAATGAATGTTGCAACTTGCAATTAAAATAATTGATGGGGCATGTGAGTAACATGGATGGGGTCATCGGATTTTATGGATTTCCTTTTGTTTTATCCTTTTTATATTAGAGTTAAAATTTTGGGTAGAGGATGTAAACCCTTATCTCGTTGTATGGTACTCGTGCTGTATGGTACTCGTTTTGTGCTGAATTCAAGTACATTTTTATAAAATTTTAACTTATAAAAAATATTGGATTTTAAAAAAAAAATTTAAATACTCTGACCCATTAAACCAACCCATTTATGAATGGGTTGGTTTGAGTTGGGTTTTACAAAAAAAAAAAATTCAAAAAACTAACCCAACCCAACCCATTCAAATTTGATTGGGGTGGGCCATGGATTTGGCTAAACCTGGCCCGTAAACACCCCTACTCTCATACTCATTTCAATTAAATATGACTTATCAAATTCTAATTTAACTAGTATTTTAGTTTGTACACTGCATATAATAAATTTTTATTTAATACAACTACCATTTATAATTTAAATATATAAATCATATTGTAATTAAAATATATAAATAAATATTTTTAACATATAAATTATATTTTAGATTATTATTTTTAATTATTGATAATTTCTTTTAAAAAAATATCAACTTTAAGTTAGAACTAAAAATGTTGAAAATGATAGATTGAAAGAGATAAGAAGTGAAGTTAAAGAGTTCAATTGACATTAAAAGTATAAGATGATATATCGAATACATGTTAGGAGCATATTTAAATTTTGAAGATAATATATATTCAGTTATTTGAAATTGATTTTTGATATTCACAAATTTTATTTAATTTGAATAATATATATATAATTGATTTTTAATATTTCGTCATAGTTTGAAAGTAGGATGTTGATTGCACACTAAAAAAAGTAAGTAAAATAAAATTGTTTGAAAATAGATGATAAAACTTATCCATTTAAACAAATTTGAAGATATGGATAAGGATTATCCTCTTTTATCTCTATCTATAAATTGAATTTTAATAATTTATTTTAAAAAATTTAATAGTTAAAATAATTTTATATCATAATTTAAATGATTCATTATAAATTCATAATATAATTCAAATATTTAAAAATATTTATTTATTATAAATTTTAATTATAATATAATTTAAATATTAAATTTTTTATTTATTATCAATTTTAATTATATAAAACTAGTAATATAGGAATAGATAAACATGTATCCCATTCAATACTAATTCAAAATTGATGATTATCGTTAGTAATAATTTAATTCATATTAAAATTTATTTAAATAGTTTTAATCGTTCCAATGTTCAATCTTTTAGATAATAATATTAATTAGTAAAATTCATTAAGAAATTTAAAGAATAATGTTTTATGACATAACAAATTTATTTAACATTATTCTTTCTAATACAATTTTAGAAAATATTTTATTAACACATTTTTACTATAAATATTAAAATGACAAAACTAATTTAATTTATATTAAAATTGATTTATATAGTCTCAATCATTTTAACAATAATTTTTTTATTATAATATTAATTAATTTTTGAACAAATTCAATAAATAATATGTTATGTTATAACAAATTGATTTAAAATTATTTTTTAATTACTTTAGAGTAATATTTAATTAATATAATTACTTATTATAATAAGAAAATAATAAATATTATTTTAAATTATATTAAAGTTAATTTAAATATTATTATTATTATAAAAATTTGTCACATTTATTTTTAATATTTTAAAATTTGGCGGTCCTTTTAGTGGCACAAAAAATTTGTTTAGCGCCAAAAATTTGGGATGAGCTAGTGTAACCGCTCCTTCCCTCAATCAAGCTTTCGTGTCCCACTTCTAACTTCACATATATATGTGCCTGCAACCCAACTTTTTGTTCTGCTCCGTGCTTTAACTACAAACAAATAGATAAATGCATATTGGGGGTTTGATTAGTTGAGCCAAGAAAAGTGAGTTTAGTTTTATGAATGGAGAACAGAGGAGAGAGAAAGGCAACGGTGATCCTTGAAGAAAGTTGGGTTTGATTTTAGATTCACGATTCAACTTCACCTCATTTTTCATTTTGATCCTTGTAGTATGAGATTTTATTTCTGCTTTGTTTAATTAATCTGTTCTGTGTTGCAGAGTTTTAGATCTTTTGAGAATTTACCAGGTTAGTTGATGTTCTCTACGATTATATGGTTTGGTTGTCGTTTTCTTAATCGAATTGATTTCTTCTCTTCACAAGCATGGTAATTAATGATTGTACATTCACGTGTTTTCTTCAGAGGTGATGGGGGTTTCTTATGCAGCAGTTGTTCGCCAATGGCTGAGATGCTTTCAATTGCACGCCAAGGATTCCAGTTTTTCTTCAACTCTGTTCGGGATTGATGCTGTTGTTTGGGGTTCAACGAGGAGGGGTTATGTGGGTCTGAATTAATAGAGTTATGTGCTTCAGGGGATTGGTGGGTTCGGAAATTTTTGTCTTGGCTGATAATAAAATGTATGGTTAGTGGGGGTGTGAATTGGTATAGTGGGGGGTTAAAGGAAATCTTAGATTGCAGGGTGGGTCATTACTCATATGCCAAAATTGTTGGCCGTTTACTCAGATTGTTGTTCAGCATCCTGCATGGAACAAGCCAAGAAGAAATTTTGACAGTTTTCGGGAGATGCTTCCAACTGAGTTAGACAATAAAATTAGTGTTACGTTCTTAATTTCTTATCGGTTAATGTAAATAATCATTTATAATTCAAGTCAATGTTATGTAAATTATGCATATGCTTTATTGATATTTTCATATAAATAATATTATTGTATCATGACTTGTTTTTATATTATTAATTTATGTTTTAATTTAGTTTGTCATAGTCTATATCTACAAAATTAAGTTTCTATGTGTGATTAACTTTAAAATTATATAATATTCTGTTGATAATGAAAATAAAATAAAAATTGTGTAAAATCTTTTGAAATATAAAAAATTGTTGGAAAAATTATGATAATTAAATTATTTCCATTAAAAAGAATTTTAGAATCAATATATAACTTTTATTGGACTAAATTAAATATTTACATAAGATTTTGTAATTACATAAGTAGTTAAGAAATGGTAATTTATGGTTTCAATTTTTATTGTTAAAAAAAATTCAAGATATTACAATAAAATGAGTGAGAAAAGACACCTTATTGTAAATTTATTTATGTTTTTCGCAGCAACAATAGTCATTGAGACATGTAAAATACGACAACGAGTTCAGTAGTTACTACAAATTACTTGTGGCAGCAACAAATGTGTAAAAATGACAGCGACAATAATTGTTGTTAAAGCATAAGTAGTGGCAGCGACACTAAATGTCGCTGCAAACCTTTTCGCAATGGTCATTTAGGCAGCGACCTGCAACGACAATTTTTTCGCTGGTAAAAGATGTTTTCGCAGCGACATCTTAGATTTACCAACGATAAATATCGCTGCGAATAACCTTTTTTCTTGTAGTGAATTAATGAATTTGAACAGAATAAATGATTATTATAAGCAATTGAAATTTATAATTTATAATAAATAAATAAGTACTTTTAAATATATAAATTATATTATAATTAAAATTTGTAAAAAATAAATATTTTAAATTTATGACAAACAATTTATATTGTGATATATTGTTATTATTAATTATTGATAATTTCTCTTAAAAACATTCAAATTAAACTTAAAACTAAAGATTTTGAAAATGATAGATTGAAAGAAATAAAAAGTAAGCTAAACCGTTTAGTTGATATTAAAAGCATAAGATCATATCTAAAGTGTATGTTATCAGTGTATTTGATTTTTGAAAATAATATATATATATATATATATATATAATTGATTTTTGATATTCAGTTACAACATATTAAACCGTTTAGTTCATATTAAAATAAAAAAGCATGAGAGGATATGCATTTAAGGAGACGAATGTTTACCACTTCATGAGTGAAGAGTATTCAAATAAGAAGAGAAGTAAAAGAGATTGGAAATAGTGGAGCAATAAATTAACTTAGACATGTGTGTGTGTGTGTGTGTGTGTGATAGAGATGTAAAAGAGATTGGAAATAGTGGAGCAATGAAATAACTTAGACGCACGCGTGCGTGTGTGTGTGTGTGAAAATATACTCCCTCCGTTCTAATTTATATGACGTTTAAGGTTTTGGCACAGGTATTAAGGAATGTAATTAATTTGTTGAATTTCCTAGAAAACATTAGGTAATTTTCTAATATACCCTTTATCTCTCTAATTAATTACTTATACTATACTACTCCCACTAAGTATTAATTAAGGGTAGTCTTGAAAAAAGATATTTAATGCAGCATTGATTTTGTAAAACGTCATCTATTTTGGAACAAATTTTTTTCTCTAAAACGTCATATAATCTGGAACGGAGGGAGTATCTAGGAGAGGATAGAGATGTAAAAGAGATTGGAAATAGTGGAGCAATGAATTAACTTAGACATGTGTGTGTGTGTGAAAATATATCTAGTGAAATGACTTATCTTATATGAGAGTGAGAAGAATGACCATTAGATCTTATTTTAACGGTCAAGATTAAGGGTGCATAAGTTATTGTAAACCCCTTGGTACTTATCATTGATTCCTACATATTAAAAAAAAGCTTAAGAAATATTTAATACTATTCACAAACAATACATTTAATCTAAAATACCCTCATTTAATATCTATGATGGAAGAAGTTGTGAAAATCTAGGTCATATTAAATAGGAGTATACGTGGAAGAAAATAATTAATTAACCTTGGAATATGTAAAACATCAAAAATTTATGAACAAAAATAAAAAAATTAAAATATCAAAAGTTTAGAAATCGAGGGAGTAGTATAAATGAGCTAACGGCTATAAATTAAAGTTACAAATTAAAAAACACGTGTAGCAAAACTTAATCAATTTCAGTCGGCAAATGGACACAAGACAATTATGTAGCCGTAGCTCCACTATAATTAAATTTGTCGCTTCTCTTGCCCTAATTAACCAAAATACCCCTACCCATTATTAAATTCATCGAGCTATTAAACCAGAATACCACTATATAATTAAAATCAGCGAGCGAAACCAGAATACCACTACCCATAATTTTTTTTTTTTTAAATCAGCAAGAGATTTTGAATTAAAAACTGGTACCAGAAGTACCATAGTTACAAGAACATGCAAGACTGGCCCCTTGTTATGTCATATTTATAGCATCAACCAAAATACCAGATAACCAAGGGCCGTATGTCTCCATCACAAAATTACATGACGCACAAAAGTTATCACCTAGTAACCCATAATGTCAAAACCCATAATTAACCAACAACTCAACCACGGCTATCTCAAAACAACCATCAAATATAATATGATATTTGTTTAGTTTATTATCGTGTGTGGTCCTAAAATGTCTTCTAACTAAAATACTACTAAGTCACTATTTATATCAGTAAAAAAAAATTCAAATCTTTGTCACTTCTCCAAAAATAATATATTTCTGAATGTAACATGTGTTACGAAAATAACATCTAAAATTTCAAAAGGAGACAAATAAAATAAAAAAATCATATCGTTAATTTGAACTAAGCATAAATTATGCAAAAATATTTAATGGAAGACCAGGAAATTTTATACATGTAAACACTATAGTATATATGTAAAATAGCAATTAACACAAATTCTAATAATATTAATACTAGAGTGCCTTGATTTGATTAGAGTTTTATATTAGGATGTTTAGAATAGCTGCAAAAATTAAATTATTCCAATAATCGATTATTGTTATAATCAATTATAATCAGAATCAATTTTTGTTTAAGTAAGTTTGCTGAAATGTGGTTTGAAGATAATAAAAAATAGTTTGCTTGAGTATATATGTTAATATTAATTTCCCTTCCTTTTTATCAATTGTTTTAGAAGAAAAAAAAACATGTTTTTATTTTTTCAAATAAATTATATTAATTAATTTTTAGTTTTCTACTATGGAATATTAGATTAATATGCAATAGAAATAAACGGCATACTATAAATTGCGATTACTACTACTCATGCTTATTAAACTTATTGGCTTATTGTTATAAAATTATCTCTTTCCATTAAAAAAATCTATAGTTATAAGTTCTCGCTTCAAGTAACTTCTTTAGGATTCAAATTCTTTTTTTTTTTTTTTTTTGGTCAGCAAAATATGTATATATAGATATCAACTGGTACCAGAAGTACCCAAAAAGGTTACAAACAATCCAGCAAATGATCCCTACTACACCAGTCCCATCTACAGCAAAATCAACATGGTTACAGTTATTTAAAGCTGAACAGGTGCCTTAAATAACCAGTAACCACCTTTTCCTGTGTAAAAAATTACATATAGCATCTGCTAGTCAAGACAGCTTCACGCAATAAATCTCCACCTAACAAATTACATCAATTAAAAACTTCCCACATTAATTGTAAATGTCATCTTCAACTCTGGTAGCTTTGTCCCCGAAATTAGCTACATGCTACCAGCCCATAACACACCAAAAGAATATCACACCTCACCATATATTTCCAGGCAGAGATACCAATTCCACTTAACTAACTGGCCACAAATTCCCAGAGTACTTAAAAAAAAAAAAATTTCCCAGGATTCAAATTCCTTTAATGCAACCTAATGTGTCATTGGTTCGAGTGGCACTTTGATCTTCTTAAGCAAGGTATTGAGTTTGAGTCTTATGAATAGAAAAAAAAATGTAGTTGAGAGGAGAGACTCCAGTAAGTGGTCAGTTAGGTTTCCTGACCTCGATTAGTCATCAACAAGAAAAAAAAATCCTTTAATGCAATTTCATCTTAATTTTTTATAACTCAATTGCAATAATGATATATGAATATCTCTATATTACAAACACTCATTATTCTACTCTATCTTTCTCTTCATATCATACAATTATATTACTTAAAAAATACTAGCAACACACTTTTTATTATTGGCTAGAACTTATTGAACATCACAATTTTTTTTTATAGATTCACTACTTATTTAATGACTCTTTCTTCTTAATTTGTATTTTTTAATAAATTATAACTAATATAAAGTGTATGTTAAAAAAATGTGTTAAAGAACATATTATTAGAACTTCTATTATCTATTACTAATACATACATACATACATATATATATATATATATATATATATATATATATATATATATAATATTATAGTTTTTACTGTAAATAAATTCTTAAAAATCATTGATTCTTATTATAGATCATGTAAAAAAAGAAGTGCACAATAATTTACTTATAAATTAATAATAAACATTAATTTTATTCATGTAAAATTTTATAAAAAATAGTTATTACTATTATTATAGCAATAAGTTACAAAAACTATTTTCACCCTAATAATTTAGATGTTAAAGTGATTTCAAGTAAATTGTTCTTTCCTGTAAGTTGAGTGTAAATTTTCCTACTTGATTTTGCAACAAAAAAAAATGTTATTCACCATTATTTTATTTTGCATATAATTTCAAAAAATCACAAAGGGTGTTTGTGTAATTTACTTCTTCTTTTAGATTATGTAAATAAGAAAAGAACAACGACTTAATTAAAAATTGATTATCGACATTTAATTTGTTCATATAAAAATTTATAGAAATTATTATTATTATTATTATTATTATTATTATTATTATTATTATTATTATTATTATAGCAATGAGTTAAAAAAATTCTTTTTACCCTAATAATTTAAATATTAATGTAATTTCAAGTAAATTGTTCTTTCCCGTGAGTTGAGTATAAATTTTCCTACTTGATTTTTCCAAAAAATATTATTCCCCATTAATTTTCTTTTGTATATAATTTCAAAAAATCACAAAGGGAGCCTGTGTAATTTACTTCTTCTTTTAGCTCATGTAAAAAAGAAATGAACAATGATTTACTTAAAAATTGATTATAGACAATACTTTTATTCATATAAAAATTTATAAAAAAAATATTGCTATTATTATAGCAGTGAGTTACAAAAATTATTTTCAACCTAATAATTTAGATGTTAATGTGATTTCAAGTAAATTGTTCTTCCCCATGAATTGAGTCTAAATTTTCCTACTTGATTTTTTTCAAAAATGTTATTCCCAATGAATTTTCTTTGGCGTGTAATCTCAAAAAATCACAAAGGGTTCCTATGTAATTTACTTCTTTTAGCTCATATAAAAATGAAATGAACAATGATTTACTTAAAAAATTATTATAGACATTAATTTTATTCATATAAAATTTATAAATAAATCATTATTATTATATCAATGAGTTAAACAAATTTATTTTCACCATAATAATTTACATGTTAGTGTGATTTCAAGTAAATTGTTCTTCCCGTGAGTTAAGTGTATTTTTCTACTTGGTTTTGCAAAAAAAAAAATGTTATTTTTTCATGAATTTTATTTTGCATATAATTTCAAAAAATCTCAAAGGGTGGTTGTGTAATTTACTTCTCTTTTAGATCATGCAAAAAAGAAATGAACAATGATTTACTTAAAAATTGATTATAGACATTAATTTTATTCATATAAAATTTATAAAAAAAAAATATCATTATTATAGCAATGAGTTAAAAAAAAAAATTCACCCTAATAATTTAGATCTTAATGTGATTTCAATGAAATTGTTCTTCCCTGTGAGTTGTGTGTAAATTTTCGTACTTAATTTTGCCAAAATATGTTATTCCCCATCAATTTTCTTTTGCATATAATTTCAAAAAATCACAAAGGGTGCTTATGTAATTTACTTTTTCTTTTAGACTATGTAAAAAAGAAAAAGAATAATGATTTACTTAAAAATTGATCATAGACATTAATTTTATACATATAAAAACTTATAAAAAAAATATTACTATTATTATAGCAATGAGTTACAAAAATTATTTTCACCCTAATAATCTAGATGGTAATGTGATTTCAAGTAAATTGTTCTTTCCTTTAAGTTGAGTGTAAACTTTCCTACTTGATTTTGCAAACAAAAAAAAAATATTTTGCATGAATTTTATTTTTCATATAATTTCAAAAAATCACAAAGAGTGCTTTCATAATTTATTTTTTCTTTTAAACTATGTAAAAAAGAAATGAAGAACGATTTACTTAAAACTTGATTATAGACATTAATTTTATTCATATAAAAAATTATGAAAATTACTATTATTATTATTATAGCAAAGAGTTAAAAAAATTATTCTTACCCAAATAATTTAGATGTTAATGTGATTTCAAGTAAATTGTTCTTCCCTATGAGTTAAGTTTAAATTTTTCTACTTGATTTTTCCAAAAAATGTTATTCCCCATGAATTTTCTTTAGAATATATAATTTCAAAAAATCACAAAATGTGTTTGTGTAATTTACTTCTTGTTTTAGGTCGTGCAAAATAGAGATTAATTTTATTCATATAAAAATTTATAAAATAATTATTATTGTTATAGCAATGAGTTAAAAAAAATTATCTTCACCATATTAATTTAGATGTTAATGTAATTTCAAGTAAATTGTTCTTTCCTATGAGTTGAGTGTAAATCTCCCTACTTTATTTTGCCAAAAAATATTTTTCCCCATGAATTTTCTTTTGCGTATAATTTCAAAAAATCAAAAAGGGTGCTTGTGTAATTTATTTCTTTTAGATCATGTAGAAAAGAAATGAATAATGATTTACTTAAAAATTGATTGTAGACATCAATTTTATTTATATAAATATTTATAAAAAAATTATTATTGTTATAGCAATGAGTTAAAAAAAATATTTTCATGGATTTCAAGTAAATTGTTATTTTCTGTGAATTGAGTGTAAATTTTCCAAAGTAAAGGAATGTAATTTGAACATTGATTTAATTTGATTTTTATTATCTAATATATTTGATTAAAGAAGTTTTAATTACTGATTAAAAAAAATTAATTTTTGTTTTTTTATATTCATCGGGGCCAAAGGCTCAAAAAAAAAATTACACTAGGATACGTCTAGGAGTAGACACTCCAACCAAATCAGCCAACAATAAATGCTGCAAACGTGCAGGCCGCTGATCATACATCAGATAATCTCCCTCAATCTCACAAGCTAATTTGGCAAGGACATCTGCACACATATTACCTTCCCGGTAGATATGGATAACCCGCATTCTCAGAAAATCATTCATTAATCTTTTATTCGTTCCGTTTCAGATTATATGAAATTTTAAAGAAAAAAATTTGTTTCAAAATAGATGTCGTTTTACAAAATCAATACTGTATTAAATATCTTTTTTCATGACTAATCTTAATTAATACTTAGTGGAAAGTGGTGTATTATAAGTAATTAATTAGAGAGATAAAAAATATATTAGGAAGTTATTTAATGTTTTCTAATAAATTCAATAAATTAATTACATTTCTTATTACCCAAAATCTTAAACGTCATATAAATTTGGAACGAGGGAGTAATAGCTTGAATCAGTCTGCAACCAGTAGAATGACCAACCTTATGCCCTTTAATACTCATAACAACAGCTTGAGAGTCTTTGATTGGTAGAAAATGTTTAATAAAAAGTTCATCTCCATGAATTAAATTTAAATTTCCCAGTGAATCTTTACTATTTTTTTTTCATGAATTAACCTTTTAAATTTTAAAATAAGAAGATACTTTTATATGCCAAAAAAATTTATTCTATATGCCCGATGATAATAGAAAAAACCACCAATTAAAAATTTGTAACAAACTAATTAACTAAATATGCGTTAAATACAATAATCATAAAAGCTAATTTCTAATATAGAATTCAATAGCCACTTTTCTCATGTAAATCAAAGTCTGATAATCTAATAAAACTTATTTTCTCTGAAAAATATTAAGCTAATATAATTTCAATTGATTATATAAAAATATTATTTTATATGAGAGAGTTTTGGAGAGGTGCAATTATAATAGCAGTTCAACCATCCATCCAATAACACGGGGAAAGAGAGAGCAGAACGGTGGGCAGGGGCGGAACTACGTGTTCCTGTACAGGGGCAGCCGCCCCCTATAAATCTCAAAAATGTTTAGTATCTATTTTGAAAAAAAGTTTCGCCTATAAATAAAGTGTGTTTGTGTTAAATGAAGTTATGTGAGAGAAATCACTTGGAGAAGAGGAGGGAAGAGACATGAGGGGAAATAATATACGGTTAAACACAGTGAGCAGAGTGAACGAGAGACCTCCCGGAGCGGTATCGACGTTTTTCTTTTCAAAATTTCCTGATGCATACAAAGAAGAAGATCTATGGAAAGTTTTCCAGAGATGGGGTAAAGTATGGGAGGTATATGTGCCAAAAAGAAGGGACAAATGGGGCAATCGCTACGGGTTTGTAAGATTTCTGAATGTGCAAAATGTGAAAGATCTAGAAGCAGATTTGAGTCATATCTGTATTGGAAATATCCATATGAGCGTCAACATTCCACGTTTTGAAAAAGGTGCAAAGGGCGATTCAAAAGGAAAATTTACAAGAGTAGAAAGACCAGTGTCAACTTACAAAGTACAACAAGGAGCACAAGGGGGATATGGCAAAAGCTACGCACAAGCCGTTAGACAAGAAGGCACAGGAAGATATCAGAAGTGGGTACCTAGAAAAGGAAAACAAGAGGATATGTGGAAAGGGCAAGACATTAACGTATCAGTAGAAGATGATGAATGGCTAAAATCTTGCTTTGTTGGTAGGCTGAATGATTTATCTCTGTTTGATCGTCTGAATGAAGTGTATGCGCTACAAGGTTCGGGTGAAGTTAAACTGAAATACATAGGGGATGATTTAGTGCTCATTATGGGTATTAAGGAGGAAGACATTCAACAGAAATGTCAGCAAGAAGAGGAGAGCGTATTGTCATTGTTTCACTCAATACAGAAATGGGATCCAAGCATCACATCTGGGAACAGACTTACCTGGGTAAGGTGTTGGGGGGTTCCTCTTCATATGTGGGGCGCAGATTGTTTCAAACATTTAGTTAATATCTATGGCGCATATATTAAGATGGATAGGGAGACAGAGACAAAACATAGGCTTGATTCTGCTCGTGTTCTCATCAAAACTGCTTCTCCACATCCTGTTGCTGTCAGTAAGCACATTCGGTTCAATGGTGTTGTTCACCAAGTTCGCATGTTCGAAGAAACCATGATGGCTGAAAGCAAATGTAGTTGTCGGGTATGGAGATGGCAAAACTCAAGTGTTCAAGGGTCCTCAATAGAAAGCGATGTTGCTATGGAAGGCAGATCTTCAGAATCAGAGTGCGATGGGCTTTATCCATACCAAGTAGATATGGAGGTTGTGGACGTCGATGGTGATGCCGATGAAGGTAGAGTTGGCGGTGGTTCACGTCGACAAAGGGTGGAAAGCCTGTCAGTCAACAAACCAATGGTCAATAACCAGATGCAGATTCATTTGGAAAAAAAGGACAAATTAACTGATATTACTGTCAGGGAAGCCGCTAAATCAGGAGAAAAAGTGGATTTGGAGTGTGAAGATAATCTTTTAACAGTGGCAAGTTATCATAAGTTTGACAATGCAGAGACTAAGAAGCAGGAAAGTAAAAAATGCAAGGGGAAAGATCTAGTTTTGGTTTCGAGGAGAACTCCGAATGTGGTTGAGGATGTGACAGACAAGACCAAGGTGCAGGAAACTCAATATACATCATCAAAAGTAAAGGACCGACTAGGCATGGACCAAGTAAGGGTTAATGGAGAGTGTGTTGGGCTGGTGGACAATAACTCAGGTACGGAGGCCCATTGTGCGAATAATGATGCGGGCCTGCAACATTTGGTCGCGCTACAATATGTTCGGGGCTGGTAAGGAACAATGTAATCATTATGAATCTCATGTGGGTATTAATGGAAATGCTGAGAAGGAATCAGATAAAGAAGGTCACGTGTATGGTATATTAGTGGGCCAGAATCCTAAAAATCTCGGTAAGGGCCTGCTGAATCAAGTGAATAATACAATTGGATCTTGTGAAGGTATGGATGGGGCTGCCGAGAAGGAAACATATACAGAAGGGTACGTGAATGGATCATTGGTGGGCCAGAATATTAAAATTAGCTGTACAGGTTTGGAGACTCATGTATCCAATACAAAGGAGCCTTGCATATATAGTTCAGGAAGTAAAGAGGAGATTGATGCCCAAACTCGAAGTACTGATAGCGGAGATATGCAAGCAGAGGGAATCCAAAAGCAACTTGAGTATGGTGTCACAAGAGGACCAATAGAGAAATATCAGCTCTCTCCTTATTCGGCCAATTATGATAGTGGAAGGTGGAAACAAGGTAGAATGACTAATCAATCTCTTAGTAATATTCTCTCTGATGACAATATAAATAACTGCAACAGAATTTTCTGGTTGAGGAGTGACCCTGTCGAAGCTCATAAATTATGGGAAATTGGAAAAGCCATGGGTGTTACTTTTGGGGGCCAAGATGAAGAAATTATTTCCAGATTTGTTGCCATGGAAAGTAGAGATAAAGAACGCACATAGCCAAATTCGGAAGATCAACATAGAGGGGGTCAGGCAGTGGGTCTATGAAGATCTTATCATACAATGTAAGGGGTCTTGGGGGGAGGGGAAAATGGAAGATTATTAGGAAGTTGGTTGTTAAGGAGGAGGTGCAATTCTTATGTATCCAAGAAACAAAAAGAGATCAAATTAATCTAGAGATATGTGGTGCATTGTGGGGGGATAGAGAAGTAGAGTGGTTTGATAGTCCAGCGGTTAACTCAGCTGGTGGCATACTGTGTGTATGGAATAAAGAATCCCTGACTGTGTCAAAACTGTTTGTGGGTTTTGGTTTCATATTGGTGGAAGGCCTATGGAAGGATGGGGAGTGCACAATCACTATTGCTAATGTGTACTCACCATGTGATTTGCCATCAAAAAGAAGAGTATGGGAAGAGCTAAAACAGTTGAGATTCAGTAGCAATTCGGACCTGTGGTGTGTTGCTGGTGACTTTAATTGTATAAGGAGGACAACTGAAAGGAAGGGAGAAATGGAGGAACATATTGGGAGCAATGAGAGAAGGGAGTTCAACCAATTTATCATTGATATGGGGCTAGAGGATATTCCTATGGTAGGAAGAAGATTTACTTGGTTCCGTCCAAATGGTAGAGCTATGAGTAGGATTGATAGAATCTTGGTGGATAGGGGTTGGCTTGCTAAATGGCCGGAGTCTATCCAACATATCTTGGATAGGAATATCTCAGATCATTGCCCATTGATTCTAAAGCACGATAATATAGATTGGGGCCCAAAACCTTTCCGTGTGTTGGATTGTTGGTTTGATGATAAGAGATTTGCCAATTTTGTGGAGGAAGCTTGGAGGAAGATGGTGGTGCATGGTTGGGGAGCTTATGTTTTGAAAGAAAAAATTAAGGGGATAAAAAAGGAATTAAAAGTATGGAATAAGGACCATTTTGGCAACTTGGATAGAAGACTCAAAGAAATTCAAAAGGGGTTGAATGATATTGAAGAGAGAGGGGAAGATAGGCTCTTATGTGAGGCGGAGGTAAAAATGAAGAGGGATCTACAAGAAGAATTTTGGAGGGTGAATAACTTGAGTGAAGTCCTCTTGAGACAAAAAGCAAGAATGAGATGGAATTTGGAAGGAGATTGTAATTCCAAATACTTCCACAATTTGGTGAATTGGAGAAGGAAAAAAAAAATGCTTAGGGGTTTTTTGGTTGATGGTGTTTGGATTGAAGAACCAAGAAAAGTAAAAGAGGAAGCTAGACGTTTTTTTGAGGAAAGGTTCCGTGAAGATACGTGGTGTAGACCAAAGCTTGATGGCATTGTCTTCAAACAAATATCCGAGCAAGATAATTATATGTTGTTGGGGAGCTTTGAGGAAGATGAGATTAAAGAAGCGGTTTGGGAGTGTGGTAGCTTGAAGTGCCCGGGCCCGGATGGTCTTAATTTCAAGTTTATTAAGAAATTTTGGCATCTCCTTAAAGAAGAAGTGAAGAGATTTTTAGATGAGTTCCATCAAAATGGTGTGCTTCCAAAGGGATGCAATGCATCTTTTATTACACTCATTCCAAAGATTGATGAACCACAAAAGCTGGGTGACTTTAGACCAATTTCCTTAGTGGGGTGTATGTATAAAATACTAGCCAAGATTTTGGCTAATAGATTGAAGAAGGTGCTTGGTGATGTTATTGATAGAAGACAAAGTGCTTTTTTGGGAGGTAGGAATTTGTTACATAGTGTGGTTGTTGCTAATGAGGTCATTGATGAAGCTAAAAGAATGAAGAAGAAGTGCCTTTTTTTCAAGGTCGACTATGAAAAAGCATATGATTCCGTCTGTTGGGATTTTCTTTCTTATATGCTTCATAGACTGGGTTTCAAAGAAAAATGGGTCTCTTGGATTATGAGTTGTTTGAAGACATCCACGGTCTCAGTACTTGTCAATGGAAGTCCATCTAGTGAATTCCCGATGAAAAAGGGACTTAGACAAGGAGATCCTTTGGCTCCATTTCTTTTCATCATAGTGGCGGAAGGTCTCTCGGGTATTATGCGGGAAGCTTTATCTACAAATCTGTTCTCTAGTTTTCAAGTGGGAAAGAATAATGTGGAGGTAAACTTGTTGCAATATGCGGATGATACTATCTTCTTGGGAGAAGCATCTCTTAGTAATGTTATGGTTATTAAAAGTATGATGAGGTGTTTTGAGTTAGTTTCCGGTTTAAAAGTAAATTTCCTGAAAAGTGGGTTTGGTGTGTTGGGGGTGGAGAGAAGTGAAGGTTTGAGATTTGCAAATCTACTTAATTGTAGCCTTTTGTCTTTACCTTTCAAATACTTGGGTATTCCAATTGGTTCTAATCCGAGAAGAGTAGAAACTTGGAAACCCATTATTGGAAAGTTTAAAAAGAAGTTGGCCCCGTGGAAGTATAAAACTCTATCCTTTGCTGGAAGAGTGTGTTTGATCAATTCCGTTTTAACATCATTACCTATCTTTTTCCTCTCCTTTTTTAAGTTGCCTCAAGAGGTAGCTAAAATCATTATTTCCATCCAAAGAAACTTCCTTTGGGGGGGTGAGGTAGATAAAAGAAAAGTTTGTTGGGTAAGCTGGGATAGAATTTGCCGGTCAAAGGAAGATGGGGGGCTTGGTATTAAACACATCTCTTTGTTCAATGACGCTTTGATTGCTAAATGGAGGTGGGGCTTATTTAACCAAAAGGAGTCTCTATGGGTAGATGTGTTAGAATCAAAGTATGAGGGTTGGAAAGGTATCTTGAGGAGTGATTGGAATAATAGAGTGTCTCTTTGGTGGAGGGATTTGATAATTAATTGTGGGGGTGGATGTCAATCCAAATGGTTTGATAAGAGACTCAAGTGGAAGATTGGGGAGGGCGATCAAGCACGCTTTTGGCTTGATAATTGGTTGGGAAATGGGACCCTTGCTGAAAAATATCCAAGATTGTTCTCAATTTCTTCTAGGCAAAATGAAGTTATAAAAAATGTGGGGTTCTGGAGGGAAGAGGTGTGGTGTTGGGAGTTTGGATGGAGGAGGGAGTTTTTTGAATGGGAAATTCGAATTCTATTACAACTACATGAGGAAATAAGGGATATTGGGATGCAGAGAGATAAGAGGGATAGTTGGTGGTGGGGTGAAGATATACCAAAGATTTTCTCAGTCAAAGATGCATATGCAGCCATACAGGAGGTAAGGATGGGTCTGCACTGTCAGCCTATTATGAAGGATATTTGGAAACTCAAAACCCAACCAAAGGCAATTTTTCTAATCTGGCGTGTGATGTTGAATGCATTGCCAACTAAAGATAATCTTCTTTCCAGGAATATTCTCACAAATCCGATTGAAGGTATATGCACTTTTTGCTCTGAAGCTGCAGAATCACTACAACATTGCCTTTTCTCATGTAGTAAGATTCACGGGATTTGGAACCAGTGTTATAAGTGGATCCAGGTTAGTACTGCACTACCTCAATCCCCTGAAATACACTTCTGGCAACATGCACAGTTCCTGAAAGGTAAGCAACTAGTAGATATGTGGAGAGTGGTGTGGGCTGCTGTCGTGATGTGTGTTTGGAAATTAAGAAATGAATGCATTTTTAGACAAGGCTCTTTTGATAGAGATACTCTGCTGCAGCAAATTCTCTTCACGGCATGGACGTGGCTTAAAGGTAAAAATCAACATTTTGAATATTCTTTTGATCAATGGGCAGTAGCACCAGGGGAGTGCATTATGGGAAGGGAAATTTGATATAGGGTGTAGTTGTCTCAAGTCCAAATGCATGAAGTAGGTAAACAATTATGGTCTGAATAATCGATCCTGAAAGCTACGTTTAATGTAGTGGCAGTCATGTTTAATGTGGGCGAATTGGAATATCTCTCTTGGTTCTAAAATTGTGCTGCTGCTGCCATCTCTGTTCAATTCAGGGGTTCTTTATGTAATATGGGGCACGGTCATGTGCTGGGGGAATATCTTGTAGAGAATGGTATTCCCATTCTATTGGTTTTGTATAGGTGGAGGGGTTCTTAGCATGCATCACTTTGGTTACTTTATATTTATTTCATCATCATGACATAAATATAGATTAACCTTGAGTGATCATTTGTACATGTCATTAACGTTTGTTCTGGTACTTCCAGTACCTCTAGTATCTATATTAATATATTTCTTTGCTGATTCAAAAAAAAAAGTGTGTTTGTGTTTGTGTTTGTCTATTATATATTAAGAAGAGAAACTATTATATACTTTGTTCATCGTTTAGCTACTATATTACGTATACTTTATCTATTATATATTTGGCTAATATATATATATATAATAGAATAATACTCATTCGATCCTTTATATAAAAAATAAATAACTAAATCGTCAAGAGCAATAAAAATAGTTAAGTTATTTAATTATAATTAAAAATGTCATAAATTTTAATTTTATTCCAAAAGTATCCCTTAAATTGATTGGTATAAGTAGTGGTTACATTAATGACACTGCACCTCCACCTATAAGTGTAACTTCTATTGTTAATAGACCAATAAATGCATGAAAAATGAATAGGTATCTCATAAATGCATTTCACAAGATAAAGGGTAAAAAAAAAATTAACAATTAATACATCTTAAAGCGAGTCTATGTTTCTTATGATTAGGACAAAAAAAGAACACCATTTTGTTTCTTATAAAAAGGACTGGAGGAAGTACTATATCATTTAGTTTTTAATTTGTTATTCTTAAATATTATGTCATTCTTTATAAAAAAAATATTATGTTACTCTTATTTTTAAATTGGTTTCTTTAGACTTTTATAATTGTTATTTTATCTTAATTGGAATAAAAGAATATCATGATCTTAATGGTTGAAAAGATTTTTTTTTTCACGTGTTTTCTTTACATAAAAAGTAGTTATATTTATTTTCATTGGATATAGATCTTTTATTTTTTATTAGTCTAAATTTTAAACAGTTAATAGTAGAAGTTCATTATTGTAAAATGTTGAAATAGATCTTAAGTGAAAGTACTTTAACGAGAATAAAGTATTTTATTCTTCTGCTAAATAGATTGTTCTTCCATTGGTTCAAAAAAATTTTGCACATAGAAAAAATCAAACACAGATACTCCTACTAAATAAATCATTTTCACACATGTGAACGGTGGGCTTGTCCAATCAATGAAGAAGAAGAAGAGAAGTTTGCCACTATATTATAATTTTTGGAAAGCTGCAAAATAGTGCATTCCTCATCTATAGCGCTGTAACTCACAATGAACACATTTTCATTTTTCGGGAGATGAAAAATACAGCACATCTCATAAAGTATTTATATATTAAGTATTCAACTGTTCTTATTGAGAGACTATTGTACTTCACATTTAAGTACGGTAAAAAATTATATTGAGACTTACAAAATAATAAATATTCAGCTCTTCTCCATGCAACTGTTTTTATTATCTTTTTTCATTTTTGTTTTTCTGAGAATTTTTTTATGGATTTTTTAATTCGAAAATAAATTTTTATTTCTATGTTAGGAAGGTTTAGGGTTGTAATTAAGAGGGTGGTTAAGCTAACTTTTTATGAGAGTGACATTTGTAGAACTTTCCTCCAAATGGGATTGATTATATTTATATACTAGTGTGTTTATCCGTGCGTTGCATGTCAATATATTTTCTTTTATTTTAATGAATGTCCGACGATAATATATATATATATATATATATATATATATATATATATATATTAGTTTTTACTGTAAATAAATTATTAAAAAACCATTGATTCTTCTTTTAGGTCATGTAAAAAATAAATGAAGAATAATTTACTTAAAAATTGATTATAAACATTAATTTTATTCATGTAAAAATTTATAAGAAAAAAATATTACTATTAATATAGCAATAAGTTACAAAAATTATTTTCACCCTAACAATTTAGATGTTAAAGTGATTTAAGTAAATTGTTCTTCCCTGTAAGTTGAGTGTAAATTTTCCTACTTGGTTTTGCAAAAAAAATGTTATTTCCCATTATTTTATTTTACATATAATTTCAAAAAATCACAAAGGATGTTTGTTTAATTTACTTGTAGACTATGTAAAAATGAAAATAACAATGATTTACTTAAAAATTGTTTATAGACATTAATTTTATTCATATAAAAATTTATTAAAAAAATTACTATTATTATAACAATGAGTTACGAAAATTATTTTCACCCTAATAGATTAGATGTTAATATAATTTCCAGTAAATTGTTCTTCCCCGTGAGTTAAGTGTAAATTTTAATACTTGATTTTGCAAAAAAAAAAATGTTATTTCCCATGAATTTTATTTTGCGTATAATTTAAAAAAATCACAAAGGGTGCTTGTGTAATTTACTTCTTGTTTTAGATCATGTAAAAAAGAAATGAACAATGATT
This sequence comes from Pueraria montana var. lobata, assembly GCA_026413185.1. NCBI lineage: Eukaryota > Viridiplantae > Streptophyta > Magnoliopsida > Fabales > Fabaceae > Pueraria > Pueraria montana. The sequence continues at coordinate 77,776,649 of CM048648.1, forward strand.
TATTTTTTTGACAGCGAACAATGATTTATGTAATAATTGATCATGGACATTAATTTTTTCATATAAAAAATTATAAAAATCATTATTATTATAGCAATGAGTTTAATTTAAAAAATTATTTTTACCCTAATAATTTAGATGTTAATGTGATTTCAAGTAAATTATTCTTCTCCGTGAGTTGGGTGTAAATTTTCCTACTTGATTTTGAGAGAAAAAAATGTTATTTCACATGAATTTTATTTTGTATATAATTTCAAAAAAATCATGAAGGGTGCTGGTGTAATTTACTTCTTCTTTTATATCATTTAAAAAATAAATGAACAATGATTTACTTCAAACTTGATTATAGATATTAATTTTATTCATATAAAAATTTATTAAAAAATCATTATTATTATAGCAATGAGTTAAAAAAAAATATTTTCACCATAATAATTTAGATGCTAATGTGATTTCAAGTAAATTGTTCTTCCCCGTGAGTTGAGTGTAAATTTTCTACTTAATTTTGTCAAGAAATGTTATTCCCCATGAATTTTCTTTTGTATATAATTCCAAAAAATCACAAAGGGTGCTTGTGTAATTTACTTATTCTTTTAGACCATGTAAAAAAGAAATGAACAATAATTTACTTAAAAATTGCTTATAGACATTAATTTTATTCATATAAAAATTTATTACTATCATTATAGCAATGAGTTACAAAAATTATTTTCACCCTAATAATTTAGATGTTAATGTGATTTCAAGTAAATTGTTCTTCCCTATGAGTTGAGTGTAAACTTTCCTACTTGATTTTGCAAAAAAAAAAAAAAAAGGTGTTTTTCCCATGAATTTTATTTTGCATATATAATTTCAAAAAATCACAAAGGGTGCTTGCGTAATTTACTTTTTCTTTTAGACTATGTAAAAAAGAAATGAACAATGATTTACTTAAAAATTGATTATAGACATTAATTTTATTCATATAAAAATTTATAAAAACTACTATTTTTATTATAGCAATGAGTTTAAAAAAATATTTTCACCCTAATAATTTAGATGTTAATGTGATTTCAAGTAAATTGTTCTTCCCCATGAGTTAAGTGTAAATTTTTCTACTTGGTTTTGCCAAAAAATGTTATTCCCCATGAGTTTTCTTTTGCATATAATTTCAAAGAATAACAAAGGCTGCTTGTGTAATTTATTTCTTCTTTTAGATCATGTAAAAAAGAAACGAATAATGGTTTACTTAAAAATAATTATAGACATTAATTTTATTTATATAAAAATTTATAAAAAAAAATTATTATTGTTATAGCAATGAGTTAAAAAAAAAATATGTTCACCACATTACTTTAGATGTTAATGTAATTTTAAGTAAATTGTTCTTTCCCATGAGTTGAGTGTAAATTTTCCTACTTTATTTTGCCAAAAAATATTTTTCCCCATGAATTTTCTTTTGCATATAATTTAAAAAAATCACAAAGGGTGCTTGTATAATTTACTTTTTCTTTTAGATTATGTAAAAAAGAAATGAATAATGATTTACTTAAAATTTGATTGTAAACATTAATTTTATTCATAAAAAAATTATTATTGTTATAGTAATGAGTTAAAAAAAATTTATTTTCACCCTAATAATTTAAATATTAATGTAATTTCAATTAAATTGTTCTTTTATATGAGTTGAGTTTAAATTTTCCAAAGTATAAGAGGAAAGTAATTTCAACATTGATTTAATTTGATTTTTATTATCTAATATATTAGATTAAAAAATTTTAATTTGGAGAGTTGCAATTATAATAGTAGTTCAACCATCCATCCAATAACACGGGGAGAGAGAGAGCAGAACGTACGGTGGGGTTGCGTATAGCTACTCCCTCCGTTCCAAAATAATGGTATTTTAAGGTTGTGACATACTGATTAAGAAGCATTCAATTGATATAAGTTTAGACAAAAATACCCTTACTTTTTCAACTACTCTTGTCATTAATTATACCACTATCCACCAATAACAAAAACATCATGCTATTCACTAACTTATTTTTATGACAGATGTCTCTTTCCAATGCAAGTATTAATTGATCTTCTTAATTATGTCTAGGGGTATTATTGAAAAAAATAGCTTAAAAAGCTAAAAGGACCATTATTTTGAAACAAAAACAAAAAGTTAAAAAGACCATTATTTTGGAACGGAGGAAGTAATAAGTTTTGTTGCTGTTGTCCAATCAATGAAGAGGAAGAAGAGAAGTTTGCCACTATATTATGAATTTTCAAAAGCTGCAAAAGCAAAACAGTGCATTCGTCATTATGGTTTTTGGAAAGTTTGCCACTAACTCTCAATGAACACGTTTTCATTTTTCGGGAGATGAAAAATATAGCACATCTCACAAAGGGTTTTATAAATAGAATGAAAGGAGTATATATTAGATAGTTTATATGGTATTTCTAATAATTTTAAAGGTTTTGATATTGATTTTTTAACCAATCAAATAGCATATTATCTTTCTTCTCATTAATTAGTAAAAACTTTTATTTTTTCAAATTAGTTCTTGATTAATTAAAATATTTTTTAAAAAATTTAAAATTTCAATTGTTTTAATTAAAAAATTTGATTAAACATTAAATATAAGAAGATGAAGTCATTTTTCCTAATCTCATTCACCTCCTTCACTGGTAAATCAAATCTGAACCCTAGTTTTTTTTTTATTACAGCAAAATACAATAGTTTTGTAGTTTTGTTTTGAGGGTAGCACATCGTAATTCCCACGGTATTATTTTAACAGTTGGTTAATTTTGGAGAAGTTGGTGGTGTGTATGAGGTACAATATGCAATGTTGACAATAGCAGAATTTGGGTTTGAACAGTTACATTATTAGCAAATTGGCAGGGTGCTAATCACGTAGGGAGGGGGATGTTGCTTTGTATCTATTATTCTGTAAACAATGTTTTTGTTCTGTATTTTTCCTTTTGCTTGGGTTAGATCACATCTTGTGAGCTAATATGAGTTTTTAATAAAAGTTCTTTTGACTTTTCAAAAAAAAAAAACCTAGGATTCAGACTTAATTTATCGATAAAAGAAGTAAATGAGATTCGGGTTCAAACTTTTCTTACCGATGTAGGAGGTGAAGAAGATTAGAGAAAGTGACTTTACCTTCTTATGTTTAATAAGATTTTTAATTTAAAATATAGTTGTAATTTAATTTTTAAAAAAATATTTTAATTCATCAAGGACTAATTTAAAAAAGAAACAAAAGTTTTTATTAATTAATGAAAAAAATGATGATATACAATTTGATTGGTTAAAAAACTAACAGTATCAAAACCCCCAAAATTATTGGGGGTACCATATAAATAGGAATGAAAGGAGTATATATTAAGTATTCAACAGTTCTTATCAAGAGACTGTTGCACTTCTCATTTGAGTACAGTAAACAATTACATTGAGACTTACAAAATAATAATATTCAACTGTTCTCCATGCAACTATTTTTATTATCCTTTTTTCATTTTTGTTTTCTGGAAATTGTTTTTTATTGATTTTTTTAATTCAAAAATAAATTTTTATTTCTATATTAGGAAGGTTTAGGTTGTAATTAAGAGAGTGATTAAGCTAACTTTTCATGAGAGAGTGACACCTATAGAACTTTCCTTCAAATGGGGTTGATTATATTTATATATAAGATAAGATTTCTCCCTCTTTGTAGTATTAAATAATAACACGGAGTTGTCTTGTCCATGAAACATTTTCACCTCATTCAACAAGAACTAATTTTAATTTATAACATCAATAATGAGCTAGGGCAATAAAAGTTTCAGCATAAAAAACACGTGTAGCAAAACACGTCTAGACAATTAGTTTATGTCCAATTCCAAGGCAATTATGTAGCCCTAGCTCCACTATAAATTGGTCCTTTCTCTTGCCCTAAAGGTCATCCAGCTAAACAAGACTACCACCACCACCCATATAACATAACCAACAACACCATGGCTATCCCAAAACAACCATCAATTATATTCCTCCTCTTGGCCCTTGTAACCCTCTCCTTCACAACCACCTCCAACGCAGTCGATTGCGTTGGCGCCGGAGCCATTTCTGTTTACTGGGGCCAAAGATCTGAAAACGACGAGGGTACCTTACGGAGTGCATGTGCCTCCGGCAACTACGACATCGTCATCCTCGAAAGCCTCATTGTCTTCGATGATGGCAGCACCCCAGTCCTCAACTTGGAAAACCATTGTGGCTCCTCTGAGAACCCTTGCTCCAACCTACAGCCAGAAATAGAATACTGCCAACAAAACAACGTCAAAGTGTTCCTTTCCATTGGCCAAGAGGTCCCAGACAATAAAATCAAAACCCTAAAACCCACAAACCGCCACTCCATCACCACCACCGTCACCGCCACTACCACTCCATCGGACGATGCAGCTAACAATCTCACCAAATACCTCTTTGACAACTTCCTCAGTGGCCAACCTGGGCCGCTGGGGAGTGTCTCCTTGGATGGCATCAACATTGCTGACGTGGCTGACGGTGATAACCTTAAATGGGACAAAGTTGTTACGGCCATTTATAACGCATCCTTAAATACCAGCACAAAAATTTACTTATCCGCATCACCGGAATGCGTGTACCCAGATCGCTACCTGGGCAACGCAATCAGAACTGGCCATTTCGATTACATCTGGGTCGAGTTCTTCTACCAGAACCCTTGCATTTACTCAAACGGAAACCCTTCCAAACTTTTGAGTGCATGGGACGAATGGACCAAAAATGTTCCCAACAGCTTAATATTCTTAGGCCTCGTGGCTTCGGATAAGGATAAGGTACCGGGATATATAACCCCAGAATCTCTTGTTTCTGAGGTTCTACCAATTGCAAAACAAGCTTCAAACTATGGTGGGGTTATGATCTGGGACAGGTATTATGATATACAGAATAATTACTCTGCTCAGATAAGAGACAGCGTCCGAAAAGGTTGCAGATGTGTGTGTGATGGTGATGGTGCGTTTGCATCCAGAGGTTTCTACGGTCTGTGAAGTGTGAACCATGCATGATCCGTACCTGCATAATGTTGTAGCCTTTCGTATTAGGCACTCTGTGTGTATGGAATAAGTAGGTACGATGTGATGTGTGAGCTATATATGCATGTTTGGTGCATGCATGTACTGTATTTCGCTATAAATAAAGGTTCTATATATTTTATGCTGCACCGTATATATCTTAACCTTAAAATAATTAACACTAAAAATTTATTAATTTATTAGTACCTCCATCGTTATGGCTGAATCACCGGTATTCGAAAAGGAGGATGCTCCTTCGGTTGAAGGAGACTAAACCTTATTCACCGGTGTAATTAGGAGACTAAACCTTAAACAAGCTGCAGTTTAGTTTGATTTGAATTTTTTTTTTTAAATTTGATCCAACCTGTAATAATTTTTTATTTATTTTATGAATTATTAAATTGTGAAATAATTATAGAATTGATTAAAATAATTAAATTTAATTTTACAATGAATTTAATTAATAAATATGTGTGAATTTTTTTTTTATAAATTTCAATAAAGAAAATACTAAAATCGGAATTATTTTACACACTAACAATATAAGATTAAACTGTAAATGTGAGTAAACACTCAATAAAAATAAAAATTTAATTATAATTATGTTCATGTAAATTTTTTATTTTATTTTATTATTATCTATTAAAATAATAATATTTTAATTAAAAATTACTCCAAACGATATATTGGTGTAAATTTTAACACGAGACAATATAATTTCTCAGCACAAATAAAAAAAAAAAGTCAATTGATGCTGACATGACATGATACGCAGATCTTTATCTCCATTTCTTTTTATAATTGACAGCTTTTGGACTTTCGTATTGAGAATATAACAGTAAAATATTTTGATCAACTTCTCCAATGACATGACTGGCATCCCGTGACACGCGTGTGACATATATATATATATATTCGCGTTTTGGATCCAATTTCAATTAATTGTACAATTAATTTTATATAATCAATACATTATAAGGCAGTGTCATTTTTCACTTTTTGGAACAAGAGTGATAACATGCTCACTTTATTAACTACCAGCATATTCCACCAACTTCCATCACGAAGATTTAAAAATAAATTAATTTTAAAAAAAATCTATCTCTAGCTATCACCATGACTATTCCCCCAATGAATAGTGTTGTATTTGTCTTGTATTTTTTTAAAAAATTAATTCTATAAAATAAAATGAGTATGTTTTAATTCTGGCTCGTATAGTTTTTTTTTATCCTTCTAAAATTTTAAATTATTGTTTTTAGTCTTTATAAAATGAGCAAATTTTAGTTTTAGTCCTTATAAAATATTTTATTTTTATTTTTCATCCCTCTAAACTTTGAAAACACTATTATTTTGTCCCTAAAGTTCATTTTCATTTTAAGGTATATAAATAACATTTATTTTAGGAATCTAGAACAAATGTTTAGAAGTATTACATGTTGTCATTGTGCCATAGACACTAACAATTGTTACTTGACTTTTTGTTAGACACATAAGCAATTAATTAATATCACATAATAATAGAGACCAAAATCAAGATTTCAACTTTTTGAGAGATGAAAAAAAAATTAGAACTAAAATCAAAAGTTACTAATTTTACAAAGACTAAAAAATATATTTAAGCCTTTAAAAAAATGTTTGGATGCGGATTCATATTTATATGAGTAGTAACTTATACTCATACCTTTATTTGTTGGGTATTTAAGTACTCATATTTGTAATTGTTACCTGCATTTTAATTAGCTATGAAAAATTAGTGAAATCATTGATTAAAAATGCATCTATAATTTAATTAAAAACATTTAAAGATTTTTCATTATTAAATATTAAAAAAATAATTAAAATACAATAAATTTTTGCAATAACAAAATTATAAACTTTTAAATCTGATACAACAATGGTACACCTCCAATTCAATGTGGCAGTCCATGAAGAGTCACTGAAATTAAAATCTGAAATAATTGAGGAACAAAAAATTTATTTAACTGTAAGTTATATTATTCCATAATACCATTCAATTGATAGCTTTGTATACTCAATCCTATGCCAAATATAACCATAGCTAGTTAAATTAAAGTGCTGGACAGAGTGTAATCAATCATTATGATACTTGGTTTATTTTGATACTTAGTTTATTTAGAGAAAAAAATGAATCAACATTATTTTTTTGTCTTGAGTCAGAGACCACACGGGTATCCCCTAATCTAGTCAAAGACTAATCCAGCTTGCGGTATGTGACTATTGTTGGTCCAAGAAAATTTTACATACGGAGGGGATCGAATATGTGTTCTTCCACTAAATGTAGCGGAACCTTACACTACTATGCTAACCTATGGGTTAATGAATCAACATTCTATTATAAGACTCATGTACCTCAACTTTTTTTTAGAAGTTCATTCATTTAAATTCATTATAAGTTTTCATTTTAACCGAGGAAAGAAATTTCATTAATTCATTTTTATTATAATTTTTATCAAGTCTTAAGAAATTTACCCAAATCCACTAAAACATAAAGTTTAAATGCACATGGCCTCATTATTTATGCAATACTTCTGCAACAAGTTTGCAATATGGCCAAATTATTATTTTGTTTTCGCCAACAACATAGTCTAATTACTTCAATTGAGTTAATCTTCAAAGTCTCGAATTAAACTTATTTAACCTGTGAGTTTCTAACTTTACCTTACTTTCTGTCAAAAAAATAAAAAATAAAAAATACCTTAAACCCGTGTATACCACGTTACTTGGACCGTTCCATAAACACAGTCCATATACCCACCCATATGGGGCAATTGACAAATCCCAAACATGAAAAGTCAGTCCTTGATGCTCAAAGCATATTTCTGATTTCAATTTCTTAACCAAAATTTCAATGACACATTTAGAAACATGACAAAATTAAAGAGGGAAAAAATAATACCAATAATATTTAGAAGAGAATATGGAACCTAAACAAGCCAAAAAGAAAAAAGAAAAAAAGACTGGCATCAACCAACTAAGAGGCAATAATAAGATGATGCTCTTGTGAAGCTAAACGTGGTGTGTCTTGAAACATTATTTGTGGCCACTCTGCATCTTTTGGTTACACTTTCCTAACCTGGATATTGTGGGTGAATTGGAACCTCCATGTTGGTTACCTACCACTCTGTACAAGTGCTACTGCTTCTCCTTCCTTCACCATTCCTTGATTCTGTGCATGGAAACCACGCAAATGTGATCATAAAGAAACAATAAAAAATCGCATGGATTCACCTTCATAGAGAAAAAAAATATATATATATATATAGGGAAATGACAGGACAAGCCCCAGTTTAAGCAGTCATGCATGTAAGGTGAGAGTAGTATTTTGGAGGCAGAAGTAAGTGGCATCTCCTACAAAAGATTAAGCAATCACCTCTAAAGTCACTACTAGAAAATATACATTCTACATCGTCCACTTAACATCGGTTATGTGAGAAATGATGTTAAAAAATACGCGGTGGCACTTTTGTAAATAACTGTTAGTCGTTAACATCGGTTACCCAATAATCGATGTTGTAAATCATTATTGGCATCGGTTATATTTAATAACCGATGTTGTCAATGCTTGTTGACATCGTTTCTATATGACAACCGATGTTGCCAATGTTTAGAGCTTTTTTTTTCTAAGCCGTCTAAGATCACTTTGGTTCTCAGTCTCTGGCACGTCCATCACTTTCGTTCGTCTCTGCCATCCCTATTGCTCTCACTCTTTTGTTTGTCCAACCCTTCAACTTGCGTCGCTGTCACCGTCGCCCTGTGTCACCATCATTGTCGCCCCCTTGTCTTCTATTTGCGCCGTTGTGTTCACAAACCCTACTATTGCCTTCTCCCTCGCCCTGACGAACCACCATTGTTCGTTCTCTTCCTGACAAACACCACCTCCATTGCACTACACTGCTCCATCACCGCCATTACTCTCGACAATGAAGAACTCGCGCCGTTGTTGAAAGGGTTAGTCTTATTGTTGTCGTAACTTCCGACTTCTCTTCCTCATTACGTAGTTGTTGCGCCAGGTACCCTCTTCGCTATCTTCTTTGCCTCTTGTTTTTGTTTTTTTCTTCCATTGATTTGCTTCTCTGACCACTGATTCTTCCAGCACTTTGTTCGCACCCATTACAAGAAACCATTTTGCCATTAGACGCACCTCTGTTGGCCAGCGCGTGACTTCTAACCCAGTCAGGTAATAGCTCGCCTTTTCTTTGATGCTTCTTGCCTGTTTGATTAAATGCCACAATAGTAGTTTACTGGATTTATTCTGGGATTTACATTGTTTTGGGGTTGTTTGCTGGGAATTATCTGTTACATTCGAAGCAGGAAGAGGATGAAAAAAATTTGGTCTCAAAGGGTGCTGTGGTTAAAGGTGTTCTTCTCCAACAGCTGTTCAGGCTGTGGTTGCAACTCTCTTGTTTGCGGTAAGTTTTGAGATGATCAGTTTCTAGTTTTTTTTTTCATGTTTTATTTTATTTGTGAATGATTGTTGATGTGGAGTTGCATTAATTAAGTCAATTATGTATTGCTAAAATAGCTTTTGAGAGTTTTAAGTGCTCAACACATTTTTTTAGGATTGGTAGACACTAGACACCTAACAAAGTGTTTTCGTTATTTTTGGTTTGGTTGTGTTTATTACGTCACAAGTAATCCTCATTTGCAGATACTATGTGTGCTTTTACCTAATTTGCCTACTTTGGTGTGTGATAATGGTATTTTGCCATTGTTGATTATGATAAGGTTTTGTTGCTATTTGGTATATGTGAGTTTAGTACTCAATCCTCTATTAGACGTTGAGAATTTAATGTGTGTGTGATTAAATTATTGTTTGACCTATATGTTTGTCATAGGCTACTTCATAAGGGAGAGTTTGTGGTTATAGATACTTTAATGGGTTATACTTATATGCATATTTCTTAATGGTAGCAAATATGTTATGAACCAAAAATGAGTTTCTTCCCTTCAAAAGGGTTACGTGTACTGACTGAGCTCCAATTCAAAACGTTTCTTTTAGTGTCCTTTGCTTCCCCTGACTAAAGACATGTGGACTCTTGATTTTATCTTTATAATTTTTTTGGTGCTCGAGGATGTTGAAAAGTATGATTATATATTGATAGTATTCTGTTCCCCAAATAAAAAAATGCTATCCTAATGGATTGTTCGCTTATTTGTTGTTTGAGTGGAGTATGCTATCCTAATGGATTGTTCACTTAATTGAACTAACCTTTCTCTTTATTGAGTAAAGAAAAAAAATTAAAGAACAATAATATAGTTTTGTAATGAGAATATGGTTTTTGTAGATTGTGCACTGGTTTATGAAGGTTGGGTGGTAGTGCAAGTTGGGTAGTGGTTGTAGTTTATGTACTGGTTGTAGGTTGGGTATTGGCGCAGATTGGGTAACCAATACTGGGAATTTGGTTTATGCATATCTGGTTTGTGTTCAAATTTTTTGTTAATTTCAGTGTTTCGGACAAATTAGGCTAGATTATGGGCTTTACTTGATCATATTGGCTTAAGATTAAATTTAGTAAGGTGCTTGGGCTTGCTACTAAATTTATATTTTCAGGTATAGGGCTATGTTTGCAGCTACTGCAAAGATTTAATAAATGTGGTAGTTCATTGGCTGGAGTTTGGGCATCAGTTTTATACTACTTGGGCCTTATTTTATTTTCTGAGCGTTTGTCATTCATGTCTTAACTCTTGAGTGTGAAATCCATGCTATGGCTTGTGTTATTGATGCAACATGGAGAACAATGAATGGTTATAGTTAAAACAAGAATGAAACAACGTTTTAAAGCAAATGACATAGGAAATCCTATAAAGACAGTTATAGATATCCAATGGCAATTATAGTCTTATTTAAATATGCCTATGGCCATTAAAAGAGCCTTCCCATTAATGTATATTTGTTTGACGTGATTGAAAATTCTAGACATTTTAAAAGTTTAAATTGATTTTTTTTTTCATTTGTAAAATCTCTTATTTGGGTAAACTAATTTTTTTTATAAATTATTCTCTTGTTGACTTGCAAACCTTGCAGTGTTTTTTATTCATGTGAAATTGAGTACTTGATTGTTTTTTATTTAGAAAAAACTGAGAAATACTCAACTAGGACAAAGGGAAGAGATAATTTTGACCAGCATTGACAACAAGAGGGCTACTCCTGTAAGTACAGAAAACTTGCTATCAAGAGTTAATATTTTCAGTTCTAATGATAGAACTGCAGAGAATGAGAATGATTTCTATTGTGCGGTTGTGCCTTTCTTTTAGCTTTCCTTTCAATGCGTCAAGTTTCTATTTATCTATTTATTTTGGCAATATAAATAAAGATTGAACATCAAGACTTCTACCTGAATTCTACCCAATTTTCACTACTTGAGTTATGCTAAGTGGTACATTGATGTATAACTTTACATTGAAAGTAAATTTATTTCTTAAAATAAACTAGAAGCTGCCCTAATAATTGTCTAAGTGCAAGGGACCCTTTCTCTGAATTTACCTATTTTTCTCATTTAAATATTTTTCCTAGGCAACTAATTTGATTATTATGAATTTTAGTTCTTGGTAGGAGTGGCATTCTATCTAGGTGTATATTAAGGATGTAATTATAGTACTCTAACGTCCATAGTAAAAACAACGGATATATTTTAAAGTGTTAGCAAACTCTAGGAAAAGACTAAAATATTTTAAAAAGTCTTTATATTGAGATTGGATTTGGTAACATGGAAGCCACGTACTAATGTTAGTTTAGAACTTTGTTGTTACTCTTTGTTAGCTACTTAGCATTTTTTTTTTCTTTTCCTTTATATTTTATACTTTACCAAAAGGAAATACTGAGATTGATGTTTGTTATTATCTTATCATTTCTTCCTTAGTTTTAGGCATTATTACTTAAGAATTTGTTTTACAATTTAACACCATAAATGGCCATATATTCTCTGTTATTATCAATTTCCCAGCACTTCTATATATCTTTTAAGATTTGAACCATAAATGAAACACGGTTTAATTTGCAGACTCTTTTTCCTTTCTTGTTTCCACTGTCATCACTGCACTCTTTGTTATTGTTAGTGAGCATCTTTTCAGGTACATATCTCATTCTTACACTTCAGTGCTTGTTACAATTATAATAATGCTTTATAACTTGTTTGTGTAATTAATGAGCATTATTTTTTATTCAAGTTAAGCATTATGAGTGAACCTTAGTTTCCTGTTTGAGGTTCAATACAATGATTAATACGGATAGTTTGGATTAATCGTTGTATTGAAACTTGAATTGTCCATGTGGATTGGGAATAGTCATTTTGATTCATACATAGAGGTTGAGTCTCTTTTGTTAAATTTGATGAAATTTCGGTTTAGTGCATTTCGTTTTGTTCTCCGGGTGCATACTTGATTGTGGTGGAATTTATGTCACCACTTTCATGTCGTGTACTTGGAGATCAATGCGAAATGCTATCGAAATTTCATCAAATTTAACAAAAGAGACTAAAGCTCTATGTTTGATTCAAGTATAAAAAAAATGTCTTCCTGAATGGGATAAGGCCACACCTTTTATGAAAAAGTGAGATCTTTATGCATGTCACAGAAGAGGAAAGATGGATCGAAGTTGGATGAAAGCTATTCGCATCACTGAGGAGTATGAGAATAGGGTTGAAAAGTTTTTGGAATTTGCTCAACAAAATTCACCGAATATGGGGGGAAAATATTATTGTCCTTGTGTTAACTGCCTGAATGGGAGACGACATGTCGTGGACGAGATAAGGACACATCTTCTCTGTGACGAGATTCTTCAAACATATACAAGATGGATATGGCACGGTGAATTGACAGACATGCCGACGGTGTCCCAAACTGAGTATGTTGTTGATGTTGAAATGGGAGATCGATTAGAGGATATGATCCGAGATGTTGGACAAGAGTCTTTTCATCAAGCACATGTCCCTTTGTATGATGCATTGGAAAGTGATTCGAAGAAGCCTTTGTATCCAGGGTGCAAACACTTCACATGGTTGTCAGCGGTGTTAAGTTTGGTCTATTTGAAGTCAAGATATGGGTGGAGTGATAAAAGCTTCACTGATTTGCTTGAGGTGTTGAAAATGATGCTTCCAAAAAAGAACACGTTGCCAAAAAATAACTATGAGGCGAAGAAGATACTGCGTCTGGTGGGTATGGAGTATCAGAAAATACATGCATGTCTTAATTATTGCATATTGTACAGAAATGAGTTTGCAGACATGCATAAATGCACCATGTGTACGGTATCACGGTACAAATTGAAGGATGTCGCATGTGGTAGTGATGAAAGCACAAATAAAGAGTCCCCAACAAAGGTGTGTTGGTATCTTCCAATAATTCCAAGGTTTAAACGATTGTTCGCTAATGGAGATGACGCAAAAAACCTGACATGGCATGCAGATGGTCGAAAATGTGATTGATTGCTCCGAAATCCGGCTGATTCTCCCTAGTGGGACAATATTAATCATTTGTTTCCAGATTTTTGGGAAGGAGGCAATAAACCTTAGGCTTGGACTTGCTACTGATGGAATGAATCCTTTTGGTAACTTAAGTACTAACCACAGTTCATGGCCTGTTTTGCTAGTAATTTACAACCTGCCCCCTAGGTTGTGCATGAAGTGAAAATACATTATGTTGTCTATGATGATTTCGGGTCCAAGACAGCCAGGAAATGACATTGATGTTTATCTAAGTCCCTTGATTGAAGACTTGAGAAAGTTGTGGGAGGAAGGGGTTGACGTCTTTGATGGGAATTGGAAGGAGACCTTTAAGTTGCGTGCAATGGTATTTTGTACCATTAATGACTTTCCAGCATATGGGAATTTGAGTGGATATAGTGTTAAGGGGCATCACGCATGTCCTATATGTGAAGAACACACAAGCTACATGCAACTGAAGCATGGAAGAAAGACGGTCTACACTAGGCATCAGAGATTTCTCAAACCTTATCACCCATATCGGCAATTGAAAAAAGCTTTTAATGGAAGACAGGAGGATTTAATTGCATCGATACCTTTGACTGGAAAGCAGGTTTATGAGCGGGTGGAGGACATCGATACTATCTTTGGGAAGACCCAACAGAAGGATGCAAGTGAGAAAAGAATATGGAAGAAGATGTCGATATTCTTTGATCTTCCATACTGGTCCGATCTAGATGTTAGACATTGTATAGATGTTATGCATGTGGAGAAAAATGTGTGTGATAGTTTAATCGGCACACTTCTTAGCATTAAAGGCAAGACAAATGATGGTTTGAATGCTCGGCAAGATCTGGTTGAGATGGGTATACGTGAGCAGTTACATCCAAGGTCAGAAGGTAAACGAACATATTTGCCCCCAACATGTCATACTTTGTCCAGAGATGAGAAAAAAAGTTTTTGTCAGTGTTAGCGGGATGTTAAGGTGCCACAAGGATACTCTTCAAATGTAAGGAGTCTTGTATCGATGAAGGATCTCAAATTAGTTGGCTTAAAGTCTCATGATAGCCACGTCTTGATGCAACAACTTCTGGCCATGGCGATATGAAACATCTTGCCTAACAAAGTCAGGGTTGTCATAACTCACATGTGCTTATTCTTCAATGCTATATGTAGCAAAGTCATTGACCCTATAAAGTTGGATGACTTGGAAAATGAGGCTGCTATTATCCTGTGTCAGTTGGAGATGTATTTTCCACCTTCATTTTTTGACATCATGGTTCACTTAATTGTTCATCTACTGAGGGAGATTAGATTGTGTGGACCCGTTTATTTACGGTGGATGTACCCAATTGAGCGATACATGAAGATCTTAAAAGGGTATACCAAGAATCAATACCGTCCTGAGGCATCCATTGTTGAAAGGTACATTGCAGAAGAAGCTATTGAGTTTTGTTCAGAGTACATGGAGAAGATTAAAGCTGTCGGGGTTCCTGAGTCTCGTCACGAGAACAGAGTGAGAGGTAAGGGTACACGAGGTTTAATTGTTGTAACCATGGGTCTCAAGGCACTCAATAAAGCACATTTTTATATATTGAATAATACTAATGAGGTTACGTACCCCATACATAAATGCACACAAAGAATTTGTGAAAGCAATTAACACAAAAATGAATAAGAATCGGGTGTTGATCGAGCATAACAAAAGTTTCTTAAACTGGTTTAAAGCAAGAATCTTTGCTCTTAATGATCCTTCTGAAACGTTAAAGTGGTTAGCAAATAGGCCTAAGCTAAATGTTCCAACTTGAAAGGCATATGATATCAATAAGTATTCGTTCTACACGAAGTCACAGGATGAGAAGAGTACCGTTCAAAATAGTGGGGTTAGTCTTCGGGCAGAAGCAGAACACTTTTCTAGTGCAAAAGATAACAACCACAAACTGGGGTCCATGTCTTACTTTGGAGTGATTGAAGAAATTTGGGAGCTTGATTATACTATGTTCAAAGTTCCTATTTTTAAGTGTAAGTGGGTTGACAGCAACACCGGTGTGCAGACTGATGATTTAGGATTCACTTTCATAGACCTTAAAAAGGTTGCTTATAAGGACGAGCCTTTCATCATGGCAGAACAAGCAAAGCAAGTGTTTTATGTTGAAGATCCCTGTAATGCAAGGTGGTCAGTGGTTCGTGAAAAAAAAAAGTTTTGTACATTTGTTTTTCGTTTTGCGTGCATTTTAACTCCTTTTCTTCTCATTTTGGGATAAAAATACTGTATTGTGAAACCAACCTTTTTTTTAAAAAAAATCCACTCTCTTTCATTCTTTCCAAACACACATAATTATACATTTTTATTTCTTTTCACTTTCATCCCTCTCTCTTTCACACATACCAAACAAAGCCTTAGTGTACTACCTACAAACAACATGGGAGTTGATCTTCCGACAATTATCTTGCATCAATCTTGATAACTATTCACAATACACATGTCCAACGCTCATTTTTTCCCCATGTCAAGAAACTGTTGGCTTAATTTCTGAAATATAGTTTTGATTTAATGCAGTAATAAGCAATGCCCATGCCCCTTTCACTTGGTTTCTAACTAATGAGGAAAAAATTTATTGGTGAATAAAGTTTATAAGCAGCATTTCACGTCAAAAATATTTTTCACATTTATTAGAAGTTAGTAATTATAACTTTTACATCCTATACTTGATTTCTGACTTGATAACAGATTAACAGGTTTCAAAGGAGCATCTTCCGTTTCTAAGTCATGACGATGGAGGGAATGCTAAATTGATAAAATTATCAGTAGTGTTGATTACTCTCTCCAATTTTGAATATAAGAAAAAAAAATCTTAGAAAAATCTTATATACATTGATATCAAATATAATTAAATTTCAATTAATTTAACCTTATATGCATTGTTAAGGTTTTATTTTTAATGTCCTTTTTTTTCTTGATACAAAGTTCCAGAATAATCTAAATAAAAAGGCTTGCTTTTTAAATGGGGTAGATACAATTTAGACGTTAACTAACATTTATTCCATACTGGAGAGATTATTTTATAATTAAGATACGTGCAGCATAAAACAGAACTTTTTATTTAAAGCAAAATCCATTGGGAGTGTCTACTGTGAAGTAGTTGAGTTAGTGATATATCGGTGCACCATTTAAAATCACCATTAGATATATTATTAAAATATTCAATGATTGAGATTAAAGAAGGGCAACTGGTATAACA
Source organism: Pueraria montana var. lobata (assembly GCA_026413185.1). Classification (NCBI taxonomy): domain Eukaryota; kingdom Viridiplantae; phylum Streptophyta; class Magnoliopsida; order Fabales; family Fabaceae; genus Pueraria; species Pueraria montana. The sequence goes on from CM048648.1 coordinate 77,793,375, forward strand.
TGTAATCCAATAAATTTAAAATTTGTAATTAGTCTACCTAATTAACCTAATTAACTAAAGAAAACCTAATTGACTAATTCAATGCTCAGACTCTTTATCTTTGCGCCTCCACCTTCACGATTCCACGACCACGCAGCTTGCATTGGCGCCGGCGCCGCACTCCACTCCGACGGCTTTCGATAACACTTCGTTGAAGCGCGCCTTGAACCCTCATCGAAGAAGGGGAGAAGAAAGGACACAACGAAGAGAGTTCGTGGTTCACAGTTGGAGATCGGAAAGGACACAACGACTATGCAATAGTGATTTTAGTGCTGGCAACTTTATTGTTGTTTTTATGGTGGTGAGTGTGTCGATGGGTTGCAATAGTGATTTTAGGTGGATGCAAGAGAGTGGTTTCCATGGTTGAAAGCATGTGGATGTGGTGGATGTGGTAGGAGAGGATGAGAGTTGCACGGAGGAGAAGGATTAACCTAAGAAAGCTGATTAATTAATTAATTATTTATCTTATTAATTAATTTTAAGTAATTTTTATTTTTAATTATTTCTCATTTTCCGGTTAAAAACCTGCTGTATCAAGTCATTTTGGTGGTATATCAGTGTATCACTAACTCAACTACTTCGACACTCCCAAATCCATTACATGCATGCATGTAACCAAACATGCATAGATCCCCATCCGTACCAAACATGCATGTACACGATAACGCTTTGGAGGATCACGATGTTGTAGTTCCCAGTGGAACATAGGCTTTTTAAGGTGCCCTCGTTTTTTTCAGGCATTTGACCCTAGTAAACAGAAATGGCTAGATAGAATAGTATAGTACCCATCCTCATAGTTTCATTTAAAAAAAGGTTTAATTATTATTTTTGATCATTTAACTTTTTTTTAGGTTTATTTTGATAGGTTCAATTAGGATATCTAATTTTTTAAAATGGTTCAACTAGGTTTTTATCGTCAAAAACTCAAAACGAAATGAAAACAATACAATATCATTTGCAAATAAGAGGATCTAATTAAATCATTTTAAAAAATTAAAAGACCTAATTGAACCAATTTAAAAAACTAAAGAACTTAATTGATGGTGGTTATAAAAAAGATTGATGGTGGTTATAAAAAAAAGGGTTACAAGAGCGGCGAAGAGGAGGAATGTAATTGATGGTGGTTTTGGGATAGCCATGGATGTTAGCTATGGAGTATTATGCAACTGTTATATTACTCCCACCGTTCCAATTTATATGACGTTTAAGGTTTTGGCACAGGTATTAAGGAATGTAATTAATTTGTTAAATTTCCTCGAAAACATTAGGTAATTTTCTAATATACCCTTTATCTCTCTAATTAATTATTCATACTACACTACTCCCACTAAGTATTAATTAAGGGTAGTGTTGGAAAAAAATATTTAATGCAGCATTGATTTTGTAAAACGTCATCTATTTTGGAACAAATTTTTTTATCTAAAACGTCATATAATCTGGAACGGAGGAAGTATTTCAAGACAAAGGAAACGACCAATTTAAAATGGAGCTTTGTTGTTGGACATTACCTAATTGTCTCTCGTCTGATGCCTAGGGAAATGAAGTTCTATTGCACGTGTTTTCTATGTTGAAACTTTTGTGGCGGGAAAAGAATAACAACCACCCAATTTCAAGGTGTATATGGTGGAAGAAATACACCATACTTATTCTGTTTCTTTTTATCTGTCTTTTAAATTTTTTATGTAAAATTAAGAAATGTAATAAATTTTCTAGGTTCTTATAAAATAATTGTGAAATTTTTTATTTTACTCTTTTTCATTTCTATTCTACAATTAATGCATATGTTTAAATTAATCAGAGATAGGTGAAAAGTAATAGTATAGTTGACAAAAGAGTAATTAATGTGATCTTGAATTTTGCAAATGACAGATAAATAGAAAAAAAAATTCAAAAATCCAACAACTAAAAAGGAACGGGGGAGTAATGTAGAAAGAAAAAAATAATAGATGTTATAAGAGTTGTAATGAAAAAAAAAGAGATAAAATAAATGGTGGTAAAAAAAAAAGAAATGAAAGGAAAAAATGAATGTGATAAATAGCAGTTGTTGATTGGGTTCCTAGTCCACTTCAAAGAGCTTTCTAGCAGGTCATTGAACTGAAGTTTCTATGTTATGTTACTTCTATGGAAATTGCAGTAAAGGAAAGTTGTAAACAACTGAAAGTTTTTAGGAAAAGCGGTAAAGAAAGTTGTAAATAAAGCGATAAATAGAAGATAAATGACTGAAAAAAGATAATTTTGATTGATTTGGTCGGGCATCTTTTTAACGTTTGATTTTCCTCTACTTATATGGATAATAGCCGTTACAAACCACCACTTAGCTGTTCCTAACCCACTACCCTAGATTTTAGTAGATCATGGATTACATGATTTTAAGCTCTTATCTTTTGTGAACATCGCCAACCATGTCTCCTAGAGTAGTTACATATCAAATAATGGGCTTTGTACTCTCGTTCTTTAAATTTTACCCCTTCCCATCCTCTATAAGCTAAATATAGTCATTATGTTGTCAGCTATCTATTAGCTGCATGTTGTTGACTACCATACCTTTGTCGGCTAACCATTTTTGTAGCCTACATGATATTAACTTCCCATGTTATTGGCTTCTAGATTTGCTGGAATCTCACATCCTCTGAAACAATTACATTTTGAATCATGTAAACAAACAACTGTTAGTTTTCATTACGCATTTCTCCTATTTTTAAGGAAATCATTGCTCCCGTGCATGCTTAGGCTTAGAAAAACTACTTCCAGCTGCTCCCACGTTCATCTTTCCTTTGCAAGTTAGTCTTTCCCAAAGTAGGCTTGATTTTGGGTTGTCTGTCGAGTCTGCGCCGGTCATCAGAAATAGTTATTAGCAGTTAGATGTCAGAAATGGTTTAGCTGTTAGCCGTCATAAACAACTATTTTAGTCGTCAATAATTTTTAACCCTGGGTCAAGTTAGAATCCATTTGAAAATAAAGGATATAGGAAAGAAATGGGATGTTATAATCTTGACACAACTTTTTTTATTTTCATTTAATTTTATATTGTTATAATAAAAATTATTAATAAATTAAACGTTTTCTTTCTAATACAAAAAAAATTAACTTTATTCTTTTCTAATATTATTCATATCATTTTTTATTTATTAAAATATATTCAAATGATTAAAAATAGGTTTAAATACCGTTTTAGTCCTTGTAATTTAATGTTTTTTTGCTTTTCGTACTTGCAAAATTATTTTTTTGGTTTTAGTCCTTGCAAATTATATTTGTTTTATTTTTTGTCCTTATAGCGGTTTAGATAGTGTTTTTTTTCACTATTCAAAACGCTATCTAAACCACTTTAAGGACGAAAAATAAAACAAATATAATTTGCAAGGACTAAAACCAAAAAAATAATTTTGCAAGGACGAAAAGCAAAAAAGCGCTAAATTACAAGGACTAAAAAAGTATTTAAGCATTAAAAATATTAATATTACAAATTTTGAATTTTTTTATCTAATACTTTTTCCATAACTTTTTTATTTTAAATAATTATTCTGTTTTTGTTAAGGTGAGAAATCGGCTTTGGAATTAAAAATTTCTCAACATGTTTTACTTTTTTATTTTATTTTCTTATTGAAAGGGAAATTAGCTTTCGATTTGCCGATTTCCCAATGTGTTTTTTTTTTAATTTAAATAATGAATTTAAGTTATTAATTTGAATAAATAATTAATTTACATAATTAAATATGTTATAATTAATATTTTATATAAATAATTAAATAATTTATGGTTTAAATTTTGTTAAAATTAGAAATTTAGGTTAAAATGATTAAATTGTATTATATCAATGTAAAATATTACTCCTTCCGTCCCTATTTATAAAACTCTTTCAATTAATTCACACCCCTTAAAAAAAGTAGTTAAGTTAGTTTATCATATTAAATATGTCAATTATTTATACTGTTCTTCCAAAATTACATTTTTTTTAACTAATCATATTTCTCTTTTTACTTACTCCTGCAATTAATGTTTGGAGACAGAATAATAGTTATGTGATTTTAATTTTAAAACTAATTTTTTGACATATGAAACTTATTCTCTACCATTCACGTATGGCACCATGTTTATTTTTAAAAAAAAAATACTCCCTGTTGTACAATTTTTCCTTCCAATATGCACCTCCATTACCATTTTCGCTTGACGGGTGTAGGAGTTTAGAATATAAATGATATGCATTCCATATCAATAGGTGAATTTCTTATGTAAAGCCAAAGTAGCTGAGTGAGGTCTAAGTGGTATTGGACTCGGTCTTTTTAAGTAAGGTCTTGGGTTCGAGCCTTGTGGATAGAAAAAATGTGATTGGGAGGGGGATCCCACCAAAGTGGTCAGTTAGGTTCCCCAACGGAGATTAGTCATCGACAAAGCTGGTAGATATTCCGTACCAATAACATAGTAACAAAAAAAAAAGTAGATGAGTGAGGAATAGTAATTTGAGGCTATTCATATTCTCCAATCTCAATAAGGGAGAGAAAGAGCTGCTTTCATTAATATCTAGCATTTATTAATTTTTGGTTACAAAATATGTTAATTAATTAAGGATAATTTGGGAAAAAATAATTAATGCATCTGAAAATTAGAAAAGGATCCTTTTTTTTGCTTTAACAAGAATAGGATCTTATAAAAAAGGATAAACAAATTTTTGTAAAGGGGTCTTATGAATAAGGACGGAGGGAGTATACAAATGCACTAAGTGTAGCCACAAATAAGGACAATTTTTCTTACTATGACCTTCATTTTGACACAATTTACATTTGTTGATCGATGATCCTTTTTTCTTAGAGACTGTTTGGTTCAAAGGAGGGGATGGATTTTAATGGAGGGGAGGGGAAGGAAGGGGAGAGATTTTTATTAGTGATCATGTTTGGTTAAGTGGAGCAGAGGGAAGACATTTTAATGGAGGGAAGGGGAAGTAACTTTTTTTTGTTTGGTTTACAAGGGGGAGAGGAAATTTAAAAATTATTTTACGTTTGTACCCATGTAATTTTAAATTTCAAAACATAATTAGCGATATTTTATTCATTATACTTAAAATGTTTTAAATCTCCTCCCCTCCCCTCCAAATATTGTAAGCTTGAAAAATTAAATTTTTATAAAAAGTAAAAAATATTTAACATAAGATTAACAAAAAAGTTAAAAAAAATATACATAAATTAATTAAATAATAAAATTTAAAAGAAAACTTCATCTACATTACTCAAACATAAAAAAAACTCAATATTTCTCTCTGTGTGTGTAATTTGCTTTAAATAATGACAATGTAGTTATTTGCTTTAAACCAATTTATTATGTAGTATATAATTTGCTTTAAACCATTTTATTAGTTGCTTTAAACTGCAATAAAGATTAATTGCTTTGACGATATTCATTTTAATTGACGGTGATTGAGTTGGCTAGAATTTTTTTATCAGTAGGAATCGAATATAGGTATCAGGTGATTTAAAACAACTCACGCATCCTACTCAATCAACTGAGCTAGACCTCCTCGATAGTTGGTTAGGATAATTGTTCCCTTGTGTGTGCGCGAGTGTGTATGTGTTTTTAATCTTTTTATTAATTATTTAATTTTTTTCTCCTAAAATAATGAAAATGTGGTAATTTGCTTTTTAAACCATTTTATTAGTGGCTTTAAACTGCAATAAACATTAATTGCTTTAATAATATTCATTTTAATTGACAGTGATTGAGTTAGGTTGAATAATTGTCCTATTATTTCACAAACTTAGGCTGATTTATTGCAATAATTGCTTCAAACAAATTTTTGATCAGTCAGAAAACTAAAGGCAAAGAAAACAAGAAATGCAAAACTAATTAGCCCTAACAAAAGTGACACCCAAAGCATAAGCTAGAACTATGGAGGAAATCTGAGGCGAGCATGACTCCCAAGAGATGAAAGAAGCATTTGAAACCGCTCCATGCTTAACCAGTCTGCGCACTAGTAACTTCAAACAAATTTCAATTCAAATGAAATTCAATGGTCAGGAAACAAAATTTGTCACTAACTAAATTAGTGAGGAAATTCTAAAATTAATTTTACATCCAGCGCATAGGTTCAAATGTAGTATATGGGCACAGCAGAGACGCGGAACCCAGACTGTGGAAACGTTTCGATGCAAAGGCATCATCACAGTCACACACATGCACGTACATCTACCACTGTAGAATTTAATATAGTAGTATAAATGAGTGGGGACAAAACCTTCAACACAAAAATCACGTCTGCTAGAAAACATCACTTTCACTTGGCTATGGTATCTGACAACTTATTAATGTCCCACTGCCCAAGCCAAGAAGCTTACAAGGCTGTTTTATCGGGATTGGGGTACAATGATACAGAGCGGAACATGCAGGCTGTAGAGCACTAAGCTTCCATATTTTTTATTTTATTTTTTTACTTTTAAAATTTTTAATATGTATACTAGGGTTATTATTTGTATTTAAGGAGTTTGATCATGAAAATAATAATATTTAGTGTTATTTTTTAATTCTTTGACAATATATTCTATTTTAATTTTTTTTATAGTATTTACTATTAAGATAATTAATGACATTTTTTTTTCTCTTTTATGATAAATACTCTACTTTCCTTTTTATGTTTTTCATTATGAAGATAATTTCATTTTTTTTAGGAAAAAAAATTAAACTTAAACTCATAAAATTAACTTTAAATGGATTCCTAAAAAAAGCTTTATATTGGACAAGTACTCACAAAACCAACAAAGCAGCACTGAAAGTACTTGAAAAGACAAGCTAGATGTATCGACACAAATTTTCCACCTTGAAGGAATTATGCTTGTTTGATATATTTTAGGAAATTTAATATTTCTTAAAATATTTCTTATTTGATTTTAAAGAATTACAATTGCAAGAAATTGCAAATATTTCTTTTATAATTTATTGTTTGAATTAATATGTTTAAATTATGATTATTAATGCTTTGTTGATATTTAATTAATTGATTATTTAATTGTCATGTGCTTGATATGATGGGCTAGGGTTATTAGTTTTGGACTTAGAAGATAAAAATAAAAATAAGAGCTGAAGGGGGTGTGAACAGTAGAAAAAGAAGGTGTTGGAGGAAATTCTAGCCTGCCTATTCAATTTCAAATAACAATTTAGGGATGTATGAATAGTAGACAGTTTGGGCCTTTTTAGTTCTCTAACCCAATAACAATAAGAAAACTCAACACAAACTTAAGAGAGCCTAATCTATCCAACTCCCTGACCACCCCAACTACCTATTTACAATAATAAGACAAGAGGAAAAAGACAAAAAAGACTAGGTGGGGGTTGTGTGTGTGACGTGCTGAGTGAGGGAGAGGGAGAGGGAGAGGGAGAGGGAGAGTAATTTTGGAACTGGAAAGTAGATGTATATAATATCTATGTAGTATGAGTGGTACCACTGGTACTATTATATATAAATTATCTTTTGCCGATCAAAAAAAAAAAAAAAAATTATATGCAACCGAGTTTTTCATATGGAATTCGTGCATTAATGTTTCCTACGATCTAGCCATCCTCGTGACCTAATTTACCCTTTTGAGAAAACAAGCGGTGTTTAATTGAAACCCACCTCAGTAAACTTCCAAAAGTTCCCAGCATAGGATTTGGATCCACTATAGTAGTGTTCTTTCTGGCCATTTTCTAGATCCTCTATTTCTTCTCTCTATCATTTGGCTTCATCTAACTATTATGTCTGTCCTTCTCCTTTTGCTATTATTGTCGGGAGATGCATAGGATGACTCGAAAGAATCAAATTTGCCTAACATAAAGATATTCTCAAATAACCATATAGAAAATTATTCTAGAATACAAAAAAGCAGATATGGGAAGTCTCCATAGCTATCGTAATATATAATATATAATATATTAAAATATCACGTGCATCTCTTATGTTTTATTTGAATTAGAACTCAAACAAATTAAGAGGAAAGAAATATTAACTCTAGATGTATTGTTGGTGTAAATTAAGTAGAATTGTTGTTTGAGTAAGGGATTGTTAAACGTTTTAACACAATACGTTGGAATTTAAACTGTGGTATGTTTACTCGACTCTCAAATGAGAGCATTTGTAATTAAATGACTATTCCGTTGGATTTGTAATTTATATAACGTTGTAGTTAATTACTCTTTCTTTCTTTCTTTTTTTTTTTTCCTGAAAAGCTCATAATTGGAAGTTATATATGAGACTAATCTTCCAAGTGATGAAGATTATCGAAGTTGATTTTGCTTCTACCAACAAATTCTTCTCCATGTGCAAATTGTATGACACATTTTCAACAAGTTAATTATTCTATTTCAACTTCCTTTTAACATTGTATGACGCATTTTTCATTTCTTGTAACTTTGAATTTGTTACTAGCCAAAGAATTTGTTACTAACCAAAGAACTCATCCCATCAAAAAACCAGAACACATAGGCACTGGCTATGTAGTAATTGGCACAACGCACCACATAGGCAAACTTAGGTTCAACTCAACTAAATGGAAAGGAGGAAGAAAAAAAAAGGTTTGCAGCATGCTCATGAACTCAAGCGTCCAAAAAGTAACTAAGTGTATCAAATGAAACATAATTTGACTCCATATACTGAAAATCTATTTAGTTTACTTAAGCTATACCACAAGCACATGACTGCAGAAACTGATTTGTGGTTCTTAAGGTATAATTCCAGGGAGATGGTTTAAGCTGGAACATGCTTATTTGGTCCGTGAAAGAAACAGATAACGTTAGCAATTTGCACCGTAGGACAATAAACTAATTAATATGGTGGAGCATCTGATAACCAAAATAATATATGCCAATTCTAAAATTGTTTGTTTCCACGTCCAATCCGCTTTCCAAGATCTTCAATTTTGTCTTTTCATTATTTTGGGTCATGTTGTAATTAACAACAGCTTCAAAAATAATAGTTAAAGTACATTCTATTAAATATCTTAATGATTAAAAAATTAGAAGTATATTTTCAAGTAACCTTCTTCTAATATATTTATATTTCCATAAAAGCATATTAATAGATACTAATTTATATTTATTAAATTATTAGCTTATCTATAATCTACTAATAATATTATTAGTATTAATTTATCAATAATAATAATAATATAAATGTTTTACTTGGTATTAGTAAATATATATGTAATTATGTATGTTGTTGTCAGAGTTTAGAGGGGTCTCCTAATCTACTCTTTTAACACTTTAATAATTAATTTCTTATTTTCACAATACACATTATTACACGATGTCACCAATGCATTAGGGTTAGGTCATCATTCAATATCATTTGTTGATGTCACATCATTTGCCATGTCATCCATCAACGTTACATCAACAAAAAATAGTTAAATTTTTTAGAGAAATCAAATTTGCACAATTGTAATACTTTGAAAACTAAAATTGCATAACTTGTTGACAAGAAAATCGAAGATCTCCCATTACACTAAGGGTAGCAAAATGGATAGATCTGATAAATTTTAATTTGGATCATAATGGATCATATTAAAATAATTCATTAATCTATTTTAATCCATTAAAATTTTATTTAAAAAATTCAATCTAATCTGATCCATTTAATAAAAATCCATCTAGTCCATCTATTAACACTTTTTTTTAATGGATGGATAAAAAATAATATATTTTAAACTTAATTTTTAAAAAATGCATTTTCTCTCTCTTTCCCTCTCCCTCTTTCTCTCTCCTCTCTTTCTCTCCTTTCTCCAACTAGAATTCTCGCCCCTTCAATTCTGCTCCAAAATCAGATTTACAAAGGTTTTTTATTATTATTATTATCAAGACTAAACCTTGTACCAGACGAACTTCTAGCATCTTTCTTTCTTAGGGATTCTTTCTCAGTTTCTTGTTTCTGTTTTCTTTGATCGATCACGAAGAAGAAGACGCAACACAAATGAGTAACGGCGAAATGAAATGAAAGCAATGAATTTATTTATATAGTGCAACATTCTAAGGCCCCTTTCTCGGGATTTCCTTCTGGCTTCAATTCCCACCATTATCATTCAACTTTTTTCTTTTTTACTTAATTGTACTACTGGGAGTTTAGTATTTGAATTTAGTTTAAATTTTCTGTTTAGCTCAATTAGTTAAATTTTGTTTTTTTGAAAGGCAAAGATGAATTTTATTCAAACAGGGCACGAATTGTGACCTTTAAAAAAGTCCAAACAGTACATCTTAACCGACCAAAGATGTGACATACCAACCCAATAAAAGTCAGATACAGTATATTTAAATCACACCCAAGAAATATGCTTAATGTGGGGCACAACACTTGCAACATCTGGATCAGCATGCTGAAAAACCACTTTGTTTCTATGCAACCACATACACCAGCAGGTGGCATGCCAAATCAGATATCGAAGCTTCCGAGACCTCTTACCCCTTAAAAGCAATCCATGTTGAACGAAATGAGAATGAGATTGATTATGTTGAACCATACAAAAACCCAACTACCCGTATATATGGTTCCAGACTTAAGTAGAAAAATGGCACTGAAAGAATAAGTGATTTGTATCCTCAAAATGCTGAGAGCAAAACTTACATACAGCGGAATCAACAGCGACGCATCTATGAGACAAAGCCACCTTCGTTGGTATTCTATCAAAAAGCAACTTCCAAGAGAAAGCTAAGACCTTTGATGGCATAGCACAGCTCAATTAGTTAATAATGAAACAAAATTAGTAGATTATTCTATGTTTTTTAATAGATAAAAGTGCGCAATATCAATCACAATGTTATGATCATCCCTTAATTATAATAAAAAAAATAAGATGGATTAATTTTGATTCATTAAATATTGATTAGAAGATCCATTGGATTTTGAAAATTTAGTGGATGGATTCAATCCATCCATAAAATTAAATCTATTTTTATTTTTTATTTTTGTAATGGATGAATTGGATGGATTTACTTATAGATGGTGGATAAATGGATTCGTTTGCCATCCCTACATTAGAGTAGGTTTTGATTTTGATTTGTGAATTTTATATGCCAAACACATTTCACAGTGTGACATTGTATTGATTGTTGTAGTTTAGGCATGAGTGTTTTTTATTAGTTATACAACTTTAGATCATGCTTAGAGTTAACCAGAATGAGTAGCCAAGAGCCTAAGACTTTGTTTTTGGATTATATGGAATTCAAGACACTTGGTAATTGATTACACCTCGAGTTAATCGATTACACAAGGCTCTTGTGAGTTCATGTGACTTGTTTATGAAAGAATCAAATCTTGTTGTTTTAATTGATTACCAATCGGGATAATTGATTACAACAAGCTTGAATTTTTACATAAAGAAGAAACATCATGCAATAATCGCTTACAAGTTTTTGCAATAGATTACATCAAGCCCAGAAACTGATTTAAAGGCTTCAAGTAATGGGATAATTGATTACAACATAGTTTAATTGATTACATTGTTTCCAAGGCAAAACCCAGGACTGTGATGAACACTTTAATCGATTACACATCGCTTTAATCGATTAAAGCTGTTATGTTTTGAAAAATTTATAAATAGTCTCACCTACTCTGAGTCTTTAAGCTTCCAAAAATTTTCAAATATTCAAGACTCACAAAAAGGGACCTCAGTGAAGGGTTTTAGCCATAAGTGACCTTTACTTTCTCAAGATTCAAATCTTTCTCAAGAAGATCATATTCTTGGCATCTCAATATTTTAACATGTGCGTGCCTCATTGTTTAGATTTTCATTGATTAGGTGAATTCGTTCTTTGAACTTTGTATTCAATTTTAGGATTGTGTGTTTACTGAAATAGGATTTTTCAGTTCTTATAGTGGGGTGCTATAAGTGATTTTGATTTTCTTTCTTGTGGGGTACAAGATAGGAAAAAGTGTTTGAATTTCTGATTGTGCATAGTATTTGTAAACTGAAATTCATAGTTGAAAGATCTAACTCAAGTTGTTAGGCCTACTGGATGTAGTATAAATTGTTTGTCTCCTTTATCTTTTCTTTTCCTACTCTCATTATTTCATATCTTGTTCAAGGTTATTGCAATTTGTCTTTTGATTTTTAGTTCAACATATATTTTGGGATTTACTCTGATATTCTTTAAATCTTGTGACACATTTTGTTAAAGAAAAATTTGGTTTGAATAGAAGGAAGAGTGAAAGAAAGTTTTTGAAAAATCATAAGTTTTAAAAAGTCTCAAAGATTCTATTCACCCCTCTAGATTCTTTGCTTATATCCTACATAACTAAGATAATTGGGAAGCAAAAGTACATTTAAGCCTTTATATCCAATGTTATGAAAATCGGACTGGACCGGCTGGTTCAACTGGCTGCCTGTTCGGTCCGTCTAAACCCCAAAATCGGTGTGGAATTGAACTAGCAAAAAATCGGATAAACCGATCATGAACTGGTGAAACCAGAAAAAACCAACGATTGGACCAGTTTGAGCAGTTAAGCAAAAATCAATTTTTTTTATAACAAGGCTAAATGACGTCGTTTTAGTTGTGGTGTTGAGGCTTTACTTCTTGATTGCATGAATAAGATATGAAATCAAACCTTCCATAATTTTGATACCTTAACTTGCTTTTCCTCTCTTCTTAATTTCTCTTACAAATACAACCTTTGACTATGAATATTGTTGAAAGCCTTGACACGCAGTGATTGTGCACTAATTTGTAAATTCACTGGATGTACCAATGGCTAATTATGATTGTCCATTATAGTGTTTCTAGTGTGCTTTTTACATGTTTTCCATACATATTGAAGTTCAATTAATCAATTATAGTTTTTTTAATATTACTTAGTGTATTATATTAAATTTTTTTAAAAAATACTATTTTATTGAAACCGGTTCAACCACATGATTGAACCATTGAACCGTGAACTAGTGCCTTCACCGGTTCAATGACCGGTCCGGTTTTAAAAATATTGTTTATATTATATATATATATATATATATATATATATATATATATTTAATAAAGCATATAATTAAAAATAAAAATATTCTTACATGTTAAAAATATTTATTATATTAAAAATAAAATATATTATATAATAAAACATGATTCCCATCGACGACAGTAAAAATATACTTTTATTAAAAGTCATTGTGGCTAGATTTGTGTAAAATCAACATGTGAAAATATAATTGGGCTAAAATACATTTTTAGTCTTTTATAATTTTTATTATATTCAGTTTGGTCCCGTATCTTTTAAAAAGTTCAATTTAGTCTTTTATGTTTTTAAAGTAAGTCAAAATGGTCCTTCTGAAATAATTATCGTTTTTCGATTTCGGGGCACAAATTTGAATCCTTGTTTGACTGATTTAAGACATGAAAATTGGGCTTTTTTAGGAAACAAGGGCAATTTTTTGAAAAATTTACCAAAATGGGCATTTTTTAAATTTATTACCGGGTATGGGCAAGTCATGTTTTAAAACGCAATTTATTTAAGAAATCATGTTTTAAAACACGACTTTAGTGTGTCCTTTATTTTTTTCTGTTTAAATTCAGAAGTCGTGTTTTATTTGACGACTTTGTTATTTTTTTAATTTTTTTTAAAGGTGAACATTGAAGTCGTCATTCAGAAGATGACTTTAGAAAATATTTTATTTTTTTTAATATGCAAAGTTCCAATTTGAAAAGTAAAAACATGGGTGCAAAAAGCAAAAACATATAGAAGTTGTCTTTCAAATATGACTTCATGCAAATTAAAGTAAAAAAAAATCAAAATTACTAAAGTCGATTTATTAAACATGACTTCTTCTGGTTTAAATAAAAAAAAAATTAACACCAAAATTGTGTTTTAAAACACGACTTCTTTTATATGAAGTCACGTTTTAAAACACAACTTGCCATAAATTCAAAAAATGCCCATTTTGGGTAAATTTTTTGAAAAATTGCCGCTATTTTGTAAAAAGGCCTGAAAATTGTTCCATTAGATTCACATACATGAAAATTATAGGACCCAACCAAAGTTTGAACCAAAAAAAGGTTATAAACATGGTGAAAATCATATCAAACCAAGCCAAAATTGGTCTGTTTATTTTTTTAATCTATATTTTTATGAATTTTAAAAGAAAAAATAAAAAATAATATCAGGCCAGATATGATGAATGCTTTTTGGTGTCTCTCAAGAAATTTTTGAGTAATTTGAGATCACGTGTCTATAATATTTAGATTGTAAGGTATATTTAAGTTTTTAATTTATAAAAAATAATAATACTCAATTGTATGTCATATAAAAATTAAAAGATATTATAATATAGTTCCAAACCACTTAATAATTACTCACTTCCTCGTATGTGAGAAAGCATGGTGCAGTTTTATGGGAGAAGATGCCAAAATATTGAAGGTTTGTGCATAAGGGTCCGTTTGGTATGAAGGAAAAAATAGTGTGGATGAAAAAAAATGAATAGAAACAGATAAAAAATAAAGTGAAAATAAAAGGTATTTAATTAAAGAAAAAAAAAAGATAGAAAAAAGAATAAAAATAAACAAAAATTAGAATGAAAAAGTATTAGTGAGTTCCACCCTATTTCTATTATTTTTTTATAAGAGAAAAATAACTATGCACTGATAGTGTAAAATTATTTTACACTGTTGTCCAATCACACAACTTATCATGTATGATAAGTTTGTTGACTTTTACAAAATTATCTTAAAAATCATATCAACAATAATTTCTAATTAGATGACAGTATAAAATTATTTTACATTGTTAATGCATAACCATTAAACTCTTTTTATGATACCAAATAATCAATATTACTTTCATCACCCTTATTTTCACTCACAGAACCTTATTTTCACTCAACCAAAGAAAATATCAGCGTGTTTCACGCGGTGGACCATGCATGGCTGGCATGTAGTTGCAGACCGGCAGTGGTTGCGGTGGCAGGGGGGACAGGAGTAAAGAGTCCAGTCCTTGACCCTTATCCACTAAACGGGTTCATGTCTATTTCTCTCTTTTTCATTCTGTCCTTTTATTTTTAGAGGCTTTCTTTTCTTTTCTTTGTTTTTTTTTCTTACTTATCACCTTAACATTTTAAATTTTCTTCTTGAAAGAAAAAAAGTTTAATTAATGATCATTATTTTTTAAGATTTTAACAACAATTTCTTTTTTTTTTTTAAAGAAATATTAAGAAAATAAAATAAAAAGAGATATTTTTATATGTTTAATACAAAAATAAAACAAATTAACAAATAAATAAATAAAAAGTCTACAATAGTGATTGAGTAAAGTTTTCCTTAAAAGGAAAAAAGCTATTTGGTACAAATTGAATTTTCGTACAATTGCACGATGGCGTAATTTCTCCCAAATATTTATTTTATATACATCTTTAGATTTGTTTAACATTTATTTTAAGAAAGAATATTACTCAATAGTACTTCCTCCGTTCATAAATTCTTGATGTTTTAGTTTCTTATTTTTGTTTCTAAACTCTTGATATTTTACACATTTCAAAGCTCATTAATTATCTTTTTCCACACATATCCCTATTTAACATGACCTAGACTTTCACACATTCTTCCATCATAGATATTAAATAAGGGTATTTTAGACTAAATATATTATTTGTGAGTAATATTAAATGTTTCTTAAACTGCATGCATTAACTTTAAACATCAAGTGACCTATAGATGAATGGACGTGAAAATTGGTGGTGGTGAGCTCTGCTAGGGTTTCCGGAAACGGGGCTACAAACTCGACTATTGAGGAAGAAGATCTTCTTCACAGGAGCACCAAGAAGGTTAAGGAAGGTTCTGAGATGTTTATTGAAGGCTCCTCTATGTCCTTCGCAGATAAACTTCTACAACCTTTAGGGGGTGGTGATATACGTATGGAGTCGGCAGAAAATGTGAATAAGGAGATTATGGAGGATGTGCCTAAGGAGATTGAAGGGTTTGGTGCGCAGAAGCTTGATGGTCCGGTAATTCCATTATCAGATGTGGAGCTTTTGAGGTGGGAGTCTCCATGGCTGAACACACTAGTAGTTAATGTGTTGGGAAGACGTGTGAATTCTCGTACGATTGAAGCAAAGATTCAGAGGAACTGGGCACATAATGGTATGATTCAAATAATTGATCTGCATGATGGGTATTATCAGGTTGTGTTTAGCAGCCAGGAAGATTACAATTTTGCGCTTTTTGAAGGCCCTTGGATGGTAGCTGATCATTATCTACTAGTGCAAAGGTGGAGACTAACTATGGAATTCACAAAAAGTTTTCATAAACATTAGTATAGTACATAAATAAATGGCTATAATGTGAAAAATACATGAGAATAAACTTTGACTTTGATGTGTTAGGTCACATCCTATGGGCTAGTATGACGTATAATAGGGTTCAAATAGCAAAGAGACTTACTATGGAATTCACATTAACAATGCGACTAGGAGAACCCCTAATAAGGGATGGCAAAAGAAGTATCGAAAGCAAGGCAGGAGCAAGATGATTCACTTGCAAGTGCTGTTCATAACCATCTTTGGAAAACTTTTGTGGCTCTGAGTAAGAACAAAACAGTGAATGGGTTAGTTACATTTGTCATCAATGAGAACAAATCCAGAAGTTATTATTATTAATTTTGATAATTTTGTCACAATAAAAGATGAGACAAAAAGATAAGTATATTTCAACAGATAATCCCAAAAATTACTAGAAAGTACTCAAAACATAGAAGGGAGATAGACAACAGAACAGCCAAAATTCAAGAACAGATTTGTTTGATCAGAAATACCAACCTCCAATGGAAAAAATTCCAGCATTATTGATGAGAACATGCAAGGGTGCTGAGCGTGCATTCCATGCTTCAGCAAACCTCGCAACAGAATCCAACGAGAGAAGATCAACTTCCATCACCTTGATAAGCCAAAAGGAAATGTGAATGACCAGAAGTAATCCCGAAACATATTTTTGAATTAAGCTTATTTAGCATTTAAAACAACTATTCAACCAAAATCTCTCCTTTGAGCATCATGCAAAAAAGCTTTCCATATAACAAAATAAGTTAATCCAAACACACATTCCAACACAAAAAAAGTTTCATGGATCAACATCGTATATGATTTAACATAGCAAGCTCCAAGAGTGCCAGTTAATGTTCCTCACACAATAATGAGTAATGGCCATACAAGTTACCTCAACATTGAGAGGAATACTCAACCCTGCAGAGTCAACCTGCCACTTCTGGATCAACTCCTGAGCTGCCTTTGTGTTCCTCACAGCCATAACAACATGGGCCCCTGATTGTGCCAATTGCCTGCACGATGTGAAGAACAACCAAAAAAATGCATCAGCTCCCCTTTTTTACAAAACATAAAAGCTTGCACTTCATAATGTCTAATCTAGAATTTAAACAAAAAATATACCCAAACCCGCATGACTTTACCTAAGAGGCAGTTTGGATAAATTTGTTAACAAGTACTTACAGAAAAAGAAAATAAAAATGAATTAAAATAAATCAAACTTCTCATGTAAATTGAAATCAACAAAGTTCTGTCATCTAACTTCTCTAAAAGCACATAAGAATTTCTTTTTCCCTTTTTGGCAAGGTAGAGCACCTCCAGTGATATATATCAAATTTAAGAACTTTCACAACTTTCTACTCTGATGGTGCAATCATTTAAGAACTTAATATGAGTCTCACATACTATGTCAGGAAATGGTCCCTCCTTTCCCACAATCCACAACCACAGCCACAAAACCAACGCAGACCCACTTCCCAAAACTGCCCCTTGATCACTAATCACGCAATAAACACCCACCCCAATTCACCCCAGTTCCAAAGTTGAAATTTTTATGCCCGAAAACAAAACCCCATATCAAATTGAAGGAAGAGTAAAGTGAACCTTGCGATTTGGAGGCCAATGCCGCTGGTGGAGCCGGTGACAATGCAAGTGAGGTCGTTGATGGGAGGGAGAGGCATGGGGTTGTGCAAGTGACTCGCCATGATGCGCTGAAAGAGCATTTCGTAGACCACATAGAACCACCCTCTTAACCACTCTATCCAACCCAAACATTCCTTCTTCTTCTTAGTTTCCGATGCTTCCTCGCTTGAAGACAACGTCGTTGCCATCTCTCTCTCTCTCCCTCTCTCTGTTAGCGTACAGAATCTGAGATCTGTCTTTAGCAGGAGAAGATGATGTACTTTTTTTTGCTTCGATTTGTATATTGGTGAGTGAGAGACGAATCCTGTTGAGTTGGCTCGGGAGAGTTCACTCGCCTGAGTCCCAGAATTACTCAATTATCGGCTGTTTTATTCAAGAAAATATTTTTTTTAGCAAATTACATAAATACTTCCTAGATTGATTTCGTAAAATTATATAAGTATTCCTATTTTTTTAGCAAATTACATTAGTGTAAGATTTGTAATTTTTTCAAATATATAAAAAGGTGTTAATATAAAGGTGTTAATATAATGTTTTCAAACTTAAAGAAGAATTAATATAGAAAAATTAAAAAAGAATAAGGTTATATATAATTTAATAAAAATTCAGAAAGTATTGCTATAATTTACTCTTTTTTGTCTAAAAGAATCACCAAAATCGATCGATTTTGATGTCAAGAATTATTTACTGAATAATATTAATTGATAATTGATAAAATGTAAATAACATAACATATTTATATTAAAGTGATATGAGAGGAATTTTACATAACTTAAACAACATAAAATTAACAAAATAGAAAATTACATGTAATCTTAGACATTAACTTGCTTAAATTGATAATTACTACGATATGTTCTTCAATTGGATACAACATACATTTCTTACATTTAATTTTGAATTGGATCATCATCTCATTATTATACAATTAGTGTCTCGTTGCAAGGCAAGATCAGGCATAAATTTTGGACCTAATGATGTCAATATTTTTCGTTTTCGATGGAATGGAACTCATGCTCATAAGCTTTGTAAATGGTTTCCAATTTGTATACATGCTCAACAAATACATCGCAATTTAAGTTGCAATAGACTTACATAAGAACAAAGAAGTCATAGTACTTCAAATTCTCCAAAGTCACATCACTTTTCAATTTTAGAGTGCAAGCCATTGCTCGTTGGCCAACTTAGGGATTTGTTATTTCTTGAACCCCAAACTTGTCTCGAGTGTAGTTTTGAACATAATGCGACCTAGCAATACATCGATTTTCTTGCATCATCACAAATATCTCTTTGGAATTAGTAATGTTATATCTTTCTATTTCATCCTCCTAAAAATTTTCCTACTATCTTTTGTCTTGTCTTTATCATATTAAGTGTTTGCATCCTTTATCAACAAACAATGCATTTATTGTAAAAAAAAAAATGTTGTTTACACCAAGGTAGATATGGGCAAGGCTCGTGTATTTTTCAAAACAAAATTCATACACTCAGAAAAGATTGGTAGTCATATGCCCATATTGTTTTCCTCCATCATAGGCTTGAGTCCATTTATTCTAGAAAATATTATCTAACCATTGTACAACTCGCAAAAACTCTGATCTTATTGCAAGAAGCTTTGCCTCAAATCGTGGTTTCCCCATCTTGTATCTTGTGATAATAGACGTAACATAATCAATTCAGTACTTAGTTCAAAATGAAACAAATAAATAAATTAATTAATAAGTAAATTAATAAATAAAGGCATGAAGTGCTTAAATATGCACCCATATTATAAAACAAGTCATATGATTTTTTTATTTTTTTTTTTACCAAAACTCTCATTTTAACCCAAAAAAAAAGTATAAGTTTAAAAATGAAGTCCTTCACTTAATAAGGTATTATGAAATCAAGCACTTTAAATATGATTAACTTTCACAAAAACATTAAAAGTATATAAATTGATAGGAATTAAGATTAAATTTATAAAATAAGTGACTGAGTGGTTTTTTCCTAAACTTGAGAATTTATTCTAGCTATACTTAGATTTTCTAAAACAAAAATATTTAAATACTCAAAATATTTTTCCAACGATAATCTTTAGTAGAAGTACACTTTAATATGTCTATAATGTAATTACCATATTTACAAATTTTTTCCAGAAAATGACATTTTTACAAAAACATGTTTAACTCGGATTCTAGACAACTTTTAACACATTTAGTATAAAAATTATAGAAAATTTATAAAAAAAAAACTTAAATAAAAGGGTTTTCCTTTAAAGGAGATCATCCTCATACATCCAGGTTTGATCTCAAATTTCATCAGAATCAAATAATTTCTTTTAAATAAAAATAATTTCCTTTAAATTTCATCAGAATCAAATTATAGAAAATAAAAAAAAATAAAAAAAGGATTTTCCTTTAAATTACCTACAAGGCCACAACAACATTTTTTTCTTATTTATAAAAATCCTCTTTCTCATAAAGCAAAGTTTCTATATAAAATTGTTAATGTTATTTTATAAGTTATACATGCATTTGTAAAAGAGTTAAGGCTTTTAAAATAATTGAGTATACAAAATGGTGTATTAGGTATAAGCAACTAATTCACTGATTTTGCTATTTTATCCCAAAAATACTTTTTAAATAATTGAGTATACCAAATGGTGTATTAGGTATAACCAAAAATAACTACTTTTTATAATTGTAATTAAAGTAAAATGGTTTCTCTATGTAAAATCTCTTAAATTCAATTCCTATACACAAACTTAAAATCCCTTTTTTTAGCTTAAACCATCAGACCCATAGATAAACATGAAAACTAGATAAACATGAAAAAGGAAATAGGAAATTATTATTTCTAGCAAGCATAGACTAAAACATAAGACCAATATGGACTAAAGAGACTAAAAATATCAATAAAATCAAGGAGTACCTGCAGGCCTAGCTTAAGAGAAATGGCGCGTCAAACTATGAAATCAGTGCACCTTTGTCCAGAACCAACAGAGAGAAATCCAACCTAAGATGAACAAACAATTAGGCATCAAAGGAATGACAAGGCAGAACAAAAATTCAGAATCACACACAATCACATTTTTCAACAAGTAACAAAGCATACATTTGCTTACTTGAATGAGTTATCACTTATCGAGTTGCTTAAAGTTAAGCAATGTTGCTTAACAATTTATTTTCATTAAAACAAATGACATGATAGTGAGTTGCTTATATAAACAATGGTTGCTTAATTGATTCTTACGAAAAAAAGAATCATTCTTTCAATTACAAATTTAATGTGGGTCAAGTTAAGTACTCATTCTAACAATTTTAGTATTGGAGTAAATTTTTATGTAAAATTCTTAAATCTATGTGACCTTGTAGAGCTCACAAATTTATGATAAGCAACTCACCTAAGAGCAATCATGTATTGTAGGGAACAAAATCACCTATCCCACTTTTCCTGTCTCACTTGGTGTCCCACCAATTAAAATTTGCCACGTCAATTAAAAACTACACGTGACTTTCACGTGACTTCTTCTCTGCCATTCTCATTCAATCTTTTCCCAATTTCGTCTGCTACAGCTACCGCTCCCCTCTGCTTATACTCCCTCCATCTTCTCCAACCCAACACCAATATCAAATCCGATTCACACTGTTAGACTAATATTTAAATCAATTTTAATATAAATTGAATTAATTCTGTACTTTGGCAGCACGAGCTGGAGTTATCTACTAGTGAAGAAGGCACTGCTTGGATCGGGAAAGCCTGTTGATTGAGGCCTGTGAATGAGGTTCTGCCCTTGACATTAATTTGATAATATTGATCATGTAATTTGATATATATATATATATATATAAGATAATTATTTGATAATGGACAAAATTAAATAGTTGATTTGATTAAAAGTTTGCAGGGTTTTGCACAACATTTTCTTTCACGGAACAAAATCACCTGAGACTCGATCTCATATTTTTTCTTCCATCCAAGACATTTGTTTGTGTGTTTCGACGTTGGAGGAGAAGAAAAGAGAGTGGTCAGTTTGGGGTTGGAGAAGGTGGAGGGAGTAGAGGCGGAGGGGAGTAGTAGCTGTAGTTAACGAAATAGGAAAAAGATTGAATGAGAATGGCAGAGAAGAAGTCACGTGAAAGTCACGTGTAATTTTAATTGACGTGGCAAATTTTAATTGGTGGGACACCAAGTGAGACAGGAAAAGTGGGACAGGTGACTTCGTTCTGCATTGTAGATGCTCTTAGTTAATTATTCAATTATAGAAACATAACGGATTCAATCAATTCACGAATTACAATTTGACTAACTTAGGCATTGATGACGAGGTGTTTGGTGGCAGCCTCAAAGCTTTTAACTTGTGATTTTTAGTTTATTTATTAATTCTATAAAGAAACTCGTTAAAATAACTTTTAACTTTTATACATTTTAGGCTAAAAAATGATTTTAGTCTTTTATCTTATTTATTTTGTTTAAAATGGTCCTTCATCTTTTAAAAAGTTCATTTTGGTCTTTTATCTTATTTAAAGGTTCAAAATGATCCTTTATTTTTTAAAAAGTTCACTTTGATACATCATCTTATTTAAAATGTTCAAAATGGTCTTTTCAACTATTTAAATATATTCAAAACGGTCATTTATCTGAGTGTTATTCGAAGGACAAAGTTGAATATGTTTAAATAGTTAAAGGCTATTTTGAACCTTTTAAATAAGATAAAGAACCAAAGTTAACTTTTTAAAAGATAAAGAACAATTTTGAACAAAATAAATAAGATAAATGACCAAAATGATCATTTAGCCTATCAATTATAATAAAATTAAAGCTAAATGAATTATTTAGTCCTTTATCTTATTTTTTTGGTTCAGTTTGGTCCTTTATCTTTTAAAAAGTTTATTTTGGTCATCTTTTAAAATCGATTCAAAGTGGTCCTTCCATCCATCTGAAGTTAACGCCGTTAATGAGATAAAGATATTGACGGTTAAAAATCGCCACAAAATGTCAGCTTCTTCTTCCTCCTCCTCTTCTTCTCCCTCAGCTCCTTTTACTCCCTCCTCCTTCCTCTTCTCTCTTTTCAATCTGCCTCTTCTCCCCCCGCACCGTGGTTTCTCCTTTCTTCCCCTTCTCCTCATGTCGTCGGGCGCCACGCATCCACCGTCATACACCCCTTCTCAAAATCCAAATCTACAAAATTCAGATCTCGTTTTTTCTTAATTACAGGGAGAGGGTGACGATGTTGATGGAGAGGGCAGCGGCGTGTGGGGTGAAGTCGGAGAGATCCAGATCTACAAAACCCAAATCTCGTTTTTTCTCATTGCGAAGAAAACAGGAAAATGAACATATCATCCAAGGCTCCAAACAAAACCCTAGGGTTCTAAGCAGTTCTTTAAATTCTCAGAACGCTCACGCTGTAGGCAAAATTTTTGTTGTGAAGAAACCTGTCCCCTTCGTTCGCGTATTCATTCTGAATTCAAAGAATCAAATCTGAGGTTCAAACATGCGATTCCCTCTTTCAAATTTCAATCGTCCCTTTCTGATTTTTTTTTAAACCCCATTATTTTCACTAGCAAGTGAATCTATAGAATGGAGCCTAAAAAAATCATTTGAGGATGATTGTATTTCTTTCAAGTGTCTTTTGATCACAATATTGAACTTTGTTTTGTGTTTTGTATCATGACGTGAATGGTTGGCAATGTGTTGTGACGAAGTTTATTTATGGGCAAGGGCCTGACTTCGGTTTTGCAGCTCCTTAGCGTGTAATGCTTGGTGACAGAAATCAACTTTGATTTCTGTTATTTATTTATTTTTAATAAATCCCATTATTTCATGTTGATTGAATCTATGAATGGAGCCTAAAAAAAATCATTTGCAGCATTTGTTTTATTTGATCTAGTTTGATTTCTTTCATAGGTAGACCTTCAGGCAGTAGAGAGAAGAGGAAGGAGGAGGGAGTAGAGGGAGAAGAGGAGGAGGAAGAAGAAGCTTACATTTTGTGGTGGTTTTTTGCTGCCAATATTTTTATCCTGTTAACGGTGTCAATTTTATATTAATGGAAGGACCATTTTGAATGAAATTAAAAAGATAAAGGATCAAAATGAACTTTTTAAAAGATGAATGATTAAATTGAAAAAAAAAAAGATAAAGGACCAAAAAGGTTATTTAGTCTAAAATTAATATAAGTAGAAGACTAACAAAGTCATTTGATTCCAAATGCAATCATTTATAACCCTTAAAATAAAAAGAATGAATTATAAAAGGAAATGATAAAGAAAAATAAATGATACTAAGATATTTTGTCTTAAAAAAGGAGTAAATTATATAGACCCCTAAGGTTTGCCTTTATTACACCCGATATACCTCCATTTTTGAACCCTACAAAAAACCCCTAATTTTTTAGCTTTCATTACACCGACTCCCCTCTTAGACGTAAATTGTTACACATATTCACCTCTTAGGTTTAAAAAATCTTACATTGACCTCCCTTAGGGGTACTCATAGTAATGCAAAAAAATAGAGGGTACTAAATGTAATAAGAGTAAACTTTAGGAAGGTCCGTGTAATTTACTAAAAAAAATACAATGATCTATAATAAAAACTATAAAAGGGAAAATATAATATTTGTCTAAAAAGAATAAAATAAAATGTCATTATTTTCTTAATAAGAACTATAAAAGAAAAATCAAATATTTTGTCAAAACTAAAAAAGATAAATAACATTTAAATATTATTATCTCTAAAGTTAAAATCTACTGAATAAAAAATATCCTAATATAAATATATTATATATATTAAAAATTAAATTTTAAAAAGTCCCTGTATAAAGACACAACTAACTTGGCATTTTCTTCCTTCTTCTCTGGTAGGTTTCCTACTTTAATTATCATGCTCTTTTTCTCCATTGTCTCTCTTCTATTTTCGGACAAGTTATTCTCTTAACTTCTTTGTTGTATTGTGTTCATTATTGAACCCTATTTTTAATACTTTGCAGCCACCTCACTAATTATTTTGTAACACTCTGTTTAGTAACAAATTTCAGCCTCTCACAAAATTTGTCACTACCTAATTAATTAATAATTGAGAGATCTAGTTCAGTTGATTAAGCAAGATATGTGAATTATTATAAACTTTTAGTATAGTGTTCGATTCTTATGGATAAAAAAAAACTAATTAATTAGTGACGATCGAAATTCTAAAATTAATTTTACATCCAGCACGGACGCATAGGTTCAAATGGCAGAATCACTGTCACACACATGCACACGTACATCTACCACAGTAGAATTTAATTTAATATAGTATAAAGGCTTAAATACCCTTTTAATTCTTGTAATTTAGTATTTTTTTTTTGTTTTTCGTCATTACAAAAAAAAATTGATTTTAATCCTTACAAATTATATTAATTTTGTTTTTCATCCTTAAAGTGGTTTAGATAACACTTTGAATAGTGGAAAAAAATGTTATCTAAATCACTTTAAGGACGAAAAATAAAATAAACATAATTTGTAAGGATTAAAATAAAACAAAAATTGTAAGGACAAAAAGTAAAAAAACGCTAAATTATAAGGACTAAAAAGATATCTAAACCTAGTATAAATGAGTGGGGACAAAACTTTCAACACAAAATCCACGTGTGCTAGAAAATATCATTTTCACTTGGCAATGCGATATCTTACAACAAGTTAATGTCCAACTATCAAAGCCAAGTAGCCACTCTATTTCTATGTTTTTGGGAAAATAAATAGAGTTTCATAACGTGTATATTATTTTCATTTTATTTATTTTCTCCAAAGTTTATGAAATGGAATAAATCAAGAAAAGAGGAAATGGAGAGATCCGTTCCCCTCTATTACAAGGACTGTTTTATCCAATTGGGGTACGATGATACAGAGTCCAGATCCTCTCCATTTGTTAGAGAAATGGAGATTTCCAGTTCCTTCAACCTCAGAATGACACGTGGATTTTATTTTTTTAATGGTTCAGATTAAATTTCGTTTAATTAAATTAAAAAGAAAAAAAAAAACTCAGCTGCAAGTGACGCTTCTCCTTTACCTTTTACCTTTACCTCCGTGGATCCTTTACTGACTATGCCATCAATTTCACCAAGTTCCAAAGAAGAACCCACTTGCCTTTCCTCTCTCCCCATGACCCTGAAAGGTTGAAACCAACTCCACCTCTTCTCTTTCTCATAAGCTTCAATCACGGAGTTTGCAAACCTCTCTACATGGGTCTTCCTCCCTCCGTCGTATGCACCTTTTTTCCCACTTGACACTGAACCATATTCCTTTACTTCCTCTTCATTATTGTCTTTGTTGCTGTGATAGTTTGTTTGTGCATTTGGAGAGAGGGCATTGTCGGTGGCCTTGGCAGAGAAGGGGGAGCAGAAAGGGAAGACCTAGAAAGTTCTAGCATATCTTTTTTCGCAAACATTTAAACATAAAATGAATGGTTATAGGTCACTCGAGTGAAAGACATTGCGGCCTGAAACAAGGATCACTTAAGTCAAAATCAATGGCTATGGTTCGTAACTAAAAAAAAGAGGCAAATCTCACAACTGAAGGTGAATTAGAAGCGCGTAAAAATAAAAACAGATGAAGCGAATTGAGGTGAACTTCGCCGGAGTTGGGTGCGGGCGTGCGGCGGCAGCGGCACTTTCTGGCTGCGTCTTCATTGCTTTGGTCGTGGTGGAAGCAGTCAGCACCTCTTTTTTTTTTAAATTTAAATTGAATTAAACAAAATTAAATCTTAACCGTCGAAAGATTTTTAACCACGTGTCGTCTCCATATTGAGTGAACTGGAAATCTCCATTTCCCTCACAAATGGAGAGGATCCGCACTCGATGATACAAAGCGGAACATGCAAGGTGTAAAGCACTAGGCTTCCATATTTTTTTTTAATTTTAAAATTTTTAATATTATACTAGGGTTATTATTTTTTATTTAAGGAGTTTGAATGCAGAAATAATAAAATTTAGTGTTATTTATTTATTTTATTTTTTTGACAAAATATTCTATTTTTTATAGTCTTTATATTATGAATATAATTAATTATATTCTTTTATCTTTTTAGACAAATATACTCTATTTTCCTTTTAATGTTCCTCATTATGAAGATAATTTCACTTTCTCTCTCTTTTTAAGACAAAATATCTTAGTATCATTTATTTTCTCTTTTTAATTATTTTTCTTTCTACAATCCATTATTACAACTTTAATTTAAAGGCTATTGCATTTGCAATCAAATGATTTTTTTTAACCTTTCCTTTATATTGATTTAATTATAAATTGATTTGAAAATTAAATTTTATTTATTAGCATTTGTTAATAGAGTAAGCTTTCGAATATTATATAAGAAATTAACATTTGTGATA
Source organism: Pueraria montana var. lobata (assembly GCA_026413185.1). Classification (NCBI taxonomy): domain Eukaryota; kingdom Viridiplantae; phylum Streptophyta; class Magnoliopsida; order Fabales; family Fabaceae; genus Pueraria; species Pueraria montana. Next base: position 77,820,648 of record CM048648.1, read on the forward strand.
CAACCGGCACACATTCTCTCATTATCTTAAGTTGAAAATAACATGTCTGACTTATATAAGTGTTTCTTTTTTTTATTATTATTATTTAAGAGCTTCCGAAATGTAAAAAATAAAAAAAAAATTGACAATAACATTTTCGACTTATCTCTAATTTTATTTTTTAAAATGTTGGAAGTCAACAATGGTAATAATGTCAACTTTATTTTTTTGTAAATTTTGGAAGTGGACAATATTATTATCGATTTTTTTTTTAAATGTTGGAAGTCAACAATGATAATATTGTCAACTTTATATATATATATATATATATATATATATATATATATATATATATATATATATATATTGGAAGTGGATAATATTATTATCGATTTTATTTTATTTTTAAATTTAGAAGTCGACAATAATATTATTAACTTTAATATTTTTTTAAAAAAAATTAGAAGATGACAATGTCATTATCGACTTACTTTATTTCTTTTTTTTAAAAAGTTAAGTTGATAATTACAGTCTTAATTTTTTGTAGTAATGGTAAAATTGGTAATAATTTATGTTAGTAATTTAATATATAAATTGATTTAAAAGGAAAATTATATGAGACCCTATTAACTAAAAGTAGTATTTAACTAAAATAACATAAAATGATTAAAAAGTATTACTTAAAATAACATAAAAATATTATTTGTGAGAACAAAGATTTTTTTTTCTATATACCTAAGAGCATGTTTGGATATTTGTTTGGGTATCTCAAAAATACTTTTGGAGCTTCAAACTCACTTTGGCATCATGTTTTGGATGCTCCAAAAATTAATTCTGCAACCTACGTTTGGGGCAAACCTGAGTTTGGATCAGAAGCAATAAATTTGACGCTTTTAAAGTAAAAGTACTTTTGATTTGTATATTTACAATAGAAACATAAAGTAAAAGTACTTTTGATTGGTATTATCTAAACAAATTTCATTTTATCAATCTGAACAAAAATACCCAAACATAAATCATGTTATAGTAAACTCATTTTTATAAAACTTAAGTTTAAATATATAATATATTATTTTGCTGATAAAAAAAAATCAAACTTAAGTTTACAACATGTTCTAGAGTAGCTTCTCGGACCTGGTTCTCAGTTTGGAGGGCTACGTGAACCCGGTTCTCAGACCGGGTTCTTGTAGTCGATCTCCTACCAAAGAAACTCCGACATACCAGGCCGATAACCTCAAATTGGCTACACCAATTAGGGGGGCATGCGCAGGACGCGTGACCCCCCATGTGGATCACGTAAGACGCATGACTCCAATTGCCTAACTAACTTTCCTGCCTAAACTCGACTATATAAGCATATCTCAGGTATCAAATAACCCTAATTCTCATTCTATACTATTCACCTCATACTCTCACTAACTTGAGCGTCGGAGTGCTTGCAGGTACTCCACCTCTATCTACGAGACCAATCGTCGCCGTGCTCCTCTGGTGGATTCGACCTTGAACCACTGATTTAGGCCATATCTTCGTCAACGAACCGGATCTGACTTGAGCCTATAGAACATTGACCCCAATCGCCTAACTAACTTTCCCACTTGAACTCGACTATATAAGCATATCTCAGGTATTAAATAACCATAACTCTCATTCTATACTCTTCACCTCATACTCTCACTAACTTGAGCATCAGAGTGCTTGCAGTTACTCCAACTCCGTCTATGAGACCCATCACTATCATGCTCCTCCGGTGGATTTGACCTTGAACCATTGATCCAGGCCGTATCTTCGTCAACGAACCGGATCCAACTTGAGCCTACCGAACACAACATACTTTTGAATCAAACTTATGATTGCAAACTTTAATTCAAACATACACTAAGTCGGCCCATTTTAGGATAAAGTAGTACTTCAAGTTGAGAATTCATGCCTAAATTGGAAATTGAACCCCAAACCTTTGGTTAAAAAATCCAAATACCAAATTATTGTGCTAACAACTTTTGGTTGAAAAAAAGAGAATTCTAAATACTTTAAATGTCTCGCAATCACACCACACCATTGTTTTAACTTAGCCATGCAAATCATTGCGCACTGACCAACATGGGGATCTACAATTTTTTCAACCTTTAACTCCTCATATCCCTTAGCTAGTGTTTGATAGAGAGATAAAAAAAAAAGGAATAAAAGTGTGAAAAATGAAAAGAAATAAAAGAGAGTAGAAAGAGGATGGAAAGTAAAATTGTTTGATTGAGATGAAAGAGAGTTAAAAAGAAATAAAATATTTGAATTAAAGTGATTTGATAGGTAAGAAAATAAAATAAAAGAATTTAATATTAAATAAAAAAAAAATTATTATTATTATTATTATTATTATTATTATTATTATTATTATGTATCCGCACACAAAAAATATTATAATAATGTAAGAATAGTATCTATCAAGTTCCATCATATTCAAGGATGTCCTCGATCTTTCTCTCGGCCAAAATCAAATGACCATAATCGGTTATACAAAACATATAACTGATTATGGTCATGAGGGGTATGTGATTCGTGAAAAAAAAAAAAAAGAAGTTCCGCACTGTTGTTTTTCGTTTTGCGTGCATTTTCACTCCTTTTCATTTTATTTAGTTTCTCCAAAGTTTATGAAATGGAATAAATCAAGAAAAGAGGAAATGGAGAGATCCGTTCCCCTCTATTACAAGGACTGTTTTATCCAATTGGGGTACGATGATACAAAGCGGAACATGCAAGCTGTAAAGCACTAGGCTTCCATATTTTTTTTTAATTTTAAAATTTTTAATATTATACTAGGGTTATTATTTTTTATTTAAGGAGTTTGATTGCGGAAATAATAAAATTTAGTGTTATTTATTTTTTATTTTTTTGACAAAATATTCTATTTTTTTTATAGTCTTTTATATTATGAATATAATTAATTATATTATTTTCTCTTTTTATACAAATATACTCTATTTTCCTTTTAATGTTCCTCATCGTGAAGATAATTTCACTCTCTCTCTTTTTTAGACAAAATATCTTAGTATCATTTATTTTCTCTTTTTAATTATTTTTCTTTCTACAATCCATTATTACAACTTTAATTTAAAGGCTATTGCATTTGCAATCAAATGATTTTTTTTAACCTTTCCTTTATATTGATTTGAAAATTAAAGTTTATTTATTAACATTTGTTAATAGAGTAAGCTTTCGAATATTATGTAAGAAATTAACATTTGTGATACAACCGGCACACATTCTCTCATTATCTTAAGTTGAAAATAACATGTCTGACTTATATTAAGTGTTTCTTTTCTTATTATTTAGGAGCTTCCAAAATGTAAAAAATAAAAAATAAAAAATAAAAATTGACAATAACATTGTCGACTTATCTCTAATTTTATTTTTTTATATGTTGGAAGTCAACAATGGTAATATTGTCAACTTTATTTTTTGTAAATTTTGGAAGTGGACAATATTATTATCGATTATATTTTTTTTTAAATGTTGGAAGTCAACAATGATAATATTGTCAACTTTATATATATATATATATATATATATATATATATATATATATATATATATATATATATATTGGAAGTGGATAATATTATTATTGATTTTATTTTATTTTTAAATTTAGAAGTCGACAATAATATTATTAACTTTAATATTTTTAAAAAAAATTAGAAGATGACAATGTCATTATCGACTTACTTTATTTCTTTTTTTAAAAAAGTTAAGTTGATAATTACAGTCTTTATTTTTTTTAGTAATGGTAAAATTGGTATTAATTTTATGTTAGTAATTTAATATATAAATTGATTTAAAAGGAAAACTATATGAGACCCTATTAACTAAAAGTAGTATTTAACTAAAATAACATAAAATGATTAAAAAGTATTACTTAAAATAACATAAAAATATTATTTGTGAGAGCAAAGATTTTTTTTTTCTATATACCTAAGAGCATGTTTGGATATTTGTTTGGGTATCTCAAACATACTTTTGGAGCTCCAAACTCATTTTGGCATCATGTTTGGATGCTCCAAAAATTAATTCTGCAACTTACGTTTGGGGCAAACCCGGGTTTGGATTAGAAGCAATAAATTTCATGCTTTTAAAGTAAAAGTACTCTTGATTTGTATATTTACAATAGAAACATGAAGTAAAAGTACTTTTGATTGGTATTATTTAAACAAATTTTATTTTATCAATCTGAACAAAAAATACCCAAACATAAATCATGTTATAGTAAACTCATTTTTATCAAACTTAAGTTTACAACATGTTCTAGAGTAGCTTCTTGGACCTGGTTCTCGGTTTGGAGGGCTACACGAACCCGGTTCTCAGACCGGGTTCTTGTAGTCGATATCCTAACGAAGAAACTCCAACATATCAGGCCGATAACCTCGAACCGGCTACACCGATAAGGGGGCATGCACAGGACGCATGACCCCCCATGTGGATCATGTAAGATGCATGACCCCAACCGCCTAACTAACTTTCCCGCCTAAACTCGACTATATAAGCATATCTCAGGTATCAAATAACCATAATTCTCATTCTATACTATTCACCTCATACTCTCACTAACTTGAGCGTCGGAGTGCTTGCAGGTACTCCACCTCCGTCTACGAGACCCATCGCCGCCGTGCTCCTCCGGAGGATTCGACCTTGAACCACTAATCTTGGCCATATCTTCGTCAACGAATCAGATTCGACTCGAGCCTACAGAACATTGACCCCAACCGCCTAACTAACTTTTCTGCCTGAACTCGACTATATAAGCATATCTCAAGTATTAAATAACCCTAACTCTCATTCTATACTCTTCACCTCATACTCTCACTAACTTGAGTGTTGGAGTGCTTGCAGATACTTCACCTCCGTCTATGAGACCCATCGCTGTCGTGCTCCTCCGGTGGATTTGACCTTGAACCATTGATCCAGGCTGTATCTTTGTCAAAGAACCAGATCCTACTCGAGCCTACTGAACACAACATACTTTTGATTCAAACTTATGTTTACAAACTTTAATCCAAGCATACACTAAGTCGACCCATTTTAGGATAAAGTAGTACTTCAAGTTGAGACTTCATGCCTAAATTGGAAATTGAACCCCAAACCTTTGGTTAAAAAATCCAAATACCAAATCACTTGTGCTAACAATTTTTGGTTGAGAAAAAGAGAATTCTAAATACTTTAAATGTCTCGCAATCACACCACACCATTGTTTTAACTTAGCCATGCAAATCATTGCGCACTGACCAACATGGGGATCTACAATTTTTTCAACCTTTAACTCCTCATATTCCTTAGCTAGTGTTTGGTAGAGAGATAAAAAAAAAAAGGAATAAAAGTGTGAAAAATAAAAAGAGATAAAAGATAGTAGAAAGAGGATGGAAAGTAAGATTGTTTGATTGAGATGAAAGAAAGTTAAAAAAAATATATATTTGAATTAAAGTGATTTGCTAGTTAAGAAAATAAAATAAAAGAATTTAATATTAAATAAACAAATTATTATTATTATTGTTATTATTATTATTATTATTATTGTTATTATTATTATTATTATTATTATAATGTATCCGCACACAAAAAATATTATAATAATGTAAGAATAGTATCTATCAAGTTCCATCATATTCAAGGATGTCCTCGATCTTTCTGATTATGCAAAACATATAACTGATTATGGTCATGAGGGGTATGTGATTCGTGAAAAAAAAAAGTTCCGCATCGTTGTTTTTTCGTTTTGCATGCATTTTCACTCCTTTTCTTCTCATTTTGGGATGAAAATACTGTATTGTGAAACTTACCTTTTTCTAAAAATTTTCACTCTCTTTCATTCTTTCCAAACACACATAATTATACACTTTCATTTCTTTTCACTTTCATCCCTTTCTTTTTCACACATACTAAACAAAGCCTTAGTGTACTACCTACAAACAACATGGGAGTTGATCTTCCGACAATTATCTTGCATCAATCTTGATAACTATTCACAATACACATGTCCAACACTCATCATGCTCATTTTTTCCCCATGTCAAGAAACTGTTGGCTTAATTTCTGAAATATAGTTTTGATTTAATGCAGTAATAAGCAATGCCCATGCCCCTTTCACTTGGTTTCTAACTAATCAAATAGAGGAAAAAATTTATAGATGAATAAAGTTTATAAGCAGCATGGTTTCACGTCCAAAATATTTTTCACATTTATTAGAAGTTAGTAATTATAACTTCTACATCCTATACTTGATTTCTGACTTAATAACAGATTAACAGGTTTCAAAGGAGCATATTCCTTTTCTAAGTCATGACGATGGAGGGAATACTAAATTGATAAAATTATCAGTAGTGCTGATTACTCTCTCCAAATTTGAATATAAGAAAAAAAATCTTAAAAAAAATCTTACATACATTGATTTCAAATATAATTAAATTTCAATTAATTTAACCTTATATGCATTGTTAAGGTTTTATTTTCAATGATGTTTTTTTTTTTTCTTGATGTTAAGTTCCAGAATAATTTAAATAAAAGGGCTTGCTTTTTAAATGAGGTAGATACAATTTAGGCGTTAACTAACTTTTATTTATTTTTGCTTTTATTCCATACTGGAGTGAGTATTTAATAATTAAGATACGTGCAGCATAAAACAGAACTTTTTTATTTAAAGCGAAATCCATTACATGCATGTAACCAAACATGCATAGATCCCCATCCGTACCTACTTAATTATTGCTATGCCTAAAGGTTGCCACGTACGGATCATGCATGCATGCATGGTACACTCAAACGGACAGACGCAGCGACGCAGAACCGAGACCGTAGAAACTGTTTGATGCAAGCGCGGCATCATCATCATCATCACACACGCATCTACATGATGACCCTTTTGGGATGCTGTCTTTTATCTGAGCAGAGTAATTGTTCTGTATATCATAATACCTGTCCCAGAGGGTGACCATGTTGATGGAGAGGGCAGCGGCGTGTGGGGTGAAGTCGGAGAGATCCAGATCTACAAAACCCAAATCTCGTTTTTTCTCATTGCGAAGAAAACAGGAAAATGAACGTATCATCCAAGGCTCCAAACAAAACCCTAGGGTTCTAAGCAGTTCTTTAAATTCTCAGAACGCTCACGCTGTAGGCAAAATTTTTGTTGTGAAGAAACCTGTCCCCTTCGTTCGCGTATTCATTCTGAATTCAAAGAATCAAATCTGAGGTTCAAACATGCGATTCCCTCTTTCAAATTTCAATCGTCCCTTTCTGATTTTTTTTTAAACCCCATTATTTTCACTAGCAAGTGAATCTATAGAATGGAGCCTAAAAAAATCATTTGAGGATGATTGTATTTCTTTCAAGTGTCTTTTGATCACAATATTGAACTTTGTTTTGTGTTTTGTATCATGACGTGAATGGTTGGCAATGTGTTGTGACGAAGTTTATTTATGGGCAAGGGCCTGACTTCGGTTTTGCAGCTCCTTAGCGTGTAATGCTTGGTGACAGAAATCAACTTTGATTTCTGTTATTTATTTATTTTTAATAAATCCCATTATTTCATGTTGATTGAATCTATGAATGGAGCCTAAAAAAAATCATTTGCAGCATTTGTTTTATTTGATCTAGTTTGATTTCTTTCATAGGTAGACCTTCAGGCAGTAGAGAGAAGAGGAAGGAGGAGGGAGTAGAGGGAGTAGAGTAGAAGAGGAGGAGGAAGAAGAAGCTTACATTTTGTGGTGGTTTTTTGCTGCCAATATTTTTATCCTGTTAACGGTGTCAATTTTATATTAACGGAAGGACCATTTTGAATGAAATTAAAAAGATAAATGATCAAAATGAACTTTTTAAAAGATGAATGACCAAATTGAAAAAAAAAAAAGATAAATGACCAAAAAGGTTATTTAGTCTAAAATTAATATAAGTAGAAGACTAACAAAGTCATTTGATTCCAAATGCAATCATTTATAACCCTTAAAATAAAAAGAATGAATTATAAAAGGAAATGATAAAGAAAAATAAATGATACTAAGATATTTTGTCTTAAAAAAGGAGTAAATTACATAGACCCCTAAGGTTTGCCTTTATTACACCCGATATACCTCCATTTTTGAACCCTATAAAAAACTCCTAATTTTTTAGCTTTCATTACACCGACTCCCCTCTTAGACGTAAATTGTTACACATATTCATCTCTTAGGTTTAAAAAATCTTACATTGACCTCCTTAGGGGTACTCATAGTAATGCAAAAAAATAGAGGGGTACTAAGTGTAATAAGAATAAACTTTAGGAAGGTCCGTGTAATTTACTAAAAAAAATACAATGATCTATAATAAAAACTATAAAAGGGAAAATATAATATTTGTCTAAAAAGAATAAAATAAAATGTCATTATTTTCTTAATAAGAACTATAAAAGAAAAATCAAATATTTTGTCAAAACTAAAAAAGATAAATAACATTTAAATATTATTATCTCTAAAGTTAAAATAAAATCTACTGAATAAAAAATATCCTAATATAAATATATTATATATATTAAAAATTAAATTTTAAAAAGTCCCTGTATAAAGACACAACTAACTTGGCATTTTCTTGCTTCTTCTCTGGTAGGTTTCCTACTTTAATTATCATGCTCTTTTTCTCCATTGTCTCTCTTCTATTTTCGGACAAGTTATTCTCTTAACTTCTTTGTTGTATTGTGTTCATTATTGAACCCTATTTTTAATACTTTGCAGCCACCTCACTAATTATTTTGTAACACTCTGTTTAGTAACAAATTTCAGCCTCTCACAAAATTTGTCACTACCTAATTAATTAATAATTGAGAGATCTAGTTCAGTTGGTTAAGCAAGATATGTGAATTATTATAAACTTCTAGTATAGTGTTCGATTCTTATGGATAAAAAAAACTAATTAATTAGTGACGATCGAAATTCTAAAATTAATTTTACATCCAGCACGGACGCATAGGTTCAAATGGCAGCATCACTGTCACACACATGCACACGTACATCTACCACAGTAGAATTTAATTTAATATAGTATAAAGGCTTAAATACTTTTTTAATTCTTGTAATTTAGTATTTTTTTTTGTTTTTCGTCATTACAAAAAAAATTGATTTTAATCCTTACAAATTATATTTATTTTGTTTTTCATCCTTAAAGTGGTTTAGATAACACTTTGAATAGTGGAAAAAAATGTTATCTAAATCACTTTAAGGACGAAAAACAAAATAAACATAATTTGTAAGGATTAAAATAAAACAAAAATTGTAAGGACAAAAAGTAAAAAAATGCTAAATTATAAGGACTAAAAATATATTTAAACCTAGTATAAATGAGTGGGGACAAAACTTTCAACACAAAATCCACGTGTGCTAGAAAATATCATTTTCACTTGGCAATGCGATATCTTACAACAAGTTAATGTCCAACTATCAAAGCCAAGTAGCCACTCTATTTCTATGTTTTTGGGAAAATAAATAGAGTTTCATAACGTGTATATTATTTTCATTTTATTTATTTTCTCCAAAGTTTATGAAATGGAATAAATCAAGAAAAGAGGAAATGGAGAGATCCGTTCCCCTCTATTACAAGGACTGTTTTATCCAATTGGGGTACGATGATACAAAGCGGAACATGCAAGCTGTAAAGCACTAGGCTTCCATTATTTTTTTTAATTTTAAATTTTTTAATATTATACTAGGGTTATTATTTTTTATTTAAGGAGTTTGAATGCAGAAATAATAAAATTTAGTGTTATTTATTTATTTTATTTTTTTGACAAAATATTCTATTTTTTATAGTCTTTATATTATGAATATAATTAATTATATTCTTTTATCTTTTTAGACAAATATACTCTATTTTCCTTTTAATGTTCCTCATTATGAAGATAATTTCACTTTCTCTCTCTTTTTAAGACAAAATATCTTAGTATCATTTATTTTCTCTTTTTAATTATTTTTCTTTCTACAATCCATTATTACAACTTTAATTTAAAGGCTATTGCATTTGCAATCAAATGATTTTTTTTAACCTTTCCTTTATATTGATTTAATTATAAATTGATTTGAAAATTAAATTTTATTTATTAGCATTTGTTAATAGAGTAAGCTTTCGAATATTATATAAGAAATTAACATTTGTGATACAACCGGCACACATTCTCTCATTATCTTAAGTTGAAAATAACATGTCTGACTTATATAAGTGTTTCTTTTTTTTATTATTATTATTTAAGAGCTTCCGAAATGTAAAAAAAAAAAAAAATTGACAATAACATTGTCGACTTATCTCTAATTTTATTTTTTAAAATGTTGGAAGTCAACAATGGTAATAATGTCAACTTTATTTTTTTGTAAATTTTGGAAGTGGACAATATTATTATCGATTTTTTTTTTAAATGTTGGAAGTCAACAATGATAATATTGTCAACTTTATATATATATATATATATATATATATATATATATATATATATATATATATATTGGAAGTGGATAATATTATTATCGATTTTATTTTATTTTTAAATTTAGAAGTCGACAATAATATTATTAACTTTAATATTTTTTTAAAAAAAATTAGAAGATGACAATGTCATTATCGACTTACTTTATTTCTTTTTTAAAAAAAGTTAAGTTGATAATTACAGTCTTAATTTTTTGTAGTAATGGTAAAATTGGTAATAATTTTATGTTAGTAATTTAATATATAAATTGATTTAAAAGGAAAATTATATGAGACCCTATTAACTAAAAGTAGTATTTAACTAAAATAACATAAAATGATTAAAAAGTATTACTTAAAATAACATAAAAATATTATTTGTGAGAACAAAGATTTTTTTTTTCTATATACCTAAGAGCATGTTTGGATATTTGTTTGGGTATCTCAAAAATACTTTTAGAGCTTCAAACTCACTTTGGCATCATGTTTTGGATGCTCCAAAAATTAATTCTGCAACCTACGTTTAGGGCAAACCTGAGTTTGGATCAGAAGCAATAAATTTGACGCTTTTAAAGTAAAAGTACTTTTGATTTGTATATTTACAATACAAACATAAAGTAAAAGTACTTTTGATTGGTATTATCTAAACAAATTTCATTTTATCAATCTGAACAAAAATATCCAAACATAAATCATGTTATAGTAAACTCATTTTTATAAAACTTAAGTTTAAATATATAATATATTATTTTGCTGATAAAAAAAAATCAAACTTAAGTTTACAACATGTTCTAGAGTAGCTTATCGGACCTGGTTCTCAGTTTGGAGGGCTACGTGAACCCGGTTCTCAGACCGGGTTCTTGTAGTCGATCTCCTACCAAAGAAACTCCGACATACCAGGCCGATAACCTCAAATTGGCTACACCAATTAGGGGGGCATGCGCAGGACGCGTGACCCCCCATGTGGATCACGTAAGACGCATGACTCCAATTGCCTAACTAACTTTCCTGCCTAAACTCGACTATATAAGCATATCTCAGGTATCAAATAACCCTAATTCTCATTCTATACTATTCACCTCATACTCTCACTAACTTGAGCGTCGGAGTGCTTGCAGGTACTCCACCTCCATCTACGAGACCAATCGTCGCCATGCTCCTCTGGTGGATTCGACCTTGAACCACTGATTTAGGCCATATCTTCGTCAACGAACCGGATCTGACTTGAGCCTATAGAACATTGACCCCAATCGCCTAACTAACTTTTCCACTTGAACTCGACTATATAAGCATATCTCAGGTATTAAATAACCATAACTCTCATTCTATACTCTTCACCTCATACTCTCACTAACTTGAGCATCGGAGTGCTTGCAGTTACTCCAACTCCATCTATGAGACCCATCGCTATCATGCTCCTCCGGTGGATTTGACCTTGAACCATTGATCCAGGCCGTATCTTCGTCAACGAACCGGATCCAACTTGAGCCTGTCGAACACAACATACTTTTGATTCAAACTTATGATTGCAAACTTTAATTCAAACATACACTAAGTCGGCCCATTTTAGGATAACGTAGTACTTCAAGTTGAGAATTCATGCCTAAATTGGAAATTGAACCCCAAACCTTTGGTTAAAAAATCCAAATACCAAATTATTGTGCTAACAACTTTTGGTTGAAAAAAAGAGAATTCTAAATACTTTAAATGTCTCGCAATCACACCACACCATTGTTTTAACTTAGCCATGCAAATCATTGCGCACTGACCAACATGGGGATCTACAATTTTTTCAACCTTTAACTCCTCATATCCCTTAGCTAGTGTTTGATAGAGAGATAAAAAAAAAGGAATAAAAGTGTGAAAAATGAAAAGAAATAAAAGAGAGTAGAAAGAGGATGGAAAGTAAAATTGTTTGATTGAGATGAAAGAGAGTTAAAAAGAAATAAAATATTTGAATTAAAGTGATTTGATAGGTAAGAAAATAAAATAAAAGAATTTAATATTAAATAAAAAAATTATTATTATTATTATTATTATTATTATTATGTATCCGCACACAAAAAATATTATAATAATGTAAGAATAGTATCTATCAAGTTCCATCATATTCAAGGATGTCCTCGATCTTTCTCTCGGCCAAAATCAAATGACCATAATCGGTTATACAAAACATATAACTGATTATGGTCATGAGGGGTATGTGATTCGTGAAAAAAAAAAAAGAAGTTCCGCACTGTTGTTTTTCGTTTTGCGTGCATTTTCACTCCTTTTCAGTTTATTTAGTTTCTCCAAAGTTTATGAAATGGAATAAATCAAGAAAAGAGGAAATGGAGAGATCCGTTCCCCTCTATTACAAGGACTGTTTTATCCAATTGGGGTACGATGATACAAAGCGGAACATGCAAGCTGTAAAGCACTAGGCTTCCATATTTTTTTTTAATTTTAAAATTTTTAATATTATACTAGGGTTATTATTTTTTATTTAAGGAGTTTGATTGCGGAAATAATAAAATTTAGTGTTATTTTTTTTTTATTTTTTTGACAAAATATTCTATTTTTTTTTATAGTCTTTTATATTATGAATATAATTAATTATATTATTTTCTCTTTTTATACAAATATACTCTATTTTCCTTTTAATGTTCCTCATCGTGAAGATAATTTCTCTCTCTCTCTATTTTAGACAAAATATCTTAGTATCATTTATTTTCTCTTTTTAATTATTTTTCTTTCTACAATCCATTATTACAACTTTAATTTAAAGGCTATTGCATTTGCAATCAAATGATTTTTTTTAACCTTTCCTTTATATTGATTTGAAAATTAAAGTTTATTTATTAACATTTGTTAATAGAGTAAGCTTTCGAATATTATGTCAGAAATTAACATTTGTGATACAACCGGCACACATTCTCTCATTATCTTAAGTTGAAAATAACATGTCTGACTTATATTAAGTGTTTCTTTTCTTATTATTATTTAGGAGCTTCCAAAATGTAAAAAATAAAAAATAAAAAATAAAAATTGACAATAACATTGTCGACTTATCTCTAATTTTATTTTTTTATATGTTGGAAGTCAACAATGGTAATATTGTCAACTTTATTTTTTGTAAATTTTGGAAGTGGACAATATTATTATCGATTATATTTTTTTTAAATGTTGGAAGTCAACAATGATAATATTGTCAACTTTATATATATATATATATATATATATATATATATATATATATATATATATATATATATTGGAAGTGGATAATATTATTATTGATTTTATTTTATTTTTAAATTTAGAAGTCGACAATAATATTATTAACTTTAATATTTTTAAAAAAAATTAGAAGATGACAATGTCATTATCGACTTACTTTATTTCTTTTTTTAAAAAAGTTAAGTTGATAATTACAGTCTTTATTTTTTTTAGTAATGGTAAAATTGGTATTAATTTTATGTTAGTAATTTAATATATAAATTGATTTAAAAGGAAAACTATATGAGACCCTATTAACTAAAAGTAGTATTTAACTAAAATAACATAAAATGATTAAAAAGTATTACTTAAAATAACATAAAAATATTATTTGTGAGAGCAAAGATTTTTTTTTTCTATATACCTAAGAGCATGTTTGGATATTTGTTTGGGTATCTCAAACATACTTTTGGAGCTCCAAACTCACTTTGGCATCATGTTTGGATGCTCCAAAAATTAATTCTGCAACTTACGTTTGGGGCAAACCCGGATTTGGATTAGAAGCAATAAATTTCATGCTTTTAAAGTAAAAGTACTCTTGATTTGTATATTTACAATAGAAACATGAAGTAAAAGTACTTTTGATTGGTATTATTTAAACAAATTTTATTTTATCAATCTGAACAAAAAATACCCAAACATAAATCATGTTATAGTAAACTCATTTTTATCAAACTTAAGTTTACAACATGTTCTAGAGTAGCTTCTTGGACCTGGTTCTCGGTTTGGAGGGCTACACGAACCCGGTTCTCAGACCGGGTTCTTGTAGTCGATATCCTAACGAAGAAACTCCAACATATCAGGCCGATAACCTCGAACCGGCTACACCGATAAGGGGGCATGCACAGGACGCATGACCCCCCATGTGGATCATGTAAGATGCATGACCCCAACCGCCTAACTAACTTTCCCGCCTAAACTCGACTATATAAGCATATCTCAGGTATCAAATAATCATAATTCTCATTCTATACTATTCACCTCATACTCTCACTAACTTGAGCGTCGGAGTGCTTGCAGGTACTCCACCTCCGTCTACGAGACCCATCGCCGCCGTGCTCCTCCGGAGGATTCGACCTTGAACCACTAATCTTGGCCATATCTTCGTCAACGAATCAGATCCGACTCGAGCCTACAGAACATTGACCCCAACCGCCTAACTAACTTTTCTGCCTGAACTCGACTATATAAGCATATCTCAAGTATTAAATAACCCTAACTCTCATTCTATACTCTTCACCTCATACTCTCACTAACTTGAGTGTTGGAGTGCTTGCAGATACTTCACCTCCGTCTATGAGACCCATCGCTGTCGTGCTCCTCCGGTGGATTTGACCTTGAACCATTGATCCAGGCTGTATCTTTGTCAACGAACCAGATCCGACTCGAGCCTACTGAACACAACATACTTTTGATTCAAACTTATGTTTACAAACTTTAATCCAAGCATACACTAAATCGACCCATTTTAGGATAAAGTAGTACTTCAAGTTGAGACTTCATGCCTAAATTGGAAATTGAACCCCAAACCTTTGGTTAAAAAATCCAAATACCAAATCACTTGTGCTAACAATTTTTGGTTGAGAAAAAGAGAATTCTAAATACTTTAAATGTCTCGCAATCACACCACACCATTGTTTTAACTTAGCCATGCAAATCATTGCGCACTGACCAACATGGGGATCTACAATTTTTTCAACCTTTAACTCCTCATATTCCTTAGCTAGTGTTTGGTAGAGAGATAAAAAAAAAAGGAATAAAAGTGTGAAAAATAAAAAGAGATAAAAGATAGTAGAAAGAGGATGGAAAGTAAGATTGTTTGATTGAGATGAAAGAAAGTTAAAAAATATATATTTGAATTAAAGTGATTTGCTAGTTAAGAAAATAAAATAAAAGAATTTAATATTAAATAAACATATTATTATTATTATTATTATTATATTATTATTATTATTAAAATGTATCCGCACACAAAAATATTATAATAATGTAAGAATAGTATCTATCAAGTTCCATCATATTCACGGATGTCCTCGATCTTTCTGATTATGCAAAACATATAACTGATTATGGTCATGAGGGGTATGTGATTCGTGAAAAAAAAAAGTTCCGCATCGTTGTTTTTTCGTTTTGCATGCATTTTCACTCCTTTTCTTCTCATTTTGGGATGAAAATACTGTATTGTGAAACTTACCTTTTTCTAAAATTTTTCACACTCTTTCATTCTTTCCAAACACACATAATTATACACTTTCATTTCTTTTCACTTTCATCCCTTTCTTTTTCACACATACTAAACAAAGCCTTAGTGTACTACCTACAAACAACATGGGAGTTGATCTTCCGACAATTATCTTGCATCAATCTTGATAACTATTCACAATACACATGTCCAACACTCATCATGCTCATTTTTTCCCCATGTCAAGAAACTGTTGGCTTAATTTCTGAAATATAGTTTTGATTTAATGCAGTAATAAGCAATGCCCATGCCCCTTTCACTTGGTTTCTAACTAATCAAATAGAGGAAAAAATTTATAGATGAATAAAGTTTATAAGCAGCATGGTTTCACGTCCAAAATATTTTTCACATTTATTAGAAGTTAGTAATTATAACTTCTACATCCTATACTTGATTTCTGACTTGATAACAGATTAACAGGTTTCAAAGGAGCATATTCCTTTTCTAAGTCATGACGATGGAGGGAATACTAAATTGATAAAATTATCAGTAGTGCTGATTACTCTCTCCAAATTTGAATATAAGAAAAAAAATCTTAAAAAAAATCTTACATACATTGATTTCAAATATAATTAAATTTCAATTAATTTAACCTTATATGCATTGTTAAGGTTTTATTTTCAATGATGTTTTTTTTTTTTCTTGATGTTAAGTTCCAGAATAATTTAAATAAAAGGGCTTGCTTTTTAAATGAGGTAGATACAATTTAGGCGTTAACTAACTTTTATTTATTTTTGCTTTTATTCCATACTGGAGTGAGTATTTAATAATTAAGATACGTGCAGCATAAAACAGAACTTTTTTATTTAAAGCGAAATCCATTACATGCATGTAACCAAACATGCATAGATCCCCATCCGTACCTACTTAATTATTGCTATGCCTAAAGGTTGCCACGTACGGATCATGCATGCATGCATGGTACGCTCAAACGGACAGACGCAGCGACGCAGAACCGAGACCGTAGAAACTGTTTGATGCAAGCGCGGCATCATCATCATCATCACACACGCATCTACATGATGACCCTTTTGGGATGCTGTCTTTTATCTGAGCAGAGTAATTGTTCTGTATATCATAATACCTGTCCCAGATCATAACCCCGCTATAGTTGGAAGCTTTCTTTGCGGTTGGCAGAACCTTAGAAATGAGATCTTCGGGTGGTATATATCCCGCTATGACATTGGAATCCTTGCCCATGAGGCACAAGAAAATTGAGCTCTTGGGAACATGTGTGGTCCATTTGTCCCATTCACTCAAGAGATTGGAAGCGTTCCCGTTTGAGTACATGCAAGGGTTCTGGTAGAAGAACTCGATCCAGATGTAATAAAAAAGGCCAGTTCTGATTGCGGCGGCCAGGTAGTCACCTGGGTACACGCATTGTGGTGATGCGGATAAGTAAATTTTTCTGGCGGTTGTGGAAGCGTTAATGGCGGTGACAACCTCGTCCCATTTAAGGTTGTCGCCATCCGCCACGTCAGCGATGTCTATGCCGTCTAGCGTTACGTTTCCCAGCGGACCAGGGTTGCCGCTGAGGTAGTTCTCCAAGAGGTAGCTTGCAAGTTGTTCTGCGGATTTAGGGTTGGACAGGGAGTGGCGGTTTTTGGTTTTTAGGGTTGTCATGTCTTGGCCAATGGAAAGTAACACTTTGATGTTGTTTTGTTGGCAATATTCTATCTCTGGCTGTAGCTTGGGGACACAGTGATCAGCCAAGATTAGCCCTGGGGTGGGGTTCTGCCATCATCGTACACGATAAGGCTTTGAAGGACCACGATGTTGTAGTTCCCAGTGGAACATAGGCTCTTTAAGGTGCCCTCGTTTTTTTCAGGCACTTGCCCCCAGTAAACAGAAATGGCTCCGGTGCCGCCAGTGCCGCCGCATTCGGCGGCACTGGAGGTGGTTGTGAAGGAGAGGGTTACAAGGGCCAAGAGTAGGAGTGTAATTGATGGTTGTTTTGGGATAGACATGGTTGCTAGTTGTATTATGGGTTGTTGTAGTATTGTTTAGCTCGATGAGTTTCAAGGCAAGAGAACGAACCAATTTATAGTAGAGCTTTTTTTGTTTGCACATTAACTAATCCATTGTCTGATGCCACGTGAAATCAAGTTTTATTGCACGTGTTTTCTACGTGAGACTTTGTGGCGGAAAAAGAAGAAAAGCACTCAATCTAGGACTTGTTCGGAAAAGTTTATCAATAGCTTATTCTAACTTATTTTATGTTATAAGGACTTATATAAATATTTAGATGTGTTTATAAAAATATCTTATGAATTACTCATAAGATTTTTGAGCTTAAAAGTAATAAGTTATTTTATGTAACTTATTACCAAGTGATTAAGCACTAGTTTTTTTTTTTTTTTTTATATTCTTGTGCGCCATAACAGTTTTGGACAAACCAACTTTGTTTTCTCCCTCAAAAAAAAAAAAATTTCTCTGCTACACTTTTCGTTCTTACCCCCCAAATTTTTCATGACTCAAAAGGTATTCCTATTTTTTTTAGATTTATTATTCTTAATTTCTTTTTGTTTTTACAAGAAAAAGGTAAATGGTAATCAGTGATTTTTTTATTTTAATATTTTTATGATATATAATGTTATTTTTAAAAAAATTAGTTACTTTAAAAATTTTTGTTTTACTTTTCATCATATTTTGATTCTTAATTACTTTTTTTAATTTGTAAAATGAAACAACATTTTATAAGTGCTTATGCAACAATGTATCCAAACGTTTTAAAATTGTGTAAGCATTTTTCATCATGTATATCCAAACGAAAACAACTTATTGAATTTTAAGCACTTATAACATAAGCTCTTACGTAATAAAAACTTATTAAATAAGATTTTAATTAAGTTGTTTTTCCAAATGAGACCAGGTTATATGAGATAAAAATTTGTTTGATATGATTGATAGACAATCATTTTTTTAAATATATGTGGTCAGGGATTTGATTTTCAAATTCTTATAGATAAAAAGAATTTCCAAAAATCTAACAACTAAAAAGGAATAGGGGGAGTAATGTAGAAAGAAAAAATAATAGATGTGATAAGAGTTGTAATGAAAAAAAAAAGAGATAAAATAAATGGTGGTAAAAAAAAAAGAAATGAAAGGAAAAAATGAATGTGATAAATAGCCGTCGTTGATTGGGTTCCTAGTTCACTCCAAAGAGCTTTTTATAGTAGTCGTTGAACTGAAGTTTTCTATGTTATGCTACTCCTATGGAAATTGCAGTAAAGGAAAGTTGTAAACAACTGAAAGCTTAAAGGAAAAGCAGTAAAGAAAGATATAAATAAAGTGATAATAGAATATAAATGACTGAAAAAAGATAATTTTGATTGATTTGGTCAGGCATCTTTTTTACATATGATTTTCCTCTCTACTTATAAGGATAATAGTAGTTACAAACCACCACTTAGCTATTCCTAACCCATTATCTTAGATTTTAGGAGATAATGGATTACATGATTTTAAGCTCTTATCTTTTGTGAACGTTGCGAACCACGTCTCCTAGAGTAGTTACATATCAAATAATGGGCTTTGTACCCTCGTTGACTGCCATACCTTTGTCGGCTAACCATTTTTGGTGCCTACGTGATCTTAACTTCCCATGTTGTTGGCTTCTGGATTTGGTAGAATCCTACATCCTCTGAAGCAGTTACATTTCGAATCATGTAAACAAACAATTGTTATTTTTCGTTACCCATTTCTCCTATTTTTAAGGAAATCATGGCTCTGTGCATGCTTAGGCTTAGAAAAATTACTTCCAACTACTCCCACGTTCATCTTTCCTTTGCATGTTAGTCTTTCCCAAAGTAGGCTTGATTTTGGGTTGTCTGTCGAGCTTGTGCCAGCTATCAGAAATAGTTGTTAGCAGTTAGACGTCAGAAATGGTTTAGTTGTTAGCCGTCATAAATAACTATTTTAGTCGTCAACCATTTTTAATGGGCCAAGCTAGAATCCATTTAGATTGATCTGCAAAACTAATTAATTATAATTTAATCAAATTGCAACACGATTGTTAAACTATTAATGAACATAGTAGAAAGCCAAAATAAAATAAAATATTAATAATATTTTATCATATTAAATTTGTCAATTATTTATAGTTCTTCCAAAGTTACCTTTTTTTAATTAATCACATTTCTCTTTTTACTTACTCCTGCAATTAATGTTTGGAGAGAGAATAATTAATGTTTGTAGAGAGAATAATAATTATGTGATTTTAATTTTACATCTAATTTTTTGACATCTGAAACTTATTCTCTACCATTCACGTATGGCACCATGTTTATTTAAAAAAAAAAATACTCCCTATTGTACAGTTTTTCCTTCCAATATGCACCTCCATTACCATTTTTGCCTGACTGGTGTAGGAGTTTAGAACAGAAACAATATGCATTCCATATCAATAGGTGCATTCCTTATGTAAAGCCAAAGTAGTTGAGTGAGGTCTAAGTGGTACTGGACTCAGTCTTTTTAAGCAAGGTCTCGGGTTCGAGCCTTGTAGATGAAAAAA
Organism: Pueraria montana var. lobata; assembly: GCA_026413185.1. Lineage (NCBI taxonomy): Eukaryota > Viridiplantae > Streptophyta > Magnoliopsida > Fabales > Fabaceae > Pueraria > Pueraria montana. The sequence goes on from CM048648.1 coordinate 77,841,098, forward strand.
TGTGGTTGGGAGGGAGGATCCCACCAACGGTGATCAGCTAGGTTCCTCGACGAAGATTAGTCATCAACAAAGCCAGTAGATACTCCGAACCACACTACAACATTTTTTACTTTAGACCACAACAAAAAACCGTGCTTAGATGTGAAAAAACTGTGGCCTTAAGTTTAAGCCACGATTTTTCAGTCGCGCTCTAAGTGGTTGTGGCTGTAAGCTTTAGACCATGATTTTTTCGCTTTAGACCACAGTGCAGAAAAAACCGTGGCCTCAGATAATAAAAGGGACCACACTTAATTTTTTAAATGTTGTCATTCTTTTAAGACCACGATTTTTTAAATGTGGACAAATACTATAAGCTACTACTACAGTGTTTAAACTATGGCTCTATAATCATTGTCTAAACCTTAAGGCCATGGATTTTTAAGTATTGTCATATATTTTATATGTTTAAGCCACGATTATAGAAGTGTGGACATATATTTTAGACAACATATTTTTTAATGTAGACAAATAGTATAGGCAATGATTGTATAATAATTGTCTAAACGTTTAGTTTTTTAGTTGTTATTTTACTATAAGAAATTAACGTTTATTTATCCCTAAAATAGTATATATAGTATATTGATATTTAAGTCCTAATTATGTAATTATTTATCATTTATTAGTGACAATACTTAATTATAAAACCTTAAACTTTTAGTAGAAAATTAAAAAAATAAATAAACAATAAATTAATAAAAGTCAAATTAATATATTAAAAGTAATTCATAAATTAATGAATTAAACAATGTCTAAATACATATAGTGCAAATTGGTTCAACTAGGTACAAAAATAATGAAACATAACTAAAGTTCTTATAAGATAAACAAGATAATGTCCATGACTTTTAGGCTCATGAGTAAACTCGAAAGAACATCTTAAATCCCTTGGAGACTCTAAGTTAATCACCTGAAAAAAAGAGAAAAAAAATAAAAGGTAAACATATGAAAAGAATTAGATTATTATTATTATTGACACACACACTAATAAATTAATGTTTTTAATTTAAATTAAAATTGAGGAGATAGTGACGTTGAGTTTAGGGAGTTAGTGAAACCAAAAATTCAATTATATATATATATATATATATATATATATATATATATATATATATATATATATATATATATGCTTTTTCCTTATAATTTAATACTTTTTTAGTGCCATAAAAAATGTCATATAAAATTTGCTATACTCACTTTGAATGTCAAGCAGTAGTGAATTGAGCTTTTTCTCAAATCTAGAAATAGGCACAACGTCTTCCAATTGACACCAATGCTGAGTTGTAATTATAATTTCCATGCCAAGAATGATAGAATTGTTGCCTCAAGCTAGCAACCTACATTTAAAATTAATCAGAATCACAATATATGCACGTTAGAGTGTTTATTGACTTAGGAATGGAAAACTTTTTTATACTATGAAAGTTAAACTAATACCGTTCATCAACTACGCATGCTGACACCAATCCACTCATTATACAAGCAAAGGTTACAAAGATCCGATTCTACCTCTTAATACTAAACCAAAGAACCACATTACCACTGCACAACCAAGGCAGCATAATCAGATAGACATAATATATAGTAGTACCTTATACACTTAATTGTAAGGCTAAATTCAAAGAGAGTACCTTATAAGTCTATATACCTTTATTCTCCACTTCATAACACTTGATCCAAGGTTTGAATTATTTTGCTCTGCTTTGTTGTCATGAAACTACACCCTGAATCAAACTAATTCTTATACTATTTAATTTCCAACATGTTTATGCAGTGTCAGTGATGATGGGGAGAACACCATATGGTTTTCTAAGTGAAATTTTAGTATTAAATCTAACTGAAAAGGAAAACTTCATAAATGAAAAGATGTCAACAGTTTATAGGAATGCTTTTCTATCGAAAAGTCATATCTAGTTTCTTCATCAATCTTAAAAACTAATAATTAGCATCTGCAATCTAACTGAAAAGGAAAATCATATTTTTTTTTTATGGCATCGACCATATACCTTGAAGGCCGTGGTTGAGGAGGACCTGGCAATCGAGTTTGGAGTACTCCACTACATTCCCATTCCTATCAAGCAGCTTGAAAAAATGGACCTGGGAACAAGCAGCTTGGACAACACGTGTTTGAGATAATATCCTGCAAATTCACAAAAGTTACTCCACTACATTCCCATTCCTATCACATTTGAAAAAATCCTCCCTTGTTTGATATTTTCCACTCTCCCTACCTGAACATACAAAATACTAAGTTAAACAAACCCACAAGAGCCAACCTGTGTGTGCTTTCTATGTCACGCCACTTTGTCATACTAGGAATTTGGGATATAATAAATTGCTTGAGATAATATCCTACAAAATCTGATATCTGTTTATCTAAGTAGCAGCTTCTTATCTGCGCACACACAGGCCAGTAAATCACCTGCCCACCAATTGTTTGTGCTGCATCCTATTAAATCCCATAGAACTCGCTTTTCCAAATGAACATCACTATGATATTTGTAGGCATCCCAACTTCAAACTCTGCATTTACTTCATACATTTATCCACTTAGCCACAAATTCCAGCTTTGATTGCCGGCCCTACATCCATTCACATCCTCCAAAATGAAGACCTCCCTTTTATTGCTACTTGCTGTTATAATTTTCAGACCCCCAAATCATATAAAGACAAATCAAATACTGATATTGAAATGAAACCACCGCTACAGGGGAGAACATTTTCATCGTACTCGAGGCTTGGACGATGGTGGGGAGCTTGTCAGTGTCGAGGAGGGAGAGGACACGGAGGGTGAGGTTTACCATCTAAAGGTCTTTGGGTGCCCTCGCCGACGGTGGCGTCAAGGATGCTGCGGAAGAGGTTGAAGAGGACGGCGTGCTGGCTGCCGACGACGGTGTAGAGGGAGGAGGAAAGGGTGCCGCTTGTCCTCCTATCGATGCAAATACGATGTTCTGAAGAAAGAGAATAAAAGGGAATACGAGTGAGATGGGCCCTCAAAACTCCATTGCACCATACAGCCACCACGAACCCTATGCCCAACATTAACAAAACCTAACAAATTTTAAAGAGAAACAAAGGGGAAAAGAAACCATACCTGAGGCAGAGCACGCCGCGAGGAGAACGGCAAGATTGAGGATGTTAGGTTAGAACTTTATGTTTAGGAGAGTGCGAGGAGAGTACTGTGTTGTGTCTTTAGGAGGATACGTGCGAGGAGGATACAATGTGTTTTTTTTAAAAAGTTTAGGAATTTTATTAATGTGTTTTTAAAAAGTTTAGGAATTGGCATAGCTTTTTAATTTTATTAATCCCGATTTATTTTCTAGGATAAGCTTTTAGTTTTTTTTATATCAAGTTTTTTTCTGAAGTATTTTTAACTTATTGATCTAGTTTTTTAATATCTCTCAGGCCACGATTTTATTTTGTTAAGCCACGGTTATTTAATTGTGGACTATATATCCATTGATCAATACATGTGGTTTTTTTTTTTTTTTCTAAAACCACAGTTTCTACAATGGTCCTTAATATAAATCGACTACAATTTTTATAAGTCACGGTTATTTAGTTATGGTCTGATGTGCCCATGGCTGGAAAAATGTAATATTTTTTAAATCAACATTTTCAAAACCATGGCCTAATATAAATAGGCAGTGCTTATTATTTACAGGTAAAAAGTGTGGTCTATTTCGTCTTTCAACCACGGTTTTCTGACTGTGTAAAAGAAAGTGTGGCCTAAAGCCAAAAATATGGTAGCAAAAAAAAAAAGTAGATGAATGAGGAATAGTAATTTGAGACTATTCATATTCTCTAATCTAAATAAGGGAGAGAAAGAGTTGCTTTCATTAATATCTAGCATTTATTAATTTTTTGTTACAAAATTTGTTAATTAATTAAGGATAATTTGGAAAAAAATAATTAATGCATCTGAAAATTAGAAAAAGATCTTTGTTTTACTTGAACGAGAAAATGATCTTATAAAAAGGGATAAACAAATTTTTGTAAAAAGGTCTTATGAATAGAAACAAATGGAGTATACAAATGCACTAAGTGTCGCCACAAATAAGGACAATTTTTCTTACTATGACCTTCATTTTGACACAATTTACATTTGTTGAGATGATCCTTTTTTCTTAGAGACTGTTTGGTTCAAAGAAGGGGATGAGTTTTAATGGAGGGGAGGGGAAGAAAGGGGAGAGATTTTTATTAGTCATCATGTTTGGTTAACAGGAGTGAAGGGAAGGGGAAGTAACCTTTTTTTTTTTTTTTTTATAACAAGTAACCTTTTTTTGTTTGATTTACAAGGGGGAGAGGGAATTTAAAAATTATTTTACATTTGTACCCTTAAAATTTAAAATTTCAAAATATAATTAGCGATATTTTAGTCATTATCTTTAAAATGTTTTAAATCTCCTCCCGTCCCCTCCAAATACTTCCAGGATCGGAGGAGAGTTAAAATTAGATGAAGAGAGAGTTTGCCCGCCTCCTCCCCCCCCCCCTCCCAATTTTTTCCCAACCAAATGCTATGTTAAGGTTCATCTCATTACGAATGCGGGTAGATTTGAGACCATAATTTTTCCTAGTTCACGTCCAACCCACTTAACCCGCAAACTAATATAGGTTGTTTCCTGTTCAATAATAAAAAAAATGTAAAAAAAATATAAAAAAATACTGTAAGCTTGAAAAATTAAATTTTTATAAAAAGTAAAAAATATTTAACAAAAAAGTTATAAAAAATATTCATAAATTGATTAAATAATAAAATTTAAAAGAAAACTTCATCTACATTACTCAAACATAAAAAAACTCAATATTTCTCTCTCTGTGTGTAATTTGCTTTAAATAATGACAATGTAGTTATTTGCTTTAAACCAATTTATTATGTAGTATATAATTTGCTTTAAACCATTTTATTAGTTGCTTTAAACTGCAATAAAGATTAATTGCTTTGACGATATTCATTTTAATTGACAATGATTGAGTTGGCTAGAATTTTTTTATCAGTAGGAATCGAATATAGGTATTAGGTAATTTACAACCACTTACACATCTTACTCAATCAACTGAGCTAGACCCCCTTGATAGTTGGCTAGGATAATTGTTCTCTAGTGTGTGCGCGAGTGTGTATATGTTTTTAATCTTTTTATAATTATTTAATTTTTTTTCTCCTAAAATAATGAAAATGTAGTAATTTTCTTTTTAAACCATTTTATTAGTTGCTTTAAACTGCAATAAACATTAATTGCTTTAATAATATTCATTTTAATTGACAGTGATTGAGTTAGCTTGAATAATTGTCCTATTATTTCAGAAACTTAGGCTGATTTATTGCAATAGAAACTTCAAACAAATTTTTGATCAGTCAGAAAACTAAAGGCAAAGAAACCAAGAAAAGCAAAGAACTTAAGCCCTAACAAAAGTGACGCCCAAAGCATCAGCTAGAACCATGGAGGAAATCTGAGGCGGGCATGACTCCCAAGAGATGAAAGAAGCATTTGAAACCGCTCCATGCTTAGCCAACCAGTCTGCGCACTGGTAACTTCAAACAAATTTCAATTCAAATGAAATTGAATGGTCAAGAAACAAAATTTGTCGCTAACTAAATTAGTGACGAAATTCTAAAATTAATTTTACATCCAGCGCATAGGTTCAAATGTAGTATATGGGCACAGCAGAGACGCGGTGCCCAGACTGTGGAAACGTTTCGATGCAAAGGCATCATCACAGTCACACACATGCACGTACATCTACCACTGTAGAATTTAATAGTATAGTACTATAGTATAAATGAGTGGGGACAAAACTTTCAACACAAAAATCACGTGTGCTAGAAAACATCATTTTCACTTGGCTATGGTATCTGACAACTTATTAATGTCCAACTGCCCAAGCCAAGAAGCTTACAAGGCTGTTTTTATCGGGATTGGGGGTACAATGATACACAGCGGAACATGCAGGCTGTAGAGCACTAAGCTTCCATATTTTATTTTTTATTTATTTTTTACTTTTAAATTTTTTAGTATGTATACTAGGGTTATTATTTTTATTTAAGGAGTTTGATCGTGAAAATAATAATATTTAGTATTATTTTTAAATTTTTTGACAAAACATTCTATTTTAATTTTTTTATAATATTTACTATTAAGATAATTAATGACACTTTTTTTTTCTCTTTTTTGATAAATTCTCTATTTTCCTTTTTATGTTTTCCATCGTGAAGATAATTTCCTTTTTTTTCTCTTTTTAGACAAAATATTTTAGTATCATTTATTTTTTTCCATACCTTTTCCTTTTATAATCCATTATTACAATTTTTAAAGGCTATAAATGATTGCATTTGCAATTAAATGATTTTATATAAACCTACTACCGAACACATAGATCAACTTGTAAGGGATTGTTCAAGCTTAATTAGTGGTCTCAAGTTTGATTGCTGGGTATGTAACTGCGTTAAATACATAAAGGAAGAGTTTGTCACTCATAATGGTTCTTCAAGGCTTGAGCAGGATTTTTGCCCGTTCCGTAGAGGATATATAACTGTGATCTAGACAAAAAAAAATGATTTTATTAACCTTCCATTTATATTGATTTAATCATAAATTGATTTGAGAATTAAAGTTTTTTTTTATTAACCTTTCTCAATGGAGTAAACATACGAATATTATATAATAAATTGACATGTTGAACTGTGAGATAATCGACAAACATTCTCTTATACAATCATGATTTTTTCTATATTCTTTGTTTTTCTCATTTGGTCTTAGCCAAATGACCCAACATTCTTTTCCTCCTATTTTCCAAAAATTTAAAAGCAATTTATTTTTCAATAATTGTTGGCTACTATTGTCATAAGGGACAATCCAGTGAGTAACATAAATAATTCATATTTAGATTTTTATACCATAATTAATAGGACTTTTCATAAATAAAATGGTTAATATAGAGACCAATTTTTATTATAAACTCATAAAGGTTCTTGCTAACATGTGAAATTGATTGTCAACAGTTGTAATCTTGGGTCTTTAAAAACTTCATTTCTTACTTCTTAACAGGTTTCGAAGGAGCATCATCCTTTTCGAATACTAATGATTCTGGAATGACGATGGAGGAATAATAAATTGATAAATTAGTAGTGTTGATAATGATTATGCAGCTGTCAGGAAAAAGTGAGAAAATAAGAGTCATTAAGTTAGAGTCGGTGATATATTGTGAGCTTGTGACTCTAATTTGGTCATATTAGACTGTAAAAAAAAAATGGTCATATTAGAAGTAATTAAAGGCACCAAAGATGGGGTACAGGTGCTTTTCATTAATTAATGACGTACAAGACCCAAAATTGACCTTCTCGGAGGAGGAATTCATGTTGTGGCAGTGTATTGAATATATATAACAAACACAAAGGAGCTGCTAGTCTTTATGTGATCCTTTTGTGACAAGATTTTTACACACCTTGTGTAAAATCTGATTGCATAATATTAACCGTATTAAGTTTTGCCTTTTTAAAAAAAAAGTAGTGTTGATTACTTTTTTCAATCTCAAATATAAAAAGAAAAAAAACTCGCATATATTAGTCTCAAATATAAACAAATTTTAAGTAATTTCACTTTCTTTAATAATATAATCTTCAAATACTTTTTATTTAATTAAAATTTTATTTTCAATAATATTTTTTATTCTTGATATCAAGTTTTTAGTAATATAGAAAAAGTTTATTTTTTTAAAAAAAATTGATCCAAATAAATTATGCTAACTAATATTTTTTTCTTCATGTTACAAACCGGAGAGAGTATATTTTGTAATTAAGATACGTGCAGCTAGCATAAAATAGAAGTTTTATTTAAAGCGAAATCCATTACATGCTTGTAATCAAGTATCAAACATGCATATATAGATCATCATCATCCGTACCTACTTATTATTCCGTGCATGCCTAATGGCTATGCCTACAAAAGGCTGCAACGTACAAGTACGGATCATGCAAGCCACGTTCAAACGGACAGACGCAGCGACGCAGAACCAAGTCCGTAGAAAGTGTTGGATGCAAACGCGGCATCATCATCACACACACATCTACATGATGACCTTTTTGGGACGCTGTCTTTAATCTGAGCAGAGTAGTTACTCTTTATATCAAAAGACCTGTCCCAAAGCATAACCCCGCCATAGTTGGAAGCGTTCTTTGCGGTTGGCAGAACCTTAGAAATGAGATCTTCGGGTGGGATATACCCCGCTATGTCTTTGGTTTCCATGGCCACGAGGCCCAAGAAAATTGAGCTCTTGGGAACATTTTTGGTCCATTTGTCCCATTCTTTCAAAAGATTGGTAGCGTCTCCGTTTGCGTAAATGCAAGGGTTCTGGTAGAAGAACTCGACCCAGATGTAATCAAGAAGGCCAGTACCGATTGTGGGGCCCAGGTAGAAATCTGGGTACACACATTCTGGTGCTGCAGATAAGTAGATTTTTCTGGCGGTTGTGGACGCGTTAATGGCCTTGACAACTTCGGGCCATTTAAGGTTTTCGCCGTCCGCCACGTCAGCTAAGTCGATGCCATCCAAGGAGACACTTCCCAGTGGGCCAGGGTTGCCACTGAGGTAGTTCTCCAAGAGGTAGGTTGCGAGTTTTTCTGCGGCTTTAGGGTTGGACAGGGAGTGTCGGTTTTTGGTTTTTAGGGTTGCCATGTCTCGGCCAATGGAAAGGAACACTTTGGTGTTGTTTTGTTGGCAGTATTCTATTTCTGACTGTAGCTTAGAGCAAGAGGGGACACAGTGATCAGCCAAGTTTAGCGTTGGGGTTCTGCCATCATCATACACGAGAAGGCTTTCGAGGATGACGATGTTGTAGTTCCCAGTGGAACATAGGCTCTTTAAGGTGCCCTCGTCATTTTCAGATCTTTGCCCCCAGTAAACAGAAATGGCTCCGGTGCCGCCACGGCCGGAGCAATCGTCTGCGTTGGAGGAGGGTGTGAAAGAGAGGATTACAAGGGCCAAAAGGAGGAATGTTATTGATGGTTGTTTTGGGATAGCCATGGTTGCTAGTTTGTATATGATGGGTTGTGGTAGTCTTGTTTAGCTCGATGAGTTTCAAGGCAAGAGAAGGAACCAATTTATAGTGGAGCTTTTTTTGTCTGGACATTAACTAATCCATTGCCTCATGCCACGTGAAATCAAGTTTTATTGTACGTGTTTTCGAACAAACACTCAATTTTAAGCTATATGAGATAAAACATTGTTTGTTATGATTGGTAGGTATAGATAATGGAAAACAATACTTGGACACCCATATGCTTAGACACCTAGTGAGAGAAAGATAAAAAAGAAATAAATATAGGTATTATAGATAATATGATGTGATGGAAAAAAAGAGATTGAGAGAAATGATAGGTGTTGAATATGTATTTAAAAAAAAGGATGTCTAAATATAATTGCTCATAGATAATATTATTTTAAACATACGTGGTTAGAGATTTTATTTTCAAATCCTTATAATAAATAATATAGATTATATTTTGAATTTATAATGAATAATTAAAATTATGATATAAAATGATTTTTAACTATTGACAACGTTTTGAAAAAATATTGAAATGCAACTTAGAAAGAGAGATAAAAGAAAGGGTAAATTGAAAGAGATAGATAATTAAAGAGATTAAAAATACAAATAAATATAAAAGAAAATTTGATATGCTTGGAAGAGAAATTTTTTAACCAACTGTGAGGATAGTGTAAAATGGACATCCAATCCAAAATATAGGATAGAATTATATTTAGAATATTTAATTGAGAAGGTAAGTAAAGTGAAAGTCTTAAAAATTTAATAAGGAAAAGTTTTCTAAAAAAATAAGTTGAAATTGCATAAAAAATAATGATGTTAGTGTTTTTTTTTTCTTTTTAAGCAAAGATAATATTAAAAGGGAGTAAAAGGGTACTCCAATCCTTCTACTAAGGTAAGCCACTAGGGCTTTATATCTGAGCTAACCAAGAAAAAGGATTAACACACCAGTCAGATATAATTTTTTTACTATCAATTCAATTCTTTAACATGTGTTACTTAATTTTTAGCTATGGAGTACTATTATGCTACTGTTACCTAATTCTTATAAATATTGCTCGATGAGTTTCAAGACAAAGGAAACGACCAATTTAAAGTGGAGCTTTGTTGTCCGACATTACCTAATTGTTATAAATATTGCTTGATGAGTTTCAAGACAAAGGAAACGACCAATTTAAAGTGGAGCTTTGTTGTCCGACATTACCTAATTGTTATAAATATTGCTTGATGAGTTTCAAGACAAAGGAAACGACCAATTTAAAGTGGAGCTTTGTTGTCGGACATTACCTAATTGTCTCTCGTCTGATGCCTAGGGAAATGAAGTTTTATTGCACGTGTTTTCTATGTTGAAACTGTTGTGGCGGGAAAAGAATAACAACCACCGAATTTCAAGGTGTACAAGGAGGAAGAAATAGCCAAATATGCCAATATTGGTTAGCACAAGTGATAGCGGCTTGTGTCCCTTAATCAAGTGATCCATGGTTCGAATCCTGGTGATACCACTTTGGGTATGGAATAAATCATGTTAGGAGGGAAATACCCACCTTGGTGTGCGCTCACGGTCCCCGATTGAGTTTAGTCATTACTTCCAGCGATGATTAATTCATACCAATACCATGGTCAGCAAAAAAAAAAAAAAAAAAAGCCAAATACTCCTTCCCTTTCTTTTTATATCTTTTAAGAGATTTTGACGTAAAATTAAGAGTATATGTTTAAATTAATTAAAGATTAGGTGAAAAGTAAGAATATAATTGATAGAAAAGTAATTAATGTGTTCTTGAATTTTACAAATGACAGATAAATAGAAACAAAAACTTTCTAAAAACCCAACAATTATAAAGTAACGAAGGAAGTAATGTAGAAAGAAGAAATAATAGATATTATAATGTTCTGCTTTTCATAATTGATTGTTCAAGAGATTTAATTTAATTATAAGAAGAATTAAATTAAATTTAAGTACTTGAATGAATGAATGAATTAACTAGTATGATGACCCGTGCGATGCACGGGCCTGATATTATATTTTAAAATTATAAAGTTGTTATTTTAACTTACATTGGTTGCATATATTATTTAAGAATTGTTTTTACTCAATTATTTAAAACTTATAAAAAATAGAATTTAAAGTAATGATTACAAATAATTAATCTAAGTTTTAGAAAATTTCTTAATACACCATATATCGTGATTTGTGAATGAATGATAATATAAAACTGTTTTAATATAAATAATTCAATGAGAGAAGATTGCGATATATACATACAGAAACATACATACTTTAATTATAATTGATTCTTTAATTGAAATTTAATTAATGATTATGACAATTGATTTATTAGTTTTTAATTTCTTTTAATTGCTTTAAATTATTTAGTTTTAACTAAATTAATTGGTATTAGATGATTTCTTTTACTTACTCTATCTTCTCTCAATTTCTTACGCTGACTTCTTTCAAAGCTTTTAATTATTTTATTTAATCCTTTAATAAATTTTAATTTTAATCAATTTCATTTCTTTAACACATTCTCCTTTCAATTATTTTATTATCATTTATTCTATAAATTCTTTGATCCTTTTATTATTATTGATCCAACAATTTAAATTTAAAATAATTTAAATTGATAATAATTATTTCTCCTAGTTTTAATTTCTTTCAATTATTTATTTTTAATTTTAATTAATTTCCGTTTGTTGATTTCTTTTACTTATTACAATTTTCGCTCAATTCCTTACCATAATTTTTTAATTATTTACTTTAATCTTTTAATCAATTTTCTCTCATTTGTTTTATAATTTTTTATCCTTGAAATTCTTTGATCCATTAATTATTATTGATCTTTTCATTTAAATTTAATTTGATTTAAATCTATGATAACGATAATAAAAATTGGTTCCAACTGGTTTTAATTTCTAGTAATTAATTTTACTTATTTACTTTTAATTTTAATTTTAATTAGTTTTATTTGTTAGATTTTTTTATTTATCACAATTTCCTCTTAATTTTTTACTGTAATTATTAATTATTTACTTTAATCCTTTAATTAATTTTAATTTTAGTTGATTGATTTCTTTTACTTATCGCAATCTTCTCTCATTTAATTTGTTGATTCTTTATCTTTAAAATCCTTTGTTTCTTTAATTACTATTTGTCTGTAAATCAATTTAAATTGATGATAATGGCAATGATAATTGATGTCTCTTGTTTTTAATTTCTTTCAATTATTTACTTTTAATTTTAATTAATTTTTTAAATATTTTTTGCCATTTTAAATTTTCAAATTGTTTTAATAATAATGCTTTAATTTTATTACTATAATAATTATTTTCTTATCATGTATTTGATTATTTTAAAATTATTTCAGTCATAGTTGATTGTGATTTTGATTGATAAGAATCACTTTATTATTCATTAATTGTCATATTGAATATTTTACATGCATATTATTATATTTGAAAGATGGATTAATTGAGTATACAATTTAAGTAAACTCAAGAAATAAAAAAAAGAAGAAAACTGATATATATTATTTATGTCAATATTTCCTAATTATTAACCAGTTACATAGTTAAATAAAATTGTCCTTAATTATGTCAAAAAAATTGTTCTTAATTATTTTTTTACATCAATATTTTTACTTATTCTAAATATTAAGGCACTAAATGTGAATTTATTTATAAAGTTATTAATTTTTTTACATTATACTATTATTTGAAGGTTTAGTCTTGTTATTCACTATCGTATAAATAAAATGTTCATCTTCATCTTACGCCACATTTTCATAAATATAAGACAATATCCAATACTATAAAATCATTATCCAATAAATTTATTAATTTACACATGCATTTATTGTGAAGTGGAAAGAAAAAGGGGAAAAATAGGAAACCCCACAATTATTTTATTATAACCAGGAAAATTTATTGCATTTCTTGGATTTTACAAAACAACCTTAAAAAATAGATAAAAAGGAACGGAGGTAGTAACTCGTAATTCAAAAAATTTAAATAATCACGTGAAACAAAGAAGATCATGTCTCTTCCAAATGTTGAAAGATGTCAATACTTATTAAATAAAAAATTAAATGCACGATAAATCGACAAAAAATAAATAAAAAATCACATATGTTAAAACTCTATAGAAAAAAAATCAAGAAAAAAATACTAAGTTACATATGAAGGAATGAATTGGTATAACACGTGATTTACCCGTAATTTTTATCCATTTTTTCCGTCAAGGTTGTACATTTGCAAACTACAAAAAAATAAAGTTAAAAAAATAAAATAAGACAATTGTTTGTAAGGTACTCCCTCCGTTCCAGATTATATGACGTTTTAGAGAAAAAAATTTGTTCCAAAATATATGACGTTTTACAAACCCAATGCTGCATTAAATATCTTTTTCCAAGACTACCCTTAATAAATACTTAGTGGGAGTAGTATATAATGAGAAATTAATTAGAGAAATAAAGGGTATATTAGGAAGTTACCTAATATTTTCTAGGAAATTCAACAAATTAATTGCATTCCTTAATACCTGTGTCAAAACCTTAAACGTCATATAAATTGGAACGGAGGGAGTATGGTCGAAGAAAAGAAATATAAAAGAGTAGTATATTTAAGAAGAAAATAAACAATGAAAGGAATAAGTAATATTGAAGAAGGAAAAGAAAAAGATTGATTTACCTATAATTTTTTCTTTATTTTCATCAATGGTGATTGTCTGCAAAATAGTAAAAAAAAAAAAAAGTCAAAAAAACTGGGGTGTGCAAGGGATGATTGAAGAAAAAATAATGAAAGGAAGAAGAATATATATAGCCGTAAGTATTTTAATTAATTTAATATATATAATTATGTTAATTTAAAATAATCTTGATTACCTTAATTAAAACATATATGTGTTTATTATAATTAATTTAATTATTTCAAATTAGAATATATATACTTGTTCTAATTACCTTAATTACTATATTTATATAGTTTATTGAATTAAAAAAAAATCTCTAAACATTTCTCGTTCAATTGCATAAGATTTTCGCGCTCAAACTTCTGTACTTTTATTATTGTAAAAATTAAGATAAAGATAAAGATATTCTGTAACAATTATGATTATACTACCTTTTAATTTAAAATTATAATAAAATCAAATACACAATAGTGCATTGTAATTATTATATTTATATAGTTTTATGAATTAAATATAGATAAAAAATTTCTCTAAAAATTTATATGTGTTAATAATAATTAATTTAATTATTAAGGATTTCAAGTTAGAATATATATATATATATATATATATATATATATATATATATATATATATATATATATATATATATAGACTTCTCACAATTACCTTAATTACTAAAAATTTATATGTGTTAATAATAATTAATTTAATTATTAAGGATTTCAAGTTAGAATATATATATATATATATATATATATATATATAGACTTCTCACAATTACCTTAATTACTATATTTATATAGTTTTATGAATTAAAAATAGATAAAAAAAATTTCTAAAAATTTATGTGTTGATAATAATTAATTTAGTTATTCAGAATTTCAAATCATAATATATACTTATCATAATTACCTTAGTTACTATATTTATATAAATTTATGAATGAATTAAAAAATAGATAAAAATTTTCTCTAAAAATTTTCCACTCAAATGTATAAGAATTCCCTCTAAGATTTCTTTATTTTTATTAACTATATTTTGACCCATTCGTTGCACGGGGCACGGGATTAATAGTTTAGGATTTTGTATTTAAATTTTGTATTATATTTAATGTAATGTGTTCTATTTTTATCTCCATATTTTCTTAAAAAATATAATTTCACCATAATAATTTAGATATTAGTGTGATATCATGTAAATTGTTTATCTCTGTGAATTAAGTAAAAATTTTCTAATTAGCTTTTATAAATAAAAAATGTTCATCCCTATGTGTTATATTTTATATATATATTTTATTTTAAAATATTGGCATATAATATAAATGTATAAAAGAAAATTAAAAATTGTCCAGCTAGAAGAAAATCATGAATAATTTATTTAAGTGAGAAGATAATAAACAAAAAGCGAATAACTATTTTTTAAAAAATTAATTTTAGACATTAATTTTGCGTGGAGAAAATAATAATGATTATTGGTATTTGATTTTTGTTATGTAATTAAATATATATTAATTACGTAAATTAATTTTAACTTTGATTGAACAAAAATCTTTAGTAAAAAAGTTTATCACTGTGAATTCAGTATAAATTTTCTACTTGGTTTTATTAAAAAATATTTTTCTCCATGTGTTATATTTTATATATTTTATATGGTAAGTTAAATTTAAATTTCTCTTGATACTTTCATTTAAAATATTCATCCCTATTTGTTATATTTTTCATACTTTCTATGTTCATAAAATAAAACATTAAATAAAATATTTAAATTGGTAAAGAGACTGTCATAAAAAATACATTCAAATTAAAAATATAATAATAAAAAAATATAATTTCAACATAATAAATTAAATATTAATGTGACTTTAGCTAAATTTTTCATTTTTGTGAATGAAGTGAAAATTTCTACTTGTGTTTATAAGAAGAAAAAAATATTCATCCCTATGTGTTATCTTAATCTTAATATATATAAAAGTAACGGTCATTTCCCTATGTGTTATCTTTTTCAGAACGTTTTATCTTTTAAATAATATATTTTTTTAATAATATATTGCGCAATCTTATCATATGAAAATAATATTGTACAATCAAAGAAAATTATGTACATTCCATGTTAATTATTTAAAAGATAAAACGTTCTGAAAAAGATAAAATATTATACTATTTTATCTTTTTAATATATTGAAAAAGAAAATTATGTGCATTCCATGTTAATTATTTAACAGATAAAATATTATGAAAATAGTATAAAAAAATAAATATAATAATTCCATATATATTATTTAATTACTTTTTAAAAGAACCTATAAAGAATTGATGTAATCTCATATCTTTTAAAAACTTATTGAACCAATCTTTATCTTTATATATATAAAAGTAGTTGTTTTTGGTAAATATGTAATTTTTATTTTCCCGCACTTTTTAAGGATAAAAGAGTAATTCTATAAGTCTCTTTTCCGTTCTTTTTAAGACTAAAAGAGTAATTCTATAAGTCTTTTTTGTTACCTTATTTATAGAAAAATTACCTCACTTATTTATAAAAAAAATTTATCGATGAATACAACTTTTTATATTATAATTATAATTATTTTCTGGTGAAATCTAATTTCCCGTTTAATTCAATAATTTTTTTATATATATCATAACGTTATTGTACACTGATATTTTTAATTCATTAATTTAAAAATTATTTTAATAATAAGTGTAATTAGAACTATCTTAACAAAAGTATATTTTTAATTTATATTGAGTAAAAAAAATGATATTAACAAATGAACTTAAATTAATTAAATTTTATTATCATTATTCCAAAAAAATTGACAAATATAATTACATCAAATTGTAAAAGTGATGAGACCTCATTAGGATATGTAACATAAAAATAAAAGATATTAATCAAAATTTACATACAAAATAAATAATTTTATATTTAAAAAACATTTTGTTTTTTTCTAAAAAAAATTTCTTTTATTTGTTAATTTCAAAAAAATTTACTCACACATTTAATATTCGGTTGCCACATTATATTAATAAATTACCCATTTCAAAAATTCCAAAATTTACTGCTATTAAAAAATAACCAACTTATTAGGATTTGTTGTAAAAGGATGATGGAGAAGACCAAAGGGAGATTCGAGAACAACCTGATTTGTAAAATAATGATGCTAAGAACTGTGCTGCCTTGGACGTGCCGTGGAACCTCGCGCAGTGCTACTGCAAGTGGTGCGTGTTGCTCTCCGACTTTGACAGCGTCAGGGGAACCGCCACGTTGCCGCAGAGTTTTGATGGCGAGTTGTTTGAGGCCGATTACAATGACGAGTTGCTGTTAGAGGTCGATTATGGTGGCCATTTGCAGTCATGCGTTTGTGATTTCATGAATCGGTGGTTGACGATTGCAAGTGAATCACATTTGTGAGATTTGGGTTCGCTGGTGGGTTCACTGTTTCATGGGCATGGTTGACAATTGCGGGTGAGGTGGAGACGAGGGTGGAGTTTTTAGTAGAGGGATGCAGCCTCCCTGGTGTGGTGGTGACGGCGGTTCACTTGCAGCTCCACCGTTGTCGTGAAAAACAAGAAGAGGAACCCTGAAAAATTATGAAGGAGAGAGAAGAAAAAAATAATTTTTTTTTATTTTAATCTGGTGTAGGTAATCCTAGTATAGTCCCACACTAATCTCAAAAATATTTCACATGCTACGCACCATGTTTGTTTCCCATGGTGGGAGACCTACACAACTTTCCCACCTTAACATTTGTCTTGAACTGTAGCACCAATCCCAATAAACTTCCTAAAGTAGTGGCTAGCATAAAGATTATCTCAAATAACCGTACAGAAAATTGTTTTAAAATATAAAAACTGGACAAAGTTCTCCATGGCTATCATAACATAAAATTTATTAATATGCTACGGACATCTTTTATGGTTTGTTTGATTAGAATTAAAATAAAGAAGAAAGAAATTGGAAGGATAGAGATAAAAAAAATAAAGTAAAAAATGTTATTTCAGTCAGATAGAAATAAGGAAACAAATGATGAAGTTTCTCTTTGTTTCTTTGGATGAATAGAAGAGAGAATAAAAAGAAATAAACAAGTTTTAGGCTAACTTTGATCCGCTTATTTTGTTTCATTTACAATTTGCATCCTTCATTTTAAAATAGAGACATTTAGTCTATCAGTTTTCGAAAATTCGCAATTTGGGTCTAATCCTTAATTTTGCCTACATTTATTTATTTTTCTTATATTTTAATTAATTAAATCATTTCTTGATGATACCTTAAATGAATATGTTTGGACTAGGGTTCAATTGGACCAGAATAAAAGAAATAAAATGTATGCAACATTAAAGGTTGGATCAAAATTATTGGTTTTAGAAAACTAGAGGAATAATGACTCTATTTTAAAATGAGAGGACCAAAATTTCGGATTGAATAAAATAGGGGGACCAAAGTTGTATTTTAGCCTAAATTTTTTGGAAATATTCTTATAATAATTAAAAAAAAAATTGCAATAAAAGCTTACTGTATTACTTTTTTTTCACACTACTGCAAAATGACCCTTTTACATCGGTTGAAGAACCGATGTAGATTCCATCAATGTAGAAAGTAAAGAATTTTAAGTCAATTTTGTTACAATCAATCTAAAAACCTTTTACATAGATTCTAAAAAGAACAAATGTACTATAGCAAAGTTCCAGTTTCCACAAAAAAAACCCCACATAAGCCTAAATCAAAGCAAAAAAAATAAAAATACCAACCAATCAAACCCAAGAAAAGATTTACAAAACACACATTCTCTTTATCAATTAAACATTAAACAAAAGAATATGCTTAAATATGGTTTTAGTCCCTCAAATTTGGGCCATTTTTTATTTTCAGTCCTCCAAATTTAAAAATGTTTTTTTAGTCCCTGAATTTCAAATAATGTTTTTTTTAGTCCTTCTACACAATGTTGCCAAACAGAGAATATGAAACTCGCTATTTGTGGCAGCTACTAACTGCTAGAATTTGGTCTTTAATTTAATAATACAATAGTGTAATTTTGGCGGCTTAAAACCGCCACAAATTATGAAAAAAAAAATTAAAACCCAACCCCCACTATAAGAAATAATCGAATTCGCAACGACTTTTTTCCAAAGACAATTAAGTTGTTGGCAAAGATAGACATTTGGTAGCGACATTTGATTGTCGTTAGGATAAGATTTTTCTTTTGTCAACAAGTGTAACATCCTCTATTTTTTTTAATTTTCTTTATTTGTGAAAATAAATTAATATTTTATTTTATTTTTGCATGCTATTGTTATTGATTGTTAGTTTAAATAATTTATTGCCTTTAAATTTGTGATAATTTAATACAATTAAAAATAGTAATAGAAATTAGCTTAGAAAAATATTAGTGATTTAAATAATTTGAGAATAATAAATAGATTAAAATAAAAACTTTGTAAAGTATAATTATTAATAGGAAGTTTCATAAAAGGATTAAGAATTAGTGTATTTGAAAATAATTAACTGAAATTTAAATAATAATTAATTGGTAGTTAATTAATTAAGGGAGTGTTAATAGATAATTAGATTTTGGGTTAGTAAAATAATTAGTTGGATTAATTTTGTTCTTGTAGACCAAGAAACGCACACCTATGCCCAATTTGTGTAATCTTTATCCAGTAGGTGGTAATCTAACGGTTAGAAATATTGAGTGAATCTCCACCCTTAGATCTTTTTGCAAAATAAGCCTTTTATTTCCTTCTTGATTGATACGCTTAAAACAGAGTGCAAGGGAAGGCACCGACTTTCATTTCATTCCTGCGACAATCAAAGAACCTGCAGAGAGGAAAGAAAAAAAAATATTTTTCTTCCACTCTCATTTAAACTCATGTTATTAAACCACCTCAATCACCCTTGGTAGCTGCTGTGTTCAGTAGCCTGTGCTGGGAGCTATGCAGCGACGTGAACGGAAGGCGTAGAAGAGCTCAAGTTTTCATTTTGGTTTTCAGAAAATCTAAGGTGGGGGAGGAGGTTTAGGCTTCAATTGGTAATTTTAGTGTTTTGTTTGTGGATTTTTGAAATTTTTGGTATGCTTGAGTAGTTTGAGTAGAATTAATTCTGTTTATTCTTTGAGACTGTGAAGTGGAATTCATTTTGGATGGTGATGATGATTTAATGCTTTAAATTAAACTATTGATCGTGTTTGATTTCTCGGACAGGGAGGAAGTATGTTCCATTGTTTGATGAACCTTAAATTCAAATTGATGCTGTTGTGTGATGGATTTGTGTATCTATTTAAATCTTTATTTTTCTATTGTCCTGTTTTGTTTCCTAAATTCTTGTTGTGATAAACTGGTTTATGCAATTGTGTTCAAATTCTTGTTATCGTAATATTTAGTTTGACTTGCATTTGATGATTTTTGGGAGATGAGAGAACTAATGGTAAAACTGATAATGGGAAGGTGTGGTTTTGGACTTGCTGCACACTGCTGTTTCGTAAGCCTTGGGTTACGTGAGGGAAACGAGTGTTCCCGCCGATTACCTTGGATGGGTACACATGGGTAAACGAGGAGGTCGGGTCCTATTGGTCTTGGTATGATGATAAGCGTAGTGTGTCCAATTTTGTAAATTATGTAGATGTATCTTCCATCCTTGAGGATGAGTTGTTTCCGATAGCGTTACAATGTTGTCAGCATGAAACTAATGTCGAATTCGTTTTCATGGGAAATGGTGAGTCTATAAGGGACTTCTTTTACATGTATGATTGCATATTCCGTGACCTACATGTAACGGTTCCCTTTGATGATTTTACGATGGGGGTGCTTCGGGTTTTGAACGTGGCACCCTCTCAGTTGCATCCGTACAGGTGGGCCACAATCCAAGCATTCCGTTCCCTTTGTATTTTTAATTTTATAGAGCCTTCAGTGAGTATTTTTGTACTACTTTTGTACTCGGCCCAAGAGTGGTTTATGGGTATCTTTAATAAGGAAACCGAAGAGGCCCTCATTCCAATCTTTTACTTCTTCTTACAAAAATTTCAAAATTGGCTACTTTAAAGTGGTAATAAGGCCGAATATAGGGGCTAACCACTTCTATGATAGGGGTGGGAAGCCCTTATTTCCTTTTTATTGGGAGAGAACCCCTCGACGTTATGACAAATTTCCGAAGTCTATGATGACCGAAAGGGAACGCGAGGACCTCCTCTTTCTTGAGTCCCTCCCCCAAAAGCTTCCGGCTAGGCAGCTCGTGGCCTTATTTAGTTCTTCAATTGTTTTAGCCGATATGTGTGGTAAGGTCTCGGTTCTTTCTTTTCTGTTGTTTTTTTATTTAGTTCACATGACTGACTAAGTGTTTTGTGTGGTGTAGGTATTTTGACCGATGATGGTGGTGACGTCCTTTCTTTCCAGAATGCTCGGAAGAACCGAGCTCAAGCTGCGGGGAACACCTCGGGTGTTGCTCCAGTGCCTCCTATTGTGAAGCAGCCGACCCCGAGGCCGTATTCGGTGGATACCCTACCCCCTCTGGCAGGAGAGAAGAAAAACAAAGACAAGGACCACAAGAAAAGGCACCAAAGTCGTGAGGCCTCGAAGGAGGAAAAGGCGAAGAAGCTGAAGCAACAGACTTTGGACTTTTCAGCTTCGGGGTCTTTGGCTTCCATCACTGCCATGACTGCCGAGGGCTTCTTTTTGAAGGACTTTCGGCCAAAGAAAATGGTCAGTTCCAGTGACATCTCTGATACTGGAAAGAATATTTTGAATAGGGATGATGTTGCCTCCAACTGGTTGGCCTACTGTGAGTTTCAAGCAAGAGCTTCGGCCATTGCTTATCACATGTTTATGAACCCGCTGAAGGAGGTCGAGAAGCTGAAAAAGAGTTTGAAGGAGTCGCAAGCCTCTAACCAACAAGCCCTGGATGCCAACATAGCATTGGCGGATGACAATGCTCGTCTCAAGGATGAAGTAAAGCACCTTTCGGTTGATCTTAACGATTTAAATACTAAAGTCATAACAGCCGAGAAGGATGCTAAACTTTAGTCCGATGAGATTGAGCGTTTGAAGATGTTATTGGCTCAGGTTGAAGGGGAGAGGGATGCGGAACACGCTGCTAAGGAAAACATTATCTCTTCGGCTCAAGAGAAGATTTATGCCGAACACAAAGCCAGATTTCTTCATGCTGTTCGACAGATGCTGCATTTCTATGACGTTCGCAATCCTACCGTCTTTGACATGGACAAGGATGTTTATCAAGGCTGCTTGGTACCTCTTGATGATATTCCTGAGGATGCGGTACTTGAGAATCCCCTTCAACCGTCAGCTCCGGACGATGATGGGAACCCTGGGGCTAATGAGGAAAATAGAGAAGAAGATGTTGCCGATGTCGTGGCCCAAGAGGATCCGGCTGAATGAAATATTTGTATCTTGGGCCGTTAGAGCCTTTTTTGGTTTTAAGAGAAATTTTGTAAATCTCTTTTTGTGATTAATGAAATATAGTCTTTATCTTTCGGCATCCGTTTCTCAATCTATATTTAGAATAATTTCGCAAATTTACTTACAGCCGATAACTTTGTAAGACCTACTTCCTTCCTTTTATTAACCACGGATTCTTTTGAAGAAATTAACACTTGAGTTTTTTGCAAAGAGATTCCGAATAGTGCACCTTTAGTCGAGTAGAAGTACTTGGAAGGGAACCATTTGAGAAGAAATTTCGAATGGTGCATTCTTAGCCGAGTAGGAGTACTTGGAAGGGAACCATTTGTGAAGAAATTTCGAATGGTGTATCGTTAGCCTAGTAGGAGTACTCGGAAGGGAACCATTTGAGAAGAAATTCCGAATGGTGCATCCTTAGCCGAGTAGGAGTACTTGGGAGGGAACCATTTGGGAAGAAATTTCGAATGGTGCATCCTTAGCCGAGTAGGAGTACTAGGGAGGGAAACCATTTGTGGGGAAATTCGTATGGTGCATCCTTAGCCGAGTAGGAGTACTCGGGAGGGAACCATTTGTGAAGAAATTTTGAATGGTGCATCTTTAGCCGAGTAGGAGTACTCAGGAGGGAAACCATTTGTGGGGAAATCCATATGGTGCATCCTTAGCCTAGTAGGGGTACTCGGGAGGGAACAATTTGTGGAGAAAATAATAGCTTCTGAAAAACAATGATAGATAGGCAAGAAAGATATGCTTCATTAATTCGATTGGATAGGTGTGCCTCGTTAAAACCTTCTCG
Source organism: Pueraria montana var. lobata (assembly GCA_026413185.1). Lineage (NCBI taxonomy): Eukaryota > Viridiplantae > Streptophyta > Magnoliopsida > Fabales > Fabaceae > Pueraria > Pueraria montana. The sequence continues at coordinate 77,864,064 of CM048648.1, forward strand.
ATAAAAAACCCTTTGCACATTCTTTTTAGAGATAAAAAACCAAGTAAGGAAAAGAGTACAACACCCGTTTACATAATCAACTAAAATAATACTTAAGATGGGTCGAGTTCCATGTTCTCGGCACCACCCTTCCTAAAAGTTCTTCCAACTTGTATGCTCCATAGTTGAGAGTTTGCCGGATTCTGAATGGGCCATCCCAATTAGCTGCAAGCTTCCCTTCCCGGGTATCTCTTCATGCATCACCTTGCATCCTTAGGACTAGATCTCCTTGTTTGAACTCTCTTGGCTTCAGCTTTGAGTTAAACCTCTTGGTCATTCTTTGTCTGCATGCTTTGGCGTTGAGGCGTGCTCGGTCGCGTACCTCTTCGATCAAGTCAAGTTCACATCTCATGGAGTTTTCATTTTCGGATGTTTCAAAGTTTTGTCTTCAGAAGGAAGGTTCCCCTACTTCTACCGGGATCATAGCTTCGGTTCCATCCACCATTCTGAAGGGCGTTTATCTGATTATTGATTGTGGGGTGCATCTGTATGCCCACAAAATTTCAGGTATCTCTTCGGCTCATGCGCCTTTAGCTGCGCCTAATCTCTTCTTTAATTCTCCCAAAATGACCTTGTTGGCGGACTCTGCTTGCCCATTCGTCTGAGGGTGTTCGACCGAGGTTACCCTGTGTTTTATGCCCAAGCCTTCCAAAAAAGCATTTAAATTCTTGTCCGTAAACTGTATTCCGTTGTCGATTACAATCACGTATGGAATACCGAAGCATGTGATTACGTTCCTCCATAAAAAATTTGTACATTTTGAGCTAAAATTATTGCCAGAGGTTTGGCCTCTACCCATTTTGTGAAGTAATCGACGACCACTATCAAAAACTTGAGCTACCCCTAGCTACGGGAAAAGGTCCCAAGATATCGGTCCCTCAGATAGCGAAGGGCCATGGTGACGAAATAGCATGTAGCTCGTCGGCGGGCTGGTGAATAAGGTTACCATTTTTTTTGGCATTTGTCACACTTTTTAACATACTCGGTGTAGTCAGTCTTAAGGGTTGGCCAGTAATACCCTGCTCTTAGTACGTGAGTGGCCATTGTTCGGCCACCAGATCTTTGTCAAGGTATTTAAGTAGGGGGTGGAAAACCCTCTTCTGTACAACTCCCTGGCGATCAGAACGTACCTTGCGGCACTCGTTCGCAATCTTTTGGCCTTATCCTTATCCTTCGGAAGGGTGCGTTGTGACAAATATTGCTGGATTTCGATTATCCAAGTGTATTTAGATACTGAAACCTGCATGCACTCTTCGGTGGTTACACTTGGTTCTAGTAACATTTCCTGAATAAATGTTCTTAGTTGCCCGGGTTTCTGCATACTAGTTAATTTAGCAAGCTGATCTGCCCTGTCGTTGTGCTCTTGGGCTAAGTGCTTTACTTGGACCTCATCGAATCCTTTCTTTAGCTGCATGAAAGTGTGATAATACTTCAGTAACTGTGGGTCTTTGACCTGGAATACACCATTGATCTGTTCAGTTGCTACTTGTGAGTCGCTCCAACATCGTACTTTCCGGGCTCTTATTTCCCTTGCCAACCTGAGTCCGTCCAATAAGGCTTCATACTCGGCTTGGTTGTTGGATGCTTTAAAATCGAATTGCACAGACTGCTCTAGTCATATGCGATTTGATCCCTCCAGAATAACACCTGCTCTACTTCCTCTTTGGTTAGAGGAACCATCCACATGCACAACCCACCATTCGTCCTCAAAGTTCTCGGCAGGGTGCAGCTCATTGACGAAGTCTGCCAAACATTGTGCCTTGATGGGACCTCTTGGCTCATACCTTATATCAAATTCTGATAGTTCTATTGACCAAGCCATCATCCGTCCGGCCAGCTCTAGTTTCTTCAATACTTTTACAATGGAGCAATCGGTTTTGACTACCACTCGGTGTCCTTGGAAGTATTGTCTTAGTCGCCTTGCAGCGCTGACTAGTGCTAAAGTCGCCTTCTCTATCGTTTGGTATCGGGTCTCAGAGTCCTGCAGTACTCGGCTGATGAAATATACAGGTGCCTGACCCTCTTCATGTTCTTGGACTAACACCGCACTTATGGCTTCTTGGGAGACCGAGATGTATAGCACTAGATCTTTTTGAGGGTCCGATTTTTTTAGTATAGGCGAGGCCGAAAAGGTCTTCTTCAGCTCCTGAAAAGCTTCTTCACACTATTGGTTCCATGAGAAATTCTTAGTAACCTTCAACAGTTTCATGATGGGTTTTGCCTTTTCGGCTATCCTTGGTAGAAATCGCGATAGAAAGGCGATTCTCCCTGTCAGTCTCTGGACTTCCTTTGGGGTTTTTGGGCTTCTCATACAAATAACAGCTCTACATTTGTCCGGATTTGCCTCTATGCCTTGGCATGTTAACATGAAACCCAAAAATTTTCCTCCTTGAACGCCGAAAACACATTTTTCGGGGTTTAGGCGCATATTGCGCTTTCTGAGCTCGGCAAATATTTCTTCCAGGTCCCTCGTGTGCATGTCGACTTTGGACGATTTGACGACCATATCATCAACGTATACCTCCAGGTTTCGTCCAAGTTGTCTTTGGAAGACTTTGTCGATTAGCCTCTGGTAGGTGGCTCCAGCGTTCTTCAGGTCGAAAGGCATAACTCTATAGCAGTAGTTAGCTGACTCAATTATGAAAGCAATCTTGTCTTCATCATGGGGGTACATTCGGATTTGATTATACCCCGAGTATGCATCCAAGAAACTGAGGTAAGAGTGCTCGGCTGCCCCGTCAACCAGTCGGTCAATGTTTGGTAGCGGATACGCATCCTTCGGGCATGCTTTGTTCAAGTCCGTGTAGTCTGTGCACATCCTCCATTTGCCATTTGCCTTCTTTACCATAACTACATTGGCTAACCAAGTGGAGTATTTGACCTCCCGGATGAAGTTGGCCATCATCAATTTAGATACTTCCTCTTCTACGGCTTTTCGCCTCTCTTTGCCCATCTTTCTCTTCTTTTGAGCAATCGGCCTTGCTTCTTGGCATATTGCTAATTTGTGACAGTGGAATTTCGGGTCGATGCCCGGCATGTCCGAGGCTCTCCAGGCGAACATGTCAGCATTCTACCTTACGACATTTTGAATTTGAAGCATATCCCTTTTCGATAAGTTGCTGCCGAGATACGTGATTTGTCTTTTCGCCCCACCAATTTGAAATGCACAGATTTCCTCGTTTGGCTTAACCCGCTTGTCTTCATCAGTCTGGGGGTCAAGATCCAAAGACTGGGTCGAAGGCTCGGCTGCAGAGATCATGTATACCGACTTGTACTCTTCTTCTTTTAACTGAGTGACTTTGAGACTGACTAGGTAGCACTCCCTAGCCGCCTTTTGATCGGCATGAACAGTAATTACTGTGCCTCGGCTTGACGGGAACTTCATAGCAATATGAGGGGTGGACACTATAGCTCCAAGAGTATTCAAGGATGGGCATCTGAGTAGTATATTATACGAAGTGTTGGCGTGCACTACTATATATCTAACTTTTATAGTTTTGTACTCCTTTTCCCCATACCTGAAGGTTGTGTCTAGCTCTATACATCCCCTGGTACTAACCCTTTCACCTGAGAATATGACTAGGGGTTCATCATAGGGCAGGAGCTTCCCTTCTGGTATATCTAATTGCTTGAATGTACTCCAATATAGGATGTCGGCCGAACTACCTTGATCCACCAGAGTTTTCTTGACTGTGCAGTCAGCTATGTCTAAGCTGATGACCATGGGATCATCCTGCTCGGGGTCGGATCCTTGAAAGTCTGCATCTGTGAATGTGATAGACGGCATTTTTAGCTTGCTGGTGGCCAATGTTCGATGTCATGTTGACTGATCGTACTAACCGGAGATGCTTCTTCCTGGCCAAAGATGTACTTTCCCCTCCTGCGAATCCTCCTACAATTGTATTTATGACCTTTCGGGGTTTAGACGGTTTTGTTTGGTGTCGCTCCCGGGACCTGCTTCTTGGTCTTTCGATCCTTCGATCATGTTCTTGGTCGTAATTGAAGTCCCTCCTGTAAGTTCTGTCATCGTCTTTGTATTTTGAGAACTGGGGCCATTCAATTCTAGGATCACGGATGAAATCTTTAAGATGCCCCATCTTAATGAGGTCCTCGATCTTGTCTTTGAGTGCTGTGCATTCTTCAGTCGAATGACCTCTATTGTGATAGTATCGGCATTGCTTACTGTAGTCGACTTTTGGGGGGGTGTTGGCTCTCTATGGCACCGCCAATATCTCGATGGCCAGGGCCTGTTCGAGTACCCGGGAGCGGCTAGTGTTGAGGGGGGTGTAAGCCATGTACCTGGAGCCACGGTACTCTTGTTCCTTGTGAAACTTGTCCTTACCCTTTCCTTGATTATCCTTTTCGTGTTCCTTCCTTCCTGTGTTGGCTTCCACTCGGACTTGGTTCCGGTATTCTGACAACTCTTCCATCTGCATGTATTTTGCTGCTCTTCGGCGGAGATCATCCATGTCAAGTGCCGATTTTTTGCAAAGACTATTGACGAAAGCCCCTGGCTTAAGGGTCGTCACAAGATGATGCATGGCTATGGCTGGATCAAGGTTTCAGATGTTTAAGGCAACTTTTCCGAACCTTTCCATGAACGTTCTAAGGGATTCCCTCTTTTCTTGTCAAATATTCACCAGTGCGACTGAAGTCAAGTGATGAGGTCTGCTTGTTGCAAACTGATTGCCGAATCTATTCGCAAGTGTTGCAAAACCATCGATGGAACTGGGTGGGAGCCATGTGAACTAGTTTAGAGCTTGTCCCTTCAGGGACGTGGGGAATACTCTGCATAGGATGGCGTCTTCGGCTGTGTAAAGGCTAACTTGGATGACGTAGACATCTATGTGCTCTTCTGGGTCAGTGCTACCATCATATCGGTCCAGGCCGAGGCTTTTCCAATTTGGGGGAAGAGGGGTTTCCATAATTCCGAAAATGAAAGGATGCCTGCAAGGATGTGACTGAGTGTTGGCGATAAAGTTTGATGGCCGATTAGTTGCCCCATGTATGCTAAGATTGGTCGCAGACTCACCCTCATGTTGCTTGTCTGGTGCCTGATCCTCGAGTTTCCAAGATCGGTTCAAATTTCTTAGTTCGGCGTTCTCTTGTCGAAGGGTCGATATCTCCTGCACGTGTTGCCTTCTCATCGCCGATATATCTGCTCTTAGCTGTCTTAACTCCGACAACAAATTTGTTTGATCTTCCACATGCTCTATGTTCTCTTCGACGAGGTGCTACCCTTGTACGTGTTGCTGCCTGGCTGGTGCCGATGGTTCAGGTATGTCCATGTGTGCGTGACTTCGGGTAGTAACCATTCCTTGGGGGGCTATGGGGTAAGTTTTACCGGGCCCCACGGTGGGTGCCAAAATGTTTTTGCCTGTGGGTAGCGAGGTAATCTTTACTTCAAGGTCTTCTATAGATGTCCGAGTCCTTCTATACGAATGATGTGGGGGAGGGGGTACCTGCAAAAGGCACTCCAACGCTCAAGCTAGGTTTCGGCTCGGAGCATTTAATGTGAGTAATAAATGAGGGTCAAAAGTCCTTTACCTTGAGGGGTGCACCCCCTTTTATACTTATCTTATTGGGCCTGGACCTTTATGGGCCTTGACTACTCCTTAATACCTGGTCCATATTAATCAAGGTTGTTTAACTATCTCCTAATCTTCGATTTACCTTGATAATGGCCTTTTAATAGGATCTTTATTAGCCGAATACTATCCCCAGTATTCGGCCGTAATGACACCGAATACTCCTACGATGGTATTGAGCGTAAGGAGTAAAGAGTGTTCGGCCAAATTTAAGCCAAACACTTACCTCTTTACGAGGTGTATTCGGTTGTTTGTGGTGGAGGGTATTCGGCTATTCATATGGCCGAATACTCCACCGGTATAAAAGTAAATGACTATGAGTCTATGATTATATATAGTTATGATATATGGTTAATATTAACCATTTATGAGATAAATTTAATCACTATTAAATATTTTAATAACTTTATGACTCTATGATTATATATAGTTATGATATATGGTTAATATTAACCATTTATGAGATAAATTTAATCACTATTAAATATTTTAATAACTTTATGACTCTATTAATCACTTGTGAGGTAAAGTTAACCATGAATAGATATTTTAATAGCCTCATAATTTATCGGTACCCTATATAAATCGCATTTTAGTTGTATTTTTTTATTAGAAGACATTCTAGGAACACAAACGATAATAAATTGAACATTATCGTGTGTATTGTACCCTATTATAGATAGTGATTTAGTTGTATTTTTAATTAGAAGATATTCTAGGACCACACACAATAATAAACTAAACACCATCGTGTGTATTTAGAGTTGGTAAGTTGGTAAAGTATTCCCCGTTGTGTTCATATGTGAGAGAACGGTCTATTTAGTAGGAGAACTGGTATTCAATTATCTCTGACTGTAAAATTTTCTTGGGGCAGTAGCAGTCATGCACCGCGAGTGGAATTAGTCTTTGACCCAATGGGTTGGAAGACACCCGTGATCTCTGACATAGGGCAAAAAAAAAGAGTTTATAAAGTATTTCCTTTAATAAGATTACTGCACACTATATAAATAGTGATTTAGTTGTATTTTTAATTAGAAAACATTAATTATAGGACCACACATGATAATAAACTAAATTATCGTGTAACCCATAGGGTTGGCGCTATGGTGTAAGATCCCGTTGCGTTCACATGTGAGGGAACAATATATTTAGCGGGAGAACTCGTGTTAGATTTTCTCTGTATGCAAAATTCCCTTGGGCTAGTGACAACCACACACCATAAGCGGGATTAGTCTTTGACTTAGTGGGTTGGGAGACACCTGTTATCTTTGGCTCAGGACCAAAAACTAAATTATTGTGTGATGAGGTTTTCAAAAAAATTATTGAAGATAATTATCTTTTATATAATTACACACACATGTCCACCTCAAATTTAATAAGATATGATAACATATATATTATTTAACAGATTATTTGATACATATCAATAGTGCTGCCCCTAGGGGTTGTTTCTGGGTGTGATCGCCCAATGCCCATGGTTAGAGGGAGCCCAAAAAAAATTAAAACAATTTTAATGTGGGAAGAAAAAAAAATTCTTTTGGTTATAACTTCATTTTATTGGTTTTTCCAAAACTCATTCAATTCCTAAATTTTAACTTATCCAAGCATTACCAAGTATAAAATTTGTTTTGTTAGGAGAGGCAAAATTTATTTAGTGATCTCTATGTCTTAAAAAGAATTAGATTACAACTATAGGTTGGAGAATATTGTTGGTGAAAAAAAAACACTAATAAAATTTTAATTTCTACATGTAGTATTTTGTATTTGTATCTATTTTTAAATAGAGAAAATATTTTGTATGTAATAAAATGTAAGCTTAAATACGTTTTTGGTCCCTAAAAAATTTATCAATTTTGCATTTGGTCCCTAAAAAAATTATTTTGAATTTCTTCCCTATCATTACGTTGGCTCTATTAAGTGGGTCCCTAAAATATTTTTGAATTTTGCTTTTAGTCCTTGAATTTTTTTTTACCACAACTACAAATATGTTTTCCATCAGATGGTAATGTCTCAAGTTAACAAAGCCAATGTAACGGCAGAGACTAAATACAAAATAAAAAAATCTTTCAGGGGCCAAAAGTCATGAAAAAGTTTATTAGGAACTAAATGCAAAATTCATAAATTTTTCAGAGGCAAAAAACATATTTAACCCTACAATATATCATTTTTAATGAAATTACATGTCAATATTTTAATAGAATATATATTTATAATACTTGTACATGAAGGACCCCTATCTACTGTTTCGCCTAGGGCCCATAAAATTTCAGGACCAACCCTGCATATCAAACATCGAATAGTATAAGAGCTACTCTTATATCATACTCTTATCTAATTCTTATATCTTATCTTATATTGGTCATTGCATGAACCCTAATTTTTTAATCAAACTTATTTACATTGAACTTGATTTTTTTAATTACAAATTAAATTATATAATCACTAATGAGTTTAATGGTGATATGACTTTTAAGATAATTTTGTAAAAGCCAACAAACTTACCATACATGGTGGTTTGTGATTAGATGACGGTGTAAAATTATTTTACACTGTCAGTGCATCATCCTTTTTCTCATCACTAATTACTATGTAAATTAAAAATAGTATTAATAAAATATTATCTAAAATATTTACAAAACAATAATACTATCAAAAAATACCTTTTATTCTAAGTTGGGATTTTCTAAGTAGACCTTTTCATCAATGTTTTTAAAATCGGACCAACCATTGAACCAGTGAAAGCACTGGTTAAAGTTTTAATGGTTCAATCATTGTGGAATCGTGGTTCAACCAATATAATTAAATAAGATTTTTATAATTTTTAATATAATATATTTAATATTATCAAATAAAAATTATGTAACACTTGTAATTTCATAACATTAAAAATTAAATATCATTTGAAAATTTCGTCATTTTTTTTTATCTGTAGGAATCAAAGACAGTACTCAGAGTTTACAATATTTACGCACCCTTCTCAATCAAGTGAGCTACACCCCTTGGTCGTCACTCATGTCATATGACATAAAACAAACACACAAAATTTTTATTTAATTTAATTACCAAAGACACGGTGCCTAAAGTTTATAGAACTCACATACATCAAATGAGCGTGGAGAGCCAATTTAGATTTTAGGCATTTTTTTTTTTTGCTGATTATTTAGATTTTAGGCTGCAAAAGCTTTTTTTCTTCTTTCAATATTTAATTCAATTATGATGGAAGTAAAAAGCATTGTCATACTCACGATGAAAGTTCCTAACATTGCTGGCTTTCTTTCAAATATTTAATTAAATAATTAAGTCAGGACAAATCAAATTTTCGTCTTATCTCTTCTTTTTCGATTTTTGTTCCATGCCATGATTATGCTCCCTCCACCCTAAAATGACTGTTATTTAAGATTTTTTTTTACATAAATTTAGAAAAATAAATATTCCAAAAAAATGAATATTTATTCTAGGACAATTTTATTATATATCTTTATTCTCTTTCTTAACTTTAATAAATTTATTATTAAATTTTTTAAGATAACAATATTTATTAAATGACAAAATTGGAATAAATATTTGAATATCTTATTGAAAACTGAAAATATTAATGAATTTGAAATTTTTTTCAAATGCTAAAATTGCAATCATTTAGAGACGGATAGGAGGAAGTAATTTCTTTCTAGTTTTTACTTCTCTCTATTTCTGAGTAGGACTTTCTTTATTTTTCCATTTCACACACTGAGATTGAACTCATCTACAAGCGCGAAGAACAAGAACTCGTCATACATTATCTTCTTCTTCTTATGTATATTCGAGCAATAATAATAATAATAATAATAATAAAAGAACATTAGTTTGATACAAAGAAAAGCAGAGGTGAAGACGTGAAGCCGAAAAGAGATGAAGTAGTACATCTGATAGTCACAAAGAAGAAAGAAAGTAAGAAACAGTTTTTTCCAAGAACCGCTACAAATCAATGAACCACCTCTTTTGACCGATTTATGCGGTTCTTAATCAATTATTGGTTTTTTAACCGATTTATGTAATGTCCGGTTTTAAAGGTCACCCGCGCTGGATGACACATTGATTTCTAGTCCGACTAGTCGAACTGGCCAATTCGGTCCAATATTCAAAATCATGCTTTTCATTCATAGAAAACTCATCATGATAATCTTCAATATCAAAATCACTTGCTTTGTCCAAATCTTTTGGATGTTATTCTTGGTTAATAGGATATTCATCTAAGCATATTCTTTACTCTATTTAAAAACTCTCTTTGGTCCATTAATGATGCATCTAATTCTCTCTCTCTCTCTCTCTCTCTCTCTCTCTCTTTCCATCTCTCTCCCTCCCTCTCTCTCTCTCTCTCTATATATATATATATATATATATATATATATATATATATATAATCAAAATAGACAAGAGTTAAAATTTAAATTTTTTAAATAAAAGTAATACAATTTAATCATTATTTTATGTAAATTGAGAATAAGTTTTCATTACCAATATGGTGTGGTATGATTGACATATAATATTGTCTCTTAAGCATATAGTCAAGGGTACGATCCTTGATCCATGTGTATGAAAAAACAACTGTAGGAAGAAATAAACCCTCAATGGATCTCAATTATTCGAAGAGTTAGTCATTTGCTATCAGCCGAGGGATACCCCGAGTTCATCTGTCTTTTCATTGTTATTTTTTATTTTTTTTATCCTTTTTATTTTTTTGTAACTATTTTTTTTAATCTTTTCTTGAACATATTTTTTGTTATTTTTCTCTGTTATACTTTGTAATTGAAATAACCTTGCATGAAATTTAAAAATGTTAATTGTGATGTTTAGATTGATTTAACGACAGAATATTTTAGAAATAAATTAACTCCATATACAATTTTTTTTGTTATAAGTTTAGTTGGATGACCTTTAGGGCAAGAGAAGCAACTAATTTATAGTAGAGTACGGCAACTTGGCTTGGACATAAACTAATTGTCTGATGTCAAGACTCGAGAAATGAAAGTTACACGTGCTTTTTATGTTGAAACTTTTATGGCTGCTCATTTATTTTTATATTATTATTATTAAAATTAGTTCTTATTGATTGAGGTGAAAATGTTTCATGGAAAACTTCATGTTATATTATACCTAAAAAGAGAAATATAGGTATTATAATATTATGTGATATGAAAAGAAAGATATAATGAAATAATGAGTGTTAATAGGGTGTTTATGATATAAAGATGTTTATATATTATTATTGTAATTGGGTTATCAAAAACTAAGATGAAGTTGCATTAAAAATTATGGTGAGGATGTGTGTTAAAAATATATTATTTTATAATGATTTAATTGTTATGTGGGTCTCTGAACTTTTATCAAATTTTTAATTAGGTCATGAGTTTTTTTTTAATTGAATATCTAAATTTGTATTTATATTTTAATTAGGTCCCTATTGAACTTAATCAAAAAATAAATACAAGTTTAGGGATCCAATTGAAAAAAATAGTTTAGGAACCTATTTAAAAATGACAAATAGTTTAGAAATCTAATTAAAAAATTTGCATCTTAGTATTCTCACATTTGCAAGCCAGTATTCTCACTTCTGCATGTTCTAAACTCAGTATTCTTAGGTTCTTCAACAAATTTAGAACTTGCAGGATGAGAATATTGACCTGGCAGAGATTCACAATTTTTTAATTTGGTCCATGCATGAACTATTTGTCATTTTTAAATAGGTCCTTGAATTTTTATTTTTTTCAAATGGGTCTTTAAATTAAACTTGTATTTGTTTTTTAATTAGGTCTCTATTAGGTCCTACAGGGCCTTAATTAAAGAATAAACACAAGTTCAAAGACTCAATTAAAACAAAGAAAAAGTGAAAGTTCAGAGATTTGCAAAGTAATTAAACCTTTTATAATTTAACTTTTTTATTTTTTAACATGTGCCACTTTTTTTTTAAACCACATGTGCCACTTGTTATTAGTATCCTTTATTGAATTTTCGCTCCTACAAACATTCAAAATTTTTTTTTTTTTTGGTGTGATCAAAAATTTTATTTGATTTCCTATTTTAAACAAATCTATGCAAAATTCCTTATATTAAATGATCTCTATGTTACTCATGTATTTGTTTTTATTTTTTTCTATCATCTCTAACAGAGACGTTAATGCCACATCATCTCTAATAGACACATTAGTAAACTATAGGAAAAAAACACAATTAAGCCTATTTAAAATGATAAACATGTTCTGTCAAAAAACAAAATGATAAACGTGTAAAGAAAAAGTCACTTGATAGAAAAAGAAAAATGACTAACATAGAGATTATTTAATAAAAAGCATTTTACATAAGATTCGCCGTACTCCACTATAAATTTGTCGCTTCTCTTGCCCTAAGGTCGTCGAGCTAATTAAACAAGAGTACTACCTACCACCACCCATAATTGAAACAAGTAAACATCCACGGGTAATCAGAAACAACAGTCAATTTTTTTTTTATATTCCATTTAATTATATACTTTTTGGTAATTCTAAGGTTTAATTATCTTTTTGTTCCTATAATTACAACGTTACAACTTCCCCCTTTTAGTTCCTGTAGTTTAAAACATCACATTTTAGAACTTATATAGTTGTAATTCTTTTTTGTTTTCGACTTTAATCCTTACTATCAAGTTTCGACTAACGTCGGCAGAAGAAATATAGACAACGTTAGTTGAAACTTGGCAAGTTGCGCCTGAGTTTGCTTCCCTATTTTTCTTAATTTCGTTCATTTCAAACGGTATTAGTGAGAACTTGATAGAGAGGATCAAAAGGGTAAAAAAAATTACAACTATAAGGACAAAAATTGAATGTTTTAAACTATAGGAGCTACAACGGAAAGTTGTTACAACTATAGAAATCAAAAGGATAATTAATCCTAATTCTAATTATCATGTGGCTTTCATGATATATTAATTCAAAATGATAAACATGTAAAGAAAAAGTCACTTGATAGAAAAAACCAAATAGATGAGTAGTAACAGAGATTATTTAATAAAAAGTATTTTACATGAGATTTGTTTAAAAAATTGAATGTTTGTAGGAGCAAAAATTCAATAAAGAATATTAGTAATTACTAATTAGTGACAAATGTTAAAAATGGAAAAGTTATAAAAATAAATACTTTTTACACATCCTCACCGTAATTTTTAATGAAATTTCATCTTAATTTTTTATAACTCAATTACAATAATGGTATATGAACATCTCTATATTACAAGCACCTTATTTACACTCATTGTTTCACTCTATCTTTCTCTTTTGATACAGTATAAATGAAGTTTTATTGGGGATGAATTCTTGCAGAGACAGCTTTGGTAATCAGGACGTGGTCAAGTTTAGATTTGTTAGAAGTACATTGGGATATCATGAAGATCTGTCTTCTGTTTTTATGTTGGAAGGCTTGTTGGTTGGATTGTTTTAGGATATGTTTGATTTAACTTTAGGTTAAATGGACACATATTCTAATGCATGTTTTGTGAGAAGTAAAAATTTAGAACTTTTGATTCAACGATCGTTTGGGAACCTCCCAACGTAAAACCAAACACTTACTTAGCCATCTTAATTATTTATTTCTCTTTGCTAGGATACATATTCGGGTGCATAGGCCATAGGTGGGCACAGTGGTTTTTAGATGTTAAATATACATGTATATATCATATTGATATTTGTGGATGGGCCTTAGCATTTCTTGTCCTATAGCTCATATCTATTTTAATGAAATTCCTTTTATTAAATAAAAAATATAATATTATCTAGAAAAAAAAATTATCAACACATTCTTTAACACAATTTTTTAAACACACTCCTTATTATTAACTGAAATTTGTTGAAAATCATAATTTTTTGTAGACCCCACTTTTTATTTAATGATTCTCTCTACCCAAATTTTAATTATTAATGAATTGTATTATAATTAATGAATTGTATTTTAGCCTGTGCATTGAACAGAATAAATGATTATTATAAGCAATTGAAATTTATAATTTATAATAAATAAATAAGTACTTTTAAATATATAAATTATATTATAATTAAAATTTGTAAAAAATAAATATTTTAAATTTATGATAAACAATTTATATTGTGATATATTGTTATTATTAATTATTGATAATTTCTCTTAAAAACATTCAAATTAAACTTAAAACTAAAGATTTTGAAAATGATAGATTGAAAGAAATAAAAAGTAAGCTAAACCGTTTAGTTGATATTAAAAGCATAAGATCATATCTAAAATGTATGTTATCAGTGTATTTGATTTTTGAAAATAATATATATATATAATTGATTTTTGATATTCAGTTACAACATATTAAACCATTTAGTTCATATTAAAATAAAAAAGCATGAGAGGATATGCATTTAAGGAGAGGAATGTTTACCACTTCATGAGTGAAGAGTATTCAAATAAGAAGAGATGTAAAAGAGATTGGAAATAGTGGAGCAATGAATTAACTTAGACATGTGTGTGTGTGTGTGTGTGATAGAGATGTAAACGAGATTGAAAATAGTGGAGCAATGAAATAACTTAGACACACGCGTGCGTGTGTGTGTGAAAATATACTCCATCCGTTCTAATTTATATGACGTTTAAGGTTTTGGCACAGGTATTAAGGAATGTAATTAATTTGTTGAATTTCCTAGAAAACATTAGGTAATTTCCTAATATACCCTTTATCTCTCTAATTAATTACTTATACTATACTACTCCCACTAAGTATTAATTAAGGGTAGTCTTGAAAAAAGATATTTAATGCAGCATTGATTTTGTAAAACGTCATCTATTTTGGAACAAATTTTTCTCTCTAAAACGTCATATAATCTAGAACGGAGGGAGTATCTAGGAGAGGATAGAGATGTAAAAGAGATTGGAAATAGTGGAGCAATGAATTAACTTAGACGTGTGTGTGTGAAAATATATCTAGTGAAATGACTTATCTTATATGAGAGTGAGAAGAATAAATATTAACCATTAGATCTTATTTTAACGGTCAAGATTAAGGGTGCATAAGTTATTGTAAATCCCTTGGTACTTATCATTGATTCCTACATATTAAAAAAAAAGCTTAAGAAATATTTAATATTATTCACAAACAATACATTTAATCTAAAATACCCTCATTTAATATCTATAATGGAAGAAGTTGTGAAAATCTAGGTCATATTAAATAGGAGTATACGTGGAAGAAAATAATTAATTAACCTTGAAATATGTAAAACGTCAAAAATTTATGAACAAAAATAAAAAAACTAAAATATCAAAAGTTTAGGAACCGAGAGAGTACTATAAATGAGCTAACGGCTATAAATTAAAGTTACAACACGTGTAGCAAAACTTAATCAATTTCAGTCGGCAAATGGACACAAGACAATTATGTAGCCGTAGCTCCACTATAATTAAATTTGTCGCTTCTCTTGCCCTAATTAACCAAAATACCCCTACCCATAATTAAATTCATCGAGCTATTAAACCAGAATACCACTATATAATTAAAATCAGCGAGCTAAACCAGAATACCACTACCCATAATTAACCAACAACTCAACCACGGCTATCTCAAAACAACCATCAAATATAATATGATATTTGTTTAGTTTATTATCGTGTGTGGTCCTAAAATGTCTTCTAACTAAAATACTACTAAGTCACTATTTATATCTGTAAAAAAAAAAAAATTCAAATCTTTGTCACTTCTCCAAAAATAATATATTTCTGAATGTAACATGTGTTACGAAAATAACATCTAAAATTTCAAAAGGAGACAAATAAAATAAAAAATCATATCGTTAATTTGAACTAAGCA
Organism: Pueraria montana var. lobata; assembly: GCA_026413185.1. Taxonomy (NCBI): domain Eukaryota; kingdom Viridiplantae; phylum Streptophyta; class Magnoliopsida; order Fabales; family Fabaceae; genus Pueraria; species Pueraria montana. The sequence continues at coordinate 77,879,523 of CM048648.1, forward strand.
TAAATTATGCAAAAATATTTAATGGAAGACCAGGAAATTTTATACATGTAAACACTATAGTATATATGTAAAATAGCAATTAACACAAATTCTAATAATATTAATACTAGAGTGCCTTGATTTGATTAGAGTTTTATATTAGGATGTTTGGAATAGCTGCAAAAATTAAATTATTTCAATAATCGATTATTGTTATAATCAATTATAATCAGAATCAATTTTTGTTTAAGTAAGTTTGCTGAAATGTGGTTTGAAGATAATAAAAAATATAGTTTGCTTGAGTATATATGTTAATATTAATTTCCCTTCCTTTTTATCAATTGTTTTAGAAAAAAAAAATGTTTTTATTTTTTCAAATAAATTATATTAATTAATTTTTAGTTTTCTACTATGGAATATTAGATTAATATGCAATAAAAATAAACGGCATACTATAAATTGCGATTACTACTACTCATGCTTATTAAACTTATTGACTAATTGTTATAAAATTATCTCTTTCCATTAAAAAAATCTATAGTTATAAGTTCTCGCTTCAAGTAACTTCTTTAGGATTCAAATTCCTTTAATGCAACCTAATGTGTCATTGGTTCGAGTGGCACGTTGAGTTTGATCTTCTTAAGCAAGATATTGAGTTCGAGTCTTATGAATAGAAAAAAAATTGTAGTTGAGAGGAGAGACTCCAGTAAGTGGTCAGTTAGGTTTCCTGACCTCGATTAGTCATCAGCAAGAAAAAAAAAATCCTTTAATGCAATTTCATCTTAATTTTATATAACTCAATTGCAATAATGATATATGAATATCTCTATATTACAAACACTCATTATTCTACTCTATCTTTCTCTTCATTTCATACAATTATATTACTTAAAAAATACTAGCAACACACTTTTTATTATTGGCTAGAATTTATTGAACATCACAGTTTTTTTTTATAGATTTCACTACTTATTTAATGACTCTTTATTCTTAATTTGTATTTTTTAATAAATTATAACTAATATAAAGTGTATGTTAAAAAAATGTGTTAAAGAACATATTACTAGAACTTCTATTATCTATTACTAATACATACATACATACATACATACATATATATATATATATATATATATATATATATATATATATATAATATTATAGTTTTTACTGTAAATAAATTTTAAAAATCATTGATTCTTATTATAGATCATGTAAAAAAAGAAGTGAACAATAATTTACTTATAAATTAATAGTAAACATTAATTTTATTCATGTAAAATTTTATAAAAAACAGTTATTACTATTATTATAGCAATAAGTTACAAAAATTATTTTCACCCTAATAATTTAGATGTTAAAGTGATTTCAAGTAAATTGTTCTTTCCTGTAAGTTGAGTGTAAATTTTCCTACTTGATTTTGCAAAAAAAAAAAAAATGTTATTCACCATTATTTTATTTTGCATATAATTTCAAAAAATCACAAAGGGTGTTTGTGTAATTTACTTATTCTTTTAGATTATGTAAATAAGAAAAGAACAATGACTTAATTAAAAATTGATTATCGACATTTAATTTATTCATATAAAAATTTATAGAAATTATTATTATTATTATTATTATTATTATTATTATTATAGCAATGAGTTAAAAAAATTCTTTTTACCCTAATAATTTAAATATTAATGTAATTTCAAGTAAATTGTTCTTTCCTGTGAGTTGAGTATAAATTTTCCTACTTGATTTTGCCAAAAAATGTTATTCCCCATTAATTTTCTTTTGTATATAATTTCAAAAAATCACAAAGGGAGTCTGTGTAATTTACTTCTTCTTTTAGCTCATGTAAAAAAGAAATGATCAATGATTTACTTAAAAATTGATTATAGACAATACTTTTATTCATATAAAAATTTATAAAAAAATATTGCTATTATTATAGCAGTGAGTTACAAAAATTATTTTCAACCTAATAATTTAGATGTTAATGTGATTTCAAGTAAATTGTTCTTCCCCATGAGTTGAGTCTAAATTTTCCTACTTGATTTTTTCAAAAATGTTATTCCCAATGAATTTTCTTTGGCATGTAATCTCAAAAAATCACAAAAGGTTCCTATGTAATTTACTTCTTTTAGCTCATATAAAAATGAAATGAACAATGATTTACTTAAAAAATTATTATAGACATTAATTTTATTCATATAAAATTTATAAATAAATCATTATTATTATATCAATGAGTTAAACAAATTTATTTTCACCATAATAATTTACATGTTAGTGTGATTTCAAGTAAATTGTTCTTCCCGTGAGTTAAGTGTATTTTTCTACTTGGTTTTGCAAAAAAAAAATGTTATTTTTTCATGAATTTTATTTTGCATATAATTTCAAAAAATCTCAAAGGGTGGTTGTGTAATTTACTTCTTCTTTTAGATCATGCAAAAAAGAAATGAACAATGATTTACTTAAAAATTGATTATAGACATTAATTTTATTCATATAAAATTTATAAAAAAAAAATATCATTATTATAGCAATGAGTTAAAAAAAAATTTCACCCTAATAATTTAGATCTTAATGTGATTTCAATGAAATTGTTCTTCCCTGTGAGTTGTGTGTAAATTTTCGTACTTAATTTTGCCAAAAAATGTTATTCCCCAACAATTTTCTTTTGCATATAATTTCAAAAAATCACAAAGGGTGCTTATGTAACTTACTTTTTCTTTTAGACTATGTAAAAAAGAAAAAGAATAATGATTTACTTAAAAATTGATCATAGACATTAATTTTATACATATAAAAACTTATAAAAAAAATATTACTATTATTATAGCAATGAGTTACAAAAATTATTTTCACCCTAATAATTTAGATGTTAATGTGATTTCAAGTAAATTGTTCTTTCCTTTAAGTTGAGTGTAAACTTTCCTACTTGATTTTGCAAACAAAAAAAAAATTATTTTGCATGAATTTTATTTTTCATATAATTTCAAAAAATCACAAAGAGTGCTTTCATAATTTATTTTTTCTTTCAAACTATGTAAAAAAGAAATGAAGAACGATTTACTTAAAACTTGATTATAGACATTAATTTTATTCATATAAAAAATTATGAAAATTACTATTATTATTATTATAGCAAAGAGTTAAAAAAATTATTTTTACCCAAATAATTTAGATGTTAATGTGATTTCAAGTAAATTGTTCTTCCCTATGAGTTAAGTTTAAATTTTTCTACTTGATTTTCCCAAAAAATGTTATTCCCCATGAATTTTCTTTAGAATATATAATTTCAAAAAATCACAAAATGTGTTTGTGTAATTTACTTCTTGTTTTAGATCGTGCAAAATAGAAATGAATAATGGTTTACTTAAAAATGATTATAGACATTAATTTTATTCATATAAAAATTTATAAAATAATTATTATTGTTATAGCAATGAGTTAAAAAAAATTATCTTCACCATATTAATTTAGATGTTAATGTAATTTCAAGTAAATTGTTCTTTCCTATGAGTTGAGTGTAAATCTCCCTACTTTATTTTGCCAAAAAATATTTTTCCCCATGAATTTTCTTTTGCGTATAATTTCAAAAAATCAAAAAGGGTGCTTGTGTAATTTATTTCTTTTAGATCATGTAGAAAAGAAATGAATAATGATTTACTTAAAAATTGATTGTAGACATCAATTTTATTTATATAAATATTTATAAAAAAATTATTATTGTTATAGCAATGAGTTAAAAAAAATATTTTCATGGATTTCAAGTAAATTGTTATTTTCTGTGAATTGAGTGTAAATTTTCCAAAGTAAAGGAATGTAATTTGAACATTGATTTAATTTGATTTTTATTATCTAATATATTTGATTAAAGAAGTTTTAATTACTGATTAAAAAAAATTAATTTTTGTTTTTTTATATTCATCGGGGCCAAAGGCTCAAAAAAAAAATTACACTAGGATACGTCTAGGAGTAGACACTCCAACCAAATCAGCCAACAATAAATGCTGCAAACGTGCAGGCCGCTGATCATACATCAGATAATCTCCCTCAATCTCACAAGCTAATTTGGCAAGGACATCTGCACACATATTACCTTCCCGGTAGATATGGATAACCCGCATTCTCAGAAAATCATTCATTAATCTTTTATTCGTTCCGTTTCAGATTATATGAAGTTTTAAAGAAAAAAATTTGTTTCAAAATAGATGTCGTTTTACAAAATCAATACTGTATTAAATATCTTTTTTCATGACTAATCTTAATTAATACTTAGTGGAAAGTGGTGTATTATGAGTAATCAATTAGAGAGATAAAGAATATATTAGGAAATTATTTAATATTTTCTAATAAATTCAATAAATTAATTACATTTTTTATTATCCAAAATCTTAAACGTCATATAAATTGAAACGGAGGGAGTAATAGCTTGAATCAGTGTGCAACCAGTAGAATGACCAACCTTATGCCCTTTAATACTCATAACAACAGCTTGAGAGTCTTTGATTGGTAGAAAATGTTTAATAAAAAGTTCATCTCCACGAATTAAATTTAAATTTCCCAGTGAATCTTTACTTTTTTTTTTTTCATGAATTAATCTTTTAAATTTTAAAATAGGAAGATACTTTTATATGCCAAAAAAATTTATTCTATATGCCCGATGATAATAGAAAAAACCACCAATTAAAAATTTGTAACAAACTAATTGACTAAATATGCGTTAAATACAATAATCACAAAAGCTAATTTCTAATATAGAATTCAATAGCCACTTTTCTCATGTAAATCAAAGTCTGATATAGAATTCAATAAGCTAATATAATTTCAATTGATTATATAAAAATATTATTTTATATGAGAGAGTTTTGGAGAGGTGCAATTATAATAGCAGTTCAACCATCATCCAATAACACGGGGAGAGAGAGAGAGAGAGCAGAACGGTGGGCAGGGGCGGAACTACGTGTTCCTGTACACAGGCAGCCGCCCCCCTATAAATCTAAAAAATGTTTAGTATCTATTTTGAAAAAAAGTTTCGCCTCCCTCCTCCATATTTATTCTTAACTCTAATATATACTATGTTTAGTATATATTTTTTATTAGTCTAAATTTTAAACAGTTAATAGTAGAAGTTCGTTATTATAAAGACAAATTATAGGATGAACCAACAATTAAATGGTTTATCCATGGTTCACTTCAAAAGTAGCTACAGTAACATAATTTTTTTAATTAAATATAATTTCATTAATAAAAAAACCAATATATCCTTTTATTGAAAACTATGAAATGACTATTGAATCCCTGTATGAAATGGAAAATGTCGAATAAATCTCTCTAATAAACATAATGCGACTGCAATTCCCTTTAACGGCAAGCATCGTCAGCTCTATGGCATACTCCCCTTGCAACCTTGATTTTGTGGTGGATTACACTAACAATTTATCAACCTTAAATTAAATTATCAATTAATTTTTTCTCAAACACATCCTTGCATAGAAAACGTCTATGTAATTTTAAATAATTAAGATAATTAATATTATTGGTTAGCCGTTTTCTTCTCTAGCCTCCGTTCTCCTTCACGGTTCAACATTCCGGCACCGACACTTTCAAGGCAAAAACACAAACGCCATTCAGCCCAGAAGACACTCCCTTGTTGAACGCCCTCCCCCCAAGTCCCAAGCAAAGAAGAATAAAGTCAGTCCTAAAGAATGAAGACTGGCTTCAATTCGTTCACAGTATAAACGAAGACCACCACCTACCTATTCTAACATTTTAGAGTGAAAGATCCTTCCAGGAGAGGAAAAAAAAACAGAACTAAAGCCAAATCCATTATACAGATGTCGACATCCACCACCGTCATGGTTCTAGACAACGGCTGCGGGTTGATCAAAGCCAGTCTCGACGGCAAGCGCGACCCCTCCGTCGTCGTCCCCAACTGAGATGCTTTTCGATTTGGTGCTGGAAAAACAAGAAAAATATACGATTGCCCTCTCTTCCACTTTCAGTCCCAACCAAGAAACTCTCTGATTGTTCACCACGGCGGTGGGTTGCTTATGTGAAACCGGAGTTCATGTACACATTGCCACCAGTAACCTAACCTCTTCTTATTGTAAGGTTAAAAGGGTCTATTCCTTTAAATATAATTTTTAATATAATATTTTAACTAAACTAATATTAAATTAATCACTTTGATATGTACCGTTCCTTTATTTTAAATTAAATCTAATGGTCATGACTACATGACTCACCCATTCACCATATGAAATTTTGCCTAAAGTTGTTGTTGTGCCCGTGAACCATTTGTGTCACGGGTCGACGCTAAAATTTGCCTTATAAAATGTTGAAATAGATCTTAAGTGAAAGTACTTTAATGAGAATAAAGTATTTTATTTTTCTGCTAAATAGATTGTTCTCCTATTTGCTTAAAAAAATTTTGTATATAAAAAAAAATCAAACACAAATACTCTTGCTAAATAGATTGTTTCCACACATGTGAATGGTGGGGTTGTCCAATCAATGAAGAAGAAGAAGATAAGTTTGCCACTATATTATACTCCTTCCGGTCCTTTTTATAAGAAACAAATAATTAAATCATCAAAACCAATAAAAATAATTAAGTTAGTTAATTATAATTAATAAAGTCATAAATTTTAATTATATTCCAAAAGTACCCCTTAAATTGATTGGTTTAAATGGTGGTTACATTAATGACATTGTACCTCCACCAATAAGTGTAACTTGTATTGTTAATAGATCAATAAATGCATGAGAAATGAATAGGTGTCTCATTAATAGATTTCACAAGATGAAGGGTAAAAAAGAAAACTAGAAATTAATACATCTTAAAGTTGATCAATATTTCTTATAATTAGAAAAAAAAATATCTTTTTATTTTTTATAAAAAGGACTTAAGGGAGTAATTTTTGGAAAGCTGCAAAATAGTGCATTCCTCATCTATAGCACTGTAACTCACAATGAACACGTTTTCATTTTTCGGGAGATGAAAAATATAGCACATCTCATAAAGTATTTATATATTAAGTATTCAACGGTTCTTATTGAGAGACTATTGCACTTCTCATTTGAGTACAGTAAACAATTACATTAAGACTTACAAAATAATAAATATTCAGCTCTTCTCCATGCAATTGTTTTTATTATCTTTTTTCATTTTTGTTTTTTTGGGAAATGTTTCTTTATTGATTTTTTTAATTTAAAAATAAATTTTTATTTCTATGTTAGGAAGGTTTAGGGTTGTAATTAAGAGGATGATTAAGCTAACTTTTCATGAGAGTGACACCGGTAAAACTTTCTTTCAAATGGGGTTGATTATATTTATATACCAGTGCGTTAATTCGTGCATTGCACGTCGATATATTTTCTTTTATTTTAATGAATGTCTGACAATAATATATATATATATATATATATATATATATATATAATATTATAGTTTTTACTGTAAATAAATTATTAAAAATCATTGATTCTTCTTTTAGATCATGTAAAAAATAAATGAAGAATAATTTACTTAAAAATTGATTATAAACATTAATTTTATTCATGTAAAAATTTATAAAAAAAAATTATTACTATTATTATAACAATAAGTTACAAAAATTATTTTCACCCTAACAATTTAGATGTTAAAGTGATTTCAAGTAAATTGTTTTTCCTTGCAAGTTGAGTGTAAATTTTCCTACTTGGTTTTGCAAAAAAAAAATGTTATTTCCCATTATTTTATTTTGCATATAATTTCAAAAAATCACAAAGGGTGTTTGTGTAATTTACTTTTAGACTATGTAAAAAAGAAAAACAATTATTTACATAAAAACTTATTATAGACATTAATTTTATTTATATAAAAATTTATTAAAAAATATTACTATTATTAACAATGAGTTACAAAAATTATTTTCACCCTAATAGATTAGATGTTAATATAATTTCAAGTAAATTGTTCTTCCCCATGAGTTGAGTGTAAATTTTAATACTTGATTTTGTAACAAAAAAAAATGTTATTTCCCATGAATTTTATTTTGCATATAATTTAAAAAAATCACAAAAGGTGCTTGTGTAATTTACTTCTTGTTTTAGATCATATAAAAAAGAAATGAACAATGATTTAATTTTTTGACTGCGAACAATGATTTATGTAAAAATTGATCATGGACATTAATTTTTTCATATAAAAACTTATTAAAAAATCATTATTACTATACCAATGAGTTTAAAAAATTATTTTCACCCTAAAATTTAGATGATAATGTGATTTCAAGTAAATTGTTCTTTCCCGTGAGTTGGGTGTAAATTTTCCTACTTGATTTTGAGAGAAAAAAAATGTTATTTCACATGAATTTTATTTTGCATATAATTTCAAAAAAAAATACGAAGGGTGCTGGTGTAATTTACTTCTTCTTTTAGATCATGTAAAAAAAAATGTAAAATGATTTACTTCAGACTTGATTATAGATATTAATTTTATTCATATAAAAATTTATTAAAAAATCATTATTAATATAGCAATGAGTTAAAAAAAATATTTTCACCGTAATAATTTAGATGTTAATGTGATTTCAAGCAAATTGTTCTTTCCTGTGAGTTGAGTGTAAATTTTCCTACTTAATTTTGCCAAGAAATATTATTCCCCATGAATTTTCTTTTGCATATAATTCCAAAAATTCACAAAGTGTGCTTATGTAATTTACTTATTCTTTTAGATCTTGTAAAAAAGAAATGAACAATAATTTACTTAAAAGTTGATTATAGAAATTAATTTTATTCATATAAAAATTTATTACTATCATTATAGCAATGAGTTACAAAAATTATTTTCACCCTAATAATTTAGATGTTAATATGATTTCAAGTAAATTGTTCTTCCCTGTGAGTTGAGTGTAAACTTTCCTACTTGATTTTGCAAAAAAAAAAAAAAAAAACAATTCCCTTGAATTTTATTTTGCATATAATTTCAAAAAATCACAAAGGATGCTTGCATAATTTACTTTTTCTTTTAGACTATGTAAAAAAGAAATGAACAATGATTTACTTAAAATTGATTATAGGCATTAATTTTATTCATATAAAAATTTATAAAAACTACTATTTTTATTATAGCAATGTGTTTAAAAAATTATTTTCACCCTAATAATTTAGATGTTAAAGTGATTTCAAGTAAATTGTTCTTCCCCATGAGTTGAGTGTAAATTTTTCTACTTGGTTTTGCCAAAAAATGTTATTCCCCATGAGTTTGCTTTTGCATATAATTATAAAGAATCACAAAGGGTGCTTGTGTAATTTACTTCTTCTTTTAGATCATGTAAAAAAGAAATGAATAATGGTTTACTTGAAAATAATTATAGACATTAATTTTATTCATATAAAAATTTATAAAAAAATTACTATCTCCGTTCCTAAATATAAGTCTCTTTTTGAAGATTTATTTGTCCCTTTTTATAAGACTATTTTCAAGTTATCTATTGCATTAATTTTTTTTGACTAAAATACCCTTAATTACTTTACAATAAATGTTATATAAATTCATTCTCTCTCTTGTAAGGATTAGATAAGAAGGCTAACACACATTAATTAATTAGGTAAAAAGTAATTAAGTGGAAAGAGATAGATTGTGAGTCGCAATAATTTTAAGGATAATTTAGGAAAAATGATACAAATTGCTAACAAATTTAATGATACTAACTAAATTAACCACTTTTCTTAAAGAGTGTGAATTAGTTAAAAAAGTCTTATATTTAGGGACAGAGGTAGTATTATTGTTATAGCAATGAGTTAAAAAAAATATTTTCACCATATTAATTTAGATGTTAATGTAATTTGAAGTAAATTGTTCTTTTCCATGAGTTGAGTGTAAATTTTCCTACTTTATTTTGCCAAAAAATATTTTTCCCCATGAATTTTCTTTTGCATATAATTTCAAAAAATCACAAAGGGTGCTTGTGTAATTTACTTTTTCTTTTAGATTATGTAAAAAAGAAATGAATAATGATTTACTTAAAAAAAGATTGTAGACATTAATTTTATTCATATAAGTATTTATAAAAAAAAATTATTATTGTTATAGCAATGAGTTAAAAAAAATATTTTCACCCTAGTAATTTAAATATTAATGTGATTTCAATTAAATTGTTCTTTTATGTTAGTTGAGTTTAAATTTTCCAAAGTATAAGAGGAAAGTAATTTCAACATTGATTTAATTTGTTTTTTATTATCTAATATACTAGTATAGAAACCCATGCAACGCACGTGACATTAAAATCATACTTATACAAACCTAAAATAATATATTAGGAAGTGAAATAATAATGTATACATGTAAAAAAAACATGAAGAAATGGAATATGGTTAAGGATACAAACCTGAATTGCTTATCTTATTTATCATATACATTTGGAAGAGGGTAAAGTACATTGAATAATTGAAGAAAGATCATAACTACAAAAAAAAAGTAGCAATATAAAGCAAAAGATATTGAAAAGCTAAAATAAGCTCAAGGAACAATACACTAAGATTGTCACCGATATGGATCTTTGATGTGAGTTATTGATTTAAATTATTTCTATAATTCAATGAACATTATATATTTAATTTCATTTTGATTATTTCCATTTTAACTTAAATTATTTCCTAAAATTTATATCATTATAGTCACGATTTTTACATATATAAATTATTTTCGTAAATAAAATCCATGTTATATTGTCCATTTGAAATTTGAAAATAGTCATTAATAAAATATGGTCATCTAAATTTCCATTTTAATTTGTAATAGCTGCATGGATTCTATATTTAACTGCATTTTTATCATTCTGATTTTAATTTGAATTATTTCTTAAAATATATTTCGTATTAAAATATTTTTTTGACAATAATTATATTCTTAAATTATTTCTATACATAATAATATTTTTTATTTTATTTGATTGATGCTTTTAAATTAATGGTCGCTTAATTGTTGGACTAATTATAATTAATAATTTAATGGAATATGCATATAATAAAGGAAAGACGACATGTAAGACTTTTAGGTTCAAATGCTCTAATATAGTATAGATAGATTACTTATTATTATTATTATTATTATTATTATTATTATTATTATAGATGATAATTATTTCTGTATATAATCATTTTTTTTCATTTGATCAATCATTTTAAATTAATGATCGCTTAATTGTTGGATTAATTTTAATTAATAATTTAATGGACATATAATAAGGAGAAGATGCAGTAAAAAAAATACGAAAAAGATGACATGTAAGCCTTTGTAGGTTCAAATGCTTTAATATGATGACGTGTAATAAATACTCTAATATGATGACATATGACAGATAAAAATTATAAGAAGGAATTGCTTTGTATATAATATAGATTAGATTAAAAAATTTTAATTTGGAGAGGTGCACTTATAATAGCAGTTCAACCATTCATCCAATAACACGGGGAGAGAGAGAACAGAACGGTGGGGTTGCGTATAGGGTATAGCTAATAAGTTTTGTTGCTGTTGTCCAATCAATGAAGAGGAAGAAGAGAAGTTTGCCACTATATTATGATTTTTCGAAAGCTGCAAAAGTAAAACAGTGCATTCCTCATCTATATTATGCTTTTGGAAACTTTGCCACTAACTCACAATGAACGGATGAAAATCACCTGTCCCCTGTGCTGTCTCCGTTCCTGTCTCCCTCCAATAAAAATACGCCATGTCAATTAATGAGGACAGATCCGTCTTCATCGATTCAAAACCTAGAATCTAAATCTATAATGAAAACTACAAATTGCAACAGAAAGAACCAGAGCGTGAAGGATAACACGATTAGCACGTCGAGGGAAGAAAGAAAAAACACAAACGACGTTACTCTTCCGTTAAACTTAATTATAATGGCCTGAATTTTTAATTGACGTGTCATAAGTTCATTGGAGGGACAAAATTGGAGACAGGAATGGGAACAAGTGAATTGAGTCCTTACACGTTTTCATTTTTCGGGAGATAAAATATATAGCACATCTCACAAAAGGTTTTATAAATAGGAATGAAAGGAGTACATATTAGAGAGTTTATATCATATTTCTAATAATTTTGGAAATTTTAATATTGCTGATTTTTTAATTAATCAAATAGTATATTATTTTTCTTCTCATTAATTAATAAAAACTTTTATTTTTTCAAATTAGTCCTTGATTAATTAAATTTTTTTTAAAAAAAATTAAAATTACAACTGTTTTAATTAAAAAATCTGATTAAATATTAAATATAAGAAGATGAAGTAATTTTTCCTAATCTCCTTCACCTCCTTCACTGGTAAATCAAATATGAACCCTAGTTTTTTTTATTACAGCAAAATACAATAGTTTTGTGGTTTAGTTTTGAGGGTAGCACATCATAATTCCCACAGTATTATTTTAACAGTTGGTTAATTTTGGAAAAGTTGGTGGTGCGGTACAATATGCAATGTTGACAATAGCAGAATTTGGGTTTGAACGGTTACATTATTAGCAAACTGGCAGCGTGCTCATCACTTAGGGAGGGGAATGTTGCTTTGTATCTATTATTCTGTAAACAATGTTTTTGGTATGTATTTTTCCTTTTGCTTGGGTTAGACCACATCTTGTGAGCTAGCTACTATGAGTTTTTAATAAAAGTTCTTTTGACTTTTAAAAAAAAAACAAAAATCAAGGTTCAGACTTAATTTATCGATAAAGGAAATAAAAGAGATTAGGGTTCAAAATTTTCTTACCGATGAAGGAGGTGAAGAAGATTAGAGAAAGTGACTTTACCTTCTGATGTTTAATGTTTAATAAGATTTTTAATTTGAAATATAGTTGTAATTTAATTTTTTTTAAAATATTTTAATTCATCAAGGACTAATTAAAAAAATAAAAGTTTTTATTAATTAATGAGAAGAATGATGATATACAATTTGATTGGTTAAAAAATCAACAGTATCAAAATTCCTAAAATTATTGGGTACCATATTAATTGGAATGAAAGGAATACATATTAAGTATTCAACACTTCTTATCAAGAGACTGTTGCACTTCTCATTTGAGTACAGTAAACAATTACATTGAGACTTACAAAATAATAAATAATGAAAATTTAAGAGTTATTCATTTCTTTTATATTTTTTTGATAAAATATTGTATTTTCTTTTTATAATTTTTATTGAAAAGATAATTACATAATTAATCTTTTTAGATAAAATATTCCAGTATCATTTATTTTTCTTTTTAATAGTCTTTTCTTTTTATAATATGTAATTGTTATTTTAAAAGTTATAAATGTCTTCTTTTTATATTGATTTGATTATAATCCTCACAGTTTAATGTAGTGGTTATAAGTTTTCTCATCGGCAAAGATTAATAAATAATCTTTAACTCTCAAATCAATTTATTTCCCTTTACAAATCTCACACACTTTTTTTATCTTTTTATTAGACAACACTTAAGTATCATTTATTATTTTTTAATACTATTTTTTCTTTTTATAATCTATTATTACTATTTTAAAGACTATAAATGATTACATTTTTCAATTAAATAATTTTATTAATCTTCTCTTTATATTGATTTAATTACAATTGATTTGAAAATTAAAAATTATCGATTAACCTTTGTCAATGGTCAAACTTATGAACATTGTATAAAGTATAAATGATTGACAACTTGAATTTTGAAGCAATACTAACAAATATTCTCTTCCTATTACTATTTTTAATAAATATTTTTGTTTTTGATTTATTTCTCTCATTTTTGTTTTTACTGTCGCTGATAAAAAAAAAACTTTGTTTTTATTGTCATTGTTTCTGGGCTGACATTGAGTACATGGTCAAGACATGTCACTGAGTGAATTAAAAAAAAAAAAAACAAAACAAATATTGGAAAGCAAATCTTGGTGCCGTGTAAAATTACATTTGTAGTATTAGATTTTCATAAAAATGTTTAATTTGTCTTTTATGTAAATGTAAATATTATATTATTTGTTCTTGGATTATTTTAAAAAACACATAATTATAAATATTCTGTATAAAAATAATACTTATATATTTATTAGATAAATCTTAAATTTTGTAATTGGTCCCCCTAATATATAATCCTGAGTCCGCTGCTGATTGTTTTCCATGCAACTATTTTTATTATCCTTTTTTTCATTTTTGTTTTCTGGAAATTGTTTTTTTTATTGATTTTTTTAAATCTAAAATAAATTTTTATTTCTATATTAGGAAGGTTTAGGGTTGTAATTAAGAGAGTGGTTAAGCTAACTTTTCATGAGAGAGTGACACATGTAGAACTTTCCTCCAAATGGGATTGATTATATTTATATTATATTTATATATAAAATAAGATAAGATTTCTCCCCGTTTGTAGTGAGTATTAAATAATAATATGGAGTTGTCTTGTCCATGAAACATTTTCACCACAATCAACAAGAACTAATTTTAATTTATAACATCAATAATGAGCTAGGGCAATAAAACTTTCAACATAAAAAACACGTGTAGCAAAACACGTTTAGACAATTAGTTTATGTCCAATTCCAAGGCAATTATGTAGCCCTAGCTCCACTATAAATTGGTCCTTTCTCTTGCCCTAAAGGTCATCCAGCAAAACAAGACTACCACTACTACCCATATAACATAACCAACAACACCATGGCTATCCCAAAACAACCATCAATTATATTCCTCCTCTTGGCCCTTGTAACCCTCTCCTTCACAACCACCTCCGACGCAGTCCATTGCGTTGGCGCCGGAGCCATTTCTGTTTACTGGGGCCAGAGATCATCCTCTGAAAACGAGGGCACCTTAAAGAGTGCATGTGCCTCTGGCAACTACGACATCGTCATCCTCGAAAGCCTCATTGTCTACGATGATGGAAAAACCCCTCGCCTCAACTTGGCAAACCATTGTGGCTCCGTTGAGAACCCTTGCTCCAAGCTACAGCCAGAAATAGAATACTGCCAACAAAACAACGTCAAAGTGTTCCTTTCCATTGGCCAAGACAGTAAAACCAAAATCCTAAAACCCACGAACCGCCACTCCATCACCACCACTGTCACTGCCACCACTACGGACGATGCGGCTAACAATCTCACCAAATACCTCCTTGACAACTTCCTCAGTGGCCAACCTGGGCCGCTGGGGAGTGTCTCCTTGGATGGCATCGACATTGCTGACGTGGCTGACGGTGATAACCTTAAATGGGACAAAGTTGTTACTTCCATTCATACCGCAGACACAAAAGTTTACTTATCCGCATCACCACAATGCGTGTACCCAGATTACTACCTGGGCAACGCAATCAGAACTGGCCATTTCGATTACATCTGGGTCCAGTTCTTCTACCAGAACCCTTGCATTTACTCAAACGGAAACCCTTCCAATCTTTTGAGTGCATGGGACAAATGGATCAAAAGTGTTCCCAACAGCTTAATATTCTTAGGCCTCGTGGCTTCGGATACGGTACCGGGATATATAACCCCAGAATCTCTTGTTTCTGACGTTCTACCAATTGCAAAACAAGCTTCAAACTATGGTGGGGTTATGATCTGGGACAGGTATTATGATATACAGAATGATTACTCTCCTCAGATAAGAGACAGCGTCCGAAAAGGTTGCAAATGTGTGTGTGAAGGTGATGGTGCGTTTGCATCCAAACGTTTCTACGGCCTGTGAAGTGTGAACCATGCATGATCCGTACCTGAATAATGTTTTAGCCTTTCGTATTAGGCACTCTGTGTGTATGGAATAAGTAGGTACGATGTGATGTGTGAGGTATATATGCATGTTTGGTTACATGCATGTACTGTATTTCGCTATAAATAAGGGTTCTATATATTTTATGCTGCACCGTATATATATATAAACCTTAAAATAATGAACACTAAAAATTTATTAATTTATTAGTCCCTCCATCGTTATGGCTGAATCACCGGTATTCGAAACGAAGGATGCTCCTTCGGTTGAAGGAGACTAAACCTTATTCACCGGTGTAATTAGGGGCTTTCTAGTTTTGAGTAGGTATGGCAACGGGGCGGGGTGGGGGCAGGTTTAGCCTCTCCACTCCCCGCTCCGACATCCCAAACCCGCTCCCGATCTCCACTGACGTTGAAAAATTAGACCTAATCCCGTCCCCGCTGGGGGTTGGGTTTCCCCGCCCCGCCCCCGTCTCCGACTACTAAAAGAAAAAACTTGATTTCTTGTACCAGATTTTTTCTACTTTTCTTATATATGACATTATATGTTTATTTTTTTTTTCATGCTAAAAAATAATGGAATAATAGTTACATTTGTAAGAGAATATTTTGCTTTTAAATTGTGAATCATTCATTTTAAATTTCTCTTAACCATTCATTTTAACTTGATTTTGGAAGAAAATATATTCAAAATTAATTGATATATAAGAACTTTTCTCATGCATAGAGAATTCAAATAAAACAATACATGCATGTTAATAAAAACAAATCAAATTAACATTTCTTGCCCATACAGTTACAAGTCTAAAATAACATATCATTCCTAAAATTAAAAATCAAATATTAGCACATTTCTCCTAATCATAGAATTGAATGTAAACTTCTCTTCCCCCACAAAGTATCTAAATACTACTAGAGTTTGTGGAAAAGCAAATTTTAAAAATGTGTACCTACTTTTGGTGATATGTTATAAATTAAAATGTCACTTTCACAATTTAAAGTTAGGGCTTCTCACTTTATATATAAATAAGGTTATTTAGGTAATTTATTAATATAAATAGTGGGGCGGGGGGCGGGGGACGGGGGCGGGTGCGGGACGGGGATCACAATACCCGGCCCCGCCCCCGCCCTCGACTTTCTTAATTGGGAAAAACCCGAACCCAAACCCGAACCTAGTCAACTCGATTTTTTCTCATCAAAGTCTGGGCGAGTTCGGGTGGGTCCCCACGGGGGCGGGTTTATTTGCCATGCCTAGTTTTGAGACCTAAAATTATTTGATTCAAAGTTTAAACAAGCTGCAGTTTAGTTTGATTTGATTTTTTTTTTTTTTAAATTTGATCCAACCTGTAATAATTTTTTTTCTTTCTATTTTGTGAATTATAAAATTGATTGAAATAATTATAAAAAATAATTTAATTAAATTTTACAAAGAATTTAATTTATAAATATGCGTGATTTTTTTTTAAAGTTTCAATAAAAAATATACTAAAATTGGAATTGTTTTACATACTGACAGTATAAGATTAAACTGTAAATGTGAGTAAACACTCAATAAAAAAAATTAATTATAATTACGTTCCTATAAAATTTTTATTTTATTTTATTATTTTTTATTAAAATAATAGTATTTTAATTAAAAACTATCCAAACGATATATTGGTGTAAATATTAACACGTGACAATTTAATTTCTTAGCACAAATAAAAAATAATAATTGATGCTGACATGATACGCACTTACGCAGGTCTTTATCTCCGTTTCTTTTTATAATTCACAGCTTTTGGACTTTCGTATTGAGAATTATTGAGAATATAACAGTAAAATATTTTGATCAACTTCTCCAATGACATGACTGGCATCCCGTGACACGCGTGTGATATATATATATATATATATATATATATATATATATATATATATATATATATATATATATTTTTTTTTTCGCGTTTTGGATCCAATTTCAATTAATTGTACAATTAATTTTATATAATCAATACATTATAAGGCAGTGTCATTTTTCACTCTTTGGAACTAGAGTGATAACATGCTCACTTTATTAACTACCAGCATATTCCACCAACTTCCATCACGAAGATTTAAAAAATAAATTAATTAAAAAAAGGGTAAAATATGTTTTTGGTCCCTCATTTTATCTTGATTTCTGTTTTTAGTTCCTCATAAATTTTGTCTCTGTTTTTAGTCCTCCATAAATTGTTCTGTTTTGTTTTTAGTCCCTTATAAATTGTTTTGTTATGTTTTTAGTCCCTAACGTTAATTTCAACGGTTAAGTGATGACATGACGGACATAAACTGTGTGTTTGAAAATTTCCTTATTAAGTTTCTAGTGACTTTTAACCGCTACAAATTTTTTTGCTGTAAAAAATGTTTACTTTTGTAACATTTTCTTGTAATTTCAAAAACTTTGGTGTTCGAGGTTTTAATTTTTTTATTATTTTTTTAACATTTTACGGTTTTAGTCTACCAGAAAATTTCAGCAGTTAAAAACTGCTAGAAACTTAGATAAAAAATTTTGAGGCGTAAATTCTGCTCACTGCGACATCACTTAATAGTTGAAATTAATGTCATGGACTAAAAATAAAATGAAACAATTTTTGAGGGACTAAAAATAGAGAAAAATTTATGAGGGACTAAAAACAGAAATCAGGAAAAAATGAGGGACTAAAAATATATTTTACCCTTTAAAAAAATCTATCTCTAGCTATCACCATGACTATTCCCCCAATGAATAGTGTTGTGGTATTTGTCTTGTATTTTTTTTAAAATTAATTCTATAAAATAAAACGAGTGTGTTTTAATTCTGTCTCGTATAGTTTTTTTTATCCTTCTAAAATTTTAAATTATTGTTTTTAGTCTTTATAAAATGAGCAAATTTTAGTTTTAGTCCTTATAAAATATTTTATTTTTATTTTTCTTCCCTCTAAACTTTGAAAACACTATTATTTTGTCCCTAAAGTTCATTTTCATTTTAAGGTATATAAATAACATTTATGTTAGGAATCTAGAACAAATGTTAGAAGTATTACATGTTGTCATTATGCCACAGACACTAACAATTGTTACTTGACTTTCTGTTAGACACATAAGCAATTAGTTAGTATCACATAATAATAGAGACCAAAATCAAGATTTCAACTTAATATCAAGAAATGACAGGACAAGCCCCAGTTTAAGCAGTCATGCATGTACGGTAAGAGTAGTATTTTGGAGGCAGAAGTAAGTGGCATCTCCTACAAAAGATTAAGCAATCACCTCTAAAGTCACTACTAGAAAATATATATTCTACATCGTCCACTTAATATTGGTTATGTGAGAAATGATGTTAAAAAATGCGCGGTGGCATTTTTGTAAATAACTGATAGTCGTTAACATCGGTTATCCAATAACCGATGCTGTAAATCATTATTGACATTGGTTATTTAATAACCAATGTTTTCAATGCTTGTTGACATCGTTTCTATATGACAACCGATGTTGTCAATGTTTAGAGCTTTTTTTTTCTAAGCCTTCTAAGATCACTTTGGTTCTCAGTCTCTGGCACGTCCCTCACTTTCGTTCGTCTCTACCATCCCTAGTGCTCTCGCTCTTTCGTTTGTCCAACCCTGTCCAACCCTTCAACTTGCGTCGTCGTCACCGTCACCCTGTGTCACCATCATTGTTGTCCCCTTGTCTTCTATTTGCGGCATCGTGTTCACAAACCCTACTCTTGCCTTCTCCCTCACCCTGATGAACCACCACTGTTTGTTCTCTTCCTGACAAACACCACCTCCATTGCACTACACTGCTCCATCACCACCATTACTCTCAACAATGAAGAACTCGTGCCATTGTTGAAAGGGTCAGTGTTATTGTTGTTGCAACTTCCGACTTCTCTTCCTCATTACGCAGTTGTTGCGCTAGGCACCCTCTTCGCTATCTTCTTTGCCTCTTGTTTTTGTTTTTTTCTTCCATTGATTTGCTTCTCTGACCATTGATTCTTCCAGCACTTTGTTCGCACCCATTACAAGAAACCATTTTGCCATTCGACGCACCTCTGTTGGCCAGCGCGTGACCTTTAACCCAGTCAGGTAATAGCTTGCCTTTTCTTTAATGCTTCTTGCCTGTTTGATTAAATGCCCCAATAGTAGTTTATTGGATTTATTTTGGGATTTACGTTGTTTTGGGGTTGTTTGCTGGGAATTATCTGTTACATTCGAAGCAAGAAGAGGATGAAAAAAATTTGGTCTCAAAGGGTGTTATGGTTAAAGGTGTTCTTCTCCAACATCTAGTTCAGGCTGTGGTTGCAACTCTCTTGTTTGTGGTAAGTTTTGAGATGATAAGTTTCTAGTTTTTTTTTCATGTTTTATTTTATTTGTGAATGATTGTTGATGTGGAGTTGCATTAATTAAGTCAATTTTGTATTGCTAAAATAGCTTTTGAGAGTTTTAATTGTTCAACACATTTTTTGAGGATTGGTAGACACTAGACACCTAACAAAGTGTTTTCGTTATTTTTGGTTTGGTTGTGTTTATTACGTCACAAGTAATCCTCATTTGCAAATACTATGTGTGCTTTTACCTAATTTGCCTACTTTGGTGTGTGATAATGGTATTTTGCCATTGTTGATTATGAAAAGGTTTTGTTGCTATTTGGTATATGTGAGTTTAGTACTCAATCCTCTATTAGACGTTGAGAATTTAATGTGTGTGTGATTAAATTCTTATTTGACCTATATGTTTGTCATAGGCTACTTCATAAGGGAGAGTTTGTGGTTATAGATACTTTAATGGGTTATACTTATATGCATATTTCTTAATGGTAGCAAATATGTTATGAACCAAAAATGAGTTTCTTCCCTTCAAAAGGGTTACGTGTACTGACTGAGCTCCAATTCAAAATGTTTCTTTTAGTGTCCTTTGCTTCCCCTGACTAAAGACATGTGGACTCTTGATTTTATCTTTATAATTTTTTGGGTCCTCGGGGATGTTGAAAAGTATGATTATATGCTGATAGTATTCTATTCCCCAAATAAAAAAATACTATCCTAATGGATTGTTCGCTTATTTGCTGTTTGAGTGGAGTATGCTATCCTAATGGACTGTTCACTTAATTGAACTAACCTTTCTCTTTATTGAGTAAAGAAAAAAAATTAAAGAACAATAATCCAGTTTTGTAATGAAGATCTGGTTTTTGTAGATTGTGCACTGGTTTATGCAGGTTGGGTAGTTGTGCAAGTTGGGTAGTGGTTGCAGTTTATGTACTGGTTGCAGGTTGGGTATTGGCACAGATTGGGTAATCAATACTGGGAATTTGGTTTATGCATATCTGGTTTGTGTTCAATTTTTTTGTTAATTTCAGTGTTTCAGACAAATTAGGCTAGATTATGGGCTTCACTTGATCATATTGGCTTAAGATTAAATTTAGTAAGGTGATTGTGCTTGCTGCTAAATTTATATTTTCAGGTATAGGGCTATGTTTGTAGCTACTGCAAAGATTTAATAAATGTGGTAGTTATTAGCTGGAGTTTGGGCATCAGTTTTATACTACTTAGGCCTTATTTTATTTTCTAAGCGTTTGTCATTCATGTCTTAACTCTTGAGTGTGAAATCCATTATTGATGCAACACGGAGAACGATGAATGGTTATAGTTAAAACAAGAATGAAACAATGTTTTAAAGCAAATGACATAGGAAATCCTATAAAGACAATTATAGATATCCAATGGCAATTATAGTCTTATTTAAATATGCCTCTGGCCATTAAAAGAGCCTTCCCATTAATGTATGTTTGTTTAACATGATTGAAAATTCTAGACATTTTAAAAGTTTAAATTGATTTTTTTTTCATTTGTAAAATCTCTTATTTAGGTAAACTAATTTTTTTTTTTATAAATTATTCTCTTGTTGACTTGCGAACCTTGCAGTGTTTTTTATTCATGTGAAATTGAGTACTTGATTGTTTTTTATTCAGAAAAAACTGAGAAATACTTAACTAGGACAAAGGGAAGAGATAATTTTGACCAGCATTGACAACAAGAGGGCTACTCCTGTAAGTACAAAAAAACTTTCTATCAAGAGTTAATATTTTCAGTTCTAATGATAGAACTGCAGAGAATGAGAATGATTTCTATTGTGCAGTTGTGCCTTTCTTTTAGCTTTCCTTTCAATGCGTCAAGTTTCTATTTATCTATTTATTTTGGCAATATAAATAAAGATTGAACATCAAGACTTCTACCTAAATTCTACCCAATTTTCACTGCTTGAGTTATGCTAAGTGGTACATTGATCTATAACTTTACATTGAAAGTAAATTTATTTCTTAAAATAAATTAGAAGCTGCCCTAATAATTGGCTAAGTGCAAGGGACCCTTTATCTGAATTTACCTATTTTTCTCATTTGAATATTTTTCCTAGGCAAATAATTTGATTACTATGAATTTTAATTCTTGGTAGGAGTGGCATTCTATCTAGGTGTATACTAAGGATGTAATTATAGTACTCTAATGTCCATAGTAAAAACAAGGGATATATTTTAAAGTGTTAGCAAACTCTGGGAAAAGACTAAAATATTTTTAAAAGTCTTTATATTGAGATTGGATTTGGTAACATGGAAGCCACGTACTAATGTTAGTTTAGAACTTTGTTGTTACTCTTTGTTAGCTACTTAGCATTTTTTTTTCTTTTCCTTTATATTTTATACTTTACCAAAAGGAAATACTGAGATTTATGTTTGTTATTATTTATCATTTCTTCCTTAGTTTTAGGCATTATTACTTAAGAATTTGTTTTACAATTTAACACCATAAATGGCCATATATTCTCTGTTATTATCAATTTCCAGCACTTCTATTTATCTTTTAAGATTTGAACCATAAATGAAACACAATTTAATTTGCAGACTCTTTTTTCCTTTCTTGTTTCCACTGTCATCATTGCACTATTTGTTATTGTTAGTGAGCATCTTTTCAGGTACGTATCTCATTCTTACACTTCAGTACTTGTTACAATTATAATAATGCTTTATAACTTGTTTGTGTAATTAATGAGTATTATTTTTTAATCAAGTTAAGCATTATGAGTGAACCTTAGTTTCCCATTTGAGGTTCAATACAATGATTAATACGGATAGTTTGGATTAATCATTGTATTGAATCTTGAATTATCCGTTTGGACAGTTTGGCAATAGTCATTTTTTTATACTGGATTCATACATAGAGGTTGAATCTCTTTTGTTAAATTTGATGAAATTTTGATTTAGTGCATTTCGTTTTGTTCTCCGGGTGCATACTTGATTGCGGTGGAATTTATGTCACCACTTTCATATCGTGTACTTGGAGATCAATGCAAAATGCTGTCCAAATTTCGTCAAATTTAACAAAAGAGACTAAAGCTCTATGTATGAATCAAGTATAAAAAAAGTGTCTTCTTGAATGAGATAGGGCCACACCTTTTATGAAAAAGTGAGATCTTCATGCATGTCACAGAAGAGGAAAGATGGATCGAAGTTGGATGAAAGCTATTCGCATCACTGAGGAGTATGAGAATGGGGTTGAAAAGTTTTTGGAATTTGCTCAACAAAATTCACCGAATATGGGGGGAAAATATTATTGTCCTTATGTTAACTTCCTAAATGGGAGACGACATGTCATGGACGAGACAAGGACACATCTTCTCTGTGATGTGATTCTTCAAACATATATAAGATGGATATGGCATGGTGAATTGACAGACATGCCTACGGTGTCCCAAACTGAGTATGTCATTGATGTTGAAATGGGAGATCGATTAGAGGATATGATCCGAGATGTTGGACAAGAGTCTTTTCATCAAGCACATGCCCCTTTGTATGATGCATTGGAAAGTGATTCGAAGAAGCCTTTGTATCCAAGGTGCAAAAACTTCACACAGTTGTCAGCGGTGTTAAGTTTGGTCAATTTGAAGGCAAGATATGGGTGGAGTGATAAAAGCTTCACTGATTTGCTTGAGGTGTTGAAAATGATGCTTCCAAAAAAGAACACATTGCCAAAAAATAACTATGAGGTGAAGAAGATACTGTGTCCGGTGGGTATGGAGTATCAGAAAATACATGCATGTCCTAATGATTGCATATTGTATAGAAATGAGTTTGCAGACATGCATAAATGCCCCGTGTGTACGGTATCACAGTACAAATTGAAGGATGACGCATGTGGTAGTGATGAAAGCACAAAGAAAGAGTCCCCAGCAAAGGTGTGTTGGTATCTTCCTATAATTCCAAGGTTTAAACGATTGTTTGCTGATGGAGATGATGCAACAAACTTGACATGGCATGCAGATGGTCAAAAATGTGATAGATTGCTCCGACATCTAGCTGATTCTCCCCAGTGGGACAATATTAATTGTTTGTTTCCAGATTTTGGGGAGGAGGCAAGAAACCTTAAGTACTAATCATAGTTCATGGCCTATTTTGCTAGTAATTTACAACTTGCCTCCTTGGTTGTGCATGAAGCGAAAATACATTATGTTCTCTATGATGATTTCGGGTCCACGACAGCAAGGAAATGACATTGATGTTTATCTAAGTCCCTTGATTGAAGACTTGAGAAAGTTATGGGAGGAAGAGGTTGATGTCTTTGATGGGAATCGGAAGGAGACCTTCAAGTTGCGTGCAATGGTATTTTGTACCATTAATGACTTTCCAGCATATGGGAATTTGAGTGGATATAGTGTTAAGGGGCATCACGCATGTCCTATCTGTGAAGAACACACAAGCTACGTGCAACTGAAGCATGGAAGAAAAATGGTCTACACTAGGCATCAGAGATTTCTCAAACCTTATCACCCATATCGGCGATTGAAAAAAGCTTTTAATGGAAGACAGGAGGATTTAATTGCACTGATACCTTTAACTGGAAAGCAGGTTTATGAGTGGGTGGAGGACATCGATACTATCTTTGGGAAGACCCAACAGAAGGATGCAAGTGAGAAAAGAATATGGAAGAAGAGGTCGATATTCTTTGATCTTCCATACTGGTCCGATCTAGATGTTAGACATTGTATAGATGTTATGCATGTGGAGAAAAATGTGTGTGATAGTTTAATCGGCACAATTCTTAACAATAAAGGCAAGACAAAGGATGGTCTGAATGCTTGGCAAGATCTGGTTGAGATGGGTATACGTGAGCAGTTACATCCAAGGTCAGAAGGTAAACGAACATATTTGCCCCCAGCATGTCATGCTTTGTCCAGAGAAGAGAAAAAAAGTTTTTGGTAGTGTTTGCGGGATGTTAAGGTGCCACAAGGATACTCTTCAAATGTAAGGAGTCTTGTATTGATGAAGGATCTCAAATTAGTTGGCTTAAAGTCTCATGATTGCCACGTCTTGATGCAACAACTTATGGTCGTGGCGATACGAAACATCTTGCCTAACAAAGTCAGGGTTGCCATAACTTGCCTATGCTTATTCTTCAATGCTATATGTAGCAAATTCATTGACCCTATAAAGTTAGATGACTTGGAAAATGAGGCTGCTATTATCCTGTGTCAGTTGGAGATGTATTTTCCACCTTCATTTTTTGACATCATGGTTCACTTAATTGTTCATCTACTGAGGGAGATTAGATTGTGTGGACTCATTTATTTACGATGGATGTACCCAATTGAGCGATACATGAAGATCTTAAAAGGGTATACCAAGAATCAATACCGTCCTAAGGCATCCATTGTTGAAAGGTACATTGCAGAAGAAGCTATTGAGTTTTGTTCAGAGTACATGGAGAAGATGAAAGTTGTCGGGGTTCTTGAGTCTCGTCACGAGAACAGAGTGAGAGGTAAGGGTACACGGGGTTTAATTATTGTAAACCATGGGTCTCAAGGCACTCAATGAAGCACATTTGTATATATTGAATAATACTGATGAGGTTACCCCATACATAAATGCACACAAAGAATTTGTGAAAGCAATTAACCCAAAAATGAACAAGAATCGGGTGTTGATCGAGCATAACAAAAGTTTCTTAAACTGGTTTAAAGCAAGAATCTTTGCTCTTGATGATCCTTCTGAAATGTTAAATTGATTAGCAAATGGGCCTAAGCTAAATGTTCCAACTTGGAATGCATATGATATCAACAAGTATTTGTTCTACACGAAGTCACAAGATGAGAAGAGTACCGTTCAAAATAGTGGGGTTAGTCTTCCGGCTGAAGCAGAACACTTTTCTAGTGCAAACGATAACAACCCCAAACTGGGTCCATGTCTTACTTTGGAGTGATTGAAGAAATCTGGGAGCTTGATTATACTATGTTCAAAGTTCCTATTTTTAAGTGTAAGTGGGTTGATAGCAACACCGGTGTGTAGACTGATGATTTGGGATTCACTTTCGTAGACCTTAAAAAGGTTGCTTATAAGGACGAGCCTTTTATCATGGCAGAACAAGCAAAGCAAGTGTTTTATGTCGAAGATCCCTATAATGCAAGGTGGTCAGTGGTTCTACAAGGAAGAACCAGTGGTGTTATTCATGAAAATGATGATTCAACACTTGATATTTATGAGTCTCCTTCTTTCTACACACGCATGCCTACCATCATTGAAGAAAATGAGGTGGACGACGTACACGCAAATCGCCATGATCATGACGAAGGCTTATGGGAGAACACTGCTACCTAACCACGTTATATATAAGTAATGTCTATGTTATTGTATAATTTAATAATTTTTCCAACTTTTTTTTATCTCCATTTACAATTTATAAACTTTGTATAATTGCAAATAACACTTAATTTTGTTTGTTTGTTTGAACAGGCACATGGGTACACCACCAAGTTCCCTTCATCCTAAGTCATCAGCTCCTTTAGAGTCTACATCCAGGAGGACTAGACAATCGCTACAACTCAAAAAATTTACTGCTAAACGCTTGACTAGGGAGAAGCCACGAGTGGATGTCAATCCTGCAACTGGGAAAGTTTCAGGTCCAAATTGACATCATTTGAGGACCTATTTAGGGATTGATACCTGAGACAGGGTTGATATTATGTATAAAGACTGGCACCATGTGCCCGAAAATAATAAGAACATGATTTGGGAGGACATTCTGGTATTTTCCATCAACTATCTATGTTATGGTAATTCGATGTATTTAATTTGCATATTATTGCCATTCACTAACTCTTACATATGATTCTCACATGAAGGAACAATTTGATATTCCAGAAGCGTCCAAGGCTAAGAGGAAAATTATTTCCCATGTGGGAACAAGATGGAGGCAGTTTAAGGCAGACCTTACAAGGAAATATGCAATTAAAAAAAAAAGAAGGGTGATGAGGAGGAAGAGGTACATGAGGATGATGATGATATTCCTTTTGCAAAATTTGGAATTGAGAAGGACAAGTGGAGGGAATTTAAAGAGAGCCACAATACTCCAGCTTGGCAGGTAAGTTATGGGTGTTTTTTCATTTGTCTATATCCAAATTTGGTTTATTATTTTGATGAATGTATGTGTAATTATTCACAGCAAATTGGAAAGAAGGCTCAAGAAGTCCAGAAACATAACAACATGCCACATGTGATGGCTCGTGGGGGTTATGATTGGCTTAAGGAAAAGATGAAGAAAAAACAGACTGAAGCTGCTGAATCTGGGAGTACAACTGTAGTTGATCCTCCATCTCCCATTAAACGACATGTGAAGTGGAAGAAGGCCCTACAAAACATTTTGGGCAAATGACATCTGAGGCGACACAACAAATTGCTGATAGGATTGTAAGTTATTATACAATTTAAAATCTAATTAAATATAGTAAACTAGAAGTTGACTCCTTTATCTTGTTTTGGTTGTAGGATGCCCTACAGGAGCAGTGCACACAGGGTAGCTTTGTTCCCCATGGATGTCAAGATATACTGACGACTGCCATTGGGCGACCGGAGCACCTTAGTCTTGTCCGTGCTGCTGGAGTTAGTGTGACCATCAGCCAGTACTTTGGACCACTATCATGTGGCTCATATACTTCATCCATCACAGCAGAGCTGGTGGCTTCATTGAAACAAAGCTTGAAAGAGGAGTTTAAAGAGGAGTTTAAAGAGCAGTTAAAAGAAGAGTTTAAAGATAAGCTAAAGAGAGAATTGTTGATGGAGTTGAGCCACATGACCTCCCAGTAGCCACCTGAGCATGTTGAGCAATATGTAGCTCCTTCTGGTGCCCGTGTTAGCACGAAGGGGAGTTGTGTTGGTACTGATGTTGCTCCCTCAGGGGAGGAGCCTGTCACTGACACAACATCTGATCAGTGCGGCTTGTATGTTGATGAGCAGCCTCCTCGCTTGGTGGCAATTAAGAAAGTTTATCATGGGGCATCAATCCTACACCACACATGTTTGATGGATGGTATGGTGAAGGTGGGGGTTGAAGATGTTCGAGATGCTACAACTCGAGTCCCTTTACCGACTGATGAGGTTCAGTTAGTGGGGGAGTCCCTAAACACCTTTATTGCATGGCCGAGTCATCTTGTGAAGCCTGTTTCACAAGAGGTAGCACCGGAGGTAGCTCCTTTAACTTATTTTATTTTTTGGTATCATCAAAACAATGGACCTGAATAAATTGTTGACTATAAGTAACTTATGTTTATTAATTGTGTAGGATAAACAGGGACCAAAGAAACCAGTTGAACCTCATGATAGGTCGGTCCCTGATGATGATCCCTGATTAAATTTGGTACAAGTTTGCCCGTTTCTTTTCAAAAAGCCTTTCCAGTTGTTGTGGGATGCAAGTTTGTTTGGGGTGCATAACGAACAGTTCCCCCTCTACATAAATCATAGTGATGTTGGGGAGATATTGAGTGGCAATCAATATCTTAATATTAGTGTTATACAGTTGTGGATGATGTAAGTATATTTTAATTTTAGGTCCATTACCTATTTAATTGTAAGTGATTAACAATTAACCATTTACATTCATTTGAACAAAATTAGGGTTTTGAATGAGTTATGTATGGAATTGGAGCATGGTTCTGTCTACGGATTCCTTGAGCCTCAAAGCATATAGAGATCAGGGAATACCCGAGATCATGCTCAGAATTACATTCAAAGATGGATACATGAATCCCAAAAACAAGTCTACCTTGGAGCTTACTTAGTAAGTAAAATTTCATTAATAAAAGCATTTAAATAATGATTGCATTGTTACTAATAACTATTCTCCAATGCAGCCAACATTGGCAACTCCTGGTTATTTGTCCTAGGTCTAATGTTGTCGTCTGGTTTTGTTCCCTGCACAAGAAGCCCGATGTAGACATCAAAGCCACAGTTACAAGGTAAGCTTAAATTTGTAACAAATTGACTGTATCAAATGTATTATACATGAATGTCTCGGTCTTATAAATATATTTGCATGTTTCTTTTAACCAGTGCTTTAAAGGGCTTGCAAGGTAACCAATCAAGTAAATTGAAGAAAGTTGATTGGATTAATGTAAAAGTAAGTAATTTAACCAATGCTTGAATATCCAAAATGTTTAATTAGTTTTTTTTTACAATAATTTGTCTTAAAACACTATTCAATTTCATATTGAATTTAGTGTAATCTACAAAGTGGAGGCACTGAGTGTGGCTATTACGTCATGCATTGGATGTGGACCATCATCCATGGGGGATTCAAGGATAACTGGGAAACGGTACTATATTTATTTACTTTAACATGTTTCATTTATTACAACTATTAATATTTGATGTGATTAACTTACATTTGTTTATTATATTATGTAGACATTTAGCGATTCTCAACCATTGGAGACAATGACAATTGGAGATATTCGCATTCAGTGGGCACGACACTTTTTGAAAGTTAGAAATGAAGCACTGAACGAATTAGTATAGCTTATTAATGGATTCTATTTGTAAACATTTATATATATTGTTTGATGTTTGTTTATACATTACTATTTTTTTTATAATAATAAAAAGCATAGATAATTGATTATTATATAAATTGCCTGGATTTGGATTTTATTATGAAATAACAGGTTTGGTTCAATCTAAAACAAAATGATTATTAAAAAAAAATGCACAAACAACATCGGTTATGGCAAAAACCGATGTTGTTTTTGCACATACAACATCGATTATGACAAAAACCGATGTTGTTTATGCACATACAACATCTGTTATGGCAAAACTGATGTTGTTAGTTAACAAACAACATCGATTGTAGGAATACCAATGTTGTTTATGTAACAAACGAGATCGGTTATGGCAAAACCAATGTTGTTTATGCACATACAACATCGGTTTTCCTACAACCGATGTTGTTTGTTAATTAACAACATCACTTTTTGCCATAACCGATGTTGTTTTCAACACAGATTTTGACTGGGCATCCTTCGACATCGGTTGTATGCCGAACCGATGTTGTAGTGTAATTTAACATTGGTTCAACAACCGATGTTGAAAGTTGCCCACTTTCAACGTCATTCAATACAACATTGGTTAATAACCAATGTTAAAAGCCAAAAATAACCGATGTTAAAAGCTTTTTTTGTAGTAGTGACTGAAAAAAACAAGTGCAAGATGTACTACACTTGCCCCATCGAAAGGGTATGTAACTAAATGGTTCTAACACTTTCATTTTTCCCCCTTTCGTGATTCTCAAGTTTTTTTAACTATCTTTTCATGATTAATGTTATTCTTTAAAATAGATTAATTAAATAATTAATCTAACATTCTACACATATTAATAGCATATAAGCTAATAGCTTGATTTGGGTAGAAGATATGGTTTGGAACCTTATAGAATCTTGTTAACAATGTCTTGGATTTAGTCGCTAACTATTGCTATGTTAGCATGACAATGGAATTGATTAGCAGAATATTTGTTATTAATTGGAGCAGATTGCAGAATATTTGTTAACATAATATTTGTTATTAATTGGCACTGATTGCAGAATATTTGTTATTATTGGTGTAGATTTATTGGCCACAGATCTTGCATAATTGTACAGCTATAATTATGTAATTATCTCCATAATTAGTTAGCCCAGTTATCACTGTACACCATATTTTCATTTAATTTGGATCGTTAGATCTCATAGTTCTATCAGATGTACCTATGTACCTCCCACACTGAATTTTTTTCCTTTCCTTTCTTCACGAAGTGGAGTGGTTCTAGTAACATCGGCTCAACAGTGTTGGCAATGTCGATTTCTCATCCTTAATCGCCTCGATTTTTCTTCAACCACCGTCAAGCACACTCAAAACATCATCGTTAACACAACGCCTAGCTTGCATCACAGCTAGGGAAGGCAAAGGGGCAGGTTGAGGACGGGTTTGACTCTCTTCGTCCCCGTCTCCGCAAAAGGCAGGGCGGGTAAGGGTTCGAGTATAAAAGATGCGGATTTAAAATTTTAATACTCATTACCAACCCCGTCGGGTTTTATCAGGTTCAGGTATACCCACGGGTAACTTGCTACACTATTTTTATAATTTTAATTTACTTATATATTTTTAAATAAATTATATATTAAGTTATTAATTATATTTTAATTTAAACACTATATAAAAAATAATAAATAACAAAGGAATTAAAGGCAAAATTTAAGAATTAAATTATATTTTTAGTTAAATGTATAATTTTAAGTTTGTTATTTAACCATTATTATAATTTAATTTATTTAACTATTAAGCTAATTAATTTATATTTTTAAAAATCATAACAATAAAATATATATATATATATATATATATATATATATATATATATATATATATATATATATATATGTTGTGACAAAATTTTGAAAAGAAAATGTAACGGTGGCGGGTACGGGTTTAGTTTGATACCCATCCTCATTTAAAAAATTCGAGAAATACTAGTACCCGGTCAAAGCAAGTATTTCCTGTCAAAGTCGGGGCGGGTTCGAGGCGGTACCCATGGGTTCAGGATTATTTGCCATGCCTAATCATAGCAGCTACGAACACAGCCACTTCTGACGACGACTATGATGACACTTTGCCACCTATCGCTCTTTCTTCTTTCTCTAGCGACGCCACTAGTAATAGGAGAGCCAACGCTATTGCCACCACAATTCAAAGCAAAATCAAGTATGCATATTAGATGAACAACCCAAAAATCAAAGCAAAAAATCCAATAATCTTGATTGCAAACACCATTGCACGTTCAACACTACAAATGGGAACTTTTGCGTGAAAGGAACATTGTCTTATGTTACTATGGATTGACAATTAGGGTTAAAAAAGGTTAAGTGTTGAAATTTGCCAGAGCTTTGAGGATGGTGTTTAGTAGGGGTTGGCACGGGTAAGATTGGATCGGATCCGTGT
The DNA here is from genome assembly GCA_026413185.1 of Pueraria montana var. lobata. Classification (NCBI taxonomy): domain Eukaryota; kingdom Viridiplantae; phylum Streptophyta; class Magnoliopsida; order Fabales; family Fabaceae; genus Pueraria; species Pueraria montana. Next base: position 77,911,498 of record CM048648.1, read on the forward strand.
CATTTTTTTATTCAATCCAATCAATTTTAATCGGCTAGCTTCGGATAAGATTTTGTCTAGTTTAACTTTGTAATCCGATTCAAACCAATTTGATTATAATCGGATTGGATTGAATCGGATCATCAGATTTATTATAATATAATAAAAATGAAAAAATGATTAAAAAAAAAAAAAGGAAAATGCTTCTAAAAGTATGCAATTTAATAAATTTAACTTAAAAACTATTTTTTTAATTGCTAATCTAATATGAAACAAGTTCCATTCCAAGTTAAAAAATAAACCATGTCTTATAAAACTGTTTCTTTTTATTATACTTACTGAGCAATAATTGTATGGCTCAGGGTTTCTCTTTCTTTGTAGGTGTTATGAACGGTTCTGGCTCTGGCGACGATCCACCAGAAGGCAGTGGCGATATACAGCCTTTACAAGTGTCCCTTCGTGACTTAGTTCTGAAGAATAAAGAAAAGGTTCCTCAGAGGCCACAGGTTGATTTGCTCAATCAAAATTTAGCAAAGATTGAGTTCGAGAATGGAGACCATTTGCGTCCTATGGTCCATATTGATCATGATGTCTTTGATGGACTATGTGCACCATGGCAAGATACCTTAGTCATCAAGCTATTAGGAAAAAATATTGGTTTTGAGTTGATGGGTGAGAAACTGCCCAGTCTTTGGAAGCTGGGTGCAGGGTTCGAGATGTTGGATATTGGGAATGGATATTTTATGGTGAAGTTTGATACTGAGGAAGACAGGACAAAGGTGATTCATGATGGTCCATGGATGATCTTTGATCATTACCTCACAGTGACAAGTTGGTCATCGAATTTCATCTCTCCGGAGGCTAAGATTGAGTAGACCATGGTTTGGATTCGTTTTCTTGGATTGAATCTCATTCATATGATGAAAGCATCCTCTTAGCATTGACAGTGGTGGTAGGAACACCTATTAAAGTGGATACTAACACCAAGGATGTGCACAGGGGATGCTTTGCAAGAGTCTGTGTGGAGATTGATCTCACTAAACTAGTGGTTGGTAGGGTTTGGTTGAGGGGATATTGGTACAATGTTGAATAGGGTCTTCATAGGATATGTTTCTTTTGTGGCTATTATGGCCATTTGTCAAGAGATTGCCAAAATAGACCCAAAGATCCTGTGGAGACAAAGGAAGCACCACCAATGGAGGTTGTTGTATCACAGGCGATGGAGAAGGCCAAGGAATGTGCTGCATCTCAGGCAACGAAGGTGACCAAGGAAGGTGCTGACTCAAACACAGTTAATTCGGGAGTCAATATTGGGAGTAACAACAATCACAACACATTGATTGCAAATAATGAGGATGCCAATAATTGCCAAAATTTGTTATACGGTGATTGGATTATTGTGAAAAAGAAATCCCATAATAATAGCTAAAAAAAAAGAATCTCAAGGATATAAATAAGGAAGGGACAATTATGAGGAGTGAGAAAAATAGCAAGAGTGGCACGAAAAGAAAGGCCAAGCATAACAACCTAATATAGGATCATCTAGTGGTGGAATTAACTCCACAAAAAAGCACGTCCTTGGTGCAAGTCCTAAAAACAAACATCCAAGGAATTCGTTGCCTACCAATGAGACTCCATTGTAATAGCTTTTAAAAAATGTCATACCTTTACAGAAAGATAAAGATAAGGTTGCCATTAATTCATCATCAACACTTGGTCAAGTTTCACATCCAAACCCTAAAACTTATGATTTAGGGAATGGGGCCAAATCCATGGTCAACATGTGCCAAGTTTCTAAGGTCAGATATGAAGTCCTTGCTGAAATTAATGAGGAAAGCAATGGAATGGATGTTGAGGTCGTGCCATCTTCACTTCAAAACATGAATGTTAATATTCAACAACAGAATGATGCCAACCCACCTTTACATGGGGGGACGTAGGGTTTTCTTCTACCCCTTATCCATCTCTCTAATATTTCCCATGAATGTCTTTGGAAATTTTTCTATTATCTCATGGAATATTAGGGGAGCAGTTGGTCGTTGCACCAAACTTCATGTTTGTAATTTTGTGAAGTCTCATCCACCTTATCTCTTTTTATTGTATGAGACTCATACTGCTTTTGTCACTGTGGAGGACTTTTGGATGTCTTTGGGTTATAAAAAGATTTTTATCCAGGAAATAATGGGTCATGTGGGGGAATATGGGTTCTATCTAATAGAAGGGACATCAACTTCTCTCTTATTGATTCTACTCCTCATGCAATTACGTTTAACATTTCAAAGTTGAATGTGAAGTGGTGTTAGACTGCCCTATATGCATCTCCTATCCCAAATGCAAGGAAATCTATTTGGGATCATATATCAGAGTTAGCTATGAATAATCATGGTCCTTGGATTATGCTTGGGGATTTTAACGAGGTCATTAGCTTGTCTAAGGTGCTAGGAGGGGATTTTTATCTTTCTCGCTTGAACTTACAAGCCCAGATGGTAGCTAATTGTGGTCTTATTGATATTGAGACTATTAAAGGTGTTTTCACTTGGTGCAAAAACACTCAGAATGGAGGTCACGTAAGGAAGAAGTTAAACAGATGCATGGCTAACCTAGATTGGAGGTTGATGTTTCCTCATGCATTAGCATAACTCTTATCTAAGAATAACTCGGATCATAATTCTATTCTAGTCCATTGTCTTAAATCTGCAAGCAGTAGAATCAAATATTTCCACTTTCAGGCAACATGGTTGTCCCACCTTGATTATGGTAGACTTGTTTCTCAATCTTGGCAAGGAACGGTTGGTGATGCTATAAGACGAAGTTCATGACCAATCAATCCTCTTTAACAAAGGGATCTTCAGGAATATTTTTAGGAGGAAAAGGAAGCTTGAAGCTCGTATTCAGGGTGTCCAAGAGCAGCTAGATTAGGGCGCAACTTCTGATTTGATTAGATTGGAGAAAATGCTTCAGAGAGAATACCAGGAGATTCTGGCATAGGAGGGTGTCCTATGATTCTAGAAGTTGAGGGAGAATTGGTTAAATATTTGTAACAAAAACACCAAAATTTTCCATACCCAAACAGTGATAAGAAGGATAAAAAATAAAATTACAGGCCTTTTTGCTAATGGTATTTGGTGCTCGAATTTGGAAGTCTTGGAAAAGGAAGCTCAATTTTTTTTCAAGAACCTTTTTTAAACCAATGACACTTGTGACCACAACAGTCTTAAGTTGCTCCATATTCCTTAGTTGAGTATGGAATTATTTGAGGCTTTCATTAAACCTGACAGCATGGAAGAGGTGAAAGAAGCAATTTTCTCAATGAGTCCTTATAAAGCGCCTGGTCCATATGTCTTTTAACCTATTTTTTATAGATCCTTTTGGTCTGTGGTGGGGGAAGATGTTTGGAATTTAGTATCTTGGGCTTTTGATACTGGTTTCATCCCTCCCAACCTAGCTGATACTCTTATTATCCAAATTCCTAAGACAGACAATCCAACCTTTCTTAAGGAAATCAGGCTAACAAGCTTGTGCAATGTTCTCTTCAAATTCATTTCCAAGGTCTTGGTGCATAGAATAAGACCTCATTTGGATTCTATTATTGGTCCTTGTCAGAGTAGCATCCTTGTCAGAGTAACTTCATTCCAAATAGAGGTATGACTGATAATTCCATGATAGCTCAGGAGATTGTCCATTATATGCACAGAAGGAAAGGTAAAATTGGACAGTTGCTTTTCAAAATTGATTTTGAGAAAGCTTACGATAGGGTGAACTGGGATTTTCTCTAGCTTACTCTAGCTGAGTTTGGTTTTCCTTCTCAGACTATACAACTTATCATGAATTACACTAGGGCTACCAATCTTTCTCTGAGGTGGAATAACTCAATTGTTGATAGTTTTTCTCCCCGACAGGGTATTAGACAAGGTGATCCTCTTTCTTTGTTACATTTCTTGTTGTGTATAGAGAAATTGGCAATTCTTATTCAAGAAAAAAATGAATGATGGTATTTGGGAGCCTGTTAAAGTTGCTATAAATGGGCCTGCAATATATCACTTATTTTTTGTGATGACTGCTTGCTATTTGTGAAGGCTAGTTGTGCTCAAGTTAGACTATTCAAGAAGGTTTTGAATAATTTCTGTCATGCTTCAGATTTAAAAGTAAATATTCAAAAGTCTCAATTTTTGGCTTCTAAAATCGTCACTCACTCACATCTATTCTTGAGTTTTAGCATACCACTACCATTGGTAAGTATCTAGGATTCCCCTTATTATCTGGCAAAGTTAAAAAGGCGGATTTTGCTTGTTTAATTGACAAGACTAACAGTAAGCTGGATGGTTGGAAATCCAAGTTATTAAATAGAGCTGGTCGAGTAACTATTGCAAAGTCAGTCTTGGCAAAAATTCCCATTTATACTATGCAGAATCTATGGCTTCCATAAGGGGTCTATGATACTATTGATGCGAGAGTGGGAAGGTTTATTTGGAGCAAACCTCATTGCCATTGGGTTCGTTGGGAAGATGTTATTAAACCCAAGAACCATGGAGGTCTAGGCACTCATCCTTCTAGAGCAATGAACGTGGCAATGCTTGGTAAAAAAAAAGTTTGGGGGATTCTCCATGATCATGATCAAGTGTGGGTTGATATGCTGAAACATAAATATTTGGCCAACACCTTCATCATGCAGGCAATAACTAAGCAAGGCGATCCATATACTTGGTCTTCAATCTTGAAAGCCCTAGAGGTATTGAAAAAAGGTTTTATTTATAGATTGGGGAAGGGTGACATCTCTTTATTTTATGAGAGCTTCTTGGATGAGGGACCTATTTGCGGAATGGTAGATTATGTCCACATTTCTGATACCGCTTTAACTATCAAGGATATTCTTGTTGATGGGCAGTGGCAGTGGAACTTGCTTTCAACTCCTATCGTGGAGGATGTTAAAAAACTTCTGCTTGGGATCACGCTGGAACCTTACACGAAAGACTCTATCATATGGGGACCATCTTCTATTGGTTTGTATTCAGCAAGTTCGGCGTTCAAATAGATCATAAAAAAGCCAACCGTTCATCTCACCTATCCAAGAAATTGGACCTAGGTTTGGAATTTAAAACTTCCTGAACACATTAAACACTTTAGCCTACCATGGCAAGCTTCCTACTAACTAGATTCGTGTACAACAACATCTATCTTTTGATTTGTCTTGTTGCGGATGTGGGGTGCTTGAGGAGGATCTTATTCATGTTCTTCGTGATTGTCCACTCAGCAAAAGGGTGTGGGAGCAACTGAATTTTACGCAACAAAATATGTACACCCTTACTCCAGCATCTACGTGGATTCACTCTTTTTCTACTGGCCGCAATGGACTTTTGTTCGCTTGTACATGCTGGTTTCTGTGGAAGGCTCGTAACGTTAATGTCTTTCAAGATGAAGAATGGCCCTCCTAGTATGTAATCAACCAGGTTTTTTCAACCATTCAGATCTTTGCTCAGAATGATTCTTCCAAAAGAATAAAGCAACCAATCCTGGTCTCGTGGCAACATCCCCATTATGGCGCAGTAAGGCTAATGTAGATGGCAGCTCCTTTGGCAACCCCGACGACTCTGGTTTCGGCGGAATCTTGCATGATAACCTTGGTTAGTGGATTTGTAGGTTCAATTGCTCTTGTGGCTATACAACTAATATAAATGCAGAGCTTCATGTTATACTTCATGGTTTAAAACTTACCTGAGAAGCTGGTTACATAGATGCATCAGTGAATCTGATTCATTGGTGGCACTTCAGTTGATATCAAATGAAGATTTTTCAAGTTCTTGGTTGAATGTCTGCACATTGTAACATACAAAATTGCATGATTGGTCACCTTATGAAATGTTCTGATTTTCAGAGCCCTCTTGGATTTGCAGAAAATAAATTTGATGAATAAGCTTTTTAAATGAATAATTAATGTTCCATTTTTGACAAGCTGTTAGAAGTAACAGTTACCTATGAGTTGATTTCTTTTGTTTCATTGGCGTATGTATGTCAAAAAATGATAATCACTTTGCATGTATATGCTTGTATGCATTGACAAATTTATTATCCACCTAATTTTGCTGGTCATGTAGGAAGAGGTTGGCTTTGTATCAAGGAATCTATCACATATACATAGAATTCTATGATGATTCTGAAGCAACTTTCAGAAGAGCCTTGGATTTGCTGCAGGTAATGTTTGGAGGATGTGTACAATGATTTACAGTGTCTTTATTTTATGTGATTCTCGCTTTTCAATGCACATTCATTGCCAAGCCTTTCTTCCAATGGATTGGCATTGAACATGACTCAACGACATTCCAAACACAAGCTTAGTTGTTTTGGATTCAAATTACTTCTAAGGTAAATACCCATTTTAGTCCTTGAAAGTGTGTGGTGCCGACAAATTGGTCCTTGAAAGATGAAAATTTTGAATTTAGTCTTTGAATGTGTAAAAAGTGCGACAAATTGGTCCTGACGTTAACACATCTCCGTTAACCTTAACGGGTGTGCCTACATGGCACCTATGGTGATGACGTGGCTGCCGACGGTTGCCATGTGTTATGCACCTGGCTACCACATGTCTAAAAGTTGAACTTAACAACTTGCTGTCATTTTAGTCCCTGAACTTAACTACTTACTGACATTTTGGTCCCTGACTCTGTCATTTTTGTCCCTGAAATTACTTTCAAATTTTCTATTAAGTTCCATGTTGCATGTAAATTATTAGCATAGACATTACCATATTTTCTCACTTCCATTCTTTATCCCTCATATATTTCACCTTCCTCTTATCAATTCTGCCATTTAAATTATACTATAAATATGAACTAATTTATGATTGATCACATAACAGTAGTTAGCTGCTAAATCCAGAACATTGCTAACAAGATTCTATAAGGTTCCAAACCATATCTTCCAAACACAAGCTTAGTTGTTCTGGATTCAAATTACTTCTACCAAGTAACATGATAAATGGTAGTTTGAACTGATTTTAAAATCTCCATATGGTTTCCTACTCGGGTAGTTTTTACATTCAAGATTTATGTGTTTGGGTCTATTGATGCATGCAGTACTTTATCAATGTACCTTTGTGTGAACTTCTTGCCACTGGTGTACACCAATGCTTCGTGTTATACTTACCTATGAAAATGTCTATTGTTTCCATTAACTAACCTTGATTATGACTAGCATGTTTTTGTGCTATGCCACTAATGAGTAGGGACAATTGGCTCTCCAATTCCTATTTAAAAGCATTTCCCTATCAAAGGAAAAAAATCTTCTTAAATGATTTGTCTTTTGTCAAACTTATATTGAATATAGTTTTGATATATGATATGATTGTTAATTTACATGTGGCTATAAAATGAAATTCGTTAACATATGGAACATACTTACTACTACAAAAAAGGCTTTTAACATCGGTTATTTTTTACTTTTAACATCGGTTATTAACCGATGTTGTATCGAATGACATTGAAAGTGGGAAACTTTCAACACCGGTTGTTGAACCGATGTTAAATTACACTACAACATCGGTTTGGCATACAACCGATGTCGAAGGATGCCCAGTCAAAATCTGTGTTGAAAACAACATCGGTTATGGCAAAAACCGATGTTGTTAGTTAACAAACAACATCGTTGTAGGAAAACCGATGTTGTATGTGCACAAACAACATCGGTTTTCCTACAATCGATGTTGTTTGTTAAATAACAACATTGGTTTTGCCATAACCGATGTCGTTTGTTACAAAAACAACATCAATTTTCCTACAACCGATGTTGTTTGTGCTCAAACAACATCGGTTTTTGTCATAACCGATGTTGTATGTGCACAAACAACATCGATTTTTGCCATAACCGATGTTGTTTGTGCAGCTTTTTTTTAATCATCATTCTGTTTTAGATTGAACCAAACCTGTTATTTCATAATAAAATCCAGATCTAGGTAATTTATATAATAATCAATTATCTATGCTTTTTATTATTATAAATACAATAGTAATGTATAAACAAACATCAAACAATATATATAAATGTTTACAAATAGAATCCATTAATAAGCTATACTAATTCATTCAGTGCTTCATTTCCACTTCACCATTTTTGACTTTAGGCCACGCCAAACATGTCCACATTTATAAAACTGTTGTCTAAACTTGGAATCGGCAATAGTTTTGTAGATGTTGCCAATTAAGTACGTGTTTTCTGCTTCCCTTCACATGAGGCAACAATAATGAAGCGTTGACATGAATAAACAACGGTTTATAAATTGTTGATGCTTTAGACCACATTTGTCCAAGCGTTGCTTTTAAAAGTATGATAAACAACATTAAAAAATTGTGGGCAAAGTAATGAATACAAATTTAAAATGTGAAAACCAAAAAAAAGAGAGAGGCACTCAAAAATTGGATTAAGCCCGCTAAACATCCCCATTGCCTCACTGCAAAAACGAAAACGGAGGGAGACCCAAAAAATGAATTAAACCCATTAAACACTCCATTTCCTTAGGGAAAAGAGGGTGGAAGGTGATTCCATGGTCTCCCATCGCCTCAACAATCAACAAATTATCAAAACTATTAGGGTTAGGGTTAAGTGTTTTCCCTTCCTTACCTGATTCTATTGTTCTCCCATTACCTCACTGCAACACTTCCCTTCCTAAGCAGGCAACTATATTTCCTCTCCCACAGTTGGGCCATCGAAGACCAAAGGAGCTATCTTGTGTTCACCATTGTCACCCAAGCTCGTGTTCATTCTAGGTACCCAGCTCACGCTATTGTTGAATTTTTGTTCATTTTTCTTCATCCTTTTTCAATATCCTCTGGTACTTGTGCCTTATTCAAATGTTCCTCTATTGACTTTTTTATTTGCATATTTTCACTTTAGGCAAATTTCACTGAGTATCGTTGAGGTAAACCGGGAGAGAGAGAAAAGAGTGAAGAGGAGGGGACGGGTTGTTGATGGGAGAGAAGAGTGCGAGGAGGTGCACCGAGGGAAAGTAATATCAATTTTCTGTCAGTGGTGGTGGTGTTTTGTTAGAGCACGACTTCACTGTCATCGTGGCGGCGACATTCTTTTATCTTTTTTCCTTTCTAATAATTCTATTATCCTCTTATTCTTCTGGTTTTTTTTTTCTCTTTTTCCTATTTTGCTTTGCTTATCAGTTATTTTTATTTGTAGGATTTTTTATTAGCTCTGTTTAGGTTCTGATTTGCAGGTGTTGGGTTTGGGTTATCACGTTTGCACATTGTCAAATGTCCCATATCTGGACCATTAATCATTGTAGTTAAAACCAAATGACCAGCCCTAATGACTAGTAAGGTGGGGGGCCCCAAGCAAATGTGGTCTCTCAACATTATATATTTGGTTAGATGTGATTCTACTCAACATTACCACTTCTCTATTTTTCATTAGGGGTGAAATGATGATGTTCTTTATATTTTATATTCGGTCTTGAATATAGATAATCCCAGTTTAAATGTGTGCATAGTTTGTTATGTTGGAGGCTTGGTTTCTATGTATATATATAATTAATATCCAGGATAGTTTTACTGATCCATCTAAAGTTTTTAACCTGATTATTTCCTCCCCCTGCATTCTGTTGACAAAGGATGGGGCAAGTGTCTTTGATTCTCTATGTGGGTGTGTGTTATTAACTCTCTTGACACTCATGCACAATTGGTTGCTACACTGCACGATTGTTCAATGGCTATATGTGATAAGATCAAGCAGTCAATTGAAGTGGCCATTCAAGCTGTTGTTGATTTTGTTACAAAGAGAAGAAGAGAATAGACCAAGATTGATACCTCAAGGTTTAAAGCATAGTTTATATACCAATGTTATGTTACCGGAAAACCACCTTTGTTGATATCATATTTTGAGCTGGTAAATTTTGAGCATAAGTTATGTGACATATAATGTTTTTACTTACAGGACAACATAATCATTGATCTCTGCCACTGCATGCAACTGATAAGCATTTGCATGTGGAAACTCTTGGAATTATGTCCTATTAATCTAATATTTTAAAGTTGATAACCTCTAGCAAATTCATCCTTTACTTGCTAAAAAGATTTCTTCTTTGGTTGAATACATTAGGCAAAAAACTGTTTTTGATGAAGTCTTGACTACTGTGCTGGAAGGGATACAATCACAAAGGATATATCTAAGTTAGGAGGGGGATGGCCCATGCAGGATGCATTCTATGTAAGTTGGTCACTGTATTAAATAAGAACTTCTTTACTCTGCTCTTGTACAGATTGTTCCCTATTTATTTTTAATCTACGATTTATTTGCTCTTATTGCAGTGATTAGATTGGTAGAAAAATAGGACATTCTAAAACTTGTTGTTGTTATGTTGCTGTATGAAGAGGGATTCAAAAGTAAGATTGCTACCAGAACTTAGTCTAGGAACTCAAATGGTAATAGTCAGGTCCCATCATTATTGTCCTATAAAAGGAGGATTTAGAATTTTAGATGGTAGGAATCTTAAATAAGAATGGTCTAGCATCCTCGATCTCGTATCTTAAATAGACTATATTGTGCATCATTTCCATCAAAATAATGGTGAAAATATTATCATTAAACTAATAAATTAGAAAGAAAAGATGCAATTGACCCTATTTAGTTTTAATATTTAATGAAAATTGTGCCAGAGAATTGATAACCCAATTAGGTTGCCTTGCATGAGGTTATGCCAATCACTTGCTTTAGTTGTTAAACTTATATAACTGAATAAAAGAATCTACTACAGGATGAAATCACTTCTTTAATACTAAAATATCTTAAAAAAATAATTGAAAAGAAGGGTTGTCAATTACTTTAATTTACGAACTTCTCACATATGATTGATGATAGGACATTATTTATCCGTTTCAAAGGTTTTGAGGTGTAAATTAGTGACATTATATTGCTTAGTAAGTTTTTTATTTTTTGGTTAGGCAAAGAATTCTTGCCCCCAATAGTTCAGCAGGGGTTTATAGATACTTAAAAATTATATGTACATAGACTAGTAGACTTGGTGTTTTTGTTTGTTTCTCGTAAAATTGATAGAGATAGAGTGTTCTATTTTGTGAAAATATTAAGAAGGTAGATTATCTTAATGTATATTATGATATGTATTTAATCTATTTTTGCGACTAGTGATCAATGCACAGTCCATGAGAACAAATGACCTTGGCATATTTACATGGACAATGTTAGCAACAAAATATTCTACCTTCTATTGTAGTTTGCTAATTAAGTGAATCTATATCATGTGTAACTTGGCAGGTAGAAGAGCTAGGTTACTGACATGGAAGTGTAACATACCTATCAAAAGGTTAGTGGCCTAAACACTAGGATATTGATACTTATGTTTTAGTGGTACTAATTAATGTTTTACGTGAAAATTTCTTAACATTAAAATGATATTGTTAATGAGAATGGTTAAAAAATATATTATACCTTTTATTAAATATTTTAATAATAATTAGTTTGTAATTGATTAATTCTTATTCTAATACTTTAAGGATGGCTATCACAATAAATTTTAAAATAGAGACAATTCTTTTCCTTTCTCAAATTTTTCACTTAGTTTTTCACTTTTCATTTCTTGTTTTATGTTGAGATTATACATGTAGGTATGAGATGCCATTTAATTTGTTGAGAAGATAATAACCTTATTATGTTTTTTATATCTGCAGCTTGGACACAAAGAAATCATCTCCAAGATATAGCCGAATGATGCCAATGAGATGTAATGAAGAAATACTTTTGATTTTTTATTATTATGTAGTGTTACAATGAATTCAAAAAGTTGTTTTTATCTTTTCTAATGTGTTACTCATTGAGACTTTATAGTCCAGTTGTATCTTAGAAGTTTTATCATTTATAATTGCAATTTTTCTTATTTTATTTAAAAATGTCACTAAAAAATATTGTTAATGGTTTAATTGTTTTAATTGATAATTATTAACCATATTATTTGATTAATTTTAAATAATTATTTTCATTAAAAATAATTATTGTCAAAATCTAAATAAATGTTGTAAGTCCAATCTATCCACAATTTTTTTTAATAAACCTATCCACAATTAAAAAATATTTAAATGAAAATGTGGCCTAAGGGTATAGCCAACACTTAAGTAATTATTGCCTAAACCTTCATAACCATCCTAGCTCAAAAAGTGTTTCTTAAGGTGTCTGTCTATGGTTGCAAATGTGTTGCTTAAAATACATAGCAACACTTATATATTCATGGCCTAAACGTACAGGCAACATTTATTGAAGTGTTGTGTAAACAAACAAACCATTGCCTTAATGTGGTTTAGAAAAGTGTTGCCTATTGTCACATTTGAGGCAACGGTTATTAAATTTTCGTGGGCTTAGTGAAAAAAACCTTTGCCTATTAGAATAGGCCACGCTCACCTAGACCACGCCTAAAAATCCGTTGCCTAATGTTTAGGCCACAGTTTTCTGTTGTTGCCTAAAGACATTTTTGTTGTAGTGTTCTAACTTTCAAAAAGTGTCGTGCCCATTGAATGCGAATATCTTCAATTGTCGTTGTCTCCAATGGTCGAGAATCGCTAAATGTCTACATAATATAATAAACAAATGTAAATTGATCACATCGAATATTAATAGTTGTAATAAATGAAACATGTTAAAGTAAATAAATATAGTACCGTTTCCCAGTTATCCTTGAATCCCCCATGGATGATAGTCCACATCCAATGCATGACATAATAGCCACACTTAGTGCCTCCACTTTGTAGATTACACTAAATTCAATATGAAACTGAATAGTGTTTTAAGACAAATTAATGTAAAAAAAACTAACTAAACATTTTGGATATTCAAGCATTGGTTAAATTACTTACTTCTACATTAATCCAATCAACTTTCTTTGATTTACTTGATTGGTTACCTTGCAAGCCCTTTAAAGCACTGGTTAAAAGAAACATGCAAATATCTTTGTAAGACTGAGACATTCATGTATAATACATTTGATACAGTCAATTTGTTACAAATTTAAGCTTACCTTGTAACTATGGCTTTGATGTCTACATCGGGCTTCTTGTGCAGGGAGCAGAACTAGACGACAACATTGGACCTACGACAAATAACCAGGAGTTGCCAATGTTGGCTGCATTGGAGAATAGTTATTAGTAACAATGCAATCATTATTTAAATGCTTTTATTAATGAAATTTTACTTACTTATTTAAGTAAGCTCCAAGGTAGACTTGTTTTTGGGATTCATGTATCCATCTTTGAATGTAATTTTGAGCATGATCTAGCGTATTCCCTGATCTCTGTATGCTCTGAGGCTCAAGGAATACGTAGACAGAACCATGCTCCAATTCCATACATAACTCATTCAAAAACCTAATTTTGTTCAAATGAATGTAAATGGTTAATTGTTAATCACTTACAATTAAATAGGTAATGGACCTAAATTAAAATATACTTACGTCATCCACAATTGTATAACACTAATATTAAGATATTGATTGCCACTCAATATCTCCCTAACATAACTATGATTTATGTAGAGGGGGAACTATTCATTATGCACCCCAAACAAACTCACATCCCACAACAATTGGAAAGGCTTTCTGAAAAGAAACGGGCTAACTTATACCAAATTTAATAAGGGATCATCATCAGGGACCGACCTATCATAAGGTTCAACTAGTTTCTTTGGTCCCTATTTATCCTACACAATTAATAAACATAAGTTACTTATAGTCAATAATTTATTCAGGTCAATTGTTTTGCTGATACCAAAAAATAAAATAAGTTAAAGGAGCTACCTCCGATGCTACCTCTCGTTAAACAGGCTTCACAAGATGACTCGGCCATGCAATAAAGGTGTTTAGGAACTCTCCCACTAACTGAACCTCATCAGTCGGTAACGGGACTCGAGCTGTAGCATCTTGAACATCTTCAACCCCCACCTTCACCATACCATCCATCAAACATGTGTGGTGTAGGATTGACGCCCCATGATAAACTTTCCCAATTGCCACCAAGCGGGGAGGCTGCTCATCAACATACAAGCCGCACTTATCAGATGTTATGTCAGTGACGGGCTCCTTTCCTGAGGGAGCAACATTAGTACCAGCACAACTCCCCTTTGTGCTAACACGGGCACCAGAAGGAGCTACATATGGCTCAACATGCTCAGGTGGCTGCTGGGAGGTCATGTGGCTCAACTCCATCAACAATTCTCTCTTTAGCTCATCTTTAAACTCCTCTTTTAACTGCTCTTTAAACTCCTCTTTAAACTCATCTTTAAACTCCTCTTTCAAGCTTTGTTTCAATGAAGCCACCAGCTCTGCTATGATGGATGAAGTATGCGAGCCATGTGATAATGGTCCAAAGTACTGGCTGATGTCACACCGACTCCAGCATCACGGACACGACCAGGGTGCTTCGGTCGCCCAATGGCAGTCATCAGTATATCTTAACGTCCATGGGGAACAAAGCTACCCTGTGTGCACTGCTCCTCTAGGGCATCCTACAACCAAAACAAGATAAATGATTCAACTTCTAGTTTACTATATTTAATTAGATTTTAAATTGTATAATAACTTACAATCCTATCAGCAATTTGTTGTGCCGCCTCAGATGTCATCTTCCTAGAACATTTTGTACGGGCCTTCTTCTACTTCACATGTCGTTTAATGGGAGATGGAGGATCAACTACAGCTGTACTCCCAGATTCAGTAGCTTCAGCCTATTTTTTCTTCATCTTCTCGGTCATCATCTTTTCCTCAAGCCAATCATAACCCCCAAGAGCCATCACATGTGGCATGTTGTTATGTTTCTGGACTTCTTGAGCCTTCTTTTCTAATTTGCTGTGAATAATTAAACATACATTCATCAAAATAATAAACCAAATTTGGATATAGACAAATGAAAAAACACCCACAACTTACCTGCCAAGCTGGAGTATTGCATCTCTCTTTAAATTCCCTCCACTTGTCCTTCTCAATGCCAAATTTTGCACAAGGAATGTCATCATCATCCTCATATACCTCTTCCTCCTCATCACCCTTTTTTTTTTAATTGCATATTTCCTTGTAAGGTCTGCCTTAAACTGCTTCCATCTTGTTCCCATTTGGGAAATAATTTTCCTCTTAGCCTTGGACGCTTATGGAATATCAAATTATTCCTTCACGTGAGAATCATATGTAAGAGTTAGTGAATGACAATAATATGCAAGTTAAATACATCGAATTACTATAACATAGATAGTTGATTGAAAATACCAGAATGTCCTCCCAAATCATGTTCTTATTATTTTCGAGCACATGGTGCCAGTCTTTATGCATAATATCAACCCTGTCTCGGGCAGCAATCCCCAAATAGGTCCTGACATGATGTCTATTTGGACATGAAACTTTCCCAGTTGCAGGATTGACATCCACTCATGGCTTCTCCCCAGTTAAGCGTTTAGTGGTGAATTTTTTGAGTCGTTTCAATTGTCTAGTCCTCCTGGACGTAGACTCTGAAGGAGCTGATGACTCAGGATGCGGGGAACCTGGTGGTGTACCCATGTGCATGTTCAAACAAACAAAAAAATTAAGTGTTATTTGCAATTATACAAAGTTTATAAATTGTAAATGGAGATAAAAAAATGTTGGAAAAATTATTAAATTATACAATAACATAGACATTACTTATATATAACGTGGTTAGGTAGCAATGTTCTCCCATAAGCCTTCGTCATGATCATAGCGATTTGCGTGTATGTCGTCCACCTCATTTTCTTCAATGATGGTAGGCATGCGTGTGTAGAAAGAAGGAGACTCACAAATATCAAGTGTTGAATCATCATTTTCATGAATAACACCACTGGTTCTTCCTTGTAGAACCACTGACCACCTTGCATTACAAGGATCTTCGACATAAAACACTTGCTTTGCTTATTCTGCCATGATGAAAGGCTCGTCCTTATAAGCAACCTTTTTAAGGTCTATGAAAGTGAATCCCAAATCATCAGTCTGCACACCGGTGTTGCTATCAACCCACTTACACTTAAAAATAGGAACTTTGAACATAGTATAATCAAGCTCCCAGATTTCTTCAATCACTCCAAAGTAAGACATGGACCCCAGTTTGGGGTTGTTACCTTTTGCACTAGAAAAGTATTCTGCTTCAGCCCGAATTTTAACCCCACTATTTTGAACGGTACTCTTCTCATCCTGTGACTTCTTGAAGAACGAATACTTGTTGATATCATATGCCTTTCAAGTTGGAACATTTAGCTTAGGCCCATTTGCTAACCACTTTAACGTTTCAAAAGGATCATCAAGAGCAAAGATTCTTGCTTTAAACCAGTTTAAGAAACTTTAGTTATGCTCGATCAACATCCGGTTCTTGTTCATTTTTGGGTTAATTGCTTTCACAAATTCTTTGTGTGCATTTATGTGGTAACCTCATTAGTATTATTCAATATATAGAAATGTGCTTCATTGAGTGCCTTGAGACCCATGGTTACAACAATTAAACCTCGTGTACCCTTACCTCTCACTCTATTCTCGTGACGAGACTCAGGAACCCCGACAGCTTTCATCTTCTCCATGTACTCTGAACAAAACTCAATAGCTTCTTCTACAATGTACCTTTCAACAATGGATGCCTCAGGACGGTATTGATTCTTGGTATACCCTTTTAAGATCTTCATGTATCGCTCAATTGGGTACATCCACCGTAAATAAACGGGTTCACACAATCTAATCTCCCTCAGTAGATGAACAATTAGTTGAACCATGATGTCAAAAAATGAAGGTGGAAAATATATCTCCAACTGACCTAGGATAATAGTAGCCTCATTTTCCAAGTCATCCAACTTTATAGGGTCAATGACTTTGCTACATATAGCATTGAAGAATAAGCACAGGCGAGTTATGGCAACCCTGACTTTGTTAGGCAAGATGTTTCGTATCGCCACAGCTAGAAGTTGTTGCATCAAGACGTGGCAATCATGAGACTTTAAGCCAACTAATTTGAGATCCTTCATCGATACAAGACTCCTTACATTTGAAGAGTATCATTGTGGCACCTTAACATCCCGCAAACACTGACAAAAACTTTTTTTCTCTTCTTTGGACAAAGTATGACATGTTGGGGGCAAATATGTTCGTTTACCTTCTGACCTTCGATGTAACTGCTCACGTATACCCATCTCAACCAGATTTTGCCAAGCATTCAGACCATCCTTTGTCTTGCCTTCAATGTTAAGAAGCGTGTCGATTAAACTATCACACACATTTTTCTCCACATGCATAACATCTATACAATGTCTAACATCTAGATCGGACCAGTATGGAAGATCAAATAATATCGACCTCTTCTTCCATATTCTTTTCTCACTTACATCCTTCTGTTAGATCTTCCCAAAGATAGTATCGATTTCCTCCACCCTCTCATAAACCTACTTTCCAGTCAAAGGTATCGGTGCAATTAAATCCCCATGTCTTCCATTAAAAGCTTTTTTCAATTGCCGATATGGGTGATAAGGTTTGAGAAATCTCCGATGCCTAGTGTAGACCGTCTTTCTTCCATGCTTCAGTTGCACGTAGCTTGTGTGTTCTTCACAGATAGGACATGCATGATGCCCCTTAACACTATATCCATTCAAATTCCCATATGCTGGAAAGTCATTAATGGTACAAAATACCATTGCACACAACTTGAAGGTCTCCTTCCGATTCCCATCAAAGCTGTCAACCCCTTCCTCCCACAACTTTCTCAAGTCTTCAATCAAGGGACTTAGATAAACATCAATGTCATTTCCTGGCTGTCTTGGACCCGAAATCATCATAGATAACATAATGTATTTTTGCTTCATTCACAACCAAGGAGGCAGGTTGTAAATTACTAGCAAAACAGGCTATGAACTGTGGTTAGTACTTAAGTTACCGAAAGGGTTCATTCCATCAGTAGAAAGTCCAAGCCTAAGGTTTCTTGCCTCCTCCCCAAAATCTAGGAACAAATGATTAATATTGTCCCACTGGGGAGAATCAGCCGGATGTTGAAACAATCCATCACATTTCGACCATCTGCATACCATGTCAGGTTTTTTGCGTCATCTCCATTAGCGAACAATCGTTTAAACCTTGGAATTATTGGAAGATACCAACACACCTTTGTTGGGGACTCTTTCTTTATGCTTTTATCACTACCACATGTGTCATCCTTCAATTTGTACCGTGATACCATACACACGGGGCATTTATGCATGTCTGCAAACTTATTTCTGTACAATATGCAATCATTAGGACATGCATGTATTTTCTGATACTCCATACCCACCGGACACAGTATCTTCTTCGCCTCATAGTTATTTTTTGGCAACGTGTTCTTTTGTGGAAGCATTGTTTTCAACACCTCAAGCAAATCAGTGAAGCTTTTATCACTCCACCCATATCTTGCCTTCAAATTGACCAAACTTAACACCGCTGACAATCGTGTGAAATTTTTGCACCCTGGATACAAAGGCTTCTTCAAATCATTTTCCAATGCATCATACAAAAGGGCATGTGCTTGATGAAAAGACTATTGTCCAACATCTCGGATCATATCCTCTAATCGATCTCCTATTTCAACATCAACAACATACTCAGTTTGGGACACCATCGGCATGTCTGTCAATTCACTTTGCCATATCCATCTTGTATATGTTTGAAATCCTGTCACAAAGAAGATGTGTCATTATCTTGTCCACGACATGTCGTCTCCTATTCAGGCAGTTAACATAAG
This sequence comes from Pueraria montana var. lobata, assembly GCA_026413185.1. Lineage (NCBI taxonomy): Eukaryota > Viridiplantae > Streptophyta > Magnoliopsida > Fabales > Fabaceae > Pueraria > Pueraria montana. The sequence goes on from CM048648.1 coordinate 77,930,226, forward strand.
GACAATAATATTTCCCCCCCATATTCGGTGAATTTTGTTGAGAAAATTCCAAAAACTTTTCAACCTCATTCTCATACTCCTCGGTGATGCGAATAGCTTTCATCCAACTTCGATCCATCTTTCCTCTTCTATGACATGCATGAAGATCTCACTTTTTCATAAAAGGTGTGGCCCTATCCCATTCAGGAAGACATTTTTTTTATACTTGATTCATACATAGAGCTTTAGTCTCTTTTGTTAAATTTGATGAAATTTCAACAGCATTTTGCATTGATCTCCAAGTACACGACATGAGAGTGGTGACATAAATTCCACCACAATCAAGTATGCACCCGGAGAACAAAACGAAATGCACTAAACCGAAATTTCATCAAATTTAACAAAAGAGACTCAACCTCTATGTATGAATCAAGTATAAAAAAATGATTATTCCCAAACTGTCCAAACGGACAATTCAAGATTCAATACAACGATTAATTCAAACTATCTGTATTAATCATTGTATTGAACCTTAAACGGGAAACTAAGGTTCACTCATAATGCTTAACTTGAATAAAAAATAATACTCATTAATTACACAAACAAGTTATAAAGCATTATTATAATTGTAACAAGTACTGAAGTGTAAGAATGAGATACGTACCTGAAAAGATGCTCACTAACAATAACAAAGAGTGCAGTGATGACAATGGAAACAAGAAAGGAAAAAGAGTCTGCACATTAAATCGTGTTTCATTTATGGTTCAAATCTTAAAAGATAAATAGAAGTGCTGGAAATTGATAATAACAGAGAATATATGTCCATTTATGGTGTTAAATTGTAAAACAAATTCTTAAGTAATAATGCCTAAAACTAAGGAAGAAATGATAAGATAATAACAAACATCAATCTCAGTATTTCCTTTTGGTAAAGTATAAAATATAAAGGAAAAGAAAAAAAAATGCTAAGTAGCTAACAAAGAGTAACAACAAAGTTCTAAACTAACATTAGTACGTGACTTCCATGTTACCAAATCCAATCTCAATATAAAGACTTTTTAAAATATTTTAGTCTTTTCCTAGAGTTTGCTAACACTTTAAAATATATCCCTTGTTTTTACTATGGACGTTAGAGTACTATAATTCCTTAATATACACCTAGATAGAATGCCACTCCTACCAAAAACTAAAATTCATAATAATCAAATTATTTGCCTAGGAAAAATATTCAAATGAGAAAAATAGGTAAATTCAGAGAAAGGGTCCCTTGCACTTAGACAATTATTAGGGTAGCTTCTAGTTTATTTTAAGAAATAAATTTACTTTCAATGTAAAGTTATAGATCAATGTACCACTTAGCATAACTCAAGCAGTGAAAATTGGGTAGAATTCAGGTAGAAGTCTTGATGTTCAATCTTTATTTATATTGCCAAAATAAATAGATAAATAGAAACTTGACGCATTGAAAGGAAAGCTAAAAGAAAGGCACAATCGCACAATAGAAATCATTCTCATTCTCTGCAGTTCTATCATTAGAATTGAAAATATTAACTCTTGATAGCACATTTTCTGTACTTACAAGAGTAGCCCTCTTGTTGTCAATGCTGGTCAAAATTATCTCTTCCCTTTGTCCTAGTTGAGTATTTCTCAGTTTTTTCTGAATAAAAAACAATCAAGTACTCAATTTAACATGAATAAAAAACACTGCAAGGTTTGCAAGTCAACAATAGAATAATTTATATATATAAAAAAAAATAGTTTACCCAAATAAGAGATTTTACAAATGAAAAAAAAAATCAATTTAAACTTTTAAAATGTCTAGAATTTTCAATCACGTCAAACAAACATACATTAATGGGAAGGCTCTTTTAATGGCCAGAGGCATATTTAAATAAGACTATAATTGCCATTGGATATCTATAACTGTCTTTATAGGATTTCCTATGTCATTTGCTTTAAAACGTTGTTTCATTCTTGTTTTAACTATAACCATTCATCGTTCTCCGTGTTGCATCAATAACACAAGCCATAGCATGGATTTCACACTCAAGAGTTAAGACATGAATGACAAACGCTCAGAAAATAAAAGAAGGCTTAAGTAGTATAAAATTGATGCCCAAACTCCAGCCAATGAACTACCACATTTATTAAATCTTTGCAGTAGTTGCAAAGATAGCCTTATACCTGAAAATATAAATTTAGCAGCAAGCTCAAGCACCTTACTAAATTTAATCTTAAGCCAATATGATCAAGTAAAGCCCATAATCTAGCCTAATTTGTCCGAAACACTGAAATTAACAAAAAATTTGAACACAGACCAGATATGCATAAACCAAATTCCCAGTATTGGTTACCCAATCTGCGCCAATATCCAACCTGCAACCAGTACATAAATTGCAACCACTACCTAACTTGCACTACTACCCAACCTGCATAAACCAGTGCATAATCTACAAAAACTAGATTCTCATTACAAAACTAGATTATTATTCTTTAATTTTTTTTTCTTTACTCAATAAAGAGAAAGGTTAGTTCAATTAAGTGAACAATCAATTAGGATAGCATACTCCACTCAAACAACAAATAAGCGAACAATCCATTAGGATAGTATTTTTTTATTTGGGGAACAGAATACTATCAGTATATAATCATACTTTTGAACATCCCCAAGGACCCAAAAAAATTATAAAGATAAAATCAAGAGTCCACATGTCTTTAGTCAAGGGAAGCAAAGGACACTAAAAGAAACGTTTTGAATTGGAGCTCAGTCAGTACACGTAACCCTTTTGAAGGGAAGAAACTCATTTTTGGTTCATAACATATTTGCTACCATTAAGAAATATGCATATAAGTATAACCCATTAAAGTATCTATAACCACAAACTTTCCCTTATGAAGTAGCCTATGACAAACATATAGGTCAAACAAGAATTTAATCACACACACATTAAATTCTCAACGTCTAATAGAGGATTGAGTACTAAACTCACATACCAAATAGCAACAAAACCTTATCATAATCAACAACAGCAAAATACCATTATCACACACCAAAGTAGGCAAATTAGGTAAAAGCACACATAGTATTTGCAAATGAGGATTACTTGTGACGTAATAAACACAACCAAACCAAAAATAACGAAAACACTTTGTTAGGTGTCTAGTGTCTACCAATCCTCAAAAAATGTGTTGAGCAATTAAAACTCTCAAAAGCTATTTTAGCAATACAAAATTGACTTAATTAATGCAACTCCACATCAACAATCATTCACAAATAAAATAAAACATGAAAAAAAAAACTAGAAACTTATCATCTCAAAACTTACCGCAAACAAGAGAGTTGCAACCACAGCCTGAACTAGATGTTGGAGAAGAACACCTTTAACCACAACACCCTTTAAGACCAATTTTTTTTCATCCTCTTCCTGCTTCGAATGTAACAAATAATTCCCAGTAAAAAACCCCAAAACAACGTAAATCCCATAATAAATCCAGTAAACTACTATTGGGGCATTTAATCAAACAGGCAAGAAGCGTCAAAGAAAAGGCGAGTTATTACCTAACTGGGTTAGAGGTCACGCGCTGGCCAACAGAGGTGCGTCTAATGGCAAAATGGTTTCTTGTAATGGGTGCGAACAAAGTGCTGGAAGAATCAGTGGTCAGAGAAGCAAATCAATGGAAGAAAAAAACAAAAACAAGAGGCAAAGAAGATAGCGAAGAGGGTACCTGGCGCAACAACTGCGTAATGAGGAAGAGAAGTCGAAAGTTGCGACAACAATAACACTAACCCTTTCAACGACGACGCGAGTTCTTCATTATCGAGAGTAATGGTGGTGATGGAGCAGTGTAGTGCAATGGAGGTGGTGTTTGTCAGGAACAAAACGAACAATGGTGGTTCGTCAGGGCAAGGGAGTACGCAAGAGTAGGGTTTGTGAACACGACGACGCAAATAGAAGACAAGGGGGCAACAATGATGGTGACACAGGGCGACGGTGACGACGACGCAGGTTGAAGGGTTGGACAAACGAAAGAGTGAGAGCACTAGGGATGGTAGAGACGAACGAAAGTGAGGGACGTGCCAGAGACTGAGAACCAAAGTGATCTTAGAAGGCTTAGAAAAAAAAAAAAAGCTCTAAACATTGACAACATCGATTGTCATATAGAAACGATGTCAACAAGCATTGACAACATCGGTTATTAAATATAACCGATGTCAATAATGATTTACAACATCGGTTATTGGATAACTGATGTTAACGACTATCATTTATTTACAAAAATGCCACCGCACATTTTTTAACATCATTTCTCACATAACCGATGTTAAGTGGACGATGTAGAATGTATATTTTCTAGTAGTGAGTATTTCTAGTTTTGACATCGTTGTTCAAGGGTTGGGTATTAGAGGACTTGAATGGGCATGACCCTTTGGTAGCACACAAAGCACGTGTCATTTTTCATTCTTTTTATCACGTTTGGAGTGTAGAGAGTGAAAAGAAATTGAGGATGAAGGAGGTGTAAGTGGAAGGAGTGACATAAGATCCATGTGATCAGTTGGCATATGATCAATTATCAAAGTAAAAGAATCAAACGGATAAGAAAATGTAAACAATGAAAGTTGTTGTGGTTTTCATGAACTATTACTGCAAGGTATATATAGACATCAAATAATTTTAAATGTAGTGGTTACTTGAGAGTGTTGTTATTTGAGAATTTTTAATTGAATAAAATGTAACTTCTTAAAGAAGCTAGACAATGTTAATTAAGGAAAAAAATTAAATAATTTTTTAAGATGTTTTTGTATTATTTTCCTATTGTTTCAATTGAATAAATAACGAATTTTGCATGCAGATGATGGAAGTGAAAGTCAAAATGAACTACAAAGTGTAAAAGAGGAAGGTGAAAAATATGAGGGATGTGGAATGAAAATAAGGTGATATTGTGATGATTATGCTAATAATTTACATGCAATGTAAGACTTAATTAAAAATTCAAAAGTACTTTACGTGGTTAAGTTCAATGACCAAAATGTCAATAAGTGATTAAGTTCAAGGACTAAAATGACAACAAGTTATTAAATTCAACTTTTAAACACGTAATAGTCACGTGGATGACACATGACAATCATGCGGATGACACGTGGCAACCGTAGTTGTCATGTCATCACCAGAGATCCCACGTAGGCACGTCCGTTAAGGTTAATGGAGATAAGTTAACTGTAGGATCAATTTGTCACACTTTTTGCATATTCAAAGACTAAATTTGAATTTTTCATCTTTTAAGAACTAATTTATCAACGTCACACACTTTCAAGAATCAAAATGGGTATTTACTCTTAATTTTACATCTAGCCCCGACGCATAGGTTCAAATGGACAGAGGCAGCAGAGACGCGGAACCCAGACCCTGGAAACCTTTCGATTGAAACACATCATCATCACACACATACATCTACAACAGTAGAATTTAATAAAGTATAAATGAGTGGGGGCAAAACTTACAGCACAAAACATCATTTTTTTTTTCAAAGGTTATAAAATGGAATTAGAAATGGAGAAAAGATCCACTCTATTATTTTTTTTAATATATAAATTGATGTAAAGGGAAAAATACATGAGATCCAAATGATTAAAAGAATTAATTAAAATAATATTAAATGATTCAAATTTTTAATTAAAATAAGAAAAATATAATTTTTGAGAACAAAGATGTCTAAATACTTGAAATTTCCCACAATTACACCAGTACTATTGTTTTAACCTAACAGTGCAAATCATTATGCATCGACCAACCTGGGAATTAATTTACAATTTTCTTAACTTTTAACTCCTCAGATTCCTTAGTGTACTACTTACGAACATGAGAATTAATCTTCCGACAAATTATCTTGCATTAATCTCGATAACTATTCACAGTAAACATAGTCAACACTCATCACACTACGCTAAAATTGATAATATATAACACTGATTAGATAGCACTTTTGGAAAAAATGCTATATATATGAAAATACGGAGGTGATATACGCCGCTTACATGAATGAGCGCATTCTAATGTCCATAATAATGATTGTATGATTTTTTAAAAAAAAATAAATTATAAACCGCTTGAACCTAACAGCACTGTCTAAATTTTATGTCTAGCTACCCTGTCCCACGCAGTTTCGCACTCTCACTACAAAAAAAAAAAAACCTATAGCTATACACATGCACAATGTTGTGAAAATTGGTCCGGTGATTGATCCGGTCGAGATACTAGATTGATAGGTCAGTGATCAAACCGATGAGTCATTAATTAATCCGATTGATCCGGTATATATTAATTTTTTTTTTTAAATATAGCTATCATAATTTGATCAATCTATACTTTAAATTTAAAATATCATTATCATGATAAAGTATCTAATATCCAAAATAAAAAATAAACTTCATAATAACACAAGTTCATACTCCATGTCTTATGAGATAGGACTTTAGAAAATGACGTCTTCAAGTCTAACTACAAAAAATAATAATAATAATAAATTAAGAGAAACAATTAATAATTACTCATTACTAACTTTATTTTTAATAAATAAGTGTCAAAAAATAAGAAGTCAACACACAACACAAAGCTACACAGAAAAAAAAAAAGTATGTAATATATATCATAATGTTATATATATATGACGTACACAAATAAGGATGGGCTAAGCCCAAAACAAAGAAAAAGCCACGGATCCAGGGGAAGACAACCCCTTATTATCCAAGGGAGGCTCCTAAACCACGTGCCCTTTCTTTTCATTCACTTGGGCAATGTGCAAATAATTAATAATTAATAATCATGATACTTGAGCCGTGTAAATGTATCACAGCTGGAAATTCTTGAGCAGTGTACTCTGTATATGAGCAAGAAAGAGAAAACTTTGACAATAAAATCAAGAGCACCGTTTGAACTTTGAACCTCCGCTGCAACCAGTTCTTCTTCTTCTTTCTATTTTTTTTTCTTCCTGTATTTCCTTCACTGCAACCGTTTGTACTCTGAAGACTGAAGAGAACTCACCATGGGTGCCTCCGTACGGTGGCAACAGCTGGTCTGACCTCCGTGCGGTGCGATGACGCCGGCGAGATCCACTGAGTCACGTGGGAGACGAAAATCAGAGAAGGAGACAACGTCAATTCATTGTTTCAGAAGAAAAAAAAAATAAAGAGCTTAACTCGGTCGGAGTCACAAGCAGTGTTATCAGATCCGGTCCGGTCATCGACTCGGTCGGGATACTGGATCACTGGGTCAGGGGTCAATTCGGTGAGTCAACAGTTGACCCGCATGACTCGGCTTGTATTAAAAAATAATAAAAAATTCATAACCTGTAAACTTTTTAATAAATTTTTTTTAATAATTTCATAACCTGCAAATTTGTACACTTTTTTTGTGTGCAGAAAAGATAGTTTATAAACTTATACCCTTAAATATTTAAAGTTTAACAAAATTCAACATATTTATAAGCATAGTTATGAACTTGTTTAATAATCTTGAGTAGTATATTTTTTTCTAAAATTCAACATACACAACCTTAAGTTATAATTTAAAATATATCATTATCATCTATTTATTAAAAGTTAAAACTATCATTGTTGTACACCGGCAGACATAATCTAATATATATATATAAACCTATTTTATTTAGACAATACAATTTTTTCATTCATCCATTATTGCTCTGATAAAAAAAAAAAAATTTCAAACCAGTAACTATATTGGATGAGATAAGATAAATATAAGTTTTACTCGTAAATAACAATATAAGCCAAGGAGAAAAGGGAAAATTGGAAGTGACAATAGTTTTATGATTTTATCATCTTAAATCTTAACTTGCGGTTATGCTTGATAAAAAAAAAGTAAGCAAATATATAAATAACATAAGTGTAAGATATAAATTAAATTTTCTTATATGAGTGTTATTGTTCTCCTATAAAAAAAAAAAAGACAAAATTCGTGACCCGCCGAGTCAACTGAGTCACCGGGTCACCGGGTTAACCTCAAAACCGGTCGAGTCAACCCGGGTCACACCAGATCGATTGCATAACCGATCCGATTGGTGACTCGGACCGATTGAGTGACCGGTTCCCTGGTCAATGGGTCGACCCGGCCGGTCCGAGCCGGGTCTGATAACTATGGTCACAAGACCCGACCGGGTCACCGATTTTAACAAACCGGCCGAGTCGATACTGGTGGAACTGGGTTACATTTACAAACGATCCAACTACCAGCTTGGACTGGTATAGGCACCAGTCCCGGTTGGACCGGTTCGACCGGCCGGTTTGAGCCGATTTTTATAACACTGCACACGCATGTTTCTTTCTCTCTTTGTCGCTCCCAGAACCCTTACACAGCCTCAAGCCACCACTCCTTCTCCCTCCGCCGAACACTCCGCCACAACCTACGCTCTCTCCCTCATCGACGTCGCCACCACCTCTCATTCCGCATCGAAACCCTAGCTTCCAACCTCATCTCCGTCCACTATTGGAAGCAAAAGGCAATGGAAACCGTGAATCGGAGCAGCGAAGTGGAAAATGATGCGAAAATGAAGCTCTTGAGAGATAGAATCAGTCTCTTCGCAATCTCTGTCACCGAATCTCAAGGTTCAATTCTTCTTTTTCTCATGAATTTTACCTTTTCATTCACATGAAATTAGATTTCCTAATTTTCGTGTACGATAATGCATCTGTGCAGTGAAACAAAATGGAAATGTTGCGTTGCAGATTTGACCTTTAGTTATGTGGGTAACACATCACTGTCATTTTGCTGTGCAATCCTTGACAGCAAATGGAAATGTTGTATATTAAAATAATATGATTGCAACATGTATGACATAATGTCCCTTACGATGGTGCACATATCCTTCATGCTTCCCTTTAATAGATAAATAAAAATATTGAGTGCATTTGTGTTTATTTATCATCACGATAGATCCACTTAGGCTCATATTATCAATTCAAGTGTTCACTTTAAATAGTGAAATTGAAACAAACTATTTGTGTGCAGAGAAAGTGGCTAAGGATCTTCATCTATTTGTGCAGCATATGAATTGTAAATCTCTAAATATGGAAGATGTGATAATTTATGTCAGTTTAATCATCTTCTGCTTTGCAAAGAGAAAAATGGACTTTGCTCTATTCTCTCTTTAATATTATGCATTTTTGGTTTCAGCGCGTAAGAATGACTTTATGTCTGTTTAGACTCTAGTGTTTTCTCAACTAGCTGACTTGTGAATCTTTACAAGGTAGGTTTCATTTTGTAATGGTTTGGTGACTTTCATTTTCACCTACCATATATATATATATCATAAAAATTGGTACTTACTTCACTAGCAATACTAAAAAAACTGAAAAAAACACCTGTGTTTTAACAGAGGTGTGGGAGACTTAAAGACCAAATTGCTCTCTTTAAAATGTGTATGTCTGTTTTAGTTATATCTCAATGAAATTTTATTATTTATATTTTTGTTCTTTTTAATTATGCATGCATATACAATTCTTATATATATATATATATATATATATATATATATATATATATATATATATATATATATGTCATTGTTTGGCCTTATAATTTTCTTTGTCACTTGTAGATTGTTAATATTTCTTTTTTTATATGGAGGACTCAACAATTTTGATTGAATCAGAATTGTAAATTCATCACCAATGGGTTACAGATGCATTCAGTGTGGGTTTCCTGTCAAAACATTTTACGTGTAGTATTCTCTAGACAACATTCGCTTGATGAAATGTGTAAGCCTTTTTTTGTATAGAAAAAACAAGATGAAATTCATGATCGTTCATTCTATTTTGTCTTGAATTTCCCAATTAATGAACTGATATTTAGACCCTTTTGTGTCATACGAGAATTGCAAGGCTGTGGCAGACGAATACATAGAATGTGAAATCATGGTGTATTGAATTATGAAGGGTCGGTAAATTAAATAAGCTGCAATAGATTTTGGCATGAAATTAATAGCCCTCTTTTGTTAATATCAGTATTCTAGCCAATTATTGTTGCCTTGAGTACGTTTAGTTGAATTTGTGCAGTTCTGTAATATAATTATTCTTGGTCAGTTTCTTTTAAAGGCTTCAGCTAAGTACCTACAAATGACGTGTTTAAATTTTAAAGGCTAGTTATATGCCATGCTTCATTTGTATATTTGTTTTTTGATGCTTTAATTGTGGCCGGTTATTAGATTTGACTGCTTATGGACACTTGAGAAATGACATTTGTTGTCCATATTCTTTATAGAAGAAATTAACTATGATTCTGATTTGCTTTACTTTTTGGAGAAAACTTTTGGTTGGCATCAAATACTGTTACTTTATACTCTTTATGTCTCCTTTGTAGGTATAGATTGACATATTTGTCAAATTATAGCCATATTAATTGAGAATAATTACCAATTACTCATGATTCAAAGGCTTATAATGATGGGTGCTAAAACGTTCAAGACAAATTGTAGACTCACTAATTACCTGAAAAGGAGCTATTGACGGTGCTTCATGCTTGTTACATTCTTGAACATAGATAGCGCTTATTTTAATAATCACTGTGAGATTATATAGTGCTTATTCAAATAAACGTTGTCTGTTCTGGAACATATATAGCGGTTTTACTGAAGTGTTGTAGCGGCCACAGCAACAGCGATTAAAAAGCGCTATCTATTGCAAAAATAAGTGCTGTCTATGACCATTTTTGGCATAGTGGATCATGCTCATTATTTTTCCCCTCGTCAATAAACTTTTGGCTTAATTATTGAAATATAGTTTTGGTTAATGCAATAATAAGCAATGCTCATGCCCCTTTCACTTGGCTTATAACTAATCAAGTAGAGGGTAAGTCTATTGGTGAATAAAATTTATATATACCGTGTTTGATTTCATATCCTAAATATTTTTCATACTTGCTATAAAGTTGGTTGTTATAACTTGTATCCTAAACATGATTTCTTGTTAATAGATTTCAAAGGAGTGTCCTAAATATGGTTAACAAATGAATTTTTATTTTATTTTGTGTTTTGTAAAGATTTTAATTATCTTCATCATATAAATATTAATTAATAAATTTTTATAATGAATTTATTAAAAATAGAGTGAAAATTACTTTATAGTAAAATATATAAACTAAATTAAATTTCAATTATCTTTTTAATATAAACATATATTTTAAACCTGTAAAGTAGAAAATTAAAAGAAACTGTAATTTCTCCTAACAGAATATATTCTGTTAGATACAGATTATTTTAATTTGGTTAAGGGGTTGTCAATTGAAAGCCAACCAAACCAGGAAATGTGGGCATAGATTAGATTTATAAAAAAAAAAAATCAATATCTACTTCATATCTAGATTAGTTTTAAAGTTTAAAAAGTAATTTGGACATGAAACTAATCCGTTAAAATGGATTTAAAGTAATTTTTATTGGTGTAAATTATAAATTGATTTAGTTAATTCAATTTTTTGAACAGCCCTAACCAGCATTTCAACCAACCACGTAAATAAGTAAATAAATTAAAAATATTTATTTATAAAAGCTACAGTTATTTAATAGTAGTACCATCCAATATCCAAACTAATATTTTTGGGAAAAACATTATCCCTTCATACTAGTATACGAATCAGATTAAACCTTGATACACAATGATCCAAAAGACAAAATGACCCACATAAATTTCCAACCTAAATCATGTAAGACCCTAGGGAATTGTTATTCTCACCTCCCCCTTTTTTATTCTCACATTCCATTTTTTTAATTCCTATTTTATCACAACCGTGGTTGCCGGCAATAGATGCGCATCCTCCGTTGGCAACAATGTTGCTCAACACTAGGGGTGGCCACGGATCCGGATCAATTTGTCAACCAGGTGAATCTGAATCTATCAAAATCGGAAAATCCAAATTGGTTTGGATCATTGGTTTGGATCGGATTGAAAAATTGCAAATCCAATGAGTTCGGATCAGATCTCGGATTTTGCTTTTGAAAATCCAATCTGATCCGATCCACTCGATTACTTGGTATGTTTTATTTTTTATATATATATTTTTTTAACCTTTGGAGTTTGGGTTTTTTAGCCCAGCCCAATTTTATTGTATTTTTCATTTTTAAGACTACTGGTCAATTATTACTATAATTATAATATAAAAAAAATATAAGACATGGTTTAATTTTTAACTTGGAATGGAACATGTTTCATATTATACTAGTAATTAAAAAATAGTTTTTGAGTTAAATGTATTAAATTACATACTATTAGAATCACTTTCCTATTTTTTCAAATTCATTTTTTATTTTTGTTATTTTAATAATAAATCCGATTCGATCCAATCCAATTATAATAGAATTGGTTTTGATATGATCTCGGATTTTGCTTTTGAAAATCCAATCCAATCCGATCCATCCGATTACTTAGTATGTTTTTTTTTTATATTTTTTTAAACCTTTGGAGTTTGGGCTTTTTAGCCCAACCCAATTTTATTGTATTTTTTCATTTTTTTTTATCAATGGGAAAGCTTACAGAAAAAAACAAGAAAACAAATTATTCCCTAACAAAGGAAGCACCAGAAGCATCAGCTAACACGAGATGCTTCAACTGCGATGGACAATTTTGCAAAACAATCAAAGACGAATTTGATGAAGTTCCACTTTTGGCCAACCAATTTGCACAATGATTAGTTTCTCTGAAGACATGCACGAAAGTGTGGCCTAAAGGCCAAAATGTTGTAGTGCAAAGATCGAAAATGTTGAATCCTTCTGATAATTGCAACATAAGGATGGAGCTGAATATCATCATTTGATATCAACTAAAGTGCCACCAATGAATGAGATTCACAGATAACATCTATGTAACCAGCTTCCCAGGTAAGTTTTAAACCATGAAGAATAACATGAAGCTCTTCATTTATATTAGTTGTATAGCTACAATAGAAAAAAGAGTGAATCCACGTAGATGCTGGAGTAAGGGTGTACATATTTTGTTGCGTAAAATTCAGCTGCTCCCACACCCTTTTGCTGAGTGGACAGTCACGAAGAACATGAATAAGATCCTCCTCAAGCACCCCACACATGCAACAAGACAGATCAAAATTTAATATTCAATTTATTTCTCATCTATTTTCAATCATCTTTTTTATTTTTATCTATCATATTTCTCTTTTCTCTACCAAACAGGACAACAAAGAAAAAGTCACTTGATAAAAAGAGGAAAAAAAATGACTACATTGAGATTATTTAATAAAAAGTATTTTACATAAAATGTGCTGTACTTCCCTATAAATTTGTCGCTTCTCTTGCCCTAATATGTCATCGAGCTAATTAAATAAAAGTACCGCCACCACCCATAATTGAAACAACTGTGGCTATATCCCAAAACAACAGTCAATTATATTCCATTTGTTTTTTTTTTATTAAATATTATTTTTACTTAATGTTTGGTAATTCTAAATATCATGTGTTTTTCATGATATTTAAAATAACAAACACGTAAAGAAAATGTCACTTGATAGAAAAAAAAAAAAAACAAATAGATGAATAGCATAGAGATTATTTAATAAAAGGGTTTTTGCATAGATTTGTTTAAAATATTAAAATAGGAAATCAAATAAATTTGTTGAATGTTTGTAGGAGTAAAAATTCAATAAAGAATACTATTTTATCGAATTTTTATTGAATATATACTTACATAAATGCCCATAAGCTTAAGTTGGTTTAAAAAAGAAAAATAATGGTATTTTTTGTACAACTGAAAAGGTGCAGGTTGCTAATATACACCTTATATATATATATATATAGAATTTTTTATTCAATTTATTATATAAATTCAATGAATTCAATAAATCCTTACACCTATCACGAATACCTTTTATGAAAAAAATTCAAATCTTTGTCACTTCTCGAAAAATAATATATTTCTGAATGCAACATGGCTAGCTACTTTTAAAAATTTAATTTGAAACAAAATGTTACGAAAATAACATCTAAAATTTCAAAAGGAGACACATAAAATGAAAAATCATATCATTAAATTGAACTAAGCATAAATTATGTAAAAATATTTAATGACATAAAAAGACCAGGGAATTTTATACATGTAATGTAAACACTATAGTATAAATGTAAAATAGCAATTAACACAAATTCCAATAATATTAAGATTGGAGTGCCTCGACTTGATTAAAGTTTTATCTTAAAGAAAATAGGTTGCTTGAGTATACATGTTGTTATTTTAAAAAATATATTAATTAATTTTTAATTTTCTATTATAGAATATAGGATCAATATGCAAGAGAAATAAATGGCATGCATGCATGCTATAAATTGCGATTACTGCCTGCTTATACTCTTGCTTATTGACTCGTAGTGATAAAATTAGCCTTCTCCATTAAAAAAAATCTTAGTTATAAATTTGGATAATAGATAAAAAAAAAATGAAAATTATACATATTTGATAATTTTTTTGTCTTCAACTGGAAGCTATAAGATTAATTAACCTTTGAGTTAAGAGTTGTAGTTAAGTAATTAAAGTTCTCCTTCAATTAACTTCTTTAGGATTCAAATTCCTTTAATGCAATTTCATCTTAATTTTTTATAACTCAATTACAATAATAATATATGAATATCTGTATATTACAAACACTCATTATTTCACTCTATATTTCTCTTCATATCATACAATATTACCTACCCACCGAGGGGGTATAGCTTAATTGGTTGAGCAGGATACATGAATTGTTGTAAACCTCCCAGTACCTGTCTTTGATTCCTACGGATAAAAAAAATAATATTACCTAGAAAAATACTAGCAATACAATCTTTTAAATACACTTTTTATTATTTGCTAAATTTAATTGAAAATCACAATTTTTTATGGATTTCACTACTTATTTAATAACCTTCTCTCCTTAATTTGTAATTTTTAATAAATTATACTTCGTCTCTATTTATAAGATGCTGTTGAAAAATTTACGCATATTAAAAAAATTGGTTAATTTAAGTATTAACATTAAATTTGTTTGTACTTGTAATATTTTTTTTCAAATTTGTCCTTAACATTATTGGGAACCTATTCATCTTCTCCAATCTTCATAGAAGAGAAAAAGAGACAATTTAAAGTAGCATTCAATTATGGATTAAAATAAATAATGATAGTTTAGTTAAAAAATAATTAATGCACAAGATAGTTGAAATAAAACTTATAAAAAGAATAAGAAAATTTCAAAACTATATCTTTTAAATAAGGACGAAGGTAGTAACTAATATAAAGTGTATGTTAAAATAAGTACGTTAGAGAATACTAGGTTAACTAGAACTCCTTTGTTATCTACTACTATTATAATATCGCTGGTCTTTTTTATAAGTAACAAGTGTAGTGTATTTTACATTACACTTATTAGTTATAAAAAGGATCGAAGTTAGTATTTATATTTCTCTCTTTTTGTATTAAATAATAACATGGAATTGTCTTGTCCATGAAACATTTTCACCTCAATCAACAAGAAGTAATTTTAATTTGAAAAAAGATTTTTTGACACCCAAATGCCATTTGACACCTAGAGAGAGTGAAAAAAGAGAGAAAAATACAGGTATGATAGGTAGTATGATGTGATAGGAAGAGAGAGATAGAGAGAAGTGATGGGTGTTGAATAGGTGTTTAAAAAAAGTGAGTGTTCAAATATCATGATCCTTTTAATTTATAACATCAATGAGCTAGCGGCAATAAAAGTTTCAATATAAAAAACACGTGTAGCAAAACTTAATTAATTTCACTCGGCAAGTGGACATAAGATATGTCCAATTCCAAGCCAATTATGTAGCCGTAGCTCCACTATAAATTGGTCCCTTCTCTTGCCCTAAAGTTCATCCATCGAGCTAAACCAGAATACCACTACCCATAATTAACCAACAACACTCAACCATGGCTACCCCAAAACAACCATCAATTACACTGTTGCTCCTCTTTACCCATGTAATCGTAGCCCTCTCTTTCACCAGAGCCAACGCATCTGAATGCGTTGGCACAGGATCCATTTCTGTTTACTGGGGCCAGAGAACATCCTCTGAAGACGAGGGCACCTTAATGAGTGCATGTGCCTCCGGAAACTACGACATCGTCATCCTCGAAAGCCTCATTGTCTTCGATGATGGCAGCACCCCCGTCCTCAACTTTGCAAACCATTGTGGCATCCCTGGGAATCCTTGCTCCAAGCTACAGCCAGAAATAGAATACCGCCAACAAAACAACGTCAAAGTGTTCCTTTCCATTGGCGAGTTCTTCTACCATAACCCTTGCATTTACTAAAACGGAAACCCTTCCAATCTCTTGAGTGAATGGGACAAACGGACCAAAAAGGTTCCCAACCAGTGTTTTAAGAACCGGACCGGTCATCGAACCGGTCGAGGTACTGGGTTAATGGGTCATTGGTCGAACCGGTGAGTCACTGGTCGGACCGGTTTGACTCGATATATATTAAAAAATTAAAAAAATATAATATAGCTAACATAATTTAATCATTTAACACTTCAAATTTTAAATTATTGTCATTATAAAGTACCTAATATTTCAAATAAGAAATAACAACCAATAATCATGACAATACAAGTCCATAAATAAGTTTCATACACAAAAAAAATAAAAAATAAATTGAAACACATCATTTCAGCACCTTTTTTTCAAAAAAAAAAAATCATATCACAACCCGGTTCAACCCGAGTCACCGATTTTTTGCAAAAACTGGCCAGTTCGACCCGGGTCGTACCGGGTCAGATGCATATCCGATCCTATTATCGAACCGAACCGATTATACCACCGGGTTCCGATCGAACCAGTCGGACCGGCCGGTCGGATCCGGTTTTTAAAACATTGTTCCCAACAGCTTAATATTCTTGGGCCTCGTGGCTTCGGATAAGGTGCCAAGGTCAGGGGCGGACCTGTGTATTACCTAAGGGGGACATGGCCCCCCTGAATTTTTGGAAATTTTTTTAATTAATATAAATATTTTAATTATTAAGTGATTTATTTTGTTAATTTTTAGTTATTATATAAGATTTTATTCTCTTTTAAAGGCTTTGTTAAACATTGAACGTGGCATGTGGACTTTTCCTTATGGATCCAATCCATGAATGTTAAATAATTATTCTTAAAAAATATAGGATAAATTTTTAAAATTAATTTAATTTTAACCTTTTTAAATTCTTTTATTAGTAGAAGTGTAGAACATGTCTTAATAAATTCTTTTATAAGTAGAATATATTGTATTCAAGTATGTAATCGATATAGACTTACAAGTATATTACAAGAGTTTAATGATTACAAGAGTTTAATGATTATATACTGACAGTATAAAATAAGTTTATACTGTCATTCAATTATAAATCACCGTTTATATGACTTTTAAAATAATTATTATAAAAATCAACAAATTTATTATACATAATAATTTGTGATTAAATAATAATATAAAACTATGTTATGATCTGGGACAGGTATTTTGATAAAACTAATAATTACTCACCTAAGATAAGAGGCAGCGTCCCAAAAGGTTGCAGATGTGTGTGTGATGGTGATGTTGCGTTTGCATCCAAAGGTTTCTACGGTCTGTGAACCATGCATATATGATCCGTACCTGAGTAATGTTGTAGCCTTTCGTAGGCATAGCCATTAGGCACTGTGTGTGTGTGGAATAAATAGGTACGATGTGCCAGCCATATATATATATATATATGCATGTACTGTATTTTGCTATAAATAATAAATGTTTAATGATATTTAGATATATCTATCTATATATAAAACACCTATTCAACATTTCTTATTTTTCTCTATTTTTTTCTTTCTATTATATTATAGCATTTATCATATTCATGTTTATATTTTTCTCTCTTCTCTTTTTATCTCTCTCAAGATGTCATTTAAGTTTTGGTGTTCAAAGTATTTTTTTTTTCCTAAATAAAGGTTCTATTTGATGCTGCACCGTATATATCTTAACCTCAAAATAATGAACACTAAAAATTTATTAGTTTATTAGTCCCTCCATCGTTATGGCTGAATCACCGGTATCCGAAGAGGAGGATGCTCCTTCGGTTAAAGGAGAGAAAACCTTATTCACTGGTGTAAATTAGGGGTGTTTGCAGACTAGTTTAGATTAGTTTTGAGGCCTAAAATTATCTGATTCAAAGTTTAAACAAGCTGCAGTTTAGTTTGATTTATAAAATTGGCTGAAATAATTATAAGAGATAATTAAATTTAGTTTCATGAAAATTTTAATTAATAAATATGTGTGATTTTTTTTTATAAGTTTTAGTAAAAAAATTTACTGAAATTAAGACTGCTTTACATACTAACAATGTAATATTATACTGTAAAAGTGAGTAAACATTTAATAAAATTGAAAAATTTAATTATAAATAGTCTTTATTAATTATAATTATATATATTCCTATAAAATTTTTATTTTATATTGTTATTTTTGATTAAAATAATAATATTTTACTTAAAAATCACCCCAAAAGTATATTGGTGTAAATTTTAACACGTGATAATATAATTTCTTTTTTTTTTGGACAGACAATATAATTTCTTAGCACAAGTTAAAAAATTATTGATGCTGACATGATACACAGGTCTTTATCTCTGTTTCTTTTTATAATTCACAGTTTTTGGACTTTCGTATCGAGAATATAACAGTAAAATATTTGATCAACTTCTCCAATGACATGACTGACACGCGTGTGATCTATATATATGTTCGCGTTTTGGATCCAATTTCAATTAATTGTACAATTAATTTTATATAATCAACACATTATAAGGCAGTGTCATTTTTCACTTTTTGGAACTAGAGTGATAACATGCTCACTTTATTAACTAGCATATTCCACCAACATTCCATCACGAAGATTTAAAAAATAAATTAAAAAAAGAAAAATCTATCTCTAGCTATCACCATGACTATTCCCCCAATGAATAGTGTTGTAGTATTTGTCTTGTATTTAAAAAAAAAAATTCTATAAAATGAATGTGCTTTAATTCTGGCTCGTGTAATTTTTTTTTATCCTTCTAAAATTTTAAATTATTGTTTTTAGTCATTATAAAATGAACAAATTTTAGTTTTAGTTCTTATAAAATATTTTTATTTTTATTTTTCATCCCTCTAAATTTGGAAAACATTATTTTAGAGTTGTCATTGTGCCACAGACACTAACAATTGTTACTTGACTTTCCGTTAGACACATAAGCAATTAATTACTGTCACATAATAGTAGGGACTAAAATCAAGATTTCAACTTTTTGAGGGATGAAAATAAAAAAAAAAAATAGAAGAACTAAAATCAAAAGTCACTAATTTTAGAAAGACTAAAAATCATACTTAAGCCTTTAAAAAAATATTTAGACGTGGATTCATATGTATATGAGTAATAACTTATACTCATACCTTTATTTGTTGTGTATAAGTACTCATATTTGTATTAATGTTATCTGCACTTTAATTAATTATGAAAAATTAGTGAAAACATTGATTAAAGATGCATCTATAATTTAATTAAAAAACTATTTAAAGATTTTTCATTAAATATTAAAAAATTAATTATAATACAATAATTTTTTGTAATAACAAAATTATAAACTTTTTAGTCTGATACAACAATGGTACACCTCCAATTCAATGTGGCAGTCCATGAAGCTTACCACACTAGTATGAGGCGGGTGAATACTAAGATACTCATATCCACACTTTATCTCCATCAAAATTTGTGAGTAGTTACTCTGCTCATCATTAGTAAATTTTGCAATTACAAATACCTATAGAGTCCATTACTCATTACTATCCCTAATCCCTGGCATACCTTTTAAGTTAATGATATATTTTTCGATTAAATTGTTAACAAATATCCTATATGTACATCCACAAGAGATTAATAAAAGACATCTAAAAAAATCAAAACTATATAAAGATAGATACTAAAATAAAAACATTTAATAAATAAATTTATAAGATATTAAATAATTTAACCAATAAATACTTTTATACAATTTAATATATAAATTTGTGTAAACAAGGGATTAATCAATCTCATAGGAATTAATTTTGAGCAATAAAAATAAATGAGAGACTAAAAATGAGCAAAACTTTTTAGAGGGACTAAAATTAGTCATCTAAAATTCGATAGAGATTAAAAATGGACAAAATTTTTAAAAGTGACTAAAAATTAAAATATGAAATAATTGAAAAACCAAAAACTTATTTAACCATAAGTTCTATTATTCCAAAATACCATTCAATTGATGACGTTGTAGCCCATATATGTGAAATAAATCTCGTGTAACACTAGCTGTGTATACTCAACCCTATGCCAGATATAACCATACCTCGTTAAATTAAAGTGCTCGACGGAACGTAATCAATCATTATGACACTAAGTTTATTTTGATAAAGTTTTTAACATGTATTTAGAGAAAAAATGAATCAACATTCTATTACAAGACTCATGTATCTCAACTTTTTTAGAAGTTCATTCATTTAAATTCATTATAAGTTAATTCATTTTAACTTAGGAAAGAAATTTCATTAATTCTACCTCATTAATTCATTTTATTATATTTTCTATCAAGTCTTAAAAACTTACCCAAATCCACTAAAACATAAAGTTTAAATGCACATGGCCTCATTATTTATGCAATACTGCTGCAACAAGTTTGCAATATGGCCTGATTATTTTTTTTTTCACCAACAATATAGTCTAATTACTTCAGTTGAGTTAATCTGCAAACTCTCGAATTAAAGTTATTTAACCTGTAAGTTTCTAACTTTACCTTGATTCAAAAAAAAAAAAAAAAACTTTATCCTCTTTTGAGGAAGATTATGGAGGAGATTCAAGCAGGCAAGGTTTCTGATTTTGTGGTTGATTCGGAGGGTGTCTTACACTTTGGCATTCGCCTATGTGTTCCTAATGTAGAAGACTTAAGGGAGAAGATTTTGGGAGAAGCCCATCATTCCTCATATACCATTCATCCGGGTTCTACTTTGTGACGGGGTTGCCTAGAACCTCAAAGGGTTATGACTCAGCTTGGGTGATTGTAGATCGATTGACCAAGTCAGCATACTTTTTGCCTCTGAAAACTACCTACTCAGCAGCTCAATATGCTAAGCTTTATATAGAGAGAATAGTATCTTTACATGGAGTGTTATTGTCTATAATATCATATCAAGGACCTCAATTCACAGCTCAATTTTGGAGATCTTTTCAAAAGGGTTTAGGGACTAGATTGGATTTGAGTACTGCTTTTCACCCTCAGACTGATGGCCAATCCGAGAGGACAATACAGATCCTAGAAGATATGCTTCGTGCTTGCATGTTTGATTTTGGAGGTAGTTGGGATCAATACTTGCCTTTGGTAGAGTTTTCTTATAACAATAGTTATCAGTCTAGTATTCAGATAACACCTTTTGAGGCCTTGTATGGAAGGCGTTGTAGATCACCGATTGGTTGGTCTGAAATTGGAGAGTCTAGACTGGTAGGTCCAGATCTAATTCAAGAAGCTGTGGAGAATGTTAAGATAATCCGAGATCACTTGGTGACTGCTCATAGTAGACATAAGTCTTATTCAGATTGAAGATGTCGACCTTTGGAGTTTAGTGTAGGAGAAAATGTGTTTTTACGTGTGTCTCCAATGAAAGGCAACTTATGTTTTGGCAGGAAGGGTAAGCTTAGTCCTAGGTTTATTGGTCCTTTTGAAATTCTAGAGAGGGTGGGGCAAGTGGCTTATCGCTTAGCCCCCCCCACGTGATCTCTCTGGAGTTCACCCAATTTTCCATGTGTCTATGCTTCGAAAGTATGTTCATGATCCCTCTCACATTATTCAGCATCAGTCGGTGCAACTTTATGAGAATCTAAGCTATACAGAACAACTAGTGGCTAAAGTAGACAAACACGTGAAGCGTTTACGTTCTAAGGATGTGGTGTCAGTGAAAGTGGCTTGGCGAGGGCTAGCTGGTGAGGAGATAACTTGGGGACCAGAAACTGTTATGCGTGAGAAGTATCCTCACTTGTTTGAGATTCAAGGTTAGTTAAGAGGGGAGGAATGAAACGCACCATTTCATTTAAAAATAATAATATTATTATTATTATATTATAAACAAAGAGACTCCCCCCCTTTTTTTCTTCTCAGGCACCGAGACACTCCCCCTCCCCTTTGCACTTCATTTTTTTTTCTTTCAAATAGAACTCTTCCCTCCTCTCTTCTTCTCATTCCTTCCATTCTCCTTTCCTTCCTTGTTCCAAAACCAATCAAATTTCTTACACTCTTGTGGTACTCAAGCCTGGGAAGGTGATTATAGTTAATGGGAACACTACCCATCTCCTTAAAATTTCCTATTTGAAGCTTTTGAGGTAAACTCATGAACAACAAAGCTAGATAATTATTTTATGGTATAGATTAGTAATGGGTTGTGTGTGAAATGTGTTGAAAATTTAAATATTAGGATTATTATGGTTTCCTGAAAACCCTGGGTATATTAAATTGGGGATTTTATCTAATTTTTCATTCTCTTGCTATTAATGTCTAGATTCCTTGGAAAATACGGTGGTTGCTCCTCCCCACGACATTGGAAGACATTGATTGGGTTCTCTTTGGTTGTGAGTAGCTAAATTTACCTAGTGGCTTTTTCATTGGTATTTTTAGGAGAAACAAGTATATTTTAAAAATACGTTTTCTTAGTGATTTTAGTTCCTATGAGTACTTGAGAAGGAAAAATAATTATAATATTTATTTTGGTTGGATTTAATTCTTTATGATTTTTTTATATAGTTTGATGATGTAATTTAAATGTGAAAATTGAATTCTCATTATGAGTTTTGGTGAATGTTGACCGTTTGCTACAACGAAGTGATAATGTAGCCTATGGGTTGAATAATAGTTTCCGTTTGCTAAAACGAAGATATAATGTAGCATATGAGTTGAATATCCATAGTTTCTATAGTTACCGTTTGCTGCAAGGAAGAAATAATGCAGTCTACGAGCTAAATGCCGTAGTTATATAATTTCCGTTTGCCACAACGAAGAGATAATGTGGTCTATATATACATAGTAGAATTAAAGTTCATATAAAGTTTTTTATTCTTGATTATAATTTTGATTTTAATTTTAATGAGTTCGCAAAGGAGTAAATATTAGTTTTATCAAAATAACATGTATTTATTTCTCTTTAATTTAAATGTCATTTAAATTCTTTTTGGATGTAAATACTCGTGCCATGTTTGCTTTCTCCTTGCTGTCCACTTTGTATTTTTATGCTCTCACTAAGTCTTTGTGACTTACCCCATTCTTTTCTTTTCCTCTCAGATTCACAGGTAATTGAGTAGCAAACTTCCTGGGATTTGCTGATCTCCCTAGGAATTTTGTTCATCTTTTGGTAGGCCTCCATTGCATATGATAGAGAGTATATTTTGGTAACTCCAATATAATGCAGCTATAAGAATAGGGGCAAAAAAAATAGATATAGAGGAAATCCCTTTATTTTGAGTTGTAGATAATACTGATATATAAACATGCTGATGTAATTATGATGTTTTTTAGAACTACAATGATTATGAGTTATATTATTATTACTAGTTGATGTATTTGGATATATATCCATGTCAAGGGCCTGTGTTGTGATGTGTGAGCTTGATATCTGATGTTGGATATGAATATATATATATATATATATATATATATATATATATATATATATATATATATATATATGATTTCACAGGTGGTTTTATATTTTTTGGTTTGTCCTGTTTTTAGGGGAGACTTTGCCGGATTTTTGGTAGCTCCCTTTATTTTTTTTTTATGTCTTAGTGTTCAGGCTAGCCAGGCTAAAGAACATGTAGCTTGTGCGCCAGTCACGATCCTAGGATGGGTTGTGACAGAGCATGTGAATGTTAATTGAAAAATTTATTGCTTGATGACTCAACATGTGTAAATTGTGGAGTGCTTGAAGGATGTTGATCTTTTTACTCTGTGGGCTGAGGAGACTCTAATTGAAGACAACTTGGTTTTAGACATCCTTTTCCTGGCATATTATGACTCGTTTTGTACCTGTAGTGATGAAATGTGTAAGAAGTTTGGCTCTCTTTACAAAGTACAATGATATACTTCTGCTGGGACTTGACTTGTGATATTTTCTGAATCAAATCCTAGCTTAAAATCGTCTTTTGATCCAGGGGATCTTAGCTGGTGACTATAACTTGGGAAAGCTAGCAATTACTACAGAAACACAACAGTTGTGTTATCATGCTAAAGTTCAGCTGCTGCTTATTTTAATAGAAACCCTGAACCTGGAGAATGTTCTTCAAATGGTTCATGATGAAGTACCTTACAGGTTAGCCTAGTATTTATTTATATCATGATCAGTACATCAAAGTTATGAAGTAAACATGTTGTCAAACAGTTTGGTTAAACCATGAACTGTGAATTGCAAGGCCATAATCTGAAACCTCATCTTTGATGCAATGACTGGCTGAATGCTGAACTGAATGTGGTCTGCCAGGCTTATAAATTTCACTTTGTTATAGAAAATATCTTGTGGTCTAAGGTAATCATGAGACAGATGTTCTATTATTTGAGGCTTGCCTTCCTTAAATATGTCGTTTCATTCATTAACCAAGTAGAATTTCAATCTTCAACTAGATAAGAAATTGCATACTTTGTCGTATTATGTTCTTCAGTGAAATCTATCAGTCTCTCACCTTGAAGGCTCTTGTTTTGTTGCTTCTAATTTTTGGGATATTCAGAATAGAAAAGTTATATGCTATACTTCATTGTTAGAGTTCGTTGATTTTGCCACTAATTCAATATGTCCATTTTGATTATTGTTAATTTTTTTTATTTGTCAGCTTTTGTATGTGGAACATTTCCATTTAGTTGGTTTCATGCAGTGATATTCCTTGTCTGGAGCTGTGGGTTTTGAGTCAAATTCATCATTCCTAGTGTAATGTAATACATATGATCTTTTTATTATATTAGTTATATAGTGTGGCATAAATTGACTGTCTGTATTTTACTATTGATTTTTTAAATTAACAACTTTTGTTGAATGTTGCAAAATCTGTTTGGAATTTGGATTTCCCAGGAAAGGTGTGTCTACTTTTTCCATGACTGTTGTCCAAGAGATGGATGCACTAGTTTCTACATTCAATGCTTTTGAAATGCATGAAGCTGGTCCTCTAGTTCTGGCATGGGCTGTATTTCTTTATCTACTCTTGACACTTTTGGAAAAAGATGAAAACAACGAGCTAATGGTATGTGGTTAAGTTTTATGTGAATTTTTTGTTTACTACTTATCATGTGTGTGTATTACAAAGTTGACCCTTTTACTTTTCTCTGCATCCAGGAAAATGATCACATTAGTTATGTTCGTCAAGCCTTTGAGGCTGGATCCTTGCGTTATTGTCTTGAAATTCTTGAATGTGACATTTTGAAGGATTACGATGTACGTCATTCGGACTTGGTTAGCATAACTTGTTATAGTGGATTAGTTTTTGTTAAACCTTGACCGATTCCTTTCTTTTCTATTATGAATCATTCGGCTTTCTACTATACTAAATTGTGTTTATAAAAAGCAAACTAAGTGTGATATATTCTAATATTTATATTCATACTATATTGGTAGTATAGTGTATAACTGTATATATTCTTAATTTTGTATGTTCTTCTGTATAAATTATACTATAAATCGGATAAAAAAAAATTATACTATAAATGATTTCCCCCCTTCCATTCAGGGCCCGGTGTCTGGATATCGCGGTGTTTTGAGGACATTCATATCTGCATTTGTTGCATCTTATGAAATCAACCTTCAAGTATGGTTGTAAAATTTGTAGTTAGTTTTTAGGAGATTACTAACGTCTTTCTCATTTGTTCTGCTTCAACGAATGTATAGCCTGAGGACAGTAACCCCACTTTGATACTGGATATTCTTCGCAAGATTTACCGTGGAGAGGTTTGGATGTATAATCATTCTCCTTCATTTCACTCATTGCTTCATTATCATGATATATGCCAGTGATCATTTATCAATTCAAGGACTGCTCCTTAACTTTCAGGAATCATTATGTATTCAGTTTTGGGATAAGGAAAGTTTTATTGATGGTCCAATTCAGTCTCTTCTTTGCAACCTAGAGAGTGAGTTCCCTTTCAGGACAGTAGAACTTGTACGACTCCTGTCATCCCTTTGTGAAGGAACTTGGCCTGCAGCGTGTGTGTAAGTAAATAAATAATTAATGTTTTTTCTGTTATCTCATATTGGAATAACAGTACCATTGCAAAGCCAAAGGAACAATTTTGTTTCTTGAGTCCTTGGTAGCCTTTCTTATGGATGCATTTTTTCAACAGGTATAACTTTCTAAATAGGTCTGTTGGTATATCATCCTTGTTTGGGATTAATAGTGATTTACAGGTAGTTGATGTCTCTCAGATAGTTGAGGCATGTCAGGCAGTGCGAGTTCCTGGGGTTGAAGGTTTCTTTATTCCAGCTGGAACTCGTGGGCGTGTCTCGAGAGTTGTTGGATAGAATACTGCCCTTGTACGATGGGAGGTGAATTATGCTAATACTGTTACTAACTTGCTATGCTTTAATTTACATTTCTAAGTGCTTCCTGTACCTTGATCTATAATAATATTTTTTCTTCACAATTGATTTTTGGTGGTGTTGAAATAAATAAGTTATTTTTTTTTAAAAATGTTATTGCTTGTTCTAGTATTTCTTTTCTGTCACCTCTTTGTATTGGACTTGGATGGGTATAACCAATAACCTGAAAATTCTCTCAATCATATCAAGTGAGGCCCGTTCCAAAAGTTCCTAATAGAAATTATCTGTAAATTCTTTGGTAATTGGTTTTCAATTTGAAATATTCTTCAGTGTTTGTTAGAATATATGAAATACTTTATCAATACATTGTAATACAAATTCTTCTTTATTTTGAAATATTCTATAGGTTTTATGAATATATCAAACAGATCAATACATTGTAATACAAATTCTTCTTTATTTTTTTTTTCTAGTATTCACCATCTGGATTGTTTGTGTTACTCCTACGTTTGGCCCAAGA
Organism: Pueraria montana var. lobata; assembly: GCA_026413185.1. Classification (NCBI taxonomy): domain Eukaryota; kingdom Viridiplantae; phylum Streptophyta; class Magnoliopsida; order Fabales; family Fabaceae; genus Pueraria; species Pueraria montana. The sequence continues at coordinate 77,957,319 of CM048648.1, forward strand.
GATGTATTTGAATAGCAAGGATGAAGTTGTTTTTACTCTTGACCTGCTTAGTAGATTGGTGTCTTTTTACACTGTAAGTTGGTTAAGTTTAATTGACCATTTATTTTCAATTTGCTGTTTTGTAAGGATACGGCCACTGCATGGTAATTGTTGCAAATCCAGTATCATATTTCTCATGGGTGGCATCATGAGATGAGATTTAAAGGTTTTGAGTAGTATTTTTAACTATAAGATCTGCTTATTAATAGTTATGGCAGTAACCTCTGTCTACCTAAGTAACTAAGAAACTTGGTCATTGATTCTCTTACTATGTGCAGGGTATTTGCTTTGCTGTGATGGACATCAGCAATGCTCTGCAATTTCATGATGTTGGCTTGATGAATGATCCGGTTGAAAAGCCCTCTGGTAAATTATTCAATTTGAATGGTTGTCCTTTTGTGCATGTATTTTCCTTGATTAATTTTATGATATATTCTATTTATCTCTTCATTGGTAGTTGTTTTTAAAATCATTTTTTTTTTTTCTTACAGGGTGGTTGAGATAATTTGCAATTTAGTAAAAAACCTGCCTCTGAATTCCTGCGGTGTTGCACTTATGTCAATGGGTGTCAAGATTTTGGGGATTATGTTGATTTGGTAATTGAAATTATTCTTTTTTAGTAGTTGATCAATTTGTGCTAATTAAATATTTGATCTGTATGTATATCTTTTTTGTCCGAAGAGTATTTTGATGGATTGTTTAAGGCTTTCTCCTTGTTGGTTCTTGATGATTTAATTTGTTACTGGACGTTCATTTGTTTTTGAATTAGTAGTGTAATTGAGAAAAAGCTAGCTAATTCTTTTCCTTTCCAATCTAGTTCTCCAGATAATGTTGCAGCAGCCACTCTAAATGCAAATCTGTTTGATATCACTTTGCAGACAACTGTGTTCAATGTAGGCAGTAATGGTTTGTCAAGGTAAAGCCCTATTTTTAATTAGCATGCATATACAAATAGGCAACTTGCGGTCTTCACAAGATTTGTTTGAAATTGTGTGCTTACATAAAAAGAAATGGGTTATGTTAATCCTTTTGTCTTCTATTGTATGACTTCTCATTTTCTTATACATTTTTCTGGTGGCAAGTGGTGTCAAAGTGACTTATTTTTATGAATTTATTTTATACAATGTGATGTTACATCTCCTGGTCCTTCTGTCTTTTTACAGTGGGTCATGGTTGCTTTCTTGCAAACTGGCTAGGATGATTTTAATTGACTGTGACTGCCCCTTGGCAATATCAGGTATGACTAACATTGATTTCTTATCCACTCTATTGTTATAATGCTATTCATTTGTTTCTCATTGTTTGTGTCTCTTGCATTCTTGTGCTTATTTAGCTTGCTCTGAAACCTGGTCTACTTTATGTTTTCCAAATGCTAGTTAGTAGCCCGTGCAATGCCATGGGATTTTGTTTTAGATAAAATTTGTGTGTGGAGTATTATCATTTTAGGAATTAAATACATTTACATGTGTACAAATTATGATATAACCATAGTAACATAATTCTTCAATTTCCTCGCGAACCGCGAATTGGTACTTGCGTACCAATTCGTGGTACTGGTTCTTCCCAATTCGTGGATTAGATGGGATATGTGAGGGGACTAAAAATAAGTTGAAGTGTTGAACTTAATCAGCATGGACTGCAACGAGCATGAGCTGAATTGGGTTTTGGGAAATTGTAAATTAATATAAACACAATTATGATCATATCGTAAACTGCAATGAAGGCAATTATTATTGTCTTGATCCAAAGAAAACATTTATTATCATGAAGAAATAAAATTAAGAATTGATATATATAAAGATGGTCACGTGAAAAGTTAGAAAAGATAACATCAATATGAAAAAATTGACTGAAAATTATCTTAAAAATGTATATAATATAAAAATTAATATAAATATAATATATTTAACATTTAAAATAATTTGTATTCATAATATTCTATATTTTACATTAAATAATTTTTATGTAAATGATTTTTTTTATTAGTAATGTATCATTTAATATATTAGATAATATTGCAAACCTAAAGAGCATACTAGAGCATAGCAACTATGTATACCCCCCACGTACCAATTCTTCGTAAGGTCACGTACCGCGTACCCGTACCCGTACCAAGTACCGAAGAGTATTGCGAATTATGTGACTATGGATATAACATTATATTATATATTATTTGTTATATATTATATATTATATATTATATATTATTTGTTATATATTATATATTATTTATTATATATTATATATTATATACTTAGTTGTAAAAAACTTAAAATTTTTTTGTGTGTTAAATGAATTTGATTGGAAATTTGGATTGTACTAAAAATGAAAAGGTTTTTTACACTGTCAAAAGGTTTTTCTCTCTAGTCTTATGTAATGGTCTGAATCTTGCAGCGCTGGACTTCACCATACAGCTTGTAGAAACAGGAGTAGAGCATGATGCTCTCCTGTCATTGATCATTTTCTCTTTGCAGTATGTCCCAGTCAATCACAAGTATTGGAAAATAACATTGAAGGTATGTCCTGCTTCTGTTTTGAAGTCACACAATTTTGTACTCGATTTTGATGGATCTTTACTGGAACACTTCTAAGATTCCTAATGACTGGTAATCACTGAAATAATTGAGCATGAGCAAGAAAATAGAGGTAAGTGTGGGAAACATGGTAATTAGAATGGCACGAAGCGTACAGTTTGTATTCCAATTTGAAACAATTTCTAAAGAAATTGATACAAATCTCACGGAGACTTGTTTTTAACCTTGAATCATGCAAATCATTTCTGTATTGGACGAGCTACATCATGAGATTCTTTGCAAATCTTTTTTTATAAAATTTGAGGAAAAGTGATTAAAATTTTCTCTCCCATGACCCCAAGTCAGATTTTTGACGAAAGTTTCATTCAGTTCAAGTTGCAAAACAGAGTTGGCAGTTCAAGTTTCATTCATCAACTGGGAGGGGACCAGCTCTATAAGGGCCTGGAATTTTTTTCTTTGATAGGGTCTGCCTGGTTAATACATTGATCCAGTTGGGGCTAAAACTTAATGATTATGAGTATGATAGAACTGGTGCACAGAGCATGCTTTCCTAGTGTCTTTGTTCGTGGGCATTGCTGTATGTCTGTTGGGCTTGGGTTCATGTGTGGGTTTTTTCCTTTTGTGGTTTGGTGGCTAGGATGTAATGACAATAAAATAAAGAATTAAATAATTATGATTGTGGTATTTTTTAAAAAGTTGATAGATATTTAGGTATTATAAATTTTTAAATAATAATTAAATTAAATTGTTAGCTATATAACAAAGTATTTCACTCTAAAATTCTAGTATATAGATGTTTTTAATATTTCTGTATGTTAAAAATACTTTTTATGGCATTTTTAATTATTGATGATGAATCTTACAATTCACAGTATGGTTTAATTCGTGATTTGGAAAATAGACCTTCCAATTGGGTAAATGATTATCATAAATTTTAAAAAGTTGATAGATTTTTATCTATTGTGAATTTTTAAGTTAATAATTAAATTATGGTTGCTATTTTTTTAAAAAGAAATTTAGGGGCTATAGAGATAAATTTGAATAATTTGTGTTTTTTTTTCCCATTGTTTTGAAGTTTATGTTTTACTTTGTTAGTTATATGTGAGCAATTTGACTTCAAATTTTTAGTATATAGATGTTGATATTTTTGTATGTTAAAATATTTTTTATGGCATTTATGATTGATAATGAATCTTAAAATTTGGGATACAGTTCAATTCATGAATCAGAATTTGACCTTCCAATTCAAGATAACAATCCTGATTTGATGATCATGGTGGGAAACTGTGAGAAAATGAAAAAGAGTAAAAACCCAAGAGCAATCTTTGAGAACTCTGTGTTTCATATTCTGTTGAGTTCTTTCATTTATAGAGTCTGTTTGTACTGTAGGAGATGACTGTTACTACAGCTAACTAACATACTTTGAACAACTAACAGTTACAACCGAAACTATCAGTTTTGTTACTGAACTAGACACTAGCTTATTGAGCTGCATGAGTATTTTGAACATAGCTTGGCTTTAATGTCAAAATAAAACAAAACAAAAATATTAGAAATAAAAACATAAACAATCTTTTCCAGTAGAAAATGTGCTTTTCATGTTAAAGTTATGATGTATTCCTTTTATTTGTTGAATTCTGTTGTGTTTTTAGTGGTCCTCTGTTGTCATTTTTATTGATCAGGAAAGGACTCTGTTCTTGTGTGTTTGTCGCTGGTTATCTTGTGCTCCTATGGTGAATCGAAATTAAGATTTTATTATATTGGTGCATTATTTTATACAGCTTTTACCGTTGCTGTTTGAAAGACATTTCCAAGGCAATAATAAATTATGTGCATTAGTTTTTTATCCTTCAAAATCTCTGTCAACTGCTTCTAATTTATTGCTAGCACAGTGGGGCATGATTCTGGAAAATAATAAATTTATAATGTAGGTTTTGTACAATAAGGATTAAAATTATGCCATAGTGATTAATGTCAAACTTTGGGGGTACTTTGCAGGTTCTTGAGTTGATGAAAAAATGCATTTCATCAATGCCTTATTATGGAAAATTGGGTGAGATCATACACAATGTATTGTTCTCTGATTCTTCCATCCATAACACACTATTCCAAATTGTTTGCACTACTGCAGATGCATTGGAGGTGACATACATTGAATCTTCTTGGGCTTATTATTCATCCATTTGTTAGTCTATTTTGCTTATTCCTACATCTTATTGAGAAGAACATTTCTTTTTAACAGAAATTGCATGAAAGCCGCCTCTTTGATCCAATGGAAATTGAAGGGTTACAGCTTGCTATAGGTTCTGTTTTAGATATTCTTTCAGTCATGTTGACCAAACTTTCTAAGGTACAGAGGAAAACTGCAAATATCCAAGGTTTTTTTAGTTACATTTGATTATAGAAATTCTTATTGATGGAATATCATATTTTTCTTGTTATACATTGAAGTTTATAAACATTGTTTTTGCACAATAACTTACTCTTTCCTAGTTACTGTCTATATCTGTGATATCTTCACGTTATTGAAATACTGAAAATCATTCTGTGTTGTCCAGGATACATCATCAAACTTTCCAGCTTTTCTCCAAGCAGTGTTCTCATGCACAACCAAACTGGTTCCTGTTGTCACTTCTGTTATGTCCCTGATTTCATACTCTCGAGATCCTGTGTGAACACTCTCCTAAGTCTCCATCCTCAACTTGGAGTGTCATTACATTTTTCTGATCATTTTTATGCACCTACTTGCAATGGTGGTAATGAGTTTTTATTGAACAATAATGAGCATCTCCCTCTGTGTTCCCTTTTCTTCTATTAGAGTTCTGTGAGCTCTTCAGTACTTAATTAGTCACATGTTCTGTTATATCTTAATAATGGTATTAGCTGCATAAGGGACTGATATTGATCACATTTGATTGATTTTCTCATTTTTCATAGTTACACAATTACACTTAGGTTGTCCATTTATCATTTCTCTTTTCTGTGTTGTATTGCCTAATTTTGTTTGGCATGCTTGCTGAGACATAGGATGCATTTTATTGTGCATTTGATACCATAATCCAGTGGGTCCTACATATCTCTGTGGATAGATTGTTTGTTACTTATTTTACCATCCTTTCAGTGAATATATATACTTGTTAATACCTGATTTTCTATTGCATTGCTTGACAACAGACATCTTGTTGTCTGTGTAGGCCATCCAATTTGGTGCTGTTAGGTTTATTTCAACGTTATTTGCCATAGCAGATTGTATTCAACCATTTTCATATGAATCACATGCTTCGTTCCAGATAATGAGGTTAGGGGTGTTACTTTCAGTTTCTTCAAATTTATTGTTCTTTTAGCTTTTAAGCTTGATTTAAGTAAATTTTCGTAACTGGTTTTAGATCATGGATTTGTTGAGGCACTCTGTGAACTACATACTGCTGCAGCAATCAGAATCAAATGAAGATCTCTTTGTTGCTACAGTCAATCTGTTTACTTCTGCTGCACATTACCAGGTTTGAATTATGTAGTAAATTAAAGAATTGGATTTCATGTTTTGTGGAGAAGTTACAAGGTTACTTGTGCTGATACTAATTTTGGATTTTTTTGGTGCTGGCAATACTTGAATCAGACTTAAAACAGAGAGAGAGAAAAGCACATGATTTGAGTGATAAACTTGCTTGGGAGAGAGTCTCTCGGCTCTATCATATACATAAAAATATTGTACAAGAGGTTTCCCGAAATTAAGGAAAAAAATATTACAAGATCTACAAGATATTCATTCTAACTACCTTAAATATATACAACTAAAAACGGAAATAATTACAATAAAATCAATCAAATATTAACACAATGTCAGCCTATATCATAAAATCTCAATACAATGTTATCATAATCTCAACAGCAATAAATTTTGTTAATTTCAAAATGGATTACTGGTTTTGCTTCTCTATTGTCTTGAAGAAATATATCCACTGTTCCTAAGTTTTCTGATTAAAAGTGTATTAGTTTATTATTACTAATATTAGAATTTCAATATATGTTTTGCTTATCATCCAGTCACACTTTGGTACTCAAATCTCTATTAACTGTTTGCCAAATAGTCAAAATGCTTTCACCAAAGGGAAAAATGTGGACACTGAACGTGAGGTTAATGACCCTGAGAAGCTTAGAATGCTGTTATTGCTAATTTAAATTGTTGTGTCAGAACTGTTTCAGTTTTGATTTTATTTTTTGGGGAGAAGGGGTATCAAAGTTACTTTTTCACCATATTAAGTTGCACTCAATCACCATTTTCTTATTTGACTTTCCTTTTTGCAGCCTTCTTTCATTGTTGCTATCTTTGCTCCAGAGAACACTGAAGACCACTTGAGCATTGGTGTTGCAAAGCTGCAAAAAAGGGAAACTTCTCCCATACCCGTAGTTTCTAAAAGATCAAGTCTTGTAGATGCACTTATGCACTATATTGAAAGGGCAGATGATCTGATCAAGAGGTTCAAACTGTGGAGTAGTTTTTTTTTTTTGGGGGGGGGGGGTTCTTTGTCTGTTTCCGTCCTTATTGCTTATTCTTTTTGCTGGTCAATTGTCATGCTTATTGAAATATGAGTAAGCTACTCATTATATTTTTCTCTTTCTCCAGCAATACCCGGATACTGCTTTGTGTACTTAACTTCATGATTGCCTTATGGCAAGGGGCTCCCCAGTACGCCAATCTCTTGGAGTCTTTAAGAAGGCACGGAAAGTTCTGGAAACACTTAGCCAATGCAATCTCAAACATTGCTAGCAGTGAAATTCCCTTGCTTAGGAGTCTGAAAGAAAAAGATGTTTTCAATCTGGCATACAGTTTCCATTGTCAATTTTCCATACTGGGAATCATGGCATATGAATTATTCTTGCAGAAAAAGTTGTTCCATGCAGAGTCACTTGTGAAGGATGCAGCTGAATCAAAGGACAAGGAGCAAAATGCCACAAAAACAGAAAAATCCAAAGCACCGGATCTTCATGATCTTAAGGGAATCTGGTCTTCATGGTTCAACGACTCTATTTTAGAGAAACTAATAAAGTCATACACTTGTGGATATAATAATGATATATATGGTGGTGCAAAGGTTAGCTTGATGTTATTTCCCTTTTTGATTTAATGGGAGTGATAGTCTTTTCTGTAATTGGGTTAATTTTGTAGCAATTCTTTTTTATTGCAATTCCTTGCATGTGCCAAGTCAATGTATTTGTTATAACTGTCAACATTTAGTACATGTTCCATTCTGTTCTGATTTTACTTTTGAGTCTCTAATATGGTCTTTTGCATAATGTAAATAAAAAGATAAAAAATCTTGTGTAAGTATGCTTGTAATTGTATATGATGCAATTATGGATTACGGATATACATTATGAACTTTTATTTCCCATTTAATTACCTCCAGTATGTAGAGTATATTTTTATGTGTACTAGCATGTAATTTTTCAGGTCGCCACAAGTTTATTCTCTGTTCATGTGATGATGGAATTAGCAGTTTGCGACTCTGGAAGTATGTCTGTGTTATTGCTTCAGAAGATTCATGAAATTCTGACGAAGGTCCAATGTCTAATCTATTTTCTTCTAAGTCATTTATTCTAATTTACTATGTAATGTGGTAAAGGGTATTATTAATCCATATCTATATCTATATTTATATCATACAGATCATTATGAATATGTTATGCTTCAAAAGAAAATCATTTTAGTTGACTATTTTGTCAACATTTTCTAATATATAAAAACGTTTCTATGCTTTCAGTTGAGCATTCATCCTGCTTTCTCTGAATTGCTGTCTCAGTATTCACAACGTGGTTACAGGTTATAGACTTATCCATGTGTGCTATTTTTTACTTCATTACTTAAAGGATTTTTTATTTCAATTGCATGTTATCTGTGACCAAGTTGGAACATCAATGAACAATTCAATTTGTTTCCATATAGTCATGCATGTCCTTTTCATGGAAAATCAACTAGCATTTAGAACACTCTGATTTCTCTATGATAGAAACCTAGTATTTTATTAGAAAGAATAAGGGATTTCTCCCAATGCCCATCTTCCCCAATTCTCTCATACGACAAGATATCTCTCCCTCTCAAGTCTCAACCCCTCTTCTTATTTATAGGCAACAGGCCATAATTCTTCTAATCATCTCAGCCTTAACTAACTAACTCCCTCATTAACAATTACTAACTAATGGTAACAGAAATCTAATACTAGTGGACACCTAACACTATCATTGTATCACAGAATTGGGAGAATTAAGGTAACACCATTTTTGAGTAAATTCTCAGTACTTTCAATTTGAGTCAAAAGTCATGCTTTTTCTTTCCACCATACAATTCATGTCTTGAATTTACCTTGTCTAACCAAAACAAATGTATATTTTCTTTTGTAATGTACATCAATCTCATAATTTGGTTGTATTTCTTAATTTTGCAGTGAAGGGAAGGAACTAAAGAAATTGATACTCAGTGACCTCTATTATCATTTACAAGGAGAGCTTGAAGGGAGAAAAATTGGTATTGGACCATTCAAAGAGTTATCTCAGTATCTTGTCGAATCAAATTTTTTGGGAACCTATCAACACCAGTTCAATGAAGACTCTTTCACAAAGAACATGTTTTCAAAGAATGTGTACTTGTTTGACCTTGCACACTTGCGAGCAGATTTGAGATTAGATGTGTGGGATTGTTCTAATTGGAGAACATCCAAGGAGATTGCAGAAACCATGTTGCGTTTCCTGCAGGATGCAAACTCAGTCATGTTGCTTTCAAGTTCAAAGCTTTCTGCATTAAAAGGACTGATAGCTGTTTTGGCTGTCAACCATGATGATGTGAGAATTTAAATTTCTGATTTCCTTTCGTCACATATCCCTATCCGAATAATAGAATTATAGTTGTAAGTTACAAATGTTGAAATGTTCATGTGGTAGCACAACTGCTCTGTTGCTGGTTCCTTATTTGTGAATTTCAGCCCTGCAGTTGGCTTATGCATGGTTCTTATAGGTTGAAATGGCTTCTGTTTTAACAAGAAGCAATATTTAAAAAAAAAAAAAATTCCTCAGCTTATTATGCTTAAAATGTCAAGGGCTGATTAGAAATTTGTTCTGATAATAACTCCTTTCTGCTATGCTTGAATTGGTTTTACCATGGTGAATAGAAGTCATCAGTAGGATTCTTTGCTTTATAATTATCATTGGTTGCCTGCAAGCATCAAATAGGAAGTACAATAAAAAGATCTGTTTGAGTTGATTATTTTGAGAAAGGTACCATATCAATTTTGTCTATAATTTGTGGTTGGTTTCTGTTAACATTGGAACAAGAATTGCATTCAAGTTTTTGCCTGAGAGTTTTTCCCAATATTAAATTACATAGGGGAAAGGAAAGTTCGACAATGAACCATTAGAAACATTTTAGCGTGAAAAGTTGTTTAAACATTGATGTTCCAGTTTTCATGTATTTTCCTTATATATATATATATATATATATATATATATATATATATATATATATATATATATATATATATATTGTATGATAAAAATTCTGCCTCTATTCCAATAATAATGAAGTTCTTTTTGACCCTAGCACAGGTTAGAGGAGGTGCTGAGATGCTTTATTGTTCCGGCTTCTTGTCATCTGTGAGAGTGCTATTTGCTGAATCTGATGAGGATTTCCTGAGAATTGGTAGTGAGAATCTGGGCAGCTCATGCGAGAAGTTTGTAATACCTCAAGATATTTGGGGGCTTGGATTAGCTGTGGTTACTGCTATGGTTAAATCCTTGGGAGACAATTCTTCTGGCACTGCTATTGTGGACAGCATGATACCTTACTTTTTTTCAGAGAAAGCCCGTCTTATTTTTTATTCTCTAAATGCCCCAGACTTTCCTTCTGATGATCTTGACAAGAAAAGACCTCGGGCACAAAGGGCATGGATTTCTTTAGCTACTCTTAAAGAAACAGAGCATACTTTGATGCTCATGTGTGAGCTAGCAAAACATTGGAATTCATGGATTAAGGCAATAAGAAATGTGGATAGACAGCTTAGAGAGAAGTGTATCCATCTTTTAGCCATTATTAGCAGGGGATCTCAACGCCTTGGTGAATTGTCAAGCAGGAATGCCCCTCTTTTATGTCCACCTACTGCGAAAGAGGATTTTGAAATTTGCTTAAGACCTTCTTATGTCAATAGCAGAAATGGATGGTTTGCTCTTTCACCACTTGGATGTGTGCCAAAACCGAAGATCTCTTCTTTCTCAACTACATTATCTACCTATGGTCAAGCAACTGAGAGTACTGATCCTGCTCCAAAAACATGCTTCTCTGACACTGTTGCCCTGCAGGTATATAGAATAGCATTTCTTCTTTTAAAGTTTCTCTGTTTACAAACTGACGGTGCTGCTAAAAGGGCTGAGGAGGTTGGGTTTGTTGATCTTGCACATTTTCCTGAGCTTCCAATGCCAGAAAACTTGCATGGACTACAGGTACCGTGATCTGCACAAATCACATGCATATAATGTTTACATTTTTATAATATGTCCAAATTTAGAAGTATGTGAAGTTCTGTTGATGGTTTGATTTACGGGTGTGCTTAAGGCTTGCTTTATGCCAAAAATGATTTGTTAGGGGGTGCCTGAATCCAAGAAGCAAATAATCGGATGTCTGTCTGAGCTTTATTTTCTTTTGGGTGCAGGATCAAGCTATTGCCATTACTACGGAGCTCTGTGAAGCCAACAAACTAAAGGTCTCCCCAGAAACACAGGATGTTTGCAACTTATTGTTGCAAATACTTGAAATGGCCTTGCACCTGGAACTTTGTGTTCTACAAATTTGTGGCATAAGACCTGTATTAGGGCGTGTGGAGGATTTTTCAGAGGAAGCCAAATCTTTATTTAGTGGTAAAATTATTCTTCATCCATCTGTAGCACCTGTGTTTGATTACATTGCCCTTTTGTTAAATTTTTTCAATTTTTTTTTGTCTTCTGAAGAAGTGTTGAATATTTCTGGATGCCTTGTGCAGCTTTGGAGGGTCATGCTTTTCTAATAGAATCTCGCAACTCTCTAAAACAGATGATATCGTGTGTCTATCCTGGATTGCTGCAAGGAAACGATTTCATATAAGATTTGATGTAGACAAAAGAGCACATTATTAATTGTACAGAATTTCATAGTGTCAATTAGTCAGTCTTCTTTCACTATGTAGCTAGGTATTCCTTGTGGATTTTTTTCTGACCGTTCTTTGTGATTCTTCATATTTATATCTTTTTCCCCAATTTTGGGTACTGAATTGACATGGTAATTGGTAGGTGCAATCGTAGTAACTTTAAATGGTGATCATCACTTCATTCGTTCTTTCGGTGCTGCCAAGCATGAGGGGTTCCTATTCTACTGCAGAATTTCATTATAGGCCAAAATATAAAATAGAATAATAGATATATACGAAAAAACAAAAAGAAGGAAAAGTGTATAGAGCTATCTTAAATTGTCTTTTACAAATAGGAATTTTGAATTTTAATTTCATCTCATTTTTTTTTCAACTTCAGCTATTACAATGGGTCTTTTTAAGTCGCTTTCACCAATCGTTATCTTATTAAATCTCAATCATTGATTTGAGTTTCTAATTTAAAACAGTATATTATTTAATCATTTTATTTGAGTTCAATGTTTATAGGAGTGTTTGTATCATGGATAACTTTTTTAATTCAATACAAGAGGGAAAAAAATTATCCTACATTCAAAGTAATAAAATATTTAATCCTGGACATATTTTATTTTATTCCTAGGAAAATTATAATTCTACTTTCAACCAATATTTAATCCCGGCAAAGGGGTAGGAAAAATTTATTCCCATGAGATAAGAACCGTCTTTATGAGTAAAAATCTAAATATACCCTCTTTGTACCAACTATCCTACTATCCTCTCAATGCTATTATTTCTTTGTTCTTGGGGAGGTTGGTAACAAATTTAAATTTATGATAGATATATTGATTGGGGTAGGCAATATAGGAAATGAATGTTACATGTAAATGAAGGGGTTACTTTACTATATAGGCTTTTTTATTACATGTTATGGATTTGCAGAGTTGTAGTTTCGGTAGATTAATTTTATATTGACAATCTGAATGTAACTCCTCTATGGAAATGGTTGATGTATCACTCTGTTGAAAAAAATCATCTTTAACACAATAATAATATTTTAGTAATTATAATATATATTCCTAGGAAAAAATAAGTAAACCAAACACATGTTTTAATTATGCCTGGGAATATAAAAATATTCCCAACCTATTTTAATAGTTAACCAAACACATTTTTTAATTATTCCCAGGAATAACATTCCCGTGTTATATTTTCAGGAAAAAATATTCTCAGGATTAAAAAAGTTATTCGTGAAACAAACGCCTCCTATGTATTTTCAGTGTAAATATTTTTTATATTAAGTATTCTACTATTTATCTTATACTATATCTTTAAATATTTTCAATCAAGTTTAAATTAAAATAAAATAAAAACATACACTTAAGTATATATTATACTTTTATTATGTTAATTAGTGTATAGTTAAAATAAATTGTCTATTATAAAGTTATTCAAAAAATTAAAAAAAAATCTAACAGTTATCATTGACAATTTCGTGAAATATAATGTTGAAATAATAAATTAAATATTATAAATAGTACAATGGTTAAAATAAATAGTGTAATATAAAAAATGTAAAATAAAATAATAAATATAAAATAAAACAAATAAATAATAAAATCTTGTTTTATTTAAAAAGGGACATAAGGAAGTTTAATAAATATTTTAAGGATAAAAATGGAATAAAACATAAAAAGCTAGAAGCTAGAAGCAAGCATTTTAAAAAATGCTACACCAAGTAGCTTTTCAAAAAACGCTAGAAGCTACTGAAAAAAGCTTGTTTACCGAACAGTCAAACAAACTTTTCAGCTAGTAAAAAAAGCTAGAAGCTAGCTGAAATAGCTTGCCGAACATAGTCTATAAATAAAAAATATAAGATTTTAAAATTAATTAAAAAACTAAATTATAAACACCCAAAAAATATATTTTTATCAATAAAATTAAATTTGATATGAAAATATTATTTAAATATGTCTATTTCTGTCATTTTACATTCATCAATCACTTCAATAGATAATTTTACCAAAAACTTATAATTTAATAAGTTAACTTAACAATTTTCAGCTACTAACTAATTTTTTAGCTTTCAGCTAGCTTTTTAGTTAATTTTGCCAATTATAGCCTAAGATCTTTAGATATCTACCCAAATTATGGCACAAAAAAGTTCCCATATTGATTTTAGCGACTCCTAACATTAATATTGTGTTTAGTGTTTCTATCAATTAGGAACAAATTGTGGTATTTTTGTATCCATTAGTGTACTACTCGGACTCGGTCCGGCACCGAGTCAAGGGACCGGCCAAGTAAACGAAGATAGACTCAGACCAAAGCAATTATAACGGAAAGTATATCTTACTAAAAGATAAGATACGCAAAGATTAAGATAAAAGGTAATGATAGAAGATAAACCTATCTCTATCACAATTAACAAGATTTGATAGGAAAATAACCCTATCAAATCTATCTATTTACCTTCTATAAATACAAAACAATTCACCCCTATCAAGGTACGAAATTCTACACCTCAGTGATACTTGTCTCCTACCTCTGCGCCTCTAACTTGAGCATTGGAGTGTCTTTGCAGGTACACCTCCACCATATATCAAGGAGATCCTAGCGGAATCACTGCACCGAAGAACTTACCGAATCTGGTAAGAACATTTGGCACCCACCGTGGGGCCTGATAAAACTTTTCCTAGCAACACGATTCAATAGTCTACCTTCTCAGAACCATTCGGTCAATGATATGCTCACATGCCGACTCATACGAGCTTTCTTGTAAGTATGGGTTGTTCAAAAATTGACTACCCTTCTCGTGTGTATGCAATGCCGGATAGGTCCCTGAGCCCACACGCTCTCTAGTAATAGAATTCTCTCCCGGATGAGCCCTCTCTCGCCATCTTAATCTCGACAAAAAATTCACCTCCCAAGGCCGCAAGTGCGGTTCAAAATCAACACCAATAAGATCACATGAATCTTGCCCAAAGTATTGCCATCTTGGTGCATATCCTGTTGGAATCTAGCTACAAGGTATAAGCCGAAAAAGCAAAAGCGATCATGTGAATAAGGCCAACATCCTAATATCATGTTATATCATGATACTACCTCAATATCTTGATATCATGAGCATTAGCATCTGATGCATTATTATTTGGTGTGTTCTTATCCCATGATCGAAAATCGGTGCCATGAATCTAGAATATCATTATAATTAATATTGCGGGATTATGATATGACATCTCCTCACACATTTAATGATATTACTTGGAGAATGCATATATTGTGCAAATTTGACTTGAACGCCAGTGATTGTCCGAGCAATCAAAGCTCGCAACAAGGTGCAATCAAATTATCATTCGAACCCCATCCCTTGGGGTTGTGCTAATTAAGCTCGCCACAACCAATATGTGAAGATAGCTACGCATGGGATTGAATAACTTTTGAATCATCAGATCCAATTTTAGGTAGAATCACCTTCGATGGTGGTAAACAAAGGACGCGATGATTATTATCAATTAACGGTGATGTAATTTCTTAAAAGCACTATATACGAGCCACCGAAAAAGGAATCCTTAGTTCCTACATCTACTTGCAACACATGTACATTTGGTGATGTGGTATCTAGAATGGCGATGAAGGAGATCAAAATGAAGAGGGCAATGTGAACGTGCCATCCCTTGGTTGTATTGACAAGCTCAAGATAACATCTCAATGCTTGAAACTGTTGACCCTTGATCTGCAAACCGCAAACCAAAGTGGTGCGATAACCTTGAGTAATAATCTTTTAATAAAAGAAAGGCTTAGAGCCAATGACACGGGCACTGGTCACACTATCACAGCACCCCGGTCAAACCTCAAATTACATGGCTCCCGAGCAAGGCTATCATGCACGATGACGCCGGAGAGACCATTCTAAAGAGGTTGCCTGCATCATGTGGAAATTATTTGTGAAAAAAACATTCAAGGGAAGTTTTCTCACAACTCGAACATCGAAAACAGATAAATCCGAATCTCAGAACAGGGCTTGCGACTCAATGACTTGAACACCTCGACCACATAGGCACAACTTGGTGATAGAAGTAAGATCACAGGCTGCAGATCAAAGTCACGAATGTGGAGCCTTGAGATCCACACGAGCACACGCTCATGGCGATGTAAGGGCAACCAAACTCGGCACCGACATGGCCTCCTTTAAGCCGCTTTAGACTCGTCTTCCTAATGTCATGCATACTTGGATGAGATCCCCTCTGAGATATAATTATTGCCGAACAAAGGCTCTCACCTAGATATAATCTTCATCAAAGTACGCAGGATCTGGATATAGGAAAATAGCCAATTGTATAGCTAAGCACTTTCCACTCACTTTATTGCACAAAACTCATGTTATCTTTGTTAAAAGAAATGGCAGGAGCAGTACTTGTATTCGACTCCCCTCCACTAAGGACAGTTTTAACGACTGACAACAACTATCCTAAATCGACTTCCAGCAGCGTCGACTTGAATCTGACCAAGGGCAAATCCTTGCATAGGCACCAAAAAATAGAGTACAACACCTCGACACCAAATTAAGTTAACACTGCTAGGTAACAAGCATTATTGCATGGCCTTACTACACGCTAGGGGCTCAACTTATCATGGACCGACATCCAAAGTTCGACCTTCCACGCCTTGAGAATCACTCAACATTGACCTTTTGGCATTCCGGTTTGACCCCTTGGCATTCATGTTTGACCTTCCAGCTTTCGATAAGACCTTTTAACATTCCGATTTGACCTCTCGGGATTCTGGTTTGACCTCGGCATTCTAATCTGACCTCTCGGCATTTTGGTTTGACCTTTCAGCATTCCAGACTAACCTCTCAGCATTCTAGTTTGACCTCTCGGCATTCCAGTCTGACCTCTCGGCATTCCAAACTGACCTCTCGACATTCCAGACTGACCTCTCAGCATTCTGGTTTGACCTCTCGGCATTCTGGTCTGACCTATCGACATTCTGGTTTGGCCTCGGCATTCAAGTCTGACCTCTCGACATTCTGGTTTGACCTTTTATCATTCCAGACTAACCTCTTGGCATTTTGGTTTGACCTCTCGACATTCCAGACTGACCTCTCAGCATTCTGATCTGACCTCTCAGCATTCCAAACTGACCTCTCAACATTCTGGTCTGACCTCTCAGCATTCCAAACTGACCTCTCGGCATTCTAGTTTGACCTCTCGGCATTCCAATATGACCTCTCAGCATTCCGGTCTGACCTCTCAGCATTTTGGTTTAACACTTTAGCGTTCCAACTTGATCCAAAGACAAGTTGAGAATCACATAACATTCCGATTTGACCCTTTAGCATTCCGATTTGACTTCTCGGCATTTCGGTTTGACCCTTTAGCTTTCCAACTTGATCTAAAGACAAGTTGAGAATCACACATCACTTTAGTTTAACCTCTTGGTATTTCCCTCGGGTTGACCGCTTAAGCGTTCCAATTTGATCCAAAGACAAGTTGAGAGCCACACAACATTCCGGTTTAACCTCTTGACTTTTCCCTAAGGTTGATCACTTAGGCATTCCAGCTTGATCCAATGACAGGCTGAGAGACGACCCATCTCAACATTTCGGTTTAACCTTTCAGTATTCTGAGTAGACCTACTCGGCTTTCGATTTGACTATTCATCCAACTTGATCTAAAAATGGCAAAGTTGACGATTCGGCATTCCACCTAGACCTACCTGGCTTTTGGTTTGACCATTCATCCAACCTGATCTAAAATAACTAAGATGACAACTAGGCATTCCAGCTTGATCTAACGACAAGTCGAGTCCGACCTTTACTCAACATCCTGGATTGACCTTAAGGGCATTCCGGTTGATCATTAAACATCCCAACATGAATTAAATGACCAACACTTGATTCAAGGAACCTAAGGTAGGGTACTTCTACTCGTATCAGCTTTCTTGCCATGACTCGAAGCTTTGGGGGCATGAGCACTACTTAGTCTTGGCAAGGCCCCTCAAGAAGGTACTTGACCAATTAATGATTGGGACCTATCGAATGGCACACAGTTCAAGGGACCCAGAGTCGAATGCTACCCAACCTTACAATACGTGAAAGAGAGAAGTGGGACACTGACATTTGAATTATCAAATCCAAACACAGACAAAATCACCTCCAATGGTCAACAACGAAAATACACTATGACTAGTTGGAAATCATTAAAAAATCCTCAAATGTCTTAAATTGCCTTGAGCATTTCCAATGCCATTGGCTAATTCTTCCTCGAGTGACTTCAACTCGGCCTTGAGTACCTTACACTCAGCTAGTTTCGCTTAAAGTATCTTCAACTCAACAAACTTAGCCTTAATTATCTAATACTCAACTCGGCCTCACACTTTATGAGTCTTCATCTGCATCTCGAGACTTGAGCATGTTTAGCTCGACCATGCCATCTTGGCTATCATTAGCTCAACCATGGGTCATAAGCCTAGAGCATCGTCGGCTCAGCCTCATGCCTAGAGCATCCTCATCTTGATCACTCGCCTTTAGCATCTTCAACTCGATTTTGTGCTTTGAGCATGTTCAGCTCGGCCTCGCCACCCGAGACTCTTTAGCTCAGCCTTACGCCTTGAGCCTATAGAGCATGTTCAGCTCGGCCTCGCCACCCGAGACTCTTTAGCTCAGCCTTATGCCTTGAGCCCATAAAGCATCTTCAGCTCGGCCTTGTCACCCGAGACTCTTTAGCTCAGCCTTATGCCATGTTCCATCGCAAAAGCACACTATTGATAACGCTGTTTTGATACCCTCATTTGGGTTTTGAATAGCATGATGTATTAAACCCTGATTATCTATTCCATAAATTCCTTGTTCTTGTATTTTTGCCTTTGAACCTCACTACATGATATGTGTGTGTGTTCTGTCAACTGGAAACCTTTCAAGTTCTTCCTTTTTCTCTCTTTTATCATTAATGGGTTCAGGGTTCATGATAGGACCCAGAAGAATAAATGGGAACAGGGTCAGAGATAGTTAGATGGTTGGATGTCTGTTTAGTTAGTTATATATACTTAGAATCTATCAAGTGGATAGGTAGTTAGGCACAAGGTTTAAATAGCTGGAGCAAGGTAGAAGGGAGGCATTTGGGAGTTTAGATTGGAGAACTGAACAAAGGCTCTGTTGTGAAAAAGGTAAACCTTTGGAAGGAAAATTCACTCCCCAGGTGCCATGTATGTTATTTAATAAATAATACCAAAGTATTATTTTTTTTCTTTGTTTTTCTCATCTCTCTGAAAACTTAGAACCTGTTTCTAGTTTCCTAAATTCTAACAGTTCTTGTTATTAATCATATTCTACTTCTTTAGATTGCCTTCATTGCATATACTAGAGTTCAAAATATATTGGTATTTTAGCTGCTTCTGAGCTTTATAAGGTCTAATCTGGTTTAGGTAGTTCATTTGGAAAATTGTTTGCTTGAAAATTGAGACGGGAATGGGATTGCTGACAGTATTTTCTCTGTGATACTTGCTTTTAATTCCTGTTTCTGATTTCATTTCTTTCTTTTTATGAAGATGTTAATTCAATATTACAAGGAGCGACAGTGCTTGCTGAAGTGCATCAGGTGGATTCTCATGCATGCTAGTAAGTGTATCATGTAGTTTTTATGGCCACTTAATACTTGTTTTGCTAATTTGCTATATGGGAAGACACACCTTCATGAGCACACACATTCAATTTGTATATGTTTAATAAACATTTCTACTTTGTCTAATTGACTCTACTTGCTGATATTTCTTTGGATTTTGACTCCACATGAAGTACACAATGGTTCTGTGTCTGAAAACAATACTATGAAGGAGGAGGTAAGAAAACTGTTTCACGATGGACTGGAAAGTAAATTAATATTGTTCTTTGACAATCTTTTGTCTTGTAGTTACCTAGAGCAAATGGTATGTCTAGTCTCCATCTACTATCCTTTAATTTTGCATGATTATATTAGATGGGTAGTTAACTTGTGTTTGGTATGCGATCCTCACATAACTTTGATGCAATTATTTTAATATATGTGCATGTTGTAACATTAATAGCTGAGTCTTACTGTACACCATTGCCTTCTTGCCCTATTCTTTCATGTTCTTGATTAGTGTGTTATGTGTCTCCAAGCCCTGGGATGTTGTAACTATATATTATCATATGGAGCATGAAACACACCATTTCATTTAAAAAAATATAATAATAATAATAATAATAATAATAAAACAAAGAGACTCTCCCCACTTTTTCTTCTCAGGCACCGAGACACTCCCCCTCCCCTCTGCACTTCATTTTTTTTTCTTTCAAATAGAACTCTTCCCTCCTCTCTTCTTCTCATTCCTTCCATTCTCCTTTCCTTACTTGTTCCAAAACCCATCAAATTTCTTACACTCTTGTGGTACTCAAGCATGGGAAGGTGATTAAAGTTAATGGGAACACTACCCATCTCCTTAAAATTTCCTATTTGAAGCTTTTGAGGTAAACCCATGAACAACAAAGCTAGATAATTATTTTATGGTATAGATTAGTAATGGGTTGTGTGTGAAAGGTGTTGGAAATTTACATATTAGGATTATTGTGGTTTCCTCAAAATCCTAGGTATATTAAATTGGGGATTTTATCTAATTTTTCATTCTCTTGCTATTAATGTCTAGATTCCTTGGAAAATACGGTGGTAGCTCCTCCCCACGACATTGGAAGACATTGATTGGGTTCTCTTTGATTGTGAGTAGCTAAATTTACCTAGTGGCTTTTTCATTGGTATTTTTAGGATAAACAAGTATATTTTAAAAATACGTTTTCTTAATGATCTTAGTTCCTATGAGTACTTGAGAAGGAAAAATAATTATAATATTTATTTTGGTTGGATTTAATTCTTTAGGATTTTTTTATGTAGTTTGATGATGTAATTTAAATGTGGAAATTGAGTTCTTATTATGAGTTTTGGTGAATGTTGACCGTTTGCTACAACGAAGAGATAATGTAGCCTATGGGTTGAATACCTATAGTTAAATAGTTTCTGTTTGCTACAACGAAGATATAATGTAGCATATGGGTTGAATATCCATAGTTCCTATAGTTACCGTTTGCTGCAACGAAGAGATAATGCAGTCTACGAGCTAAGTGTCGTAGTTCTATAATTTCCGTTTGCCACAACGAAGAGATAATGTAGTTTATATATACATAGTAGAATTAAAGGTCATATAAAGTTTGTTATTCTTGATTATAATTTTGATTTTAATTTTAATGCGTTCGCAAAGGAGTAAATATTAGTTTTATCAAAATAACCTGTATTTATTTCTCTTTAATTTAAATGTCCTTTAAATTCTTTTTGGATGTAAATACTCGTGCCATGTTTGCTTTCTCTTTCCTGTCCACTTTGTATCTTTATGCTCTCACTAAGTCTTTGTGACTTACCCCATTTTTTTCTTTTCCCCTCAGATTCACAAATGATTGAGTAGCAGACTTCCTGGGATTTGCTGATCTCCCCAGGAATTTTGTTGATCTTTTGGTAGGCCTCCATTGCATATAATAGAGAGTATATTTTGGTAACTCCAATATAATGCAGCTGTAGGAATAGGGGAAAAATAGATATAGAGGAAATCCCTTTATTTTAAGTTGTAGATGATACTAATATATAGACATGTTGATGTAATTATGATGTTTTTGAGAACTACAATGATTATGAGTTATATTATTATTACTAGTTGATGTATTTGGATATATATCCATGTCAAGGGCCTGTGTTGTGATGTGTGGCCTTGATATCTGATGTTGGATCTAAATATATGTATATATGATTTCACATGTAGTTCTATATTTTTTGGTTTGTCTTGTTTTTAAGGGAGACTCTACCGGATTTTTGGTAGCTCCCTTTATTTTTTTTTTTAATGTCTTAGTGTTCAGGCTAGCCAGGCTAAAGGACATGTAGCCTGTGCGCCGGTCACAATCTTAGGATGGATCGTGACAAAGTTGGTATCAGAGCCAGGTTAATAGGTCCTATGGCTGCATTGTTGGGTATGTTGTAGCATCTTTTTGTAACTTGTGTACCCGGGCACAAATTACATGCAAAAGGCCATGACAATCCATTGTTAGACTAGAGTTTGTTGTCTTAGTTGGTGTAATTGATTCTAGGCATGCCTTTCTAATTCTTCTTCATATTTATATCTTTGATCCTCATTCTTAGGTTGAGATGCCACCCAAGACTAGACCTGCTAGAGATCCAGTTTCTGATGAGGCTTCTACTCAACCCCAGAGGAGCCATGGACATGGTTGCGGTCGTGGTCGGGGAAGACGTGGAAGGGGTGGTGGAATGCCAGAGGTTGAGGTTCCTAGAGCTGCACGTGGGAACCCAACACTAGCTCAGTTAACTACTAATATGCAAAATATGCAAGAGACACTACAACAATTAGTTGATGTGATTGGGGTTCAGAGGCAGCAACAGACATAGCCACAACAGCTAGGTTTTGAGACTAATCAAGATGAGGAACTACATGAGCAACCACTTGTTCAGCCCATTAGAGCAGAGGTTTCCTTGACTGTATTCACTAAACTTAATCCTCCGACTTTCAGCGGCTCAGACATTCACGAGGATCCTCAGGCATTTCTAGATGAGGTGTCATGGATATGTCAGGATTTAGGTTGTTCCACTACTCGGATGGTTCAGTTGGCCGCTTCTCGTTTGCGTGATATGGCGAGGGATGGTATGAGACCATGCTCCTTGTGAGACCAACAAGATCACCTCTTTTGGTGTGGGATGAGTTTGTCGAGTTGTTCTTAGCTCACTTCTTGCCTCTGAGTGTTAGAGATAGCAGAGCACGAGAGTTTGAGACACTTGTACAAGCAGATCAGATGTCAGTGATGGAATATAATATCCAATTCCTGTGACTTGCTAGATATGCACCATACTTGGTGGCTACTGAGAAGCTTAAAGTTCAGAGGTTTTTAGATGGTTTGAAGAGCTACTTGTTCAGGGCGATTGCAGGACAGGGTGACATGAGTTATGAGCAAGCCTTGAATATGGCTTTGACTGTTGAGCGAGGAAACAGAGATAGAGGTGGGAATTCTTGCGACTAATGTAAGAGGCCCCACTTAGAGACATTTCGTGGTGGCCATCAGGGCCATGGCAGTGGAGGCTCTAGGATGACACTAGTCAGTATCGTCGAGGTCAGCATGGAGGTCGACAGCCACATGTCACTCAAGCTAGTCAGGCAGTTAGCACAGCTTATAACCGGGGTGTTTCACAGCATCGTGTGACTTCTGATTGGACCTCTATTACTTGTGCTACATGTGGGAAGGTGCATGTTGGATCCTGTAGGCAAGGGTCAGCAGGATCTTATTGATGTGGGCAAGTTGGACATTTTGCTAGGAATTGCCCTATGTCATCTTTTCAGCCTTCTTCTAGCAGAGTAGCAGCACATATGGTTCAGGTGGGGCAGTCTAGTGGTTCTGGATCACGTGGTCCAAATGGCTCACATCGGGGTGGTAGAGGACCAGGAGGCAGAGGACAGGGACAGACTAGCGGAGGACAGGCTCGTGTGTTCACCTTGACTCGTCAAGATGCTCAGGCGTCCAATGTTGTTGTGACGGGTATACTTTCCATATATTCTCGAGATACACATGTTTTGTTTGACTCTGGAGCTACGCATTCCTTTGTGTCTCCCTTCTTTGCATTTGCTTTTGGGAGAGATCCATCACCTTTGGATGAGCCTTTGACAGTGGCTACACCCATGGGTCATTCTTTAGTAGCATATTCAGTGTATAGATCCTGTGAGGTTTTGGTGGAGGCCAAACCGCTGATGGTAGATCTTATAGAGTTGGATATGACAGACTTTGATGTGATCTTGAGTATGGACTGGTTAGCTTCCTGCCATGCTACTTTAGATTGCCACAATAAAGTGGTGAAGTTTGATATGCCAGGGGAACCAACCTTTGTGTTTCAGGGTGATCAAAGTTGGTCATCAAGTAACTTGATTTCAGTAGTAAAAGCACACAGGTTGTTGAGGAAAGGTTGTCATGGGTACCTTGCAATGATAAAAGATGTTGATGTGGCAGTAGTGGAGTTGAAGCAAGTCTCAGTGGTGTGTGAATACCCTGATGTTTTACCTGAAGAGTTACCCAGTGTCCCACTGGATAGAGAAGTAGAGTTTGGTATTGATTTACTTCTAGAAACTCAACCCATATCCATACCTCCATATCAGATGGCTCCAACCGAGCCTAAGGAGTTGAAGGAACAGTTGCGGGATCTTCTTGACAAAGGTTTCATCCGTCCTAGTTGTTCCCCATGGGGTGCACCAGTGTTGTTTGTCAAGAAGAAGGATGGTTCACTACGTTTATGTGTTGATTATCAATAATTAAACAAGGTGACAGTGAAGAATAAGTATCCTTTACCTTGCATTGATGACTTGTTCGATTAACTTCAAGGATCTCAATGTTTCTCAAAGATTGATTTGAGATCTGGATATCATCAATTGAAGATAAAGGTGGAGGACATTCCTAAGACAGCTTTTCATACTCAATATGGTCATTATGAGTTTTTGGTTATGTCTTTTGGACTAACCAATGCCCCTGCAACTTTCATGGATTTGATGAATCGAGTCTTCAAGTCGTTCTTAGACCGCTTTGTGATAGTCTTCATTAATGACATTTTGGTGTATTCTAAGAGTAAGGAGGAGCATGAGCAACACTTGAGGTTAGCCTTGCAAACCTTGAGGGAGCATAAGTTATATGCAAAGTTCTCCAAATGCGAGTTTTGGTTGGATAGTGTAACCTTTTTAGGCCATATGGTATCTAAGGATGGAATAAGTGTAGATATGAAGAAAGTGGAAGCGGTTCAAGCTTGGTCTAGGCCTACGTCGGTGTCAGAAATTCGTAGTTTTCTTGGACTTGCAGGATACTACCATCGATTCATTTTTTCCAGACTTGCAGCTCCTTTAACCAGATTAACACAAAAGCATGTTGTGTTCCAATAGAATGATGTATGTGAGCAAAGTTTCCAACAACTAAAGGATTGTTTGACATCCGCTCTTGTCTTAGCCTTACCTTCGAGTGGTGGTGGTTATGTGGTCTATTGTGATGCATCTAGAGTTGGATTGGGGTGTGTGTTGATGCAACATGGAAGGGTGATTATGCTTCTAGACAGCTCAAGAGGCATGAGCAAAACTATCCTACGCATGACTTGGAGATGGCAGCAATGATCTTTGCTCTTAAGACTTAGAGGCATTATCTGTATGGTGAGACTTGTGAGATCTACACTGATCATAAGAGCCTTAAGTATATCTTTCAGCAAAAGGACTTGAATTTAAGGCAAAGGAGGTGGATGGAGCTTTTGAAAGACTATGATTGCACGATCTTGTATCATTCGGGTAAAGCAAATGTAGTTGTTGATGCTTTGAGTAGGAAGTCTATGGGTAGCCTGGCTCACATAGTTGAAGTTAGGAGACCTATAGTGAAAGAGTTTCAAGATCTTGTAACTAATGGAGTGAAGTTTGAAGTCACAGGCATCGAATCACTTTTAGCTCATGTTCATGCTCGTTCCACTTTAGTGGATACCATTAAAGCAACTCAAGGTGAAGACCGAAGATTATGGAGGAGACTCAAGCAGGCAAGGTTTCTGATTTTGTGGTTGATTCGGAGGGTGTCTTACACTTTGGCACTCGCTTATGTGTTCCTAATGTAGAAGACTTAAGGGAGAAGATTTTGAGAGAAGCCCATCATTCCTCATATACCATTCATCCGGGTTCTACTAAAATACATCAAGATTTGAAGGAGTTTTATTGGTGAGAAGGGATGAAAAAGGATGTAGCTGAATTTGTATCTAAATGTCTAGTATGCCAACAAGTTAAGGCAGAGCATCAAAAGCCCGCAGGTTTGTTTCAAAGGATTGATATACCTGAATGGAAATGGGAGAGGATCACTATGGACTTTATGACCGGGTTGCCTAGAACCTCAAAAGGTTATGACTCAGCTTGGGTGATTGTAGATCGGTTGACCAAGTCAGCACACTTTTTGCCTCTGAAAACTACCTACTCAGCAGCTCAGTATGCTAAGCTTTATATAGAGAGAATAGTATCTTTACATGGAGTGCCATTGTCTATAATATCAAATCGAGGACCTCAGTTCACAACTCAATTTTGGAGATCTTTTTAAAAGGGTTTAGGGACTAGATTGGATTTGAGTACTGCTTTTCACCCTCATACTGATGGCCAATCCGAGAGGACAATACAGATCCTAGAAGATATGTTTCGTGCTTGCATGTTTGATTTTGGAGGTAGTTGGGATCAATACTTGCCTTTGGTAGAGTTTGCTTATAACAATAGTTATCAGTCTAGTATTCAGATCGCACCTTTTGAGGCCTTGTATGGAAGGCGTTGTAGATCACCGATTGGTTGGTTTGAAATTGGAGAGTCTATACTGGTAGGTCCAGATCTAATTCAAGAAGTTGTGGAGAAGGTTAAGATAATCCGAGATCACTTGGTAACTGCTCAGAGTAGACAGAAGTCTTATTCAGATTGAAGAAGTCGACCTTTGGAGTTTAGTGTAAGAGAACATGTGTTTTTACGTGTGTCTCCAATGAAAGGCATCTTACGTTTTGGCAGGAAGGGTAAGCTTAGTCCCAGGTTTATTGGTCCTTTTGAAATCCTACAGAGGGTGGGGCAAGTGGCTTTTCGCTTAGCCCTCCCACTTGATCTCTCTGGAGTTCACCCAGCTTTCCATGTGTCTATGCTTCGAAAGTATGTTCATGGTCCCTCTCACATTATTCAACATCAGTCGGTGCAACTTTATGAGAATCTCAGTTATACAAAACAACCAGTGGCTATAGTAGACAAACGCATGAAGCGTTTACGTTCTAAGGATGTGAGGTCAGTGAAAGTGGCTTGGCGAGGGCCAACTGGTGAGGAGATGACTTGGGAACCAGAAACTGTTATGTGTGAGAAGTATCCTCACTTGTTTGAGACTCAAGGTTAGTCATAGATTAAATTCGAGGATGAATTCTTTTAAGAGGGGAAGAATGAAATGCACCGTTTCATTTAAAAAAAAAAAAAAATAATAATAATAATAATAATAATAATAATAATAATAATAATAAAACAAAGAGACTCCCCCCCCCCCCCCCTTTTCTTCTCAGGCACCGAGACACTCCCCCTCCCCTCTGCACTTCATTTTTTTTTTCTTTCAAATAGAACTCTTCCCTCCTCTCTTCTTCTCATTCCTTCCATTCTCCTTTCCTTCCTTATTCCAAAACCCATCAAATTTCTTACACTCTTGTGGTACTCAAGCATAGGAAGGTGATAATAGTTAATGGGAACACTACCCATCTCCTTAAAATTTCCTATTTGAAGCTTTTGAGGTAAACTCATGAACAACAAAGCTAGATAATTATTTTATGGTATAGATTAGTAATGGGTTGTGTGTGAAAGGTGTTGGAAATTTAAATATTAGGATTATTGTGGTTTCCTCAAAACCCTGGGTATATTAAATTGGGGATTTTATCTAATTTTTCATTCTCTTGCTATTAATGTCTAGATTCATTGGAAAATACAGTGGTTGCTCCCCCCAACGATATTGGAAGACATTGATTAGGTTCTCTTTGGTTGTGAGTAGCTAAATTTTCCTAGTGACTTTTTCATTGGTATTTTTAGGAGAAACAAGTATATTTTAAAAATACGTTTTCTTAGTGATCTTAGTTCCTATGAGTAATTGAGAAGGAAAAATAATTATAATATTTATTTTGGTTGGATTTAATTCTTTATGGTTTTTTTATATAGTTTGATGATGTAATTTAAATGTGAAAATTGAGTTCTCGTTATGAGTTTTGGTGAATGTTGACCGTTTGCTACAACGAAGAGATAATGTAGCCTATGGGTTAAATACGTATAGTTAAATAGTTTCTGTTTGCTACAACGAAGAGATAATGTAGCGTATGGGTTGAATATCCATAGTTCCTATAGTTACCGTTTGTTACAACGAAGAAATAATGCAGTCTACGAGCTAAATGTCATAGTTCAATAATTTTAGTTTGCCACAACGAAGAGATAATGTGGTCTATATATACATAGTAGAATTAAAGTTCATATAAAGTTTTTTATTCTTGATTATAATTTTGATTTTAATGTTAATGAGTTCGCAAATGAGTAAATATTAGTTTTATCAAAATAAGCTGTATTATTTCTCTTTAATTTAAATGTCATTTAAATTCTTTTTGGATGTAAATACTCGTGCCATGTTTGCTTTCTCCTTCCTGTCCACTTTGTGTTTTTATGCTCTCACTAAGTCTTTGTGACTTACCCCATTTTTTTCTTTTCCCCTCAGATTCACAGGTGATTGAGTAGCAGACTTCCTGAATTTGCTGATCTCCCCGGGAATTTTGTTCATCTTTTGGTAGGCCTCCATTGCATATGATGGAGAGTATATTTTGATAACTCCAAATATAATGCAGCTATAGGAATAGGGGCAAAAAAAAATAGATATAGAGGAAATCTCTTTATTTTGAGTTGTAGATGATACTGATATATAGACATTATGTAATTATGATGTTTTTGAGAACTACAATGATTATGAGTTATATTATTATTATTACTAGTTGGTGTATTTGGATATATATCCATGTCAAGGGCCTGTGTTGTGATGTGTGACCTTGATATCTGATGTTGGATCTGAATATATGTATATATGATTTCACAGGTGGTTCTATATTTTTTGGTTTATCCTATTTTTAGGGGAGACTTTGCCGGATTTTTGGTAGCTCCCTTTATTTTATTTTTTATGTCTTAGTGTTCAGGCTAGTCAGGCTAAAGAACATGTAACCTGTGCACCGATCACGATCCTAGGATGGGTCGTGACAGAGCATGTGAATGTTAATTGAAAAATTTATTGCTTGATGACTCAACATGTGTAAATTGTGGAATGCTTGAAGGATGTTGATCTTTTTACTCTGTGGGCTAAGGAGACTCTAATTGAAGACAACTTGGTTTTAGACATCCTTTTCCTGGCATATTATGACTCATTTTGTACCTGTAGTGGTGAAATGTGGAAGAAGTTTGGCTCTCTTTACAAGGTACAATGATATACTTCTGCTGGGACTTGACTTGTGATATTTTCTTGAATCAAATCCTAGCTTAAAATCATCTTTTGATCTAGTGGATCTTAGCTGGTGACTATAACTTGGGAAAGCTAGCAATTACTACAGAAACACAACAGTTGTGTTATCATGCTAAAGTTCAGCTGGTGCTTATTTTAATAGAAACCCTGAACCTGGAGAATGTTCTTCAAATGGTTCATGATGAAGTACCTTACAGGTTAGCCTAGTATTTATTTATATCATGATTAGTACTTCAAAGTTATGAAGAAAACATGTTGTCAAATAGTTTGGTTAAACCATGAACTGTGAATTGCAAGGCCATAATCTGAAACCTCATCATTGATGCAATGACTGGCTGAATGTTGAACTGAATGTGGTTTGCCAGGCTTATAAATTTCACTTTGTTATAGAAATTATCTTATGGTCTAAGGTAATCATGAGACAGATGTTCTATTCCATATACCCAACCCTATGGGGCAATTGACAAATCCCAAACATGAACATGGACTACAAAAGTCCTAAAAAACAACTTGATTAGCCACTGTTATCCTCAAACCAACAAGTCGTTGATTCAAGTGGTACTAGACTTATTCCCCTTAAGCAAGATCTCGAGTTCAATCCTTGTATATGGAAAAACATTGGATAAGGAGACCCTACTAAAAATGATCAGCCAGGTTTCTCGACAAAAATTAATCATCAGCAAAGTTAATAGATACTCTAAACCAATGTCATAGTAATCCCAAAAAAAAAAGTTGGATGACATAAATTGACATAACATTTAAAAAAGTTTCCACTGAATTTATTTAGACTTGCCATACAAACACTTCAGCTTAATTCAATAAGCATCACAGTTAAGTCTATTAAAATAAATGGTTAAGCTAACCAAAATAAAACTACTCTCAAGACCCACACAAATTTATCAAATAAAATTACGTTAACAAAACCTTATTTACGTAAGCTCTTTATTAGGTTTAAATACATTTTTAATCCTTGCAATTTAGTGTTTTTTTGTTTTTCGTCCTTACAAAAAATAAATGTTGGTTTTAGTCCTTGTAAATTACGTTTGTTTTGTTTTTCGTCCTTGTAGTGGTTTAGATAGCGCTTTTTTTCACTGTTCAAAGCGCTATCTAAACCACTTTTAGAACGAAAAACAAAACAAACAATTTGTAAGGACTAAAACCAAAAAAAATTGCAAGGACGAAAAACAAAAAATGTTAAATTACAAGGACTAAAAAGATATTTAAACCTCTTTATTAAATAAAACTAACACAAGACTTCTTGCTATGCAAAGATATGTGAGAGGGTCATTATAGTAACCTTAACCTTGTATATGCAAAGAGGTTGTTTTCAAATCCAAACCCATGACCAATTAGTCACCAAGGCACAACTTTATCGTTGTACCAGGGCTCGCCCTCAAACTATTATTAAGTCAGTTATCCAAACTTAGCGTGACAAACAAGTCAGTCCTTGATGCTCAAAGCATATTTCTGATTTCAATTTCTTAACCAAACTTTCAATAACATTTAGAAGCATGACAGAATTACAGAGGGAAAAAATTATACCAATAATATTTAGAAGAGAATATGGAACCTAAACAAACCAAAAAGAAAAAAGAAAAAAAAGACTGGCATCAACCAAGAGGCAATAAGAAGATGATGCTCTTGTGAAGCTAAACGTGGTGTCTTGAAACATTATTTGTGGCCACTCTCCATCTTTTGGTTACACTTTCCTAACCTGGATATTGTGAGTGGATTGGAACCTCCATATTGGTTGCCTACCACTTTGTACAAGTGCTACTTCTTCTCCTTCCTTCACCATTCCTTGCTTCTGCGCACGGAAACCATGCAAATATGATCATGAAGAAAATAAAGAATCGCATGAATTAACCTTCATAGAGAAAAAAAAAAAAAAAAGAAATGATAGGACAAGCCCCGGTTTAATCAGTAATGTAAAGTGAGAGTAGTATTTTGGAGGCAGAAGTGGCATCTCCTAAAAAAGATTAAGCAATCACCTCTAAAGTATGTTTTCATTTTATAGCCACATGTAAACAATCGTATCATATATCAACTATATTCAATATAAGTTTGACAAAATACATCATTTAAAAGGATTTTTTTCCTTTGATAGGGAAATGCTTTAAATAGGAATTGGAGAGCCAATTGTCCCTACTCATTAGTGGCATAGCACAAAAACATGGTTGTCATAATCAAGGTTAGTTACTAGAAACAGTAGACATTTTCATAGGTAAGTACAACACGAAGCATTGGCATACACCAGTGGCAAGAATTTCGCACAATGGTACATTGATAAAGTAGTACTGCATGTATGAATAGACCAAAACACAAATCTTGAATGTAAAAACTACCCGAGTGGGAAACCATATGGAGATTTTAAAATCAGTTCAAACTACCATTTATCATGTTACTTGGTAGAAGTAATTTGAATAAAAAACAAGTAAGCGTGTGTTTCTAATGCCGTTGAGTCGTGTTAAATGCCAATCCACTGGAAGAAAGGCTTGGCATTGAATGTGCAATGAAAAGCGAGAATCACATAAAATAAACATACTGTAAATCATTGTACACATCCTCCAAACATTACCTGCAGCAAATCCAAGGCTCTTCTGAAAGTTGCTTCAGAATCTTCACAGAATTCCATGTATATGGGACAGACTCCTTGATACAAAGCCAGCCTCTGTTGTACCCTCTTCCTGCATGACCAGCAAAATTAGGTAGATAATAAATCTGTCAATGCATACAAGCAGATACACGCAAAGTGATTCTCATTTTTTGAGAGTTGAGACACATACGCCAATGAAACAAAAGAAATCAAATCATAGGTAACTGTTACTTTTAACAGCTTCTCAAAAATGGAACAGTAGTGATTCATCTAAAGAAGCTGATTCATCAAATTTATTATCTGCAAATCCTAGGACTCTCAAAATCAGAACATTTCATAAGGTGACCAATCATGCAATTTTGTATGTTACTGTGTGCAGACATTCAACCAAGAACTTGAAAAATCTTCAAGTTAATTTCTGAACAAATTTCTAATAAGGGAAAATAATCAAAATATCCATACAAGTTTCTTTTAAAATAATAATAAAAAAAAAAGACTTTTCATCGATAAAAGAAAGGGAACAAAAAGAACTCACTCATCTGTAAAAGCAAATATGGTGCCAGAAGGACGATAGTGGCTCAGTAGGATAGCCATGAAACCCGTTCTAGTGAAGACAACAGTTGAGGTTCCAAGGGTGTTGGACATCATGGTTGCATGGTATGCAAACATTTCGCTCATGTGGTTCTACATTGAACCAAATAAAAAAAGATAGAAATTTCAGATCTGACAATCAAATGAGGAAGTGCAAAGAATTAAATAAAAAGTCAAAATGGCAACAAAATTGATTGACTTAAACCTTGAACACTTGACCAATGTTAGGTGGCATTTGTCCACCTGGAATAGTAGCCTCTGTCCGCAATGCTACTGTGTGCATTACTTTCACAGCTTTTAGTGGGAACCTGCAGTATAATAAATTGAATAATTCTTTTTGGCTCAATAATAAAAACAAAAGAATTACAATATTTTCACAGTATCAACCCATGCCCCTGCTTCTGTATAAACCTTAGAAACATGACCATTCAAAGCCCAGATTTACCAGTCATATGCATGCTACTAAAATAAAGTAACTCAATATTAATACTCGAGTATGCAAAATCATTCACCTACCCTCAATAACCCAAACATATACTTGTGTTATTTTACCATTTTGGGGGGCTAAGAGAGGTGATATAAAAAGGGAGGGGGGAAGAACGGTTTGAACTGGGGAAAAATGGTCCCCACATGTTACCAGTCACTAACTTCCAAGACCAGCCTGTCAAAGTAATTGGACACTTTGGGGGCAGGAAAAGTATTTACTTACTTTCCATGAGCTGTTTCTCCAGACAGCATTATTCCATCAGAACCTTCTCGAACAGCAATTGCTATATCTGCTACCTCTGCTCTGGTTGGAGTTGGGTGAACAATCATGCTTTCTAGCATATTTGTTGCCACAATAACAGCCTTTCCCATGCTACGACACAAGTTGATTATCTCTTCCTGCATTAACAGGCATTACGATTGTTAAGATGAGCTCAACTTGACATCCATCCAGCGGCATAATTGATACCAATTGATAATTATCTATACTATAGATCCTTAGTTCTTTGGTAAAGAAGTTTACCTGCAAAAGTGGAACCTCTTCAATAGGGAGCTCAGCGCCAAGATCTCCTCTGGCAACCATAGCCTAAACAAAAAGGTAAATATAGAAGGTCAGCAATCAGTACAGAAATACTCCACAAACTCTATAAGTCATAACCACTAAGCAAAATACATGCAACAGTAAAGAGCAATCAAGCAGAAAGCATAAAGAAATAATGCAAGGATTAGATTAGCACCCCATCAGATGCAGTGATAATTGAATGCAAATTTGGTATAGAGTCTGCACTTTCAATTTTTACGATGACATGTATATCAGCACCACAACCTGCAGCATTGAATGGGAAATTTATTATATTTAAAATTTAAATATGTAGCAAACTAATCAGATAAATTTTAAAAAGTATTTTTAAAAATTTTCAGATATTTACTCTTCAAATAATTCTTCAATTGATGAACAACTTCAGCATCCTTAACAAAAGAAACAGCATAGAAGTCAACTTTGTTATCCACTCCAAACTTGATATCATCCCAATCCTTCTCTGCAACAAATCAATGTGAATATCATGTCCATAGGAAACCACTATAACATCAATCCCCAGCAACTACCCTCTCACACAACTAGAGGCACACTATGAAATCATCAAGATTGGGATTAATAATCTGAGTTCTGACCAGTGATTGAAGGCAGTGTTGCACTTTTTCCTCTAACATTCAAATGTCGCCTTGACTTGAGCTCTCCTCCATCAACAACTTCACATTTCACAGAATCCTGTGTCTTAGACTTAACCACCATAGACATCATACCACCTACATCACACATTAAAGAGTAAGCAGCATTACTTTTTCACCCAAAAGTTCCACCCTTTTAAGAACAAAAAGACAAATGGATATATTATACAACTATCAGTGTTAAATAATGGGTCCAACCCTGCATGGTGGGAACTTTATAGCACTAGGTTTCCAGTTTATAAGGTTGTCAAGTAAGTTGTTGATATGTTATATATTCTATCTAGCCTATCATATTCTTTAGAAGAACGCCAGCATTGCATCTTACAACAGTTTAGTTCATTTCATATGTAGATTGAAACTTATGTAACAGATCTAAATAGCATCTCATTATCCTGCACCAGTGTTGTTAAATAGCGGCCATGGCGGGTTGCGGATCAAAATCAAAGATGGCCTCAAAGACAAGTGATAACATAATTTTGCCAGAAGATGGCCTCAAGAGGCCTATCTCTAAGAATGCATTAATTATGTAACAACTATGAGATTTGCCCCCATGTTGCAGGGAAAACTCCTCAATAAAATTTAAATAAATATGCATAAATTACATCAAAGTTGAAGTGCTAATTTATCAATCCATGAGCATCAAAAGTTTATGTAATTTGAACATTTTAATTGATCAGTTGATAACCATACCATCAACAAGAATCATGTCCCCCACTTCCACATCATTGACAAAATCATCATAGTTCACACTAACACAATCTGCAGTTCCAACACCTCTCTGAATAGTAAAAGTGAATTCCTGCCCAGGCAATAATGTAATTGGTTGTGGCAAATCCCCACTCCTAACTTCAGGACCCTGAGAACGAAGAAAAAGAAATATTAGATAACACAGAATCAAATACTCTTGATTTGAAAAGAAAAATGTTTGGGAGGAATTGCATGCATATGCTGCATATTTGATCTCGTGTATGTTCAGCTTATTTTCTGTTCAAAACAGCTTATAACCAAAAGCTTACTGAGAGGGTTTTTGAAAAAGATAATTAATCTCAAATTTAATAAAACCATACATGCACTCTTATTTATATAGCTTGATTACAATCAATCAATCGAGAGAAAAAGGGGTTAGTTAGAAGCTGACAGCCAAATAATCAGTAGTTAACATAAATAGTCTAATCACTAGCTAGTCACTTAATTGCAGTTGACCAAGTGCTAATATTCTGAACATAAGAGCCAAGGACTGCCCTTGATCCTTCAACAGTAGAATACTTTCACTGATCACCTTTGAGGGCTCTGGTATAAGTAAAGAGGTTAACTTCCAATGACAATGTGCAATTTATGACATAAAGAGGTTAACACTCATATTTTTATCCACGTTTTAATTGATCAGAAATTAATTTTGGATTAAAGTAGTTAACAGTGCAACCCAATGGATGTAGGTGGGCTTCAGCGAGGTTGAAACAAGGCTCAATGCAGAATGGCAGCTGCTATTGCATCCCACCACTTCGGCAGTCTATACCAAAACAGTGAAGTGGATATGCCCAGGCTTTGCCAGAAAAAAGCTGGGCCTGGCCAGAAACAATGGCTTCGAGGTTGTGTCAAAACAAGGAGAGAGCAGTCTTGCATGAATAGAGCTTCAAAGAAAGTTTCTGTAACCCATCACAATTGCGCTACTATAGTGTGAAAAATGCTGCAATTGCAGCTGCGATGGCTGCATCTGAAAACCACTCTGCTACTTGAATCATGTAGTGGCACAAGGCCACTGCACGATATCACTATAGCATGTTATTAAATATAGTACTCCCTCATGTCCTATTTATAAGGCACAATTTAGAAGGAATTGATGTTCCTTTTTATAAGGCATTTTACAATTTGTTAGACCTGAGTCTGAGTTGCCTAAACAGACCTTGCAGGTTTATTATAGGAGGAAGGGTAAAAAGGGCAAATCAGTGGTTGTATAGGGCAGTAATTAGTTGTAGTATATAAATAAGCCCTTGAGGTAGTAATAGGGGGATATACAAATTTCACTAGTCGACTGGAATCACCAGTGTGAAAGGAGAATTGCTCCTTTGGGGTACCTGAGAGTACTTGGTTTCTGCTTGGTTCCTGAATTGCTAATACAACAGATTCATTCTTTTCATCTCTATCTTTCTATATTTTCTTCTGTGAATTGTTTAGGGATTTAACCCCAGGTTGAAAAGGGGTGGGTCCTAACACAATTTCTATGAAGCATTTAATTTTTTTTCCACTAGTTGCCCTTATTAAATGCTCTTAAGTATTTGTACTTTTTATTGATAGTGGTGCATAATACTCTTAGACTTTAATGTTTTCACATCACCCATAACAAATTAATGATTAATAATAAGGGTAAAATTGGTACATTAGTAACATTTTTTAAAAAAATCAAGAAAATTAACTGCATTAACTACTTTTATTGGTCTGTGTGATTTTTGTCCAAAGAGTCTTACAAAAAGGACCAGAGGGAGTAGTCAACAGCATACTATAGTGGCATCACAAAAGCACAGCAGCCACAGCCGCAAGAGGATTGACATAGTGGAGGAACGTTTGGAGCAGCTGTTGCAGCCACAATTGCAGCCAAAATTGTGGCATTTCACACGCTATAGCAGCATTACTGGGATGGGTTTCAGAAACCCACTTTTACCCTTGTAGCAGCATCATTTAGGGGTTTCTGAGGGGCAAAGATGTGATTTCTCCCCCCAATTTTGTAACTTAAGGAAAAACCTATCATTCCCTAATTTTCCCATCAGGCGATACTCTTCCATCACTCTCTCCTACGTCTGGACAAACCACATCCAACCATCCTTCTCCAGCCGTATCGAGCATATTCCATTGTTCTCTGGCCAGCTTGTGATCTCTGCATCCCTCTGTTCTTTCTGTATCATTAGGTCCTTTGTGGCAGCAGATTCTACATTCTGAAACAGGTCTTTCAAGTTTCATCTTTCTCTGTTGCAAGCTCTCATCTACTATCTATTTTTTTTTTTTAAATTCTAATTTGATCAATTTTAAACTTCTGATTGTTTGTGTATGAATAATATGAATAATATTTTTTTTTTTAATCTTTTAATTATAATTTTGTTGTAGTGGCCACCCCGCTTAGCATTTTCGGGGCAGGCCACAATGTGCCACTATCCAGGATTGCTAACTATGCTGTTAAACATAGGCCTAAATATAAATACATCACATTCTCAAATTCTCAGTGGTTAAAGAAAGAGGATAAATTGAAATTGTCACCCATCCAATTAGGAATGCCTCACTCTATAACACCATTAAATAGGATTAATGGCACAAGCTTCCAGATTAAATTATGGCAATATGTAGCATAATGAGTCAAAGTATCAAACCACTACCTCTTGGCCATTTAATTATGTTGCGAGAACAGAAACATAAGTAAAATAAATATCAATAACTGCCTATTGATACCAAATTTGTCAGCTATTGAATCACTGAAAAGACACCAACATTTGAGGTTATAACATTTTATACCAAAACAGACCAACATTAATTTGTGGCATGAGTGGATAAAATGTAAACTAAATATAGACAAAGTCAATATCATGGCCAATAAAGCTACTGCCACCTGGTCCCTTGGAAAACAGCAGAGAGAAACCATTATTAATAAAAGTACATGCTCACACTTGCCTTGCATGCCCTCTCCTATAATAATCCATACTTCAACCTCAACTCCACATTAAACTTATAAAACAAAAATCCAATTAAAATCACTAACAAGGGAACATTGTATCAATCAGTCATGCTATGTAGGAATTTCATATTTTCATCTAGAAGCTTAGTTACAGGAGAGACTTAAAATAGGAAACAATTATACCTGCCATATTAAATAATATAGCCATCAATAAATCAAACTGCTTTTCACCTAAAAACTTGGTCAACCCAATGAAGAGGAACACTAAACATCAGCAGTCACAATCATCGTGGAGGGTGCAACAACAAAATGCTAAATCATTGCAGCACCCTCCAAGATTTGTCTCATCTTGCGTGTAGTATACCACACCCAAAATTATTGACCAGACTATCTATCTGTAGGGAAGTACCAACTGTGATTTCGGCTGCAACGTCAAGGTTTCTGGGGTCAATGCAACCACAATTGTGACTGCATCGGTTGCATTTGTCCACAATTTCCCACAATATTATGGAACGCGACGAAATGCAATCGCAATTGCAACCACAATTTAAAACCTTGAATCAAAATAGATAAAAGTCAAAATTTTAATTTAGCAGGTACTAGTAAGCCTTCTGCTCGCCATTTTTAAAGAAAAATCCAAACACTATTCATACAATAACAGTAATGTGACAAATGCCATCAATTGCAGCATTCCATTAAACCACTATTGACAAAACTATCCAGCCTACGACCAATACAAAATAGTGACAAAGCAAATATACCTGAACAACATAGCCATCATGTCCAAAAAACAAAAAGGAAAACAAAATGTTTGAGTGAAGAACCAAGTAACCTTTGTGTCAAGCATGATTGCAATCACATTGTCCTTAGTTTGAGCATTATATTCCTTAACCAAGTCAATAACTTTCTGATGAGAAGCATGGTCCCCATGAGACATATTCAACCGAGCAACATTCATGCCAGCCTCAGCCAGCTTCCAAATCATTTCCCTGGTGTCGGTAGAAGGTCCAATGGTGCACACAATCTTTGTCTTGCGCCTGAACGTGGGCTTGGACCACATCCCAGCCGAATTCTCACCAAATGGCTGCACCCCACGTAAATGTTGCAAATGCTCCTCAATCTAATCACCACAACACAAAAAGGGTCACAACAATTATCCCCAAAAAACTCATCCAACGCAAAAAGCACGAACCTTTGGATCATCCTCGGGTGACACGGGAATGACTTCAGAAGGGGCAGATTTCCTTGCACTGATCTGAAAGCTTCTGAGGCCGAGTTGGGAGCGTTTGTTAAAAGGGAACAACACCTTGGAAGCAAAAGATGGAGGCTTTAACAGGTTTTGGGCCCTGTCACGTGCAGATCCAGAAGAGGGGCACAAAGGGGTGCTTTGAATGGATCGTGAGGCCACGACCTGAGCCATTGTTAGAAAGAGAGAGAGAGAGAGAGGAATGGGGTGGAAGAGAAAGAAGAGAGTGTGAGGCGTATAAGAAGAAGAAGGTGAGAGGGGGAAATGGGAGTTGGAAAAATCGCCGCTAAGTTTGGCGGAAGTTCTGAGAAAACAAGGTTGGGCAACAACTTGAAAAGGCCTCGTTCGTATCGAAACACACACAATGAACACTGTGCTGTGGTTTGAACTTTGTTCAACACTTCAACGTGTTTGTCGTTGGAATTTAATTAAATCAAAATGGACTGTATTTCTTTAAACCTTCTTCTCATAAGTCATAACCCACTTTTTCTTGCACACATTTTATTACTAAAAATTTATTAAAAATTACAAAATAATAAATAAGTGTTCATCAAATAAAAGTGAAGTTCATATAATTTTATAAGTTCTAATTGGAATTTAATTAAAGTGGACTGTATTTCTTTAAACCTTCTCATAATCCACTTCTTCTTGCACACATTTTATTACTATTTTTTTTTTTACAAGATTCTAAAAATTTATTAAAAATTACAAATAACAAATAGTGTTTATCAAATAAAAAGTGAAACTTGTATGATTTTATAATTTCTAATAAATTTCATCTAATGGTAGAGAGTATATTTAAAAGAGTACTAGTATTTTTTTTTTTTGTAAAGAAAAAAAAAGAGTACTAGTATTTTAATTGTGATTACACAGGATAAATTTTTATTTTATACAACTAAATTTATAATAAATAAATATTTCTAAATATATAAATTATATTATAATTAAAATTTGTAATAAATAATCATTCTTGTACTTATAAATTGCATTTTAGATTTATGATAAATATATGAGTTTAATGGTCATACACTAACAACGTAAAATAGTTTTTACACCGTCGTTCAATCACAAACCATCGTTAGTATGACTCTTAAGGTAGTGATACATAAAAAATGTCCTACACGACAGTTACAGTGGACTTTAAGTCCGAATATCGAACCAAAGGACTAGAGGCAGTTCCAAAATAATCCAATTTCATGAATAACTAAACAATTTGGTTTTCTAATCGACAGTTTGGAAAAAGGATGTTCAATTACTCCCATGCGCATCTTTCCTCCTTTGCAAACTTATTTTGGGAAAAATAACAATCGATGACAAATTATGGTCGAAAGGCTACTCTATTGTTTCAATGTGTTCCCTCTACAAATCAACTTATGAAACAACTGACCACGTTTTTCTGCACTGTCCTTTTACTCAGCAGCTTTGGAATTGGCTTAGTACGAAGTGTTAGGAGTAATATTAGCTCATTAGAAATAAGCTCTATATATAGAGCACTTACCTACTTGTAAATCATCTTTTAATCAATCATTTTTACACAATGTTATTCTATGGCACTCCTCTCCTATATTTTGAGCTCTATGATATTTGGCCTCATCAAGTTGGTGTTACTTGTATTTCTTCTCAAACCATCTCCTCTGAGATTTCTGATACGAAGCTTAACTGCTACATTGATACCTCTTCCATTAGGAGCATATTAAACACTTATTTGCTTACTTGGTCCCCCCCACTCCCCCCCCCCCCCCCCCCCCAACTTGCATATATTGTTTTAGAAGGAGTCACTTATATTATCTGGATGATTTGGCATTAATTCTAGGAACAATCTGCGTTTTCAAAAAAAAAAAAATCCTTTTCCAGACAACTATCAATTTGATCTCCACCAAGATTCATAGCATAAGGAAATATACATGCTCTTGTTAGAATCAAAGACATTGGACTATGTCTAATCCTTCAAACTTTGGTTTTGATGATAACAAATAAAATTAAATTTTGAAGTATCTGATGAGTTTTGTTTGAGTACAACAGGAAATACACCGTCCAATATAGTTATGGTATTGTATCTCACACTCAAACTTCATATAAATCATTATATGAATATCGTCCAAACAATCAATGGAACTTGTTTTATAATGAATCAATCAGTGTCCAACACATTGTTAACTAACAAGCGTCCAGATGTATTGTGAAAACCAGTGTCCTTACACTGAGTTCTTTTGAGTGTCCAAATGGAGCTAAATAACTTACACAAATTTCTATCTAAGTTATACAGCGTCCACTCACTTACAAGCTTGTACTTCTTTACCTTTTCGAGGATGATTTCATGCTAAAATTTTAGTACCTTTATTTCCTCTTATCATTTGAAATTCGAAAAGTATACTGAGACAGGAGACAAAAAAATGCATTCCAAAGGAAGAATATTTTTCATACAAGTAGTGGAGGCGCGCTCAGACAAGGACAGTACCTTTGTCCCCCTTCTCTCTCCTCCCCAAGCTGGCACGTGGTAATGGTCAAATGATTGTGAGAGAACGAATATTTCCCAAGGCTCAAATCCCTACAACGGATATTTTTCCTAAAGCCTATAAATAGATAAGCAAGCACTCTGAAGTTATCGCTGAAGTTGAACGAAGCTATCAAAATTTTCTAAGTGTTGAAACTCTACCAAAATCATTGGACGATCTACACTTGTGCTCAAGGAGAAATTTTCTTAGCGTTGCTAAGTTTAGTTGTAATCTGATATACCTTATAATATCCTCTATGTGAGAGTTATTTGATTTTACATTCATTCAAACTGTTGTTTGGAAAGCCAGGAGTGACTTAGTGATCAAAGAATACTTTGGTGTTCTTTAATCTCATGGGGAGATTAAAGGTGTGCCATAAGTGACGTAGAGAATACTTGTAAAATCAGAAGTGGCAGAGTAGAATACGAGAACTGGACGTAGCTCGGATTGAGTAAATCAGTATAAACTAAGTGTTTTACTCTCTTACTCTTAGCTTAACTTGTTTATCTCTCGTGTTTATTTCTTGCACATTGGACACACAAGTCTTTGCTATAAAATCTATTTGTGAAAACTATTTCTATTATTAGACGATCTGTCAAAACACAGTTTCAACACAACTGTGATTTTTAACGATTGCACGGTCTCACAAACTCTACATTTTACAAGTCCCTTGTGAAATCTGATTTTAAGAAACCTCTATACTTGCAAAAAAAGGTTTTAAAGTTTTATCTAACACATTATTCAACCCCTCTTCTAGTGTGTTCCCTGCATTTCAGCTCTAAAATGTATACCAATGTTTCTGACTTCTTGATTATTAGAAGCTTCAGAGTCATAAGACACCCAAGAAAAGTGCTTATCATCAAAAAAGTTAGTTGGCATTCTCCTATTCATGGATGGACAAAATGTAACACTAATGGTTCTTCAAGAGGTAATCTGGGTAATGCTGGTTATGGCGGGATTTTTAGGTCTTGTCCAATGTTTTGAGATGTTTCGCTTGTGGTATTGGTGTTAACAATTCCTTATATGCAGAACTTAATTATGGGAACCATTATTGCTATTGAAATCATGCACAAGAATGGATATGGAGCTCACTTTGGCCAGAATTTGATTCTTTGATGGTTGTTCAAGGTTTCTTCTAACCACATTTTGTTCCTAATCGGAAGCTTTGCAATAGGTGGGAAAACTGCATTGCTCTAACTAAAAAAATGAGATTTTTAATTGGTCATATTTTTAGAGAAGGCAATAATTGTGTAGATAAACTTGCCTATCATGCCACAATCATTCATGGGGTTTTTCTTTTTTGGTGGGATTCTGCTCCTTCTTTTATCTCAGCAATATTATATAGAAATAAAGTAGGCCTCCCTAACTGTAGGTTCAAATAGTAGTTCATGCTTTCATGGGTTTGGTTCTGCTCCATGCCTCTTGTACATGTTTCCTTTTGCCTCCTTTTTAATAATATTTTGAGGCTTGCTGCAAATGATTGTTAGCGTCTGAGGTGTCAATTACATTATTGGGATCTCTTTCACTATTGTGATGCCTTTGCTTGTCCCATTTCTGTCAAAAATATAATTTTTATCTCATACTTATTTTACTAAGTTTAATTAATTAGTTTAGTATATAAATAATTACATTTTTTACATCTTAAATTCATTTACGAAATGTAGTAATTTAAGGAAACCCAATCTTTAATTTTATTTTTCTGTCCAAATATAATTTTTTTATCACATAGGATACTTAACGAATAGGAAAGTTAATCCACTAATTTTAATTAGTCAAGACATTAAACTCTTTTACAAAAAAAAAAAAAATCAGTATTTCAGGAATAAAATATTCATTTTTTTTTTATCAAACTGAAATAACCGGTAACAAATAGGTTTAAAAAACATTAAAATACAAATTGAAATAAAGTTAAGAGTAAGAGAAATTAAGAAATAATTTAAAACTTTAATTATTAGAGTAAATTAAAATAAATTAAGAGATGAATTTCTTTTATCAAATACTACCTTCGTCCCTATATATAAGATCATTTTCACTTTATTGCTTATTCCTTTTTATAAGACTTCTTCTAATTGTTTGATGCATTAGTTGTTTTTTTTCCTATCATATACCCTTCATTAGTTATAGTATTCTCCCTCCAAACATTAATTATTCCTAGGTGAAAAGCAATTAAGTGAAGAGAGAAATGAAGGGTAATTTTGGAAGAGTAATATAAATAATTGACAAATTTAATATGATTAACTAAATTAACTAATTTTCTTAAAGGGTGTGAATTAGTTGAAAGAGTCTTATACGTTGTTTTCAATGTTAAAAATGCCATTTATAGGTTAAATTGGTCTGCAGGTCTCCACACTTTTGCCAAATTTTCAATTAGGTCCTGAACTTTTTTTTTCTTTTAATTGGGTCCCTGAACTTTTAATTTTTTCAATTGGGTCATCATCTAATTGTCATTATGAGAAATTAACCATAGATACCTAATTAGAGGTGTAGGCAGTAAACTGATGCTTCTATAATGTGTTGTAAGCAAAATCGAGTCAATTATGAGAGATTTCTGTAAAGTTTCAACCTCTGCAGGTCAATTCAATCCATGTATTCTTTCACAATTATTTGACTCTGCAGAATGTTAAAACTTTGTAGAAAACTCTCACAATATTGACAAATTTTTGTGCTCACAACACACTCCAAAAGTACCAATCCACTATCTACACCTCTAATTAGGTATCTACATGTAATTTTTCATAACGATAATTAGACGGGAGAATCCAATTGAAAAATAAATAAAAGTTCATGACCCAATTGAAGAAAAAATAAAAGTTTAGGACCCAATTAAAAGAAAAAAAAAGTTTAGGGACCTAATTAAAAATTTGGTAAAAATATAGAGACATGCAGAATAATTAAACCCCATTTATACATACTTAACAATTATGTATTGCTATATCATCTTCCTATATATCTATTACAATTTCTTTCAATTTGATAAAAAAAAAAAAAAATTTACTCCCAAAATGGTGATTTTTTTAAATGAATTTAATGTCTGCATCAATTATATTTTAGTCCATAAATAATTAATTTTTATGTCTTAAATAAATTTTTTCAACACATTAAAATACAAATTGAAACAATAAGTATGGTACATAACTACTAATATGTTGATGGTATGAGTGAAATTGAGTTTCGATCCCTTAAATAAGGTCTAGAATTTGAGTTTTCTGGATGGAAAAAAAAAACATTGTAAACTCCATTAAAAGTGGTTAGCCAAATTCTCTAATGGAGATTAATCATTATTAATAAAGCTAATAAATACACTACACTAATATCATAGTGATCAAAAAAACAATATGGGACTTAACCGCAAATTTCACATACCATTACATCTGGACTTAATCAACTACCATTTCTTTCAATTTGATAATTTTCTTTTTTTATGAGAATGTGTTTGGCTAGTTAGATTAAACACAATTAAAAATTAAAAGTCCAGTAAATTTTATTTTTTGATATTTCACTTTTTCAAAATAAATAAATAACATCAATTATGTGATTGTTCACCCCGTATTAACTATTAATTATT
Organism: Pueraria montana var. lobata; assembly: GCA_026413185.1. Classification (NCBI taxonomy): domain Eukaryota; kingdom Viridiplantae; phylum Streptophyta; class Magnoliopsida; order Fabales; family Fabaceae; genus Pueraria; species Pueraria montana. Next base: position 78,002,018 of record CM048648.1, read on the forward strand.
GATTTTTAATTGATAATTTAATTAAAATTACGGGTAATAATTAAACTGTAAATGAAAATAATAACAAATAAAAATATAGATTTAGTTATTGCAATGTTGGGTTCATTGTTTGCTTGGTTATCGCAAAAATCTTGTCTAAAGTAGGGATATTCAAATCCAAACCAATAAAAAAAAATTAAAAACTGACCCAAAAGACAGAAAACTAAAGCAAATTGATTCTTGTTAAATTTATTGGATTTTTTTTTTTTTTTTAGAATTGATCGGTTCGGTATTGGGTTGAAGCCTTTGCAACCAAAGTGAACCGCTAATATTAATAACTAATGTAAGTGATGTGCATTTTATGTATACGAGGATGTGTTTTATTTTGTATATATGCATGTTATACTTTTTTTTTTCTTTGAAAATAAAACCCTCTTTATGAGTTACCGAGTTCTAATTTTCAAACATGTGCTTGTTAGTAATTAAGATTTAGGAATACATGTTTAATTTAGAAAATAGCAATTTCTTATATGTGTGCAATGCATACTGCATATATAATTCAATATTTGGATCTAAACACAACTAATAATTGAAATTAGGAAATTAAAGGTCGGTAAGGATGTGTCGATAAAAAACCAAATCATCCAATCAATTCAAATTGCATTTTTTGGATTGGATCAGATCATATATTTTTAATAACAATCCAAACCGAACCACATAGTGTTTTAGTTTTTGGATCGCATGATTTTTTGGCGGCTAAAGTGTGTCTCTTCATAGTTATTTCACATTTTTAAGGTTGCCTAACATTATGGTTGATATTCTGTAGAGGATTTTAGCTCTGGATATCAAAGAATACCTAAGATCTAACATATCGGCAATCTTTGATCTATCTAAACAAAAATTAAAATATGTCAACCAACAAAATGTTTTTCTACTAAAAGAATTGCGCAGCTTTGTTTCCTATTGGACCCAAAGATACGTAGGAATAAGGGTCCACTCTTGTCAAACTAAAAAGATAAATAAATAAATTTAATTATTTTTCTTAATAAAAAGTCCTTTATAAAATAATTATTATAAAATTTTAAAAACTATTAATAATAATGAAAATAAAAATAAAAATATTTTTTTTATCTCTTTCCAAAATTTAAAACGACGTGTAAATAAATGAAATAAAAAAAAAAAATCTATTTTAAGAATGAATAGGCTTAATAACTTTGCAAGCAAGAGAGAATGACAATATTACAAGTTTCACATGTTAGGTTTAGTGTAATCATTTTTATAATGGACCTCATAGGGTGGTAACACTTTCCTTATGTGTAATTGATCCTCAAATCCTTTTCCTGGTTCAAGATCGTTTTTAGGTTTCTCCATACGTTTTTCCTTAATAAATTATGGTAGCGACTTTTCTGTATTTTTAATTCTTTTTTGTTTTTCTATCGTGACCTTAGCTACAACATTGGTATTTTAGGAATTAATAAAGTCTTCAATTTTTTTTATCAATTTAGAAAAAATGTTAATAAAAAAAATTAATATATTGATAATATTAAGATCATATAAATGGTAGGTTTTATATCATTTTCATTAATGATCAAATTAATCCATAATTTTTTTTTATAATAAAATGTAGTCATTTTAGGAATACATTGATTCTTTTTTTCCAAATATAACTTTTAATGAGTAAATAGTTTATGCACTAATAGTGTAAAGCTAGTATTGAGGTATATAAGTCAAATACATATTTTAAAATAATCAAATTAGAAATAATATATGTATATAAGTAAAATAAAATTAAACACGAGTATTAGGATAATATATATTTAGTTTATGTTACTAATATAGTATTTATATAACTATTTAAATAAACTGATATTTTTCTTATATGGTATTAATTATTATATTTTTTAAATATAACATATTTATTGAATTTAATAAATTACATATACACACACAAACACACTTTAAAATTTTATTATTGTTTAAAAAATTAATTTATAAAACATATTTTAAAATAGAAAAATTCAAATGTATATTAATATAATATATATAAATTAATATCTACATGCATAATTTATCTAATAATTTTAATTTTTAATTATTATTTTAGTAAATTACTTTTAATTATTTTAAATTTAATTTTGAATTTAAAAAAGCCTTATTGAGTGAGTAAAATGATAACTTAGTAAATTTAAAATATTGTAGTATATATTCTAATTAAAAATACATTTTAAAATCTTATAGATAATATACTTTGACAATGTTAATAAGTTAAATAGACTAAATTATATATTTTAAGATAAGAAGGGAGAAATAGTGCAATACTCGCATCTCTAAAGGAGGGTGGTGAAATACTTGCATTTCTCAAGAGAGGAGATTATAATTTACTCTAATGATGTTAAGTTAAATGGATCAAATTATATATTTCAACATAAGAGGGGGAAGGTGTAATACCAACATCTCTCATGGGAGGGTTGTGTAGTTTACTTTTTTAATTAATGAGCAAATTATTGCAGAATTCTTTTATAAAATGTAGACATTTTAGGAATACATTCATTGATTTTTTTTTTGTCCAAATACAATTTTAAATGAGTAAATAGTTTTATGCAGTAATAGTGTAAATAGTTTTTACAGTTATCTGATCGTAATTATTATGTATGATAAATTTGTTGACTTTTACAATAACTACCTTAAAAGTCATTCTTACCATAAATTTATAGTGCATAAAATTTTTAACATTGATAGTGCATTAAAGTCATCTTCAAATTTGTTATCACAATAAAAGGAAACCCAACGGTAGTTTTTTTTTTATCAATACCCAATGGTAGGTTTAATTAGACAAAATAGTAAATACATTTATTAATTAAAAGAATGAGAATTTTAGGAATGAAATCTTCAATATTCATCAAATTTAGAAGAAATGTTAATACACAAATTTGAATTAGACAAAATAGTAAATACATTTATTAATTAAAAGAATGAGAATTTTTGGAATGAGATCTTCAATATTTATCAAATTCAGAAGAAATGTTAATACACAAATTTCAATTAGAAAAAATAGTAAATACATTTATTAATTAAAAGAATGAGAATTTTTGGAATGAGATCTTCAATATTTATCAAATTCAGAAGAAATGTTAATACACAAATATGAATTAGACAAAATAGTAAATACATTTATTAATTAAAAGAATGAGAATTTTAAGAATGAAATCTTCAATATTTATCAAATTCAGAAGAAATGTTAATACACAAATTTGAATTAGACAAGATAGTAAATACATTTATTAATTAAAAGAATGAGAATTTTAGGAATGGGATCTTCAATATTTATCAAATTCAGAAGAAATGTTAATACACAAATTTCAATTAGACAAAATAGTAAATACATTTATTAATTAAAAAATGCTACTTGAAGTATCAAAAAAACGTTATAAGCTACTAAAAAAACTTGTTTACCAAACATTATAGCCTTAATTTTATTTTTAATTTAGTTCTTAATTAATTACTTTATTTTTAAATTCATAAAAATATTCCATTCAAAAAAGGAAATTATTAAAAATCTTTAATTCATGTTAATCCGTTTTCTTCAATCTAATCTTGTCCTGTGTCAGTTTGCATCTATATATAGCGTAGATTCATAGATTTTTTCAACCAAGTTATCCAATTTTCACCAAAAGCAAAGATAATATTGTGAGCTATGAATATTTAGAACTTGGACAAATGGACAGCAGCATAGGCAAAGATGAAGATGAAGATGAAGACGAAGATATTTTTGTAAGAGTGATGATATTGATCACAAAATCAAATCAAGGAAGTACCAAAGGTATTATATATAAATATTATTTTTTCTAATTAATCAGATTCATAACCTTTACTAGTTTTTATATATATGTATTTTTCTCATCTTTTTGTTAATTGCTTTTTGCTTTGATTCGGCTTGTACTTCTGTTTTTCTTTTTTATATAAAAAATTCTGAGTTTGCTCTAGGTGATGAGTAGTGTTTCTACACCAGGTAAGAGTAGTGTTTCCGGTGCCAATATAGTTGGGATTAGGGACCTATGGACATCTTGACAACTCTTGGCCTTTAAAAAAAATTGCTTTATACTTAGTTATTAAACTAAAAAACATTTCTTAGTTTTTTCATAGAACATCGCAGTTTTTAGTGATATATATGAATAGTTCTTTTTAAAATGATCAGTTGAACTTTATTTATGCAAAGACTATTAAAAATTATATAAACAAATTACAAAACTTGTCTGCTTTTCAATATTTATTTAATTTTTCAAAAGCATATGTAAATGATGATTATTCTCTTAAAATATGTCAATTTTAATCATTATGCTGTAAATTTGTTATGTTTATAGGAACGACAAACCACCGAGACAAAATATTCCAGGTGGTTGAGTCTATAAGAGTGCTCAAATGGACTTATCCATATGGACATTATCTCCCTCAGAGTGAACAGGCTAAGAAGGAGATTCTGAGGGTGCTGAGGCTGCTTTGGAAAAGCTTCATTATTGTGCAAAGAGGAATAGGGCTAATAAGCCAAAAGATACATTTGATGATTTTCATTGCATAATAATGGATCTTACCAGTTTGCAAAGAATTATTTAGAGAATCTAGTGAAAGCCTTAGAGAATGGACTGGCTGTGAAAATATATGCTGGGGGTGAAAAGAGGATCAATGGAGATTGGGGAGAGGTCTTATGGAAAGGATTAAAAGGAGAAGCATAATAAACATCTGTTGATGATTGATAATGATTTGCATCATTTATGTTATCTTGTACTTCATTTGTCCGACAATAAGTGTCATGTTAAAAGAAAAAATAAGTTTCAAAATATATATATCATTTTAGGTTTTCAATTTAATATTAGAGGAGGGATCCACTTGCTCCAAATGTCGTGTTAGAAGAAAAAATAAGTCCCAAAATATGTATCATTCTAGCCTTTCAATATAATATTAATTATCTCTTCATTTATATCCCTAATAATATTTTTTAGAACACTGTTGTTATATTGCATTGTTTCCATCAAAAAAGATTAATAATAAAGTTAATTTCATAAAATTGTTATACCCTTTCATTTATTTACTAGTTTTTTTTTTTGCCAGTATAAAATAATTTACTTGAGGTGACACTTATTATAAGACAGAAGAAGTACTTCTATCTTATCTTCTCCTATCTCTCTCCTTTACGTATAACTTGTTATAAAAACTTGATGCTTAAATAATTCTGTTATGATTTGCATAATTTATCTTATCATGTAGTTCTAAAAATCAAAGGTGCTAAAAAGATATTAAAAAAAAAACCTTTAAGAAGAAAGAATAAATCAGATGAAAAGTAACAGGTGGGTGCAGCTACTTTGCTGCTGCTGTTGTTGTACCTGTTTGTAATTGGCATAGTTCTATAGATTATTAACATTTTTCTACTTTAACAACATTTTTAATATTTACACTAAGACAATTAATAGTCTCTTATTATTTTTTATTCATTGTTGATCTACAGTTATTTTTTATTAATATTTCATTTATTTTCTTGTATTCTTTTACTTTATATATGCTCCATATAAGACATCATTACTATTCATACATTGAAGAAATACACCTGTTAATATCTCACGTGAACTTGAAATCATATCATTACTTTATCAATTAATATGTTGTAATTTTTTTTATTTTACTTAAAAAAGAACTGTAGCAATTCCTAATGATTTCTTCATACCCAACTTTTTTATCGATATATAATTCCTTTTCTCTAATTTTTTAATCTAATTTATTTAGTTTTATCGATAATTTAACTTTATTCAATTCCTTATTACTTTTGTAATCTATAAGATAATTGTAAATATTTTTACTTTTGCTTTATTGCCTTTTGTTATTGTTTACACATGTAATATTAATTAGCCTTTTATTTATTTCATCTATTTATATATTAATTGTTTTCATCAAAATTTGAAAGTTTACACAATCTTAGTTCTAACAATATACAATCTAAACTATAAATATATGTCTATTATTATATTATAATTATGAATATCTAAATCATTTAAAATATGATAGACAGGCTATTTTAAAAAAAAAAAAAACATTTGATTTGATATTAGATTCACAATTTACAACAAAATTTTAACAGTTACAAAGTTTAAAATCTATGTCAATATAATTATATCTTTGTGTGTCTGCATGTGTGTGTACGTGTTTGTGTGTATGTATACATGTATATGTGCGTGTGTTCATATTTTGTTGAGAGATTCAAAATCCGCTTTAATGATCTTTACTTATGACTTAAAAGGTGTTAGTCACCAACCACATGTTCCAGTTTTAAAGATGCCATCCAGTTTTATCAACCATATGTTCCAGCTGTCAATTGGAGTAAGCTTATTTGGTGCTCCACCATTCCACCCTCAAAATCCTTTTTGGTTTGGAGATGAATTCTGGATAGATTACCCACGGTTGATAATCTACAAAAAAGTGGTATGGCCTTCCCTTCAATTTTCTCTAATTGTGGTTCATGTTTTGAGACAGCGTCACACTTGTTTTTGGAATGTCCATTTGCTATTGACCTTTGGTTGTGGCTAGGTAACTTAATTCAACGACAAATTGATGTCCCTTCCCCATTAAGAATCCTAGAGGTTGGCTTTGCAGCTTCTAGCTCACAAGCTATGGACGTCTATTTTTCTTTGGTGATTAATATTGCTTATTTTATTTGGCTTAGCAGAAATGAAGCCAGATTTCATAATGGACCTTTATCAAAATATAGCATTTTAAACAAGGTTTCTGCTGCTGTCTCAATTTCAGGCAATTTCTCAGCTGGAACTATGTCCAGTTCTATGGATGAATTTGTTCTTTTATAGAAACTACATATTGTTGGACACAAGCGTTGTGCTCCAAAGATTATTGAGGTATTTTGGTATCCTCCCTTGGTTGGTTGGGTCAAGTTCAATTCTGATGGGGCAGCCCGGGGTAGTCCTGGCCTAGCTACTTGTGGGGGCATCTTTCGTAATCATATTGGAGACTTTTTGGGGGTGTTTCTCACAATCACTTCCAAATTCCATTGTTTTTCATGCAGAGCTGCAAGGGGTGATGTTTGCTATAGAAACACCAAGCATTAAGGGCTGGAAGGAACTTATGGTTGGAATGTGATTCCATGGCTGTGATTCAAGCATTCAAATCTGTTGATATGGTGCCATGGAAGCTTCGTATCAGATGGCGCAATTGTCTTGTTGTTACTCGCACCATGATGTTTGTAGTGTCTCATATTTTTAGTGAGGGGAATTGTTGTGTAGATAGCCTTGCCAATTATGCTTTTCGAGTTCCTGGTTATTCTTGGTGGGAGTCTATTCCAGATTTCATTCAAGCTTCCTTTTTCAGGATAGGTTTCATTTACCTAATTATAGGTTTTCCTAATTTTGTTTCTACATGGGTCTTGGTTTTTTGTTCCCCCATGTCTTTCTTCTTTTTTCTTTTCATTCAACAAATTTTTGGTTTGCTGCAGATGAATGGTAGTCCCTTTGGTGCCAACATAGTTGGGATCATTGGGTTCTATTGTGATGCGTTTGCAAACCTTTTGCTTAAAAAAAAGGGTGTTAGTCACTAGTTGTTGGGTGGGAAAAACCTTAAGTTCACACCAAAATTTATGTATTATATCAAACTAGCACTCTTCATTTCCTTATAATGATCTCTATTCAGGCTAAGCCTTTTGCATTGTTAATTTAGTGATTCTTGAGCGTGCCCTTCAAAAGTTGTTATTACGTTAATCATTTTTCAATTAAGTCAAATAACAATGTGTCACTTTGTATTTTTATGTTGGCAAACTCTGCATTTGTAAAATAAGGATTAACTACTCTATCCTTATAAAATACATAGTTTGACATTTTCTGTATGTGTTTCCACATAAGCACCAGCAACATGCTCAATTTTTGCCAAGCATGTCAAGAAGGTTCTCATATATGCCCTAGCACTATCAAGAAGATCTAGTAGTTTGTCACTCATATTCACCCAAAGATTTTCACCATCATCGAGCAGGAGGCCAACCTCAATTTGTTTCAATTTTCTCATCCACATAAGTCACAACATACACCCAGGGAACCGGCTAGAGCACCACGAGCTAGACACTGAGCTACGGTAGCCTTAAAGCAAGAGACCATGGTGATCATGCGAGAAATTTGAAAACTTTAATAATTAAACATGCAAACATAAAATACACAATGCTTATGTGATTAAAATTTAAATAGTATAAAATTTGATAACTTTAATAACAAGTAAAATTAGTAAATTATGTCATATCCATTTGAAGCTCGCTTACATACTTTATGGGTGGTGTTGAAGTTTTGTATTGTTGGTAAACCTACACAATAGATTGTATTAGGTATCAACAATGGAATATAGTGTTACACCCTAAAAATTTTAAAATATGACTTTGGATTAATTAGTTAGTTAATATATATATATATATATATATAAAGAGAGAGGATCAAGTTACTTCAAAAGTAACTTTAAAATAATTATTTCTTATTTTCACCCTTCATTTTCTTGTATTCTAATGGTTCTAAATGAGTAACTCACCTTTAACTGTTAAATTACAAAAAAAAAAAAGAGTTGAGGATGGGAAGTAACTTTTTTAAAATTACTTTTGGAGTAACTCTAACTCTAAAGAGTTACTCCGGATCCTCTCATCTTCAACATTCTTGAAATCTAATAGTTAAAATTAATTAGTTACTCATTAGAACCATTAAATTTTTAAAAAAAATGAACAATGAGGATGAGGAGTAACTATTTAAGAGTTACTCTTGGAATAACTTGATCCTTCCTCATAATTTTTTAATCTCTTTCCAAAATTTAAAATGATACGTAAATAAATGAAATAAACAATAATCCAATTTAAGAATGAACTTAATAATTTTTTAAGTGAGTGAGTAGGACAATTATTACTAGTTTCACATGTTAGGTTTAAGGTAACCGTTTTTATAATAGACGTCAAACGGTGGTAACACCTTCTTTATGCATAATTGACTTTAAATCCTTTTCTTGATTCAAGACTATTTTTAGGGTTTTTCCATACTTTTACCTTAATAAACTATGATAACGTCTTCTCTTTTTGTAATTCTTTTTCACCATCCCATGGTAACCTGGCCTACAACATTGGTATTTTAGGAATAAAATATTCAAAAAATTTATCAATTTAGAAACAGTAGGTTTATATTATTTTCCTTAATGATCATATTAATCCATAAATTCTTTTATTAAAAGTAGTCAGTTTAGGAATACATTCATTGTTTTTTTTTGTCCAAATAAAATTTTTAATGAGTAAATAATTTATGCACCGACAATGTATATTAAGGTATATAAATAAAATGCTTCATTTAAAATTATAAATTAAAAATAATATATGTTTATAAGTAAAATAAAATCAAACACAAGTGTATTAAGATAGTATTTATTTAATGTTATTAAATATATTTATTTATTAAATATATTTATTAAATTTAATAAAAAGATAGTATTTAGTACTAATTAATATATTTATTAAATATAGTCTATTTATTAAATTTAATATATATAATTAAATATATGTTTTAATAGAGAGAGAGAGATAGATATACATACACATTTATATCTATATCTTATTTATCTCTCTCTCTCTCTCTCTCTCTCTCTATATATATATATATATATATTAAAATTTTATAATTTAATTACTGTTTAAAAAATTAATATATAAAACATATTTTAAAATAGAAAAATTCAAACATATATTAATATAGTATAAAAAGTAATATGTATACATACATAATTTATCTAATAATTTCTATTTTTAATTACTATTCTAATAAATTATTTTAAATTTAATTATGTTTTTAATAATCCTTGTTGAGTGAATGATAACTTAGTAAATTAAAAAATATTATAGTATATATTTTAATTAAAAATACATTTTAAAAACTTATAAAGAATATTCTTGGAAGATGTTAAGTTAAATTTAACATAAGAGGAGAAGAACAATGTAATACTTGCATCTCTCGAGGTAGGGAAATGTAATTTATTCTACATTTTAACATAAGAAGGGAGGGTAGTAAAATACTTGCATCTGTCAAGAGAGAGGAGTATAATTTGCTTTAACAGTTTTAAGTTAAAAAAACTAAATTGTATATTTAAACATAAGAGGGGATGGTGTAATACCAGCATCTCTCGTGGGAGGGGAGTGCATTTACTTTTTTAATTAATGATCAAATTAATCCATAAATTCTTTTATAAAATATAGACATTTTAGGAATATATTTATTGATTTTTTTTTTGTCCAAATACAATTTTAATGAGTAAATAGTTTATGCACTAACAATGTAAATAGTTTTTACACTATCATTTAATTATCATGTATGAAAAGATTATTAACTTTTATAATAATTACCTTAAAAATCATACTTACATGAATTCTATTTGGTTGATAGTGCATAACTTTATTTTATTTTTTACATAGATAGTGCCTTAAGCTCATATTTAAATTTGTTGTCACAATAAAAGGAAACCCAACTATCAGGAAAGTTAATATACAAATTTCAATTAGATAAAATAATAAATACATTTATTAATTTAAAAAAATGAGAATTTTAGGAATGAAATCTTCAATATTTATCAAATGAGAAAAAGAAATATGCACTGATAGTGTAAAATAGTTTTACACTATCATTCAATCACAACCCACCATGTATGATAAGTTTGTTGACTTTTACAAAATTATCTTAAAAGTCATATATTAATGATGATTTGTAATTGAATGACAGTGTAAAACTGTTTTACACTGACAGTGCATCATCATTAAATTCTTACCAAATTTAGAAGAAATGTTAATATGAAGATAATTTCTGAACATATATTAATGCTAGCTTTAATAAATCAAAAGTCTTTATATTTGGTGTGTCTTAATTTTATTCTAAAATTTATTCTAACTTTATTATAAGCTTTATCTCTTAAGCTATATGTGGAAAAAGTAGTTAAAAATTTGCCAAAAGCAGGTAGCTAAAAGTTGTTAAGCTACCATATTAAATTATAAGTGGTTGATAAAATTATATATTGAAATAACTAATAAATGTAAATTGAAATAAACATGTATATATGGTATTTTTATATATATTTGAATTTTATTTTATTGATAAAAATATATTTTGAAACATTTATAATTTTAGTTTTTAATTAATTTTAAACTCTTGTAATTTTTTATTCATAGATCAATTATTTTAACTATATTTTTTACTTTCAATTATTATATTTTTTATATTATCTATTCTACTATTCATCTTATACTATATCTTTGAATATTTTCAATCAAATTTAAAACAAAGTAAAAATAATATACTTTTAAGTAGACATCATACTTTCATTATGTTAATTAGTATAATGGTTAAAATATCTTGAAGTATAATGTCAAAAATAAAAGAAAAAATATGTAAAAGTGTAATGGTTAAAAAGAAAAATTAATAAATATTTTAAGGACAAAAGAACAGTAAATATAAAAAGCTACAAATTAGCATTTTAAAAACGCTACTTGCAATAGCGTATCAAAAAACACTATAAGCTACTAAAAAAACTTGTTTATTGAATACTATAGTCTTAATTTTATTTTTAATTTAGTTCATAATTAATTACTTTATTTTTAAACTCATAAAAATATTCCATTCAAAAAAGGAAATTATTAAACATCTTTAATTCATGTTAATCCGTTTTCTTCAGTCTACTCATGTCCTATGTTAGTTTGCATCTATATATATAGCGTAGATTCATAGAATTTTTTCAACCAAGTTATCCAATTTTCACTAGAAGCAAAGATAATATTGTGAGCTATGTTTGAATATTTAGTGCTTGGACAAAGGGCCACACCGTAGGCAAAGATGAAGATGAAGATATTGTTGTAAGAGTGGTGATATTGATTTCAAAATCAAATCAAGGAAGTACCAAAGGTATTATATATAAGTATTTTGTTGATAAAAAAATTATATATATGTATTTGTTTTCTAATTAATCAGATTCATTCATAACCTTTACTAGTTTTTATATATATTTAATTTTCTCATCTTTTTGTTAATTGTTTTTTTGTGGCTTTTTGTTAATTGCTTTATACTTAGCTATTAAACTAAAAAACATTTCTTAGTTTTTTTCATAGAACATTGTAGTTTTTGGTGATATATATGAATAATTATTTTTAAAAGGATCAGTTGAAATTTATTTATACAAAGATTATTAAAAATTATATAAACAAACGAGAAATCTTATATCTGTTTTACAATATTTATTTAATTTTTTAAAAGTATATGTAAATGACGATTATTCTCATAAAATATGTCAATTTTAATCATTATTTTATTAATATATTGTAAAAGCCATTATGCATGATTACCCCCTTCACATGGTTGAGCATCCAGGATTTGTTTCATTTGTCCAAAATTTGCAGCCCCAGTTCAATATGGTGACATTTAACACAGTTCAAGGAGACTGTGTTGCAACTTATCTGATGGAAAAACAACGTGTTATGAAGTATTTTGAGGGATTATGTGGACGAGTGTGTCTCACATTGGATGTTTGGACCTCAAGTCAATCTCTAGGGTATGTGTTTATAACTGGACATTTTGTTGATAGTGATTGGAAGTTGCAGAAGAGAATTCTCAATGTTGTGATGGAACCATATCTGAATTCTGACTTTGCTCTCAGTCATGCTGTAGCTGTTTGCATTTCTGATTGGAATTTGCAAGGCAGGCTATTTTCTATTACTTGTGGTCAGACATTGAGTGAAGTTGCCCTTGGGGATCTCAGACTGTTACTCTCTGTGAAGAATCCACTTATCCTCAATGACCAAACCAAGTGGAATACAACATATCATATGCTGGTGGTAGCTTCTGAACTAAAGGAAGTATTTTCTTGTTTGGACACTTTTGATTTTGATTACAAGGGAGCCCCATCTATGCAGGACTGGAAGCTGGTTGAGACCCTCTGCACATACTTGAAGCCCCTTTTTGATGCAGCAAACATTCTTACCACAACAACTCATCCCACAGTTACTGCCTTTTTCCATGAAGTTTGGAAATTGCAGTTGGATCTATCTCGTGCTGTTGTGAATGAGGATCCTTTCATTAGCAACCTTACTAAACCCATGCAACAAAAGATTGATAAGTACTGGAAAGATTGTAGTCTGGTTTTGGCAATTGCAGTAGTTATGGATCCTCGTTTCAAGATGAAGCTTGTTGAGTTTAGTTTCACAAAAATCTATGGCAAGGATGCACATGTATATGTTAAGATCGTTGATGATGGAATTCATGAGCTGTTTCATGAGTATGTGACCCCGACTTATGCAGAAGAAGGAAATGCAGGAAGTCACTCGAAGACAGAGGGATCTCTAGGAGGAACTCTGATGTCAGATAATGGATTGACAGATTTTGATGTCTACATCATGGAAACATCCAGCCAACAAATGAAGTCTGAACTGGACCAGTATCTGAATGTTATTGGGAAAATTTATTGCATCTGAATGTTATTGTTACCAAATGCTAAATAATGTGATTCTAGTGTTAATAAAAGGTCCATTTTTTAATGATCCAAAAAAAACGAGGTTCAATTTGTCCTCGACAATTTTGCTGTTAGTAAGGATCACTGTGTTTATCTTTAACAGTTAGGATTGAGTTTTGGACAGGTTGGTTATGATTAGGATATATATTAAATGGAGAAATTACTGAGTGTAGAAAAAGGTAGAGACACCATATTGAAGTTAATGTAAGTCATTTATCAATGGAGTAGTAGTATAGTACAAAAATCCTTGTGAACCAAGTTACAGATAGTGTGAGTGATAGGAAACAGGTAGAGTTGTGCATTAATAGCCTGTTAAGAAACAAGGGGATGGTTTTACATTTTTCTAATTTGTATTATTGTTGTTTTATCCTGTTGGTTGATTTCTCAGTATGGCACTATGGCTTGCGTCATATTACAAACTAAGTTGGTTTCTGTAGGTTGTGCTCCTCTGGGTTGCCTCATTTTTGTTGGTTGGATTTTGTGATACTGAGGGCAAACAGCAGTGTATGGAAAAGAGTCTTTCACAATTAGGGTGAGCTTTGTGCACTGATGTTGATGAAGGTGTGGCTAGGATTACAACACTTCATCTTTGCCTTGCAAAGTTTCAACCACTTGCATCTGGTTGTTTCAAATTTAAACTTGATGTCAAGTGGCAGTTTGATGTCAGTTTAGGCTGCTTCATGTTCCCCTTTACAATTAGCTGTCACTAGTGAACCTAAATATTTTGCCAGTTCACCCAACTACCTTGTTACCATCTCAATTGCAGAGCAACAAGTTGTGGCATACAACCTTTGCAATTTCCCTCTACAGGTTTATGCTGTGGTTCTCTCAGTTTGTTCCACCATATGGAAAGAGATTGGTTTCTGTGGTTTCCTTCCCCCTTTAACTAAGTACTGGTCTGTATGCTGTGCCTTGTTAGTTAGCTTAGCAGCTATTTTAACTTGACACATTTTATAATACAGATGATGCTACCTATTGTTTTTCTTAGCTTGGTGATGGATCTGTCTTCATATGGACTAGAAACCTGTTGCCACCAATGTTGTTGCATAATGTTAAATGCTTTTGTTTTTCTAGATCTCATGAAATAATACTTGATTATTTTCTTTTCATGTTGGCATCATCTCTGCCTTCTCGACCACGATTTCTTTGATAAAAGCTTACACTTAATGTACCAAGAAAAATTAAAAAATTTCCATTTCCCACTACTGGACCAATTAATAAGGGGAAGGCAAAAAGATTTGGTTGCATCACTTTTGTCAATATAACCATTTCTGGCATCAGGGTAGTATTTCCAAAAATGTTAGCAGAGATGGTACAATATGAAAACAGCATTCATAATTTGTACTTTTTAGAGTGTCACATGAAATTTCCTAGAAAACTATCACAAAAGCTGGTTTGATTGGAAATTTAAACACCTATGATTGACATAATTTCAAAAAAGGAAAAGAAAAAAAAAGAAGTGGTATGCTCTAAACGGTTAAGATTATTTCTGAATCTAAAATTTGTGGCTTCATTTATGCAGTACAAAACCATATAATATAGAGAATGTCATTGCACAGTGACATACATATCTTTAGTTGCTGGTCCACTCGTTGACAAACAGTTTAAGGTGTGCTAGCTGGCTTGATTCTCTTCTCCATTTTGAAGTTTATCCTTAACTATAATATTCTTGCAGTTAAATTTTCTGTCGTACTTAGGTTCCTTTGTACTTGCATGAATGGTGTAACGTCTTTTCAGAATTAGACTACATTAATGAGTGATGGATTTAGCAGCCAATACTCATTGTCTTCAATGGGGACATGGGAAGGGGACCAATTGGTTTAAAGTCACTCTGTAATCCTTGCTTAGTGGCTTTTG
Organism: Pueraria montana var. lobata; assembly: GCA_026413185.1. Classification (NCBI taxonomy): domain Eukaryota; kingdom Viridiplantae; phylum Streptophyta; class Magnoliopsida; order Fabales; family Fabaceae; genus Pueraria; species Pueraria montana. The sequence continues at coordinate 78,017,402 of CM048648.1, forward strand.
TCCCAAAAACCTTTGTTGATGTCTACCCCTTTATCCGACATCCCCTGGGACCCTTGTCTGCTCCTAGTTTTAAATTTTCAATAAATTGTATTTTTTCTTTTGTTGAACTTGAGATATCTTCTAGCCGAGAGTCATACACTAATTTCTCGAAATACCGAGATCTATTTAAGGGATTTATATCTTTTAATAGATGTTCTTTCATACATACAAATCTGATAATCGAACTCCTGATCACATTCGCTTAAGAGACAAAGTTATTTGCTAATTATATCACACATATTTTTAGTAAATTGCTTGTCAAATCTAATTGGTTCATTTCTTCATGAAAAGGACTCAATTTCATCATCAATGTTTTAAACAAGAGAAGACTTGTATGCAGCACCACACATGGCTTGTAGTGGATGAAAAAGCCTGAAATTTCCTTACCATGAAAATCATGATATTTTTTTTTTTTAGTTCACATTTCAGATTTCTGTTGAACTGATTCAAGGACAACAATACAGCTACGTGTGTCTCTAGTACTCTATTGGTAATGGTATCGTGTAATTTATCCATTTCTGCGCATGCCTTGAGGATGAGAACATACCCGTTGTCCTTTTTACATTTGTTTTTATGCTGTAAGTTTTAAGTACTATAGAGTTTTGCAATTGGTTTCTAATTCTTATTTGTATGTTTTTATTTGGAAAAATTATACGGAAGATTTTTTTGAGATACATATGTAGGGATTAAACACACTAGTAATTAATTTAATACATAGTTACATATTAATCGCCCTTAAACATCATTAATCGGTTGAAGGGTTTATTGTTCTAAAGTTTGAAAATCTTTGAGATAATAATTTTATTTCCCCAAATATACATGTAAAATTAATTTATTCTTTCAAAGAAAATTGACATTGATTTACTTCTTCAATTAAGGAACGTGTCATCAAAATCATCTTTCGTTGTATGGATTTTGAGAATGTCGTTAATGGATCTTCTAATTGTGGGACTCAATTAATATCACATTCTATGATTAATGAACTAAATTGATGCTAACGTTTTTCTTTTCAGAACATCAAATATATGTCACTTTATTATCCATGTGTTGCATTTAATTCAACTTTATTTAAGGGACCAAATTGATTTCCCTCGAATAAAATAATCTGTTTTATGTTTTCCTTTTCACTGTAATTGGGTTTTTAATTGAAGGAAGATATATTTACCTTTTTGAAAATCGTCAAGATGAGGCACGGAAATTTAAATTAAATTGACGCTAAAATGTATGCTTCACGGAAATTTAAATCAAATTGACCCCAAAAATGAATGCTCACTCAATTTTTTATTTTTGTTTCTACTATCAATCTTGTAAAATTTTCCTTATTCTCTTTTGTAGCCTTGTCACTATTCTTTGCTACCTACCAATTTCAAAGTAATATCCTCTCAAAAAAATTTCAAAGTAATAGATAAATTTTCAAACAAATTATTCATACCCGAAAGCGAAGTAGTACGATTTTGAGTGACACAATTTACAAGACAAGTTTAACGGGAGTCAATTTTTAACGTTCACCAAACCATGTTTCGTCTGTGATACAAACGGAGCCTTAATAAATAAACGAAAACTTTTCTTTGAATGCTTTGCTTTATAGTTTGGGGACATTTTGCCCCACTAGGCATAGATTTGCCTATGGAATATTTTGACGATGGGGCTTACTTATAGCATAATTTATTTTTTTTAGGAGACTTATAGCATAATTTCTAGATATATTAAGTGTCGTGTCTTGATTAAGACTCTAATCTAGCGTATAAAAAATTGCATGACTCTTGTAGACATACGGAACACCGCTTTTTTTTTTGCCTCTTCCATGAAACAATTATTTTGTCTAGAATATCTCATCCATTTAATAATGGTCCAATTGAATATGTATATATCAATGTCCTTTAGGTTACATGCACGTAATGAATATGGTACCATGGGATATTTTATCACTTGTGCTCAACCTTATGTTGCAGCAGTTGGGATGTGATCATCGAACAAGTGATGAAATCACCCTTCCAATTTGGTCATATCCATCCAACCATAAATAAACACTACACAATAAGACAACATCCAAACAGGGCACACTTAGCAAAATCACCAACATGGTCCCTATTGTTTCAGAAATTTGGTTTGTGACACACAGCTTGGAAGGATTTGAACTAATTATTCTTTTCCTTATTCAACATGTGTGGTTACAAAGATTCCCTCTGCTTGCTTTTGATTTTACTGAACAGGAAAAGCTTTAGGGCTACACATTCTAAAGCACAACATACTAGTTCTGCTTAATTTTTCTAGGTTCTTAATGTGCCACATCTGAATAACATGCATGATTCATGAACCTCTTCTTGCTTTTCATTAAATATAATTTGATATGATAAATTAGTCCTAAGTTCTAGAAACATAACCGTCCAACTCCCCTTAGTAAAAATTTTAAAGCAGCAAATGATTAAAAAGGAAGGGTGAGGTTAACTACTGATGCAACAAGACATTATGGGTCTAGTGGGGCTCACATTTCTGTTTCTTTTTTTTCTTTTCTCAATTCCAATTATTAAATTTCATTGTCTCTTGCCAGACAGCCATATACTCAATTGTTGGAGAGAGATGATATATTAAGGTATATATATATATATATATACACACAGAACTTAGAAGATATGCTGCATAAGAAGAGAGGCTTAAGGCTTTTCTTTACACAGTCCAAATTGTCAATTATTTCAAGGGTTCTTTCCTTCTACACCTTCAAAGTAGAGAAGCCATGGAAACTTCTCATCCTCTTTCTATTGAGAGCTTCTCTTACAGTTGGTTAGTGAACCTGAAGCCATCACTAGAAAGCCTTGATGGCTCCCTCAGAACTTCCCTTGATGCTTCTGATGAAGCTTCTTCCTTCATTGAAATGGACCCAAGAATGCCACCTTCTAAAAGATTCTTCAAAAACTCCCAAGACTTCAAATTTGACTTCCCAATCTCACAGTCCCCTCTCACTCTTGTTGATGCTGATGAGCTCTTCTCCAATGGCTACCTCATGCCCCTTTTTGTTGAGTCATTGAAGATGGAAGCATATGAGGCCTCAGATGTCAATCCAAGCCAACCCTCCTCATCACATGTGCCAAAAATTGTGGTTCCTAATGGTCATTCTAGATGCCCTTCATTGAAAAGGTGCAGAACATTATCAAGGAGAATGTTTCTCAAGTATCTCAACTTCTTAAGGCCTTTGTGTAGAAGATTGAGGGGTGGCAAATCAGGCTCAAAACCTGAATCTGTTGTTAAAAGAACCGAGTCAGCAAAGAATAGGGGATACTATTCTGAAACATCCCCACGGATTAGTGTAGCTTATTCTGCTGATGACTGGCGCAAGTCCTGTGATTCTGAAAGCTCAATTTATGAAGCAGTTCTCCATTGCAAAAGATCCATTGGTATGTACAAGTTCATTGTGTATATCAATTAAGCATATGTTGTGTTCAAGGTTTTAAATTGCTGTCACTGTCGCGGTTTCATCGCGATCTTTGACATTGCGGGAAATTGTAGGCAATTGTGGCTTGCAATTGTGGTCGCGATGAGTCAAAAAAAACTTTGACATTGGGAACGAAATTGCGATCACAGACATTTTTTAAAACCTTGATGTTGTCTTCCCTTGATGACATTTTGTACATCTTTTGTGGAACTAACTTGGACATTTGACACTTCATTTATTGCAGAAAGAATGAATTAAGGATGCTGCAAAAGGGTTGCATTTGAAGATCAGAAATGAAAGAGAAAAGAGAAGATAAAGGGAAAAGAGAGTCGATCAAGGCTAAATCATCATCAGCCACTCCTCTGCTTCATCATCCTCTGCTTGAATGATAAAGGAATGTCAATAGGAAATAAAAATTTGGTTGGTCAGGCATTATTCGAGCTTTATGATCAAATTCTGGAAAAAAGAAAAAGAAAGAAAAATATAGTACAATTTTGTTTGTTCATCTAATTTAATAGTGGAAGGAACACTTCTACTAAAGATGAGAATCTGCCTCCTATTTCAGTAAAGTTCTTCTTCAACTGATTTTGGAATCAGAAAAGTGTGCTACAGAACAATTATGTATATATGATTCTGATAACTTGGTATATATCTTATCTTATCCCCTATGTTATTGCCTATCCCATAAACACGATCTATGACATGCCTTGAAAGAGGGTTTTTGATTTTTTCTCTCTCTCTCTCTCTCTCTCTCTTTGTCTCTCTCTTCTTGTTCTCTTGTGTGTGCTGGATGTGAACTGAAGGTAAGAAAATGGAAAGAGGGAAAAGTTTTGAGAGAAGTGATTTAAGAAAGTGAGAAGTTTGAAAAATTCTCTGCAAACTTGGCAAGCTTGTCACTTATGCAAATTTCAAGATAATGATGAAGAAACGACACTTAAGGAGACAAAATCTGACGACAAATGTGCGGAGCCATTGAATTGTATGTGGACACTTTTAGCACAAATTCATAATAAATCTAATGATGTAGAAATGAGTGATTTTTTTTAAAATTTTATTTTGTATGTATACCCCCGATTATTATTATTACTATTATTTTGAGAAGTATAGTGTTGTTTCTAACAAAAAGTTGCAACTGGAAAAATGTGGAGGGCTGACTGTCTATCAAATTAGTAGCCTTTATTAAATTTGTAGTTATTTCTTATCATTACAAGTTAAGCTGCCAACAAGGTTTTAAATCGCGATCGCGTTAAGATTTTCACGGTTACGATAATTACAGATTCTGCGATACGAATTACGGTCATCAAAGCGTGAATACTTTACAATTTCACACAAAATTATATTAAAATATTTTGTATCATTATATAATTTATAATAACCTATAATTAATATTTTTTTTTCATCCCAATGAGATATCCAAAGTAAAAAAACTAATTAAAGTATTAAAATGAAATTAAATTAGTACATACTAATATATTTAATAAATCCATAGTCAAAATAAAATAATATGTTTTGTCTACATTTTTTATTTTTAAATAAAATAAAAAAATTAAGTGTGCAATTATAGTATATTAGTAGATTCAGTAGCAATTGAAAAATTAAAAAAAGACTAAAAAATGCTCATACTAAAAATTAGTATAATCTTCATATATTATTATAGATATAAATATTATGTAGCTTTAATAATATTTTATTTATTTTACATTCCTCTCTCGTTTTTTACTATTTACTTATTCATGACCTACTTTCATTTATTACGTGGCCCGTGGAAATGTTTATGTATAAAATAATATGTTGTTTATTAATATAATATGTATATAAAACAATATTTTTTTTATTTAATGTGTATAATAATATTATTTAACCCCACCCTTTTATTTTGGTGCTAAAAAAAATCAATTTTCACACTTTCTAATACAAAATATATGTTCTAATATGAATTTATAATTGAAAATTTGAACATTCATCTAAATTATATTTAAGATTCAAAACTAATTATATTAAAATAAAAGAACTTAATTATACAAAAGCAAATAGATCTCAGCCTTTCAAAAATTCAAAGCAAATACTCCCTCCGGTCCTTTATATAAGAAACAAATAACTAAATCATCAAGACCAATAAAAATAGTTAAGTTAGTTAGTTACAATTAATAATGTCATAAATTTTAATTTTATTCCAAAAGTACCCCTTAAATAGATTGGTTTAAGTAATGGTTACATTAATGATACTGCACCTCCACCAATAAGTGTAACTTGTATTGTTAATAGACCAATAAATGTATCAGAAATGAGTAGGTGTCGCATTAATAGACTTCACAAGATGATAAAAAAGAAAACTAGCAATTAATACATCTTATAGTGGATCTATGTTTCTTATAATTAGGACCAAAAAAGAACACCATTTTGTTTCTTATAAAAAGGACCAGAGGGAGTAGATCTCAGCCTTTTAATAGACAATGAAGGAAATGGAGATGCAACAGGGAAATGAAGCCCCTCACGTTCCCAATCAATTCCCCACGGACCCCACACATTCCCACTCCCCTCACGTTCCCAATCTCTCATACTCACTCTCGACTCACCCACTCGGTCCTTCCTTCTCCCAAACTTCATCTTTTTTCTTTCTTCTCTCAAGCTCTCACTCACGGACGGCTCATCCTCACACCTCACCCTCTTTTTAGAAATAGAAACTAAAATATTGAAACCCATGGCCACAAAATACTTGAATGTTGAACCTGAGTCAAGATAAGAAAACAACCGAAGAAGACTCGGAACAGAAACCTCGAAGAAGACGATGTGGGCGTGTGGAGGTTGCGATCACGATTCACGAGTGAAGATGCTCCGCTACTCACACGGCTGCGACTGAGAGTGAGAGGTTAGGGTTCTAATTTCTAATGTCTGAATCTGAAATTTTTTATTTTGATTCTGATTTGATTATGTGGGGAGTACTCTTTCTTATGTTGATTTGATATGGTTTCTGAAATTTTTGTTTGTTTCTTCTTTTTTATTGTACGATCTGTGTATGAGTGTGTGTTTTTTCTTCTTCTCCTGAATCTCCTTTGTTTTATGTCCGCGATTCTCAAAAAAGTATCGGATTCCAAACATTTTCAAAAATGGCGTTACGTTGCGTCCGAGTAACGTTTGTCGCTACCGAAACGGCGTTACGTTGCGTCCGATACACATGATTTTTGTTCTGTTCGCAATATTGGTGCGTAACGGTAACGCCGCTGTCCGATACCGAGATGTTGCGGACGATATTGCCGTTACGCACCGATTTTTAAAACCTTGGTTGCCAACAAAGATTGATCGAGTTGGTAAGGATCAGATTCATATCCCATAAGGATGTGGGTTCGAATGCCGAGAGGATCTTATTGGTAGACGATCTGTAAGTACCTTTGTAAGCACTCTTTGAGCCTTGAGGTATGCCCTGACCCTGATGAGCTCCCACAACCAATTCACGATGTATAAAAAAAAATCATTACAAGTTTAGCTTGGTCTTAAAATTGATCGTTTGTGTTATTTTAGTTCTTGAAAGTGCACATTAAGACAAATTGATTTTGAAAAGATGATAACTTCATATCAACACTGGTTAGTCTTCCACAAACTAATAAACCAATATTTGAATTTTCATTGAAAGAGATGTTTATATTTTGTTTTGCACTGGTTTAAAGTGGGAGGAATATTTGAACATAATCTTTTCTGATTTGCATATGTGAAACTCTAGTGGTATCTAGTGGTATGTACTTGCAGGAACTTTGACATTGAAGTTAGAGTTTGTAGAAAAAGGTTAATAGAATAAAAATTAGAAAATATACTTGAAACCTTTATAGCTTATTTATATTATTTTCTATAGATTATGGAAGCGATTTTTACGTGATTAGACATGAGAAACTACGCTTAATTTTTGTAATTTGCACATGGACCATGCCAGATCCCATGTTTCGCAACTATATGAAGGGTATGTTTGGATATCCATTGAGAGACCTCAAACATACTTTTGGAACCTCAAACTTAGTTTTGTATCATATTTGAATTTCCCTAAAATTAATTCGTAGCTTACGTTTAGGGCATGCCCAGGTTTTGATCAGAAGCAACAAATGGGTTGCTTTTAAAATAAAAGTATTTTTGATTTGTATATTTACAATAGAAACATGACGTGGGCTAGGGTGGAGAAGTTCCTCATGTGGTTTATGATGGACCATCTTTAATAACCATAAGATTAATCTATAATGCATCATTTTATAGTAGACTCTCCACACCGTAGCCCAAAGTCCTCATTTTCTAACGGCGTTCTCCGCCGTGTGCCATCGTCGAAAATTGCCTCCAACAGTGGTGCAACTTTTTTTCCTGCTTTTTCTCCTAATGATCCTTATTCTTCCTCCCTCTCTACTGGAGCAAGCCCTCGTGAAACGTGCCACTAACATCGCACCCCAACCTCATGTCCTTCGACACATGTATCAGGAAATACACCCACGGTGGCAGCTTGCACCTCACTTGTCTAGACCCTCAACTTGCTCACCACGAATGCGAAGGTGTGCTCAAATTGCACTCTCACCCTTCCTTCAATGTCCACAAACTCCTTCGTTCCATTCACACTTTCCAAGGGGAACCTAACTTCCTCATGCTCACCAATGTATCCTTCCTCGTCGACACGTAACAACTTATCGTCGCCATCGATCCTCACAACCCCATTTTTCCTAAGGCTTGTGTTTCTCTAACCCTTCTTTTTGCACCATCTCTTTTGTGTGTACCAACTATTCAATGAAATTCCTCAGTGTTATTAACTACTTGTTAATTTTTGTAGGTGGAGATTTCCTAAAGGGTACTTGTTGTGAGGGGGTGAATTAAGCGCATTATGTGCCGCAGAACCCTAGTATTGATAAAGAGGGTTATGGTTTGTCTTGGAGTCCTTTTAAGAACAAGTATCTTTTAAATGGTTTGCATGACTGATTTGCTTGCGGGATGTGCCTGCTACTTCTCAAGAGAATGTGCTTGATGCGGTTCATGTTTATGAGGTAATGCTGAGAATTGGTGACGGTGGTTTTTTTATGCCTAGTGTGTTGTGTTGGTCTTTTTGCTAGGATGAGCTTTGACACATTTCCCTAATGGGTTTTTTTTTTTTTTTTTGTAATTGGTTTTGATCCATCCTTTAGCCTTTAAGGTTGCTCATCAGATTCTTTTGCGTGCCTAGACGAAGGATCGATGTAATTTTCTGTTTTGAGTTGTTATTTCAATCTTCATAAAAAATGATCTTACTAGGCACAATGTTGGTGGAAAGGCCACCAGAGGCAGCAAAGAGGGAGCAAGAAAGTAGGGAAAAAAAATACAATTGGCATGGTAGCAAAGAACAACAACAACAAAAGAGGAGTTCGGGTTACGGTGTGGAGAGTCTATGGTAAAAAGATGCACCATAGATTAATCTGATGACTATTAAAAATGGTACACCATAAACCACATGAAGCAGTGGTGCATTGTAGAATCCACCTAGAAACATGAAGTAAAAGTACTTTTGATTGGTATTATCTAAATAAATTTTATTTTATCAACATATTTTGAACAAAAAATATCCAAACATAAATCATATTATAGTAAATTCATTTTTATTAAATTTAAGTTTACAACATACTTTTGATTCAAACTTATGTTTGTAGACTTTAATTCAAACATGCACAAAATCAATGCACAATCAAAAGATCCATGACCTCTACAACGCATTAGGCTTTACAAATCCATGCTTAGGCTTACTGGTATTAGGCCAACGTATTGACTTTATTCTCTTTATAAGATCTAAGGCAATATTCAGGCGAAAATACCATTTTGCTCCATTACATTTTCGCATTTTTTCGTTTTGGTCTTTATGTTTTAAAAGTCTTATTTTGGTTCTTTATGTTTGCGAATGAACTCAAAATGGTCCTTTTGTTTCATTAAATGATTATGTAGCGTTAATTTTTTTATTATTTTATACTATTGCTAAAATATGAACTGCCAAAAAACGTAATAAAATAATAATAAAATTAATGTCACTTCATCAATTAATAGATGAAAGGACCATTTTGGGTCATTCACAAATATAAAAGGATTAAAATGAAACTTTTAAAATATAACGGACCAAAATACGAATATGCGAAAACGTAATAAAACAAAAATGATATTTTAACCCAATATTTAATATTCTAAGTCTCGAATAGGATTATTTTTTGTTAGAGATTTTTTGTGGAAAACTAAAAAAATGACAAATTTTAATTATTAATCTTAATCAAATGTTTAATTAGAAATACTATGTAAATAATGTTACATCATGTCTCAATGATATGTTGACTGAGACAAGAATTAACTTATCATAAAATTATTATTTTTAGATATTATTTTTTATAAATGTATACTGTTAGGGATAAAAAAAACAAACTAATACTTTTGAAGACCTAAACCGTACATTAAGAAACTATAATTGGATTTTTCTTGAACAACTCCGTCATGAAGAATGAATTTGCGGTCATTTTAAATAGTGTTTTGCATTGACATACCTAACTGATTATGTGCCAAAAGTTGAAACTTTTCCTCAAAGACCATTTGTTTCAAATTTGATAGAGTATTACGAAAGAATTGATGCTGGAAAGAAACGTTTTTGGAATAATTATCAATTAAAGTTACAATTATTATTTTTTTGTTTAAGAATAATAATTTAAGTTATTTTTGAAGTGTAAACATAAATATATTTTAGGAGTTCCTCTCACCTAAAATCATTTTTTATAAATGAAAAAAATTAAAATATTTACTTAAAAAATAAATTTTACTCACCATAGGAGATTGTTTTTGAAAACTCAATGCTTTCCAAATGACTATATTAATTTACAAATTATGTTAATGTCGCTGCTACTGAGATCATTGGAAGAAAATGCACACTGTTTAAATAAACGTTTATAATCTTGATTGGGGATGATTGTGATTTTGTACAAATAATTTTGTTTAAATTTAGGTTTGAAGTAAATTAATTTATATTTAAAAGCTTTTATTTAAAAAATAAATTATAATAAAACTTAATGTACAACTCTCCAAAAGAAAAAGAAAAAAAACACTAATAGATTCAGCCTGAAAAATTTGTTCCTTCACCAATAAATTTTATTTTAACATATAATATAATTTCAAAATACAAGTAAATATTAGCTATAAATTAATATTATATATTTTTGAACGCTCAATTTAACTAAAATCTAACATATATAATTATTAAGATGATATTACATGATTCAATAGTCATATTTTTATTAAAAAAATATTAATAAAATAGAGTCATTAAGTGTTCAAGAGGTTATTCCTAAAATCTATTTATTTTAGGAGTAACTCTTGAACACTTACCCTATATTGTTGTTGACATGTAATCTTACATGGCCTTCTGAGTCAAATAAACACTAAACGGAAGCTAACTAATTAAATGAAAAAAAAATAATGATATTATAGGGGCTATTTAAAAAATTAAGTAATTTTTTTATAAGGATTAAAATGATGATTTAGCCTTTTTAATTTAAAATCTAAAGAACTTAGAAGAATTTGTTGTGTTTTACCATATGTCTCTTTTCTTTAGTTGATTTGGATCGCTAAGGTTAGAATTAGCCAATTATAATTAGCGTCAAATTGGATAATGAGAAATGTTAGTAACACATTCTCTAATACATTATCTTCTGATTTTGTAGTTTTTAATATAACCGATAGTATATATTATATTAGAAAGAGTGTGTTACTAGCCTTTCTTGTTGGGTAATGGACAAGATTGATTTTAATGTAAATTTAGGTTGAGGGGATGCTTCCTCTTATTAATGGTCCGGTGCCCCCAATTCGCTGACTACTTACATGAGATTTGCAGATAATGAACTCACATTTAGCATATTCATGAATTTGAATGCAAGTCATATCTTGGTCATGGTGGATGGCTATGACTTGTGCCAACTTGTTGGACAACTCATGGGAGAATGATGTGATGTCGGGGTAAACATCCATGAATTTGTAAGAACAGGTGTTATAAGCTTGGATTGGATGGGGGGCAAACATTCATGAATTAGTTTTTAGGTTAAAAGCATGTCTTACAATCTTCCATGGTGCGTTTAGGATTTGTCTTCTCTATAATGTGGGGAAATTAATAACGGATTTATAGATCAAAAAATTAGCAAATGAAAAATTGGTCACAAGATTGAGAGGATATGTTTAATTAATTAAAAAAACAAATTTATATATATATATATATATATATATATATATATATTAATAAATTTTTTTAATAAATAATATAGAGTTTGCATATATTTTCAAAAAATAATGAGAAGGAAAGGCTTGAGTCCCTCAACGTGTCCCCTTTAGATTCGTCCCTAGTGCTAGGTTAGGTTTATTGCGTTGGCTTGGCATTTAAGTTAATGTTTTCTTGTGTATAAACGAGCAATCATCTAAAGTTTCGAGAAAGCAATTTTTGTATTAGCAAGAAATTATAAATTTGAGTAGATAGTGACACTTGAATTATACAAAATTAAAAGTAGTACATGATGAATGTAATCCCTAATCTGGAAATGTTTCTCTTTGGATGCATTAGCTTTTGCGCGCCAGTTCATATTGTTTTGAATTGTGCTTTTTAAAATTGAAAGTAGCTAGCTAGCATTGGAAAACATAAAACATGGAACCATGACAAAGCTTTTGTAAGAAAAAGGTAACATTTACTTCCAAATGTATAAGATTGGTTTGATGCATGAAATTTGCACTAATAACTGACTTCTAGTCACAAAAATAAAAGTTATAAAAAAAGTGAGGTCTTCCAAAGATAAAGTATATACTCGTGTTTCGAGCTAAGTTTTGAACCTATTTTTATCTCTTGAGGGCCACGTCTTATCATATTATGCCTCATTGTGAGTGATTATTTTATGGACCATATGGTGGACCCCACCTCATGCATTTATCATCACTTACACCGAGGTTTGTGAATGGACAAAGTATCAGTTTCTTGTACCCAAATTATTCATAGTTACTCTGTCTCGGAAGCATTATCAGTTTGAGTAATGCTATCAAGGGAGAGATGTCCATCCAACAAACTACAAAAATGAATTTGATAATACATCCGATTCAAAATCTTGTACATGGGTTACTATTTATACACTACAAAATAAATTAACATTAATTGCTAAATAATTTATATGTAATTTTTAAAAAATGGTCACTAAAATTTTTGTGACGCCAATATTAACAATAAAAAAGTTATTTTTTTTATTAAGTTTTGTCACTATTGCATGAATTTCTTATAAGGATAATTTTACTTAATTTTTTCTATTTTTATTTGATGTGAGACTTTTTCACTGATCCTTGCATTTTAACATTTTATTTTTTATGCGAAATTACCTTATATGTGTGTACTTGACACACTTTCAAAGCACAATAAAGAAAGTATTTATTAAAAAATAAAAATATTTAATGTCTTATAAATATAAAATCGCACTCAATATTTACCGTATAAAAAAATAAACAGATTAGTAGAAAAATATTGTAAAAGGATTTAAAATTATTCTATAAATTTTGTACTATAATTGAGAGTGAGTGATGAATGGAGGTTGCAAAGCAGTTAGTACAACACTTTTGTGTCCTCAGAAAGTTAGTAGCATACTGCCATATAGATCAAGTACAAGCCATAGTTGTGCGTTGGGAGCACCATACAAGTATTAGTTACTACAACCTAATGCTGAGATGTAACCAGCAATTATGGTTCTAACAATGAGAGTCATTATTAGAAATGACAATCATAATGGAAAATGCTAGGGAACCCCAAAAGACAGGCAACTTCCACAAGCACATCAACATGTCAGTGTCTAACTTAAACCTGTCTGCACAAAAGGCAGATGCTGCCTCATTGAAATGTAAACTGAAACTGTTAAAAGAATAATAATAATAATAAAAAAAATAATTGTTCCTGACTGAGATAGAAGTAGCAGTAGCTCCACAGTCAAAAAGGGTTATCTAGTGTATATGTGAATGAATGAATGCCACTTTAGTTTTAGTATTCTACAAGCTGATCTCATTGGAAAGGTCTAAGTTGTAGGCATCCCTTTTGGTTTAACTTCACCTTAAAGGCTCATTCATTCTGGTGCTGGTGAAAAGACATGATAAAAACACAAAATGGTCCCAAAAGTTTATGGGCCCAACAATTGATGGGTCTTAATTGAAGGCTCAAGTGTAAGTCATTGCCATATGGAATCTAACCCAAAGTAATTTGCTGGGCCAATGTTAGCCATTGATAGTGGTAAGGGATTTTTGGCTAAGAGCTACAAGTTCATCACATGCCAACAGGAGTGAGAAGGGGACATGGACAAGATGTGCTAGGAGAAATGCCAATGTCTGATAACTCTGCTTTCTCTGTTTCTTTCTACTTCTTTTTGTCTTCCTCATTGGATTTTATGCTTTGCGGTGAGGAAAGCACAACAGTACCATTATCACATTGTTTTTCTATTGTTTCTACATCAGCTTAGGCTGTGGGGGACCAGAACTCACACATGATGCATGTTCGTGATATTGATCCTTCCACTATATATGGCTCTTAGCAAAATTATAGAAATCATAGCTGCATCTTTCAGGAAATCTAAAACCATAGATTCTCCATTTAATTAATGCAACAAGTAACAATATTTACCTTCTATATAACATAACAAAACAGTAGGTTGATCTAGCAAAACAAAAAATTGAAAGGGTCTACTTAGGTTAACTGAATTGATTAAACTGCAAAACATGAATTATAAGTGTACAAATTTGATCTCTTACACTACACTCTTCCCCTTTCTCACTTCCTTATTTTTTTTTTTTTTATCTTTCCTCTTTGAATGGCCTATTATGAGCCTCAGATAAAAAAAAAGAGAGATAAAATGCATGTTTTCCTTTTGCCCTACATTTAGGGTAAAAGGGATGAGCAAAAGTTCAATAATTAATCAGAAATATAAATTAATTAATTAATAAAAAAATATCTCTTCCGTTTCACTTTTACAGTAGACTTTTGATCTGTATGTGATGTACCAAGGTTATAATCACCTAGAAAGTTTGAATTGAGTCAAGGCTATTATAAGACATTTAATGATGAATGTCCAAAAAAGTGAGAGATATAGAGTTCAATTCTGAAAACAACCATAAGGATAAAATATGAACATAGGCTAATGAGCTAAAATAGCTCTCCTAATGTTTGTAACAGCACCAGCATTGTGAGAACATAAATCTAAAAATTTATGCCTACGAGTAAGAGAATGTAGATAAGGACCCCTTTCATTGTTTAGGCATGATGATTACTAGGTAAAATTATGTAATAATTAACTCAAACCCAACTTTGAGACATGGAGCCGACACAACTTCAGATTGATGCTGACAGACTACGTTTCTTGTGGCTTAAAGATGCTACTGGACTTAATATTAGGAATATGATGGTTAATTGCTGCCCCTTCCTCTAAAGTAATTGTTGTATTCTATCGTGTCTTTTATTTTTTTCTTTGACGATTCGTGATCTTGTCTAATAGCTAAACAACGTTTTCCATTGAAAGTAGACAAAGTGGATAAGAAAAACCTAACAAATTGTATGCCCAATTTTCATGCATGCAATTAATCGCATAAACATTACAACACTAATTGCCCCCGTCTAGAATCCAATGACACTGCTCAATTGGTGTATTCCACAATTATAGTCTAGTGTTGTTTTGGTCATTGCTGCAATTGAAATGTTGCAGCCACAATATGTTGATCTGCAACTTAAAAACATTTTTTATTATATATATTCTTGAGAGAAAAATCTCAATAATCTCGAGTATGTGTGATGTATATGCTGCATACAAAGTTTATGATCATAATCAAAGATATATAGCATCATTGAAGATCCTTGAAACAAACATGTCAATGCACGGGCTTAGTTGGGATTTAGGAGTTGTTCATTTCAAGATAAATTTTCTTGTTTTTATTATATATTAATTAGAAAAATAATACACTCTTTTCATTTTATTTTCTATTTGCAAGGTAGCTTCTTAGTAATTAAAAAGAGAAAACTAAATATGAAATTATAAAGTATTTTTTTTCAAAACATCCCAAATGATCTCTTAATTTCTCTTCTTTCTTCTTAATTTGACTTACGAATTTGACCTATCTTATATTTTTTTTAGTGTTTTCTGTATAAATATTTGAAAATAGTAAACATATTAAAAAGAAAGTGATAATTTTATAATTAAAAATTAAAAACACAAGTAAACACCCTAAAATTTTATGCTATGTATAATGATAGAGTTTTCTGAGCTACTTAAAATTTCATTATCTAAATCGTTCACCATTTTGGACTACTCGCGTGGCTTATCTTTAAGTATTGGTAGAGCACAAAGATAGCTAAATTAACAATCGTGACCCAAACAAATATGTGACGGATAGCATGTGTTTAGTAGGGGAAGACTCAGTAGAGCACTATATATTGACCATTATAATCTTTAAAGACAATTAATTTCTTATAGTCGCCATACTAGATAGTTCCGTAGCCAAAAAGTTAAACTGCACTTCTTTGCGGGGAGAAGTGTTTGTATACGGATACTTGGAATAGAATCATAGAAGCCAAATGTATATATTTTTTATCTATAAGAATCAAAATTCAAATACTAAAAGATTTATAATAATTCACGTATAATACTCAAGCAATTAAGCTAGACTTAAGCAAAGTCAAATGTCAATTGCAACTAGTATGGATCATGTTCCAAAAGTTAGGCTCTTCATCCCTGTAAACGACTTGGTACATAGACACGTATGGAGAAAAATATCTAGGGGGCGGAAATCTGGTTACATATGCCTGTTGTCGGAAGCAATTGCTCGAAATATTATAGAAATATCTAGATATGCATATATAAGCCAACAATATATAACATATATGTAATACAAAAAATATAGCTCCAGTTGTTTTTGGTCTGAGCCCTTAGTATAGTCACACTTTATGCCGTGATTAATTCAAATCGATCTAATTAGGTATATCATATCAAAAGGGAAATTTTCCTTTTAATTTTTTTTTTTCATTCTTAGGATTCAAATTTAAGATATTCAATGTAATATAAGTCAAGTTGAATGCAAGACTTTCTTAAATGCATCAGGGCCACTCGATCATCATGGGATTTATAATGTTTTGACGGAAAAAAAATCGTGAAATTATGAGTTCATTGACTATTAATGTTATATGTTTTCACCCATTTTCTCCTAGCTATTTAAATCAGGACTGAGAATTTTACCAAGCTTGATCAAATCTAGGTCAAAAGATGACAATGTTGGTTAGAATTCAGCCTTCTAGACTCCTGATTAATTTCACATAGCCATGTTAATTAAAGGAAAATACTCAATACCACTTACTTTCTCTTCAATATCATTATCTCTCCATTTTTTTTTTATCTTTCTCTTTCTTTTTCATCACATTACATCACATATATTACATCTATAATTTTTTTACCTCATCCATTCCATTTTAGGTTGGACAAATATCTACAAATAAATTTATAGTCAGCTTCTCAGAAAGAGACATGGCTAGCCACGTTTTTTGCATTTTGAACAATTTGCATGGTTTCCTATCATCCTAATTGGTCGTAGAATTGAAAGCACACGGACTAAAAAAATTCATATCCCCGTCCTTCGAGTTTACCTATTGCTTGGAAGGTTGTGCATGAATTGGAATCAATTTGCCACTACTTTACTATCCGAGATATATAATTGATTTTGGAAGGTTTCTTTTGCCAGTCGTTATATACCATTTCTTCCACTTTTTTTTCAGCTGCTAGCATTAGTCTGAAGTTCGATTGGATAAAAAAGAAAACGTTGACACTAGCAAGCTAGCTAGGTTTTAGGTCAATAAGAAATTCAGACGCGTGCTAATATATATCCGGAACAGGTTTCGTCACTTTGATGTTCCATTTCTTTTTGTTGTCATATGGTTAAATTGCTAACATATTGATGTAAACATTAACCTTTTCCATTGACATATATGGGCCTAATGACAACTATACTCCTTTCACTTTTGGGGTGCCATTGATCTTATATGAAGCCATGCACTCACGGAGGCATGGACCCTCCCCCCTCTTGATCCAGTTTTGCCGATGAATCTTCAATTTCTTTCCTTTAAGCTTTTGACAAGTATGCCACGACAACATTTTTACTTGGATTTCTCATTTAAGTTCATACATTTGGCTGTAGCATGTAATAAAGCAAAATGTGTCTGAAATCTTTTATTTTTTCACGTTGGGAAAAACGCACGGAGTTCATTGTATCCAAATTATTTGTTCAATGTTACGCGAACTGATTTCAAGACTGTTCAATATACTACTACTCGTGCAAAATCATATCCAACATTGTTAAACGTCGATGGAGACCAATCATGAATGATCTTGCTCGATCTCTTCATTGATATTTATCAGGTTTGACATTAATTATTTATTGCCTCGTTGAAACTACCTACTAGACCACCATTAACGAATTTGGAGTTTTTTTTTTTTTAAGAAAAAGAAATAAATATAATTCGACCATTTTTATTTTAAAAATGAAGATCTAATTCCTAAATTGTAAAAGCTTGAAGATAAAGACATACCATATTACCTCCTTGATATACCATGGTACTTCATTATGCTGCAATACCCATGCGAGCTTAAAGAATAGACTACTCTGGGGTTATAAAGTTGGCTTGGCGATGGAGAAGGGAATGGGGAAGAGGTCGCTGGTTCAAATCCTCCAGCTAATAAAAACTAACAAATTAACAATTAACATTCGCCGATAAAAATAAAATTAAAAAAAAAAAAAAAAAGAATAGACTACTCTGACGTGAGGCAGCATTGTTGACAATCTTGTTGCCGAATAATTAAAACGTACGAGCTAGATGCTGGCTTCTGGGATAGAGACATGGCCAGCCACGTTTTTTTTGCATTTGAAGTACAATTTTGCATCATTTTCGTATCATCGTAATTGGTGGGAGAAAGGAAAGCGAATGAACAACAGAAGTTCATAACCCTATTATTGCTTGGAAGGTTGTGCATGAATTTGGAATCAATTTGCCACCCCTTTGGTGAACATACCCCTTTCTTGATTTGTTGGAAGCCTTTCTTTTTGCATGTGGTTACCATTTCTTGCTCCTTTTTCGTTTGCTTACATCGGCCGAATGTTCGATAGGATCAAGAAGGAAACGTTGAAACTACAAAGCTAGCTAGGTCTTAGATAGGTCAATAAAAAGTTCAGACATGTGAATAAATATCCAGAACGGATTTCATCACTATATATGATGTTCCAATTTGATAACATATGATGTGAACATTAACCTTTTTCTTGGATAACATGGGCCTAACATGACAACGATGCTCCTTTCATTTTTGGTGCCAATGATCGAATGAGAAGCCATTCAAGCACGGAGGCATGGACCCTTCTTTCCCTTTCTATCCAGTTTTGCCGATGAATCTTCAATGTCCCTTATGCTTGACAAGTATGTCACGACAAGATTTTTTACTTGGATTTCTCATTTTCATTCATACATTTGGATGTAGCATGTAATGAAGCAAAATGTATCTGAGATACTGTTTGATTTCTTCACATTGGGAAAACGGAATCCATTCTATCCAAATTGTTTGTTCATTATTACACGAACTGATATTTTAAGATTGTCCAATATACTCCCCATGCAAAATCACATGAAACTTTGTTAAAGGTTGATGGAGACCAGCCATGAGTGTTTGTTCGATTTCATTGATTTTTATCAGCTTTGAAATTAATTATTGTTGAAAAGACCGGGGACTAGACCAGCCATTAGGAAGTTGGAGATTTTTTTTGGGTTAATTAAGTTTTTAGTCCCTAAACTTTTTAAAAATTCGATATTTAGTCTCTGAACAAAATTTTGACTTGTCAAAGTCCCTAAACTTTTTAAAATTTTGGTTTTAAGTTCCTAAATTTTTTAAAACTTCAGCTTTTAGTTCTTGAATTAGTGAGATTTCAGGGACTAAAAATTGAATTTTAAAAAAATTTAGGGACTAAAAACCAAATTTTTAAAAAGTTTAGAGATCTTGACCGGTCAAACTAAAGTTTAGGGACTAAAAATTGAATTTTTAAAAAATTTAGGGACCTTGACCAGTCAAATTAAAATTTAGGACTAAAAACCAAATTTTGAAAAAGTTTAGGAACTAAAAACTTTGTTAACCCTTTTTTTTCTTTCAGAAAACTAGAATTCGACCATTTTTTAAAATTTAATTAAAATGCATTGATTTTTTATGCTGACATTCAATCGATAATCGTTACTGTTCCAACCTCGAGTCCATTGAGTGACATTGTTAGGGTCATTGCATATGAGATATTGTTTGCTTTGGTGCTCGGTATGGCTTGTCATGGTTTAATCCTTAAAATGTGTCTCGATAGATTAAGGGAGGAAGGTATTTATAAATTACCCTTGACCTTGACTTCTAAGCGATATTAAACTTTTTTTATGTACCGAAAAAATATTAAAAATATCTAATTAATATGAATTTAAATATATAAAAATAAACATTTATCATTATAATAAAGGTGTTTATGACCAGTCCCATCCCACTAACTAAGTTCGGCTTGAAGTTACTTTTGACAATTTTGATTTAAGAAAATTAAGCCAAATGTATTTTGAGGATGAATTCACTGGATACTTTAGGTCATTCCAATCTGATCTAATATCATATATTCTTTTAAAAAAATAATACATTTTTAAATGGTTATGTTTTAATAATACAACTTCTTACTTAATGATATTATTTATCTTTAGATATATGTTGCAAAATATATATAACTACATTGTAGCTTTATATTTCTTTAATTATATGATTTAACTATATACAATGCTAAGCCCTTGATCCCTTTCTTCCTATAAAAAGATTATCTATAATGTTAACATTAATATATTGTGTCAATAATTTGAGCTGACCCCAATTTTTGTCCCATATGTTATTAGATCTTATTTGGATCAAGTTTGAATTCAAATAAGTGACTCGATCAAAATTTCTAGTTCAATAAGAATACAAGTAAACCTGTTTCAACATGTCTCATGAGTCATGAATATCCTACTATAAAATACTAGTTACTTTAAACTTCATATTAAAAGTAAGTTTTTATTTATTTATCATATAAAAATCTTTATATTAATAGTATATGAAAGATAAATCTATAATCTTAAATTTTAAAAGATGACTTGTAATATTGAAGATCTAATCCTAAATTATAAAAGCTGGAAGGTAAGCAAGACATTCCATAACGATGGACTTATATATATATATATATATATATATATATAGTGAGAGGGCTCATCTTATATGAGAGTGAGAGAAACAAATATTGACCACTAGATCTTATTTGAATGGTCAAGATTAAAACACACTAGGTCATGTTAGTTTTTTAAAAAGTCACATGACTTTTTTAAGTAGTCACATAACATGAAATTTGAACCCTCATATAAGATGTCTTCCTCTCATAAGATATGTTATATATATATATATATATATATATATATATATATATATATATATATATATATATATATATATATATATATATATATAATAAATTTAAAGCGTCGATAATGGCATTAACATCTCATCCATTCTATTAACAGTTTTTTTTCTTATAAAAAAACAGTTTTTTTTTTTTTGCCACATTAGTGTCACACCTCTAGTTTTCATTATCTTTTTTTCTTTCCAACTTAATACCTTTAATTGTACACTTAACACATATTATTAGTAGCAATACTTACTAACCATTTGCATTCTCATTAGCGTAGACTAGACTACACAATGCATCAATTTCATTCATTTTCTCTTTAAAGGAATAGATTGTTAACCAATCAATTCAAATTTGTGGCAATACTAAATTTAATTAGCTAGGTTCTATTGGATCCAGTATAGGTTCCTACCAAGAGCTACACAAGGCTGTTTTCATTTATGTAAACTTGATTCAGAAATTGAGGTCGATAATTAATTGATGCATTTTTTTTTTTTTAGTTTATTTCCTTCATTTAGTGGCTGTGGTACGGTTGATACATGTTTTCCTTATGGAGTTTGTAGGATTGCAAAGCTTCTTCACCTTATACTCAACATCAGTATGAATTCGAACTTCAACTCAAGTTGTCTTTGATGTAGCTTTTTTGGATATGAAGTCATTTTTACAACACTAATTTCATTGGTTAATATTGGTGTGGTCATTTTTACAAGTTTTGGGCCATTACATTCTCCTTCGCTTGTTTCTAATTTGTTTTGGGGTCTTAGGTTGGACGCACCTTTGTGCTTCAATCTCAGCCCACTTATTTATCAATAATTTTTTTTACTTTTTTTTTTAAATGCGAGGTTATAATATTGAAGCTTTGATTTCATATTCATATATTCTATATATTTGAAGGTTGAACTTAATTAATAAGGCATAAGCATATTTTATAAACTTATCGTGAAATTAAGACGAAGGAATTACAAATTACTAAAAAAGTTTATGTAGGATTGGGATAAGCAAAATAGATTTTTAGTAACAAGTATATAGGAATTTAATATGTATACACAATTAGCATAAAAATATTTTACTTTGATGTTCGCCAATATTTTGAACCAATTTTTGTTAGTTGTTACTATTTCATTCTCTTTAGGATAAAAATAATAATTTTAATCCCTCAATTTTTTTTTAAAAAAAAATAAGTTTTTAGTCCCTAAACACTAAATTTGAGGGACTAAAATGATGTTTTGAAAACTGTTTTTAGTTCCTAAATAGTACTACATCCATTTCTTATCTCTTGATGTTTAAGGTTAATGTACACAACTTAAGAAATATTTAATACTACTCACAAACAATACATTTAGTTTAAAATACCCTCATTTAATATCTATGATGGAAGAAGTTGTGAAAATCTAAACCATGTTAAATAAGGGTACATGTGGAAAAAAATAATTAATGAGACTTGGATAATGTAAAACATTAAGAGTTTTGGAATAAAAACAAGAAGCTAAAACCCCAAGAGATAAGGAATGGAGGTAGTAAATTTTAGGGGATTAAAACTATACTTTTTCAAATTTGAGAAACTAAGCTGTTTTTTTTAGAGGACAAAAATCGAATTCATCCTAAATTTCAAGGACTAAAAAGCAAAATTAAACCTTTAATAAATATCTAAGTGACACCATCCTTTTGATAAATATCCTAGTTCTGAGTCACGCTGACTACATTGGCTTTGTTTTCCTAATACAATTATTGAACTGCTATCCTTCTATGGTGCGGTCGTGTGGCTACAAGTTTTTGGTTTTTTTATTACCACTTAAATCTAATTCTACTTTGACCTTAGGGTGGACACTAATCTGGCTAGTCTCTTGGTGCAGTGGGTTGTGATTGGCTTTTGAAGGTAAATGGATTGTCAACTATATATGTGGTTTTAAATATTTGAAATTGCAATGTAAAAGAGGTTCCGGGCCAATCTAACGAAATCTGTTATTTCCAGTCATTTATTTATGTATTTACAAGTTTCTTTAGTGCTTTGTTTATTGCTTTTCTTTAAGATTTATAGCCGTTTTTCACAATTATTTTAGGATTAATTATGTTTTTGGTTCCTGAACTTTTTTCAATTTTTACTTTTAGTCCTTAAACAAAATTTTGACTGGTCTTAGTTCCTGAACTTTTTTCCTTCAATGTTTTTAGTTCCTCAAATTTTCTCAATTTTTGTTTTTAGTTCCTAAACAAATATTTGACCGGTCTTAGTCCCTGAAATTTTTTTCCTTCAATGTTTTTAGTTCCTAAACTTTTTTTTCCTCAATGTTTTTAGTCCCTAAATAAATATTTGACCGGTCTTAGTTCCTGAACTTTTTTTTTGTTAATGTTTTTAGTCCTTCAGGGACTTTTTATGGTAGGGACTAAAAACATTAAAGGAAAAAAAGTTCAGGAACTAAGACTCGTCAAATATTTGTTTAGGGACTAAAAATATTGAAGGAAAAAAAGTTTCAAGGACTAACACCAGTCAAATATTTGTTTAGGGATATTTGTTTAGGGACTAAAAACAAAAATTGAGAAAAGTTGAAGGACTAAAAACATTGAAGGAAAAAAGTTTAGCGACTAAGACCAGTCAAAATTTTATTTAGGGACTAAAAGTGAAAACTAAAAAAAGTTTAGGGACAAAAACATAATTAGCCCATTATTTTACTACAAATTCCTTAAGAGTAGTATGACATAGAAACTTCAACCATCAACCGCTAGGAAGCTTTTTTGAATAGACTAAGAATCCAATTGACGAACAACGTCCCTTCCTCAAGTCAATCTGATTATTAACTGTTTCTACAACTTGTCGGTTGCAGAACTCACACCCAACAAGATAATTAACCAGCACATATAATCTGCTATGCTAAATGACGATAGAAAAGCAAATAAAAGAAACTCACCTCTAAAACAGTAGAAAGAGTAAAAGCAATCAGTACTTCAATTTGGTGCAATACCCATGACACATTTGTGAAAATATCTTAACATGCATGAAACAAATTTGTACAGTTTTGGCTAAACATCTTAGACAGCCAGCTACTCTGACGTGAGGCAGAATTGTTGAGAATGTTAGCTAGATGCTGGCTTATCTGAAAAAGACAAGGCCAGCCACTTGCATTTGAACAGTTTGCATCGTTTTCGTATCATCCTAATTGTTGGGAGAAAAGAGATCGAGCGAATGAACAGAAAAAGTTCATAACCCTATTATTGCTTGGAATGTTGCGCATGAATTTGGAATCAATTTGCAACTCCTTCGGTAAACATATATACCCCACTTTCTTAATTTGGAAACCTTTGTTTTTGCATGTGGTTACCATATTTCTTGCTCCTTTTTCGGCTGCTAGCATTAGTCGTATATGTTCGATAGGATCAAGAAGGAAACGTTTCACTAAAAAGCTAGCAGGTCGATCAATAAAAAGTTCAGACAATATCCAGAACGGGTTTCATCACTATGAAGTTCCATTTTGCAAACATATAGATATGAACATTAACCTTTTTCATTGACATGGGCCTAACATGATAACAGTACTCCTTTCTTTTTTGGTGCCAAATGCCAATGATCGAATCTGAAGCCATATACAAGCACGGAGGCATAGACGATGGACCCTTCTCCGATGAATCTTCAATTTCCCTTAAGCTGGACAAGTATGTCACGACAAGATTTTTACTTGGACTTCTCATTTTCATTCATACATTTGGCAGTAGCATGTAATGAAGCAAAATATATCTGAAATACTATTATTTGATTTCTACACATTGGGAAAACGGAATTCATTTTCTATCCAAATTGTTTGTTCATTATTACAATAACTGATATTTTAAGATAGTCCAATATACTCCTCATGCAAAATCATGCATATCGAATTTATGTCTGTCTTCAAAAATCTTTCTGATTGAATCTTGTCTTTGTTTTCACAAATCTTTTCAAGTGAATCTTGATCATACCATACAGATGAATTTCATCGAAATTACTTTTGACATTCCTTTTCTTTTCCATTGTCTCAAAAAAGCTTGTCACTTCTTCAATTGGAAACTTCTTAAACCTTTAACATTTGAAAAAGGCTTATTATGTTTTAAATCCCTGAAATTTAGGATAAATTAGGTTTTGGTCCTTCAAATTAAAAAAAAAAAAAATTAATCCCGAAAATTTGAAAAAAAAAAAAAGTTTTTAGTCCCTAAATGCTAAATTTGAGAGACTAAAATGATGTTTCCAAAACCGTTTTTAGTTCCTAAATAATATATTTGAGGGAATAAAATTGTACTTTTTTTAAATTTGAGAACTAAAATATATATTTTTTAATTTAGAGGATCAAAATTGAATTCATCCCAAATTTTAGGGACTAAAAGTATAATTAAACCTTTGAAAAAATATCTAATTAAGTGACACCTACCTTTTGATAAATATCCTAGTTCTGAGTCATGTTGACTACATTGGCTATGTTTTCCTAATACAATTTTCGCAATTATTTTAATACAAATAACCTTAGGAGTAGCATGACAAAGAAACTTGAATTCATCAACCGCTAGAAATATTTTAAGTAGACTAAGAACCCAATTGAGGAACAATATCTTTCCTCAAGTCAATCAATAAAATAGAATCAATCCTGATTATTAACCGTTCCTACATCTCGTCAGTAGCAGAACTCCCACCAACAAGATAACAAGCACGTATATGAAAAATGTTTGGTGTACACCCACAATACTATGCAACACCTAGTGAGAGAGAGGAGAAAAAAAAAATATAGGTATGATAGGATTTATGATATAATAGGAAGAGAGAGATAGAGAGAAATGAAAAGTGTTGTTGGGATGTTTAAAATAATGGGGTGTATGTGTATCATTACTCTATGTATATTCTGCTATGCTAAATGATGATAGAAAAGCATATGATAGAAACTCACCTCTAAAACAGTAGAAAGTGTAAAAGCAATATTAGTACTTCAATTTGCTGCAGTACCCATGACACATTTGTGAAAATATCTTAACATGCATGAAACAAATTTGTACAGTTTTGGCTAAACATCTTAGACAGCGAGCTACTCTGACGTGAGGCAGAATTGTTGAGAATGTTAGCTAGATGCTGGCTTATCTGAAAAAGACAAGGCCAGCCACTTGCATTTGAACAGTTTGCATCGTTTTCGTATCATCCTAATTGTTGGGAGAAAAGAGATCAAGCACTTGCATTTGAACAGTTTGCATTGTTTTCGTATCATCCTAATTGTTGGGAGAAAAGAGATCAAGCGAATGAACAGCAAAAGTTCATAACCCTGTTATTGCTTGGAATGTTGCGCATGAATTTGGAATCAATTTGCAACTCCTTCGGTAAACATATATACCCCACTTTCTTAATTTGGAAACCTTTGTTTTTGCATGTGGTTACCATATTTTCTTGCTCCTTTTTCGGCTGCTAGCATTAGTCGTATATGTTCGATAGGATCAAGAAGGAAACGTTTCACTAAAAAGCTAGCAGGTCGTTCAATAAAAAGTTCAGACAATATCCAGAACGGGTTTCATCACTATGAAGTTCCATTTTGCTAAAATATATATAGATGTGAACATTAACCTTTTTCATTGACGTGGGCCTAACATGACAACAGTACTCCTTTCTTTTTTGCTGCCAATGATCGAATGTGAAGCCATACAAGCACGGAGGCATGGACCCTTCCCCTTTCTATCCAGTTTTGCCGATGAATCTTCAAGTAAATATTTTTACTTGGACTTCTCATTTTCATCCATGCATTTGGCTGTAGCATGTAATGAAGCAAAATGTATCTGAAATACTATTTGATTTCTTCACAATGGGAAAACGGAATTCATTCTATCCAAATTGTTTGTTCATTATTACAAGAACTGATATTTTCAGATTGTCCAATATATACTCCCCATGCAAAATCATATGTAACAGCGTCAAAGGTTGATGGAGACCTGCCTTGAGTGTTTGTGATCGATTTCATAAATTTTTATCAGCTTTGAAATTAATTATTGTTGAAAAGACTCGGGACTAGACCAGGCATTAGGAAGTTGGAGATTTTTTTTTCTTCAGAAAAATAGAATTCAACCATTTTTTAAATTTAATTAAAATGCATTGATTTTTTACGCTGACATTCAATCGATAATTGCTATTGTTTCATCCTCGAGTCCACTGAATGACATTGTTAGGGTCATTGCATATGAGATATTGTCTGCTTTGGTGTTTGGTGGTTTGTCATGGTTTAATCCTTAAAAGGCGTCTCGATAGATTAAGGGAGGAGGGTATTTATAAACTACCCTTGGCCTTGACTTCTAAGCGATGTTGGACTTTTTTGGTGTACCGAAACAGTAATATGATTTTTTTTTGTCCTGGCCAAAAATCACGGATGTCCCCCAACCCACTACGTCATAAACTAATCCGCTCGTGATGTGTGACTGCCGCTGGTTCAAGAAAATTTTGCACACAAAAGGAATCGAACATGGGTTCTGCCGCTAAACGCAACGGGTCTTACACTACCGCGCCAACCCTACTTAATATGAATTTAAATATATAAATATAAACATTTATCATTACAATAAAGGTGTTTATGACCCGTCCCATCCCACTAAGTTTGGCTTGAAGTTACTTTTGATGGTTTTGATTTAAGAAAATTAAACCCAATATATATTGAGGATGAATTGGGTGATACTTTATGTCATCCCAATATGATATAATATCATATATTCTTTTTAAAAATTACATTTTTAAATGGTTATGTTTTAATAATACAACTTCTTACTTAATAATATTATTTATCTTTATATATATGTTGCAAAATATTTATAACTACATTGTAGCTTTATATTTCTTTAATTATATGATTTAACTATATACAATGTTAAGCCCTTATCCCTTTCTTCCTATAAAAAAATTACCTAAAATGTTAAGATTGATATATTGTGTCAATAATTCGAACTGACCCAATTTTTGTCCCATATGTTGTTAGATCTTATCTAGATCGAGTTTGAGTTCAAATAAGTGACTCTATCAAAATTTCTAGTTGAGTAAAGACACAAATAAACTTATCTCAACCAGTCTCGTTAAATATCCCTACTGTAAAATACTAGTTACTTTAAACTTCATATTAAAAGTAAGTTTTTATTTATTTATCATATAAAAATCTTTATAGTAATAGTCTATATATGAAAGATAAATATATAATCTTAAATTTAGAAAAATGACTTGACTACACAATGTATCAATCAGGGGCGGAGCTACGTTAGCTTCTAAGGCCCCCCAAAAATTTTGTTTCTCTTTTATGTTATATGTCAAAAAAATAAAATAAATAAATTCACTGAACCGAAAGGGAGGATAAGAGTGCAAGCATGTGGAGAGTAGAAACTGGCTATACAAAATGACTTGTGCGTGCTTGGTTGGTTGGATACTATCCTCCTAATAAAAATTCCCTAATTATTTTAATCTAAATAGTTTTTTTTGTTGTTGGATTAGCATAACCTATGTATCCAGATTACTCTCAAGCTAATGGGTCTTTATGCCATTGTCTCGTGTTTAGATTGGGTTTCTTTCTAGAATTTGTAATAATTCAACACTATTCGTGCTTAATTATTGGTGCAACTACACTTGGTTTATGCTACTTTATTTTATCATGTTTATCAAATTAAAATTCAATATTTACATGAGAGGATGAAAGACATTATGAAAAGTTGCTCAATATTACAATCTTGTCTAATAAATCTCCCAATACATATAAGTGATGTATTTTTAAGCAAATATTTAAAATACAATAATAATATAGAGAAACATATATCAAGAGGAAAACTTAAATGAAAATAACAATATATAACTTTTGACTTCAAATATTAATTTTATGGTTGAAATCTCTTAACTTATAAGGTAATAATTTTATTTTTTTTACATATACATTATTATAGTGCGACTTACAGATATTTTTTAGTTGTGCTAATGTTAGTCAAATCAGAATTATTCTTATAAATTAAGTAAATCTGCTCTAATATGCAAAACATGTGTATAAGCATTTACAAAATTCTAAAGATGAAATCACCCTAGATGTGACCTACATATAAAATGATTATCAAGAATATGAATTTATAAAGTGATTATTATTTAAAATTTTAAAATAATAAAAATAGAATTTTTTTTCTATGATGATATTTTATATATTTGGACACCCCAACTTAAATACTCTAGCTCCGCCCCTGGTATCAATTTCATTCATTTTCTCTTTAAGGGAATAGATTGTTAACCAATCAATTCAAATTTGTGGCAATACTATATTTAATTAGCTAGGTTCTGTTGGATCCAGTATAGGTTCCTACCAAGAGCTACACAAGGCTGTTTTCATTTATGTAAACTTGATTCAGAAATTGAGGTCGATAATTGATGCAGTTTTTAGTTTATTCCTTCATTTAGTGGCTGTGGCACTGTTGATACATGTTTTCCTTATGGAGTTTGTAGGATTGCAAAGCTTCTTCACCTTATACTCAACATCAGTATGAATTCGAACTTCAACTCAAGTTGTCTTTGATGTAGCTTTTTTAGATATGAAATCATTTTTACAACACTAATTTCATTGGTTAATATTGGTTTGGTCATTTTTACAAGTTTTGGGCCATTACTTTCTCCTTCGCTTGTATCTAATTTGTTTTGGGGTCTTGGGTTGGACGCACCTTTGTGCTTCAATCTCAGCCCACTTATTTATCAATAAATTGTTTTTACTTTTTTTTTTTCTTCTAAATGCGAGGTTATATTGAAGCTTTGATTTCATATATTCTATATATTTGAAGGTAAGCATATTTTATAAATTTATCGGGAAATTAAGACGAAGGAATTACAAATTACTAAAAAAGTTGATGTAGGATTGGGAATAAGCAAAATAGATTTTTGGTTAAATTAATCTACAGGTCCCTATACTTTTACTAAATTTTCAATTAGATTCTTGAACTTTTTTTCCTTTTAATTGGGTCATTGAACTTTTATATTTTTTCAATTAGGTCCCTCGTCTAATTGTTGTTATGAAAAATTAACCGCAGACACTTAATTACAGATGCAGACAATGAACTGATACTTCTGGAATGTGTTGTAAGCACAACTGAGTCAATTATGAGATATTTCTACAAAGTTTCAACCTCTACAGGCCAATTTAACCCAGGTTTTCTTTCACAATTATTTGGTTCTGCATAAGGTCGAAACTTTGTAGAAAACTCTCACAATTGACTACAACACACTCCAGAAACACCAGTCCACTGTTTGCACCTCTAATTAGGTGTATGCGGTTAATTTTTCATAAAAATAATTAGACAGAAGAACCGAATTGAAAAACAAATAAAAGTTCAGAGACCCAATTGAAAAAAAATAAAAGTTCAAGGACCCAATTAAAAGAAAAAAAAAGTTCAAGGGCCTAATTGAAATTTTGGTAAAAGTATAGCGATCTACAGAGTAATTAAACCTAAATTTTTAGTAACAAGTATATAGGAATTTAACATGTATACACAATTAGCACAAAAATATTTTACCTTGACATTCACCAATATTTTGAACCAATTTTTGTTAGTTGTTACTATTTCATTCTCTGTAGGGTAAGATATGTTTGTAGTCGTTTTGGTTTTAGTTTTCTAATTTTTTTTCTTAGTTTTAATCCTCGTAATATTTTTAAACTATCCATTTTTTAATTTAATTAATAATGTGATATGTATACAGACATCTCATATCATATATCATTTAAAAATGATTATCTACTACAAAAACCATTTATTTTTTATTTAAATTTATAAGCACTAAAATTAACCAAATTTTTTTAAAAGACTATTGGTGTGAAATATGATTAGTTGTTATGTCGGCTAACATCAGTCGATTTCCACTTAAGCAATTGATTCCAGGAAGAGATTTTGTTCCTTCCCTAGGTGGTCCACTCTAAAGAGCTTTTCAACGGTTGTGAATCTGAGATTTCTATGCTAAACTACTCCTATGTGAATTTGCGGTAAAAAAAAGTTGTAACGGCTGCATGTAAAGTGCACAAAGAGTAAAAGAAAGTTGTAAAGGCAATGAAAGCAATAAAGGAATCATAAATCTGAGCAAAAGAAAGTAATTTTGATTGATGATATGGTCGTGAACCTTGAATATATGGTGATTATTAACCGTTCCTACAACTGGTCGGTTGCAGGACTCACACCAACAAGCTAACAAGCACATATATTCTGCTAAGCTAAATGACGATAGAAAAGCAAATGATAGAAACTCACCTCTAAAACAGTAGAAAGAGTAAAAGCAATATCAGTACTTCAATTTGCTGCAATACCCATGACACATTTGTGAAAATATCTTAACATGCATGAAACAAAATTGTACAGTTTTGGCTAAACATCTTAGACAGCGAGCTACTCTGACGTGAGGCAGAATTGTTGAGAATTTTAGCTAGATGCTGGCTTCTCTGAAAAAGACAAGGCCAGCCACTTGCATTTGAACAGTTTGCATCGTTTTCGTATCATCCTATTTGTTGGGAGAAAAGAGATCGAGCGAATGAACAGAAAAAGTTCATAACCCTATTATTGCTTGGCATGAATAATTGGAATCAATTTGCAACTCCTTCGGTAAACATATATACCCCACTTTCTTAATTTGGAAACCTTTGTTTTTGCATGTGGTTACCATATTTCTTGCTCCTTTTTCGGCTGCTAGCATTAGTCGTATATGTTCGATAGGATCAAGAATGATACGTTTCACTAAAAAGCTAGCAGGTCGATCAATAAAAAGTTCAGACAATATCCAGAACGGGTTTCATCACTATGAAGTTCCATTTTGCTAACATATAGATGTGAACATTAACCTTTTTCATTGACGTGGGCCTAACATGACAACAGTACTCCTTTCTTTTTTGCTGCCAATGATCGAATGTGATGCCATACAAGCACGGAGGCATGAACCCTTCCCCTTTTTATCCAGTTTTGCCGATGAATCTTCAAGTAAATATTTTTATTTGGACTTCTCATTTTCATCCATACATTTGGCTGTAGCATGTAATGAAGCAAAATGTATCTGAAATACTATTTGATTTCTTCACAATGGGAAAACGGAATTCATTCTATCCAAATTGTTTGTTCATTATTACAAGAACTGATATTTTCAGATTGTCCAATATATACTCCCCATGCAAAATCGTATGAACCAGTGTCAAAGGTTGATGGAGACCTGCCATGAGTGTTTGTTCGATTTCATTGATTTTTATCAGCTTTGAAATTAATTATTGTTGAAAGAGAGTTTGTACGGTACCTCCAATAATTTTGGGGTTTTTGATACTGTTAATTTTTTATCTAATCAAATTATATGTCATATGTCTCCTCATTAATTAAAAAAACTTTTATTTTTTCAAATTAGTCCCTAATTAATTAAAACATTTTTTAAAATTTAAAATTATAATTATTTTAAATTAGAAAATCTGATTAAACATAAGTTTAGAAGTCTGAACCCTAATCTCTTTCACCTTCTTCATCAAGAAACCATGCTAAATTTGAACTCTAATCTCTTTCACCTTCTCCTTCACCAATAAAACTTTTTTGAACAGTTTTTAAAGTAAGATTACATATGGGCTTAAATTGCCTAATCACAAGTTAACACAAATTATATGTAGTGAAATAGACTTCAAAGCCTACCACCAATCAGATATACATAACACATATTGCCAAAGCAATCACCCCTACCTATTATTGCTATTCCAGTAAATAAATAACATGGTCCCCTTCACACCCAGCTACCCGCGACTATCATACACAACCAAGAAGCTATTACATAAAATGAACTCCCAGTGCACGACGCCTTCGAAAGCTAGAGTTTGTAATTTAAAAGTTATAATAAAAAAAACATTATTGGTGAAGAAAGTGAAGGAGATTAGGGTTTAGATTCAACGTGATTTGCCGACGAAAGAAATTAGGGTTCAGACTTCTAAACTTATATTTAATCAAATTTTCTAATTTAAAATAGTTGTAATTTTAATTTTTTTTTTAAAAAGGAATTAATTAATCAAGGACAAATTTGAAGGAAAAAAAAAACAAAAGTTTTTTAAATCAGTAAGAAAGAAGACATGCAATTTGATTGGTTAAAAAACTAAAACTATCAAAACCCCTAGAATTATTGGGAGTACCATAGAAACTCTCTTGTTGAAAAGACTCGGGACTAACCAAGCATTAGGAAGTTGGATATATTTTTTTTCCCCAAAAAAATAGAATTCAACCATTTTTTAAATTTAATTAAAATGCTTTGATTTTTTTCTGCTGACATTCAATCAATAATTAGTTATTATTCCGACCTCAAGCCCACTGAGTAACATCTTTAGGTCATTGCATTTGAGATATTTTCCGCTTTGGCATTTGGTACTTTGTCATGGTTTAATCCTTAAAAGGCATCTTGATGGATTAAGGGAGGAAGGTGTTTATCAACTACCATTGACGTCGACTTCTAAGTAATGTGAGACTTTTTTGGTGTACCAAAACAATGTTAAAAATATTTACTTATTATATATGAATTGTTTTTTATCCATAAGAATTGAAGACAGATACCGGGAGGTTTACAACAACTTACATACCCTGCTCAATGAACTAAGTTAGACCCCTATGTACTTATTATGAATTTAAATATATAAAAATAAACATTTATCATTATAATAGGGTATTTATGATCTGTCCCGTCCCACTAAGTTCGGCTTGAAGTTTCTTTTGACGATTTTGGATTTAAGAATATTAGACCCAATTATTCCGAGGATGAATTTGGGTGATACTTTGAGTCATTCCAATATGATCTAATATCATATATTCTTTTTAAAAATATATTTTTTAAATGGTTATGTTTTAATAATACAACTTCTTACTTAATGATATTATTTATCTTTAGATATATGTTGCAAAATATATATAACTACATTGTAGCTTTATACTTCTTTAAGTATAAGATTTAACTATATACAATGTTAGGCCTTTGACCCCTTTCTTCCTATAAAAAAATATATATATAATGTCAATTAACATTCATATATTGTGTCAATAATTTGAGCTGACCCAGATTTTGTCCCATATGTTGTTAGATCTTATCTGGATCGAGTTCAAGTTTAGATAAGTGACTCTATCAAAATTTATGGTTGAATAAGGATAAGCATTTCTCAACCTATCTTGTGAACATCCCTACAATGAAATGTATAGACTAAAATACTAGTTACTTTAAAATTTATATTGAAAATAAGTTTTTATTTATTTTCCATATAAAAATCTTTATAAGTGTATGAAAGTCAAATCTATAATCTTAAAATTAAAAAAAGACTTATAATATGGATTATCTAATCCTAAATTATAAAAGCTGAAAGGTAAGCAAGACATACCATAACGTAGGACTTATTAAGCAAGACGTTACACCATTCATGGTTGATACCTCATAAGGAGAAATTTGTAACCGCATGGACTGATTGGCAGCTAAAGGACGTCTCAGTGTGTCTGACACATTTCTAACACCAACACATGGCGGACACATGACAAAATGTGTCAAACACGTTTTTGTAGTGTTCAATTTTTTTTTAGGCTTTGACACGATGGTGTCACGTCTAGACATACAATGGACACACTCTTTTTTTTAATAATTTTTTAAAAAAAAATCAACCTAAACATTAAAAAATATTAGCAAGTTGTTTTTTTTTTTTTGGATTTTTCTTTTCAATGATAGTTTTTCTTAGTAATTTTATTTTTTGTGAGACTCTTTATTATAGAAATTAGCAAGTTATTTTCTTAAATTCTTTTTGTAAAAAGATAAAATTCTTGCATTGTGGTATATATGATGACTCTTAATACCTTTTCTGTGAGGCTTATTATCATATGAAAATTATAAAGCTTAACAACTTATTTTAAGTTGAATATATAAATCTTAATTATCAATTTAAATTTGTCCTGTTGATTATATATATATATATATATATATATATATATATATATATATATATATATATATATGAGGAAAGATCAAATTACACCAGTGCAACTTGAACAACTATTACACCATTCAATAACTTGATATAAAATGTGATTTTTATCAATCCAACCATTGAATTATATCTACATATTATCAAGATCGTCTGTGTCAAATTTTATCAAAATTGAACAACAATAAGAAAGTAATCAAATAATCCATATTTTAGTATATTTTGAAATTTTTATATTACGTTGATTTTAATCTATATGAATGAGGTAACAAATAATTTTGGATTAATATGAAATTTTGTGTATATGATCTATGTGAAAGAAACTTTCAATCCAACAGTGGGTTTTAAGAAAACATTATCCAATTGAAAGTTATTGAATAGTGTAATAGTTTATCAAAGTTACACCGATGTAATTTGATCCCTCCTATATATATATAACGTGTCCCGGTGTCCTATGTTATAGACTTTAGCTGTGTTTTGGTGTCTGTGTTCGTGTTGTATCCAATGTTCTTGTCAGAGTCCGTGCTTCATAGACTGGAACAGTCAAAACTCCTACTTCTGATTATGTTTAACCAATGAAGATTATTAGGCAAGCAATTCATAATATTCTGTCTTTCGAAGGACACATTACTACAATAACAAATATCCTCAGAATCTCAGATAGATGGTGAATCCTTTGTGTCATTTGGTAGTGGGGTAGAAGAAGCTTCTAAATCAATTTTACCCGAGTTAACAAACTTCAAGTAATTTTCTATCTCTATGGAGTCATCATGACTTAGACACTTCTTTTGTGGCCTTCTCTTTCTATGACTTATGGCAATGGCAAGGTCATTGGGGAAGAGGTCTTTGAAGACAAAGGCATGCAATATAGTTGATACAAGCATTGCTGTTACTATGAGTGTGGAGATGAGACTGAGTATAACACACAGCATCTTTGTAACTGTATTTGTGACCTCATTTGAATATCTTACGGTTGCAGCTGCTGCACCAGTCATTGGAAAAGTATAGGCCCACCATGCAAGTGAGAATCTGCAGAATAACATCCAAATAGTGTAATTGTATAAACTAAACAGTCTAAGAGAAACAGGAGATGTAACATACGTGAATCCTCTGAAAAAATTGATCCGGACAGCCTGCAAAAGCATATGAAACTACTAAGTAATTTTGATATCAGAAATCTATTAAGTGTTGCATGTGAAAATTATAGAAGACCTTGTTTAAGAATACACATATATGAAAGCTAAACAACAACGATTATGCATATTTCAAAGGGCTAATTACATTGAGTTCTCTTGAAATTAGGGCAAATTATACTTAAATCCTACTTATTTAGAAATGAGTAAATAGTTTATGCATTTATAGTGTATAGGATTTTTATATTGTCATCCGATCACAATACATTTAAAATAACAAAGGGTGTAACATGTAAGTATAATTAATGCTAACTTCGTAATTACTCAGTATATAATCATTTCTATTTCAAATATAGAAGGGTGAAAAAAAAAACTTACCAAGGAGAAATAAAGGAAGAGGCCAATGAAATAGGCAATCCGTGATCCATAATCAAAAGATCCCTGAATGTTGGCCCATGCCAAGGAAGCCACACTAGGAGGTGCAACAAACAGAAAGAACACAGGATGGAGCTCTTTTGGGAGGGTCTCATTTGTTGGAAGTCTCTGGTAGAGAGTTACAAACAAGACTATGTGGTGGGCCAGCCCAACAGCAAAGAAGAAAATGGGCCCTTCTTTGAGGCCCATAGAAGCCCCAAGTAATGCCCCCACAAAATTTCCAATAATTGATAAATGGTTTGTAGGATTGGCCACCTTTGAGAGCCTCCTTGAGCCCCCGGACATCCACTGTCCATAGATCTTAAGTTCAAGACACAATATTGGTGTCATTAGAATGTACCAAAGAGCATGGGGCAAGTCTTTGGTCACTGATGGAGGAACCCCATGAGCCAAGAACAAGAGAGATATCCATGGTGCAAAGAAGTAGTTAACGCGGATTGGATGGTAGTACTCACGACGAACTGCTTCAAAGTAGAGAATAATTTTAAGAAGATAGATGGTGAAAACTGTGGCAATAAGAGCAACTGATGTGAACCAGAAGATCAAGTTGACTTTGAGGCTTATGTGAAGAAATTTAGTGGAAGTAGATGTGGCAATTGCTTTCCAAAGAATTGCTTGGCTGCTAACTCCAAGGCAAATACCAAAAGATGAGATAGGAAACCGAAGAAGAAATGGCCATTGCCTGTCCTGAGGAAGCACTGTCTCTTCTGAAGCCTGTTGGAGTAGAAAAGTAAATTGTTATAATCTTCAATAAGCAAAAGCAACCATACTAAGAAATTATGGGGAAGAGGAAAACAAAAGTCAATAGAATTAGGATGTACAATAAGTAAATTATGGTATTGTTGAGTTTAATTTTTTGGAAGTTGAGATTTTTCCAATTGTCATAAGAAAATATTTAATGTCTCTATAGTTCTCTATTTTGCTTGTAAGCTTGGTTAAAGGTTATTTGTGTTCAGAAGAAGCTAGTTGTAAGTGTGGGCTAATGATGCCTACTGTAAGCTTAGCCATAATTTGTTGTTTGTTCTACCCAATGAAGTTTCATAGCTTTTCTATTTTAAGCTCTTGTTGCAACAGTTTAGAAGTGTGCAAAATCGAAATGCAAATCTGAAATACATCAGACTAGTCTTGCTCCTCTCTTCTTCATATACATTTCTGATTGAGTCCAATACCTCTTATTTTTTTGTTCTATTTTTTCTAATATGCTATCAAGAGCTTCATTAATTTTTAAGGGTCTATGAGGGAGAGAAAATCCAAAAAATAGAGTGAGTGAAAACCATCAAGAATTTAAACACAAAATTGGCTTCCAGCAGTAGTTCTTTACCTCCACCTCCTATATTTATAGGTGAACACTATCATTTGTGGGCTACAAAATGAGGACTTATCTCGAACTCAAAGTTTGTGAGATATAGTGGTAAATGGAAATAATCCACCTCCATTACTAGACAACAAAACAATACATCAAATGAGGAGTTACAATGATGAAGTGGCGAAGGAAGGCAGAGCACTTGTCATAATACAAGTAGCACTACATGATGATGTATTTATCAAGATTCTGACTCTAGAGACTGCAAAAGAAGCATGGGATAAGCTTCAGGAGGAGTTTCAACAGAGTGAAAGAATAAAAAGAATGCAGGTGTTAAACTTAAGGAGAGAATTTGAATTTGTAAAAATGAAAGAAAATATATGAATCTGTCAAAGATTTTACAAGCAGGTTTTCAAAGGTGGTTACATAAATTAGATTTCTTGGTGAGGAGCTAAATGATCAAAGGGTTGTGGAGAAAATCTTGGTGTGTCTTCCATAGAGGTTTGAGTAAAAAAATTCCTCTCTTGAAGAAAATAAAATATTTCAAAAATATCAATTGTAGAGCATGTAAATGCTTTGCAAGCCACTGAGCAAAAAAGATCTTTGGGGATGCATGAAAGAAGACATTGAAGGTGTGTTTGTGGCACACACAAAAGGCAAAGCCCAAAGCTACAAAAGTTATGGATAAAGCCATTTTTTGGAGAGAAAGAAGGTAACAAAGGAAGAGGTTGGAAAAATAAGTTTTCACCTTGCCCCCATTATAAGAACAATCATACTGAAAAATTTTGTTGATTCAGGCTATGCGTTAAATTTTGGGCATGCAATCAGTTTAGTCATGTGGAAAAGGTTTATAAAAATACAGCAAACCAACAAGTACTATAAGCCCAAGTTGTTGAGCATGAAGAACAAATTGAGGAGCATTTATTTGCTACTACTTGGTATTTAGCAAGTAATAACATAGAGGTTTGGCTTATAGACAATGGGTGGCACAAATCATATGATCCACAATGGAGAAAGTGTTGATGTCAAAGGAAAAAGAGTTGTTGAAACTCTAGTAGGTACAAAATATATTTCAAATGTTTTTATTTGTGCATGAGGTAAATCAGAGTTTGTTGAGTGTAAGACAAATGCTAGAAAGGAATTATTCCTTGTTTAAAGATATGAGTTGCACCATATTTGATCCTATGTGAGCTAATGTCCATTAAAAGGAGAGATAAAAGTTATCCAGTGACATGGAAGTAAAAAGCCACGCATGTTGTTTTAAAGGAAGATGAGGATTTGGGGGGGGAAATGCCACTTGAGAAGGTATTTCAGACTTTGAAGTCTAATTCAAATGGACCGATAATAGAAGTTGCTAAGAATAAGTTAGACATCTCTATCCACAACAAACTTGAAGATAAGAAGGAAAGCGAAGTTTTGAAATTTTTGGTTTTATGTTGAATTTTTTTCATAGGTCATGGAAACTGCAACAATCATGGCCATTGCTTTGGTAAATGTAGGAGGTAGTTCTCTTGATTGGCAAGACTTTATTGGGATCATACTCCTTCTTATCAAGTCAACAATAAGTTTCATAGAGTATAATGTTGATAATGTTGTTGCAACTGTCATGGCTTGTCTAGCCCCTAAAGCTAAGGTCCTACAAGATTAAAAAAAAATGGATTAAGGCGGTTGTAAGCATTCCTGATCTAGTAGATATAATTTATGTCAAAATAAGGGGTATTATCCCCGCAAATGCTCATCTACTTGAAGGTGATCCTTTGAAGATTTGGGAAGGATAGTTGAGATCAAAGCTTGGAGTATTGAAGAAAAATATCAAGGAGGAGTGTTGGAAGTTGAGATTTTTCCAATTGTCATAATAAGAAAATATTTAATGTCTCTACAGTTTTCTATTTTGCTTGTAAGCTTGGTTAAAGGTTGTTTGTGTTCAAAAAAAAGTTAGTTGTAGATGTTGGCTATTGATGTATACTTTTAGCTTAGCCATAATTCGTTGTTTGCTTTATCCAATAAGGGGTTTCATAGCTTTTCTATTCAGATTGAGTCCAATACCTCTTTTAGGTTCTATTCTATTTTTCTAACAAGTTTGATGCAAATGAAATATGTTTACCAAAAGGTTGTTGGTTCAAGTTGCAAGAAATTTGATTTCCTTAAATTGGTTAGCATTTAGGGAATCCTCCCTTAAAAACTAGTTGTCAAAGGAGGAGAATCAAGCCACTTAAGTATTCTACTGAGAATCTCATACTATTCAACATAGAACTTAGCCATCTTATAACATTCAAGTCCCTATCATAGCACCCCTCCTGAAAGTCAATGTCCTGGTTGCACTCTAACGTACTTCACTCAACCTTTCTGTTAAGTAGTCCTTTCCGAGACACTAACAACTAGCTTTGATGCCAATTGATAAGGTTTGGAATTTGAGTGTTGGAAATGAAAATATAGGGAGTGCTTAACCCCATAAGAAGCCCATCTAGCTATATTTCTTGTTAGTCATGGCTCAAGTACAGTTATGGCTAATTAAATATACTTACATCTTAGACTGAGCTTCATTTAAGACCAAGACGGTGATAAAAAATGATTTGGGATCTTGGAAATGGAGGCTAATTTTTTAGTACCAAAAATTGCATGTTCTATGTTAATTGTTAAGGATTACTATTATTGTTATATCACATAACTGGATTTGAATTGATAGAAGAAGGTATGCACATACCCTGAGAGTTTCTAACTCTGGACCTTCCAATGCATCGAAATACCGATGAACAGGTAAAGGCCTATCAGTGCTCCTGGAGTTGTTGTTACCATCTCTTGGAGTTTCTCTGGGTCGCTTTCTTCGTAGAATTGACAGTTTTCTGTTAAGTCTCCCAGACCAAGTTTTGAAAGAGTCAAATCTCTTGTCCTTGAATGCTTTGATGCCAGGATGGTTATCTGCCTCTTGATGCTCATGGCCTTCTGGCATTGGTTGAGAGTAACATTTTGATGGCTGTGGATGGTTAGAGCTAGCAGTTCCCGATTGAGAAGAGGAAATGGGAATACCATCTGTATTGGTGTCCAGTGGTTGAAGCTGCACTTCTTCAGAATAAAGTGGCATGCTGATAGAAATAGATAACTTCCTTTGATGATGGATGACTACAGATTCATCATGTTGTCCTTCTTGTGAGGTTGCTTCACTTCCCTATTGCAAACATGGGAACAGTTTGATTTTACTAATCTCTTAAAATGTAAACATAGAAAAGGTATATTGTAAATTACTAAGAATTTAAAATGATATAGGCACTCTAAATCCTACATGCCAGAAAAGGAACTCAATTTTGCAGGTGAAATACTGAAAAAGAGTCTTACTGTGGCAGATGGGCTGGGAAATTGAAAGTCAGAAGTATCAAAGCCGGCAATTTCCTTTGATGATAAATACCTAATAAGCGATGGAACTTCAGGAGAGTCTTGTTCTGCAATCTCAGTGTTTGTTTTGTTTTCCATGCTAGACCTGATAGCTGAGAAAGGTATGTTAGACTCCCTTTGTACTTATTCATGAAAAGTTATATCAGATAAGATCAAATAAAATTAAACTTGTAGCTTTGCCACTAATTCAGAGGATCTCATTGGTAAGCTTAGAAGTAGAAACAAGTAGAGCTGGCAAAATCCAGAGCCAAATTAGATAGTGAACAAAAAGATGATATGGGTTGACAAAGAATTATGCATCAGCTATCAATTATACCGTACTCCCATTATAGATACAAAGTCACAAAGACAATCTTGTACATCTAAATAGAATGATCACATTCATCCACTTAGTTCACAAATTATTTTTTTCATAGAAACTATGTTCCTTATAGGTACAGCAAATCCAAAGGGCATTCATTGCTAAAAATGCAGGCTGTCAAAATCAGTGAATATGCAAAATCTTTTTTTTCTAATTGAGAAGCCTTCCGTCTTCATGAAAGGTTCTTGTCTTCCAAATTAATAAAAGAGGAAAAGGTCCCATCCCCACAAAAAATGGACAAGAGACAATGGATGAGGAACAGTAAGCATTATAGCATAATGACTGCAGAGAAGAGAAATTTCAGTCTCTTCACATCTTCTCTAAAACACTGTTGACATTAATCTATTTTGGATGAAGTCATAAATGCAACACACCCCAGCTATTAATTCAATCCAATTCATATTGGCCATAAATCCATATTCTATATGATGGTATCCTTATTGAATAATGGTGACATGAAAATCAGACCAATCTTTGAAGAAAAGAAATCAAAGGCTAATGCAACCTCAAAAATTTTCAACACTAAAACACATTGCAGACTTCAAGTTTGTACTACTATAACTATATGCACATAATACATAGCTGGATAATGGAGAATTAAGTTCATTGTGCTAGGGAAGAAAACACAAGAATTAAAAGAAAAAAGGAACAAGAGTCATAACCTTTAGCCTTTTCTCTTATCTGCCAGAGTACTGGTTGTAGAAAGCTTGGACAACGTCCTTTAATTTGTTAGTTGATGAACAAAAAGATAGAATTTGAATATGAACAAAATTAGAATTCACGAGACAAAATGCACCACATGCTTAAAACAAATGACGGTGGACCAAGATGTGGCTTAAAGTCCATAGGATTGGGAAGATGATTATATATGGTTTAAGGCTATGGTAGGCCAAGTGTACTTGAAAGGTCCTCGATTTTTATAATCTCAGCTACTTATTTGATTGAGAATGACGCATCCGAGGATGAGGAAAAAGAAGCATAAAATATTATTATAGGACAGGCCAGAAGATATTAACTTTGAAATGACTTCAAATCATTAATAAATTGCCCGAGTTATTTTCTGGACGAACAACAATTATGTTTGATAAGATGTCTTCCTCTCATTATAATTATATATATATATATATATATATATATATATATATATATATATATATTGAGTAGTGCAGGGTGATGATCGACAATGATAATATTGCTAATAGAGAAATTCTAGCACACATTGTAATGCACTTTCTTTAATACATCTGTGTTTTTGGGCAGGGAAGGATCTGGGGGGCATTGGTTCCCCTCCCTTAGGACCCTTTATATATATATGAGAAAAAAAAGAAAAATTAAAATTAAAAAAATACTAATAAAAAAATGTATAAGAAAAATAGATTTTGAGTTGATATTTAATTTAATTTTTTTCTAGTAGTAGATCATATTTTTAGTTTTACACATAAAATTAATAATTAATATTTTTTTAAACTTATTATTTATTAAATAATTATTTATTAGAAGTTAAATATTTAAATAATTGTGTAGGGTTAATATCCAATTTGGTCTCTTACTTTATTAAATATGCTTAATTAGGTTCTTTTGTTTTTTAGTATGCAATTAGGTCATTTAATTT